>OV121083.1:54416505-55912453 GCA_921293015.1 Phorcus lineatus | reverse complement strand
AATTTTATCATAACCTTTACATCAATCTTTAACCATTGTTGAGATTTATCATAGCACTTAGGTCAATATGTTAACATTGGGTTTGTTATAGTGCTTTTGTCAATAGTTCAACATTGTAGGGATTTATAATGACGCTTACATCAATATTTCATACAAATCAGGATTTATCATAGCGCTTACGCCAATATTTTAACATTGTCATGATTTATCACATCACTTACATCGATACTTTAACATTGTTGAGATTTACCATAGTGCTTATAAGATTGTTTTAACATTGTTGAGAATTAAAATAGTGCTTACATCACTCTTTTAGAATTTCCAAGATTTATCAGTGGAACAAAATCAATATTCAAACATTGTGAAGATTTATCAAAGTCGTTACATTAACCTAAAGTATGTTAAATGTCAAGATTTATAATGGGAATAAGTTCAATTAAGCACAACGGTTTCGAAAAGTTTGGATGATATATATATATATATATATATATATATATATATATATAGATAGATTTGTCTTTACCAAAAAGTTTGGAGATGAAATCGAAAACGAATTAAATATAAGTTGGAAAAGATTTTTGGATGACTGTTTTATATTATGGACATAAGATAATGATTCATTGAAAGACCTACATGTTATACTTCAAAATTTAAATCCTAGTCTATCATTCACAACGGAAGATAGTACCTAAAAGTTGGCATTCCTAGCTGTAATGGTAACCATAAAATCAGGAAAATAGAAACTGATATCTATTACAAACCTACAGACTTCAAACAGTATTTAGACTATAGATCCTGCCATCCACGCCATATTGAAAATAGCATTCCATTATCTTAGCCCGTAGAATATGTACCATAGTATCAGACCTTACTAATCTAAACTTGAGGTTGAGAGAATTAGAGAAATCATTTAAAGCCAGGGTACCCTGATAACATCATTTTGGATGCTATAACAAAGGCCCGTTCCTTTAACCGTGAAGATCTTCTAAAACAAAGAAACAAGGAAAACAATTCGGGAGCCTTGCCTATTGTTACTACAATTAACCACTGTAATCCAAATATCAATGTAAAGGCGCTAGAGGCATGTCCAAAACTAAGGCACGCTCCAAAATATACTAAAATGATAAACAGTAATCGACAGAGCAGAAACCTGAAACAACTGTTATCAAAAGCGTGCTTTAAAGATCAAAAACCTGAATTTGGTGGGAGTATCACAAAATGTAATAGGCCGAATTGCGGCACATGTACACACATTTTGGAGGTATATTCATTCACCTTTAGAAATAATTCAAAATTCAAAATAATGGAAAATATGTCTTGCGCCTCCAGATATCTAATATATGTAATAACATGTGCTGATTGTTGCGAAGAGTATATTGGTCAAACGGCGGATACATTAAGGCCGAGAGTCCGAGTGCATAAACAAAATATTAAAACACCCAACTATAGATGTATACCCCTTACAATCGATTGTAATAAAAGTAATAAAATAGAACTTAAGTCCCACTTATACCTAGTTGTCCATGTCAACCACTCTCAAAACGTCCTTGTGAGTTGGGATATCAAGACTCTTTAGCCCGAACTCCTAATATTAGACGCAAGAAAACTTTGGTAAAACCTTTTTTAATCAATATTAAAAAAAACTCTTCAACGACTTAAATCTTTACCTTAATGTTTCAATTACCAAAACAAAACAATAATCAAAGGCTAACTTACATTCCTGCATTAAATCTGAATCACATGGAAACATGTGCTAGAAATTACTGAACAGCAATGAAACTTATGGCAGAATTTACTTGTACCATAACCTACAAAATCCAATTAAAATGTTTGTTAAGTAAATTAGCAAATTGCTCTACACCATAAAGAAACATGTTCGAAGTGCTTGAAGAATGAGCTTGTCAGTTGGTCTATGCAACCCAACTTCGCACAAAAGGTTAACCATAGCATTGTTTTCATTTTAAAAAAAAGTTCCAAATTGGACTCTTTAGTGAAAAGTGGCATGTTGAATAACTAACTTACACGAGATAAGTATCACAACTAATCAAATAGACAATGAAGATTAAAATGAAACACGGATTTAAAATGTGTGCAGATGTGACATACAAGTTAAAATTTGTACAGACTCATAACTTGCTCACGACATTTCTAACCAACCAAGGAAAATCTTTTCATCTAGAAATAAGAGCACCACCCGAATTACATGATTGTTGAGTTCGAGATATTTGCTTCAAGCTCCTTGCATTACGATTGATCATTGGATGATAAAATAACGATAGCCGAATGGATATTTCGTTAACGATTAGACTCATTTGGCCAGGTTGTCATCAGAGAACTGTAGGAGTTGGACTCAAATGCGCTGATGGAGCAGGACTTATTTTATTGGTACATGTACATAGTTATGTGCGAGGACTTCATTCTTCTTCAACTGTTGCTCGAATTTAATGAAAACGGGGAGATTATTTGAACTTGGATAAGCTAGTTTTTCGCCTAAAAAACAAAAGAACTATTAAAATAACTTCTCAATATGATATTACATTCGTCTGTCGCGATAGAGACAATGCAATCACGCACTCGTTAGTGGACTATTGCCGTCGTGGTTTGACATGCAAGGATACTGGAGCTCTTTGTCAGATGATAAACCGGTTGTGACAATCCAGGTTCAAGGTCAATGTTTGTACCTTATCATTTGTTACTTTCATGGGATACGTGCATCTATATATGCTTTGAAAGATGATAGATGAATGTCAACTAAGATGAATAATTGTACATTTGGACCGAAAGGTAGGATATATAATTAATATAGAGAATCACAGATAAAGATGATTAACAACTACACTTTGCAAAGGTCGTTTGAAATTCGAAATGCAGTAGTCATACATACAAAATATCACAGATCAATCTAAGTGTGCAATTTTTAGGAGCTCTAAAGTGACTGAGGTAAAAGGATTTCACCATTATTTGTAGACATGAAGGTTAGACGAAGGATGTGTTGCGTATTTGTAGGTAGTTTGCCAAGAAGGAACATTTTTTGTTGACCTCCCCACTCCCCAAACATCTTCCTTTTACACTTCTGCATGTTATTTCATCAAGTAAACATGTAAATCACTAAACATAAATACGGGTTATTCCCGCGACGTGGTGATGTGGCAGATTATAGATGTACCCTAACCTCTCCATTCAGCTGATAACTTCAGTGTAGTTTTCTTTACGTGTAGATATAGATATATCTCTGTTCTTCCATAGGAGAGCTACATTAATAATCGCCTCAAGAACGGCCACAACCCGAAAGTTAAAATTTTTGTGCCTTGCTCGTTAGGAATGAAACGTCGGTATATTTGGCTCTTTTGCCTTCTTTGTCATAACCTTCAGACAGCGTTAACAAGTCTACTGTTTCGTAATAATCAGGTGACCATTGTGTAACCCCATCCCTTTAAAATTTATTTCTTAATTCAATGGTCCCTTATTACAGTCACCTGTTTGTTTATCATTGCCTTGCCTTGGACGGGTCGTTGACAAGCAAATTATGTCAAACGTCCCGTCATAATGACGTAACTCGCTCATGTCACAGTCAAACAGTATAGTGTTACACAGCGAAAGCATTCAAAAACTATGTAGACTATATGTTCATCCAATTGAAGTAAGATGTGTTATTCTATCGTTTATGATAATCCTATTGAAATAATAGACCGTTTGACCTTTGCCCAAAATTATTTAGCATTTGGCTGATGTGCGTCGAATATTAAAAATATTCATGGATAACCTGATTACTGACGCTACTAGCAACATGTATGTTCTTACATCGTTGATTGTAACACACATTAACATAGTAAGAGCTATTTATTTAGCCTTTGTGCAAATCTTAAGGGCCGATTTATAAGTTATGAGCAAAACCCAGAAAGAAATTAGGAATTGAAATCAAATGCAACGAACGATTGAGAAGTTTGACTCTTTTGGAGCTAGTTAATCATTTAAACGCCTTCATAATCTCAGAATAAGGAGGCCATCATCTTTCCTGCTGACCAAACAGTTTTTCCTTTTCGCCTTTATGTGGGTGAATGCATATGACACTGCTAGAAGCGAGAACGATAACCTGTATTTGGTAGGATACTTTCACTTTTTTTAACCTCTGCGTATTACAGAAGTTATATAAACTAGGAGACATCTTAGACCACTTCTAGTATCCGCTTCCTCTTCTCAAAGGGGTATCATAATGAATTTTAGGTCTTATAATAATCATAATAATAATAATAGAGTATATCTATTGCGCATTTCTTGTTCCAAGCAGAATATGCAAAGGATCTGTGTCCATATTGTACTGACTTTACCTTCTGTACAACAAGTAGGCGTTTATCCGGTGAAGGTAATGAGCGAGAAGGAGTGTCCATTGGAAAAAGGCAGCATAAGTAAGAAGGTGCAGTCCTAGTGAGGCGACGGAAGACCATACATAACAGCTTCTATTCTAAATTTAACAGGAAGCCAATGGAGAGGAGACAGGATAGGAGTAATATGGTCATATTTCCCGGAGCGACTTACAATGCGGGCCGCAGCATTTTGTATTCTCTGCAGACTGAGACTTTGATGCACCTGCCCGCAGACTGTTACAGTGGTCTACTTTACTCATGACAAGAGATTAAACAAGTGTTTGGCAGACTTCACAGTGTGGTATTATCAGTTCATATCATAGTCAATCTATGACAATGCATGACAAGACCGACATCAGGATTTCAGAGAGAACTTTTATAAATGCTCTTTAACGTTAAACTAATTACAAATTTTAAAACAGGTTGCTGATAATGTCATAATGACTTTTTAGCTCATCAGGTCTGAAAGACCCGATGGGCTTATGGCATGGCAAGGCGTCCGTCCGTCCGTCCGTCCATCCGTCCATCCGTAAACTTTTCACTTTTTCGACTTCTTCTCCAGAACCAATGACTCTAGAAAGCTGAAATTTTATGTGCATACCCCGTGGCAAATGGGGATTCTAAATTGTAGATTTCGTGACCCCGTGACCCCAAATGGGGTCACAAGGGTCAAAACCTTAAAAATCTATTTTAATCTTCTTCTCCAGTTCCAAAAGGTCCAGAGAGCTGAAAAGTTGTGTGTAGACTCCTTGGGCACTGGAGATTCTAAATTGTAGATTTTGTGACCCCATGACCCCAAATGGGGTCACAGGGGTCAAAACCTTAAAATCCTACTTTCATCTTCTTCTCCAGTTCCAAAAGGTCTTGATAGCTTAATAGTTGTGTGTAGACTCCTTGGACAATGGGGATTCTGAATTGTAGGTTCCGTGACCCCTTGACCCCAAATGGGCAATGGGCCTTTTTTATTTGATTGTGAATAACTCGGACGTTGGGACAGTCTATCATTCCTACACTGCCCATGACCCCATGGTCTAAACCACAACACCTATTTCTATCAAAAGTCTGATGAGCTACAGAGCCCATGGCTCTATTTTTGTCTTAGAGAATACTACTGATACCGACAGTGAATATTTGCTGTTTATATTAAAAGTTTGTTATATTAGATAACATGAACACATTTATGGTTCATGCATGTAAACATTAACCAAAACTGAAATTAAATTTGTACCATACCTGTTCCTTGAAACTCTGTGGCTGATCTGGAGGTTGAATCCCGGGAAACCAAATTGGATAGATTCTTAAAACTAAAAATGAGTACGGTTTTTATACCCGCTCAATGCTGATAACATTGTGGAACTTTTATTGACGTGTAAATATAAATACATATAGATAATCAGTATCTTTAACAAATTGATGATTATCAGATGTAGCTCACTATGAACGTCAATGTGTTGTCTGAATGTAAAATCTGGGCTTTTTGTGGAATGTAAAGTTTGTTTTCAAATTATTGAAGTGTATGTTAAAACAGTAATAATACACTGAACTCGATTGGCACTGGAATATGAACATAAGAAAGACATATGAGCATTTAAGTAAGCTATCTGTAGTTAAATATGATATAAATGCCTCGACAGAAAACATGTTCATAATTGAATCCAAACTTAAAACTTATTCGGTTCATTTAAGAACGGTAAACAGATGGAATAAGATATCCACATATTCTTAACAGACTGGCCTATCGGCCAACGGTTCTCCATGTTGTTTTGAGGGGAAATTAAATGCAAAATGGGCTGTACCATAACTAATTTTACACCATTATACAAATAAACTATATGTTTTGAAAATATCCACACATATACATATGATTTTTGGAAAGACTACTAAACAATGCCTTTTAATGCCGTAGCAAGGCTTTTCACTTTCGTAGCGCCGATGAATGGCTCCACTTCTCATTCTTGTTTTCCTTTACCGAGTTTGAGCTCTCACTTATCTGGTTGTAAGTTCTAAATAAACCAAAATATTACCCTCAGTAACATGTTTCAACTGAATTATGAAATAATCTTGTACTCATAACTTACTTATAAAAGCTGAAATGTCCCTTTGAATTTCATTTCCAAATTTCCACAAAAATTCCCCAATGGGACTGTCCTTTGAAGCAGACAGAGTTTCCTCCGGCTGACTCGGCATATTCGGCATATTCGATATCCTCCTTCCCCTGCCTCGTCTTTGTTTGTCTCTATCGTTAGTCGTTTTTACTTTTTTTGTGGATGTCTCTTTCTTTAGTCGCTTGGTGGGAAAGAGCAGACTCTTTTAAGCAATATTTATTTACCTGATGTTTTATTTGGTAACTATATATTTTTTAAATAATTGTTAAATGATTATGAAATAAAATTATTTAGACAATCGCTCAGATAAAAGAATTGGAATTTTTTTCTTTTAATTTACTCGTTAAGTGGGGTAGATGGCATATTAAGACCACGTGGTTGGGGAAGTTTCAGAGGATGGCTTAGGTGAGGGTAGTGGTGTTCATGAGGGGGAAGGAAGGGTAATAAGCACCTAGGAAAAATTGGTTTGCCTGGGACTTATTTCATTAATCACTAGCTGCATCAGATATTACCCTCTAATAAAACTGCTTACAAACTCGAGGTCATATTTTCTAGACCAACCCTCTCCATTAAGCTGATAACATTGTGGAACTTTTATTGACGTGTATATATAAATACATATAGATAATCAGTATCTTTAACAAATTGATGATTATCAGATGTAGCTCACTATGAACGTCAATGTGTTGTCTGAATGTAAAATCTGGGCTTTTTGTGAAATGTAAAGTTTGTTTTCAAATTATTGAAGTGTATGTTAAAACAGTAATAATACACTGAACTCGATTGGCACTGGAATATGAACATAAGAAAGACATATGAACATTTAAGTTAGCTATCTGTAGTTAAATATGATATAAATGCCTCGACAGAAAACATGTTCATAATTGAATCCAAACTTAAAACTTATTCGGTTCATTTAAGAACGGTAAACAGATGGAATAAGATATCCACATATTCTTAACAGACTGGCCTATCGGCCAACGGTTCTCCATGTTGTTTTGAGGGGAAATTAAATGCAAAATGGGCTGTACCATAACTAATTTTACACCATTATACAAATAAACTATATGTTTTGAAAATATCCACACATATACATATGATTTTTGGAAAGACTACTAAACAATGCCTTGTAATGCCGTAGCAAGGCTTTTCACTTTCGTAGCGCCGATGAATGGCTCCACTTCTCATTCTTGTTTTCCTTTACCGAGTTTGAGCTCTCACTTATCTGGTTGTAAGTTCTAAATAAACCAAAATAACGCTGATAACATTGTGGAACGTTTATTGACGTGTATATATAAATACATATAGATAATCATTATCTTTAACAAATTGATGATTATCAGATGTAGCTCACTATGAACGTCATTGTGTTGTCTGAATGTAAAATCTGGGGTTTTTGTGAAATGTAAAGTTTGTTTTCAAATTATTGAAGTGTATGTTAAAACAGTAATAATACACTGAACTCGATTGGCACTGGATTTAAATCGAAACTTCAGGAAATCGGACTTTCGAAAATGTTATCCCTTCTGTCTATTCCTCCATGCCAAAATTCAAATTACTGTAAAAATAACGTAAATGATGGCTTTATTACACATGGACGTTAGATGATTCATTGTCAGTTTTATGAAAGTTGTTTTATTGGCGTCCAAACAAAACCTTAATTAAATGGTATTTGCACAACGGGTACAGTGGTATGTCAACAATCTTTTGGTATGCAGCTGTAGCTTACATTTTTTTGTATGACACTATCTGTGGTCCGGTCCCTGTCTATCGTCAGAAATCTATTTATATATTTGATTTCTTACACCTATTTGACTTCACACCTTTTCCTTGACTGGGACTGCTCGGTGACTAGCGGTATCTGTCAAACAGAAGGAAACTTACTGCCCAAATTTGACATATTTTTTAAAGGTTGTTTTGCATTTTACATCTGTGTATTTGAATCTTGGCTAATAAAAGTATCAAATGAAAAATATTGTCGCTTTTGAAGATTAGAGAATAGCCAAAAATGATCAAGTTTACAGTTATCTTTGTCTTCAAAGCATATTGACATTTTGATTCAATCCATTCTGAGAAATTATTCCAAAAAGATTTGCTTACCCTACAGTCCAAAAGTAGATGTAGTAATGATTTTCGTTCGGCCTTATAGACAGAGCATAAATTGTTATAAAAATATTAATCAATTAGAAATATCAAGATCTGTTGCATGTTTAAAGTAGAAGTTATCTTTAAGATAAACTGCAACCCCTCCTCCCCTTGGGTGGGTGATAACCAGGTATAAGTATTTAACACGACGGGGCTTAACAAAGTCTCTGATAAACAAATAACATCGTATACTCTGCTGCAAGTGACTCAGTTTTATCTCACAGACTACACATGTTTAAGTGAATAGTACTAAGAGCTGGACCCGGATGAGGATGAACTTTACCACAGCATATAAGTAGCGAGCATATGCATAGGAAGTGACATACCCCTAAAAATAGAAAGGGTACTTTGCAGAATCAAGTAAAAGTATCAAAGCAGCGACTAGTTCTTCTAGCAGTAGACGCAGCAAACAACCTAACGACAACAGGTGTTTTGAGCTACATCATCACAAAGAAGATTGACCTCTCCATTTGGAACCACAAAACAATCTGAAGAGATGGCAAACACATTTTTTAAAATTCTGCAATTTCTTACGAATGGTCCCATATGGAGCGGGCCAGAAACTCCCACCAAAGAAGGCGAAGTACCTGAGCATAAGAATCTGTTTGGAAAACCTAATATATTGCCTTGCAATTCGTGCCATTCCACTGATGAAATATGCAAACGCAGCATCCCATCTGTTAACTTAAAGAGCCACTCCGTGATTTTCATAACATATTATTTACCTTTGATACGAACCAAAATGTCATGTGTGGTGAAATAAAATCAAAACATCTTAACTTTTCATGTCCAAAAGACATATATATGATAAATACTGGTTTTCGATGAAAATCTAAAAACAGACTTATAAATGCAAAGAGGTGTAGATATAACGTCCACTATACATGGATACTAGTTATATGACCAAACAAAAACTGTCAACTCCTAACTGCCCTCCTGGCTGTTTTAGATAAGTCTCCAAAATTACGTTTGACTATTTGACGCGCGCCATTGTCCAGTTTGCGACGTTCTACCTTCATTTTGGATCTGTACAACACAAAATAGCTTTAAAATGTTTCTTTTTGGTAAGAGTTGATTGTTCGCGATCAAATGACACTATTGATTAAGTTTGCCATATATGACTCCAACAACTCACGGAGTGGCTCTTTAAAAGTAAAATTCATTGTGCAATATAGTTGTATGTATATATGTGTATTGTATGTATATATCATTTAAGTGCTGATTCTTGTCGATTACAGTGGTAAATGCATGCTGAATTTTATGCTATTTTTCTTGCATTTTTGTATTTACCCTCAGGGTCGACATAATGGTACAACACAAGTGATTTTCCAAATAAAATTTACTGTTAAAGATTAAAGTGCCATGGAAGAAGTAAATGATAAACATAACAGAGATGCATCTTACATCTATAACATAAAACGAACTAGAGCTTCGTAAACTTATTTTAAGGTACCCATATGCAAAAGTTTAAAAAAGAAAAATCTGATTCTGTATTGAAAAAAAATGTCATTTAAATTGTCTTCAGTCAATAAAATTTAAAATATCTATGGACAATTATATTTTTAATTTTTTAAAATTTGAATTTACAACTCTATGAAATCAATATTTCAAGAAGATATGGAGGATGGTATCAAGTAGTGTTGTGAAAATAGGTGATTATCACTGTAGGTTAAATCTCTAACAAAACAATTTCATAATTTCATTACAACAGCCTTTTAGGAGTTGAACATCTCTACAGCTGCAATGCAAAAGTTTTTTCACATTCCTGAATAAACTAGTGCAAATATCCTGTAATTTGAGATGCCTTTGAGGTATCGTAGTGTTGCGAAAAAGAAACATATAATATTGAATTTTCATTACACATATGCAGATCTATTGTTCTTTAAGGCAAAGGTTTATCGTACCCCATGATTAGCTGTTACAGTTTTGGCAGGTCATTGAAATGACCAGGGGTCACAATTCCGAAAACACTAATTCTAATTTTTCTCCATAAAACCCTTTCAAAATTATCAAATCTTTATTCCGGCTGCATCGACCAGCTGCTTCTTGTGAAGCTTTAATGATCGGTCAATGATCGTGTAAACATCAAACCCAATGCCAGCAACTGCAAAAACCACACCGCCAATTTGTAAGACTCTGCCTCCCGTGCCCAGTGAGAACACCGTTTTTGTTGCAGTTGTTGTTTTCGTGGCAAGTTTACCAGCCGTTGCTCCGGCTTGACCAAGGCCTACTACTGTGACATCATCCCCGACATTAGCAAGCTTAGCACAAGACTTTATTGAAGAGAAACAATTATCTGCCGCTAGTACTGTTTCTAGCACAAGCAGGTGCGCTTCCAAGCTTTTCGGCACCTTCTGTCTTGACCCGCCACACAGAAGAAGCATTCCAACATTCCTCTTTTACCTCATTTATACGACGGAAAATATGTTTTAATCTTTTCAATGATGTTTTATTAATATAACATTTCAAAAACTTAGCTGACAATTGAGCACTTCCACTTATACCCCAAAGGGCCCCGCCAGCTATTGACAAACCCAGCGAGGCACCAAATGTGGCAAAAGATAAAGCAAATCCGGTTATAGCCAGAGAGCCACCTAATATCCCAAAAGCTGACAACGCAGTTTCCGCAACGTTGATACGTTTGAAATGAACATCGATATCGTCTGCACTAGAAATATGAGCTTGATGAAGAGCTTCATCATTTCTTCTTCCATTTTCAATATCGTCTTTGGTTCTACATAATGCCCTTAAAAATATGAATAATAAGAATTTGATTTTAAGAATAATTCACTTTCTTAGAATTACTTGTCTCAAAGACGAATGTAACTAGATAGATAAATATTATACGATTGTCTTGTTGGAAATACCTAATATCATCAAAATATACACGATTAGCCTACCTTGAAATTGACAGTTCTTGCACATAAGAACGACTTTTGCCTCTGCAATGGCCTCAAATGGAACACAACTGCCGCAAATCGTCTAAAATAATAATCGTTATATGATTTTAAATAACTCTCTCTCTCTCTCTCTCTCTCTCTCGATTCATGGACGCACCATTTGACACGTTAGGCATCCCTACTTGGCCTACGTGAGGGTAAATATTTCTCCACATTCCTCACAAGTTGATGTTACCATTCCAATAGATCGTAACCAGATAATCATGAAGTGAGCATATGCAATTCCTTTCGAAACATAAACACATAAAATAAAAGAACATTGTCATTTGGCTCTTCTGCCAGTGAAAGTAACGACTTACTCGACTATTAAGTCTTTCAACCGTGTTAAGCTGTTAAGAAGAACCATCTGTGACATGGCGATCTTTTTGTGTTCCATAACCATTGGAAAACAACGTGAACAACGGTTTAAGGGCGTGACCACTTTAACTCTTATATATGCGATGGCGTTGTTATCGCTAACTCTTACACTCCGATTAGCCAGAAGTTGTGGAAGAGATAAAAACAAAATATGTGGGGCGAGCTGATGGATCCGTGTTATACACCAATCAGTCCTTATCTGATTTTCATGAGCTCAGATCACGTGATTTGATACCAATACAAATACAGTTTGATACAATTTTATAGTTTATGATATGTTTTACGAAAGATTATACTCTTCTTATATCTTTTAGTCTTTATCTATGTAATTCAAAAACGATTACCTTCATGGAAGCAACTTTTGCAAACTCTTCCATCTTTCAGCTCTTTGTAGGCCAGCGGTATCTCCTTTTGGCAACAGTCTTTGCAAAACACCTCAAATATAAAATGTGACCAAAACATTTCAAATCAAATCATTTGAGGCAAAATATATATTGTGTTTGCAAAAATACCGGAATTAAGTTTAAGTTTTAAATCTAATTTAAAACCGACGGTGTTATCTGAAGGTTATAAACGTTAAAAGTGGTCCAAATTTGTTCATCTATCTCATGTACATTTAATAGATTTATATATACATTAGGCATGTCTATCATAAATCCCTTTTCTATTCAAATGAAGGATGTTTTAGATCATCGTTAAGGAAGTTGAAAATGTACCGTTAACGTCTCTATTTTACGTGTCGGCCATCTTACTTACTTACAAAAAACATTGATTACCCGATGGAAAGCGTGACGTCATCTTTTTAATACACATGGTCTTTGCCATATCTATAACACTGTCAAACATGTGTAGGGGTCAAAGTCGTCGACCAATTCATGTAAAATAAATCATTGACGATAAAGCTAAAATGTCTAGTGCATAACCCGGAAGTTAATCTCTTGAAATAGAAATCAACACTAACAATGCAAATTTAAATCGCGACAGCAATTGCTATTACGGCTTTTTCAAATATCCTTATCAGTGATTGCAAAGATGATGATTTAAACAAGTATATGTTACGTTACTGCTTTGTTGTGGTTTAATTTGAGCGAAGTATTAGGCTTTTCTTGTTACAAAATGACAAGTCTTTACTTTCATCTGACCAATTAAAAATGTTGATTTGATAGTCTGACCCTATCTCATACATTCATCCATTTTTATATAGCTTTTGATCGATATCTGAAAATAAATTATGTGCAGATAAGCTAAGCCTAAAATATAAAACACCGTATTCCACCTTTTCACTAGGAATTAAGAAAACACTTTTAAAAATTAGTTAATAAAAAAAAATCAATCAGACAGAATTAGGACAATGTTACCGACAATTTTGGCACGAACTAAACTGTGATGGTACCGCGATTGGGCGGAGTTACTGCGATCATGAACAGGCTCTAATGAAGTCGGCCGGGTTCTGGAAGAGTGATTTTTTAAATGTTCATGTTCATCCATGTGAAGTAAAAAGATTATATCCAGAAAAAATAGTTCACATCTTTCATTAGTTGTCTTCATAAAAAGATAACGTAAGATCATTCTGCATTTAATTTACCAGCCGAGGCGACCCAGTTTTCATTTTGACCTATGAGTTCAGTCAAATAAGATCACCAAATCAACATTTTCACTTGATAGGTAACTATTTCATAGAAGGATAGGCTTTTTAGATTTATTCCATAATTTAAACTGCGTTAAAGAATATTCACATTAGGTACATCATAAATGTTCTGAATGTTGAAGGAATGCCATGAAATTGCATTGCTAAAACTGCCAAGATACTTTTTATTCTAATTTTGTCTAAATGATTGTGTTGGATTGTCAATTAAACACTATATAATAACACGATTCAGAAGGATAGTTTATGAATTCTATTTCTATAATTTATAATCATTGTATGAAATGAGTATACAACAATTTATCTGGCTAAATTGGCAGTCCATTTAGGATTTTACTTAACGGGAACTGATACAGTATAAAGGATAATGAAAGCAACCTTATAATTTGTTCTAAACTTGAAATTGTCTTTCTTGAAAATAAATATTGAATCACATTTTTAAAAACAACAATTTAATAACGATCTATGAAACACGCGAGTGATGATTCAGATCGTTTAAACGTTTGAGTAGAATCCGTCCACTTTGATTCTTGTAAAATGTACATTGACCAAATTATTAACAATTAAGCATTCGACTGCTTGAATTCAATTAATTCCTGAACATCGATAATGCCTCAGTGACCATTTTTGTACGTGGACGTACATGTACATATTGTGTTTGCACATAAAGTTATCGGCACTGTGCAAGTGTATAGCGTCAATTAGCTGTTTTAAGGTATATTGGGACATTGGCACACACTTTTTATCGTTTTTATCGATGCAAAGAAATACTTATCATTCTATACAATTGACCTGCAATTAAAAATAAAATCTAAAATCTAGTCTAAAAAAAATCTAAATATAGTCCATTAAAGAAATATTTTCAACCGATGAAAGAACATAGTATTAGCATTGTTAATAGATTGACCAAAGTGGCTACTAATTTTCCTCTTCAAGCTGTGATTAAAACTTTTATACTTCTGATATTGTAGTTCATGCGGATTTTATGCAACATTGCATTAAATACTTCCGGCCTTTTAAAATCAACTTTGTTGCCTGAAAAGGTACATTTGTGATTTATAACTTATATTTAGAGCTTCCGGGTCGTGATATCTAAAACAATATTCTGGAAGATAGATGAAGTCGACGACCAAGCATCTATCAATATAAAAAATATAAAGGAATGTACTTGTGAAACCACTGATACACTCTTTTAAATCAAAACTACTTTAAAATTTTCTCATCACCTTTTTATTATTTTTATTTCTTTTTGCATCATAAGAAAATGGCAACCGGTAGTTGTAAAATTTCCTTTTAATCATGTTAAACCAATTACAATATTTTAAACAACCTTTTATTGTTGAATTATCAACTTATGCGATTGTCAAAAAGCTATCAAATGAACGAATTTAGACAAAAATAACTAAGAAAAAGGTTTCATTTTGAGTATAAATATTTATAGTTTATGTCTAATTGACTACAAAAGTAAGCGATTCTGTGTTACCACTCTGGTTTTGTGGGGTCTAGCATTGTCATCAATGTAAACTGGTCTTGTACTAAAAGGGTGGTTGTCAAAATCTGGAATTACCACAGGAAGAAGGATGTTACCTGGATATTTCTGAGCATTAGGTGTATCTGGAACTGTCTCAAGGTCGAGTTTACAACCGTAGGGGACATAACCCCATATCATCACAGAGCCTTCATCGCTATGATAGGTTGGGTGGACATGTCTTGGTGCAAAATTGGTGCTAACATGAATTCGGCCATGCGCAATATGCAATGGCATCCTACACTCATCAGACCAATGAATGCAGCGCCATGATGCCAAAATCCAAGCAACTCTCGATCTTCACCACCTTCGACGTTCATTCACGTTATTCAGTCAGGTTAATGTGTTCTGTAAAGAAGCCCCAAAGTGCAAAGTGCACATTCGAAAAAGTTCATGCTTTTCAAAAGCATAAAGAACTATTTATGGCCTTTGGAATGAGAACTTTTCAAACGACGCCGTTGATTGCACAACTAACGTTGATGGCATCAGATTAGGATTCTAGATTTATAGAAAGAGAAACCATCGTTTTAGGACATGATGACAGTGCAACGTTTGTGGGAAGAGAAAGGCTCCAACCCTTAGAGAGTTTGAAATAGTGACTCGTGCGTTGTTATGGGAATTTCACCATAAGATGAACGCCTTTAAATAGATGAACTGTCAGTCAGTGTCTTGGTGTCAATGCCAGCATTATCCTGACCCTCGATTATCATGATACATTATTATAAACCATCTCATTAAGTTAATTCTTGAAAGAACACCTTTGGCTAACAAAAATCAATTTGTTGATTAATCTGCTCTTACATCACAATATCAAGCATTACATTGTGTGGACATTTGACAAACATACATTTTTTCAATTGACAAAATACTTCCCTTTTATTATAAAAGAAAATTGGTCATAAGCTGCTACTAATTATATAAGTCAACAAACTTTAAAATGCTATGAACGTGGCATTTACCGACCGTATCTAGCCCTTCTGCCTTTATGACACTCGGCTATCCTTATCTTTCGCCGCACTGTATCTTTTCACTTGAAAGATTTTAATAAATGAAAAGTTCCAAGCGTTAATGAAAAGGTAAATTCAAAATATACACATTATACCATATCAGCTTGAAAATCTATTATACCTATCCAATTCTTCCTGGAGTTAATAATTTTGTAATTAGAATTTAAGCACTCTGTCAATGACTAAGCATTGAATATAAAGCAGGATTTTAAACATTATATGTAAAAATAAGCATAATTTTGCTGAAATATGCATTAAAATCTCACAGATAAAAGACAGCTACGTCCAGAAAAAAAATGAAAGGAATTTCATTATGCCCAATTAATAGACTATTTTAGTACTTGTTGAAAATGTGTCTTTTAAAAATATGTTTAAGTAAACTTGACATAGCGATAGACTTATGCAAGTCGCTAGATAGTACTAAAGGTATGCGAGAAGAAACGTATCTCGCCTCCTTATTTCGGCTATCACTTAGGAAGATATCGTAGTTTGCCTCGTAGTTTGCATTCGCCAAATGAGTGTGAGAAATGTAAAAATCAAAACTGAGATCCTGTTTTAAGTGTATAGAGGTAGACATTGATTTCAAGGGACAAACCTTCGATGCTGATTCGCTGCAGCGGGACCAGAAAAACTCTTAAAAGAACTTTCACTTTCACTTTCACTGCGAATTAGAAAGATTAATTGTCGTGATCAGTAGATAATTCGTGCACACAGCAAATCAATGAAGGCAACAGCTTCCTGCATTTTGACAGAATTGTCTCGTTATTTGCCAGAATGTGATCCGAAACATATGAATGGTATTAATGTGGAATATTAGAAGCAAAGGTTTAATCGTTATAAACTGTAGATTTTGAATCAACTTTTGTTATTGAGACACTGCGATAAGGTATTGAGTCCAGTGGTGGTGGTGTTACTGGTACCAAAGGCCGCTTATCTAGGTGGTCTAATTTTACTTCCGATCCCTGGGTGTTGATTTCTATTGAAGGTTTTGTAAATGAATTCGATAATTGGCCCCACCTTATCATGGTGTGGTGGTTTGCGTGCTTCAGAGACCCCCAGAGCTATGCCAGCCGGAGCTTACATGCTCCTAGTAGGGTCACCCACGCTGAACAGGTCGACGGGTAGAAGCCAGACCAAATGAGTGCTTCTAAAACCTGTTGTCTATCTCTCACTGTGCCTTTCTTTCCGTCTTTTCCCTCATCCTGTCGATCCCTTTCTCCCTGATCTGTCCACTCTCTTTTGGATGCTTGTCATCCACGTGTTTAATAACTGAAATATTGTTCAAAGCACGTTAAACCCCAACTCACTCACTCACTATATTATCTTGATGATGCTTTAATGGTTTGCCAGAACAAGTTTATGTGGATACGAATTTCAGTTTGTTGCAATTCACTTGACACACTTGGGATTTCAGGTAAACTGGGAGAAATCGCAATCAGTCCTAATTTGTTTCCTTGTTTTCATTATTGATTAAAATAGTTTTAAGGTTTTCCTCCCAGGTGACAGGGGGCGGGTTAGCGCGTTAGGCTTCGGATCAGGTGGTTCGAATCCCGCCAGGGGCTCGGCAACTTTGTCTGCAGTAGAGAACTGGTCTACACGCAGTCAGGTTTGGGTGCAATGCTACACTGAAATTCAGCAGCTGCGATATAAGTGAAATAATCTTGAAAGGGGCTTTAAACACCAACTCACCTCACCTCCCAGGTGACAAAATTGAGAAAATTAGATACATTGCGTCTGTGTTGTTGGGAAAAGATTTGGTAACGGTTAGAGAGCTTGCCTCCTTCATTGGACTGACTGTCAATGCCTTTCAAGCAGTCGAAAAGGCTCAGTTACATTACAGGGTTTTAGAGAGAGAGAAACTCTGTGGTCTTTCTTAAGGACATGTTAAACAAGCTTTAGATCCTTTTGATAACACTATGTCACTAACTAGTGCGACCAAAGATGAGATAAAGTGGTGGTATTATAATGTAGAAAAGGAAAATGGTAAGGCCATTAGACACATGCCAATTAGTTTTACCATTCAGACAGATGCTCCGGTTGGGGTGCTTTACCATTTGGCTAAGGGGCAACATGCAAGTGGCAGATGGTTAAGACATGAGAAGGTCAAATTATCTTGAGCTACTTGCTGTATATAAGGCTCTAAAATAATTTTCAGTAGCACCTCGTATACTCATGTTTTGGTTCAGTCTGACAATAATATAGAACATGTTCATATCTAAACAATTTTGGTGGTATGACATCACAGAGACTTGATGGGTTAACTAAGATTATTTGGAATATTTTTGCTTTGACAGACAGATGTTTATCACAGCTCATTATCTCCCAGGGAAATTAAATCTCAATGCTGACTTCCTCTCCAGATCTTTTTCAGATTCAACAGAATGGAGACTAAAGTCGGATATATTCAATGGATGAGTGAACATGTTTTTCAAACCATATGTAGACTTGTTTGCATATCCTCATCAAATTACCAGATACCAAAGTTTGTGTCCCAACCTGGATGTTTTAGAGTAGATGCCTTTTCTCTATGCTGGACCTCTTATCGTCCATATATTTTTCCTCCTTTTCGTTTGTTAAGCAAGGTAATCAACAAGATCATTGTAGATAGAGTAGAAAAAGCTTTGTTGATAATTCCATATTGGTTATCACCAATGTGGTTTCCTCAGGTACTGGAATGTTGTATTTCTCTTCCTGTCAGGTTACCCGGACACAGGGATATTCTTACACTGCCCCACAATTAGAACATCTAATGAAGAGGTCATGGCTTATTCCAATAATGACCCCCATCCATCACATTATCATGCTTGGACGGGGGACAATTTTCCATTATAAATTTAAAGTAATGTACCGATGGAAAAAAACTTGTCCTAAACTTATTATCCACATGTTCACATCAGATTCATTCCTTTTATTTTTTAACAAACTATTTAAAACCCTCGAGTTAACGAAATTTGAATATACAGAAATATTGTAAATTAGCTTTACCCGGAAAAGCAAACATATCGACACGTTTCACAATGTTATTTTGAAAAATGTACTTAATGTAAAATAGCATCAATAGTTTATATATCATTCTTATATGTGTCATCCTGGTGTCTTTCAATCTAAAACGCCAGTGAGGCGACTCGCATTCAGCAACAGCGGCACCACCCGGGTGGAAAAATCCGTTGAGACAAGGTAGTATTTTCAAGCTCTTTAATTAACGACATTTCATTGGCTGAAAAAAATAACAGGTGAGCATAGCCGCGAATATCAAGGCGCCAGCCATACGAGGGATTTAGCCAGAAAGATATCAGGATATTAGGAAGGAGCGTTAGCGGATTCATTTAAGCTGATTGAGCAGGATGCGATAATTACATTTTCAGGTTAACAGTCAAACAGTCAATCATCCGCTGTCATTATTGATGATTTACTTAATTTGGTAAAGTGTGAAAAATTCACATGATTAATCAAGTTAAAATCTTAGTTTATTTTTGTTTGAATGTTCGCGTTTTGATGTAGTCTACAGGGTACCTAGTTTCCAATGTTAATGATATTGTGCCTGTGTTATGTGCAATTTTAATTGTAGGTTTTTTAAAAATTCTTGTCCTTATGGTTTGTGATGTGAAAAACCCCAGGTACGGTAACCAGTCTTTGAAATTCTGCGTCTTCGCTACGCTGGAATATTCTTTGTCCCTTGCCATTTTCCTCGGGTTGCACTGACTCTCCATTATCTTACCAATTTCCCTTCGGTTGCATTCGTGCATCCGTTTATACTTTCTTTTAATATTGCGTGCACGTTCCATCAGTGTTGTTTAGGCTTGTTTTTTAAATATTTTTTTATCATTCTAAGAATCAGCTGGACAAGATATTGCAAAAAGGAATGATGCCAATGAAGCGTAACTTGCAATGCTAGTAGACCTTACTGTATTGAGGCCACGATAAGTTTGGGGCAAAATCGGACCCAAAGTTTTGAAGATAATGGTGGGTATTTTTCAAAACGCACGTTTTAAGACTTGTAAATTTGGAAACGTTTCTTTTGAAGTTGGTAAGAAACCATTAACCATAAGCTGTGGGAATGTGAAGTTCTTGATGGATATTGAAGATGAAATAATTATTGCTCAAATCAAATGATATTAGAATTTACCTATAAAATTTTCATAATGGGAAATGAACGAAAAACCAACAATCTTGTAAATGCAATCATGGTATCTGTCGTAAATAATATTTGTCATTGCAGCGTTCACGGTTTGAGAGTTGAATATCTACGAAATTAAATTGTACGTTATTTCCATCAACAGAAACAGAGGCTAAGGTTTTTCAATATTTTCAACATCATAACATAGGAGTGATGAAATGACCTTTTTCTTTGTGATGATTGTTTGCATAAACATATTTTATTTCGCCTATAACCAAAATATGGGAAAACATACACTGAAATCGCTCCTTTTTGCCAAACGACAAATTTTATGAAAACATAGTAAAGTCTTAATTAGATTGTTGAAAAAGTGCATGAAAGATGTAATACTTTTGAAGTTGGTACTTCACCCCTACTAGATGAAAGGCTATAAGAAACAATTGACTATTTACCTGATTCATTAGAATTTGGAATTGATAATTTCTATTCGAAAGAGACATTGACAAGACATTGATGGAACAAGGATCGAGGTATTTTTTTCGGCTTTGTTCAGGGAAATCTGCTGGTCCCTGTTTGAATGAATTCCGATATTCGTTTTCAAACGTGCAGTTTTTAACAAATATAAACCACTTTTATTCACATAAACCATTTCAATTATTGGTTTTCATATATATTTCTATATGAGTCAAGAAATGTTGGAATCCACCTCTGATTATAACATAAAAGTCAAAACGAAACGTTTTGCCATTATCTAATCAGTTTCCTGAAACGTTAATAGATTTAAATCTTTCTGAAGTCATGAATAACAATTTATATTAAATATAAATGTAAGACTTCTATTGTAAAAGAAAATTATGCCAATTCGATAGATAATAAGTATTTACTAACTGTGAAGGTAACTTAAAGAAAATGGTCGAATTCCACTTCACTCGTTTAAGACAATGGTATTTTCCTTCTTTGTCAGTGCTTCTACAACGTGTGTAAAACATCAATCTGATGTTGTCAAATGATCCATTAAGTGTATATTATGTTGGTTAATGCTTTCAAACTGCATTTCTTTAAGAGAAATGTGATACCAAGGGGAACGAATTCTGCGCACATGGATAATGTCAATGTTATTAGTATCTATGCATGAGTTTTGATCAGTCAATTACCATATTCCATATAACGTGTCGACTGAGAATACCTTTCGTTAGCACACCGATACCTTACATTCATTTCACTAATCCAGCACCACGCATTACCAGATAAAATCAATATTTTTGCCCGCAAAGCTCTTTGTGGTTACAAACAACCGGCTGACGACAGTTCATCTCAAGATATGAGAAGTGTATATTCTTCATCGTATTCACATTAATAAAGCCAAGCTTTTGTCAATGTTGATTGTTCATTGCCCACTTTGAACTCACATTTCAGAAAATGGTAGGATTGTAAGTTGTTAACGCCTTAATTTTGACGCTATATTTGTAAATATGATGTATAAGATATGCAACTCCAACGTGTTACGAACTTCATACCGCTGAATCTGATTTGTGTGTTGAAAAATGATTTATAAACACATTTTTCATCTTGATCACAGCACACTTTAATGTCTTGAAATGCTTTCCAATGAGTAATTAACAATCTTAACAAACTTAAATGTATACATTTATTTTTCAATCAATAAAAAAGTGTCAATTTTACTTTTCAGATGAAGTGGGCCCTGGGCCCATGAGGCATTAAAATAGTGGGACATTTGCCATTGTGGGTGGGTCATCATAAAAACACAAGAGGGACAAATCATTTGCTCAGTAACTTTAATGAAGGTTAGTTATCAAATAACGTTACATAGAGTGATGTTAATTCAATATTACAGTAGTGAGTACACACTTGGCATTTAATTGATTAATTTGAATTTATTTAACTTATTTCTGTCGACGGGCACACAGTTTTCAACTTGACTGCTTGTGTAACTTAGTAACTAAATAATGATTGAATTAGACAGTTTATTACTTATTATTTAAAAAAAAACCAAATGTAATTTAGACTGCCGCTTGACAGCAGAAGATTTTTCAGCGGCCATATTTCGATCGATAAAAACCCCCCATTTTATTTAACTCATTTACCGCCCTTTGATATTGAAAATAACAGTTAACTTAGGGACGTTACTCTAAACACTAACGAAACAGCATGGCTTGAATAGGCTACCTGTCAACGTGTTAAAAGCTCCATACATCGATTTAGGCACCGCATTTGTATATGAAAGCATGCCTAGCGCTGCGGAGATTTCAAATGCGATCGATCGCAAGCAATGTTGAAGTAAGTTGTAAATATTAAAGAAATTGACGCGGTAGGTTTTTGAAATATTGTTTATGAGTCATTTATTTTTTATCGTGCGCCAACAGGGCCCCCATGATAAAGACATAGTGTGTCATTTTTAATTTGTATGCGTCAATGGCGCAGGGCGCGGTCTAAAATGGACTCTGATATTATTACAAAAATGAATTATTCTTTCTGAGGTGTTGGTGTTGACTAACGACAACATGTGTAGCTATTAAGCTCTCCTCTTTGTATTCGTATTGATTTCGTGAAACAAGATTCAGTGCTACGAGAGATATGATAAAGCAAAGTTAATCTTATACCTAAACCTCTATCTTTATAATGATCATGTATTCATCTCTCACTACGACATGGAAAGGGAAGAAGGTTTGACAGTTCTGATTGGTCAGGAGGTTGTCTCATCAACATAGTTACCTAAAGAAAATAAGGAAAAATATAGTTATATTCCCGAAGTAGCATATAAGCATCATATCATTTCATGTTGGCATTAGGATTCACATTCATGAATGATCACTTGCTTTTGATGCAAATTTTTCCGGTGAGTTATCTTTTTATGTTTTGTGGTAAATACGTTTTATCAGGGACACTCTTTGATCTTAATTTAATTGTCCCTAGTTTTATAATTGGGTCCAAACGTTAATGACATTTAACCTTAAAGGGACAAAGAGTTTGTTCGTGTCAAATAAGGTTATCAGTGGTTTGATTCAATCAAGAAATAAAGACTATTACAGAAAATTTATGTTTTGATGCTAAACGTTTATATGAAAAATTATGGACAAATCAAGATTTTCTTTTCTTATATATGTATACTATATATTTCCATAGAAAGAAAAGAAAAGAGAGAGAAAGCTCCCTTAGACAGAAATAGAAAACATAAAATCAGTCTTTTCTCCTAACTGAGTAACTTATATGAAACAAGAATTTGCTTATATGGCCGAAATGGGAGGGAAAGAAAGAGATAGAGTCGTATAAAAATCGATAGAGAAAAGAGAAAGAAAAATTACGAGTGAGGATTAAGATTTGAAGGAGTCTGTCAATTTCGTTGAGAAATCCTCATTATCTTTATGACTTGTGTTTTTCAACATCATAGTGTCATAGTGTCATTTTGAAATTTTCTATAAGTAGCTTAAGTTTAATTCTTTGATTAGGCACTAACATTTAAAGATATGCTTCTAAACATATGTGGCAAGTCTTTCCGTCCTTCTGGTCGGTCAATGTTATAAAACTCGTCGGATGAATATCAAACAAACTTTGCACATTTGTTAACCATTACCTTTTCAAAAATTTAGGACAATGTACAATTCTTTTGAATTCAAATTTGTGTCGGGTACATGGAAAACATGAAAACTTTAGGGAAAAGTTTTCACTTAACTTAAACTGAAATTTGTTTTTTTGCGAATGTAATACATTTACTATATGATAATGTCATTAAGCCCAGATGGAATGCTTTGTTTATTGCACAAAGACTTGTTTACCTTTTACTCTAACACGACTAGTGATGGAGTGAAAAGCAAGGTAATCAGGTAACACTGTTACTACCTCAGATTTGAAGCAACTGTATTTACCTTTAAGTATCAAAGGAGATTTGAAAAAACGCCAAATTGTGTAAACCATATGGTCCTATTAGAACGTCATAAACTACACCTTTACCCTTATTTTCATGGTGTTTACGGAAATAAAGCTTCCATGACATTCAAACATTATACAGTTTTAGACTCTTCGATATGAATCATCTTAATCCTGTTGTACATAGTCGTAAAGTAACATTCAATTCTCTAAGATTGCAAAATAACTGCACTGTTAAAGTAGTGGTACTAACATTCAGGTCATGCAACGGACTGGTTTTTAAACATGATAGGGTCGTTTTTAACATTTCGATACTTCTTATTTATTTAGTTGATAACCAATTTGGAAATTTGATACATAGAACTTGGATTCAATATGATCCAATCAAGAGCGGGTCGTATTTTGTGTTAACAGGAACTACTGTCTCAGTCTTAGATTTTTTTTCGTTTGAATATCATTGTTAAAGAACTTAATACGAATTGATTGAATTTCTACGGTAACAAAGTAACCCTGGTTACAAGCAGGGACACCGTGTGTTAGGGCTAATAGCAACTTGGTCATTTACATTCTTTGGATGGATAAGTTCCATAAAACTCATATTAATTAGGTTTATTTATATCTTACGGCATTTGCGCTGTATTTGAGTATTAACATGTTCATTATTTTAGGCATGATGCATGCAAAACAATATGTAGGTTTAGGCTGTGTCAAGATTCACAGTAGTAGGTTTTGATGTTTAAAATATGTTTAATCTCCGTGTTCCCTTAACGGAAATTATTTCCTTTTCTTACAGTTACAGTTTCGTGAACTGACGAAAATGCCTTTCGACAAAAAATGATTCGACAAAAATATGTCATGGCATAAGTAAATGGGAGAAATGTATAAACTGAAGAAAATGTATTTTAAGAGAAAGAAAGAGCTGTGTAATTAGTGCGTGGTAAGAGAGTGAAAGAAAAAATCGGCAAAAAATGGTTACGACTTGAGTTGAAAGTGTTTCTGGAGAATCTGAGCAAATTTACAAATGGCATCGTGATAAAATGAGAAAGTATGGTCTTGACAAAACAGAATTTCATCTTGACAACAGACAATTGCAGAATACATATGAGAGCGTGGACTGAGGTGAACATTCCGTTTTGTACAACATTGAACTTGGGAAGTCTGACAGAAAGTGAACAGAAGACTACAGCAAGGGAAGTAAGGGATATATTTTTGACACAAACTGAGCTGAGGAATCAGGAATCTTTGCAGGAAGTGAAAAAGTGAATAAAATTGTTGACAAATCTAAGGTAAATTTGGAAAACATTTCTTGACAGAAAGTGAACTGAGGAATAGTCTATTGATTGAAAGACTGCTAAAGAAATTAATATATATGACTTAAAGTCTCAACATAAATGGGAAAGCGGAAGAAGTATTTAGATATAGACAAGAACTAGGGATCAAGTATCTTAAGGTAAATCCTCTGGTTCATGAGAAAATGACAACGTCAATCCTCCGCATTCTGTTTATTACTGGACTTTTATCTATTTCTATCCGGACTACCGTTGCCTCGGACAACTCTTCATTTACAAGTAGTACCAGTTCAACAGATAGCACTGTTTACGGGGCGATATTACTTGTCGTCAGTATCCTTTCGGTTCTTTGTAATTTCACTGTGGTGTTTGTAATCCTGAAAACTGACAGCCCTGATGTGTCCTCACTTATTGTGATTGCTCACATGGCGTTTTGGGATTTGCTGTTCGGCATGATATTCCTTGTGTCATCCACACCATCAGCATTCCTGAATCGGTTTGCATACACTGAATCAATGATCTTCTGGTTAGTTTGTTTAGGGTCCTTTGTGACCGGCGTTGCAATTTTAAACACTGTCACAATCTTAGCAGACCGATTCATTTCTCTCAAATGGCCCTTTTTCCATCGTAAGCACGCAACAAAATGGAAGTATGCTTTTACTTTTTGTTTTGTTTATATGCTGTCATTTATCCGAACGCTCCTCATTGTCCTCCCAGCCGAAGATTTCATTTATGACAACATAACTGCATTATGTAGACCAACCTTCAACACGAACCAAGGGACAGTTGCTTCTTCAGGTCCTGTGGCTTTTTCTTTTGGGATAATAATCATCTTTTCTTGCTACATACTCATGGTCAAGCGAAGAAGAATGAGAAGGGTACGTCCTGAACTCGTAGTGCCCATTTCAGGAAACGTTATGAAACGCTCCCTGATATGTGTCCTCAGTGCAGGAGTGTTTTGTCTGAGTTATCTCCCCGTTGTTTTACGAGTTGTCTTAAATGTTGCATTTCACAACACTTTGATCGATGATATTTTTACCAAATTTGCAACAGTTTCTTACCTTTCAAACAGTATCTGGAACGTTGTCATATACTCTCTGAATTACATGCCTTTTAGGGAGGCTTGTCTGAAACTCCTCTGCAGATCCTATTACAGGAAGATCAAACGTCACAATCAGCTACAAAAAGCGGGTAGAACTGGAGTCTTTAGGCTGAGTGTTACCAATAATAGGGTTGTATTGGCAAATAATTCGTCTGTTACTCCTCTTGAGAGTGTGCCAAGAGCAAATACATAATCGATGTTATGGAAGATTATCAGACGGTGCATGTAAAGCAATATTCCTTTCCTTAATTACACTACCATAGAATAAAACATCGCCATCAGTTTGAAAAAAAATTTGAAAATATTTCGGTTACATGTTACCTTTACTACGGTTGTTTTGGCAAGCATGTCGTTTATCTTTCTTGACAGTGTGCCGTGAGCAAGCACTTAAAGGAATGCTGGCCCACATACGAACAACGTTATCACAGGTAGAGACTTAGAGTCTTTCGGGAAATAGAAATAAAATGCTTTTCAGCGATCAATAGATTTTATTGTTTTCGTTTAAGTTTGAATACTTAATATTCGTTGGCAAACATTTTCCCCAATTTTTTTATCGGGGAGTTTTGTAAAATTCATATTAAAGATGAGGTAACAGTGGATAAAATCTAGTCATTTTAACCTTGCAATATTTTCAAACGTAAATTTTTGGTGCAAGCTCCAATAGGCAAATGAGCTTTTATCTCAAGACGTTGAGAGAAATGTTAGAATTAGTGTGATATATTGACTCATCGTAATTATGTCCTTTACTAGTTAAAGCTTATTTGATATGACGACTTCATGAAATGATTGAAGGTGTATATTCTGTATTGTGTTTACAAATGCTACAAAGTACTATTCTAACAGGTGAATTCGTGGCTTTGATGTCCATTGCATGGCTGAATGCCTTGTAAACAGTTCAAATATGAAATCTCTCTCCCCTCATCCTGCGGGTGATACGAGGTAAATTAAAAACCTTTACTTAAATTTCTTGAATATATTGCGAATGTAAAATTTCCCGAATTTTTATGTTGATAATTGGCACTTTTAAACGCAATTTTCATTCATTTGCATTCACAAGGCAAAGTTTGAAGAAACTTAAGTATTTAAACACACCTATTTTGATCAGGTATGTGTAGTGACCGATAGTTTTGGAGGAGTATGTCAAGTTTGTGTTCGTGTTCTGATGGTAAAAATTGTTTAATGTGTTTGTATCGTTATGTGCGTAGATGATGTTCAGATTGTATACAATTTCGTGGTGTTTTATTGTTTGTTATGTGTGTAATGTATTATTATAGTGTGTTTAGTTTGCGTAATCGTTTTGTAAAGTAAGTATAGTGTGTAATATATGTTTTTTTTGTGTCGGGCTAAGTATGTAAAATGTACAAGTTTCGTCTAGGGTTTGATTATGTATTTATCTATGTAATGTTTGTCTGTGTGTGTACATTGTACGAAGGTTGTTTGTATCTTAAATGTTGTAAAGCACACTATTATTTTATCAACTGTTTTTAAGCTAGCGTCAGTGTTATTTGACCAATTTGCCGATGTGCTTTTCCTGACTTTTTTTTCAGACTCTCTCTATCCATCTCTGTGTATCTGTCTGTATCTCCGACTGTCTCTCTGTCTTTTACCCTCTTTGTCTTTCTATCTACCTCTCTTTCCAATCTAATTTCTGTATTTCCTAGTCTTTGAATATTAACTATAAACAATGTCCTTCTGTCTTCTACTCTCTGTCTTCTCTCTCTCTCTCTCTCTCTCTCTCTCTCTCTCTCTCTCTCTCTCTCTCTCTCTCTCTCTCTCTCTCTCTGTCTCTGTGTGTTTCTCTCTGTCTCTCTCCCTCTTTGTCTCTGTCTGAGTGTGTGTGTGTGTCTCTCTGTCTATCTATTTGACTAAATGTGGCATACCTTAGACTTCTGTGTCCCGTCCACATGCCAAGTGTATCCTGTGCTACACGAGAATATAACATGCACCGTTTATATGAATCAATTGTTATTTTCCACAGTTTATTCCCGGAAGGGACACAAGACAAATTTTGTCAGTTTTGAATTTGGCAATGTTTTATGTTTTTGTTTTGTTATATATACTTTATTTTGAGCACTAGTATATGTTTAAGGAGAGGTTAGCGTGTTCACAAGCAAACAAGGGGTACAGGCTCATTCCCTTTCAAAGGGACACAGCGAATGTTGTTCGAGTCAACTCGCCAAACTGTCTAAATGGTATCATTGTATAACCATCCTTATGCCATTGTCTAAAACATACCCTTGAAAACTTATTCACACCAGAGTCAAAGGAAAACGCGTTGGAAGTGTTTACTAAAGTCATTCATCTAATGGTATCACAGTGATATGGCTGTTTTCCGTGTACTTTTAAAAAACTAGAAAATTAAATTTTCGACATTTCATAGATAAAAGTTTAGAGGGTTGATTTGAATTTATTTCAGGACATGTGGTATTTTGTTTCATATTTTAGCCTCGTGAAATTTTTTAAACCATAATCTGTCCCTTTAAAAACTCTCCATGAGGGTTAATCTAGATATCATGTGTCATATGAATGCCACTTATGCTGCGTAATACGGAATTATTTGTGTGTATACATGTAATTAAAGTGCATATCAATATATCTTGCTCTCTTTCTTTCAAAGACTCAACTTCCTTCGCAAATGAAAAAAACCCCTAAACCAGTAACAACCTAATAAACGCAAGCACCAGTCGAGTGTGGTGACCTTGAACTGTTCTTCAAGGTCACTACGGCATTTTACCTACATCAAACTCTCAAGAACGCCGATGAGCACATGAGACATTACGGAATACGTAGGCAACACTTAATTATTTTGACATGATCTTATCTTCAAGGTAATCACATTACCCTGCCTCATTTAAACACTCATTTCACTTAAAAACTCATTTCAACTGTCCAATTTATGACTACGCACCAATCCTCCCAAAATGTGTTTCAACATATGAGGGGGTAAAACAGACACCGATATCTCTGTCTGGTTTTGCAACATCTTAGGTAACTTGGCTTTATTGAATTGTGTGACAGGAGCAATTTTCTTGGTCAACATAACTCTTTTGCTACTCCTTTGCCTCTTTATTAAAAGTAGTACATTTATCTCATTTTGTTCAATGTTAGCGGCGACGACATTGGAAGGCTAGCGAAAAAGGCTTGTCAATATGTATTTGAATTCAGTGCTTGGCTTTTGAATGATTTTTTGTGCAAGTCGTAATGGTCTCCTTTCATACTGCATCAGATGTTCATATAACTTCTAGTGAGTGACCCTAACGGACACTGATGGTTAGTACTAGTCACATACATATGGTCCAACACTGATTATGAAGAAGTGAACAATGAAACTGATGACAGCACATCTTTGACAACAATTTTCATCTCCATTTCGACGCTTCAGAATATGTAAACATCGTCAGAAGGAGCTAGGAAATCGGTAGTAGTTCGATCTAGGACCCTATGAACCTACTAACTTTGAAACAATTCAAGAGACAAAACTCACTTACTTCACTAAATAACGAAGGGATTTCATGTTGAGAACTCACTAAAACCGAAGAAATATTTCTTCTTTACAAACTGCTAGATAATGATTCAGTCATAAGCAGGTTAAAACAGTCTGTTATGGAGTGTATTTTTTCTTTAAAACGTATTTTGCTGAAAACTTTGAGGTGTCTAACCTTTTGCACTGTGTATATCTTTCCGACATCAAACGGAAACACAATAAATTTGTGAATACACATCTTTTTTTACGTTTCGTTGTAATTTACTGCACATGTAAGGTATACGAGTATCCACAAATTCAAATACTTAACAAATAATCATTTGCTTGAAACAATATCCCAAGCGAGGGACAGATGAATATAATCGAGTCATAAACATACAGTCATAGTAGACAGAAAGGAACAATTGCGAGAGCATGGTAAAAGAATGCAATAATTGTGATGATAAGATCTCTTTATAAACTTTTTATTATTTTAAACTATTTTGAGGGCTCAGTATGAACAATAAGAAGTATCCTTCAAATCACATACAACGCGGTTACCGTTTTAAAAAAAAATTCATTTCCTTGTAGTAGGTAAGATTTATTTTCATTTTATATATCTAAACACGTAATAAAAATATGAAGCAAACTGTTAACTGAGTTAGCCCTTGTAGGGACGATAGTATTGCTGCTCTCGATTATCAATTTAAATGTTGATAAATTATTCTCAGTCATGGAAGCATCTTACTTCATCAGCGTAATTAAATCCGCTGATCGAGCTCCTTCCATATCCCCTGATATCCTTTAAGCCAAAATCTTCGCATCGTTAGATATCTAACTAATGAGACGACTCTCATCGAGCAACAGCGGCACAACCCGGATGGAAAATTCCGTTAAATTCAAAAGAGTAGCTTCAAGCTCCTCGGATAACAACATTTCATTGGCTTAAACAATAACAGGTGAGCACAGCCACGAACGTAATAAAGCTGCGCAAGCCGTACGAGGGACTTGGCTCGAAAGAGTTCAGGGAATGTGGAAGGAGCTGGATCAACATGATGCCATGGAAGGTGTTATGATATTCTCAATCGTCGTGAATAATTCTTCTTGACGTCATGCAGGATCAAGCAAAGTGAAAATTCTATGGTCATTTTACCGTTCTACCAATTCTTATTTTTAAAGAACAATGATTTTTTAAATTCTCCGTATGGATATTTTTAACAATGAAAAACACTAGATTTGTATGAAACTCGTACTAGATTAAAAGACGAATTATTTTTGTAAATATTCGATTAAATTATGAAAATATATCTCAATGCCTCAACCACGAAGTCGAATCGTTCAATTTATTAAATTTGTTTTAGCCAAATCGTCATTGATGATTGATAATTACTGAAATTAAAATTAGTTTTAAAGAAGATTTTTTTAAAAACCTAAGTAACATTACCCTAAATACTCTATGAGTTTACCACTTTTTTGTTACTTCTGTATTTGAAAAAAGGTAAGCTATTGGCTATTCTCATTTGACAGCTACGTGTTCTACGGCACGACTTTAGCGAAATGACGTGGTAAGGACTAACGCTCGCCAAAGACATAGGATAGGTTCTTTTTGAACTTCATCATTGAGGGCTAGAATGCACCCCCGTTTCTGAAAATTGTTGCAAACGTCAGGGGAAAGATTTCTGTGAGTGATGAATTATTTGTCTGGCGTGAATTACAATTTGCCTCGCAAAAATGAGACTATAACTTTAAATTACTTCAAAGAAGGGTACATGTCGGTTAAATTAACACCCAAGTCAAAGATAGAATGGAATTTTCTGTCAGCTTTTTGTGTAAACGTCATACATGTACGATTGTTCTCAGTCGAAACAAAACAATGTTTTAAAATTCATAGCATTCGAATAAGAAAAAAAAAAGGTAATAAACAAACTCTTTCTACCTTGGATTTTTCCAAGGAAAACTCAAAAGCAGTCAAAATGAATGTTGAATTATGTTTCTGAAGGCCAGCGGTATTTAAAAGCCGATAGCTAAATTGCAGTAGATAGCTTTCACTGGAGTTGTGTCCTCACATATTACATAAACTTAATACCTGCTTGGAAAGAAAACTCATCAAAGTTTTTGGATTACGAAAAAGCAGAGGCTTTAAATGATTATTTTTCATGCAATGCCAATGTTGATAACGAAGATGCCGCTTTACGTCCCTTTTAAAAATTATGTGATAATGAATTATCCCATTCAATCATGGAACCTTAAGCTTACGAAAAAATTATCTTATCAAGTGTATCAGTAGACCTAATAACAAAAAATCATAGACTAGCAAACACATACTGCTTTAAATTGAAGAACAATAAGGGAATGAAATAGCATTCTATCTGTTGTGCAACGTTTCGCTTGAACGGGCTAGCTTCCTGTCATTATGAAAAAGGTAATATATATCCGCCGTCAAATTATAGGTTTATTTCATTCCTTTCTTAGATTAGCAAATTGTCATGTAAATGTAAAGCTTCTTGGTGACAACATTTAACATCAATTCAGTTGGTCGAAATTTATCATGATATATGCAAGGCTGAGCAAGGTCTTTCAGTTCCGAAAACGATGAGATGAAGGAGGGACGATATGACAACGGTCAATGTTATTTGATGAAGAAATGGCAGTTGCATGGTCACAATATTTGTTATTAGATAATTAATATCATGTAACACCTTATAAATTTCCCTTTTAAAAGAAGTGTTTTTATTTAATTTGTTACGTAACTACCAAGACGATTTTCAAGACTGACGCTATAAATGGATCTGTGAGACGTTATGCGGACAGAAATGATGCCTCACGATGCGTCAATCTCCAATCTCTTTCTATCCGTCCTTCTTATAGTTTCGGCATCCAAGCTTAACGCAGATTGCTATTTCATTCCCTTATCTTTGGACGAAAATTTATTCAATAAATATTATGATTTATGATTCATTTAAAGGCTTTCCTTCAATGTATTTTTTGATGTTGCAGTGTTGCACTATGGTTAAGACTTGCTGAAAAAGAACCTAAACTGTATCGAAGGCTCTTTTTCATTCAGAGCCATAAAGTAAACTCCTCCTCCAGTTCTTTTCAAATCTGAGTTTCTATCTCTGCAGTATCATGGCGTGAGCTACGAAATTCCTCGAGAGCGTGCATTACAACATATGCTTGTTGCGCCGGATCGCTCCTCTCTCCTCTCAACCGTCTCTTTGCTATTTTGTAAATATTATATATGTCCATTGCGCCTGTGATTACAGCAAACCCTGTTCCAACGCCAAGTGCGACCTTTCCAATAACGCTCAATTCTCTGACCAACGTTGTTGCACTCTTGGTTGTCACAGATGCTGCACTATTACCCATGGAAAGCGCGTCGTCAACGTTCGACAATTTGAGCCCTTTAAGAGTGAGACTGATTGGGTTTGTTATCGCGGACAAGGTGCCTGTTAACAGTCCAAGATATTCACCTTCGGAGACGATCCTTAAGAACCTTTCACTCTGCTCAGTGAACTCATCAAATCTGTCTTTCAACCGTCTGAACTGTTCTTTCTTCAAGTGAACCCTTCTCCCCTGGATGCCAAGTGAAGTTGCCCCGCCACAAACCGCTAAAACCCCTCCAGCTACATTAAGGGCGAGGCTGGTACCAACTGTGAAGAATGCAAGAACAGTTCCTATAATTGTAAGAGCGGACGACGCGAGTCCGGCCAAGGAGCAAGCCAGTTCGTACCCATCTGTGTCTCGGTAGAGTTGGTCGACGTCTCGAATGTACTCGTCTAGGAACTCTATCAGCTGGTTTAGCATCCTATCCCGTAATGCTCGAGTGGATTGAAAGACGACGCCATATTGCCTCAAAATAAACTCCCTTTCATCTGCAATATGAAAGTGGGCCATTAATTGTATAAATATGAGAGCCATTTGCATAAAACATAAGCGTTGATGGGGATGATATAATAACCATTCAAAATATCTTAATCAATTAAAACCGTCTGAGATCCATACTTTCATAAGCTTTTGAAAATTAAGAATTGAGCTTTCCGACACTTAGCTGAAAACAGTTATCACTAAAGTATACACACGCAAACAAAACTAAACATAAATACTGTCCCTGACATCGAGGCTAGTAGAAACATCTCATACTGTAACACCTGACTTATAAACACCCATACATCCGTCGATCCTGAACGGTGACTGGGTCATGTGGTCAAATGAAAGTTTACTAAGACTGGGACTAACACAGTTATTTCATGATGATTAACCGCATGTACGAACACTGATGTATACTTTCAAAAATACTTACAAAATACAAACATAATATAAACTAAAACATTCATTTTGAAATTAATATCAAAATTTAAACATGTAAATATTGAGCTTAAAGGATACCAATTAAGCGATTGACAGTAGGGACATTTTATACCATTCTGTCTCAGATACCTCACATCCATCCATCCATCCATCCATACACCCTTCCATCCTGCAATGTGCCTGTCATATTACCTGGGCTCGTTATCTTAATACACAGTACAAAACGGGTCACGCTCCTCTCGTTTGTATCATCATCTGCGTCCTCGCTCCATGCAAACCCAATGGCAGCCCGCGGCTCTTCTCTTTGGAAAATACTTTTGAAATTTGCTGCAGGGGAAGACACATGTGCAACGTGGAACATTTCTTACAAAAACATACAAATAAAATCTTTTGTTTCTAATTCATTCATAATTAGTAATTTACTAGCCTAAGATTCTGGGTGCATCAAACATCAAGTCCCGTAAGGGGCATTTCGGGGTAAATATATAAGGATGACAAGATTTTCTGGATAACATCTTCTTTCTTATGAATTTAACGATTTTTTGGAGTAACTCTTATTTCTCGATCGGGTGGGTTGTAAGGAATATGAAATGGTGTACATTTATACCATGGCGAGCAAACATTAACGATAATGCATGAGGAAACCAGATTACAGAGCTCAATCAAATGAGACTGTTATTTACGTGAATATGATATATACCAAATTTGAAGCTTACAGGTAATATAGTTTTCGAGATCCCCGATTCCGTCGCAGTGTTTGTATTAAAAAACATAGATATTCTGAATCTGTATTAATAACCTGATGTGTCTATAAAACTCACCCCATTTGAAGAGAATCATCCGCCGGACAGGGTTAATGCAATCACGAATCTGAAAATCCGTCGCCAGGACCACCTCGCTGCACAGAGAGTTGCGGGTTGCTGTCGGGAAGGTAGGTGAAACTCAAACAGGTTATCGTGTGAGCTAGTTCTGAGATTCGAACCCACACCCAGTGTTGACGGTGTTGCCTGAGCCTTTGGGTGTCGATTCGAATCCTGCAAGTCGTTCTACCACAAAATGTACACGAATTTGTACTATTGTAGATAGTGTGATCCAAAGAACAACAATGCTACATTTGTTCACTATATCTTGATATCAAGTATTTCTGTTTTTGGATGCTTGATATCCTGAATAACGAACATACATAAACAATGGCGAGAACAGTGAGTGAGTGAGTTTGGGTTCTTGAAAAGAACGGTTGTCAATTGTTTTTTAGTTCTTTGGTTGCGGGTGGGGTCAAAGCTGGTGACCGTATATATTCCCGCGGCATCTTAGGGTGTTCGTGCATGGGAAGGGGGATCTAATATATATTTTATATCTTACCAGCGAAATGACAACGGTTGCACACCCGGGCTATTTCCATCTGAAGATACGCCAATGCTGTTTCCCTGTTGCTGCAGCGACCACAAAATATCTGAGGAATAATTCCAGATTATATCAATCTGAACACACGCTTGATTTTTTACAACTTATAAAATCTTACAAATAAAATTGATTAGTGGAATGTGAAAAATAAATGTAATATAATATTAAGAAATACAGATTTCAGTTTTTTGGGGACGACCGTTACATCAGTACAAAATTAATGCAAACGTCATGGCAATATATTCAATAGGAAACAAGACAAATATCAAGAAACATTAACATTCCTGCTTATGATCCATTTACTTTCCTCTCTGATAAGTACCTGTTGGACACGATCGTAAGCTATCTTACTTATTCCAATGATAACCGTTGATAAGCAAGTGTGAGCAAAATAACAGCATTTTTTAATTAGTATCTTAAAAAAAATGCTTCATTCATAGCATTTGAGTTAAGGGTACCCGTAGAAGTTCGCTATCCTTGAATGAACTTCATAAAATGAACTACAGAGTTATAGCATCTTACCTTTCCACATGCTCTACAGTGATGTCTCCTTGTAAACGTTGTGAAGGGTCTCTCACAATTGCTGCAGGTTGTGGCCTCGGAGTCGGGCGTCCAGAAAGGAACTACAATCCCAAGATTTGATTCTATTGGTTGGCCTCGTCTGCGAACTGAAAAAGAAAATTCAAATACATTCAAATCCTGTAGCAAACAACGTATCACAACGAAGCTTACTGGACTATAACAGTCTCCAAATGTGATAATTCTTTAAAATATAATAATTAAGCAGTTTGACGCCTATGACAAAGTGCGAGGCACTACTCGCTGGCGATACATTTATGTCTCTCGTGAATCGTACTTATCGTACTTGAAGTGACATAGACACAATACCGTTAGAGACAAACAAACTTCCCACACGAGATTCGAACCCGGATCTTTGCGTGTGAGACCAGTGTGCTAAACAATATACCACTATGCTACATGATGTTTAGATAATGAATTTAAATATGCTTTGAATTTGTGAGCAAATGTCATGAACAAAATTCACCTCCAAACGTCTTCTATGTGGAGAGTATTCGTACTGTTGGTACTTACGTCTCTTGCAAGTGTCAACATCGGGCAATAATGCAAGTATATAATATATAAATATGTAGAAATATGAATGTTTAAAAGTATATAAGACGTCATTGCTTACCAGCTCTATAACATGGTCTGCAAACAAAGACAGTTTCCCGTGCAAAGCGTAGCATCGTCTTTTCACTGCAGCATTGACTGCACAGTACCTGTGTATATGGTAGAGTTGGATTTTAAAGGGGGTTGGGCAGCAAGAGTCAAATGACAAATACACACACACACACACACACACACACACACACATATATATATATATATATATTTATTACCCATATGGTTAATCATAAGTGGTGACATATTTTCAATATGAGCACATGTGCACATATCACTTTTGCCTAGCAACGATTGTTTCAGAGCGAGTTACCGTATTACGTCGTCTGTGACGTCATAAAACCATTGTTCGTGACGTCACTTTAGCGGGCCGCCGGAAAGGAAGCAGGCCGCATTCCGTGTGTTTTAAATGAAATAGAATCGGTAATAAAGAAATTGTAACCCTCGGAAGTGTGTCATATGACTTTTACGAAACTCGTGCGAATTTGTGTAAACCCTCGCTCTCGCTCGGGTAATACAAAAATTCGCACTCGTTTCGTAAAAGTCATATGACACACTTCCGCGGGTAATAATCTCAGTATATATATATAGTTAAAAGCGTTGATAAAAAAACAATACATGTTTCGATTTACTCTTCAGGGAGAATGACTACATTGTCTATGACGTCACGTCATTATGACGTCACAATGCTGGACATGTACAAAGAGCTTGTGTACGCTCTACCTGTTTAATGATGGACAGTATTTTTTAATAAAGAATTCTTCCTTTATTTTGCGCATCATGGGGTCATCTGTTGGCAGTTGATAAAAGGAAAAGATTGTAAATGTAATTGCTTTTCCTTTTGCGCACGAGTCTATGTGTGCACTGAGGGGTATACAGCGGGTGTTTGGTCCTTAATTTGTTGTTTGTGTACCCTCACCCTTCCCCTTAGATACTCTGTTTGGCCAATATATTTTTCGTGGCATCCCTGACATGTGATTAGATAAATAACATTTCGGGCACTACAGTTCATGTTGGTATAAACATTGAACTCCGCATGTTTTTCAGCGAGTTTAATTGATTTACCCTCTATTAGATGGTCACAAGCTCTCAACAGAGAGAGACAGGGACAGAAAGAGACAGAGAGAGAGAAAGAGACTTACAGAAAGAGAGAAAGAGACTTAAAGAAAGAGAGAAAGAGACTTAAAGAAAGAGAGAAAGAGACTTACAGAGAGAGAGAAAGAGACTTACAGAAAGAGAGAAAGAGACTTAAAGAAAGAGAGCGAGACGTCGATAGAAAATGACTCAAAGTTAGAGAGATAGAGCAGAGAGAGAGAGATGCTGAGATAGACGAAGAGAGATAGACTGAGAGAAACTCAGCTAGAGAGAAAGATACGTATAGTGAGAGAGATAGAAAAGAGAGAGGCTGAGAGAGACTCGAAGAGAAAATGACTGTAAGTGTAAGAGAAACTGAGGAATTGAGTTTAAGAAAAAGAGACTAAGAGAGAGACGTGGAGACTGAGAGACATGTAGACTCTAAAAATAGAGAAATTATTAATAGACATCGACCTTAAAAGTGATGGGAGAATATATTAATGGTTAATCCAATTCATATCATGTATAAAAGAAAGTGTAGGATTCTATCTCACCCTCCCACAAGCTCGACAGTGCCGACCCCGATTGGAGAAAGAGAAAGCTTCCGCACACTGCATACAACGAGGCGACTCATCCTTGGGGAACAAGTAAGGCGCGAGGATTCCTATATCACACTCCCTCTGTGGAGAAGCGCGATAACTCCTAACTGAAACATAGACCGAATAGTATTATGCCTTCATAGGCGTAGAACGAAAGGGGGTTGTTAGCATGCAATACGCAAATAGGCTGTTTCGTCCCTAATTTTCCGAAATACAGAGGAATAATTGTCCCTATTAATATGGAAAGTATTAAATAGAAGCACTGAATATGTATTTTATAGATTTGTGTCGCTTCAATGGTGTTATCTCACAAAATGTTGCACACAGCTGGACGTACTGATGGTGAAGCAGTTGTTACACACTCGATCCTTCTTCATCTCCTTGTAGGCCAACGCTATCTTTCTCTCGCAGCATCCGGTACAGAACACCTGGCAGTGACAGAAAAATCTCTCAACACTAGTCGAATGTCACAGGGATAACTACTCCATGTGTAAAGCCCAACTCACACTACGCACGATTGCACTACGATAACATTACGATTCGATCGTACTGGTATCGTATTGTGGTTTTTACGATCTGTTATGTGAACACGGTTTCTGTGCGTGAGGTACACGATGTGGGTACACTTTTTACACGCAAGATCACGTTTCTTACACGGTCGAAACACAATCAACACAAACTTGACACAACGCTTTCACGATGCAATCACGAATGGTGTAGGACTAATGCACGATTTTAAAGAGCAACTCCGTGATTTTCATAACATATTATTTACCTTTGATACAAACCTAAATTTCATGTGGTGATATAAAATCAAAACATCTTAAAGAGCCACTCCGTGATTTTCATAACATATTATTTTCCTCTGAAGCGAATCTAATGTCATATGTGGTGATATAAAATCAAAACATCTGAATTTTTCATGTCCAAAAGACACATATGACAAATACTGGTGTTCCATGAAAATATAAAAACAGCCTTATAAATGCTTTGAGGTGTAGATATCACGTCCAATAAACATAGATACAAGTTATATAACCTAACAAACACTATCAACTCCTAACTACTTGACGCGCGCCACTGTCCGGTTTTCGATCATTATTGTGACGTTCTAATTTACTTTCATATTGTCACTGTAAAAAAACAATAAAATATAAGATTTAAAATGCGTCTTTTTGGTAACAGTCCACACTTTGCGATCAAATGACACCATTGATTAATTTTGGCATATATGACTCCAACAACTCCAAAAGACATATATATGACAAATACTGGTTTTCAATGAAAATCTGTAAAAGCATCATAAATGCACAGAGGTGTAGATATCATGTTCAATACACTTGGATACTAGTTATATAACCTAACAAACACTATCAACTCCTAAATGCCCTCCTAGATAAGTATCCAAAATTACGTTTTACGTTTTACGCGCGCTACTGTCCGGTTTTCGATCATAGTTGCGAGGTTCTACCTTTATATTGTCACTTTAAAATAAGAATAAGTTTTAAAATGTGTCCTTTTGGTAACAGTCGATACTTCGCGATCAAATGACACCAATGATTACGTTTGGCATATACATGTATGACTCCAACAACTCACAGAGTGGCTCTTTAAATAATTTTTGCAAAGGCAAAAGAGGTTAACCATTGCTTTTTATGATCAATGTAGAATTGTTATTCATCCTGTGATGCATTACAGCTATTAAATACAATGTCATTGCGATAAAAACAGGAGGGCATATATTACCAATTGTAACATTATCTTCGGACAATCTTCCTGAGTTTTTCTCCCATCTTATGCAAATAACTACCGACGGTGTTTCACAGGCATTAGTTCTGGTGGTAAAAATAAGTTGTGCTAATCGGGTATTAATTTGGTCTTGTAACTGGATTTCTACCTTAGCGTAAAACATTCATAATGTTTGAGTTTTATATTAGGAGTAGGTAGGTTTCGCTGCTCTAATCACAATTTGATGGTAGAATACGGTAGGTATATAGGTTTTAAAAGGGACGATCGCCTTTGCTCACTTTATATTATACCTTATATTGAAAACGAATACCATTTTTGTTTAGAATGCTCTTTTATTTTAAAATTGAGAAATGAAATTTTGCAAAAATATTTCAGAACATTGGATTCACGAACAAAGCTGGCCAAATTATTTACATCAAAGGATGTTTTTGTCATTAACTGCCTCGCAAAATACTTATTTCTTGTAATGAAAAACGAAATAGATTTCTGTCAAGTTTTGTAACCGAGACTAACTTACTAGTTGACAGTGTTGTGTTGACAATGTATCAATGGGCCTGTGGCCCCTTTACTGACTAAACTCTATAAAACTAATATCGAGTAACGATTGTATCGTGATCGTACATTAATCGTGTGACTCCGTGTTCTACACGAGCAGTCATCGTGGTCCTTAAGTTTAGCACTATAAGGGTTAATTTAACATGAGTACGATAAGGGTACGATTGTAAGAGGGACAATTTATCGATCGTGTTGTGGTTGTGTGGTGGTTGTGCTGTTATCGTGTCCTAAGGATGAAGCACGATCAACACAATCACAACACATACACTACACAATCACCATACAATCACTACACGATCGACACACACACAACACGATTTTCTGAAATCAGGAACAAGTTTTGCGTTTTGAAGGAATCGTGTTGGACAAATAGCACGATCACTGTACGCACTATGCGACCACCACACAATAACAGCACAATAACTACACAACAACAACACGATGACTATACGACACTTTCGTACAGCGATCGTAGTCGATCGTACGTAGTGTGAGTTGGGCTTTATGTTTCTTCCCATGCGCGTATTCTTAGCAATCCTCATATTATTCTTATCCTCGTGTTTTTCTATAATGAACGTTTTTAAGATAAATACGACAGGACAAAAACTGTTCCAAAAACGTAGCATAATTTTTTATATTATATCTGTTTTTCATGGAGGTGTAATAAATGTATGCTCAAACAAATTAAACGAAATGCCTAAAAACTAGTTGTTGTTGTAGAGGTATTCTTGAGCCCTTGGTCTCGATTTACATGTCTCCACTTACAAACACTATGCATTTCTGTGAATTGGACCTGTGTATCGTGGCCTCAGTGCCGAGACGATATAACCAGATTCCAGTTTCATTAGGAGAGACGATATATCATGGTAGAATTGCCAAGGCTCCTGCGATACTATTATCATGGTAGCAATGAATTATGTATCCGATTCTCTCCAGTTCATGAGCACAGTATAGATAGGCATAAAAAGTATTTTTTAAAAGTAAAGTAATGATATTTCCTAGCTACAAACCAGTCAAAAATATCAAGGATTGGTAAAATCAGTGAAACTGTAAAATTACATATAAATACTGTAATACAGTATAGTATTATTATCGTAATTTCTGTTTGTCTAATCACTATAATCTCAGAAAAAAGTGTCTTGTATCGATGCATTCGTATCGTGTAGTAGACGATGCAAACATCATTAGTATCGATGAATCGATAGACCACCACTATGAATGTACCTACCTTTCCACAGGCTCTGCAATTATACTTGATATTGTACCACTTGAATTCTCGGTCACAAGTTTGACACCGAGAGACTGACGAATCGCGGACCCACAGAGGCCTGACCCGCCCTAGGGGAGTCTCCATTGCCTCTCTCTGTTAAACAAACACTATGATAAGTATGAAACCTGATCTACATCACATAAAGTTGTTAGCGCAGTGGATAGCGAATTCGGTTTCGGATCAAGATGTCCATGGTTCGTATCCCGCCAGCCGCGCGGCAAATGTGTCTGCACTAGAGAACTGTTCTACAGGCAGTGAGGTTTGGGTGCAATGCAGTACCACCCATGGTTCGCTATGTCAAATTTTTTTCGATCGATCAATGCGCTGTAGAGTGACATAGAAACCAACACCGACCGACATCCGCACTAAGGCACAGTTCCTTTGTGTAAAGTAATGGTACATGAGAAGGTAAAACCTGATATGACCGCCACCCGCTCCTTGTTTATAGGTGAACACCATACCCAAACTCTCACCCAACCTTTTTAATGTCCTTGATCAGTCAGCATAACTATTAGTTTTAGGAAACTGAAGTTAAATCTCTTACAAAATGTACACCGTTTTGTTTCTTTCTGCTCTGATTACTACAGCTACACGTTCATTGTTCTCTGACATGAAAAGCAGTCTGGTTTCCCTTGCCTCAAGTTATTTTAAATCAACATCAGCACGACAAGGGGACCATTTGTCTACAGAAGTATAACCTTTTTCTGACAGAGTACATTGATAACGTTGATAAACCAGACGTAAAGGTTATTATGACATACCTGTAAATATTGTATTATTAATCAAGGAAATAAACGCAAAGAAGCAGAATGTTCACAAATACACTTATAAAACAAATCTGCACCACAAATGTAAAAACTTACCTGTTTGATTGAAGCCCTGTAATAAGATTATATTAAATCCAGGATTCTACGTTTCCAGGAAAAGCTGTATCATTGAAAATGTATATATACATTTAGTTCAGTGGGTTTTCCCCGCTGGAAGCTGATTGGCTGCCAGATGGCCTAGTTCCAGCGTATAAGCTACATACAACGTGTGCGCTAGACCGACCAGCCTCCACAAAATGTACACTAATGGGGACACATCATAGGAGATTTCTTGACGTGTAGCTATATTCGTGCACCAAACGAATTATTAATAGATACTAGTGTGCTGATTTCCTGTCAACGATATCCCAAAGCCGTATGTTAGCTAGATTGACACATATTTTCCATCCTCAGGTAACCCGAGTGTGTTACGCTGCGCTTCGATAGGCTGCACAATGACTCGGGTATCGATGTCAGGAACCATTTCACCTGTCATATTCAATTCTGTAGGGAACAGTCAACACTAGACTTATGTAAACGGGGAAGTAACATTCTCAATTCTTATTACACGATGTTGCTAGTTTATGCATATCCATTGTATAAACCGTTCTTCTTACAGCTACGGATACCCTTGTATTTGTTGTTAATGCACAACCATTATTCAAAGCAAATAGTTGTTCGTTATGTCAACAGTTTATTCTAACATATGTTTCAAATACAGGTATCAAACCGGGTTTCAGTTTTAAAAAAGGGATAAATTGAGTAATTCATTTTTATTTAGTAATACAACTTACTGAAATCATTCAGAATTTATACGCCTTCTTTCTCAAGTTACTTTGAATTATGTATTATAGCTACAAAGACTTTATGTGTGTCAAAATGTCATATAATCTGTTATGGAACTTTAATGAATTGGTTTACGTACCTAACATCAGACATTTATGATGTTAATCTTGTAACATAATAGAAGAATTTGTAATACCACAACAATAATTACCACCCCACCACCACCTACACCACCACCAAATAAGGCACATCGTCGGTCCAATTGTTCGCCATTGTTTTAATGGCGTGGGTATCTCATATTATTCTATATAGGGCAAACTGACCGAGGTTCGGTCAGTATCCCGGTTAAAATATTTTGACAGTTTGTAGTTTAAATATGGGTCTACGAATGAGTTTAATGTATATTTTCAAAGACGGAAACAGTGTCTATCGTCAAAGCTATGACCACCAGGTCAATATCATGTCTGATCTAAAGCGTGGTACCAGGTCATTATCATGTCTGATCTTAAGCGTGGTACTAGGTCATTATCATGTCTGATCTAAAGCGTGGTACACACTTTACATTGCGTATCAAACAGTAGCCAAATAAAAACAAATGTCTTTTATTAAAAAGGTTATAGGGAAACATAAAGCAAATTATACATGTAACATTTGTACACGTTTTCTTATAAAAATAATTATAAATTGCAAGGACTTGCGGATTGCTAATATCCTTCTCAATGATGTGTATCATAACAATGGTAATGAATGTATATAATCAACGACATTGGCTGAAGACATGTTCAATTGCTAGTTAACTTCGCTGTAGATTTTGACACCGTTATCAAACAAGTGATCACTATGATTTGTTCTTGGGGGAAATTATACATATATGTACATTACTTTTATGTTTTAACCTATCAAATGTTTTGTACATTTTGTTGCGTTATGAACGTTAAAATACAAAGATGTATATATATACCGTAATATTGATTTATCTTAACCGTTATGATAGAATTGCAATGAATTTTATGGATTATCAACTTATTTATTATTACAATGGTGACGTATAAGAACCTCTACCAAAACGTCGCTATCGTTACCATAAAAAAGTTGAAAATCTTATAGTTAAAATTGTTTTCCCGATTCTGTCATTTTTCTGGCATGCCATTAAAACAGTACATTAAGACAGGTTATGAAAAAGAATATGCGAGTCCGTTTGAGTACTAATGAAACCCATCGATTGATGTTTTTGAAAACTTTATTTCTTCAATTGAACATAATTTTATGCCAAATGTGTTATCTTCAGAGGGTCAAACACTTCATTTCGGTCATCCGTAGCCGTTAGAGAATTTATCAAGTATCAATCACAAACACTGGCGACCATTTTTGTTTGAAGACCTTTTGGTCATTTGAGGTAAAGAAATGGATTCACATAGTTTAAACGATCCTAGGACGTTCATTTAAAACCACTTCTTTTGTCTTGCAATTGGTAAAATTTAATTTGTTTTCGTGATATCACTTTACTTAACTAAATCACGTGCTACTGCCAATCTAATGAGCTGATGAGGTACTCTCTGTTCAAAGAAGATTGTAGACTTCCATGATGATGGTATCAAATGTTTTTTAAATCTTGCAGTGTGCAATGAATCCTGTCGGATAGAAATTTTGATGCAGAAATGCAGAAGTCATGTCATTGATCATTCTCTCCCAACAGAGGTAGCTCCGTCATAAATTCCTATACTACCTCTGTCCTAATACGAAGGTTTCTTGTGCTTTAGGCATATGCCCCTACCGGCGCGATATTGCAACTTAAACTACCTGGCAATATTTCAACCAATGAAAACACCGAATGCATGAATAACATATTTGTTGACACACAGGCCTATGTAATGATGCAGTCGCAAAAATGAGGCGTTTTTGTTCTATAAAGAAGACTCAAAGTGCCAGGTGCATATTCGGAAAAAAATTTGCTTTTGGAAAGCTTACGGAAATAATTTAGACGATTTAAATGATACATTTTGAAACGGCGTCGCTGATTGCACAACTAACTTTGATTGCATCCAATCAGATTTCTACATTTCGTGCACAAGAAACCATTGTATTAGGACAGAGGTAGTATAGGAATTTATGACGGAGCTACCTCTGTTGGGAGAGAATGGTCATTGATGAAATTTCACCATTTATAGCCACAGATAATCGCTTGTAACTTTTACAAATAATACATGAGTTTCACCTATTGACTTCCACTATTCCAGTGCTTCGTAAAGTTGTCCCCCTAACATAAACGACTAAAACATGTAAAAAAAATCCTTATTGGTTGCAAATATATTTGGGTGAGTGACCTGTGTCTTTGTACGGTATCGTTTTGAGAATTTGTCCGGGTAACTTTTATAGCATGGATTTTGATTTGAGCGGGATTTTGAAATATCCTCCGGCAAATTATATCACTTCAACAGAGACTAATATTAAAAACATTCATATTCCTTATGTTTTAAAGAAATATAAAAGCCTCTTTCTGAATTTCAATCAGCTGTTCAATAATTTTCTGGCAATAGAGGAACAAGCCAGATCTTTCAAAAGTATCAAAGGTATTGTCACGGCAGCCTCTGAACTACATAAAATGCATTTTCAGTTCTATCTTTTCGAATCTAAAATATCAACTTTCTCCTACACCACCTATGAAGATTTCTTCTCACTCCACTACATTTGAGACCCCCTCGGGTCTAAACAAGAAATACCAAACAAGGAAGCAAACCAGACCTATCAACAGTATCGACATTATGATTGAAGCAATACAGAATTTCTTGCCGCATGGACATTTTTTAACACTCGATTCTGCTCCCATTTCCAAAACTACACTAGGCTCTGTGAGTTCGTTTTCAGTGGTGTGCATCACTCGAGTTGGCTCTTCCTCAGGTGGTCTTGGATAGGCTGGAGAGACAAACTGATCGGGTACAGACGGGATTGTTGCACCCGTCACTGAAGGGGAAGGACCCTCCTCGTTATCTGAATTGAGGCTTATTTCATCGAGATCCACATCGTTTATATAAACAAAGCTGTATGCTGGTTTTGAGAGGAGTTGCCTTGCTCTCCGGCTTATGACAGCTGCGTGCTGTATCTTAGGGGCAACGTTATTGAACGGATTTGCTAGGTCGAGTACCATGGGCCCATTGCTGCAATATGAATTTAAAATTCATATGAAGTACAAGAATCATTAAATGACTTCAAGTATTTTTGTCGACATAAGCCTTTGCGCATCAACGATTAACTTATGTAGTATTAAAATATGTAGTATTATTTTTCCATTATGTTTTAACAAATGGAAGTAGTAGGACATTTGTATTCATATCTTAGTATTGGAACAACTTGTGAACAACATACTTGTAGCAGATATTTAAAAAATCAAACGAGTTACTACATTGGCCAGGATCACTTACCCATGTAAATTCTTTAACGAAATCAGATACGTCATGACTTACAGGATCATGACAATTGGAATGTTTCAAAAGCTGTTCAATTGATATTGTTTGTCATCTTCATTCGCTTCCGATAGAAATTTCTCAAGAAAACGAAGCATTGAGTATATTGGAAGTGTAACATCCTGCTACATCAGCTTATTCCTCTCTGCTTAGCTCCATCATATACGTTTACCCTGATATCCTTCGGCCTAAAACGCTCGTATCGCTTATGATACCGCTCGTATCGCAATACTCATGGCTATTTATAGCCTACATTGAAATTTGTTTGAATTCTCATCTGGGTGGTGCCGCTATCGCTGAATGCTGGTTTGCTATATTTATCAATACGAGCGTTTTATGCCGAAGGATATCAGGGTATATGATGGAGCTGAGCGGAGACGAATATGCTGATGTAGCAGGATTGGAGTGTAAATGCCTCTTACCCTTATCAATCTGTTATCACAATAATTGTTTACAGTTCTGAGTTTATATCAATGAGGAACGAGTTGTTAATAATTAGTTTACTGATTTGGCAAATGTTACACTCCACTCACAATTCCGTGGTAAACTCGAAGTGCCGATATCGCTCGGGCCATGTGATGCGGATGATTTCACAGAAGCAGAGTTCATACAGGACGAGCTTGACAAACTTCAGGAGGTCTATGTCCTGGTTGCCTGGTTCTCCCTGGTTCATCCAGGTCCTGATCACAACCAGCTCACAGAAGTAGGACAGCACACTCGAACATCGCTCATCCTATGACAAATGTTTACTTTTAACGAAAACGTTAAATTAATAATAAAAATTATTACAAAGGTTTACTCTAGAATCACCAGATGATATGTACAGAATATTTTCAGAAAAAGAACATACACGTTGCAAACAAACAAAACCATATAGAACGTATATCAGGCATAAGAAGTGTAATGCCATTGCATCAAAATATGCAGAAGGAAAAATACATTTTCCATTTTAAAGGCAATTCCATGTTTGATTAAAGATTAACAACACACCCAATTAAGTTTCAGTTTCTTCATGCTTCCACGCCCAAGGTCGGGGTAAGGTTGAGTTTCTGCCCCTTCTCAAGACTACTTCTTTGACACTTACACAACATCTTACATTCTTTGTGGCCTTTTAAAAATGTCTAGACTAACATTAGTATATGGTGTGAGTCTCCAATTTTATTCACCCCATCACCTTCAATGAAACATCCTTACGTTACATCGTTCACAGATTTATGTTGTGGTGAAGAAGTGCCTTTGCCTTTAAAGAATATTTTCCTCACATTTCTGTACACTCTCTAATTTATTCAATCATTCACCCGGTGTTCATAAAGGTCTCTTTTCTGAAGAGAATACAGGGGTAGTCAACGGATAAAGTTTCTGAATAGATGATACATGTTGAAAGTTTTCCTACCCTCTATCCCTAGACGAGGATAGTCAAGATAGAAAGATCCCTGAATCCATCTCTTCAAGAAAATCAATGTACGCTGTTGATGAATAGACTTTGAACGAATAAGAACTTAATACATATAGTGTCCAGTTTTGGAGAACGCTATTATTTGCTATGTCCGCTACGTTCTCCATCAAAGGTCATTCTAAAACAGTTATGCAATGTAACTTTGCCAACCTTTTTGATTTTCTTGACCCACGACTTTATCACCCTGATGACGTCCTTGAGATTGCGGGGTACTTGCCTTACAAAGTCCACCTGCACTTTGGAGAGACACCTCCTGCAATACTTCCTTTTCTTATTGTCCATTATCTTCATGATGGTGTACATATTTACTGAAATCAGATGAAAAATCATTGATTAAAGCATCAGGATGATTATGATTTATTAAACCATATTATATGCAGTTGCCTATTAGGTAATTCTATAAGGCGGAAATTGACCTATTATAGGCTTTTTCTTATTCATAAAACAGTCGATCAATTGTCAAATGTCTATGTTTCCCCGTTGTCAGCCAGGCATTTGTTAAAAGGTAAGGGATGTGCTAATGCCAGGTCAATTGTCAAAAGTAAAGTTAAGTTAGACAGAATTGGCGTAGGGCGCAGAAATTTAAAGAATAATTTACGTCGATTTCAATACATGCTCCTTCCTTTTGTTCTCTATTTACAGGGCAAGATTTTTTCCAAAATATTTATATCTTCAATTTCAATTTCAATATTTTTCATTTCAAACGATACATGTGTGCAATATGTTTCAATATGTCAAATCTGAGTATCGAATCCATGTGCATGCATCTGATATTATCGGACTTGCCTTGACAATAACCAACCTCTATTGTCCTTGGTGTTCGGTTTCAGGATGTCCACAACAGGCAGGAGATCCACAGGGATGTGTGGTTGGTTTCCTATGCTCAGCTTGAACTGAACAGAGTAAGGCGTCGTTCTCTCAAACTGTAAACCACTGGCCCAGTTGAGATCGCCATTTAGTACATGCTGTTTGAGACGGGTGATGATGGTGGGGAGGATGTTGATCATGTCGTCAAGGCTGGTGTCGTTCAGATAGTACATCATGTCGATGTCAGCTTCATCCCCAAGTGCTGTCCTTTTGCCCACTGAGCCAGCCTAAGATACAAATCGTAACCCCTAATTGAACATAATAGTATAAACCATCAAGTACTCTCTAATTTGTTTTATAATGCAAAAAACTATCTGACAGAAATTGCAGAAACGATTGCCTAAAATTCTTAAAATTCTAAAGATATTATTTCCCCTCCTGCAAGTATGAATTTTTGTGTCTTACAACTAACCACATCAAATCCACAGCAAACTAAAAGAATTATCAAGGGCGATCTATTAGCTGTTTCTTTACTTTTTAAACTTTCATAAATCAAGAAGTGAGAAAGTTCGGCCAAAAACAAGCCATCTAATTTCTCAAAAAGTTGTCTGAGCAAAGTAAAGCGATCACATTTATCCAAAAGTGTTTTCAATGTTTGGACGCTGCTAATGACTGAAAAGTGTCAAAGCGACGCTAAACTGCTCACTCCCGAAAGTTGACATTCAAAATTGATGTGTCCATATACTGCTTAAAAAGACAGCTACATATAATTGTAAGAGTTTGACAATAACATGATTACATATCACAAGTATACGTCACCATCAACATGTTCCCATTCTTGAAGGAAGTGTTGTGCTTCATGAACTGTTCAATTCGGTTGATGATTTCAGTGCAGCGCTCATAGAATTCCTTTGATGGACACAATCGCTCGGCAAAGTCATGAAGACTTTCCCCTGGAACCATGACATCGTGCAAGAAGAGTCGTCTTGGGTCCTCGTAATGCCAGTGTGAACCCATATGGTTCTTCCAAGAATTTCTCAAGAAGAACTCCCTGGGGCACTCGGGACACGTGAAGTTCGAATGGTTAGTTTTGAAATGGTCTGACAAGGAATGTGGGATCTGAACATTGTGACCACAGTAGAAGCAGTACGGATGTCCTGAATTGCATAGGTGTTTATACAGGTCCTCGTCACGCTTGAAGTCCTTATCACAAGTGATACAGTGGAACTGATCAGCCTCGGCTTTTGCGGCACTGAAATGATATTTTATTTACAAATATTTGTTATGAAATACGAACATTTTGATGAAAAGTTTGCGTGGTGTGGATCAATAAATATTCAAATCCTTAATGAATTTCATTAACAAATGTGGCCTATTGTAGCATTTTATTAATGACTCGCTGATTCAAAGCTAGTTTGTGAGAAAGGTTTTCTGTCTGTCTGTTTTCATATGATGCTAAAATGTAGGTAGAAAATACAGCACGGCAGAAATGGTTAAATTGATAAGCATGATATCATTACTTCACGTGTTACATTGGCTGATTATCAAACAGCTATATCTTCATCAGGCAAGTAATGTATGCATTCCAGGTGGCTTGCAGACATGCGCCTACAATCAGCTTTGTTCATTTGGATCCTGCCTATATTTGCCTATCACAAAACTGCAACTCGCCTTATCCAGTTGACGACGTAGATGTTCAAGCGTCATCGTCATTGTCCATGAACTTTGTCCATGTAGCCACAGAGTAAAAATTGATGATAACGTCTTAGGGAGAAAGCGACTTTACACAAAAAGCAATTGTATGTTTGTATAACAAACTGTTTGAAAAGGCTTTAGACCTTCTCATACATATATCAATACATACATACGTATATATGCATGTATGCATGTATGTATGCATGTATGAATGTATGTATGTACGAGGGGAAGTCAATAAGGTCATATAAGTGAGTATTGATACAGTGGCTGTGACCTCATCTTTGATGTCATTATTGAGATGGGCTATCTGAGGACAGTTTAAAGACATAAACAAACCTTCTCGATCATTTACTTGAGATTTTCAGAGTGTTTAACACAGGTGCCATCCTGTATAATGGGAAAGTTCTTAAACTGAGCATCGTGCGGATATCAAGTTTCAAGGCAGCTTGAGCTGAGGGTTGAGGGGTCAGTCAGAAGACTTCGACCGCAAGGATCTGCATGATTAACTCAAATTTCAATGCAATTTTTTTTATTAAGCTGTACATATGTTTCTTATAGCACATGTTAATTATCCCTTTTTAGCACCGCTTATTGCAAATGTGCACCAATCTATGTTTTTGTGAAGTGAACGTTTTCTTGGCAAAAATGGGTATACCTTGAAACAAATTGAGATGAAGCTCTCTGTCCTACACTGTTCACCAGTACTTGCGTGAAGATTTAAAATCAAACGTATTTAAATAATACTTTAGTTGATGAGAGTGATTTTGTCAATATCTTACATAACTAGTTTCGTTTACATTATGCCTTTTTAAGCTAATTTTCTTTGTTTGTACGTATATTGATGGTTTACAAAATCTATAAGTCATGTCGCAATTTTGGCGCTTTAGAGTTAAATTTCATGTTCACTTAAACTTGTGCCTAAATATACTACTGTAAACATTACAATACAAACAATAAGAGCACAAATAATTTACATACGTGCCTGATGCTTTAATATTGCAATATTAAAAACAACCGATAAGAAAACATCATGCCATCGGCCGTACAAGTCACGAGTACTCAATTGAAATATATTGAAGAACTCTGCACATACAAAACACAAAAAAACACTCTCATGATACATAAAGCACCCATATTACATTACAACGTACATCATTATAAAACACAACATTACTCCCTCCCGCACAATCACGGTCAAGATGACACAACACACCTTTTATCGCAGTATGCGACAGCAAGAAAAATGTTCAGATTAGTGAGTTTAGAAGTGGGTCAGTCTTAAAGTGAACATTTTAGGTTCAGACGTCCTTGTAACACAATCACCTCCAAGTGCCAGGAACAAGTCGACCGTGACAACATACGAGAAATAGGCAGGAACGCTAGTTTATTACAAAAGTGTCACCCCCTCTTCCTATGTAGACATTTGAGACGTTTAAACATCTTACGAATTACAGTATTCAACACTCACTGACATCCTGAAATGAACACTGCAGTAAATGTCACAGACACACCCTCTCACTGGCAAATGCATATCTATGTTGAACAAATAATTAATAACTACATGACATTTAGATAGCTTTGATTCAGTACAATTCAAAATATGAAAAATGTTGAACAATAAATAAACCAAGTTTGTTAGACAACCATTTTAAGATCAAAAGCATATCCCTAACTGCCGAAGTTCAAACCCCGTCGTTCCCAGCGTCTCATCCCAAAACACATATGCAGAACCGCAACCCATCCACCAACAAAAATTGATTGCTAGAGTAGTTAATGAACTTGCGTGATAAGATTGAGAGCAACTATGAATAAATCTCACCTATTAGCAAACACCATCGTCGATCGATTTCCGTTCAACCCTACCTGTATGTTGTCATGCTATGCAAAATATAAACCCTTGTCGTGTTCACCCTTTTCACTATAACTGAAGTACCCTTCATCCCACAAAACAATGACGTCATTTTTATCGACATTATGTTACCAATATGTTGGGTGATTTTTCAAAGTGGCATTGAAAGTTCGATTGATATAGTATATTTGTATACATAAACATTTCTGAGAAATGATTAAGATTTTTCTTAGAAAGTGAAATAAAAAGGGGTGGGCTATAGCCAGGCGCACAATGCTTTTAGCTGACAGGTCACGACATGGGATGTTGTCGCTTAAATGAATTCGTCATGGTAACAATATCATTTGGTGTTCTGCTTATTAGTTTATCGTCAATGGAAACATCGAATGTAGGATATAGATTGTCTGATTTGCCTGAATAATTCACAACGAGATGAGTTACTCAACGGGTCGACGCCTATCTAACCAGGTAAAAGGGGGCGCTGTTGCTGTGGCAACAGGGGGGATACCCCTTCATGACAAGTGCACTAAGAGATCTAGGTCTGTTTACGACTAAGTCCCGCTTCTCCTTTCATAGATTTCTTATCTGGTTGACGCATTTGATGATTCTCTATGAATCTTTTGGTTATTCTGGATTGTCTATATATGTGATATGTATGTATGGTTTGATGTTGTTAATCTGGCTGTCTGTGTACCTGTCGTTTGCTTTCATGTTGCGTCCGTTGAATACATGCAATACACAGATTCAGGGCTGTACCTATGCTCTATAGGTGATTGTCAATATTACCTCGTGCACGTAATAGAAAACAAGGCTAAGGTCGCTTCGACGCCCGGAAGTAACATTCTTACGGCATTGGGAAGTCAGTACTTTCGAAATTATTTTTTGTTTATTAAACATATCACTAAAATCAACTGCAGAAAAACCAGGAGCCAATAAGCGTTTAGATTTCTTGAGGCAGTACAAATATTGAACAAATAACAATATTGTTTTACTTGGAGGTTGAGTTTTCTGGAACGATATTCCACTCCGGGTTATTTTGCACTGTGTTGAAATAGTCTAGTATTTGAAAAACAATTCTGATAAAAAAAATAATAATATTTTTCACATTCATACTAGCTCGCAGCTAGAAAATGACACAGGCATAGTTCTCTCTCTCCGGAAAATCGTAAAACGTATCAATGTTCCCACTTAACTTAATGTATGGTCAACCTGTACTGGTTGACCATACATCAACGTAAAAAGAAAACCAGATCTCAAATTAAGGAGCAAAAATACATTTAAGAGCGAACTTACATTATTCCTTTGAATATAATTGAAATATTTAATTTTGTTTGTTTCTAATGAAGAAACAAATAATTTTTATTGAGCTGAAATTTCTTTTTTGCTGACCAGTCAGTCAATTTTTGTCCTGTGTCCAGCTAAAGAAAAATTGATAAACCAAACATTGAAAATAATACATTACATTTGTCTATTTTAGCTGAGGAGATGAATAAATACAGTGGGTTCATCAGACTAACTACCTAGTCAATGCTTACATGCATGAAAAAGGCAGTCATGAACATGACAAGATTACGATTTATGACTTTTACAATTTTGCTTAGACAATATCCTGAAGATTGGACCAATCTCTATCAACAAAGCATTTTACTTCCTACCAGTTGGTGTCCTTCAGAAGTTCAGAAAAAATATATATCCTCATTATACTGTTTATTATTACCATTGTTTGTAAACATGCCTGTTCGACATTTAGGTTTCTCATTCAGGTTTACAATTCTGCAGTCCTTGCGGTGATAGTCCTGAAAGTTCGGGATAGAAATATTCTGTGAAGATTTGTTTATGCACAATTATTCAAAGAAAAGAGCACTGTGATTATTATAAATGCCCCTTATTCAAAACTCCTGTTAGATATCTTTGAATATCACTCGACATGTTTTTTTTAACTGAAATTGCCTGATTTTCTCGTGATAAATGATAAAACACTCTTGTCCAGCCGAGAGAAATTCAAAATACACAGCGAATCGCACTATCGAAATGCAGCCATTACGCGAACCGGGACGTATACGTAGCTGCCTTTGAATTTGAGGAGGTCACAAATCATATGTATGCATATATATTGACAATCCCCTTTATGCTAATACATACCCTCTCGCATGCGTGATTAACTTTATCCGTCTTCTGATATGAAATGAGTTTTATAAAAGAAAAAATTGGAGATTTTAGATAACTCCCTATTTGCGCGTTTACACAACATGAAGCTATACTTTTTTTTATTACTGTAGCCCTGCGCAGTGATGACACCATTTTCACTTATTTTCACAGAGTCACAGACAACACTAAACTTTATCTTATGTTTAACGTCTTCTTAATACAGAACCGTAGAAAAATAAATTGATTGTTTTTATCGTATTTTTGTGTGAACTACGATTTGTATGTGAGATGAGTAATGCAGCACCTTTCACCTTATTTTGACCGACGGTAAAGGATAAGCTGGCTTACGTATGAATCACCTTGGCTCGAAACATGAATAGAAACATGCGTCAGGTGTACATGCAACACGTTGGGCAATGTATATCAAAATGCTATCTAATCTTAGTTAAACTAAACTGTGCGAGTGCCATGTGAAAATGATTGTAGATAAAGAAAAATATATAATAAGAGACGAATATATGGATGACAACTTCTTTAAGCTGAGAACGTGACGTTTTGACACAGCTTCTTGTGTTATTGTCGAGCGATCGAGAGGTTGAATACTCGAAAATCTGACCGTTATGGGACATTTTTTTAAATGTTTATAATATTCCGCCATATATAAATATACACATCTCTGCAAAAGCAATGAACGAAAACGTTTACTTTTCAATTCTTTAGCTTCACGAGAGACCAAATGTATAACACATGAACAGTATAACAAATATGTTGAATAACTAGATAAATATTGCAGCTTTATTCACATGCTTTCAGTGTTCATAAATGAAGTGAACATTTTCTCTATTTATCTAAGAATACAATGAAAATCTTATTCTTATTCAATTAGCAGTATTATACTAAGATAGTAGAATCGTCGTTTACACGTTTGAATTCATTCTATTTGGCTTGTTTGAAAACAGCACTGACTTCAAAAAATGGATCACGTTCCTATTCTATGTTGCACGTTGTACTTCCTATTTAATGTGTATTCAATTAGTCAAGACTTGTGTATTAAGGACAAAGACGGAACCAAATGCTCCTCTGTTAATATCAATCGATCAGGACACCCTTAATTTGCCACAGAAATAGCAACTCCCTTCATCTGGGTAAGCAGCCGTTCGATAGTTCATCTGGTGAGCGCCCCTGTGTAACATCTCGTTCAAAGTAAGCTCACTGGTCGATGTGTCCATAAACGATTCATTTAATATAGTTGATGGAAGAATGCGTGTATATGTTATTACTGTGTGTATCATTCGAGAAAGCGACGTGAGAAATCGATATCGTGAGCTCACTTCTATTTCAGAAGTTGTCGGACAATCAAATTGTGTCACGCGGTGTCGCTGTTCCATTCACTTTTTCTAAACAGTAATTGTCATTTTTGAGAAACGTTAATAAAATGCACAGCTTTAGTGAAACATAAGAACAACGCCCTTTATTACAGATGATGAATTGAGAATTACGTCTTGAATAACATTTTCTAATCATCATACTATGACATCATAAATCTATATTAGCTGTTACTATTTCAATTTCTGTTCCATTTAGGGAAACTTGGGTTTACCCAAAGGGGATTTTTCTTTTTGAATTATCAGTGGTCATCCTATGCGTATTTTTAACAAGAACAGGTAAACTAGATGTGATAAAACTGACGAAAACGAACGACGATGGTGTTTGCTTATAGGTACGATTTTATTTAGTTTATCATCTCAATTCAGAGAAGGTATCTATTTCACTAGCTGAGTGAGATCACCCTGCAGCTTCATTTCCATGTCTTTCCTTCTAAATCTACATTTCACAGATGGTTTTGACGTATGTAGAAGGTTGTACTTTTGAAGAAGAATTATTATTTGCTTGACCCTTGAGGGTGTTGTACCAGGAAACACCTTTTAAAAAATTAGGAATAAATGAATTCATCTTCTATTATAATCAAGAAAACAAAGCGTGGGGTAAACACTGTTTGCCTTTGCAGCGGTTCCTTTGATGTCAGCCATCATCATATGGTTTTCAAATTACCCTTAACCGTGGCTTATATACTCATTGTCTCTGGTAGGTTTTGCTCGCCAGGCGTCTCATACTTGTCATGAGATGGATTGATTACTTGAGACGCTCTTTGTCATGAATAGATAGTTATGATTAGATGACGAGCGAGTTCGGATTATCGGAAATAGATTTCAATGTTTTAATTTATTCTCTAGCGACAAGGAGTGAATAAATCTCTAGTTTACAAAATATTGTGTTGTTTTAAGATTCATCAGTCAAGAATTATGTGATATATTCATCCCTTACAAAAGTGGACTTGGGTCTATGAAAATCCCTGCGCCTTGACAAAGTGTTCATGCCCTTACCTAATCGATGGAACTTTCACCGAGAAGTAATGGTGAAATCGTTATACCCTCTTGCAACCGAATTGATGTTTTCAAAAGAGGGCGTGGTAAACAAACTTACTTTATCCAATCACATTAAATCAAATTACGTCATAAACTCGTTCTATTATTTGCTTTCATTTTGTAGTCGGGACATATTTCCCTGAGAACTATTCGTGTTTGACATTTGATCTGATGTATCGATATTAGGCTATTGTAGTTGTTAATCGGTTACCATAAATTGCCGGTGTAATTCTGAAGGAGTACTGTCTGTGCCTGTATTTTTTTTATCCTAATCGGGAACTTATAAACAATACATGATCAACAATGTTATCACACTCAGAATAAAAAACCTTACATGTAAATCATAACAGAAAACATTACTATCAAATTAATCAAACTGCATTAAGATACTTTAACCCGAGTTTCTAAGAACCCTAACAAGAACTATGTAAATCAAGCTCGAATATACGTGATAGAACAGTAGATAGGGAAATGATTTTAGTTTAAAGTGATTTGAATGACAATAGAAGTTCAATGTTATTAACGTTTGAGTAAACAAGTTATTTGATTAATACACAATGCCATGAAAAATGAACTTGATACTTAAATATAAAACGTGGATGCCAAAGAAAGGATATCGTTTATCAATATGTGTGTATGTATGTATATATATTATATATATAATTTATACTTATCGATTAGATATTGATAAAAACGTGCGTTTCAGTAGTGAAACACGGGAGGTGGAGGTCTACCATTGTATAAACTGTGACATCGATTTTGACTGTGACGAGGACCTGTACCAACACCTGTGCATTTCGGATCATCCATACTGCTTCTACTGCGGTCCAGAGAAAGGATTCACGGAAGCATTGTTATCAGACCATTTCAAAACTATTCATTCGAACTTCAAGTGTCCTGAGTGCTCTAGGGAATTCTTCTTGAGAAAAAACTGGAGGAGCCACATGATGTTACACTGGGAATTCGAGCCCCGCTCACAGCTCTTTCTGCATGGTGTAATGGATCCTGGAGAAAGTCTCAAAGACTTTGCCGATCGGCTGAAGCCTTCAAAGAAATTTTATAAGCGCTGCTCTGAAGTCATCAATCGAATTGAAAAGTTCATGAATCATAACACTTCATTTAAGAATGGGAGCATTCTGATGGTAAAGTATCCTTTTTAATATTTAATCTGATATCACTGATATCACTGTCATTTGGAAACAATAAATATGTAGTCAATATTCATTTGCTGTTTCGGGTGAAAAGGGGTTCCCCAAAATAACAATTTAGCAATTTTCCTTACTCAAACATAAGACATAGCTATGCAAAAGTAATAAGATCAATTTACAGAAAAGGTGGTCAAATCATTTAACTCAGATTCTAGCATAAGGTCATTCGCGATTGATAGACTTTTAAGTAACAACGTCTGAAGCAACTCAGTCTATGCCCTAAAATTGATTACATCAAATTGTAGGTTCCGGGTTTGATTATTTCACTTCTGTATGCCTGTCTTTCGAAGTGCATCACCACATCAACTTAAAGTTTTGCTATAACCTTTGATTTGTCGATGTGAGCTTATGTTAATTTATATGTGCATCTCCTGTGAAGAGACCTTGTAGATGACAAAATAAATTTTGACCAATTGACTTTGACTTTGACACAGATATCAATTGACGATAAAAAATAACTTTTAATTGGTCAGTGACTTATCCTTGATTCATGTAATCTACACACCTCGTGACGGGAACTTACAAACGTGTCATTAATATTACCATGGGACCTTAACGTGATGAAGGAACTCTTGGCACTTCACATGTGTATCCATTAGGAGGAGACCTTTCATTTTGGTTATGATTAGATTACTACCTTTGTTTAGAAAGTATTACTTACATACATTCACAACGTCCGTATACACTGTGTAAAAACAATGCATGCTGAAAATTGAAATTGGTCTTTTCCCTCCCTACGAGCCATGGCTTTTATTAAATTCTTGATCTTACTTGATTCAAATAATCTATACTAGATTGCTACTAATGAATACCATTTTCATGAAACTCATGAAAAGAACCTTATTCTGTTTTAATAATTTTGTTGTATCAACTGGGACGTCACTAACTGTGTTATTTTTTTATCTCAGGCTGGCTCGGTGGGCAAGAGGACAGCACTGGGGGATGAAGCCGACATTGATATTATGTACTATCTAAACGACACAAGCCTTGACGACCTGATCAAACTCCTCCCAAAAATCAAGAAACGTCTCAAACAGCATGTACAGAATGACGACCTCAACTGGGCCAGTGATTTAACGTTTAAGAAAACAACACCTTTCTCTGTTCAGTTCAAGCTGAGCATAGGAAACCAACCACACATCCCTGTGGATTTCTTGCCTGTTGTGGACATCCTAGGGCGAAACTCTAAGGCAAACAGAGGTAAATCTAGTATAGTCTCCTCATCTTAAAATGAAATTCAGCAACAGAGCTTTGACTGAATGCCTTGATCTGGTCGTTATGAGTTATCGAGGAGCACTTACAACCAACATGAGAGATTAGCGAATCAGTAATATCATTGTTTGTTTTCAAAATATGGAAGTCAAAATCCTTGTAAAACATGGGATAGAAAAGTGTAACCAGTGTTAGAGTTGCAAGGGTTAAGTATCAAAATCAGTTTCAAGGACTAAGTGTCAATGCATATAACACTGGCCTCCCACAAAGAGGGTCTGGAACTTCTAAGCACAGATAAGTTCTCATCGTTTAAGAAATAACAATCATTATATGTGTAGCTCATCAGGCTTTCAACAAACAGAGAAGATCAAAATTGCTTAAAAGGCTTGACCCCTTGAGGGGCTTGAGGGTTGCCAAATTTAATTTTAGAATATTCAGTGTCTCTTCAGTCTCACAAGTTTTCAGTTTCTTTGATTTGAAATATCTGTGGTTAATGATTAGACAATGCTGGTCTATTGCATTAGTTTTGTTTTGTTGATTAAAGAGAATCTGTACAAAAGAATGATGACAATGAACAGCAAGAAGCAGGAAAATTGCAAGCGGTGTGTGTCAAAAGACCAGCTGCACTTTGTGAGGCAAGTGCCACGCAACCTAAAAGACGTCATCAGGGTGATCAAGTTTTGGTGCAAGAAGATCAAAAAGGTCGGAACTAATGGTTTGATAAATAGATGGAGACTCACAGTTGCTCACAGTTCAATTCTAAAGGATCTTCCCTTTGGATCTGCCATTACACTCTCTCTCTCTCATTACACAAAGTAATACACAATGACGATTGTTTGCATATGTAACAACTTAGTAATTATACCTATTGATATATTTATAAACATACACATATAAATTTAAATGAAAATGCCTTTCCATTTCACATTCATTGGTTATCCTTTGGATGCATATGTGCTTTTCCTTGTAAAATCATCAAATCCAGACAAAAAAACCAGAGCCGTCCCTCTAACTGAAAGAGCAACGAACCTTATGCCATCACTACTCCTTTAATGTGAGAATAGTCACCCTTATCATCCATCAAAGAACTGATTAATTGACCTCTGTAATATATGTCACAGGATGAGCGATGTGGGAGCGTGCACTCCTACTTCTCTGAGCTGGTTGTGATCAGGATCTGGATGAACCAGGGAAAACTACGCAACAAGGACATAGACCTGCTGAAGTTTGTCAGGCTCGTCCTGTATGAACTCTGCTTCTGTGAAACTATCCGCATCATTTGGCCCGAGCGATATCTACACTACGATTTCACCGATGAATTGTGAGTGAGTTGGCTCATGTCTTTTGAGTTGCAAGATTATTCACGCTTAAAGCTAAATAATGTTTCCCATGAAAAATATTGTTATTGGGTTACAATATATACAGTTGTCTGCTGAAATTTAGAATGGATCGATAATGAGATTGATGATATAATGAAGAAAGAAACACATAATTCGGTATTGTTGTGAAACAGTAAATCGTCATTACATGTTTTAGACCTACTGACTGAAATTGTAAGAAATTGACAGAAAATGGCGAAGCTGTTATTACCTGCATGTTTTGGGACGAAATTTTAGGTGTGAAGAGATGCACTGCAAGAAGTTAATGTTTCAACATCTGAACAGTTATGAATAAGATACACATCTTTAACAGGTTTGAAAAAGGGCTTTACAAACGTACAGAATCCGTCCGTCCGTCTGTGCGTACGCCAGTCCGCTCGAGTTGTAGTGACACCTTTACTCAGAAATCGTTTAAAATAGGACTAACAAAATGTATGTGTGGCTTCATGGTATCAAAACCTTGATTGGGTTCAGAATGAGAAGCATGCATTTATTTTTCCGGTGCCATTGCCCTTGTTCCGTTCCTTGCACTCTGTTTCAGGTTCATAGGGGGAGAGATTCTTTTAAAAACCGTTTAAGATAGGATTGTAATGGTGACGACATTTTACTCTTTGTTTTATTTTATTAGTAAATGGCATAATTCAAGAGGTCTTTGGCAAATTGTGAACACCTTCATTCTTTCATTCGATTAGTGCTTTAATTGCTCTAGGGATATGATTTCAGTCCTAGGTTTTGTAAAGCGCTGAACGAGGTTATGGCTTTAATAGATATCAGGGTGTTGTGGGAACTCAGAGAATGAAATACATGTATGCACATGGAGCAGATGTGTCGTAACACAACTCTGCTAAAGTTGAAGGTGAAAAGGTTGAAGTTGAAAAAAAACTTTATTTTACTTTAGTTTACGATCGTTTTGCCGAGTGTTATCTTGATCTAATTTTTGTAAGGCGTTTTACCAATTAAAGTGAGTCATTACTATTAATGAGCAGATTTGGCTTTTTGTGGTAAAATTGAATTATATCATATATATGAATTATAGCTCTATTTGGTAAAAGACTTTAAACATGATTTGAAAGGTTATATGGCATCATGTAAATTTGATTATTTCGGTTAAGGATAAACGAACATACATGACACCATTAATATATTTTCATTACACGAGGTAGTTTATAGCATTGCCATTGAACAATTACGATTAAGGTTCATTCAATATAAGTAGTATAACATAAAGGAAATATACGTTTGGGAATAAATCATGTCATGTTACATTTGTTAAATACAGCCAATCATATTTCAGCAATGGCCCCATGGTACTTGACCCAGCCAATCCGTTCTGTAACGTTGCTCCAAAGACACAGCACGCAGCTGTCATAAGCCGGAAGGTTAGGCAACTTCTTTTCAGACGAATCGACCCAGTTATATCATTAAGCAACTTTGTGACACCTCGAGTCAATTACAACAGAGGAAACAAACACACAGAATCAAATGTGGTTATTGAAATTGGAAAAGCGAGCCCGCCCTGCTTCAATCCAAAGAACTCAATCACATCTGCATCCGAGTCCAAATCCAATCTTGCAGACAACACAAGAAGAACCAAACACACAGAAATAAGTGACGATCTGGAAACGGGGGAGGCGTCAAAAGTCAGATCTCGATGCAGCAGGAATTGCTGTGTTGTTTCTTTGTTGTGTTGTATTTTGTTTGTGCTCTTGGTCGTCGTCTTGATTACATCTTTGTTGTGCATTTCTTGTAGATCCGAGAAGCTCTTTAACCTCTGGAGTTAAGGGGGGAAACTTCAATCTCAGATGAAAGCTGATTTTTATGATATTGCAAATTTCAGAATGGAACATACGTTCGGTATAGTTTATAGGCTGCTGATATTCTCGAAGATCAGAATTAGCGAAAAGAGTGGAATATTTTGGAAAAGATTTTGTATTGCCAGGGCTTAGGCCACTGTAATCTAGTTACTCATTTACCTGAATTTGTAAAACAAAAGTCAAATTAAATGCTATTAAATTATATCATGTCAGTACATATGGCTATGCACTCTGGTTCTTAAAAACTGGTTAAATATGTAATTAACATTGATTCAGTTTATTTATTGCTCCCTTTACCATGAACCTTTGAATTTATATCATTTTTAGAGAGTATAATTTTGTTATCCCTGGATGTTGCCTTTTAAGGGTTAAAATTACAAATGAATTTATGATAAGGTTCCCCGAGAAACATGACTTAAACATTGCCACTATGACAGAGTCATTTGTCCAGAGTATGTCTCCAAAACTATACATTCTAGCTTTATTAAACTTTATAAACATATCAACCATAATCCGAATATGTGCTTTTCACGGGTTAGACCTACAAAAGAATTTTATTTTTTGCCCATGGAAATATGAATAATACAGTGACTCTTATATATAGTTTATGATATATGGGAGCTACACCAAATTTGAATATAAAATAATATATTACACATGATTTATAGCTACCCAATGTTAACATTTAAAGATGAACAATGATAATTATGATATGTCTCCATGTAACGAGGTACAGACAAGAAACATCTCGAAGATTTTGGTAAAGACTTAAAGAATAATAATTTGAAAAGTTGACAAAATTACAAAACGCCACTGAAAAAGTAAACTCCAGCCAGTCTGATGAAGCGGTCTAACCCCTGAGCTATGCAACTACTCCTGCGCCTTTGGTGGCTGACTCCAGGTGTTGATTGCAGATGCCCCTCTTCCAAGTAAAGTCCACTTTTGTTCATCAAAGTGTAGTTTCCTATTGTGAAATTGTTCAACCTTGGCGGGAAGCGGGTTTGGAGCTCCATTCGCGTTTACACTCGTTCAACACTAATACAGTTCAAACAAGACTTTAGATATTAGGATAAAATTGATGACTGCGTCAAATATGAAGGGCGCTTTCGAAACCGTTTTATAGCTGTAATAAGAAAACCAAACATTTTGGTAGACGAACTTTACCTGAAAATCCACTTATGTTCATCAAGGTGTAGTTTCCTATTGTGAAATTCTTCAACCTTGGCGGGAAGCGGGTTTGGGTCTCCATTCGCGTTTACACTCGTTCAATACAAATACAGTTCAAACAAGACTTTACGATATTAGGATAAAATTTATGATTGCGTAAAATCTGAAGGGCGCTTTCGAGACCGTTTTATAGCTGCAATAAGAAACCCAAACATTTTTGTAGACGAACTTTATCTGAAAGTAGTTCGCACTTTCAAAACGGCACATTTTGGCAACATCTCCCATACTTGCAGTTTGTTGTATAGGACAGGTAACGTCATCACCATTGTGAAAATATTCCTATTTGAAAACATTAACCAACTATGGATTACATATGTGGATGTGCAATTTCAAGAGCAAAATATTTTATGTAACACATTTTTACAAACAATTTAATGATAACGTGTGTTAAAAGGGAAAACATTATGTGAGGATCTAAAAATAGATTTTCAAATGATTCCCCTTACCCCAACCTTCATAAGGTAGTCACCTCTGGAAAATAAATTAAGCAATCGAAATATGGTAACATGTTTAGCATTATTATGAAAATGTGCATAATGAAGCTTTAGATATTTAAACATCATGCAGGGGTCTAGTTGTATTTCGATTTGTTTAATTGTTTTCTTTTCGTAAGTTTTCAAAAGAAATGCTCAATTGACTTCTGAAGAAACTTTATTTTCATGATATATTAGCATTTTACGTTAATTATTATAATACTTATGAGGACCTCTTTTGAAATTATGAAAATAGTATATGACTTCCTTTTACCAAGATAAATTTAGCGAAGTGTCATATTTACTTACGAAAACAATTGATATCAGATACTTGTTATTGGGTAATTTGTTTCCAAGTACAGTGTGTACTTTTGTCACATTTCTTTAGGTGTATAAGCATCTGCCATTCAATTGATTAAATTTATACTCCTTAGAGTGACACAGAGTTTGTTTCATAAATTCTGTATATGGCTGAAATAAGAGGCAAAATACCTCATGACCTGAGTGAACTTCGATCGTGTTTCTAAAGTTGCATCTCAATGTCATAAATGCAAAAAATATGATATTTTAATGTTTTCACTTGAAATTAAAAAAACGACCTAATAAATGTTCTACGTGTAAACGAATTAAATGACTTACTTAGCACTACCAGCCTATATTCGTAGTTGGACATGCTGTAAATTAGTTTCCCAAACTACGTTTGAGTCATTGATAGGTTTTGTAATCATACTGAACTGACAAGAATTGATATGATATTTTTTAGAAACAGCAGTAACTTCTCGATTTAATAGCACCATTTATGAAGTTCGACATATTTGACCCAAATACTCGTGTCCCTTTAAATTTGACTGTTTTACTATATTAGAGAATCCTTGAAGTATTTGTTTCTTTGTTTTGTCGAAAAAATCTTTTGTATCTAACACAGGATGTACACATATGTTAGAGTTGGCCTGTTCAACACATCTTGAAAATCTTTTTTCATGTGCATGAGTTACCAGCAAGAATTGGTGCATCGTCCAAAAAAAAACTTTTTCAGCTATTAATAATAAAGATATAAAATAGATTTGAAAACAAAAAACAAACTCTATTTTACGGGCGAAATTTCGAGAAATTTGCACGAGTCCCTGTCATGGTCAACTACGTAACCGTACAATGCGTTTGTATTATCAAGTCATGACTCATTTAAGGGTTGTTTTACATTTTTGTGCCTCTATCGATGTATAAAAGCAACAAATTTTATAACATCGCGTATCGTAGCGTAGCGATGTTATACACAATTTGTTGCTGTCATACATCGATAGAGGCACAAAATATGTAAAACAATCCTTATAATTACAAAATCAACTCAACTTAACTCAGATTTTCTGAATAATTTAAACAAATCTTGAATAATTGTCGTGAACATTACGTTAGTTTGTAGCTTGTTACACACGATTATACATGGTGGAATTCAAATTGAGAAATATATGACCTAAAACGGAAGATGATTTAATTTCGTTTCCATTAGCATTGACGCTCATGTAATCAAAGTTCGTCTTAACTCGAGTCCGCATTTTAGGAATAACCCTCATTAGCATATCACGTGACATTCAAAATTGCTACCGTTTGTGAAACGATTCGAGCTATCAAACTTCAGGACTCGTAGTTATTAAGTTTTCGGTGACGGTAATTGTTTCTTCAGGGGGAGGAAAGTATTTTCTGGTTATCCACTCAGTTATGAAGATGATGACATGCGTACATTTCTTATTTTACAAAAAAACACACAAAGTAACGCGATACATGACTAGCCGTTGCGTCAATTTGTTCTGTCAGATTGTGACGTCAGTAAGCATGAATGCACGAGCTATAACAGCAAATTTTTCTGCATTCATCGAGAAATGGTTGCATGTTTTTGAGAGCTCTCGTCTAATCATAATCGCCGAAAAACGTGTAACATGATCATTTTGTAATTATATTATCATAACTGACAAACCTCGATGATATCAGTATAATGGTGTCATGCACGTGTTATGAGAATGTGATTGTTTACATTTATTTCTTTTGATTATATACGCTAACCTATTCTAGAGATTACTGAGAGTTTCCTGGATATCTCAGACTGGTTTACTTGTGGATGCTTCAAGATGTAGAAGTTCTGGAATCTACATGTAGTTATACCTTTGTATAAGACCGGCTCAGGAACCCTTCGATATCAATCTCATTTAAATGAAATCTAATATTGCTACACTACGTTACGCAGATTATAGATCTCACTAGGCTCCCTTACTGAAACCGTCAGGTTAACCTTTACTTCAGTTCGACCTCAAAATATCATTGGCTTGCCGCAGATAGCTTAAACCAATCACAATGCGCGTCTCTTGGTGGCCTTCAATGAGATTGCAAGTAATTAAATATTTGGAGGTTAAAACTCTTATAAATTTTCAAATTTACAGAGAACAAGTTGAAGTCATTTGCATATGTCTATTAATACCTTTTAACCTAGCAGATTTAGTTATAACATTTCAGTCTTTGATGAAACAAGGGTCAATCTCATTAGCATATAGATGTCGCATATGACTAATATATAATTATCAAGAAACTAAGAATTGGTATTTGTACATGTTTTGGCTGTTTTTTGTTTCTCAGCATGTTTAAGATTATTTTGTTTCATGAAATTTAAAATTATTCAACGATTACTACAAACTAAAAGACGAAACGTTTATTCAAGGTAACTGTTTTCAGAATAGGCATTTGGATTGATACGGTCTACTAAATGATAACGTTGAGGAATGCAGTTTTTGCTTTGCGAAAGATAACTCCTTATCTTCGATTTGACTTGTTTGTCCAACAAACCAAGCTAGGATAAATTGAATGTACATAAAATACATTAATTCGAGTATTTAGGCAGTTTGACATTCGGAAAACATTCGGAAGCTTTGGTTTCCGAGATCTGAAAACAGTCTCGGATTGATTTTATCTCTTGTCACATAATTTATTTTTATCTGTGGACAAATGCGACATTATGCCAAGCATTGATTCCGATCATTCTGTTGTCGGGATACTCTTAAAATCATACGAACTTCCACGTGGGAAAGGATTTTTGAAACTCAATAATTCTTTACTGCGTGACAGAAAGTATGTTGATATGATCAAAGATACTATAAAATCTACATTAAAACAGTATGAAATTATTGAAAATGGAAATATTCTTTGTTCTACAGATGATCATTTACTGTTTGAAACTTTACTACTAATGATCAGGGGCAAGACAAATTAATACGCTTCGACCACAAAAAAAATAGAAAAAAAATAGAAGTAGACCTAGAAAATGAGCTAAATGATTTGGAATAAAAATTAGATCAGGAAGTAACCATAAACGCCAAGGCTTACATGCTGGATAAGGTCAATGACATCAAATTTAGGCTTGATGAAATCGATAATGGTAAAATACGAGGGATGCTGCCAAATGGCTTGAAAAGGGTGAAAAACCTACATTACTTTTTAAAACTTGAGTCGAGAAATTTTCATAATAAATCTTTCAAGGGAATTGAAAAACCAGATGGATCTAAGCTTTCTGGCAATGAAAGCATAATAAATGAAAGTAGAAATTACAATACTAAACTTTAGCAACCCGAAGATGTTTTGAAATTTGTCAAACCTATGATATTCCTAAGCTAAACGAAAATCAGAAAAAGACTTTGGAAGGATAATTGACTCTGAATGAAATTATCAAAAGCGCTTAGACGATTGAAAAACGATTAAAGTCGTTATAACTGAAATTTACAAATTCTTTTGGAAAGTTATAAGTACTTTTATACTCAACTCTCTAAATACCGTTACGAAAAAGGGACGCTTCAATTTCACAAAAGCAAGGTCTAATTACGTGTATTCCAAAAGGAAATAAACCAAAGAAATATCTAAAGAATTGGCTGCCCATCTCGCATTTTAATTCATCTTACAAAATTGGAGCAGCAGCTATCGCAAATCGAATCAAAAACATACTGCCATTTATAATACATGACGATCAAAAAGGTTTTGTAAAAGATAGATACATAGGTGAGATAACCAGATTAGTTTAAAGGATAAGTCCAATGAAAAATGAAAATTAAGCCTTTCAAACAATGTACATCCGTAAATCCATTCATTTCGACCAATAATTTTTAGATATTTTACTTAAATTACAATAAAAATTCAAAGTTGGAAATATTACGTTTTGACGGCTTTGATGGGGGCCGCCATATTGTTATCTCGAACGGTAAACGAGAGCGAGAAACAGCGGGAGTCTGACGTCAGCGACACACCACGAAATTAGGAGACACCGCACAATAGCATTACAGCGCAATGCCCGCCTGACAGGCTTGGGCTGTTCCAACCGAAACGACCGGGAAAAAGACGTCCCCGGTCACGGTAAATCATATTTTCAGATCCTAAAACCTGACAGGTATAAAAACATGTCAAAACGTTGTCTACATAACATTGGAACGGGCTGGACGGTTCGACTTTCAAGTTAGGCCGCCACAAGGTTTGAATACTTCCGACATTTTGTTCAAATGATTAATCACTAAATATTATTAGTTTGAATTAAGTGATTGTTTTCACAAGTTTTAAATTTTAAATGATAATATATAATCTAAGTGGTATCAACGAAAATTATTTTCATGATAATGGGGTTTTTTCCTTGCCATAATAAACAAATATCAGTTAGATCTAGTAAAAGCGAATCCTAAAGCGAAAGCTCGCTCTTTTAGAGGCATGTTCGTAATCAAACTGATATTCGCCCATACGCATACGAGTTTATCTCATTCGACCAATATTTGGCTTAATTATGTTTGGATTTGGAATTAAAATTGTGACTAGCAATTTGTTAGTAAATCACAGTCTAGATATTAGTATTCCCACAAAATACTCAATGCATTTACTATTGGTACGAAATCAATTTGATTGCGAAAGGTTGAAATTTTACTCTATGATCAATGCATTCTATTTGGCATTTATATGGCATGGAATAGGATATTAATTTCATTGAATTTCATTGTTTGCTTTGGTATTATTTTTTTTTACATATTTTGAAAAAATATGTATAATTAGCATGATTTTATTAAATTCAACTGGCAACTCATTCACTATTTTAGAATAAAAAATTTCAGACAATGCATAATTATGGTAAGACTTACCTTGCAGAACTTTTACATTAAATCAAATTCTGTTGTTTGTGAAAAAGTTATCTTTGAATGATAATTTATAGATGAATAAATATTTATTTTTGGGCTTCTTTTAAGATGTGTGACTATAATTTTGATTTGTTGACAGTGTTAAGTAATTGTTTAATAATTTTTGGTACAGGTTGTTTGTGAAGAACATTTTGAAAGGGACTGCTTTGATGACAATATCCAGGCAAGAGTATTGGGAAGCGGTCAACTGAGAAAACTGAGAGCAGATGCAGATACCTACTCTCTTTGCTCATAAAAAAAGACCAAGTCACAAGTGAGGATAAGGCCTTGTTGAAAGGAAAACGAGACAGGTAACTATATTAAGAGAAAAAAAGCATACACATGTACATTACTGTTTTTCAGTATGTTTTGCATGAAAAGTGTTTATAATAACACAATATCAGATAGAAATTAGGATAAATAAAGTCATGAACATTATCTGAGTAAATATTATTGTAGTCTGCTTTAAATAGTCTATCATATCACTTTGTTATCATTCAAAAGAGTCAATCTTCATATGAAACCAGGAGGGTAGTAACTTTCATTACTGTGTCAACTACTTTGCTGTGAGTGCAAGCATTCACAATTTCTTTTCAAAATGTTATCAGTAGCAGCATCAGAATTCAGCAACCTTCAACAACTGCCAGCAGAAAGAACTCAAATGTACTTGTTTATTATCATCATGTAGACCCACCAAACTTGAATTGGTTTTGTTTACAAAACTTCAATGATAAATGAGTAGTAAAATATTTTTTCCAATAAAAAGTTTCATGTACTAATCATTGCACAATAGTAACAACTTCTTGGTTTACCCAAAATATAATATTGGTTGACTTGGAATGAATGATATAGAGAATCCTCCCAAATGTCTCCTGATAAAAAATATGACAACACAAAATGATTCAAATATAATATATCTGAGGCTTGAATTGAGATTTTAATTATCATTCAACATCATTCTTCAACAGTTATCATCAGAATAATGCAAATATCTAAGACACGATTGACTAAATCCCATCAGGCTGCATTAGCAGTGAGTTATCGCATTGTTAGTGTGACGTCATCAGCATTTTAATGTGACATCATTTCTAGGTGTAGAATTTTTTGGCTAATAGTATTGTAAGCTTGTTTTACACACAATCAAACTTTGGGTGCAGACTCCTTGACTAGTGTGGATTATTACTTATAATTTTTGTGACCTTGTTGCCCTTAATAAGGGGACAGGGGCCACGCCCTTAAAATGTTTCTTCGTCTATACTGAGTATGACCAATTTTAAAACCTGATGAGCTACAGAGTCATTGGATCTATTATCTAACTAATGCATTAGGTTGTAATTTTTAGTATAATACAGTTTTTGAATTTTATTTTAGAGCATTGGAGTTCAGAAGAATGACTGGTGTAGAGACTGTGGCCACACTACCCACCAGAAATGCAGCGGCCCTGGCTAAGACGCATCCTCCTCAACCATACTGTTGGACCATTCCTGCCATAATTCACAGTTCACAGTTAATGTTTATGAAATTAATCATAATGACATGGACAGTCATTCACTTGACATATTTGACAATGTTGTTGATAATTGTAATGAATCATTTTCTTCATAAATTGTTGATACTTGTACTGAATCATCTGTTCAAAATGAATCATTTTCTTCACATATATCAAGTGAAACATCTTTTTATGAACACTCATCTGATGCGGATACGCAAAGTGGGGATGACGAACCAGAATATGACCATATTTTCAATGTCATCTCTCAAGATAAATATTGTGTATTTTCAGATTCACTTGATGAGCTTTTGTACCAGAATCATTGTAAATCCTGTTCATGTCCTGTAGATGAAAAAAAATTAAAAATTTTTGGTATTATGATCGGCAAAGTTATATTGTAAAGGGGTCATGAGGTTCTTTATTGGAGGTCACAGCCATAAAGTTGCATCATCATCTGGTATTATTATTATTGGGGCTTACCTTTGAGGAGTGATTGTGTGCAAGTGTATTCACAAGTTTTATTTGAATTGAAATATTTATTACGCTTTGTATATCTCTGAAGGTATTGTGCTTCCCAGCTTATTTGAGAAATTTGAGGTACAATTGAGATAGTTTGTCTGATAAGCTCTTTCAAGTTTCACTGTAGTTGAAATTGTCAGATATTATTCATGTGATATAATTGTATATCCAAGCGTGATAAGAATTTCAGATAAACTTCTTCTGATATTCAAACGTAGTTAATCAATAATTCTACTTTTGCATTAGCTGAATTGATATAAATTATTTGCTGATTGTAAAATGATTTTATGGATGAAAAGTTGAAATTATTGAACATTAGTGTAAATATTATTGACAGAGTGTTGTGGATAGTAAGCGAATACTGTGGAACCTTAAAACAATTGGACTGATTGATTAGCTGACGATATTGAACCTTGGCTCAGGTATTACACATATTATAATAATTGAATTAATGATGATAATTGTGATCCATGTTTTTCGTCCACTCATGATTAGAAAACTAATTTCCTTACTCAAATAAAACAATCATCTTTTCAAATATTCCTTGTTTTTGTTATTGCAAACAGATCATAAAACAGAGTTAGGGTCATATCACTCATGAAGGGGCCATATAGCTTCGCTAACTTCTTTGAATCTTGTCCTGGAAACTGGTCTTTTATTTTCCTGACTGTACAAGCTGGGGTCACTTTTCATACCACTTTCTCAAGTTTCTGCCTGCTTTGAGCCCATGACATAAAGTTTCTATATGCCTTGAGCCTTGACTGTCTGAAAAAGGTAACGGGTGTTTTATTATGCTATCAAAATGTTTTCCAAATGCTTCCAGAAAACTGTCTGTCATTTTCTATCACAAGTCTACTCTCTATCTAAAAGGGGGTGTTTATCTAATAAATTAGGTACTGGTAATGTATAAAATATATTAATTTTTCAGTTAGTCTTTCATGTATGAAAAATTCGCCAATTAATTAGCAATAATACGTAAATAAAATATAAATTAATTTATTGATTTATTTGTATTTTTGTTGTTAATGTTATTTTATTATTCAACGCTAGTTTCTCACGAATAAGGAAGCAGCTAAACATTGATAATCCATATACTTTTGATGCTGAATATCATACTACGACTTACTTTTGATTTAAAAGACAAGCAGCCAGTTATTAGTATTGAAGGTTTATAAGAAAAGGAAATGAAAATTTTGACAGAAATGACAGTTTTACAATTATTATTCCGTTTTCAAATTATCATCATCGTTGAAACCCAAAAAAAAACATGCCAAAATTTACATCAATATCGGCCGTCCCTCCCTTTAGACATGAGTAATACTGCTGGGTTATGGCAAATCGTTGAAAAGTCTATGTGCTCAGTAATACACGAAATGCCAACGGTTCGATCGTGCAAGTACGAAACTTTTGGGCAACATGCCATGTCTTCGAATCGACCACGATCACCGGATTCAGTATCCGAGTCGCTACTGCTATTATCGCTTTCCTGACATTCCCCTTCCACAACCTGCATGAGGTTCAAATATGTAAGGTTTTAAACTAAACGCCATAGCTGGTTGTAAAAGAAAACACGCGACTGAGTTTTGCAATATGACTCAATGTTTATGTTTCTTTACAAGTGCGCAGCGCGTATATACAGCAACTCTAGTTTTCGTTCGCAAACTCTACAGCACAAAGATGTTCGGAGATTACAAATCAAAGCTCCTTACACCGATTCCTTGTGGTGTGTCGATGACGTCATTTTTTCACAGAAAATGGCGACCCCCTTCATCGTCGAAATGCACAGGTTTAAAATTATGTAACTAATTAACCCAATGACCAAAAAATTTAGAAAATTGTGAGAAATCGTCTTATGACACAAACTTTCGATAGAATTAACTTGAATCTTTCTTGGACTTACCCTTTAAGACATTATGGAACAGAGTGAAACCTTCCAAATTCCAGGATTACTACTTTTAATCGATTTTGAAATGGCTTTCGACTCTATCGTTAGAAATTATCTATGCAGTGTCTTAAAATTCTTCAACTTTGGCAAAATATATAATGATTGGATTGCTTTTTTTCTATAATGACATCGAAGCACGAGTTTTGGTGAATAGATTTCCATCCTCCCCCTATAAAATAGAAAGAGGTTGTCGTCAAGGCGATCCGGTAGCGCCATATCTATTTATTCTCTCCGTCGAAATTTTAGGCATTCTTGTTAGAAACAACGCTAATATTAACGGGAAAAACATTGGAAATGTTGAATATCTATTGTCAAAGTTTGCCGACGATACTTCCTTAACACTAGATGGGTCAGAAAAATGTCTATAAGCTGTCGAACAAACTCTGCAATTTTTTACACGTTTTTCTGGTTTAAAGGTTAATGTAGAGAAAACTAGACTGTTATGAATAGGTTCCAAAAAAAGATCCCGTATCAAGTTATCTAGATTGGAACTTTGATTGGTCACAGGGAGATTTTAAACTGTAAGGAATAAACTTTTCCATTAATATGGACCGCGTGAGCAATATTAATTACGAGGAAAAGTTTTTACAAATCAAACATTTAATGAACATTTGGCTTGCTAGAAATCTTACACCCTACGTAAGAAACACATTTCTAAAATCCCTCCTACTGCCAAAGTTAAACCACCTTTTCTCCGCCCTAGCCCGCCCACCTGAATCTGTTATTGACAAATTCCAAAAGCAGTACTTTCAATTTATATGGAAAAATTAACCTAGACAAATTTAAATGAGATACCATTATTCTTTATCCGGAAAATGGGGGTCTTAAAGTTCAAATTATCAAAAATGTTCTATCTTCGCAAAAATTAAAATGGGCTCAGAGATTACTTATTAGTTCATCTCATTAGAAATATGTACTCATTCATAGACTGCCCAATTAAATCTTTTGTGGATTTCGGATAAACTGTATATCGAAAAAAGGGATATCTTCAATTTCAAATTCATTTCGGAAAGAAGTCTTTAAAGATTGGTGCAATATCGTTGATTGATATACATGTCACGTTAAAAGTAAGTATGTTATACTCGCTCAAAGTATATGGAATAATGGAATAATGACTGCATAAAGGTTGGTAATAAGTGTATTTCATATAGAAGCTGGGTAAAAAACGGTATAATATTTGTGAATGATTTATTTAATGAAAATGGAAAATTTTATTCAAAGAAAGAATTGTGTACCGTGTATTCCCTTGATACAAGCTTCCTCCATTACAAAGGTACTAGACGTGCAGTTCTATATTATGCTTACTCAGGTATTACTAAATCCGATAGTAAGCTATGCATTCCCTTTCATAATCAGATGTACAAATACTCTTTTAGGTCATCAGAAACTTTATGACCTGTTACTTGACTCACACTTTGTTAAACTCCCTTGCTATGATAAATGGGAACAAGCCATCGGTTCTCACCCTACTGATTCAGAATGGGAATGTTTTAGCACGAGTGCAAACAAATGTACTCCTAGCACTGATCTCAGATGGCTACAGTATAGAAACATACATAGAATACTGAAAACAAGACATTTCCTTCATAAATTAAAATTTGATACCCCACTTTGCACTTTTTGCAATGAATCAAACTATTTATCATATGTTCTGGGATTGTAGCAGGATGAAAAATATATGGTGTGACTTTATACTGTTGATGTACAACTTAGTTTTACGAGTGTTATTTGGAGTGAAAGGAAAAACATAATTACGCCTTAAATGCTGTGATCATATTAGTTAAAAATATCATATATTATTGTAGTAATATATCGCATATATCGAAAGGCAAATAATACAATATTATGATATTACAAAATATACCAACATTAATCCAGACTAGGAATCATATTTCCTGAAATTGTGGTCTATTTTGCATATTTTATTTAGAAATTATGAATAGACGGTTAAAAAATCTCCTGTACAATAAACAATTTATTTATTTTGAATATGTATACATATGGAATAACATGTTTTTATATATTACCATGTATGTTACCCTGTATATAAAGCTGCGACAAAGCAAAGTAAAAGAAAAAAAAACATTTTGAAAACTCCAGGGTTTTTTTTCTCAAACTCGAGTGATCAACAGCGTCAAACATATTGATGTCATTGATCTTAATCTAATTCATTTAAATTAGCAATTAGTTTCAATGAAGAAAAGTTATTTCAAACTGTAGAAAATCGGAAAACATTCGGTTTACTTCTCCTTGTCAAAGTACGACATATTGAACATTCTGCCTGACAACCCAATTGCAAATTGCAGAATGATTGTTACACATGTCGATGAGAATGTAAAGTGTAAGTGCAAATGAAGTTGTACAATTGATGTCCTTACGAAATCAAAATTCCATTTTATTTACAATAAGATATACTGGTAGGTGAACAAACTTTCGATGTGCAGCTGTAGTGCTTCTCAGGTGAGATTAACCTATGCTTCTTTGCATTTCCTTGTTCTGTACAAGTGCTTTAAACCGAATCTAACAAATACAAAATGCTGTTGCAATTGTTCGCCTTTGATCATGTGATAGACGGCTGTAAACGTAACCACTTTCGGCACAGTAAACATATCTAAACAGTAGTGTACGTTCGTAAAAGACAACTCAATTGAACATAGTAAATTGAATTCCCGAGGAATTGAGTTTGCTCATAAGTCTGCTATTGTCAATTCAGTGTCATAGTTACATAACGTTCGGTCGTTTTTATTGTTATCATATCAGCAAAATACACCCACTTTACACTGCCCTATCTTACGTAAACCTACCTCATACTGCACTACCCTACACCAAACTATACTGAACCCCGTACCCTACCTTAGACCAGCCTTCACCAAAGTGTTCTAAAATTTCATATTAAATTACATTTATATAAAATACCGTCACTTAAAGATCATTGGTCAATGACAAATTATCCACTTTCTAAAGTGACGAAGATAAAATGGAAAAATAATACCTATATCCTTCTCTGATGAGAAACAACATCCCTAACTATCTTATTATGTGATCATTATGATCGAGATAAATGCACTTGTACATTGATTTAATTCACTGGATCAAGACAGAGATCTAAGTTTGAAAGTTCAGGGTTGTTGAAACATCTGGTCTTGTTGGCTGCTTAAAATGAACCAAATGTAGTGCAGTTCTTGACAACGGCAACTAATTCCATGTTGTTGCTGCATTATCTACAAAATGTTTTTTGCAGATGGAGATCAGAGGAAGCAACTCAGAGGGATAAGTTGGGGCAAGGTTGTTTATTGACACATTTGTACGCTAGAGTATTCTTGTTATGATTGGAAGTCAGTGTAGCTCATTAAGAACTGGAATGGTTGAATTGGTAGGTTGAGTTACAATCATCACTGCAGTATGCTGGGGAGTTTGAAAACGTTGAGCTGACTCTGGTTGATGTTTACCAGAAGACTGTCGCAATTGTCGATTCTTTAAATGACAAGTTACAGATTTAGTACACCAAATGGGTAGGGTGAGTCCGGGGATTACTAGTGTTTCTAAGGTAGAAATGTGCACTTCTGGTATTTGTGAGACTCGCGCTTCCAATCCTAATGACTGAATAAGGTAGACTACAAGTTTCATTTTTACTTTTTTCATCACAGATATAATGGATTCAAATTTTGGATTTAGGCATCATCATTTAAAACTAAGTTTTTTCTTCATTAAGATTCAGAAGAATTTGTGACATATACTATTTCAGTTCTTGGTAGCACTTTGATATTAATAGGATGAGATAGTTTTAATTCTAGAAGACTTTTAGTCCCGGTTATTATCAACGTTTTGGTGTTGCAAATCAAAGGCTATACTAAAAAGTACGCACACTACAATAAAATCGCTTGAAGTTTACTGTCTACATTTAAATTGGACGAAAACAGTTAGATTCAGTTTTTTTGAATCGGAGGTCTTTGCAAGGAAACGAGACGGTACATTTAAAAAAATTTGACCTTAAATCTCTGTGACAGAAAATTACATCTGTTAACAACGGAGTAAAAAAAGCATATCAGTATAGTTCTACTTGTTGGCAGGAAGCATCATCTTGCTGATCTCAGAAAAGATGTCACAATTTGTAAAACTGAACTATCAACGTTTGGAACTGTGAAGGATCTTGGAGTGTGGATTGAATCATACCTTTCATTACAGGAAAAAGTCAATAGAATCTGTAAGTCATGCGATCTGCGATCAATTGGCAACATCAGGAAGTACACTACTTAGGCCAGTAGAAATCATGAAAAACCCGGACATTTTCGATAACAGACAAATTTTGTTTTTAAATGGTCCTTTTAGCAGTGCTGATGAACCATGAAAAACCCAACCAAAATCAACCATGGGCAACATGTATTTTTGGGGCAAAAACCTTAAAAAATAAGGGAAATTAGGAATTATTTATTTTAAAATATATGTATAGCAGGAAAAACTTTTGAATTGGCTAGAATGATAGATGGTGCAACATTACATGATTCCCAAGTTCATTTCTGTTGTAGATTTAACGCCATGTCTGTTTTGGGGTGAAAAAGCATAAAAAATGAAAGTATCCATGTTGAAAAATAAAATGTTGTAGTGATTAGAATGATAGATCATGCAATATTACATACTTTTAAAGGTCATTTATGCTCATGGTTCAACATCATGTCTTTTTTTGGATAAAAAATATGAAACATCAAAGAAAATTGGAACATTTATAAAACGTTTATTTATTGAACAAAACACTTATGTGCAATTACCATTTAAGATCTAGCAACAGGACATACTTCTAAAGGCTATTATTACTATTGAATGAATAACATGTCTTTTTTAGAGGGGTTGATATAAAAAATAGGAATCCTTTTACGAAAAATATATTTGTTGAAAAATATACTCTTTATTGACATTTCTAGATTACTTTGCATCAGAAATAAGTATTCCTTAATTCAATGCCCCTGATTGATCTTTAAAAATGTCTGAATTTCAGATCTAAATGAGTCAATTTTCAGAATCTGTTATCTACCCCATGCTACAAATAGAGAATCTCACCCAAGTGTCTTCTGATGTCAAATATATCAACACGATTCTATAAAAGTTGCCTCGGATATTTTTACTTTTATAGACTCGTGTTGATATAATTGATATCAGACGACACAAGGGTGAGATTATGTTTATCATCCAAAATCATTTTTCATTTTGATTCCGCGTAAAATGTATATTTCTGAACACTGCACTCCTCTTAGACTCTCAGTGCGGTGAAGTCATATCACTGACGTCGTCATGCTTTTGACGTCATAGCATTGTCATGTCATTACTTGATGATATAAAACAATTGTGATGTCATGAATTTGACTGTAACAGGGCTTTGTTCAAAATCTACTGTCAAAACAATATCTACTAGGAGATATCCCTTGATCTTCAATGATAATGTAAACTTTTTTTCCTGGATCCATTAATATTTCATATAATGATAAAGACATTGATGATTGTCCAGAATCTGCAGAGAATCGTGTGCTTAAAGATACTATAGCACGCTTTTTCGCTTCGAATTGGCTCTTTTAAGGCATATGATTATATAAGCACTTACTTATGCTTTCAATCGATGCAGTAAACTACTTATTATTCTTTACAACTGACCTGTAATAAACAATGAAAACATTTAAGACAGCTGAAATCGGCTTAGAGATATTTGAATCTATGGTCAGCTGTGCACTAAAAAATATGAACAGTTGAACAGCTGAAAACGGCTAAACTAGTAATGTGTGTAGCTTTTGAAATTACCTAAACTCTGAACTGAGAATAAGGGATGAAATACTGTATACTGAAGCAATCTTATAACATAATCAATTTTAAAAATGTAGTATAAGCATTGTAAATGAATTATGATCGTTAGTAATCGAGAGATATTCATTATCTGTGCATTTGTTGTTTATACGAAATATTGGTGTACACTTATGCCTTTAATACTCCATGCGAAGCACTGAGCACACCGGAGGGAATATCTCGGTGTTTGTTAGATTCACAAATGATGCTGAGAGATTTATGCCTTTCACTGGATTAACAAATTATCAGTTTCTCTAAACTATCATACCTTTTCAAATTATTTGAGTGATACTCAGTCAACCAAGCATGCTTTGAGTTTTTTGACAGTTGACATTTCTGTAGTTTTATTAATCTAAGTAATATGTTCAACATAGAATATTTAATCGTAAATTCTTAGTGTTAGATAAATACTGATAGCATTTTTATTATATCTCAGAACTGATTTGTGCATTTATTAGCAGATCCTAATTAACTTTTGAGATGACGAAGGCCTTGGGCCCATGAGTTATGAAATAAGTGGGACATTAAATTTTGTCAATGTAGGTTGGTCATTATAAAATAAAAGCCTAGGGAGATAAATTTACAGTTAAATGAAAATCATTAAATTTCTGTTTATATATTAATATACATATTTTTTGTAACTTTGCATGAATAACCCAAATTGGTATTGTCTAAAGCCGAAATTGACTGACAGAAATATCTATAGTTATAACCTATTTATTCTCTAGTTACTATTTTTAGCATCGGAAAGATTAATAAATTCAATATAATATTCAATTTTGAGTTAATGCTAACTTCAAATGATCGTAAATAAGTATCAATCAACAGACGCTTCTTCATAAGAAATAAGTCAGCAAGTAGTATCAGTAGGATGGCATGCTTAATCTCTTTAGAGGTGTGTGAACTTTCCCCCAATTTATCTATTCAATGTTTCAAAGGAAATTGAATAGATAAATCATATGCTTTAACTTTTTTCTTATAATTACATTAGTAGTTCATAATAATTTACTTGTCAGATGTCTAGTACTATGTAGACTAGATTACTGCAACGGCCTGTTGATAGGTCTCAGCAAACAAAACATCAACAAACTACAAAAAGTACAAAACGTAGCTGCAAGAATAATTTCATTAAAAGCTAAACCTGATCATATCTCTCCGGTTCTGAAATCTTTACACTGGCTACCAATTCAACAAAGAATCAATTTCAAACTTCTGTGCACCACCTTCAACTGTCTTCACCAACAAGCTCCAGAATACCTCAGTGAACTCTTAACAGATTACATCCCGTCAAGATCACTCAGGTCACAGAATCACTTCTTACTGAAAGTCCCAAGATATAAACTGGCGTCTTATGGAAAAAGATCTTTCTCACATGCAGTACCCACTCTTTGGAACTCTTTGCCTCTTGAAATAAAACTCTGTGAATCTCTTGCTTCGTTCAAGTCAAAAGTCAAAACCTACCTGTTCCTTTCTGCATATGACTAACTTTCTACCTTTTCTTTTCAGCGCATTAAGCATGCACAAGTGTGTGGATATTTGCGCTTTACAAGTGACATTATTATTATTATTATTATTATTATTGGACGCACGGAGGTGTGCAGTGTTTAACCTGCTTGTCTCTCACGCCAAAGGCGTTGGTTCTAATCCCGGTGGAGACACCAAACATTTGTGACCTGGGTGTCATACTGTGTTGTCTCCTTGGGCAAGACATGTTATCCACATTGCACTCAGTCATCCCAGTTGTATAAAATGATACCTGAAAAAATGGTTGTACATGTGCAGCGCTTCATCAGCGTCGTTGTAGTAATCTAAGCGCTCTGGTCAAAAGCTTGGCAGTACATTATGTGGGCGTAATAAGCGGACTTATTATTTATTGATTATACTAATTTAATTATTCTTAATTATGATCGAAAGTGGATGTTTAGTACATGTTTCTTAAATATCTTCCATGAAAATAAACAAATACAAAAACAATATGTTGGACATCAGCTTCTGTATTTGATCTTTGAGGACGTAATGGGCTTCTTCTCAGTCACCTGAAGAAGGGGCAAGACGTAGCCCCAAAACGTGTTGATAAATAAAAAACGGAAGCTTTATTTGATAATAGATACCTTCTATTCTCTCACCTATTTCGAATAATTTCATAGCATAAAAAGTAACAAAATGTTCTCGTTATCAAGATATCAACCCATCAACAGAGAACATTTATGGCATGAGAATTCTGTGAACGTTTTGAAGGAACAAAATGTACAGAGACCTCATGCGTGCATGTATCAATTTGTAAAAAAAATATCATTCAGCAGTGGATATGATTTTAGATATTTCAAAAGAGTACGCCTTTAAATCTATCGAATAGAAAACGCATTGTTTGTTTCCTGAACAGACACTGAAGATTGTATAAATTGATCCGCATCGCTGGTGACAGCAAACAAAGTCTTACATAGAGAAATACTGACTTTTATCGCGCATGGGACAGACCCCGCAGTTAAACAGCTTTGGATAGAAAAAGAAAAAAGACAACGATCGTCTACGCAACCTATTCATTTGCTTTCCCGAGGAATTGAGTTTGTTTCGAAGGCTGCAATTGTTAACCGAAGTGTTAAAGAAACATATGAATCTATCGATTTGAAAACGCATTGTGTGTTTCCTGAAGAGACACTGAAGAACGTATAAAGTGCACTGAATCGCTGGTGACAGTCAACGAAGTCTTACAGAGAAAATTAATCTCACACTGATAGCTCTTATCACTCATATTACAGACCCCGCAGTTAACAGTACTTGTCTGTCCAAAACAAAAAACAACAATCGTTTAATTTGAATTCCCGAGGAATTGAGTTTGCTTCGAAGACTGTAATTGTTTAACGTAGTGTTACAGTAACATATAAATGTTATAGGTGACGTTTTGCAGTACCATAAAAGGGTATAGGTTTTAGGGATAGTCGCCATATAAGCTTAACTGAACGTACGGAGTTGTTAAAGTTTAAGTTTGCGGTTTACATGTTGTACCCGGTTTGGGCAATACAATATCTTAGGTAGGTGATCATTTTTCACATCTATTAAATCTTAATTCTATATTTATAAGTTATTTCCCAATGTTTGAACAATCTTTTGCAGTTTTAAATTCTTCCGATGATCATATTTTACATTTGAATATCTATTGATTTTTTAAAAAAGTATTTAAATATTTCTAAGATCCACACACAGTATGATTCTCAGAGGAACTGTGATATTTATAAAACGAGTGTGAACTTCTGTACTCGTACACAATAATAAGTTAGAGTGTTAAATGAATACATAAAGTTCGTAAGACTCAATTCTGGTAAATTTGATTCGCGGAAAATATACAAAAAAACGGCATGCTTCCCTTGCAACGGCGCCAGTTACAAGGAGCCAAAAAGTTCTTTGCTAGAAATAAAGTAATACAAATATGGGTAATAACTATATTTTTTCAACAGGGAGGAACCTAAACTAAAATTTAGCTACTTAATATGGAACTCCCGGGAACGTCTAAACCTTCAATGGTTGCCAAGAAACGTGTCACGAACTGCCCAATCTGCAACGAAAGACTGAGATTGCCTCTTTCAAAAGTACATTGTGAAATTTGTGGAATGGTGAGTTTCCAGAGATGTTCCATGTTTGTAATCGCATTTCAGAGGGATAATATGCTTTCAATTGCTCTCAATACCACTGTCAGGCGTCTTTCTAAGTAAAAATGTTATGCTGTTCGGCACGGACAGTCTTAAGTTGACATCCCAATGCCGACGCTTTCGACAAAGGAAAATTGTGATTAAATTGCATTTTGAGAAAATATTAACTGTAAAGATACATATTTGAGAAAATAAGTTTATCAAACTCCAATATTTCAGTATTTAAGCCATGGTTTTTAAGCTCCAGAAGACGCCAGAAGTTAAAAACAAGTTCACCGTTTGCATTAATCTTATTAACATGTAAACGCCGCGTATCTACTTAAAGGATACGTGTTCCATTTAATTGTATTATACATTTTATGTACTTCGTACAAATAACGATAGAGAAAAAACGGTTTGGATAGAAACCAAAATTGTTTTGATTGATCTTTTTCAGGTTTTTTGCAAAATATGTTGCCAGAAGGAGATACCGCTGGCCTACAAAAAACTGGACGATGGAAGAGTTTGCAACAGTTGTTTCCACGAAGGTATATGTAATAGTGATAAACATGTACAATTCATATCAAACAAGAAAGTAAAGGGTTTAATTTCTGTTAACAATATCGCAAATAGTAACATCATTAAAGTCTGTAAGAACAAATAAGCGTATGGTATTAGACAAACAAATGGATAGACCATGGAAACTGCCATGAATCCTTTCAGAGCACTGTAGCTCGTTTTTTTCAAGACATCCCCGTTATATGTTAGCTTAGACAATGTATTTCTTCAGAGGGTTAAACCTATAATTGCTCAACACGGGTATCCGCAATCTTCGAATGGTGGATCACATTTATATCAAGCGAAAACTGTTCACAGTAATTTTTTGTGAAAATCTTTTAATCATGGGTGATCGGGAATGTATTTTTACATCTTTACCGACCATGGCACTGTTTTTTTCGGAATCCTTTTTAATGAAAAAACTATTCAATTGCAGTTGGTAACGGTATTTTTCTTTTCGTAATTACCCCGTTTCCCCTTAATTTTCAGGGCTTTCTTATGTTCACGTCTTGATAATTTGGCTACGGATTATTGGTAAGATCGCAATAGACTGTGTTGATTGTGGGCAGTTGTTCACCTTGGGGATGAAAAGATATGGATGCCTGGCGTGTCAACAGGTACGTTAAATGAAATCATATATTCTTACGTTCCTAGATTTTGATTGAGAGAGAGAGAGAGAGAGAGAGAGAGAGAGAGAGAGAGAGAGAGGGAGAGAGGGAGGAAGGACAGAGAAAATGAGGGATACAGAGAGAGGAACAGAGAGATTGCTTTATTTATTTATCTATAAATTCTTTTATGAAAAGTTATTCATTTCTATCGTTCCTATTCTTACGACCCTGTTTGTATTTCAGACGATTTGCGACCGCTGTATTCCAAGGGTATCCATTGGTCAAGGAGAAGTGGTTTCAAAATGTAGAAGATGCCAATACCGTGGTAGGCGATGTCTATATAATGTGGGGTTAACTCTCGCTTTAATTATTTAACTGTTATATTGATGTTCGTTGCTTAAAGGAAGATCATCTGTCTGGGGAAATATGATTTTATTGCATGGAAAATAAAATTAATGCTTTCATATTTTGTAAGCAGAAGATATACTGTTCATTTTGCAATGTGTTATGGACAAAATCAAATATAGAGGCTGAGCTCGGTGTTCATGGGTGAGGTACTCCACAGTTCACATGCCATTCTAAGAAAGGGTAGCCTATATGGGAAAGTATTTTAGAGATCACATTTCTAACGTTTCTTTGTTGCTTTTATTTTACAGAACACTCAGAAGAAAGCTTGACGATTATGAGAATGGAAGAAGAAATGACAAAAATACAGATAAAGTTGATTTTCCTAATCGCTGATAGTTGTGATGGTCATAACACACGCATCAACACAGCGGAAACTGCGTTGTCAGCTGTAGGGGTTGTAGGTGGCTCCCTTGCGATTATCGGTTTTGGTTTATCCTTCACGACATTTGGTGCATCGCTGATTTTAACAGCTGTTGGTGCGGCAATCGGGGGTGCAACAGGTGTTGCACAGGTATCAGCTCAGATTTCGAGATTTGTTATCAATAAACAGTCATGGAAAACTTTAAAGAAAATTTCTGATCGAATACAAGAAGTAAAAGTTGAACGTTGGAAGTTACACGTGGTCGGTACATTTGGAACAGGAGCCGGGACGGCCGGAAGTGTTGCATCTTTAGCAACGGCCACAACTCGACTGGCTAACATCGGGGATGATGTTGCAACAGCAGCCCAAACCGGTGCAACGGTTGGCAAACTGGCCACCAGAACGACGACTGCATCAAAAACGCTATTCTCTTCTCTTGGTAAGGCGGGCAGAGTTTTACATTTTGGAGGGGTGGTTTTCTCAGCTGCTGGTATTGGGATCGATGTGTACACCATCGTTGACCGATCGATAAAGCTCCACAAGAAGAAGCCAGCTGAAGCAGCTGAAAACATGAGGCGACTAGCGTACAGACTGCTTGGTCCTAGGGAATGCCTACCCTCCACATGTGAACGCCGTGTGGTCGATAGAGGACTGTCTCATCTGAGGGCCTTGTTTTAGAGAAACTCCTTATCATATCCCACAGTAAAGCCTTTATAATAACACAAAAATATTCATATCATATTTGTTTCTATCTGTTAGTATTTTGGTTCGGAAACGTTTTTCCCTTATGTTCAATGGCATTTAATCATGTGATTGATTTGGTATAATAAGCTTTGGTAACAATTATATTTAGTCTGCCCTTGGAGGCACTGCTCCACCCTCTTTGGAGCAGATGGCACTCACATCATCAGTAACTATGATCCCCGCCTTCTTTGACTTTGTTCAATAGTTTATCTAGAAGCTTAGGTATGAAAGACCAACATAGCACAGATTACCACAGCAACGAGTTGGGATGAACAGTATCAGAGCATGACGCGTCTCATTGAACCTGTAGCCTTGCATGCTGAAGCGCTGAGTTGAACCTAGTTGCTACTTGAGAGTAAGGCCAACCCGGCAGAGCTGAGCAAACTTAGGTCAAACATTCTACACCCATGTAAACAGAGAACAAAGATGTGATGATGAGAACTGTAATGTACTCGAAAAATGGTTACCCTCCGAACAATGTACACACAATCACGTAGGACGTTAACCTCAGTGGTACAAATGTACTTTGAGCAAAACAGTGTGGCGAAATGAGTTGCCGTGGTCACAACCAAACGAACTTGGGGAGCCAACCTGGCCACATCTGACAAGACCTCCGAAGGGATTCACCATGGGTAGTGGTCGGCGAACTCTAGCCAAGACTGCCAATGACCTCTGGTTTGGAAGTTCGCCAAGAAAGAGTCACAACGAGGCTGACACTGCTCTAATGTCATGTGTAATAGAACAAGACGGAGGTTTGATATTTGCTGCCGTGAAGGCGTTGAAGACTCCTGACCGCAATGCCCGTCTGTTCGATAGCCAAAGCTCACTCAAAAGGGTGCAGATGTTATAAAGCGGATTGCTAGAGACCCTATAGCCATAGACACCAACCCAGACAGATTGACTGGCTAGGCTAGACACATTTGCCATCAGATAGGACATGTAGGAAATGTATGATTCAAGTTTAGTGATAAAACTGTATGCACTTGTGAATGTTGACATGAAATAACTCTGGTTATTTAGAAATACATTAAATAGATGTTCTTTTTTCATTTTATATTTTTTCATATTTACTAAAGATGTTTCAATTAAGTATAAATATGACCTCTTTTTATTACTAATCTATGATCTATTTTTCATAAGAATTATAACCAGGCATTGTGTCCATTCATCTCCAGTTGTAGTGGGCTTGAAAGTTTGTTACAAAGATGATGAAAATGACCTTATCCATTTTGATTATTGATAAAATATGAAAGGCTTCTCTTATCAATAATAATTTGATGAACAAAATGTTTTTTAAATAGTATTGAATTTAAAGTTGGCTAGTAGTGACTATATGTATAAATTATTTGATTTGACATAGGGGTGACGTTTTTGTCTTATACATGCGATTTGTCTTATTATCTATTGAAACTTATTTGTTTGAACAGCAGTAACTATGTTTTTAAGAGGCTAGCAAAACATTTCCACACCTTGATTTTCTGTCAATTATATTTGTAAACAATAAATAATTTTTATAGTAAATTATGTTATGTGGTCATCGAATTAGACTTTGCACGCAGGCTATCAATAACTTATTTAGTCATTGGCCTGTTTGTCACAAATAGAGGTTTATTAAATAGATGACGACGATCAAGTAAACTTGCAGCACGCTAAAGAACTGGCACAGAAAAGGTGACTTGTGCAGTGGTTAAAATTAAGTTGACGTGTTCATTTCGGGGGGAGTTGTCGTGACCCTCAATCCACATCTAAATGAAATTTTTTTGCCTTATTGAACTTTCCTTAATGATAAACCATAACCGATGTTAACAGTTAAACTTTATGATGAATCCAAAATCAAAATATTAATCTCAGCATTGTTGAAATCCGAGGCAATGTTGAGATATTTATTTTAGCTTTATGGAAAAATCCTAGGCGATGTTAAATATTAAAATCATAATTATAAATCATAATACGCAAATATTGCCCAAGCTATTTGATACATGGTAACATTGATCTTATCTGATCTCAATCCAAAGCAATGTTAAATTATAGGATCTTTGGATAAAACGTATACAATTTTAAATTGTCGATTTTAACTTTATGATAAATCCATGTATTGTTAAAATATTGACCTTAACTCTATGATAAATGCAAGACAATGTTAGAATATCGATCTTAGCCCTATGTAAAAATTCTAGGCAATGTTGAAATATTTAAGTTATATAAAAATGACAAAGAGTATGTTCCTAATCGCTATGAGGCTATGAGGTGTTAAGTTTGTATCGCATCCCTTCCCTTAAAGTTAAACTTTTTCTCTAAAATGCCTAAATCATGACATTTTCTTGTTCCCAATGATAACAAAAAAACGGTCAAATCAATTTTAACGTTTTAATTTAATAAACATTTTCATAAAGTTTGACATATTTGACTACACTCACATTCCCTTCAATGAAATCGAGGCAAAATTAAAATATTGAACTAAGTGCATGACACAACCTTGACATATCAAAATTTAGCTGACAGTCATTTTTGCACGCATTTTTGTGTTGTGCGAAGACGTGTGCATGTGTACTTGCAATCAATAGTGAAAAGATTTAAGTCACAATTTGAGGTCAAAATTGAAACTTTTGGTTGTGCAATAGTCGTAGAATTTTTATTGTTGATTGATTAAGATACATCTGTTACTTTTTGTATTGTATTTACTCATGTATTTACCATGTTGACTGCCGTTATTTACTTTTAGAACTTTAGGACGTTATGCAAATTTTAATATTGACGACGTAGCAGTTCATGCGTATTTAATGTAACGTCAGATTAAATACCTCCGGTCTTTGAGAGTTGCTGATTTCCCAAAAAAGTCCACCGAAACACCAGACAATTATAAACATCATATCATACACACAAATATTGAAGCGCCGTAAAATAATAATAACGCTTAGATGAACTGAAGAAGGTTTTAAAAAATTTGAATAATAGGAATACATATGTAGCTAAGTTAAGAATGGTTGCATTTTGCGACAACATCAATTGTAGAAATTTACAAACAGCTGTGTATATAATATACTATTTAGGTAGCAGACTTCGACGATGATCATTCTTAGAATTCATACCGTACAAAAGTAGAACTGTTTCAACTACTTATTTGATGCAAAATAGACGTCATCTATTGGCCGATCTTTCTTCCTTTATGGTTGGAACATCGGAATTTACATTGCGGGATACGATAAATTAGCAAAGTTAGTGACGACAGAAACTCTTCATATTTGCATGTAATTCATTCATAAAATAGTAGTTTGGAATTACTTGCAATGCTTTCAAGAAGATCCTGGTTTTCTATAGCCTTGTGTAATGTGGCATCCCGAGTCAGAGGTAAGTAAAACACTCGGATTTTCCTAATATGTTACTATAACTATCATTATGTTAAAAACCTTTTACTTATCTCATTGTACACTAGTTAATTCCCCTGGGTTTTTCTACGTATACCCTTGTAACTTCAGCAGATCTATGTCCTGGTTGCCTAGTCATCCAGGTCCTGATCACAACCAGCTCACAGAAGTAGGATAGCACTCGAGCATTGCTCATCCTGTGAGGGTAACCAATTGCAATGGATCACTTTCTTTAAAAAATCGGATTAAAACAGATAAGCCCTAATCATTGGGTTAACTATCCATCACCAAAGATGTTCGGAGATAGATCTTTTAGAAAGGCCCGGTTCTCTGAAACAGATTGCCTCTTCACCTTAGATCGAACAAACTGAAAATTCGCGCCAATAGAAAAAGGATATGGAACAAGGTCATTAATAAACACCCTTAAGAAAATGTTCATGCATTCCTAAACTCTATGATAATATCTATCATAAAAATTACAAACCTTCATAATCATCTTATCGCCCGGATGAAGTCATTGCGAATGCTCAGTGTTCAGCAATGGTGATGAGTGACACTATAATCCTCAATTGTTTAACTGTTGAGATTAGTGTGTCCATGTTATGACATTATATGAGGTTTGAAGAAACCCTCAATGTTGTTATCAGTCTTGCAACTACCATTTTCACTTCTTCTTCATGGCTAAATCTGAATTTGAAATTGTATGTTAGGTGACTCTTTAATCTCCAAAATGCTGGCCACAGCGGTCTTTACTAAAACCTATTTTTTGCAGATACAGAATGATTCATTGCCATTTGTGGATTTGTGAAGTTTTGTTAAAAACATGATAACAACAAAATTCCAACCATAGCTATTTATATAAAGCCTGGGGTGGTACAGAGCTATTTACATTTTTAATGAGACAAGTTTGAAGGAAAGTTTAAAAATGCCTATTTGGACGATTAGGTCTATTTGCATAAACTATGTATACTTGATTACACTGACTAGCTTTGCAAATGCTATTGTTTGTTTGGCACAGATATAAAATAAATTCATAAAAAAAATAGAGATCATTATTTATTTCCTTACGGTTACGAAGTATAATATTAACGGACGTTAAACATCATGTCCATATCGGCTTCATCCCCAAAATCTGTCTCCATGCCCACTGAACCAGCCTGAGATACTAATTGAGAACACTTAATGACGAAATCTCATACCAATTTACTGAAATTGCTTTTGAGTGGATACCAATTTTCATTTGCAAGTTTCATATAAATGGTAATTAACGGACCATGGTTTCTATGACTTAATTTTATTTGAATAAGGGCCTCACGGCCTGCACCCATCTTGCAGATACTCTAGACATCTGCAAGTGCTTATGAATTATAGGTGCAAAAACTTCCATGAGAAATGCCACACTCTGCAGATATCTCGTCCACCTTTAGTCTACGATCGAACTCGTGCAACCATATCATCTATATAAGCTTCAACAGGCCTTTCGGACTGTGGAACATTGTCCAAGAAGCTGCGACCCGCTTAAACTCAGCTGAATGTTTTGAAACAGTGTAATGTTGTTGGGTTCTACGTTGATGTATTTCGGTCGCAATCATCCCTTCTTTCGTGAGAAACCTGACAACTGCACGATGCTCAGCTTTTGAATTTTCCATGATTACAGGTACAAGCCAGTTAATCTCAAGTAAATGATCGGGAAGGAATGTACATGTCTGTAAACTTCCTTAAATGGCTTATCTCAATAATGGCCTCAACAATGATGTCTTCACGGGTGGATCGATACTCAGATCCAATAAGTTATTGACTTCCCCTCGTACCATTGAAAAATGCTCATCTAGATATATATAACCATGTTGCTATATATAGATTAACAGAAACCAAATAAAAATCATTATTGTGTTTCATAAGTTTCAATTTATCCTCTATAGAAAAGGACGCTGGTTCTTTTTTTATGTGTTTATTTCTAATTCAAATGAAAGATCAATGTTGACAAAGTCAACAGCTATACGTGACAAAAGTATTAAATATGTGGACCTGGTAGTATAATCAATATCCTGGCACAGGCATAACATATATTTATAAAAAAAATATCCGATTAAAAAGTAATCTCAAAATTCTAAATACTGAAAATTATTGGTTAAAAAACACACAAAATCTTAATTTTAATCAACGCTTGTCAGCAAATACTTTTTCATTTACAAAAAAGGAAACGAATGAATAAACATTATCTGATGAAAACAGGTGCGGTCTCGGGCTTCCATTCTTTAAAGAGACACTAGATCTAGAGCATGTTTCATGATCTGAAGTTAGTAAAAAATAACTTTTGACTTACGTTAAGTTCGAACCGAATCCCAAAAATTGCATCTTTTTCTCTAAAATGACAAAATTATTATGTTTCCTTGTTTTAAGGATAAACGCAAAACGGCCCTTTTAATGGTAAAACGTGAATTATGTTTGTCGAACAATTCAAATGAGCTATTTGACACTGTCAGCAAAAATAAGTTTCCAAAATAAAATTTCTTGCCGCGCGCAACTGTCCGGTTTTCGATCACAAACAACGACTTTAACCCGTTTATGGTCACTATAGTTAACTAATAAACATTACGATTCTGATTTTCTGAAACAACTAGAATGTCTCAAACTACATGACCGTTGTCAAGTGTGGTTTTGATTAGTCAGTTGAACATTGTTAATATTGCCTCAGCCAACAAATTATAACAACTGCTCTGTCATTTGTCATTTAAAACACCTTCGTCTCCCTGGATCCAAAATTTCTTCTCAACTCCAATTGATTTGAGTTCCCTGTGGTCTTGGCCAGAAATACCAACCAAGGAAGCAGGCCAGAACTACAATAAACAGTATCGACAGTATCATCACTGCAACACAACATCTCTTGCCGCCTGGACACCTGTTGACTTTGGGCGTTTCTCCCATTTCCAGTATGACTCTGGGCTCTGTTTGGTTGGTTCCGCTAGTGTACTTCACTCGGGGTGCCTCTACCTTACGTGTTTTGATTGGAGCTGGATGAAAACATAGCTCTGACGCAGCCAGGATTGTTGCACCCGACACTGAAGATACAGGTGCATCATAACCTGAACTGAACCATATTCCACTGTGATCCACCTCAGGTACAGAAATGATGGTGTAGTCTGGTTTCGAGAGGAGTTGCCTTGCTTTCCGGCTTATGACAGATGCGTGCTGTATCTTTGGAGCAACGTTACAGAACGGATTGGCGGGATCCAACACCATTGGACCATTGCTGCAATATGATAGGATTGTGTTTGATATGTACTTGACATTATATCAGCTCTACGACACAATTCAATCATGAGCTACGGCTGATCTTGACCTTCGACAAAAGGCAAAAAGTATACCAACTGCTGTGGTTAACAATTCAAAATCAACACTTGCAGTAAGAAAATTTGATTAAAAAAAGTCTTGATTAGTTCCTATCAATAAAAGAAACTCAATTTATCAACAATTATTTTGAAGTTACCTCCCTTGTTTTGTTTTATTCTTATAAAAGGTCTTTACGGTGCTAGAACTTAATTCGATTTACAAGGTCTTTCTCTTGGTGTGCTTTATCTGCACAAGAGTTGAAGATGTAAAAGTATAGGTCATAAATCTTTATGGTTATATATGAATTGCAATGTATTTTAAAGGTTTCAAGGCTGTCAGATCATTGTAAATTTTAATATTTCCTGTTCTGCAGAATAAAAAAATATACAATTCTGAACAAATTTAATTCCACTCAAACATCAATGTTTAAGTATTGCATAATTATTTTTTCAATACAAAATGCGTGAAGATTTTCAGACTGGGTTGGTACTTAACAATCTTCTCCGAGTATCAATGACCTGCCATAAGTAAGTGATGTCAATGAAATCACTCTCGTATTCTAAGTGTCAACTTATTGAATTGCAAAACATTCGTAAATCTAATTCACAGTTTTCTCTTTTCTAAACTTAGTATGTTGTGTAACAATTTTTATTCGTTAATGATTATCCTCATATTCTGACTCAACAAGTTCGAATATTGATTCATCACGTGATCAATACATTAATACTCAGCCTTAGTCAACTGCAATAGAGCCTGTATCCAGAAAGCACTTAGGCCCTGTTAATAAGACGATGATACTATTCATTATTCAAATGCTTAAAGTATGATTACTATTTACGATCTATAATGAAGGCTTCACTAGCACTTCTCATCCACAAAATGGTGAAAAACAACAAAATGGCATTTTCAATGTCTTGGGAAGTGATCCTGAGATGAACATGTCGATTTGATTGCAAATTAACAGACTTGTGGCAGTTAACTCACATTTCCTTTGTGAAATCGAAATGTTGATAAAGCTCGGGCCAAGTGATGCGGATGATTTCACAGAAGCAGAGTTCATACAGGACGAACTTCACAAACTTCAGCAGGTCTATGTCCTTGTTTGGTGGTTCTCCCTGGTTCATCCAGATCCTGATCACAACCAGCTCACAGAAGTAGGACAGCACACTCGAACATCGCTCATCCTGTAATAAGAATTCATCACAACTGAGACCAAGGCATAATTTTAATTGTTCAGTGTCATTTTTATGATGATGGTGAACCCTAACAAACCTTAATTTCAAACTTATACATTCAGGCTTCTCGTTGGAGATGAGCATTTGATATCCATCTACCGATAACGGACAATGGTAACAAAATACTTTTGTATGCTAATGGTCAGCAACCTTCTTAATCTTCTTGACCCAAGCCTTGATCACCCTGATGACGTCTTTGAGTTTGCGCGGTACCTTCCTCACAAAGTCAACCTGTACCCTTGACAGACATCGCTTGCAGTAATCCTGTTTATTGCTGTCCATGGTTATCATTCTCGTGTATAGTTTCACTGCAATAATAATTCATTTGTTGATGAGTAAAAAAACACTTAAAGTTTGTGTTTTTTTAATTTTTAAAAGGAACAAGCGATAGTTGTGTGCAATGCTTATTCATGGTAATCATTGTGCCGTTAACACAACACTATATTACACTTTAAAATACATCCCTTGTCGAGATATCGATGATTAATTTGATGGGTAAATTACCTGATACAACCAAGTATGTCATTCACCATTGGTTGACTTACCAAGTTCATCTAGCAAAGTATTGAGCCAAGGACTAATCCTGTTCGATAAAAACAAATTGTGACAATTGGAACAAAATGTTCATTCAAGGACTTTTTTAATTTATTGTTTCGATAAGGTTATCATTGCTATTTGGGGTATCATATAATTAAAATGTAAGCAGTGGACGGTAACGGACAAATCTTTCGCCATGTGCTGGTCGTGGAGCGACAGAGTCTCTTTGGGCATATTCTCATGTTTTCTTATGACAGAAGAAATAATTTTGAAATAGCCCTGCTCTTAATTGTATTCTACTGATGCGAGGAGCATGAAAGCTATCGCAACATCAATACAAATTAGTAGGAGAATCTCAATAAGAGACTTACAGGATTAATTTTAAAATGTTTGTTTTACTCACGAAGCGTCAGTTCAATATTTCATTATTGTCAAATCATTTCAATACTTATGCAGCAGTCCGAGCTGAGATAGGTTGGATTAGCCCGTTTGATTTACTAATGATCATCATATCATCGACAACGTCAGGAAATTGTCAGCAAGTACTCAAAACAATGAATAAATCGTTATGAAATGAAAACGATGAAATAAATGTATCAAAGTATTCACACCAACCTGTTATTGCTAATCCTGTAAATTTCACTGACAATTGTAACACAAAAAAGTTGAATCTGAGGTACATAATATATAAATTGTAAGTATATTGCTCCATAAATCTAACCTCTGTTTGCTTTGGTGTTCGGCTTCAGGATGTCCACAACAGGCAGGAGATCCACAGGGATGTGTGGTTGGTTTCCTATGCTCAGCTTGAACTGCACAGAGAAAGGCGTCGTTCTCTCAAACGTCAAATCACTGGCCCAGTTGAAGTCGCCATTAAGTACATGCTGTCTGAGACGGTTGATGATGGTGGGAAGGGTGTTGATCATGTCGTCAAGGCTTGTGTCGTTTATATAATACATCATGTCGACGTCGGCTCCATCCCCAAGTGCTGTCCTTTTTCCAACTGAACCAGCCTGTAAAAAATGAATAATATTTTATTTTACATCTCAACTTTCTTTCAGTACACCTCAAAGTCTAAACTAGATTAATTACACCGCGTAGTAATAATTTCAATAACCGCCTTATTTAGGGGCAACTGCTGAAAGCCCGAAGAACCTTCGTATTAGGACTGAGGTAGTATAGGAATGTATGACGGAGCTACGTCTATTGGGAGAGAATGACCAATGTCTAGAAATGTCCTTTAAAATGGCATGTCTAAGGTAAACAACTACTCGGAAGACATAAAAAATTCGGTTTGGCACAATTTTAAGTATCTTTCAGTTGAGAAACAGTGCATAGACAATTGTATTGTATTTTCAAAGACGCACACGTCATAAAATAACTCATGATTCTGCGAAATGTATTTCGAAATATCTACCGTTGTGGCCGAAAACCTCTACTTTTCAAATCTATTCGGAATGTCCTTCGGTACTTTAACACCGAATTTGGTGGAATTGTGTTTCTAAGGTTCATTTTTTGGATATTGTGGTTTAAAGATTTCACTTCAAAGGGTTAGGACAAATGCTAATTTATGATAAAATTTCAAAATTTCATGAAAACAGTCAATCGGTTTGACAAAATTAACGAAATAATTAATTAATGATACATTAAGTTTTCAAAGAAAAACGATTAACATCCATGATTTGGTCTTGAAGACGTAGTACAGAAAATAATTACAATAACGTATCCTGTATTAAAAGACAACATCACCATCAACATGCTCCCATTCTTGTATGAAGTGTTGTGATTCATGAACTTTTCAATTCGGTGGATGATTTGTGAACAGCGCTCATAAAAATCTTTGGAAGGACTCAGCCGATCAGCAAAATCTTGCAGATTTTCTCCTGGCACCATGACGTCGTGCAGAATGAGCTGTGAGCGGGGCTGGTAGTCCCAGTGGGACCTCATGTGGTTCCTCCAAGAATTTCTCAGGAAGAATATCTTGGGGCACTCAGGACACGTGAAATTCGAATGGTTTGTTTTGAAATGGTCCCATAAGGAATGTGGAATCTGCACATTTTTACCACAATAGAAACAGTATGGATGTCCTGAACTGCAAAGGTGCTTGAACAGGTCCTCGTCACGCTTGAAGTCCTTCCTGCAGGTGACACAGTGGAACAGATCTGCCTCATTTGGCGAGGCACTGAAATTCAAATCATTATCAGATATTTTATGTTGGTTTAAACGGTAATTACCCATTGCTGGAACAGAACTGCCTCGGCACTGAAACTTATGTATGTACTTTTACATAGGAAAACATATTCGTTTGCGTTTACGCTAAATAATGCTAAGATAGGTTAGTTATTCAATGTTCGAATAATGAAAAATAATTGGTTATCCATAAAGTAAATAACTAGCTGCTTGATAATTTAAATGACACATAACTAACTGGTTAGTTACTCGTTTTGTGTTGTGTCACTGGTGACACATTTCCTGTTCCAATTGTGTATCTTTACGTTAGCATGAATACTAGCCATTCTGTACAAAGGGTCGAATATCATCACCAAGCCCCCCTCCCAAAATCCCCAAAACCAATGTATCTTCCTTTTATTTCATGGCATGCCAGTGTTTTATGTTTATAGAGAATACTTAACGACGCCCCGTTTAATAACATATGTATGAAACGAGAGTGTGCTTTGGTAGTTAACGAGCGAAAGCGAGTTAGATACCGATAACATTCACGAGTTTCATAAAAATGTAATTACACGGGACTGAGTTTAGTATTTAATATATTACTCACTGAATAATATAGAAGAAAAAGCATGTAAATCGCCGGGATAACCATTGTTTCCGCGCCGCTAACATTGTGACGTCATGCTTAACGATTGTGACGTCGTGTGACGTCAATCAACACGCGATGTTATTACACAATAACATTGTAGATTTATTAAAGCCGGTATCTTCAACGGGCGAGTAATAAAATGAATAACTACATGAAACACGCCACTCCTACCCACACCGAAAATATCTTATTTCAAATTTCATGACATGTCTGTGTACCATTAAATTATTATTAAATTGTACAATTAATTAATAACTATCTGGCATGATATTCGAATAACGAATAACTCTTAATTCAGTTAATGAAAAACTAACTGGCTCACATTTGAGCAAAACCAAAGTAAGCTATTCGTTATGCAAAAGCTTAGTTGGGTTTTACTATAATGTTTCGCGTTTTTCACTTCTTTTCACAACAGGCGTGACACGTGACAGACGTTACTCGCTACACGTTACATAAGTCTCACTTTGCTTAGCAGTGTTAACGAATGTACAATAGAGATAACCTCATTGAATACTGAGTTGTTTACTACTACTAAAAAAGATTAGATAAAGTTTGATAAATGATGTATCGTAAAAGAGATATCGGAGTGACCTGTCTTGATCATAAACATACACGTTTTCACTGCTGACAAATATATTTAAAAAACATACGTTATTGTTTGAAACAGTGTGTCTTATCTAATTTTCATAGGTTTGTCCAATTAAAGTTTATTGTATATGTCAGTATACAGGTTGGGTTATGCAATCTAATGACATGTTACAGGAAGTTAACATCTAATATTTTGTTTAATTGTCTGTATTTTTGACGAAAAAGTTTATTTGCAATTGATTCAAAGTTGACTGAGCAAATATATAACAAATAACGTATTAATCTGTCCAGTATGGTATCATTACAAAGTAACTTTTCAGAACAAAGGCAACTCAGTATATGGATGATTTTATTTCGCACTAACATTGTTCCATGTGGTTAGTATCATGTCCATGTTATTTGAATAACCAATAACCAACTAGTTCGATATTCAAATAATAAATACCTAACTGTATGTGTTTGATTCCCGAATAACCAAGTGAATATAGTTAATCGATATTCACATATCGTATACTTATCTTGTTCATACGTGGCTGAACTAAGAAAATGGTTTGTAAATGCTCCTATCAAGAATTTAATTTGAATGATAACTTAGCGGTAAGAGTAATATTGAATCATGATTAGCTCTTGATTGTTTACTGTGATGTATGTAGTACAGCTTTAGGATCAAACCGAAGAAAATTACGCATAGTATAAGGAGCAACGAAACACTGGTTTGTATCAGTGTGATTATCCCCTATCGAACTACAGAGACGAAAGATGATATTTTCATTATGAACAGTGACTACATGTTATATATGTATATATGTTATATACATGTCAAGAGGCTGGAGCTAATTTAAATAATGTATAGCTTTGGAAAAAAATAGTTTCCTTGCTATATTAAATATAATAGTGAATGCTTATTAATGGAGAAAAAATATAGAAAATCGGAAAGCTGATAAAGTTTGCCAAATATAACCCGCGATACGCCAATTGATAGATATCAATTTTGCATATGAAGCTTGATGAAATAAACCTTTACCTAAAACTCCATATATGTTTTCTATTTATATCAATTTCAGAAAAAAAACCTGTTCATTTTGTTTGATATGTTATATTTCATTGGTTATGATATTTAATTTAGGATTGAGTGAAACAGATATGTATTTAGTTGAGATTAATTCTCACCTATTTGCATACACCATCGTCTTCTGAAGGTCTACCCGTTCATGTCCATATATCCTTGCTTATGTAGATCAGGAATATAGATTAAAACAAAAGGGAACTTCCCTTTGGGTAAAACCAGGTTTCCATAACCGGAAGATATCGTGTCTTTTACCCGATAAAATGATTACGTCATTACTCTTTTTATTTAAATAACCTCAAGCTATTTCTGTAACCAATAAGTCTCATTGAAATGGCTTTCCTCAAGCAGCATCATAGAATACTTTACACAATTCTCAGGTATGAAAAGCATTGTCGAGAGAAAGCGAAAGGAAAGGACGAGCGAGACCTCGTGCCACATTCAATAAGTGACCTACCGTCTAAAATAGAAGTGAGGTCACTTCATGCTGTTTAGTCTAGCCCATGATGATTGATTGTGAACTTTGCCTGGTTACGTGGTGTGTATACTTACACTATGGGGCAGCTTCTTTCCACCTTTATAAAACATTATCGTTCATGGACATAATCGATATTGATAAGTAGTGTTTTCCAATTGTCTAGAGAGACGAGTTATACACCGGTTGTGGTACCTGACTCAGGAGATTACCTGCTCCAAGACACTACGTTTAAAGTAGATCATGTGTTACATAAAGCTTTCAAATATACATTTATATATAATGTCGAACAACGAAAACTAATTTGGGCTTATATTTCCCTTTTCTGTGGGTTTTTAGTTTCTTTACTTTTAACGACACTGATTTCCCCACAATATTATTCGATTATATTATGTGAATAATACATTTATTATCAGTTCAAAGAAAAATGTCACATTATAAGGTGTGGCATTAGTGACAACTTGCCAAAAGTCTCTTTCCTGTGTCAAAGCATTAGCCCCCAAAATGTTTATTTACTGTTTTCACAATCTATGAAGATTGGGTATTACTTTTATCGATATACAAGTTCTTGAATAAAGAATATGCGACTTTGATATTTATACCGTTGACAAGCAAGGCATGACTATACAGTTTTTATTCTTCATCAATCGAATTCTGTGTAGAATATCAAGGTAAATACTAATTATCTATGGCATCATTTATTTATCTCTTACCGCACTTATCATTGTTCTATGATGCTCATTTCAATAATTCGTCCCTGAAATTTCCATAGGGTGGCATAAATGTAACTTTGCAAGACTAGAACTTATAGCAACCTTAAATCTGTGACAGATTTTCAAATCCATGCAGATTTTCAAAAGCATGGAAAACATCGCCAACATGCGGATGTTTAGTTGATCATCATTTGAAATTCTCAATTAGGAGCAATGGGTTAAATAACATTTGCTTTTTTGTTTACCTTGTCTATTGTATTCAATCTATAGATTTTACATTGGTACGGTTAGGATCACTACAAATTCCTTTCCTCTTCAGAGCAAAAGCTCTTACTCTCAGAGTAAAGCAACAATCAGCAACACTGTCACTACCAACAGCTTACCTACTCGACCACTTAGACCTTGGTACTGTGCATAAAATGTTATCCGAAAAATATTGACCTTCGTTAAAAATGGTCTTAATGGCATGTTCTTTTTCTTGAAATAAACTTTAAGGATTATATGATAATTGTACCCACTTTACACTTCTCCGTGAAGGAGGAAAAGGAATAGATTGAGACAAGGTATGAAAATTGCTTGTCACTCTAATTTGGCTGTTTTCACTGTGCTTGGGAAATTACATTTCAAAATGCTTAGGTTTGTCACCTGTTATCTTTGAGTTAAAGGGTTAAGTGTCGAATGGTTGCAAATTAAAAGTCTCGATCTATTGTTGACTTATAGCCATCATATGAAGCTACTTGCCACAGATGTCAAAGACCTAAAGTTTACGTTGTTTTCCTTGCAAGATGACTCTTTCCATCATGAATTAGATCTAAAGAAAACCGACACAGATATTTGTTATCTTATCCGGAAAAAACATAATCAAACTTCAGATTTGCTATCCAACCGCTAAGCCAGTAAAGCATATATCAGCAAAATGAATTTCTCAAAACTATGACCAAGGTGCTACATGTGTTAGGACCTTTACGTCAATAATGTAATTCATACAAGCATTCTCCAATATATTTCGGCTAGCCAAGAAGCATGTCATTCATTTCAAGATTTCCAACATCATTGAAGCTGCAAGTTTTCCAAGGAGATTATAGACTCTCAGGTCACAGACAGAAATACCAAACCAAGAGGATAACCACGGCCAGCACTACAGACCGTTTAGATAAAGCATTCGGATATTTTCTGCAATATCGACGCCTGTGGACACTTTGCGATTCTCCAATTTCAAGAAAGACACTGGGTTCTTTGTGTTTGGTTTCACTGGTGTGTGTTACTCGAGGTGATTCTTTCTCAGGTGTTCTGGCAGAGAGAGGAAAGAAAGACGGATCTAGCACAGGCGGTAATGTTGTTCGCATCGTTGAAGGAGGTTCATCGTCATCTGAATCGAGGCTTATTTCATCGAGATCATCATCTGGTAAACAAATGGTGGTGAAGGATTGTTTTGAGTGGAGCTGACTTGGCTTCCGGCTTGTGACAGCTGTGTGCTGGAGTTGTAGTGCATCTTCAATATCCAGAAAGACACTTGGTTCTATGTACTTGGTTCGATCAGTGTACTCAGGCCCATAATAAGAAGTAATGTAGTCGTTTTGTTCGAATAGGTCTTGCCTTTCTCCTTCGATTTCACTTATATCCATGGCTTCAGTCGATTCAGAGGCTGACGACGACGTCATGTGGAAGTTTTGTTCGAATATATATTGCCTTTCTTCTTCCATTTCAAGATGTACAATTGGTTCTGTGTATATGATTCCACTTATATCCATGGCTTCAGGCGATTCAGAAGCTGACGACGACGTCATGGGGAAGTTTTGTTCGAATATATATTGCCTTTCTTCTTCCATTTCAAGAATGACACTTGGTTCTGTGTATTTTGTTTTAATATAGTTCTCAGGCTTAGACACATAAGTATTGGAGTAGTTGTGTTCGAATAGGTCTTGCCTGTCTCCTTCCATTTCTAGAATGACACTTGGCTTTGTGTATCTGGTTCCACTTGTGTACTCAAATCGATTTGATTCAGGCTCGGGCAAAGAAGGCATTGAGTCATTTTGTCGTAATATGGTTTGCCTTTTCCCTTCCATTACAGGACTGACACTAAGTTCTGTGTGTTTGGTCTCTCTGGGGTATTTTGCTCGTGGTAATACAGGCTCAGTACTATGAGAAGTTCGTGTACTGTTTTGTACTAATAGGGTTAGCCTTTCTCCTCCCATTTCAGGACTGACATTATGTTCTGTGTGTTTGGTCTCTCTGGTGTATTTGGCTCGAGGCTCAAGATTAGAAAAAATGGATTTGTTTTTTACTAATAGGGTATGCCTTTCTCCGTTCATTTCAGGGCTGTCATGTTTGGTCTCTCTGATATATTTTTCTTGGGGTGATACAGGCTCAGACAAAGAAAAAACGGAAGTTTTGCGTTGTTCCCCAATTTCAGGACTGACACTTGGTTCTGTTTGTTTGGTCTCTCTGGTGTATTTGGCTTGTGGTAATACAGGCTCAGGATTATGAGAAGCAAAGGTATTGTTTTGTACGATTAGGGTTTGCCTTCCTCCTCCCATTTCAGAACTGACACAAAGTTCTGTGTGTTTGGTCTCTCTGGTGTAATTGGCTTGGGATGATACAGGCTCAGGCACAGAAAAAATTGAAGTTTGACATTGTTCCCCGATTTCAGGCCTGACACTTGGTTCTCGATATTTGGTCCCGCTTGCAAAGTTTGGTCGAGGTGTGTTACAATCAGGCACGGAAATAACTGAGTAATTTTGTCTCAAGATAAGTTGCCTCGCCTCCCGGCTTATGATAGCTGCGTGATGTATATTTGGTGCAACGTTAGAGAACGGAGTGGCCGGGTCCAGAACCATAGGACCATCGCTGAAATATATTAAAACTATAGATCACGAATGTGTCATGAAATGTATGCCCTATTACACACCGAACCGTTTACTCTCTTTCTGTCAGCCTACTATTGCAGGGTATTGGTATCCTCGAGGCTCATAATTATCAAAACAAATGGGCCATAAAAGCGACGGTTGTTCATTTCTATGTTGTCCATGTATGTAAATTTTTAGCAAATGAAATTTAGTTATTTGAACAGCCTGAACATTTCATTGGCTTTTTTATAGACTTTACGAGGTATTTGTCTAAATGTAAAAAAGGACTTATATGTAAAAAGGAGCTTAGCTGATACTGATATCTTGATGACATAGTAAAATGTGTCGTCATTGGTTACAAGTAAAAGCACGCAAAGAGTTGCACTTTTTGTAACTATGTGAACATATTGTTTTCAAATAAATTCTAACATCTACCAAAGAACACATGCCAGCTGTGAAGAAAAACTTTGAAATGCCTCATAGATTCTTTGGGATATTAGAAAAATATTATTTAAGACAGGGAAATAATAATGGATTAATGAACTTGTAAACTAATCTAAAAGGACATCTGATTCAAAACACTGCAACATAACCTACTTTACAATTTATAAGCCAATGGAAACACCGCATGTATGGGTAATTAATCACATATAAATGTCACACAGGTCAATGCAATGATGCAGTCTGCAAAAGAGGCGATTGTGTTCCGTAAAGAAGACTTAAAATGTAAAGTGCACATTGGAATAAAGCTTAGCTTTATGAAAGCATACAAAAAAACTTACACGTTTTAAATGACAACTTTTGAAAAGTCGTCGCTGATTGCTTAACTAACTTTGATTACATCAAATCCGACATCTACATTTCTAGACCTAGAAACGCTTGTATTGTAATTTGTGACGGAGCTTTCTCTGTTCGGAGAGAAATCTGTGTTGTGTGAGTCTGAGGCCATAAAGAAAGGTTAGGTGTTAAACAATATTTTGCATTTTCATTCCAAAGATCAATAATAACCGAATAATGTGATTTTATTACTTTATATTCTATTACATGTCATTTAGACCTGTCTATTCACTCACATTTCCTTAGTGAAATCGTGGTGTAGATAAAGCTCGGGCCAAATGATGCGGATAGTTTCACAGAAGCAGAGTTCATACAGGACGAGCTTGACAAACTTCAGCAGGTCTATGTCCTGGTTGCCTGGTTCTCCCTGGTTCATCCAGGTCCTGATCACAACCAGCTCACAGAAGACGGACAGCACACTCGAACATCGCTCATTCTATGACAAGTAAATGAGGGTAGTCAACTGAAGCCTATGATATTGCATTAGTTTCCTATTGCTAAACATTTCATTTGAACTGCGAAAAATATATTATTCGTCTAGGTAATTTTCACTGATGAAACCTTGACACATCTGTTTGTCTCATAAAGCTGAAAACAAGGATATGCAGACCTACACGGTCGCGCTTAGCTCCTTTGAAAGTACACTTTCTTCAGGGTACTAAAACACGATGTTTTAGTACGTACGATGTTTTAGTACGTGGATAAAGCGCATTATATAGATATGCAATTATTCTATTATCATTATTATAAACATTTATCACATGTTTTAATTATTAGACTCAGCATCCGTCTTTTAGGAAGGCCAATCTGAACCAAACAGTTCTGAGTCATTAAAGTCAGCAACCTTCTTAATCTTCTTGACCCACGACTTGATCACCCTGATGACGTCCTTCAGATTGCGTGGCACTTGACTGACGAAGTCCACCTGCACCTTGTTTAGACACCGCTTGCAATATTCCTGTTTCCTTCTGCCCATCGTGTTCATTCTTGCATACAGTTCCTCTGAATTAAAAACAAAACAGTTCTTTCATATTTTGTTGAGAGAAAACAAAATGTCCGTTATTCATGCTGAGATCCTCAATTGAATAATGTTATAATTAAAGTGTGCTGCGAAGATGAAATAATACTAGTTTATAAGCTCACCATGTCAAATAGGTTTAAGTAGTTTATTCATGAGTCAGAGGCCATGGGCCCAAATGACATACACTTGAAATACACATAGTAATAGGTATACAAAAACAATACAATACAATACATACATACATACATACATATATACATACATACATATATACAAATATACATACAGTCATACAGTTATACATATAGTTATACATCTAGTTATACATACAGTTATACATCTAGTTATACATACAGTTATACAGTTGAAATTTGGAGTTTGGAAGCATGGTATATAAATTTTGATAAATTTGTAATTATTTCCACACTTTTTGTCGACATCAAATTTTGGAAATTTTCCTTACAAGGGTTCAAGAAGTATTTAGTGGGTAGGTATCTTATTCGAAGTTGTAGATAGGCTGGGCATACCAATAAAAAGTGATATTCGTTTTCCACAAAGTTGATTCCATGTTGTAGACAGTATTTACATAATCGTTGTTCTTGGTCCAGTCCAGTATGTCTTCCAGTTTCGATTTTTAACTTATGACATGAACATCTAAATCTTGTGAGTGCTCGACGAAAGGCAGTGCTTTCAATTTGCAGTAGATACATTTCAACATTTAATGTACATTTAAAAGTTGCATAGGCAGTCAATTTAGAAAGTGAATTTATTGAGTTGTGCCATCGTTGAAAATTACAGTCAATCAAGCGTTGTTTGAATTTACAAAGAAAATGTTCCATGTTCCCAACATCTTGAGCTATCCAACAGTATCCAAACCCATGTTGAAATAATATGTTTTTCACATACGTTACCCACGACACACGGTTGACTTAATTAAGATCCCATAGCATATTATACGTTTGTTTTGGTAATCTTTTATCATCCATCCTTATTATTTTTATCCAGTATTTAACACATTTTGTAGTTTAGTTTGTATACAATGGGCGTCTTCCTGTTTCTCCTAATTGGCATCATTTGAGGCAGAGTTTGGGAGTGACAAGATACGTTTAATGAATCAAATAGGTTTATAACATCTCGACTGGGGTGGTCAATCGGGCATATGATATTATGTTGTGTTACTTTGTAGTCCATAAGGGTCCAAGGAAACTGACTTTCTAACCTTATGATATGTAATTAAAGCCATATGTGCTTTATTATTTTGTTATAATCAGACGTGTTTCAATGACTTCAAGAAACAAGTGTTAGCAAATTCGTAAACATTGCAATGGTAAGTAGATGTATGTTTGGGTGTCTACCTGACATTTCTATTAAGTGATTAATATTGACTCTATTTGGAGACTCTTGAGACCAGTTGTTTTGAAGTGGTTGTTAATAATCTCGACTTATGCTTTCAAAGCTCTCTTGGTGTTATAAAAGGCAAGAATAGTATATCAGCAGTCACCTAATATTATAGTAGCACTTATCAAGATTTAAACATCGAGTACCTGACACTGATTTTCAAAACATTTGGAATGTTATAAACCATGTTTAAATCTTTGATAATTTTATCGAGCAGTTAATAAAAACAACGGAAACAATTACATTCAATGCAACCGACCTCTTTACTGTAGGTCATATAGCCTTAGATAACTAAATATGGCTTCTGTCTAGCTTACCTTGGAGTCAACCAGCAGTTCTTAGCAAAGTGTTGCTCTAATTGACTTTTGGATAATTGACAAACTAGTTAATGTTAGTGTTGCATACAGACAACAAATCATAAGAGGTACATGCAAATCTTATAATTACTGAAGGATTCTACTCACTTATATTATATTCTCTCTTACATTATATTACGTAATATTACACTAGCACTCTTACCTTTGTTGGTCTTGGTGTTCGGCTTCAGGATGTCCACAACAGGCAGGAGATCCACGGGGATGTGTGGCTTGTTTCTTATGCTCAGCATGAACTGAACAGAATACTGCGTCGTTCTCTCAAACTGTAAACCACTGGCCCATTTGAAATTACCATACAGGAAATGCTGTCTGAGACGATTGATTTTGTTTGGGAGGCACTGTAACATGTCGTCAAGGCTGGTGTCGTTCAGATAGTACACCAAGTCGAGGTCTGATCCATTCCTTAGAGCTGTCCCCTTGCCCACTGAGCCAGCCTGTGGTACATGAAGTAATTTATCATTGTCAACGACATGCTTTCAACTGTCAAATTATTTTTAACGTGCAGGAAATATTTCACAATGACTATACACGTATATTTGATATTAGATTTACGAATTCAATTACGTTCTATAATTTTCAATTTTTTTCTTAAAGAAGCATTAAGAAGTTGGTGAGATGAATCAGTAACAATAGGACTTGTTCGCTATTCATTGAAAAGGATTGTTTTCTCTATTCATTAACGATTTTTGTTTTAATACCATAATAGACATCACCTCAATACCAAGAGACATAATTACCATAGAGATTTAGATAAGTTAATTATGACTTGTTTGTCTAAAATGTTTCAACTAAATGTTACAGGGCAGCCATAAAGGGCTTGACCCCTTAAGGGGCTTGAGGGTTGCCAAATTTAATTTTAGAAAATTCAGTGTCTCTTCAGTCTCACAAGTTTTTAGTTTCTGTGATTTGAAATATCTGTGGTTAATGATTAGATGAAAGGAAGAGAAAATGATTAGACAATGCTGGTCTATTGCATTAGTTTTGTTTTGTTGATTAAAGAGAATATGTACACAAGAATGATGACTATGGACAGCAAGAAGCAGGAAAACTGCAAGCGGTGTGTGTCAAAAGACCAGCTGCACTTTGTGAGGCAAGTGCCACGCAAACTAAAAGACGTCATCAGGGTGATCAAGTCTTGGTGCAAGAAGATCAAAAAGGTCGGAACTCATGGTTTGATAAATAGATGGAGACTCTAATCTAAATAGGTCAAATATCCCGACCTGCAAACTTAGGATTACAGTTTATGTTTTAAGTTATCGTTTGTCCACCAATTACTTGCCACAAGAGAACATGACTGAAAATTTAATCTTGCTCACAGTTCAAATCTAAATGATCTTCCCTTTGGATCTGCCATTTCTCTCAGTACACAAAGTAATACACAATGACGATTGTTTGCATATGTAACAACTTAGTAATTATACTTATTGATATATATTATATATATATATAACAACACACATATAAATTTTAATGAAAAAGCCTTTCCATTTCACGTTCATCTTTGGATGCATATGTGCTTTTCCTTGTAAAATCATCAAATCCAGACAAAAATACCAGAGCCGTCACTCTAACTGAAAGAGCAACGAACCTTATGCCATCACTACTCCTTTAATGTGAGAATAGTCACCCTTATCATCCATCACAGAACTGATTAATTGACCTCTGTAATATATGTCACAGGATGAGCGATGTGGAAGCGTGCACTCCTACTTCTCTGAGCTGGTTGTGATCAGGATCTGGATGAACCAGGGAAAACCACGCAACCAGGACATAGACCTGCGGAAGTTTGTCAGGCACGTCCTGTATGAATTCTGCTTCTGTGAAACTATCCGCATCATTTGGCCCGAGCGATATCTACACTACGATTTCACCGATGAATTGTAAGTGAATTGGTTCATGACTTTTGAGTTGCATCATTATCTACGCTTAAAGCTATATTATGTTTCCCCATGACAAATATTGTTAAAGGGTTACAATATATACAGTAGAATGTTGAGATTTAGAATGGATCGATATTAAGATTGATGATATAATGAAGAAAGAAACACAATATTCGGTATTGTTGTGAAACAGTAAATCGTCATTACATGTTTCAGACCTACTGAGTGAAATTGTAAGAAATTGACAGAATAAGTGACACATTTTTAACATGGTTTGAAAAAGGGCTTTAAAAACGTACAGTATCCGTCCGTCCGTCTGGACTTGCGCCAGTCCGCTCGAGTTGTAGTGACACCTTTACTCAGAACTCGTTTTAAATAGGACTAAGACAATGTGTGTGTGGCTTCATGGTATCAAAACCTTGATCAGAATAAGAAACATGCATTTATTTTTGCGGTGCCATTGCCCTTGTTTCGTTCCTTGCACACTGTTTCAGGTTCAAAGGGGGAAAAATTCCTTTGAAAACCTTTTAAGATGAGATAGGGATGGCGACGACATTTTACACTTTTTCAGGGATATAAATTGAGTGCAATTTTATTAGCAAATGGAATAATTCGAGAGATCTTTGGAAAAATTTCGAACTCCTTCATCCTGTCATCCGATTAGTTCTTTTATTGCTCCAGGGATATGATTTTAGTCCCTTGTTCTAAGCTTTGTAAAGCATTTTACCAATTAAAGTTAGTCATTACTATTAATGATCAGATTTGGCTTTTTTTTTTTGTAGAAATGAATGATATATATGTTATAATAGTTAAAGATCTTTTTGTTAAAGACTTTACACATGATATGAAAGGTTATATGAGATAGTGTACATTAATTATTTCGGCTCAGGAAATACGTACATACATGACACCGTTAATATCTTTTCATAACATTAGGTAGTTTATTGCATTGTCATTACAAAATCACGATTTATGTTCATACAATCTATGAAGTATTACATTATGGAAATACAGGTTTGGGAATAAATTTGTCATATTACATTTTTTTCAATACAACCAATCATATTTCAGCAATGGTCCCATGGTACTGGATCCCGCCAATCCGTTCTGTAACGTTGCTCCAAAGATACATCACGCAGCTGTCATAAGCAGGAAGGCTAGGCAACTTCTTTTAAGACGAATCGACCCAGTTATATCATCAAGCAACTTTGTGACACCTCGAGTCAATTACAACAGAGGAAACAAACACACAGAATCAAATGTGGTTATTGAAATTGGAGAAGCAAGGCAGCCCTGCTTCAATCCAAAGAACTCAATCACATCTTCATTCGAGTCCAAATCCCATCTTGCAGACAAAACAAGAAGAACCAAACACACAGAAATAAGTGACGATCTGGAAACGGGGGAGGCGTGGAAAGTCAGATCTCGATGCAGCAGGAATTGCTATGTTGCTTCTTTGTTTTGTTGTATATTGTTTGTGCTCTTGGTCGTCGTCTTGATTACATCGTTGTTGTGCATTTCTTGTAGATCCGAGATGCTCTTTAACCTCTGGAGTTAAGGGGGGAAACTTCAATCTGAGATGAAAGCTGATTTTTATAATATTGCAAATTTCAGATTGTAACATACGTTCGGTATAGGTAAGAGGCAGCTGTTATTTTCGAAGATCAGAATTAGCAAAAAAAGTGGAATATTTTGAAAAAGATTTGTATTTCCAGGGCTTAGGCCACTGTAATCTAGTTACTCATTTACCTGAATTTGTAAAACAAAAGTCAAATTAAATGCTATTAAATTATATCATGTCAAATACATATGGCTATGCACTCTGGTTCTTAAAAACTGGTTAAATATGTAATTAACATTGATTCAGTATATTTATTGCTCCCTTTACCATGAACCTTTGAATTTATATAATTTTTAGAGAGTATAATTTTGTTATCCCTCGATGTTGCATTTTAAGGGTTAAAATTACAAATGAATTTATTATAAGGTTCCCCGAGAAACATGACTTAAACACTGACACTATGACAGAGTCATTTGTCCAGAGTATGTCTCCAAAACTATACATTCTAGCTTTATTAAACTTTATAAACATATCAACCATGATCCGAATATGTGCTTTTCACGGGTTAGATCTACAAATGAATTTTATTTTTTCCCCATGGAAATATGAATAATACAGTGACTCTTATATATATATATATATATTATGATATATGGGAGCTACACCAAATTTAAATATAAAATAATATATTACACAGGATTTATAGCTACCCAATGGAAACATTTGAAAATGAACAATGATATTTATGATATGTTTCCATGTAACGAGGTACAGACAAGAAACATCTCGAAGACTGAATGTTTCGTTCACCAAGATTTTGGTAAAGACTTAAAGAACAATAATTTGAAAAGTTGACAAAATTACAAAACGCCACTGAAAAAGTAAACTCAACCCAGTCTGATGAAGCGGTCTTACCCCTGAGCTATGCAACTACTCCTGCGCCTTTGGTGGCTGACTCCAGGTGTTGATTACAGAAACCCCTCTTCCAAGTAAAGTCCACTTTTTTTCATCAAAGAGTAGTTTCCTATTGTGAAATTGTTCAACCTTGGCGGGAAGCGGGTTTGGAGCTCTTTTCGCATTTACACTCTTTCAACACCAATAGAGTTCAAACAAGACTTTAGATATTAGGATAAAATTGATGACTGCGTCGTATATGAAGGGCGCTTTCGAAACCGTTTTATAGCTGTAATAAGAAACCCAAACATTTTGGTAGACGAACATTATCTGAAAGTCCACTTTTGTTCATCAACGTGTAGTTTCCTATTGTGAAATTTTTCAACCTTAGCGGGAAACGGGTATGGGTCTCTATTCGCATTTACACTCATTCAACACCAATACAGTTCAAACAAGACTTAACGATATTAGGCTAAAATTTATAATTGCGTAAAATCTGAAGGGCGCTACCGAGACCGTTTTATAGATGCAATAAGAAACCCAAACATTTTGGTAGACGAACTTTATCTGAAAGTAGTTCGCACTTTCAAAACGGCGCATTTTGGCAACATCTCCCATACTTGCAGTTTGTTGTATAGGACAGGTAGGTAACGTCATTACCATTGTGAAAATATTCCTATTTGAAAACATTAACCAACTATGGATTACATATGTGGATGTGCAATTTCAAGAGCAAAATATTTATGTAACAATTCTTTACAAACAATTTAATAGTTACGTGTGTAAAAAGGGAAAACATTATGTGGGGATCTAAAAATAGATTTTCAAATGATCCCCCTTACCCCAACCTTCATAAGGTAGTCACCTCTGAAAAAAGAAATTAAGCAATCGAAATATGGTAACATGTTTACCATTATTATGAAATGTTTTTATATTTTTATTTATTTATTTTTTAAATTTAAAATTTTATTTCAAAAATATATACAGGTATCAATCACACATTACATTTATATGAATAAGAAATGACAGGATGACCAGACATATCGATTTTGTTAGACATTTCAGCTGCACATTAAGTAACATTATAATAATCTTTGAAAGGTTGGCGGCCTTTTGAGTTTTAAATCGACATTTTTGTTTTTTAAAGATCAGAATAATAATGTTTAACGGATCGTTGTTTCTGTCTGGGAAGCCAATAAGAATCTTTTGTTTATCAAATGAATTTCGATTTGCACTTTCTCTTTCAGCCAATCTTCCAGTTTTGGTCTCACAAGATCACATTTCCAGAATAAATGCTGGATAGTATCAGGGTGTCTTGATCAAAAATCACATAGATTGGAAATGAAATTGTTTATAATGAAGCTTTAAATATTTATATTTATTATGCAGGGGGTCTTGTTGTATTTCGATTTGTTTAATTGTTTTCTTTTCGTAAGTTTTCAAAAGAAATGTTCGATTGATAATCACTTCTTAAAAACCTTTTTTCATGATATGTAAGCATTTAACATTAATTATCATTACACTTATGAGGATTTCTTTTGAAATCATGAAAATAGTATATGACTTCCCTTTACTAAGATAAATTTAGGGTACTTCCATATTTACTTAGGAAAACATCCACTATCAAATACTTGTTATAGGGTAATTTGTTTCTTAGTCCAGTGTGTACTTTTGTCATTTTTTCTACGTGTTCTAGCCTGGGTATATACATGTAGCCCTTTGCCTCCGTCTGTCCAAAATCGATAATAAATGTTACCTTTGGGGTGTTGATTTGCCGTTTAGTGTCTTAAATTGAGGGCTTTATATATTCATACGTATTTGTGGAAGTAACAAACTGCCAATTGTCATGCTTTATTTCTTTCCCGGAGCATAACTAAAAAAAAAAAAATGTTACTTAAGGGTTGTTGATGTGTGTTTTAATGACATGAAATTAAACTCCAGGGTGCAAAAGTTTCTTTAACTACTACCAAAAACATCAGAACTATTTGTATATACATGTATGTTGCTACCTTAAGATGCATCACCTTCTTCTTTTTTATGTGAGCCTCATTCATTATCCAACCAATATGTAACACTGCGTATCCGAAATGGGTAAATTAAATGAAGTTTATTGAAGGGGTGAATGCGTAAGAAAAGTCCATGTACGTGAAATTGTCCATGAAGCTCGTCAGCCTTTGTAAAATTGGATGTTGAAACCAATTATACATAGTATGTTCATACGCCCCTTCGGTTGAAATCGATCGAATATACCATTATCCTTAAGACATTAGACGCGATGAAAACACATTTGTACAGCTATATAACTATTAGTGAGCATTTGAATTCAATTTTTGTGAACAAACACGATTGGAAGACAATCTTATATCTATATAACTGTTAGCGAGCAATTGAATTTATGTCATGTCAAACAATATTTGCTCTCATCAAAAAACTTGAGGACTACTTTCTATAAAAACAAGCTACATTTAAAAAAGCTACACCATGGGTGAAATCAGCAACATATTGTTTGTTATCAATATCCTATCAACATATTCTGCCTTTCAGTCAACATGCCGCGCCTTAGCTTGTGGTAGAAACAAACTGCCAATTGTCATGCTTTATTTCTTTCCCGGAGCATAACTAAAACGTTATGTTACTTGTGGGTGGTTTATGTGTGTTTTAATTAAATGAAATAAAACTCCAGGGTGAAAAAGTTTCTTTAATTACCACCAAAAAATCAGAAATATTGGTAGGTATGTGGCTACCTTAAAATGATACATCTAAAAATGCTAAAACATGCTTGAAATCAGCAACATATTCTTCGTTATCAACATCCTATCAACATATTCTGCATTGCAGTCAACATGCCGCGCCTCTGCTTCTTGATCGCCGCTCTCAATTGCTTCAATAAGTCACCGTAGTAGGTTTAGATGATTTGTAGTCTATAATTATCACGCCCCTTGAATCCCAGATAATGGTCGACATGATCTTGCCAGCAGGAGGCCGAGTTCTGAAATTCTTGGGTTCAGGAGAGTGCTTGTGCGTACATGGTGTCAGGACTGCTAGTTATTAATGCATTTATCATCCCCTGACGGGCATGAGATATCGTGATCAGCATGGTAGATGTCCAAGAGCTCAAGACTGGATTCAACTCTGGTGACAACCTTTTGTATTTATGTTCTGTCGCACCCATCTTGCGGATACTCTGGACATCTGCAAGCGCTTATGAATTTTAAAGGACAATAACTTCCATGAGAAATGCCAAACTCTGAAGATATCTCGTCCACCTTTGGTCTACGATCGATGTCTGCTGTAAATAAGTTTCCAAAATAAAATTTCATGCCACGCACAACTGTTTGGTTTTCGATCACAAATAACGACTTTAAGCCGTTTATTGTCACAATAATAAACTGATAAACATTAGGATTTTGATTTTCTGAAATAACTAGAATGTCTCAAATCACATGACCATAGTCAAGTGTGGTTTTGATTAGTCAGTTGAACATTGTTAATAATGCCTCAGCCACCAAATTATAACAACTGTTCTGTCATTTGTCATTTAAAACATCTTCGTCCTTCTGGGATCCAAGATATCTTCTCAACTCCAAATGATTTGAGTTCCCTCTGGTCTTGGCCAGAAATACCAACCAAGGAAGCAGGCCAGAACTACAATAAACAGTATCGACAGTATTATCACTGCAACACAACATCTCTTGCTGCCTGGACACCTGTTGACTTTGGGCGTTTCTCCCATTTCCAGGATGACTCTGGGCTCGGTTTGGTTGTTTCCGCTACTGTATTTCACTCGGGGTGCCTCTACCTTACGTGTTTTGAATGGAGCTGGATCAAAACGTAGCTCTGACGCAGCCAGGATTGTTGCACCCGACACTGAAGATACAGGTGCATCATAACCTGAACTGAACCATATTTCATTGTGAACCACCTCAGGTACAGAAATGATGGTGTAGTCTGGTTTCGACAGGAGTTGCCTTGCTTTCCGGCTTATGACAGATGCGTGCTGTATCTTTGGGGCAACGTTACAGAACGGATTGGCGGGATCCAGTACCATGGGACCATTGCTGCAATATGATAAGATTGTGTTTGATATGTACTTGTCATTATATCAGCTCTACGACACAATTCAATCATGAGCTACGGATGATCTTGACCTTCGACGAAAGGCAAAAAGTATACCAACTGCTGTGGTTAACAAATCAAAATCAACACTTGCAGTAAGAAAAGTTGTTTTTAAAAAGTCTTGATTAGTTCCTAACAATAAAAGAAACTCAATTTATCAACAATTATTTTGAAGTTACCTCCCCAGTTTTGTTTTGTTCTTAGAAAAGGTCTTTACGGTGATTTACAAGGTCTTTCTCTTGGTTTGCTTTATCTGTACAAAAGTTGAAGATGTGAAATTATAGGTCATAAATCTTTATGGATATATATGAATTGCAATGTATTTTAAAGGTTTCAAGGCTGTCAGATCATTGTAAATTTTAATATTTCCTGTTCCGCAGGATAAAACAATATACAACTCTGAAGAAAATTAATTCCGCTCAAGCATCAATGTTTAAGTATTGCATAGTTAATTTTTTAATACAAAATGCGTGAAGATTTTCAGACTGGGTTGGTACTTAACAATCTTCTCCGAGTATCAATGACCTGCCATAAGTAAGTGATGTCAATGAAATCACTCTCGTATTCTAAGTGTCAACTTATTGAATTGCAAAACATTCGTAAATCTAATTCACAGTTTTCTCTTTTCTAAACTTAGTATGTTGTGTAACAATTTTTATTCGTTAATGATTATCCTCATATTCTGACTCAACAAGTTCGAATATTGATTCATCACGTGATCAATACATTAATACTCAGCCTTAGTCAACTGCAATAGAGCCTGTATCCAGAAAGCACTTAGGCCCTGTTAATAAGACGATGATACTATTCATTATTCAAATGCTTAAAGTATGATTACTATTTACGATCTATAATGAAGGCTTCACTAGCACTTCTCATCCACAAAATGGTGAAAAACAACAAAATGGCATTTTCAATGTCTTGGGAAGTGATCCTGAGATGAACATGTCGATTTGATTGCAAATTAACAGACTTGTGGCAGTTAACTCACATTTCCTTTGTGAAATCGAAATGTTGATAAAGCTCGGGCCAAGTGATGCGGATGATTTCACAGAAGCAGAGTTCATACAGGACGAACTTCACAAACTTCAGCAGGTCTATGTCCTTGTTTGGTGGTTCTCCCTGGTTCATCCAGATCCTGATCACAACCAGCTCACAGAAGTAGGACAGCACACTCGAACATCGCTCATCCTGTAATAAGAATTCATCACAACTGAGACCAAGGCATAATTTTAATTGTTCAGTGTCATTTTTATGATGATGGTGAACCCTAACAAACCTTAATTTCAAACTTATACATTCAGGCTTCTCGTTGGAGATGAGCATTTGATATCCATCTACCGATAACGGACAATGGTAACAAAATACTTTTGTATGCTAATGGTCAGCAACCTTCTTAATCTTCTTGACCCAAGCCTTGATCACCCTGATGACGTCTTTGAGTTTGCGCGGTACCTTCCTCACAAAGTCAACCTGTACCCTTGACAGACATCGCTTGCAGTAATCCTGTTTATTGCTGTCCATGGTTATCATTCTCGTGTATAGTTTCACTGCAATAATAATTCATTTGTTGATGAGTAAAAAAACACTTAAAGTTTGTGTTTTTTTAATTTTTAAAAGGAACAAGCGATAGTTGTGTGCAATGCTTATTCATGGTAATCATTGTGCCGTTAACACAACACTATATTACACTTTAAAATACATCCCTTGTCGAGATATCGATGATTAATTTGATGGGTAAATTACCTGATACAACCAAGTATGTCATTCACCATTGGTTGACTTACCAAGTTCATCTAGCAAAGTATTGAGCCAAGGACTAATCCTGTTCGATAAAAACAAATTGTGACAATTGGAACAAAATGTTCATTCAAGGACTTTTTTAATTTATTGTTTCGATAAGGTTATCATTGCTATTTGGGGTATCATATAATTAAAATGTAAGCAGTGGACGGTAACGGACAAATCTTTCGCCATGTGCTGGTCGTGGAGCGACAGAGTCTCTTTGGGCATATTCTCATGTTTTCTTATGACAGAAGAAATAATTTTGAAATAGCCCTGCTCTTAATTGTATTCTACTGATGCGAGGAGCATGAAAGCTATCGCAACATCAATACAAATTAGTAGGAGAATCTCAATAAGAGACTTACAGGATTAATTTTAAAATGTTTGTTTTACTCACGAAGCGTCAGTTCAATATTTCATTATTGTCAAATCATTTCAATACTTATGCAGCAGTCCGAGCTGAGATAGGTTGGATTAGCCCGTTTGATTTACTAATGATCATCATATCATCGACAACGTCAGGAAATTGTCAGCAAGTACTCAAAACAATGAATAAATCGTTATGAAATGAAAACGATGAAATAAATGTATCAAAGTATTCACACCAACCTGTTATTGCTAATCCTGTAAATTTCACTGACAATTGTAACACAAAAAAGTTGAATCTGAGGTACATAATATATAAATTGTAAGTATATTGCTCCATAAATCTAACCTCTGTTTGCTTTGGTGTTCGGCTTCAGGATGTCCACAACAGGCAGGAGATCCACAGGGATGTGTGGTTGGTTTCCTATGCTCAGCTTGAACTGCACAGAGAAAGGCGTCGTTCTCTCAAACGTCAAATCACTGGCCCAGTTGAAGTCGCCATTAAGTACATGCTGTCTGAGACGGTTGATGATGGTGGGAAGGGTGTTGATCATGTCGTCAAGGCTTGTGTCGTTTATATAATACATCATGTCGACGTCGGCTCCATCCCCAAGTGCTGTCCTTTTTCCAACTGAACCAGCCTGTAAAAAATGAATAATATTTTATTTTACATCTCAACTTTCTTTCAGTACACCTCAAAGTCTAAACTAGATTAATTACACCGCGTAGTAATAATTTCAATAACCGCCTTATTTAGGGGCAACTGCTGAAAGCCCGAAGAACCTTCGTATTAGGACTGAGGTAGTATAGGAATGTATGACGGAGCTACGTCTATTGGGAGAGAATGACCAATGTCTAGAAATGTCCTTTAAAATGGCATGTCTAAGGTAAACAACTACTCGGAAGACATAAAAAATTCGGTTTGGCACAATTTTAAGTATCTTTCAGTTGAGAAACAGTGCATAGACAATTGTATTGTATTTTCAAAGACGCACACGTCATAAAATAACTCATGATTCTGGGAAATGTATTTCGAAATATCTACCGTTGTGGCCGAAAACCTCTACTTTTCAAATCTATTCGGAATGTCCTTCGGTACTTTAACACCGAATTTGGTGGAATTGTGTTTCTAAGGTTCATTTTTTGGATATTGTGGTTTAAAGATTTCACTTCAAAGGGTTAGGACAAATGCTAATTTATGATAAAATTTCAAAATTTCATGAAAACAGTCAATCGGTTTGACAAAATTAACGAAATAATTAATTAATGATACATTAAGTTTTCAAAGAAAAACGATTAACATCCATGATTTGGTCTTGAAGACGTAGTACAGAAAATAATTACAATAACGTATCCTGTATTAAAAGACAACATCACCATCAACATGCTCCCATTCTTGTATGAAGTGTTGTGATTCATGAACTTTTCAATTCGGTGGATGATTTGTGAACAGCGCTCATAAAAATCTTTGGAAGGACTCAGCCGATCAGCAAAATCTTGCAGATTTTCTCCTGGCACCATGACGTCGTGCAGAATGAGCTGTGAGCGGGGCTGGTAGTCCCAGTGGGACCTCATGTGGTTCCTCCAAGAATTTCTCAGGAAGAATATCTTGGGGCACTCAGGACACGTGAAATTCGAATGGTTTGTTTTGAAATGGTCCCATAAGGAATGTGGAATCTGCACATTTTTACCACAATAGAAACAGTATGGATGTCCTGAACTGCAAAGGTGCTTGAACAGGTCCTCGTCACGCTTGAAGTCCTTCCTGCAGGTGACACAGTGGAACAGATCTGCCTCATTTGGCGAGGCACTGAAATTCAAATCATTATCAGATATTTTATGTTGGTTTAAACGGTAATTACCCATTGCTGGAACAGAACTGCCTCGGCACTGAAACTTATGTATGTACTTTTACATAGGAAAACATATTCGTTTGCGTTTACGCTAAATAATGCTAAGATAGGTTAGTTATTCAATGTTCGAATAATGAAAAATAATTGGTTATCCATAAAGTAAATAACTAGCTGCTTGATAATTTAAATGACACATAACTAACTGGTTAGTTACTCGTTTTGTGTTGTGTCACTGGTGACACATTTCCTGTTCCAATTGTGTATCTTTACGTTAGCATGAATACTAGCCATTCTGTACAAAGGGTCGAATATCATCACCAAGCCCCCCTCCCAAAATCCCCAAAACCAATGTATCTTCCTTTTATTTCATGGCATGCCAGTGTTTTATGTTTATAGAGAATACTTAACGACGCCCCGTTTAATAACATATGTATGAAACGAGAGTGTGCTTTGGTAGTTAACGAGCGAAAGCGAGTTAGATACCGATAACATTCACGAGTTTCATAAAAATGTAATTACACGGGACTGAGTTTAGTATTTAATATATTACTCACTGAATAATATAGAAGAAAAAGCATGAAAATCGCCGGGATAACCATTGTTTCCGCGCCGCTAACATTGTGACGTCATGCTTAACGATTGTGACGTCGTGTGACGTCAATCAACACGCGATGTTATTACACAATAACATTGTAGATTTATTAAAGCCGGTATCTTCAACGGGCGAGTAATAAAATGAATAACTACATGAAACACGCCACTCCTACCCACACCGAAAATATCTTATTTCAAATTTCATGACATGTCTGTGTACCATTAAATTATTATTAAATTGTACAATTAATTAATAACTATCTGGCATGATATTCGAATAACGAATAACTCTTAATTCAGTTAATGAAAAACTAACTGGCTCACATTTGAGCAAAACCAAAGTAAGCTATTCGTTATGCAAAAGCTTAGTTGGGTTTTACTATAATGTTTCGCGTTTTTCACTTCTTTTCACAACAGGCGTGACACGTGACAGACGTTACTCGCTACACGTTACATAAGTCTCACTTTGCTTAGCAGTGTTAACGAATGTACAATAGAGATAACCTCATTGAATACTGAGTTGTTTACTACTACTAAAAAAGATTAGATAAAGTTTGATAAATGATGTATCGTAAAAGAGATATCGGAGTGACCTGTCTTGATCATAAACATACACGTTTTCACTGCTGACAAATATATTTAAAAAACATACGTTATTGTTTGAAACAGTGTGTCTTATCTAATTTTCATAGGTTTGTCCAATTAAAGTTTATTGTATATGTCAGTATACAGGTTGGGTTATGCAATCTAATGACATGTTACAGGAAGTTAACATCTAATATTTTGTTTAATTGTCTGTATTTTTGACGAAAAAGTTTATTTGCAATTGATTCAAAGTTGACTGAGCAAATATATAACAAATAACGTATTAATCTGTCCAGTATGGTATCATTACAAAGTAACTTTTCAGAACAAAGGCAACTCAGTATATGGATGATTTTATTTCGCACTAACATTGTTCCATGTGGTTAGTATCATGTCCATGTTATTTGAATAACCAATAACCAACTAGTTCGATATTCAAATAATAAATACCTAACTGTATGTGTTTGATTCCCGAATAACCAAGTGAATATAGTTAATCGATATTCACATATCGTATACTTATCTTGTTCATACGTGGCTGAACTAAGAAAATGGTTTGTAAATGCTCCTATCAAGAATTTAATTTGAATGATAACTTAGCGGTAAGAGTAATATTGAATCATGATTAGCTCTTGATTGTTTACTGTGATGTATGTAGTACAGCTTTAGGATCAAACCGAAGAAAATTACGCATAGTATAAGGAGCAACGAAACACTGGTTTGTATCAGTGTGATTATCCCCTATCGAACTACAGAGACGAAAGATGATATTTTCATTATGAACAGTGACTACATGTTATATATGTATATATGTTATATACATGTCAAGAGGCTGGAGCTAATTTAAATAATGTATAGCTTTGGAAAAAAATAGTTTCCTTGCTATATTAAATATAATAGTGAATGCTTATTAATGGAGAAAAAATATAGAAAATCGGAAAGCTGATAAAGTTTGCCAAATGTAACCCGCGATACGCCAATTGATAGATATCAATTTTGCATATGAAGCTTGATGAAATAAACCTTTACCTAAAACTCCATATATGTTTTCTATTTATATCAATTTCAGAAAAAAAACCTGTTCATTTTGTTTGATATGTTATATTTCATTGGTTATGATATTTAATTTAGGATTGAGTGAAACAGATATGTATTTAGTTGAGATTAATTCTCACCTATTTGCATACACCATCGTCTTCTGAAGGTCTACCCGTTCATGTCCATATATCCTTGCTTATGTAGATCAGGAATATAGATTAAAACAAAAGGGAACTTCCCTTTGGGTAAAACCAGGTTTCCATAACCGGAAGATATCGTGTCTTTTACCCGATAAAATGATTACGTCATTACTCTTTTTATTTAAATAACCTCAAGCTATTTCTGTAACCAATAAGTCTCATTGAAATGGCTTTCCTCAAGCAGCATCATAGAATACTTTACACAATTCTCAGGTATGAAAAGCATTGTCGAGAGAAAGCGAAAGGAAAGGACGAGCGAGACCTCGTGCCACATTCAATAAGTGACCTACCGTCTAAAATAGAAGTGAGGTCACTTCATGCTGTTTAGTCTAGCCCATGATGATTGATTGTGAACTTTGCCTGGTTACGTGGTGTGTATACTTACACTATGGGGCAGCTTCTTTCCACCTTTATAAAACATTATCGTTCATGGACATAATCGATATTGATAAGTAGTGTTTTCCAATTGTCTAGAGAGACGAGTTATACACCGGTTGTGGTACCTGACTCAGGAGATTACCTGCTCCAAGACACTACGTTTAAAGTAGATCATGTGTTACATAAAGCTTTCAAATATACATTTATATATAATGTCGAACAACGAAAACTAATTTGGGCTTATATTTCCCTTTTCCGTGGGTTTTTAGTTTCTTTACTTTTAACGACACTGATTTCCCCACAATATTATTCGATTATATTATGTGAATAATACATTTATTATCAGTTCAAAGAAAAATGTCACATTATAAGGTGTGGCATTAGTGACAACTTGCCAAAAGTCTCTTTCCTGTGTCAAAGCATTAGCCCCCAAAATGTTTATTTACTGTTTTCACAATCTATGAAGATTGGGTATTACTTTTATCGATATACAAGTTCTTGAATAAAGAATATGCGACTTTGATATTTATACCGTTGACAAGCAAGGCATGACTATACAGTTTTTATTCTTCATCAATCGAATTCTGTGTAGAATATCAAGGTAAATACTAATTATCTATGGCATCATTTATTTATCTCTTACCGCACTTATCATTGTTCTATGATGCTCATTTCAATAATTCGTCCCTGAAATTTCCATAGGGTGGCATAAATGTAACTTTGCAAGACTAGAACTTATAGCAACCTTAAATCTGTGACAGATTTTCAAATCCATGCAGATTTTCAAAAGCATGGAAAACATCGCCAACATGCGGATGTTTAGTTGATCATCATTTGAAATTCTCAATTAGGAGCAATGGGTTAAATAACATTTGCTTTTTTGTTTACCTTGTCTATTGTATTCAATCTATAGATTTTACATTGGTACGGTTAGGATCACTACAAATTCCTTTCCTCTTCAGAGCAAAAGCTCTTACTCTCAGAGTAAAGCAACAATCAGCAACACTGTCACTACCAACAGCTTACCTACTCGACCACTTAGACCTTGGTACTGTGCATAAAATGTTATCCGAAAAATATTGACCTTCGTTAAAAATGGTCTTAATGGCATGTTCTTTTTCTTGAAATAAACTTTAAGGATTATATGATAATTGTACCCACTTTACACTTCTCCGTGAAGGAGGAAAAGGAATAGATTGAGACAAGGTATGAAAATTGCTTGTCACTCTAATTTGGCTGTTTTCACTGTGCTTGGGAAATTACATTTCAAAATGCTTAGGTTTGTCACCTGTTATCTTTGAGTTAAAGGGTTAAGTGTCGAATGGTTGCAAATTAAAAGTCTCGATCTATTGTTGACTTATAGCCATCATATGAAGCTACTTGCCACAGATGTCAAAGACCTAAAGTTTACGTTGTTTTCCTTGCAAGATGACTCTTTCCATCATGAATTAGATCTAAAGAAAACCGACACAGATATTTGTTATCTTATCCGGAAAAAACATAATCAAACTTCAGATTTGCTATCCAACCGCTAAGCCAGTAAAGCATATATCAGCAAAATGAATTTCTCAAAACTATGACCAAGGTGCTACATGTGTTAGGACCTTTACGTCAATAATGTAATTCATACAAGCATTCTCCAATATATTTCGGCTAGCCAAGAAGCATGTCATTCATTTCAAGATTTCCAACATCATTGAAGCTGCAAGTTTTCCAAGGAGATTATAGACTCTCAGGTCACAGACAGAAATACCAAACCAAGAGGATAACCACGGCCAGCACTACAGACCGTTTAGATAAAGCATTCGGATATTTTCTGCAATATCGACGCCTGTGGACACTTTGCGATTCTCCAATTTCAAGAAAGACACTGGGTTCTTTGTGTTTGGTTTCACTGGTGTGTGTTACTCGAGGTGATTCTTTCTCAGGTGTTCTGGCAGAGAGAGGAAAGAAAGACGGATCTAGCACAGGCGGTAATGTTGTTCGCATCGTTGAAGGAGGTTCATCGTCATCTGAATCGAGGCTTATTTCATCGAGATCATCATCTGGTAAACAAATGGTGGTGAAGGATTGTTTTGAGTGGAGCTGACTTGGCTTCCGGCTTGTGACAGCTGTGTGCTGGAGTTGTAGTGCATCTTCAATATCCAGAAAGACACTTGGTTCTATGTACTTGGTTCGATCAGTGTACTCAGGCCCATAATAAGAAGTAATGTAGTCGTTTTGTTCGAATAGGTCTTGCCTTTCTCCTTCGATTTCACTTATATCCATGGCTTCAGTCGATTCAGAGGCTGACGACGACGTCATGTGGAAGTTTTGTTCGAATATATATTGCCTTTCTTCTTCCATTTCAAGATGTACAATTGGTTCTGTGTATATGATTCCACTTATATCCATGGCTTCAGGCGATTCAGAAGCTGACGACGACGTCATGGGGAAGTTTTGTTCGAATATATATTGCCTTTCTTCTTCCATTTCAAGAATGACACTTGGTTCTGTGTATTTTGTTTTAATATAGTTCTCAGGCTTAGACACATAAGTATTGGAGTAGTTGTGTTCGAATAGGTCTTGCCTGTCTCCTTCCATTTCTAGAATGACACTTGGCTTTGTGTATCTGGTTCCACTTGTGTACTCAAATCGATTTGATTCAGGCTCGGGCAAAGAAGGCATTGAGTCATTTTGTCGTAATATGGTTTGCCTTTTCCCTTCCATTACAGGACTGACACTAAGTTCTGTGTGTTTGGTCTCTCTGGGGTATTTTGCTCGTGGTAATACAGGCTCAGTACTATGAGAAGTTCGTGTACTGTTTTGTACTAATAGGGTTAGCCTTTCTCCTCCCATTTCAGGACTGACATTATGTTCTGTGTGTTTGGTCTCTCTGGTGTATTTGGCTCGAGGCTCAAGATTAGAAAAAATGGATTTGTTTTTTACTAATAGGGTATGCCTTTCTCCGTTCATTTCAGGGCTGTCATGTTTGGTCTCTCTGATATATTTTTCTTGGGGTGATACAGGCTCAGACAAAGAAAAAACGGAAGTTTTGCGTTGTTCCCCAATTTCAGGACTGACACTTGGTTCTGTTTGTTTGGTCTCTCTGGTGTATTTGGCTTGTGGTAATACAGGCTCAGGATTATGAGAAGCAAAGGTATTGTTTTGTACGATTAGGGTTTGCCTTCCTCCTCCCATTTCAGAACTGACACAAAGTTCTGTGTGTTTGGTCTCTCTGGTGTAATTGGCTTGGGATGATACAGGCTCAGGCACAGAAAAAATTGAAGTTTGACATTGTTCCCCGATTTCAGGCCTGACACTTGGTTCTCGATATTTGGTCCCGCTTGCAAAGTTTGGTCGAGGTGTGTTACAATCAGGCACGGAAATAACTGAGTAATTTTGTCTCAAGATAAGTTGCCTCGCCTCCCGACTTATGATAGCTGCGTGATGTATATTTGGTGCAACGTTAGAGAACGGAGTGGCCGGGTCCAGAACCATAGGACCATCGCTGAAATATATTAAAACTATAGATCACGAATGTGTCATGAAATGTATGCCCTATTACACACCGAACCGTTTACTCTCTTTCTGTCAGCCTACTATTGCAGGGTATTGGTATCCTCGAGGCTCATAATTATCAAAACAAATGGGCCATAAAAGCGACGGTTGTTCATTTCTATGTTGTCCATGTATGTAAATTTTTAGCAAATGAAATTTAGTTATTTGAACAGCCTGAACATTTCATTGGCTTTTTTATAGACTTTACGAGGTATTTGTCTAAATGTAAAAAAGGACTTATATGTAAAAAGGAGCTTAGCTGATACTGATATCTTGATGACATAGTAAAATGTGTCGTCATTGGTTACAAGTAAAAGCACGCAAAGAGTTGCACTTTTTGTAACTATGTGAACATATTGTTTTCAAATAAATTCTAACATCTACCAAAGAACACATGCCAGCTGTGAAGAAAAACTTTGAAATGCCTCATAGATTCTTTGGGATATTAGAAAAATATTATTTAAGACAGGGAAATAATAATGGATTAATGAACTTGTAAACTAATCTAAAAGGACATCTGATTCAAAACACTGCAACATAACCTACTTTACAATTTATAAGCCAATGGAAACACCGCATGTATGGGTAATTAATCACATATAAATGTCACACAGGTCAATGCAATGATGCAGTCTGCAAAAGAGGCGATTGTGTTCCGTAAAGAAGACTTAAAATGTAAAGTGCACATTGGAATAAAGCTTAGCTTTATGAAAGCATACAAAAAAACTTACACGTTTTAAATGACAACTTTTGAAAAGTCGTCGCTGATTGCTTAACTAACTTTGATTACATCAAATCCGACATCTACATTTCTAGACCTAGAAACGCTTGTATTGTAATTTGTGACGGAGCTTTCTCTGTTCGGAGAGAAATCTGTGTTGTGTGAGTCTGAGGCCATAAAGAAAGGTTAGGTGTTAAACAATATTTTGCATTTTCATTCCAAAGATCAATAATAACCGAATAATGTGATTTTATTACTTTATATTCTATTACATGTCATTTAGACCTGTCTATTCACTCACATTTCCTTAGTGAAATCGTGGTGTAGATAAAGCTCGGGCCAAATGATGCGGATAGTTTCACAGAAGCAGAGTTCATACAGGACGAGCTTGACAAACTTCAGCAGGTCTATGTCCTGGTTGCCTGGTTCTCCCTGGTTCATCCAGGTCCTGATCCCAACCAGCTCACAGAAGACGGACAGCACACTCGAACATCGCTCATTCTATGACAAGTAAATGAGGGTAGTCAACTGAAGCCTATGATATTGCATTAGTTTCCTATTGCTAAACATTTCATTTGAACTGCGAAAAATATATTATTCGTCTAGGTAATTTTCACTGATGAAACCTTGACACATCTGTTTGTCTCATAAAGCTGAAAACAAGGATATGCAGACCTACACGGTCGCGCTTAGCTCCTTTGAAAGTACACTTTCTTCAGGGTACTAAAACACGATGTTTTAGTACGTACGATGTTTTAGTACGTGGATAAAGCGCATTATATAGATATGCAATTATTCTATTATCATTATTATAAACATTTATCACATGTTTTAATTATTAGACTCAGCATCCGTCTTTTAGGAAGGCCAATCTGAACCAAACAGTTCTGAGTCATTAAAGTCAGCAACCTTCTTAATCTTCTTGACCCACGACTTGATCACCCTGATGACGTCCTTCAGATTGCGTGGCACTTGACTGACGAAGTCCACCTGCACCTTGTTTAGACACCGCTTGCAATATTCCTGTTTCCTTCTGCCCATCGTGTTCATTCTTGCATACAGTTCCTCTGAATTAAAAACAAAACAGTTCTTTCATATTTTGTTGAGAGAAAACAAAATGTCCGTTATTCATGCTGAGATCCTCAATTGAATAATGTTATAATTAAAGTGTGCTGCGAAGATGAAATAATACTAGTTTATAAGCTCACCATGTCAAATAGGTTTAAGTAGTTTATTCATGAGTCAGAGGCCATGGGCCCAAATGACATACACTTGAAATACACATAGTAATAGGTATACAAAAACAATACAATACAATACATACATACATACATACATATATACATACATACATATATACAAATATACATACAGTCATACAGTTATACATATAGTTATACATCTAGTTATACAGACAGTTATACATCTAGTTATACATACAGTTATACAGTTGAAATTTGGAGTTTGGAAGCATGGTATATAAATTTTGATAAATTTGTAATTATTTCCACACTTTTTGTCGACATCAAATTTTGGAAATTTTCCTTACAAGGGTTCAAGAAGTATTTAGTGGGTAGGTATCTTATTCGAAGTTGTAGATAGGCTGGGCATACCAATAAAAAGTGATATTCGTTTTCCACAAAGTTGATTCCATGTTGTAGACAGTATTTACATAATCGTTGTTCTTGGTCCAGTCCAGTATGTCTTCCAGTTTCGATTTTTAACTTATGACATGAACATCTAAATCTTGTGAGTGCTCGACGAAAGGCAGTGCTTTCAATTTGCAGTAGATACATTTCAACATTTAATGTACATTTAAAAGTTGCATAGGCAGTCAATTTAGAAAGTGAATTTATTGAGTTGTGCCATCGTTGAAAATTACAGTCAATCAAGCGTTGTTTGAATTTACAAAGAAAATGTTCCATGTTCCCAACATCTTGAGCTATCCAACAGTATCCAAACCCATGTTGAAATAATATGTTTTTCACATACGTTACCCACGACACACGGTTGACTTAATTAAGATCCCATAGCATATTATACGTTTGTTTTGGTAATCTTTTATCATCCATCCTTATTATTTTTATCCAGTATTTAACACATTTTGTAGTTTAGTTTGTATACAATGGGCGTCTTCCTGTTTCTCCTAATTGGCATCATTTGAGGCAGAGTTTGGGAGTGACAAGATACGTTTAATGAATCAAATAGGTTTATAACATCTCGACTGGGGTGGTCAATCGGGCATATGATATTATGTTGTGTTACTTTGTAGTCCATAAGGGTCCAAGGAAACTGACTTTCTAACCTTATGATATGTAATTAAAGCCATATGTGCTTTATTATTTTGTTATAATCAGACGTGTTTCAATGACTTCAAGAAACAAGTGTTAGCAAATTCGTAAACATTGCAATGGTAAGTAGATGTATGTTTGGGTGTCTACCTGACATTTCTATTAAGTGATTAATATTGACTCTATTTGGAGACTCTTGAGACCAGTTGTTTTGAAGTGGTTGTTAATAATCTCGACTTATGCTTTCAAAGCTCTCTTGGTGTTATAAAAGGCAAGAATAGTATATCAGCAGTCACCTAATATTATAGTAGCACTTATCAAGATTTAAACATCGAGTACCTGACACTGATTTTCAAAACATTTGGAATGTTATAAACCATGTTTAAATCTTTGATAATTTTATCGAGCAGTTAATAAAAACAACGGAAACAATTACATTCAATGCAACCGACCTCTTTACTGTAGGTCATATAGCCTTAGATAACTAAATATGGCTTCTGTCTAGCTTACCTTGGAGTCAACCAGCAGTTCTTAGCAAAGTGTTGCTCTAATTGACTTTTGGATAATTGACAAACTAGTTAATGTTAGTGTTGCATACAGACAACAAATCATAAGAGGTACATGCAAATCTTATAATTACTGAAGGATTCTACTCACTTATATTATATTCTCTCTTACATTATATTACGTAATATTACACTAGCACTCTTACCTTTGTTGGTCTTGGTGTTCGGCTTCAGGATGTCCACAACAGGCAGGAGATCCACGGGGATGTGTGGCTTGTTTCTTATGCTCAGCATGAACTGAACAGAATACTGCGTCGTTCTCTCAAACTGTAAACCACTGGCCCATTTGAAATTACCATACAGGAAATGCTGTCTGAGACGATTGATTTTGTTTGGGAGGCACTGTAACATGTCGTCAAGGCTGGTGTCGTTCAGATAGTACACCAAGTCGAGGTCTGATCCATTCCTTAGAGCTGTCCCCTTGCCCACTGAGCCAGCCTGTGGTACATGAAGTAATTTATCATTGTCAACGACATGCTTTCAACTGTCAAATTATTTTTAACGTGCAGGAAATATTTCACAATGACTATACACGTATATTTGATATTAGATTTACGAATTCAATTACGTTCTATAATTTTCAATTTTTTTCTTAAAGAAGCATTAAGAAGTTGGTGAGATGAATCAGTAACAATAGGACTTGTTCGCTATTCATTGAAAAGGATTGTTTTCTCTATTCATTAACGATTTTTGTTTTAATACCATAATAGACATCACCTCAATACCAAGAGACATAATTACCATAGAGATTTAGATAAGTTAATTATGACTTGTTTGTCTAAAATGTTTCAACTAAATGTTACAGGGCAGCCATAAAGGGCTTGACCCCTTAAGGGGCTTGAGGGTTGCCAAATTTAATTTTAGAAAATTCAGTGTCTCTTCAGTCTCACAAGTTTTTAGTTTCTGTGATTTGAAATATCTGTGGTTAATGATTAGATGAAAGGAAGAGAAAATGATTAGACAATGCTGGTCTATTGCATTAGTTTTGTTTTGTTGATTAAAGAGAATATGTACACAAGAATGATGACTATGGACAGCAAGAAGCAGGAAAACTGCAAGCGGTGTGTGTCAAAAGACCAGCTGCACTTTGTGAGGCAAGTGCCACGCAAACTAAAAGACGTCATCAGGGTGATCAAGTCTTGGTGCAAGAAGATCAAAAAGGTCGGAACTCATGGTTTGATAAATAGATGGAGACTCTAATCTAAATAGGTCAAATATCCCGACCTGCAAACTTAGGATTACAGTTTATGTTTTAAGTTATCGTTTGTCCACCAATTACTTGCCACAAGAGAACATGACTGAAAATTTAATCTTGCTCACAGTTCAAATCTAAATGATCTTCCCTTTGGATCTGCCATTTCTCTCAGTACACAAAGTAATACACAATGACGATTGTTTGCATATGTAACAACTTAGTAATTATACTTATTGATATATATTATATATATATATAACAACACACATATAAATTTTAATGAAAAAGCCTTTCCATTTCACGTTCATCTTTGGATGCATATGTGCTTTTCCTTGTAAAATCATCAAATCCAGACAAAAATACCAGAGCCGTCACTCTAACTGAAAGAGCAACGAACCTTATGCCATCACTACTCCTTTAATGTGAGAATAGTCACCCTTATCATCCATCACAGAACTGATTAATTGACCTCTGTAATATATGTCACAGGATGAGCGATGTGGAAGCGTGCACTCCTACTTCTCTGAGCTGGTTGTGATCAGGATCTGGATGAACCAGGGAAAACCACGCAACCAGGACATAGACCTGCGGAAGTTTGTCAGGCACGTCCTGTATGAATTCTGCTTCTGTGAAACTATCCGCATCATTTGGCCCGAGCGATATCTACACTACGATTTCACCGATGAATTGTAAGTGAATTGGTTCATGACTTTTGAGTTGCATCATTATCTACGCTTAAAGCTATATTATGTTTCCCCATGACAAATATTGTTAAAGGGTTACAATATATACAGTAGAATGTTGAGATTTAGAATGGATCGATATTAAGATTGATGATATAATGAAGAAAGAAACACAATATTCGGTATTGTTGTGAAACAGTAAATCGTCATTACATGTTTCAGACCTACTGAGTGAAATTGTAAGAAATTGACAGAATAAGTGACACATTTTTAACATGGTTTGAAAAAGGGCTTTAAAAACGTACAGTATCCGTCCGTCCGTCTGGACTTGCGCCAGTCCGCTCGAGTTGTAGTGACACCTTTACTCAGAACTCGTTTTAAATAGGACTAAGACAATGTGTGTGTGGCTTCATGGTATCAAAACCTTGATCAGAATAAGAAACATGCATTTATTTTTGCGGTGCCATTGCCCTTGTTTCGTTCCTTGCACACTGTTTCAGGTTCAAAGGGGGAAAAATTCCTTTGAAAACCTTTTAAGATGAGATAGGGATGGCGACGACATTTTACACTTTTTCAGGGATATAAATTGAGTGCAATTTTATTAGCAAATGGAATAATTCGAGAGATCTTTGGAAAAATTTCGAACTCCTTCATCCTGTCATCCGATTAGTTCTTTTATTGCTCCAGGGATATGATTTTAGTCCCTTGTTCTAAGCTTTGTAAAGCATTTTACCAATTAAAGTTAGTCATTACTATTAATGATCAGATTTGGCTTTTTTTTTTTGTAGAAATGAATGATATATATGTTATAATAGTTAAAGATCTTTTTGTTAAAGACTTTACACATGATATGAAAGGTTATATGAGATAGTGTACATTAATTATTTCGGCTCAGGAAATACGTACATACATGACACCGTTAATATCTTTTCATAACATTAGGTAGTTTATTGCATTGTCATTACAAAATCACGATTTATGTTCATACAATCTATGAAGTATTACATTATGGAAATACAGGTTTGGGAATAAATTTGTCATATTACATTTTTTTCAATACAACCAATCATATTTCAGCAATGGTCCCATGGTACTGGATCCCGCCAATCCGTTCTGTAACGTTGCTCCAAAGATACATCACGCAGCTGTCATAAGCAGGAAGGCTAGGCAACTTCTTTTAAGACGAATCGACCCAGTTATATCATCAAGCAACTTTGTGACACCTCGAGTCAATTACAACAGAGGAAACAAACACACAGAATCAAATGTGGTTATTGAAATTGGAGAAGCAAGGCAGCCCTGCTTCAATCCAAAGAACTCAATCACATCTTCATTCGAGTCCAAATCCCATCTTGCAGACAAAACAAGAAGAACCAAACACACAGAAATAAGTGACGATCTGGAAACGGGGGAGGCGTGGAAAGTCAGATCTCGATGCAGCAGGAATTGCTATGTTGCTTCTTTGTTTTGTTGTATATTGTTTGTGCTCTTGGTCGTCGTCTTGATTACATCGTTGTTGTGCATTTCTTGTAGATCCGAGATGCTCTTTAACCTCTGGAGTTAAGGGGGGAAACTTCAATCTGAGATGAAAGCTGATTTTTATAATATTGCAAATTTCAGATTGTAACATACGTTCGGTATAGGTAAGAGGCAGCTGTTATTTTCGAAGATCAGAATTAGCAAAAAAAGTGGAATATTTTGAAAAAGATTTGTATTTCCAGGGCTTAGGCCACTGTAATCTAGTTACTCATTTACCTGAATTTGTAAAACAAAAGTCAAATTAAATGCTATTAAATTATATCATGTCAAATACATATGGCTATGCACTCTGGTTCTTAAAAACTGGTTAAATATGTAATTAACATTGATTCAGTATATTTATTGCTCCCTTTACCATGAACCTTTGAATTTATATAATTTTTAGAGAGTATAATTTTGTTATCCCTCGATGTTGCATTTTAAGGGTTAAAATTACAAATGAATTTATTATAAGGTTCCCCGAGAAACATGACTTAAACACTGACACTATGACAGAGTCATTTGTCCAGAGTATGTCTCCAAAACTATACATTCTAGCTTTATTAAACTTTATAAACATATCAACCATGATCCGAATATGTGCTTTTCACGGGTTAGATCTACAAATGAATTTTATTTTTTCCCCATGGAAATATGAATAATACAGTGACTCTTATATATATATATATATATTATGATATATGGGAGCTACACCAAATTTAAATATAAAATAATATATTACACAGGATTTATAGCTACCCAATGGAAACATTTGAAAATGAACAATGATATTTATGATATGTTTCCATGTAACGAGGTACAGACAAGAAACATCTCGAAGACTGAATGTTTCGTTCACCAAGATTTTGGTAAAGACTTAAAGAACAATAATTTGAAAAGTTGACAAAATTACAAAACGCCACTGAAAAAGTAAACTCAACCCAGTCTGATGAAGCGGTCTTACCCCTGAGCTATGCAACTACTCCTGCGCCTTTGGTGGCTGACTCCAGGTGTTGATTGCAGAAACCCCTCTTCCAAGTAAAGTCCACTTTTTTTCATCAAAGAGTAGTTTCCTATTGTGAAATTGTTCAACCTTGGCGGGAAGCGGGTTTGGAGCTCTTTTCGCATTTACACTCTTTCAACACCAATAGAGTTCAAACAAGACTTTAGATATTAGGATAAAATTGATGACTGCGTCGTATATGAAGGGCGCTTTCGAAACCGTTTTATAGCTGTAATAAGAAACCCAAACATTTTGGTAGACGAACATTATCTGAAAGTCCACTTTTGTTCATCAACGTGTAGTTTCCTATTGTGAAATTTTTCAACCTTAGCGGGAAACGGGTATGGGTCTCTATTCGCATTTACACTCATTCAACACCAATACAGTTCAAACAAGACTTAACGATATTAGGCTAAAATTTATAATTGCGTAAAATCTGAAGGGCGCTACCGAGACCGTTTTATAGATGCAATAAGAAACCCAAACATTTTGGTAGACGAACTTTATCTGAAAGTAGTTCGCACTTTCAAAACGGCGCATTTTGGCAACATCTCCCATACTTGCAGTTTGTTGTATAGGACAGGTAGGTAACGTCATTACCATTGTGAAAATATTCCTATTTGAAAACATTAACCAACTATGGATTACATATGTGGATGTGCAATTTCAAGAGCAAAATATTTATGTAACAATTCTTTACAAACAATTTAATAGTTACGTGTGTAAAAAGGGAAAACATTATGTGGGGATCTAAAAATAGATTTTCAAATGATCCCCCTTACCCCAACCTTCATAAGGTAGTCACCTCTGAAAAAAGAAATTAAGCAATCGAAATATGGTAACATGTTTACCATTATTATGAAATGTTTTTATATTTTTATTTATTTATTTTTTAAATTTAAAATTTTATTTCAAAAATATATACAGGTATCAATCACACATTACATTTATATGAATAAGAAATGACAGGATGACCAGACATATCGATTTTGTTAGACATTTCAGCTGCACATTAAGTAACATTATAATAATCTTTGAAAGGTTGGCGGCCTTTTGAGTTTTAAATCGACATTTTTGTTTTTTAAAGATCAGAATAATAATGTTTAACGGATCGTTGTTTCTGTCTGGGAAGCCAATAAGAATCTTTTGTTTATCAAATGAATTTCGATTTGCACTTTCTCTTTCAGCCAATCTTCCAGTTTTGGTCTCACAAGATCACATTTCCAGAATAAATGCTGGATAGTATCAGGGTGTCTTGATCAAAAATCACATAGATTGGAAATGAAATTGTTTATAATGAAGCTTTAAATATTTATATTTATTATGCAGGGGGTCTTGTTGTATTTCGATTTGTTTAATTGTTTTCTTTTCGTAAGTTTTCAAAAGAAATGTTCGATTGATAATCACTTCTTAAAAACCTTTTTTCATGATATGTAAGCATTTAACATTAATTATCATTACACTTATGAGGATTTCTTTTGAAATCATGAAAATAGTATATGACTTCCCTTTACTAAGATAAATTTAGGGTACTTCCATATTTACTTAGGAAAACATCCACTATCAAATACTTGTTATAGGGTAATTTGTTTCTTAGTCCAGTGTGTACTTTTGTCATTTTTTCTACGTGTTCTAGCCTGGGTATATACATGTAGCCCTTTGCCTCCGTCTGTCCAAAATCGATAATAAATGTTACCTTTGGGGTGTTGATTTGCCGTTTAGTGTCTTAAATTGAGGGCTTTATATATTCATACGTATTTGTGGAAGTAACAAACTGCCAATTGTCATGCTTTATTTCTTTCCCGGAGCATAACTAAAAAAAAAATATGTTACTTAAGGGTTGTTGATGTGTGTTTTAATGACATGAAATTAAACTCCAGGGTGCAAAAGTTTCTTTAACTACTACCAAAAACATCAGAACTATTTGTATATACATGTATGTTGCTACCTTAAGATGCATCACCTTCTTCTTTTTTATGTGAGCCCCATTCATTATCCAACCAATATGTAACACTGCGTATCCGAAATGGGTAAATTAAATGAAGTTTATTGAAGGGGTGAATGCGTAAGAAAAGTCCATGTACGTGAAATTGTCCATGAAGCTCGTCAGCCTTTGTAAAATTGGATGTTGAAACCAATTATACATAGTATGTTCATACGCCCCTTCGGTTGAAATCGATCGAATATACAATTATCCTTAAGACATTAGACGCGATGAAAACACATTTGTACAGCTATATAACTATTAGTGAGCATTTGAATTCAATTTTTGTGAACAAACACGATTGGAAGACAATCTTATATCTATATAACTGTTAGAGAGCAATTGAATTTATGTCATGTCAAACAATATTTGCTCTCATCAAAAAACTTGAGGACTACTTTCTATAAAAACAAGCTACATTTAAAAAAGCTACACCATGGGTGAAATCAGCAACATATTGTTTGTTATCAATATCCTATCAACATATTCTGCCTTTCAGTCAACATGCCGCGCCTTAGCTTGTGGTAGAAACAAACTGCCAATTGTCATGCTTTATTTCTTTCCCGGAGCATAACTAAAACGTTATGTTACTTGTGGGTGGTTTATGTGTGTTTTAATTAAATGAAATAAAACTCCAGGGTGAAAAAGTTTCTTTAATTACCACCAAAAAATCAGAAATATTGGTAGGTATGTGGCTACCTTAAAATGATACATCTAAAAATGCTAAAACATGCTTGAAATCAGCAACATATTCTTCAACATCCTATCAACATATTCTGCATTGCAGTCAACATGCCGCGCCTCTGCTTCTTGATCGCCGCTCTCAATTGCTTCAACAAGTCACCGTAGTAGGTTTAGATGATTTGTAGTCTATAATTATCACGCCCCTTGAATCCCAGATAATGGTCGACATGATCTTGCCAACAGGAGGCCGAGTTCTGAAATTCTTGGGTTCAGGAGAGTGCTTGTGCGTACATGGTGTCAGGACCGCCAGTTATTTATGCATTTATCATCCCCTGACGGGCATGAGATATCGTGATCAGCATGGTAGATGTCCAAGAGTTTAAGACTGGATTCAACTCTGGTGACAACCTTTTGTATTTATGTTCTGTCGCACCCATCTTGCGGATACTCTGGACATCTGCAAGCGCTTATGAATTTTAAAGGACAATAACTTCCATGAGAAATGCCAAACTCTGAAGATATCTCGTCCACCTTTGGTCTACGATCGATGTCTGCTGTAAATAAGTTTCCAAATAAATTTCATGCCGCGCACAACTGTTCGGTTTTCGATCACAAATAACGACTTTACGCCGTTTATTGTCACAATAATAAACTGATAAACATTAGGATTTTGATTTTCTGAAATAACTAGAATGTCTCAAATCACATGACCATAGTCAAGTGTGGTTTTGATTAGTCAGTTTAATAATGCCTCAGCCACCAAATTATAACAAATGTTCTGTCATTTGTCATTTAAAACATCTTCATCTCTCTGGGATCCAAGATTTCTTCTCAACTCCAATTGATTTGAGTTCCCTCTGGTCTTGGCCAGAAATACCAACCAAGGAAGCAGGCCAGAACTACAATAAACAGTATCACTGCAACACAACATCTCTTGCTGCCTGGACACCTGTTGACTTTGGGCGTTTCTCCCATTTCCAGGATGACTCTGGGCTCGGTTTTGTTGTTTCCGCTACTGTATTTCACTCGGGGTGCCTCTACCTTACGTGTTTTGAATGGAGCTGGATCAAAACGTAGCTCTGACGCAGCCAGGATTGTTGCACCCGACACTGAAGATACAGGTGCATCATAACCTGAACTGAACCATATTACATTGTGATCCACGTCAGGTACAGAAATGATGGTGTAGTCTGGTTTCGAGAGGAGTTGTCTTGCTTTCCGGCTTATGACAGCCGCGTGCTGTATCTTTGGAGCAACGTTACAGAACGGATTGGCGGGATCCAATACCATGGGACCATTGCTGCAACATGATATGATTGTGTTTAATATGTACTTGACATTATATAAGCTCTACGACATAAATCAATCATAAGCTATGGCTGATCTTGACCTTCGACAACATGTAAAAGTATACCAACTGCTGTGGTTAACAATTAAAAATCGACACTTGCACTAAGAAAATTTTATTTTAAAAAGTCTTGATTAGTTCCTATCAATAAAAGGAAATTAATTTATCAACAATTATTTTGAAGTAATCTCCCTTGTTTTGTTTTGTTCTTATAACAGGTCTTTACAGTGCTAGAACTTAATTCGATTTACAAGGTCTTTCTCTTGGTTTGCTTTATCTGCATAAGAGTTGAAGATGTGCAATGATAGGTCATAAATCTTTATGGTTATGTATGAATTGCAATGTATTTTAAAGGTTTCAAGGCTGTCATATCATTGTAAATTTTAATATTCCTGTTCGGCAGGATAAAACAATATACAATTCTGAAGAAATTTAATTCCACTCAATTATCAATATTTAAGTTTTGCATACTTATTTTTTTAATACAAAATGCGTGAAAATTTTCAGACTGGGTTGGTACTTAACAATTTTCTCCGAGTATCAATGACGTGCGATAAGTAAGTGATGTCAATGAAATCCCTCTCGTATTCTAAGTGTCAACTTATTGAATTGCAAAACATTCATAAATCAAATTCACAGTTTTCTCTTTTCTAAACGTAGTATGTTGTGTAACAATTTTTATTCGTTAATGATTATCCTCATATTCTGACTCAACAAGTTCGAATATTGATTCATCACGTGATCAATACATTAATACTCAGTCTTAGTCAACTGCAATCGAGCCTGTATCCAGAAAGCACTTAGGCCCTGTTAACAAGACGATGATACTATTCATTATTTAAATGCTTAAAGTATGATCACTATTTACGATCTATTATGAAGGCTTCACTAGCACTTCTCATCCACAAAATGGTGAAAAACAACAAAATGGCATTTTCAATGTCTTGGGAAGTGATCCTGAGATGAACATGTCGATTTGATTGCAAATTAACAGACTTGTGGCAGTTAACTCACATTTCCTTTGTGAAATCGAAATGTTGATAAAGCTCGGGCCAAGTGATGCGGATGATTTCACAGAAGCAGAGTTCATACAGGACGAACTTCACAAACTTCAGCAGGTCTATGTCCTTGTTTGGTGGTTCTCCCTGGTTCATCCAGATCCTGATCACAACCAGCTCACAGAAGTAGGACAGCACACTCGAACATCGCTCATCCTGTAATGAGAATTCATCACAACTGAGACCAAGGCATAAATTTAATTGTTCAATGTCATTTTAATGATGATGTTGAACCTTAACAAACCTTAATTTCAAACTTATACATTCAGGCTTCTCGTTGGAGATGAGCATTTGATATCCATCTACCGATAACGGCCAATGGTAACAAAATACTTTTGTATGCTAATGGTCAGCAACCTTCTTAATCTTCTTGACCCAAGCCTTGATCACCCTGATGACGTCTTTGAGTTTGCGCGGTACCTTCCTTACAAAGTCAACCTGTACCCTTGACAGACATCGCTTGCAGTAATCCTGTTTATTGCTGTCCATGGTTATCATTCTCGTGTATAGTTTCACTGCAATAATAATTCATTTGTTGATGAGTAAAAAAACACTTAAAGTTTGTGTTTTTTTAATTTTTAAAAGGAACAAGCGATAGTTGTGTGCAATGCTTATTCATGGTAATCATTGTGCCGTTAACACAACACTATATTACACTTTAAAATACATCCCTTGTCGAGATATCGATGATTAATTTGATGGGTAAATTACCTGATACAACCAAGTATGTCATTCACCATTGGTTGACTTACCAAGTTCATCTAGCAAAGTATAATGCCAAGGACTAATCCTGTTCGATAAAAACAAATTGTGACAATTGGAACAAAATGTTCATTCAAGGACTTTTTTAATTTATTGTTTCGATAAGGTTATCATTGCTATTTGGGGTATTATATAATTACAATTTAAGCAGTGGACGGTAACGGACAAATCTTGCGCCATGTGCTGGTCGTGGAGCGACAGAGTCTCTTTGGGCATATTCTCATGTTTTCTTATGACAGAAGAAATAATTTTGAAATAGCCCTGCTCTTAATTGTATTCTACTGATGCGAGGAGCATGAAAGCTATCGCAACATCAATACAAATTAGTAGGAGAATCTCAATAAGAGACTTACAGGATTAATTTAAAAATGTTTGTTTTACTCACGAAGCGTCAGTTCAATATTTCATTATTGTCAAATCATTTCAATACTTATGCAGCAGTCCGAGCTGAGATAGGTTGGATTAGCCCGTTTGATTTACTAATGATCATCATATCATCGACAACGTCAGGAAATTGTCAGCAAGTACTCAAAACAATGAATAAATCGTTATGAAATGAAAACGATGAAATAAATGTATCAAAGTATTCACACCAACCTGTTATTGCTAATCCTGTAAATTTCACTGACAATTGTAACACAAAAAAGTTGAATCTGAGGTACATAATATATAAATTGTAAGTATATTGCTCCATAAATCTAACCTCTGTTTGCTTTGGTGTTCGGCTTCAGGATGTCCACAACAGGCAGGAGATCCACAGGGATGTGTGGTTGGTTTCCTATGCTCAGCTTGAACTGCACAGAGAAAGGCGTCGTTCTCTCAAACGTCAAATCACTGGCCCAGTTGAAGTCGCCATTAAGTACATGCTGTCTGAGACGGTTGATGATGGTGGGAAGGGTGTTGATCATGTCGTCAAGGCTTGTGTCGTTTATATAATACATCATGTCGACGTCGGCTCCATCCCCAAGTGCTGTCCTTTTTCCAACTGAACCAGCCTGTAAAAAATGAATAATATTTTATTTTACATCTCAACTTTCTTTCAGTACACCTCAAAGTCTAAACTAGATTAATTACACCGCGTAGTAATAATTTCAATAACCGCCAAATTTAGGGGCAACTGCTGAAAGCCCGAAGAACCTTCGTATTAGGACTGAGGTAGTATAGGAATGTATGACGGAGCTACGTCTATTGGGAGAGAATGACCAATGTCTAGAAATGTCCTTTAAAATGGCATGTCTAATAAGGATGGGTATCGCTACTCATTTCCGTATTGCAATATATTGCGATACAGAGAGGCGTATTGCAATACGTATTGCAATATATTGGTACTTTTCATATTTTAATTTTTCCATGCTCTCTTGACTAAATAACAGCAAATAGAACAGTGATCAATGCTCATCTGGTTCGTTTTGTAAAGAAAGATTATTCAGTGACTTGGATCGGACTTTTAACATGTCCGTGCTATTTTCGTTTTGCGAGATCACACTTCAACTATCAGTAAAATCATGTTTTTTGGTTATATTTTTCTGTAATTTTACACGGAAATTGTTAATTTTATATGATCCGATATATTGGATATTTTCAGAAGAGTGTACCGGTACGTATCGTGTTGTATCTATATCGCAATATACCGATATACCGATAATACCGCGCACCCTTAATGTCTAAGGTAAACAACTACTCGGAAGACATAAAAAATTCGGTTTGGCACAATTTTAAGTATCTTTCAGTTGAGAAACAGTGCATAGACAATTGTATTGTATTTTCAAAGACGCACACGTCATAAAATATATAAATGTATTTCGAAATATCTACCGTTGTGGCCGAAAACCTCTACTTTTCAAATCTATTCGGAATGTCCTTCGGTACTTTAACACCGAATTTGGTGGAATTGTGTTTCTAAGGTTCATTTTTTGGATATTGTGGTTTAAAGATTTCACTTCAAAGGGTTAGGACAAATGCTAATTTATGATAAAATTTCATAATTTCATGAAAACAGTCAATCGGTTTGACAAAATTAACGAAATAATCAATTAATGATACATTAAGTTTTCAAAGAAAAACGATTAACATCCATGATTTGGTCTTGAAGACGTAGTACAGAAAATAATTACAATAACGTATCCTGTATTAAAAGGAAACATCACCATCAACATGCTCCCATTCTTGTATGAAGTGTTGTGATTCATGAACTTTTCAATTCGGTGGATGATTTGTGAACAGCGCTCATAAAAATCTTTGGAAGGACTCAGCCGATCAGCAAAATCTTGCAGATTTTCTCCTGGCACCATGACGTCGTGCAGAATGAGCTGTGAGCGGGGCTGGTAGTCCCAGTGGGACCTCATGTGGTTCCTCCAAGAATTTCTCAGGAAGAATATCTTGGGGCACTCAGGACACGTGAAATTCGAATGGTTTGTTTTGAAATGGTCCCATAAGGAATGTGGAATCTGCACATTTGTACCACAATAGAAACAGTATGGACGTCCTGAACTGCAAAGGTGCTTGAACAGGTCCTCGTCACGCTTGAAGTCCTTCCTGCAGGTGACACAGTGGAACAGATCTGCCTCATTTGGCGAGGCACTGAAATTCAAATCATTATCAGATATTTTATGTTGGTTTAAACGGTAATTACCCATTGCTGGAACAGAACTGCCTCGGCACTGAAACTTATGTATGTACTTTTACATAGGAAAACATATTCGTTTGCGTTTACGCTAAATAATGCTAAGATAGGTTAGTTATTCAATGTTCGAATAATGAAAAATAATTGGTTATCCATAAAGTAAATAACTAGCTGCTTGATAATTTAAATGACACATAACTAACTGGTTAGTTACTCGTTTTGTGTTGTGTCACTGGTGACACATTTCCTGTTCCAATTGTGTATCTTTACGTTAGCATGAATACTAGCCATTCTGTACAAAGGGTCGAATATCATCACCAAGCCCCCCTCCCAAAATCCCCAAAATCCCCAAAACCAATGTATCTTCCTTTTATTTCATGGCATGCCAGTGTTTTATGTTTATAGAGAATACTTAACGACGCCCCGTTTAATAACATATGTATGAAACGAGAGTGTGCTTTGGTAGTTAACGAGCGAAAGCGAGTTAGATACCGATAACATTCACGAGTTTCATAAAAATGTAATTACACGGGACTGAGTTTAGTATTTAATATATTACTCACTGAATAATATAGAAGAAAAAGCATGAAAATCGCCGGGATAACCATTGTTTCTGCGCCGCTAACATTGTGACGTCATGCTTAACGATTGTGACGTCGTGTGACGTCAATCAACACGCGATGTTATTACACAATAACATTGTAGATTTATTAAACGCCGGTATCTTCAACGGGCGAGTAATAAAATGAATAACTACATGAAACACGCCACTCCTACCCACACCGAAAATATCTTATTTCAAATTTCATGACATGTCTGTGTACCATTAAATTATTATTAAATTGTACAATTAATTAATAACTATCTGGCATGATATTCGAATTACGAATAACTCTTAATTCAGTTAATGAAAAACTAACTGGCTCACATTTGAGCAAAACCAAAGTAAGCTATTCGTTATGCAAAAGCTTAGTTGGGTTTTACTATAATGTTTCGCGTTTTTCACTTCTTTTCACAACAGGCGTGACACGTGACAGACGTTACTCGCTACACGTTACATAAGTCTCACTTTGCTTCGCAGTGTTAACGAATGTACAATAGAGATAACCTCATTGAATACTGAGTTGTTTACTACTACTAAAAAAGATTAGATAAAGTTTGATAAATGATGTATCGTAAAAGAGATAACGGAGTGACCTGTCTTGATCATAAACATATACACGTTTTCACTGCTGACAAATATATTTAAAAAATTTTAAGATACGTTATGTTTTGAAACAGTCTGTCTTATCTAATTTGCATAGGTTTGTCCAATTAAAGTTTATTGTATATGTCAGTATACAGGTTGGGTTATGCAATCTAATGACATGTTACAGGAAGTTAACATCTAATATTTTGTTTAATTGTCTGTATTTCTGACGAAAAAGTTTATTTGCAATTGATTCAAAGTTGACTGAGCAAATATATAACAAATAACGTATTAATCTGTCCAGTATGGTATCATTACAAAGTAACTTTTCAAAACAAAGGCAACTCAGTATATGGATGATTTTATTTCGCACTAACATTGTTCCATGTGATTAGTATCATGTCCATGTTATTTGAATAACCAATAACCAACTAGTTCGATATTCAAATAATAAATACCTAACTGTATGTGTTTGATTCCCGAATAACCAAGTGAATATAGTTAATCGATATTCACATATCGTATACTTATCTTGTTCATACGTGGCTGAACTAAGAAAATGGTTTGTAAATGCTCCTATCAAGAATTTAATTTGAATGATAACTTAGCGGTAAGAGTAATATTGAATCATGATTAGCTCTTGATTGTTTACTGTGATGTATGTAGTACAGCTTTAGGATCAAACCGAAGAAAATTACGCATAGTATAAGGAGCAACGAAACACTGGTTTGTATCAGTGTGATTATCCCCTATCGAACTACAGAGACGAAAGATGATATTTTCATTATGAACAGTGACTACATGTTATACCGTCAATGTCAAGAGGCTGGAGCTAATTCAAATAATGTATAGCTTTGGAAAAAAATAGTTTCCTTGCTATATTAAATATAATAATGAATGCTTATTAATGGAGAAAAAATATAGAAAATCGGAAAGCTGATAAAGTTTGCCAAATATAACTCGCGATACGCCAATTGATAGATATCAATTTTGCATATGAAGCTTGATGAAATAAACCTTTACCTTAAAACTCCATATATGTTTTCTATTTATATCAATTTCAGAAAAAAACCCTGTTCATTTTGTTTGATATGTTATATTTCATTGGTTATGATATTTAATTTAGGATTGAGTGAAACAGATATGTATTTAGTTTAGATTAATTCTCACCTATTTGCATACACCATCGTCTTCTGAAGGTCTACCCGTTCATGTCCATATATCCTTGCTTATGTAGATCAGGAATATAGATTAAAACAAAAGGGAACTTCCCTTTGGGTAAAACCAGGTTTCCATAACCGGAAGATATCGTGTCTTTTACCCGATAAAATGATTACGTCATTACTCTTTTTATTTAAATAACCTCAAGCTATTTCTGTAACCAATAAGTCTCATTGAAATGGCTTTCCTCAAGCAGCATCATAGAATACTTTACACAATTCTCAGGTATGAAAAGCATTGTCGAGAGAAAGCGAAAGGAAAGGACGAGCGAGACCTCGTGCCACATTCAATAAGTGACCTACCGTCTAAAATAGAAGTGAGGTCACTTCATGCTGTTTAGTCTAGCCCATGATGATTGATTGTGAACTTTGCCTGGTTACGTGGTGTGTATACTTACACTATGGGGCAGCTTCTTTCCACCTTTATAAAACATTATCGTTCATAGACATAATCGATATTGATAAGTAGTGTTTTCCAATTGTCTAGAGAGACGAGTTATACACCGGTTGTGGTACCTGACTCAGGAGATTACCTGCTCCAAGACACTACGTTTAAAGTAGATCATTTGTTACATAAAGCTTTCAAATATACATTTATATATAATGTCGAACAATGAAAACTAATTTGGGCTTATATTTCCCTTTTCCGTGGGTTTTTAGTTTCTTTACTTTTAACGACACTGATTTCCCCACAATATTATTCGATTATATTATGTGAATAATACATTTATTATCAGTTCAAAGAAAAATGTCACATTATAAGGTGTGGCATTAGTGACAACTTGCCAAAAGTCTCTTTCCTGTGTCAAAGCATTAGCCCCCAAAATGTTTATTTACTGTTTTCACAATCTATGAAGATTGGGTATTACTTTTATCGATATACAAGTTCTTGAATAAAGAATATGCGACTTTGATATTTATACCGTTGACAAGCAAGGCATGACTATACAGTTTTTATTCTTCATCAATCGAATTCTGTGTAGAATATCAAGGTAAATACTAATTATCTATGGCATCATTTATTTATCTCTAACCGCACTTATCATTGTTCTATGATGCTCATTTCAATAATTCGTCCCTGAAATTTCCATAGGGTGGCATAAATGTAACTTTGCAAGACTAGAACTTATAGCAACCTTAAATCTGTGACAGATTTTCAAATCCATGCAGATTTTCAAAAGCATGGAAAACATCGCCAACATGCGGATGTTTAGTTGATCATCATTTGAAATTCTCAATTAGGAGCAATGGGTTAAATAACATTTGCTTTTTTGTTTACCTTGTCTATTGTATTCAATCTATAGATTTTACATTGGTACGGTTAGGATCACTACAAATTCCTTTCCTCTTCAGAGCAAAAGCTCTTACTCTCAGAGTAAGGCAACAATCAGCAACACTGTCACTATCAACAGCTTACCTACTCGAACACTTAGACCTTGGTACTGTGCATAAAATGTTATCCGAAAAATATTGACCTTCGTTAAAAATGGTCTTAATGGCATGTTCTTTTTCTTGAAATAAACTTTAAGGATTATATGATAATTGTACCCACTTTACACTTCTCCGTGAAGGAGGAAAAGGAATAGATTGAGACAAGGTATGAAAATTGCTTGTCACTCTAATTTGGCTGTTTTCACTGTGCTTGGGAAATTACATTTCAAAATGCTTAGGTTTGTCACCTGTTATCTTTGAGTTAAAGGGTTAAGTGTCGAATGGTTGCAAATTAAAAGTCTCGATCTATTGTTGACTTATAGCCATCATATGAAGCTACTTGCCACAGATGTCAAAGACCTAAAGTTTACGTTGTTTTCCTTGCAAGATGACTCTTTCCATCATGAATTAGATCTAAAGAAAACACCGACACAGATATTTGTTATCTTATCCGGAAAAAACATAATCAAACTTCAGATTTGCTATCCAACCGCTAAGCCAGTAAAGCATATATCAGCAAAATGAATTTCTCAAAACTATGACCAAGGTGCTACATGTGTTAGGACCTTTATGTCAATAATGTAATTCATACAAGCATTCTCCAATATATTTCGGCTAGCCAAGAAGCATGTCATTCATTTCAAGATTTCCAACATCATTGAAGCTGCAAGTTTTCCAAGGAGATTATAGACTCTCAGGTCACAGACAGAAATACCAAACCAAGAGGATAACCACGGCCAGCACTACAGACCGTTTAGATAAAGCATTCGGATATTTTCTGCAATATCGACACCTGTGGACACTTTGCGATTCTCCAATTTCAAGAAAGACACTGGGTTCTTTGTGTTTGGTTTCACTGGTGTGTGTTACTCGAGGTGATTCTTTCTCAGGTGTTCTGGCAGAGAGAGGAAAGAAAGACGGATCTAGCACAGGCGGTAATGTTGTTCGCATCGTTGAAGGAGGTTCATCGTCATCTGAATCGAGGCTTATTTCATCGAGATCATCATCTGGTAAACAAATGGTGGTGAAGGATTGTTTTGAGTGGAGCTGACTTGGCTTCCGGCTTGTGACAGCTGTGTGCTGGAGTTGTAGTGCATCTTCAATATCCAGAAAGACACTTGGTTCTATGTACTTGGTTCGATCAGTGTACTCAGGCCCATAATAAGAAGTAATGTAGTCGTTTTGTTCGAATAGGTCTTGCCTTTCTCCTTCGATTTCACTTATATCCATGGCTTCAGTCGATTCAGAGGCTGACGACGACGTCATGTGGAAGTTTTGTTCGAATATATATTGCCTTTCTTCTTCCATTTCAAGATGTACAATTGGCTCTGTGTATATGATTCCACTTATATCCATGGCTTCAGGCGATTCAGAAGCTGACGACGACGTCATGGGGAAGTTTTGTTCGAATATATATTGCCTTTCTTCTTCCATTTCAAGAATGACACTTGGTTCTGTGTATTTTGTTTTAATATAGTTCTCAGGCTTAGACACATAAGTATTGGAGTAGTTGTGTTCGAATAGGTCTTGCCTGTCTCCTTCCATTTCTAGAATGACACTTGGCTTTGTGTATCTGGTTCCACTTGTGTACTCAAATCGATTTGATTCAGGCTCGGGCAAAGAAGGCATTGAGTCATTTTGTCGTAATATGGTTTGCCTTTTCCCTTCCATTTCAGGACTGACACTAAGTTCTGTGTGTTTGGTCTCTCTGGGGTATTTTGCTCGTGGTAATACAGGCTCAGTACTATGAGAAGTTCGTGTACTGTTTTGTACTAATAGGGTTAGCCTTTCTCCTCCCATTTCAGGACTGACATTATGTTCTGTGTGTTTGGTCTCTCTGGTGTATTTGGCTCGAGGCTCAAGATTAGAAAAAATGGACTTGTTTTTTACTAATAGGGTATGCCTTTCTCCGTTCATTTCAGGGCTGTCATGTTTGGTCTCTCTGATATATTTTTCTTGGGGTGATACAGGCTCAGACAAAAAAAAAACGGAAATTTTGCGTTGTTCCCCAATTTCAGGACTGACACTTGGTTCTGTTTGTTTGGTCTCTCTGGTGTATTTGGCTTGTGGTAATACAGGCTCAGGATTATGAGAAGCAAAGGTATTGTTTTGTACGATTAGGGTTTGCCTTCCTCCTCCCATTTCAGGACTGACACAAAGTTCTGTGTGTTTGGTCTCTCTGGTGTAATTGGCTTGGGATGATACAGGCTCAGGCACAGAAAAAATTGAAGTTTGACATTGTTCCCCGATTTCAGGCCTGACACTTGGTTCTCGATATTTGGTCCCGCTTGCAAAGTTTGGTCGAGGTGTGTTACAATCAGGCACGGAAATAACTGAGTAATTTTGTCTCAAGATAAGTTGCCTCGCCTCCCGGCTTATGATAGCTGCGTGATGTATATTTGGTGCAACGTTAGAGAACGGAGTGGCCGGGTCCAGAACCATAGGACCATCGCTGAAATATATTAAAACTATAGATCACGAATGTGTCATGAAATGTATGCCCTATTTATACACCGAACCGTTTACTCTCTTTCTGTCAGCCTACTATTGCAGGGTATTGGTATCCTCGAGGCTCATAATTATCAAAACAAATGGGCCATAAAAGCGACGGTTGTTCATTTCTATGTTGTCCATGTATGTAAATTTTTAGCAAATGAAATTTAGTTATTTGAACAGCCTGAACATTTCATTGGCTTTTTTATAGACTTTACGAGGTATTTGTCTAAATGTAAAAAAGGACTTATATGTAAAAAGGAGCTTAGCTGATACTGATATCTTGATGACATAGTAAAATGTGTCGTCATTGGTTACAAGTAAAAGCACGCAAAGAGTTGCACTTTTTGTAACTATGTGAACATATTGTTTTCAAATAAATTCTAACATCTACCAAAGAACACATGCCAGCTGTGAAGAAAAACTTTGAAATGCCTCATAGATTCTTTGGGATATTAGAAAAATATTATTTAAGACAGGGAAATAATAATGGATTAATGAACTTGTAAACTAATCTAAAAGGACATCTGATTCAAAACACTGCAACATAACCTACTTTACAATTTATAAGCCAATGGAAACACCGCATGTATGGGTAATTAATCACATATAAATGTCAGGTATACAAAAACAATACAATACAATACATACATACATACATACATATATACATACATACATATATACAAATATACATACAGTCATACAGTTATACATATAGTTATACATCTAGTTATACATACAGTTATACATCTAGTTATACATACAGTTATACAGTTGAAATTTGGAGTTTGGAAGCATGGTATATAAATTTTGATAAATTTGTAATTATTTCCACACTTTTTGTCGACATCAAATTTTGGAAATTTTCCTTACAAGGGTTCAAGAAGTATTTAGTGGGTAGGTATCTTATTCGAAGTTGTAGATAGGCTGGGCATACCAATAAAAAGTGATATTCGTTTTCCACAAAGTTGATTCCATGTTGTAGACAGTATTTACATAATCGTTGTTCTTGGTCCAGTCCAGTATGTCTTCCAGTTTCGATTTTTAACTTATGACATGAACATCTAAATCTTGTGAGTGCTCGACGAAAGGCAGTGCTTTCAATTTGCAGTAGATACATTTCAACATTTAATGTACATTTAAAAGTTGCATAGGCAGTCAATTTAGAAAGTGAATTTATTGAGTTGTGCCATCGTTGAAAATTACAGTCAATCAAGCGTTGTTTGAATTTACAAAGAAAATGTTCCATGTTCCCAACATCTTGAGCTATCCAACAGTATCCAAACCCATGTTGAAATAATATGTTTTTCACATACGTTACCCACGACACACGGTTGACTTAATTAAGATCCCATAGCATAATATACGTTTGTTTTGGTAATCTTTTATCATCCATCCTTATTATTTTTATCCAGTATTTAACACATTTTGTAGTTTAGTATACAATGGGCGTCTTCCTGTTTCTCCTAATTGGCATCATTTGAGGCAGAGTTTGGGAGTGACAAGATACGTTTAATGAATCAAATAGGTTTATAACATCTCGACTGGGGTGGTCAATCGGGCATATGATATTATGTTGTGTTACTTTGTAGTCCATAAGGGTCCAAGGAAACTGACTTTCTAACCTTATGATATGTAATTAAAGCCATATGTGCTTTATTATTTTGTTATAATCAGACGTGTTTCAATGACTTCAAGAAACAAGTGTTAGCAAATTCGTAAACATTGCAATGGTAAGTAGATGTATGTTTGGGTGTCTACCTGACATTTCTATTAAGTGATTAATATTGACTCTATTTGGAGACTCTTGAGACCAGTTGTTTTGAAGTGGTTGTTAATAATCTCGACTTATGCTTTCAAAGCTCTCTTGGTGTTATAAAAGGCAAGAATAGTATATCAGCAGTCACCTAATATTATAGTAGCACTTATCAAGATTTAAACATCGAGTACCTGACACTGATTTTCAAAACATTTGGAATATTATAAACCATGTTTAAATCTTTGATAATTTTATCGAGCAGTTAATAAAAACAACGAAAACAATTACATTCAATGCAACCGACCTCTTTACTGTAGGTCATATAGCCTTAGATAACTAAATATGGCTTCTGTCTAGCTTACCTTGGAGTCAACCAGCAGTTCTTAGCAAAGTGTTGCTCTAATTGACTTTTGGATAATTGACAAACTAGTTAATCTTAGTGTTGCATACAGACAACAAATCATAAGAGGTACATGCAAATCTTATAATTACTGAAGGATTCTACTCACTTATATTATATTCTCTGTTACATTATATTACGTAATATTACACTAGCACTCTTACCTTTGTTGGTCTTGGTGTTCGGCTTCAGGATGTCCACAACAGGCAGGAGATCCACGGGGATGTGTGGCTTGTTTCTTATGCTCAGCATGAACTGAACAGAATACTGCGTCGTTCTCTCAAACTGTAAACCACTGGCCCATTTGAAATTACCATACAGCATATGCTGTCTGAGACGATTGATTTTGTTTGGGAGGCACTGTAACATGTTGTCAAGGCTGGTGTCGTTCAGATAGTACACCAAGTCGAGGTCTGATCCATTCCTTAGAGCTGTCCCCTTGCCCACTGAGCCAGCCTGTGGTACATGAAGTAATTTATCATTGTCAACGACATGCTTTCAACTGTCAAATTATTTTTAACGTGCAGGAAATATTTCACAATGACCATACACGTATATTTGATATTAGATTTACGAATTCAATTACGTTCTATAATTTTCAATTTTTTTCTTAAAGAAGCATTAAGAAGTTGGTGAGATGAATCAGTAACAATAGGACTTGTTCGCTATTCATTGAAAAGGATTGTTTTCTCTATTCATTAACGATTTTTGTTTTAATACCATAATAGACATCACCTCAATACCAAGAGACATAATTACCATAGAGATTTAGATAAGTTAATTATGACTTGTTTGTCTAAAATGTTTCAACTAAATGTTACAGGGCAGCCATAAGATAGGACTTTGATTTTGATAATTGGCGAATTTCAAAGGATTGTAAGTAACTGTGACATCCGTAATAAAATTTTTGAACCAACTTTAAAAAGTCGCATAGTTTTTTTCCATTTGAGGTTCAACATTGAGAACTCATCGACATGACTTTGTGTGGAGCTCGTTTGTCTCCATCTTTCATTTCGCGCAGCTATCGAGATAACATCATGTGGATTTTTGTCATCATCGTAGTAGTATGTTCGGCACAATTATACCATCATTGCATTTCAAGCACACATATTGTGCTAGTCGAATGAAAGTTATATTAAAAAAATTTGACTTCAGAGCCATTGCCAGACAAAGGGAGACACGCAAGCACCATGCAAATGAACCTTCTTACTGGATATCAGATCAATTCTTAAGACATGCCCTTGCTTGATAGAAACTCTACCAGAGCCAGATGAAGCCTAAAAATGCTTTTAGGTTGCTTTGTTATGTCATTTGGATGCTCACGGTTTTTGTAAAGAAAGTTGATATTGATGTTGGTTTTCGTGTTGATTTCACAACGGCTGAATACGAATGCTTTGACTTGCAATTGATAACGATTGTTAACTGGCTAGTTAGCTGAGAGCATGACATTCGGACAATGGGTTGACGGAAATATAACTATCTAGATATAACAGCCTAACAACATGAATGGTTCCCTTGTGTTAAGCAACACAGCACTGGTGATATTGTCACGTGGCACCTTTGAAGACCTGTGCTCATTTGTCTAATCTGGGTTTTGTTACTAGGTGTTATTTACGTTTTCTTCATTGTTATATAATCTTGAGTTGTCAGTCTGGTTCTGCTCAACCAACTACTAGGGACATTTAAGGAATGAAAAACTGTACCCTCACTTAGATTTGTGTCAAGCACAAATTGTAAATCTCACTTTCATGTAGAAGGGATAATCTATAATGTCAACATCTTTAAACTTTAAAACTTTAAAAAATCTTAAAAACTTTTTGACCAAAACTGTTTTGAAATGTCGGCAACAATATTCTTGTTTGAATAATAATATAACCAGTTCCAACCGTGATAAATAAAATATTCACATTATTTGTAAAAACTAAGCATTTTGTGAACATTCACGGTTTTGAAGAAATCCGACTTTGTAAAATTTTCAAACTGAAATATCTATTTAAAACTGAAAGTTTATTATTAAGTTGAATAAATTCCAACCAACATAGCGATGCCCAAATTTTAAGGTTTTCTCTTAAACGTAAGCCCAACTCACACTACGCACGATTGCACTACGGTAACATTACGATTTTATCGTACTGGTATCGTATTGTGTTTTTTACGATCTGTTATGTGAATACGGTTTCTGTGCGTGAGGTACACGATGTCAGTTCAACCAATGCACGAAAGGTCACGATTCTAACACGGTCAGAACACAATCAACACAAACTTGACACGACGCTTTCATGATGCACGATTTTAAATAATTTGTGCAAAGGCAAAACAAGGTTAATCATTGCTTATGATCAATGTAGAATCGTTATTCATCCTGTGAGGGACTGCAGCTATGAAAGACAATGTCATCGCGATAAAGAAATGAGGGCATGTATTACTAATTGTAACATTATCTTCGGAAAATCTTCCTGAGTTTTTCGCTCATCTTCTGGCTTCATGCGAATAATTACTGATGGTGTTTCAAAGACATTCCTTCTGATTCAAAGCAGTTGAATTTCCAGACCACGTAAGGAAGTTTACATCTTGACATCGAGAAACATGCCAAGTCGATCGATAATTGAGTACATGTTAATTATAATTCGCTTCGTACAAAATTATGAAACATCCGCATGTCTACATGGTGATCATCACATTTCCTAGAACTATATATGAATATTGAGCGCCCAAATTACCATTTTTGACTTATAGGTCATTAATTGTTATTCCAAAAATGTGAGTCTGAGAGAGCAATGTCCAGCGCAAAATAAGTATCCCTATCGTTATCATTTGTTCAAAATGATTCACTTTAATATCTAATTGATAACAAGTACATATGTGATTCATTCGAACAGAGAACAAACAAAAGCAAACATTTGTTTCCATTTACCAGTGAAATCACTTTTTCTTTATGTAATGTATTCGGGAGTTGATTTCATTTTACTTATTTGAATATTCGTGCGATTGCGTATGAAAATGACATATAAATTTTATAACTCCTATGCACATAATCTTCAGAATAGCATGAAGATCTTAAGCATTAATTTGTCTGATATGCGATTTTGAAGTATACAGTTTATAGGTCTTTGAGCTACCACATAATTTTGCTTGTCGCATTTTTTCATACTTTGAATCAAAATCCTGCAGCAGTAATTCGTAACCTTTTTCTTCCCTATCATTTAAAGGTATACTTTCGTGTCGAAAATCCATTGTTAGTTTTCACAAATATTGCCCATTTATGTATCTTTAAACTTTGTATTTTGCACAAAATGAAATTTCAAATATCTAACAAACTCAAAAGTACACAAATATATCATATCTAATTCTTTACTCTAATTCACTTCTTTACACAGCAAAGCATCTATGCATAGGCTTGTGTGAAGACAAATATGTTATCCATGCATGCAGCGTTTCCACTGGCTGAAATATTGCATTGAAGTTTATGTTGCAACATTTTGCCGTAAGGGGAACCTGCTGGAAGCCCTAGAATAGGGAGTATTAGAACTTTGGTTGTGTCGGAATTAATCACGACCTACAACTGAACTAAACAGTCGGTGTGCACGGAAAGAGAATTGTCGGGAGTAACGTGGCGATTCGCTCGTCTCCCTCGCTTACCATCAATACCTTACCTTCGTTTATGCTGACATGTTGACTAAAAGTAAGACACGCGAAGCACTTATGATGAAAAAGTTTTGATGGGCAACGCTCTTGTTGATGCAAGTTCAGTCCAGTATCGTGTAACGATTGTATTCTGATCGTACATTAATCGTGTGACTGTGTTCTGTACGAGCTGTCATCGTGGTCCTAATGTTTAGCACTATAAGGGTTAATTTAACATGGGTACGATAAAAGTACGACTGCAAAAGGGACAATTTATCGATTGTGTTGTGGTTGTGTTGTGGTCGTGCTGTTTTCGTGTCCTAAGGCTGAAGCACGATCAACACAATCACAATACATACACTACACAATCACCACACCCACAACACGATTTTCGGAAATCAGGAACATGTTTGCGATTTGAACCAATCGTGTTGGAAAAATAGCACGATCAGTTCAATCACTGTACGATAACCACACAATGACAGCACAATAACCACACAATAACAACACGATGACTACACGACACTTTCGTACAGCGATCGCAGTCGATCGTACGTAGTGTGAGTTGGGCTTTAGCCTTTAGCTTGCTGGAATGTTTGAACCTAACTCCCGCTGTCATCTGGATTAATTTCAGCAGAAGCGCCGTAAAATGAACAACGTTACGGAAATAGGAGTTTCTCAAAAACTACAAAAGAATTCTTAACAAAACTTCACACACCTTTTGAGAAAACACTAGGCTATTTTATCATATAATTTTCATGATTCCGCACCCCGAAATGATAAGGTTACGGTAAGTGGAAGTGTAAGATGCTACTTTTGACAAAATATGGCAATATTTGAAATGGGACTATGTACATAAAAAAACTTTGAAACGAAATAATTCAAGTACAAACTCAACATAAAAAATCATTTTACGAATGCAGAGATGTCAGCAATGAATAACCTACAGTTTTAATTTAATTTGACATCTCTAATAATTACAGCGGTTAATTATGTAACATCATTAGAACTCAGACGTACATAGAATAAGTATTATTTAGAAAATATGAAATGCCTTTAACAGCTCTGCTTCGAGTGCGATTTTCTCTAAAACCACTGTAATAAAACCTCTGATACTTTATTCTTTGATTTAAAATTATTTTTTGATGGTACTGTTAATTTATCTCAGACTGTAACACTTTAGTTTTCAAATACCAAGGCATTGTTAAGCAGATGTCGAGAAATTGGTACATTTCCAAACAAAATGGCGGATTACGCTAACTAGAAGCGTTGTGAGAATTTCTTTAAAGTTAGAGCTTCAAATGGCAACAAAAATACATGTGACCGAAAGTAAGAAATTCAAATTTTAACAACATATGATTTTTATTTTTTAAAACGCAAAAATTGCATTAACGATATTGCTGCAAAGTACACTGATAAAAGTTCGTCACAAAATATTTTTCAGTGGAAGAAAAAAATAGGAGTGTATGTAAACAAGTAGTCAAAGTCTAATTCCACATCAAATTAGCTTTTCAACAAGAAATAATTTATAAATATTTTTTTTTAAATGCACCAGGTGATTATATATGGCAAAATCATACCTTTGATAGAGAAATTTATTAAAATGATGGCAAACGAAAACTTGATCATCCCGGATGTGACGTTTACACGGAAGTCTCACTATAATTACTTCCCTTTGGAATCATTCAGGAAGTAATTCGATGGAAATAAACCTCAAGTGGACTTCAGTATCCTACCTCTAATAATGGAATTGCACCATTTATCAATGTAGATACAATAACATGACGAATACAGCATATCCCTATTGCAAGCGGCAGACGACAGATGAGGGCAGACGTGAGCAGGTGCGCGATTCAAACGTCGTCATTCAGACTGACTGATGATAGGAATATTGTGTCAATGTTATATTCTATATTACGATAAACAAGAAACTATTCAACGTTAGATACTCGAATTAATTGAAAATATTCGTTTCATTTTATTGATTTCATCTTAGTATTAAAAATAATTATATATATAATATTTATCCAGAGTTTATAATAAATATTACTCTGAACGTATCTGAAAGTAGGAAGTAGCATAACATTTTTATTTAATTGATATATTCAGAATACAGAAGATGAAACAAGAAAGAAAAACAACACGGCTAAAACAAATCTATATTTATTTTATCAACATTTTCTTGCATGCAATTAAACCATGCTCACATTTGAATTTATTGAAAGGGAATTATCAATACATAAGAACATAATTGTAATTTACATGGAACTGTGGAAATATCATGGGATTCTCAATATGAATAGCTAAGATATAATGAATAATGAAGGTTGAATTTTTAATCAAATTATCGAATATGTTTTTTATATGTGAATGTTTTTATTCATAGTATTTGCTTTACTTTAACTCAAAATAACTTATTTATTGCCTTTTTAAGTTTAAATGTGTCAGATGATAATAAAATACAATTGAAATTTTTAATAACAATTATGGAGTTCACACTATCAGGCAACACCACCAGCACTGACAATTCAAAACACTTGCCCTCTCGACTAAACTTTTGATAGAATTATAATGTGATTAAATATAAATGACATTTTATGAAATGTATATGTATATCCTCACATGATAAAGGTAATCTCATCTGTTATAAAGAAGTCAATTATTCTAGCTGGAATAGAGATTTCATATTAACAATTAACATCAAACTTGATTATGCAAAACCAATTTTAATATATCATATGCAGACCTGAAATTGAGTATTTTAATTTGCAATACAATAAACTCAATTTAATCTTGAATAAAACAGGAGTTACATTAGAATTAACAGAAATAATTGGAAAATACTTTTCATTTTTGTAAGTATTTAAATTCATATAAAAATATAATTACAAGTATGGAGGGAAGTCATATTGTACACTTGCCTATTTACTATTGACTTTGATACCTGCTAATTAGTAATTTTACCCCTGGCCACTTCAATGAAATGCCAAAATCTTTAGGGTTACCTGTTAGGTATGATATAAGACTGTGTATTGAGAATTCAACATTATCCACCTTATCGCAATGCTACGATGCCTCAAAGACATCCCGAATTACATGATATTGACATCCCGACATTTGCACTAGAAATCCCAGGAATGTGCACAAAACATTCGGTATGCATGCGCAGCTGTAAAAGTCTTTTAATAATCTTAGACAATTCCCCTGTATGTTTGCTCTTCGGCTAAATTTCAAGACCACAACTACGTCCTATACCATGCAAAAATCACATCATGACAGACAATAGAAATACTTACATTTGTCAGTATAGTCAAGAACGTAATTCATGACATAAATCTTGATTTTAATCCACTTCTATCTTCGACCATCGAAGGCATCGCAAGATGGTCACGCCCATCTTGTCACTCACGTGTGCACGCCCACATCTGTCAGTCAAAACCACGTGCCCGGTAAATGGCGTTGAAATGACGAACTAACGTTTTCTATCGGGGACTGTTAATTTCAAACAGAATGAAAATTTCGAAGACAACATTTTGTTTCTTTTTTTATTGACGATTGAGTAGCCTATCGATCTATTTTTAATGAAAACAAAAGTCAAATGTCGGACAAATGTTGAAATCCGATTGTCATCGTGTGATGTTAGCAACCTAGCGACAAATAATCTGACAATCGTAAAAGTCGGTGTTGTAAGTTACACCAAATTTATTCTTTGATCTTACACTATTAAAATACGTTATTTATTTTCATTACTATGCCTAACACCAAAACAATGTTGAAAAAAATCATGTAACATGTTTCAACTCATAGGCAAATGTTTTAAAATTATTTTGCATTCGTAATGCACTTCACTCTACTAGAGTACAAAAAAACATTTATTTTTGTAGTCCATATGTAACAAAATTAAACAAAACAAAATTATCGTACATACTAGTATATGTTAATGAAAATGTGTGTATATGCAGGGTGTATTATTTGCGATAGACCCAAAAAATCTGACAGAGTGCTGCTATCATAAATAGTTAGTTTTCCAGGAATAGCATTGACTGTGTTCTAGCGCGAATCCAACTGTTTTCCAAGAAAGTGTCACACGGCATCCAAATATTTTATATGTGTTTCATCTTACTACGATGTCTTGGCTTTCAAGAAAGGTCACATTGCAGATTTTGAGTATCACTGTATTCCGTTCTAGTGCCACGAAATGGATTATTGAACGTGAACGAGACGTGTTTTTTTAGCCGGAATCGGCCATTGAACTCTCGTCACATTGTTTACATAGATGATCGAGTTTGCTTGTAAGTAGATCATAACATTGACACTGCCAGCATTTTTATTCTTGAGAGATGTAAAAACATGATTGGTGGGTTTTTTTGTAGGTGGCACTCATTTTAATTTTAAAAGGAAGCATATATTTATCGATGTGAAAAATATATTCTGTAGCGTAACGGTTTCTAGCTGAACGAAACAACAAAATTAATTTTTTTGACAATCGCTTTTACCTTTGAAGAAATAAGTCAAAGATATCATAATAACATAATTTTAACTAATTTTGTTTTTTGTACTTAAAACAACCACACATTTTAACTGTCATTGAACAACACTTACTTTATTGACAATTTTTTAGGTAACCGTCATTTTTCAACGTCGGCCAATGTGACAATTTTTACCGGAAGTTTTTCCACGCATCGACTGCATTTTTTTATGAAGCCATGCAACAAAAATAAAGAATTTTATTACAAGTATTGCATATCACTGAAATTGTTTTTCAGTGTGGAATCATTTTGTTTCGTTTATACAGACAGTTGGGAGGTTAGATGTCGGTAATTGCCAGTTTTGAAAATAGGTCAAGGGTCACGGCTCTAAGCGCGTGAGATGGCGGCAAATCCTGCCCGCAGTTGACAGGGAGATGCAGTAGATGGCAGTGATTCCTGCCTAGAGCGTGGAGAGCATTAAAGTTATCTGCCTTTGAATATGATCCTTTTTTAAATGTGACTCCTTTGACTTTATCATCAACCCATTGAAATAACATTGTTAAATAAATAGCTGCCCCGAAAACTAATTGCAGTCTGTCGATCCTGTTCACTTATCAACTGAACAATTCTTTTGAAGAGTATATAGTCATATAAAAGTTAATGGTTAAATTCAAACTTGACTCCTTAGAAAACAATTTTAGATTTAGCGATCTTGTTAGTTTTATTAGGAGTATCTTAATAGGAGAATAAAGACCTCCATATTTTCCAAACAATATCAAACATTTTTCTGATTGTACTAAACATCAAAATATGATGTTGGGTTTATGGTAGTGATAACGTTGTATACATGTAGATATCATTAAAGTTTACAAAAACATGATTACGTAATAAACATTCACTTAACCATCAAAATGCTCCCATTCTTGAATGAATTGTTGCGCTTCAAGAACTTTTCAATTCGTCTGATGCTTTCAGAGCACTGTTCATAAAATTTCTTTGATGGACACAATCGATCGGCAAAGTCTTGTAGACTTTCCCCTTGAACCATGACATCGTGCAAGAAGAGTCGTCTTGGCTCCTGGTATTGCCAGTGTGAACTCATATGGTTCTTCCAAGGATTTCTCAAGAAGAATTCTCTCGAGCACTCAGGACACGTGAAATTCGAATGTTTAGTTTTGAAATGGTCTGGTAAGGAGTGTGTAATTGGTTTATTTAGACCACAGTAGAAGCAGTATGGGTGTCCTGAACTGCACAGGTGGTTGAAGAGGTCTTCGTCACGCTTGAATGCCTTGCCACAGGGGATACAGTTGAACAGATCAGCCTCATTTGGGGCGGCACTGAAATTCAAATCATTATCATGATATTTACTTTGGTTCAAACGAATTACCCATTGCTAAACATATTCGGTTTTTTCATTTTTAAAGAACCTTACGTTTTGGGCTAATTTCAGTCATGGAACATTGTCTTATTTCAAAGTAATGAAGATATTGTTTTTACCAATTTCTTAAAAACAACTATGGTTGGTCAACTGTTTTGTTCCTTCATATTATGCTCAACTGCCTGACCGATTTCTTGAGTGGAGAACCATTATTATTAATAAATTGTTGATTCCTTAAGAGTACTTTAATTTTACAGAAAAGAATGGTTTTGTTTAGTATTGAGTTTTGTATTTCAAGTCACTCGTTGGTAAGGCAAACGAATTCTTTTATTTTCATTCACAAACTAATCCGATATTTACTAACAACAATCACGACACTACAGTGAAGCAAATTAAACGTGCGCCTCTTACCCCGAAATGCATACCAAATGTTTGTTCATTTACGACTTTACTGTAGTGCAATTGCCATGTAATTTGGGTTTAATTTTGAATGAAATACCTTCAGCAGAACTGACGAAGGTTCATCCGTTGCCCTTGTGCCGAATATAGCCATTATTTAACTGTTTTGAGATCGTCTTGTCTTTAAGTGCAAATCTTTTAATTTTAGAATGATGAAATAGACAGAAGGGGTAGGTCGGCGGGATAGCGCAGAGGTTAGCGCGTTCGGCTTCGGATCAAGAGGTCCGTTGTTCGAATCCCGCCAGGTAGAGAACTGTTCTACACGCAGTCAGGTTTGGGTGCAATGCTTCACTGAATTTCAGCGCAGTACCACCCATGGTTCGCTAGTTTCAGCCGATGCTCGCAGGTTTCACCTCGATGCATAGCCACATGGGCTTTCTCCCTGTAATAATACTAGCAGCCGCGATATAAGTGAAATAATCTTGAAAGCGGCGTTAAACACCAACCCACCTCACCTCACCTCACCTCACCTCAGAAGGGGTAATATTTTTTTAATTATGACTTCCATGAATTTTTATTTAAATAATTCGTACCCCTCTCTTCGAAAAACCTTCAGCACAGTAATTTCGATTTATAACAAAGAAATAAACTTCACTTGTGATTTAAGCTGTTGATCACTTCTAAATGAATTTGAAGAGAAAAATAAACATTAGGGTTTTGATATTTTACCCCTGGCCACTTCAATGAAATGCCAAAATCTTTAGGGTTACCTGTTAGGTATGATATAAGACTGTGTATTGAGAATTCAACATTATCCACCTTATCGCAATGCTACGATGCCTCAAAGACATCCCGAATTACATGATATTGACATCCCGACATTTGCACTAGAAATCCCAGGAATGTGCACAAAAAATTCGGTATGCATGCGCAGCTGTAAAAGTCTTTTAATAATCTTAGACAATTCCCCTGTATGTTTGCTCTTCGGCTAAATTTCAAGACCACAACTACGTCCTATACCATGCAAAAATCACATCATGACAGACAATAGAAATACTTACATTTGTCAGTATAGTCAAGAACGTAATTCATGACATAAATCTTGATTTTAATCCACTTCTATCTTCGACCATCGAAGGCATCGCAAGATGGTCACGCCCATCTTGTCACTCACGTGTGCACGCCCACATCTGTCAGTCAAAACCACGTGCCCGGTAAATGGCGTTGAAATGACGAACTAACGTTTTCTATCGGGGACTGTTAATTTCAAACAGAATGAAAATTTCGAAGACAACATTTTGTTTCTTTTTTTATTGACGATTGAGTAGCCTATCGATCTATTTTTAATGAAAACAAAAGTCAAATGTCGGACAAATGTTGAAATCCGATTGTCATCGTGTGATGTTAGCAACCTAGCGACAAATAATCTGACAATCGTAAAAGTCGGTGTTGTAAGTTACACCAAATTTATTCTTTGATCTTACACTATTAAAATACGTTATTTATTTTCATTACTATGCCTAACACCAAAACAATGTTGAAAAAAATCATGTAACATGTTTCAACTCATAGGCAAATGTTTTAAAATTATTTTGCATTCGTAATGCACTTCACTCTACTAGAGTACAAAAAAACATTTATTTTTGTAGTCCATATGTAACAAAATTAAACAAAACAAAATTATCGTACATACTAGTATATGTTAATGAAAATGTGTGTATATGCAGGGTGTATTATTTGCGATAGACCCAAAAAATCTGACAGAGTGCTGCTATCATAAATAGTTAGTTTTCCAGGAATAGCATTGACTGTGTTCTAGCGCGAATCCAACTGTTTTCCAAGAAAGTGTCACACGGCATCCAAATATTTTATATGTGTTTCATCTTACTACGATGTCTTGGCTTTCAAGAAAGGTCACATTGCAGATTTTGAGTATCACTGTATTCCGTTCTAGTGCCACGAAATGGATTATTGAACGTGAACGAGACGTGTTTTTTTAGCCGGAATCGGCCATTGAACTCTCGTCACATTGTTTACATAGATGATCGAGTTTGCTTGTAAGTAGATCATAACATTGACACTGCCAGCATTTTTATTCTTGAGAGATGTAAAAACATGATTGGTGGGTTTTTTTGTAGGTGGCACTCATTTTAATTTTAAAAGGAAGCATATATTTATCGATGTGAAAAATATATTCTGTAGCGTAACGGTTTCTAGCTGAACGAAACAACAAAATTAATTTTTTTGACAATCGCTTTTACCTTTGAAGAAATAAGTCAAAGATATCATAATAACATAATTTTAACTAATTTTGTTTTTTGTACTTAAAACAACCACACATTTTAACTGTCATTGAACAACACTTACTTTATTGACAATTTTTTAGGTAACCGTCATTTTTCAACGTCGGCCAATGTGACAATTTTTACCGGAAGTTTTTCCACGCATCGACTGCATTTTTTTATGAAGCCATGCAACAAAAATAAAGAATTTTATTACAAGTATTGCATATCACTGAAATTGTTTTTCAGTGTGGAATCATTTTGTTTCGTTTATACAGACAGTTGGGAGGTTAGATGTCGGTAATTGCCAGTTTTGAAAATAGGTCAAGGGTCACGGCTCTAAGCGCGTGAGATGGCGGCAAATCCTGCCCGCAGTTGACAGGGAGATGCAGTAGATGGCAGTGATTCCTGCCTAGAGCGTGGAGAGCATTAAAGTTATCTGCCTTTGAATATGATCCTTTTTTAAATGTGACTCCTTTGACTTTATCATCAACCCATTGAAATAACATTGTTAAATAAATAGCTGCCCCGAAAACTAATTGCAGTCTGTCGATCCTGTTCACTTATCAACTGAACAATTCTTTTGAAGAGTATATAGTCATATAAAAGTTAATGGTTAAATTCAAACTTGACTCCTTAGAAAACAATTTTAGATTTAGCGATCTTGTTAGTTTTATTAGGAGTATCTTAATAGGAGAATAAAGACCTCCATATTTTCCAAACAATATCAAACATTTTTCTGATTGTACTAAACATCAAAATATGATGTTGGGTTTATGGTAGTGATAACGTTGTATACATGTAGATATCATTAAAGTTTACAAAAACATGATTACGTAATAAACATTCACTTAACCATCAAAATGCTCCCATTCTTGAATGAATTGTTGCGCTTCAAGAACTTTTCAATTCGTCTGATGCTTTCAGAGCACTGTTCATAAAATTTCTTTGATGGACACAATCGATCGGCAAAGTCTTGTAGACTTTCCCCTTGAACCATGACATCGTGCAAGAAGAGTCGTCTTGGCTCCTGGTATTGCCAGTGTGAACTCATATGGTTCTTCCAAGGATTTCTCAAGAAGAATTCTCTCGAGCACTCAGGACACGTGAAATTCGAATGTTTAGTTTTGAAATGGTCTGGTAAGGAGTGTGTAATTGGTTTATTTAGACCACAGTAGAAGCAGTATGGGTGTCCTGAACTGCACAGGTGGTTGAAGAGGTCTTCGTCACGCTTGAATGCCTTGCCACAGGGGATACAGTTGAACAGATCAGCCTCATTTGGGGCGGCACTGAAATTCAAATCATTATCATGATATTTACTTTGGTTCAAACGAATTACCCATTGCTAAACATATTCGGTTTTTTCATTTTTAAAGAACCTTACGTTTTGGGCTAATTTCAGTCATGGAACATTGTCTTATTTCAAAGTAATGAAGATATTGTTTTTACCAATTTCTTAAAAACAACTATGGTTGGTCAACTGTTTTGTTCCTTCATATTATGCTCAACTGCCTGACCGATTTCTTGAGTGGAGAACCATTATTATTAATAAATTGTTGATTCCTTAAGAGTACTTTAATTTTACAGAAAAGAATGGTTTTGTTTAGTATTGAGTTTTGTATTTCAAGTCACTCGTTGGTAAGGCAAACGAATTCTTTTATTTTCATTCACAAACTAATCCGATATTTACTAACAACAATCACGACACTACAGTGAAGCAAATTAAACGTGCGCCTCTTACCCCGAAATGCATACCAAATGTTTGTTCATTTACGACTTTACTGTAGTGCAATTGCCATGTAATTTGGGTTTAATTTTGAATGAAATACCTTCAGCAGAACTGACGAAGGTTCATCCGTTGCCCTTGTGCCGAATATAGCCATTATTTAACTGTTTTGAGATCGTCTTGTCTTTAAGTGCAAATCTTTTAATTTTAGAATGATGAAATAGACAGAAGGGGTAGGTCGGCGGGATAGCGCAGAGGTTAGCGCGTTCGGCTTCGGATCAAGAGGTCCGTTGTTCGAATCCCGCCAGGTAGAGAACTGTTCTACACGCAGTCAGGTTTGGGTGCAATGCTTCACTGAATTTCAGCGCAGTACCACCCATGGTTCGCTAGTTTCAGCCGATGCTCGCAGGTTTCACCTCGATGCATAGCCACATGGGCTTTCTCCCTGTAATAATACTAGCAGCCGCGATATAAGTGAAATAATCTTGAAAGCGGCGTTAAACACCAACCCACCTCACCTCACCTCACCTCACCTCAGAAGGGGTAATATTTTTTTAATTATGACTTCCATGAATTTTTATTTAAATAATTCGTACCCCTCTCTTCGAAAAACCTTCAGCACAGTAATTTCGATTTATAACAAAGAAATAAACTTCACTTGTGATTTAAGCTGTTGATCACTTCTAAATGAATTTGAAGAGAAAAATAAACATTAGGGTTTTGATATTTTACCCCTGGCCACTTCAATGAAATGCCAAAATCTTTAGGGTTACCTGTTAGGTATGATATAAGACTGTGTATTGAGAATTCAACATTATCCACCTTATCGCAATGCTACGATGCCTCAAAGACATCCCGAATTACATGATATTGACATCCCGACATTTGCACTAGAAATCCCAGGAATGTGCACAAAAAATTCGGTATGCATGCGCAGCTGTAAAAGTCTTTTAATAATCTTAGACAATTCCCCTGTATGTTTGCTCTTCGGCTCAATTTCAAGACCACAACTACGTCCTATACCATGCAAAAATCACATCATGACAGACAATAGAATTGGCATTATAATTCGCAATCACCGAAATCGCAATTATTACTGAACTGTTATGTCTGATTTTTCCGATTAACGGCTTAATATTTTAAAAAATGTGAAGGGGAAAGTGTTTGGAAAATTGATGTTTTATTTTCATGGAATATGTGAAATAACAACAACAACGACGGCTGTTGACTGCCTTGAATTGTGTTACTTTGCTATCTTACATGTACTAGTAAATTGGTAGACTTGACATCTTCTAGACTGTTATTTTGACCAAAAGTAAAGTTGAAGTATCTGCTTGGTTGACTAAATTGATCATTGGTTTTGTGGTTAAACTTTTAATCATCAATACACACTGTGGTGCCTTAACAGCTTAATATGTGAGTTTTTTGTGAGAAATCTGAGTTTAGAGTGATCGAGGACCTCTAATATATCCCTTACTTATCCTCGACTTTCGGGTCTAATTGATTCTGTGATCAATTTATTTCCTCAGGATAATTAGTGTGCAAATTTTTCATGTATTTACACCATAAAGTTAAAAATAAAATTAAAATATTGGCCGATCTCAAGAATTTTAAATGGCAAATATCTGAAAAAGAAAGAAAAATATAATTTATTGTCAATAAATCAATGAATAATTTCTTGAAAGATATACATATAGTTAGCAAATATTCTTACTATGTATCGTTTTGAAGAATATAACCTAACCAATAGGTTCATTTATTATCTTTCGAATGGTGAAATATGCCATTTTTCGGTGAAAATAAACCTCGTATTTTCACTGAGTGAAATAATAATGGTATTCTACTCAGTGAAATAATGCAACAATCATATGACGTCATCTGTGACGTCAAGAAACAATTGAATGACGTTACGCAATGGCCCCGCTTACGAAGCGATTTAGCTACTCCAAGAAGTAGAAAATCTTTTTGTGAAGTAGAAAATTATATATTTACACTCGTGGCTACGCCGCTCGTGAAAATATAAATTTCTACTGCACTCGATGAGATATCCATGGTATTCGACGAGAAATGTCAAATATCCTCTATGTATGTTCCAGTAGGTTCCGTGAGTGCTAATCGATAGTTCGATCATCCATGCATATCCATGACGGCGAGTGGGGTAAGTTGTCTACATTGCATTTCTGTTGTCAACCTCGCTTCTCAGAGCAATCAAGACAACCAGTTACAGGAGTACCGAGCTGTTCAGTCCATCTTTTCAGCCCCAATATATGGTGGTACCCCAAAAAATGATAATTTCTTTGGACCAGAAATCAAGAAAATGAGACTTGATGACCAGTAATTTCTTGTATCTAGTTTGACAGACTCGGTGTTACTTTGTTTAAAGGGAATTTCCGTTGTTTATCTATCGTTAGCAGTGACACGTCAAATTTAGCGATGACGCGTCAAGTGTTTATATGTATTATATATATATACGCGTCAATATTGTAATTGCGTTTTGATCTGTCAAGTTGTTTGTCCGTCACTGCTTATCAAATCTTCGTACATTAAACCATATGAACAAATATAAACTCAATTCTGTTACGTATGGCTCTTTGATTCTTTTACAACTATAAGGTGGCCTATGTTTCAGATAAAGAGGCAGTGTATTATTGAGCACAATGTATTCATGCGCGCTAACGTCTTTCAGTGAACATTTTGAGGTCTTCGAAGAACAATTTTCCTGTGTGTAATAAATAGATCACAAAACTCGTGGGTGTTGAATATGGAAAATATTCCAACTCAATATTTTTAAACATTTCGATTTATTCACTCGCTTTCGCTCGTGAATAAATCAAAACGTTTAAAAATATCTCGTTGGAATATTTTCCATATTCAACACCCACTCGTTTTGTAATCTCTATTTAGTGGAACAGTTATCCTTACAAATACAAAATGAAAATTTGGTCAATAAATCTGATATGAATATTTTTCAACGATATCATTAATACTGCCAAAACGATGTCATCTGAGATAACATTTATCTCACACGAGCGATATAGGTGATACGATTCGTCCTAGTAGAAATGTCTGAAAGATAACCAGGAGACCCACAATAAACACGTGAAATAGAGGTGTCCACAGATTTATTGTCCCCCACCGCAACGCGGAACGGGGGACTGAATTCAGCGGCGTCTGTCTATACGTACGTACGTCCGGATTCTTGCTAACGCGATTACTCATGAAGCTTAGCACCTAATATTTGGTGACAACTTTCATTGTAGGAACTTTGGTGTCCTTGATATTATTTTCAAGGTCACAACGACACTTTGACCACTTTGTAATACATTGTTAACGCAATATCTCGTAAAGCTTAGCACTTAGAGTGTTCATATTTTGTGGCAGCCTTCAATGGAGGAAGACTTAAACGCCAGTCGACATTGGTGACCTTGACCTCATTTTCAAGGTCACCACGACACTTTGACCACTGTGTAATATATTGTCTGCGGGGAACATTGATAGTGGCAAACAATTGTCTATTATAGCAATGTTTAAGAGTGAAGTTAACTTGGATTTTGATCACCTTTAACAACTTTTCAAATTTTTATCCTATAATTGTTATATCTTAAACGAATTTCAAAGCAGTATCATTTCTAACAATGCAGCCATATTAAATAATGAGCTTGACCTCGTGAAAAACTGCGATAACCATATCGCTAATCGCTCGAGGATCGCAATAACAGTGATTCCTGAGATCAGTGATCAGTTTTCAACCATATTTAATGCAAGTTTGTTGTAGTGGTGTAGCACATTCTAACGTTACATGACTGAGCTGTGTATACGAACACACGTACGAGATAACATTACGTTATTGTATATTGATTTAACCTATATAGATAAGCCACAGCCGGATACAGTTTGATAAGTCATATCGTAAGCTAAGAAAACACAAGGCTTTCACGGGCACATTTTGTACATATGTAATAAAATAATGTACGTTACGAATTTCTGCAACTTTTGCCATGGCCCTGATTTCAGTAAGATTGTAATTAATTAATCATCCGACCTTTTTATTCACATTTTGCCGTCTTTAACACTTAACAAGTGACGCGTTGCAAGAAGTTTTAAAAAGTTTTATATTTTTCAACCAATATTTTTCTCTGATTTCAAATCTTTCTAATGCCTGGGGGAAAACTGTAATTGACCGAGTATTTATCACTTACTCATGAAAATTGTGACTAAGGCAAACAATATCAACTTATCAGTGTTGGATAGATTGGAAGCCAGGTAAATGTTTTTACAATAGATTAGGCCGGTGTTCATGTAAATAGATGGAGGATATTGAATATTTTATACTTATGGACACAATTATGTGAATCCTAAAAGCATGATAATTATCCAGCAGAATCTACAATTAACAATATTAATATACTAAGTAACGATATTTTGATGAAAAGATACGTGTAAAATGTAGAAGTAAGTGGCAAGGGTATCGACGCTATCGCCCTTGTGTATTATCCAATGTGGAGTTACATACAGTATATGTAGCTGTTACATATATCTTATCACAACGTTTGAAATGCAACCGAATTAATTCACTTTATATTGATTAAATGATCTTATTCCAGAAACAAAACCCTGCTTACTTCGTTTGACATGCAATATGTTATTGTTAGCATTTTCAACTTAGGACCAGCGCTATAGGTAGGTATTCAGATCAAACGAAATCTCACCTTTTACCATACACCATTTCGATTTCCTCCTTTCGGTTTAATATCCGTTCATGATACTATGTGAGTGTCTGTTACGTTTATTTAAGGAAAGAAAGATTAACACAAGGAACATTTGTTCCGGGAAAACCTGGTATCAATAACCAAAGAGTATCTTTTCTACCAAAATGATCACGTCATGATTTGTTTATATCTTAGACACTACAATATCCAATACACAGGTCACATGACTACATTACGTTCCTAATGCTCAATTGTAGTTTTAACTACTATAGACAATTCTCGGCAATAATAATTTCATACATAATGGTTTTCATACATAATTAATTTAATGCTATACCTCATTCCACGAAATATCTATACTATCGTTATGGATAATATTCAACTCCATATTATGAAAAGGCAACGTCTAGACATAGATTGTAGTATGGTTGTTAAGTGACGATAGGTGTCGCTGTTTCGTTTCACAGGTTTTGTTACCGACGAGGGCAAAGTAGCAAATGGACAGACCCGATCTCGATACATTTTCACCTTGCCGTGGGAACATCTTTTCACGGATGATGAGTCAACCTAAACGTATCAATGAAAGATGTCCATGCATTCGATGTTTTGAACATGAGCCAGGATAACTGTATCTCATATAGTGACGAAAAACAACAATTACTCAATTGTGCATTACATACATGTACTGCATTCTCTCTAATTGACATGCGCAGAACCATGCTTTAAGCTATGTGAGAACGCGCTAAAATGGCGCCAATAGTAGGTCGATATGTAAAAAGGTCACTTGAAAATACCCTTATGAAAATTATCACGGATTCCATGATCATACCTAACGTAAAACCCTCATTCTAAGCCACAGTAAATGGCAAATTTCAATATGCAATTGTCAAAAATAAACTATGCAGATGTCGGGAACTGTTGAATCTTATAAATTATATCATCTGAAGTTAATAAATCTATCCTATCTATCGTACCTGATTGCTAATCACTTGTGTCATCAAAACAAAGGGTAAAAATCAACCAAGTCAGATACATGGCACGTCCCTGTTCCCTTACAAAAGAGATATAAATTACATCTATAATTACTATTAATTTTAAATTGGCGTGTTTTAAGAAGAGGAGTTTGGTCTATGGATCGGATTTAAATTCTGTCTGTAAATATCTTATCACTGTAACATGGGCGTTATTACAAAGTCATATTTCAAAACACATTTGCAAAACGTTTTTAAACAAGATCGACAAAACCCACTCTATTGCTGCAAACCCTCTTATTGAAATACCAACAATGTTCACGTTCTGCCAAAAGCTTTTTCAATGAACACCAGTAATATTTCTGGGTATATAATAAACATAAATCTAAAATAAAAATGAAATTCTTAAACGGTCAAAACACATCGTAATTGATGTGAACTATTGATAACCAAAGTCATAAAGAGAGATCAATGTGCGACCTGCTAAACATAAGAATTACGAAGTCCTGAAATAGAATAGATATGTTTTTGTCCTTCTTTTCAAAAGGAGGCAAAAGTTATAATGTAACGTAAATGACGTTTTGTCAGAGTATCAGACTGGTAGAAATTGAACGAGATTTCAATGTTCAGTTGACATGTTTGAATGCCTTTTCAATACGTTTTACATCTGTTGTACTGATGACGAATTGACGCTTTGATTTCCTGTGAACACTTTCATACAAATTTCGCCAGGACTTGTAGGCCACCTGTGTTAACTTTCCCTATGGATTGCTCCAGGAAGGTTACTTTAGCATCACAGTCTCCTATGTCAACCTCAAGAACTCTTCAAACATACCATGTTCTATCATACATGGCAGTCAGATATCTTCCAACAACTGATATACACGAAATGACGAAAGGCAGGTCCAGGAGCTTGTCCAGCATCGGTTCCAGGAACCTGTCCAGTGGCAGGTTCAGGAGCTTGTCCAGCGGACAGTTCGATAGGTTTGTCCAGGGGCAGGTTCAGTAGCTTGTCCAGTGGAAGGTTGAGGACCTTGTCCAGCGGGAGATTCAGAAGCTTTGTCGAGCGGCAGATTCGAGAGCTTGTCCAGGGAGAGGGGCAGGCGCAGGAGATTGTACAGCGGCAGTTTCAAGAGAGTCAGATGTTACTTCAGATATGGTCTAGACACCATGATGATGATGCCAACTGTAACACAACTCATTACCACCAAGATATCCTACACCGTAGCAAGAAACAATATTTGAAAAGGGCCTTTAGTCCTTTATCAGAATTGCATGTTGTTTGAGTGTTCCTGGATTTGCTTTTGCCAATGCCATATTTTCCACTGAAAGTTCTCGTAGTTCAAGTTCAAGAATTCTAAGAAGATATTAAGACAATTAAATAAGCCATACAAAGGTTTCAAATATGTGACGTTAATCATCAAATACGTGACTTAATTAATCAAATACGTCATGTGATCATTCAAGATAAACAATGTTTCTGTCAAAGTAATTTACTTCAAACCATGTTATCTGAAACAACCCAACATTAGAAAATGTTTGAGAATAAGATAACTGTTTTGGAATTCTTTTCAACTAACTTTATAGGTTTTTTCAATTACGGTATTTGTTCATAAAATACGTTATGCTGATGAATCGTCTCATGGGCTCAAATTTGAATGACCCAAAATACTCCAATTTGTCATTTTAATAGAAAAACTATCTCACATATAATTTGACATTATACAGGCAGAGTGTAAGATGAGAAAAATCTTTGTCAGATGATACTTCCTACTTACTAATTTTGAGAAGATTTTCCGAACATCAAAGTCAGTGCAATGCTGTCCTCGGATGAATTCCGGAATTATATCATCAAAATCACACGTGGAAACTTGCAGCATTCAGATTTTGCAAACTGTTGCATTACTGAATGTTATTATAATAGTGTCACATTTTTAACGAAAACGTTCTGACGATTTCATCATTATTATTTATAATGTCAAGCATAATTCCTATGTAAGTTTAAGGCTGTGTTCCTTAGACGAGTAACACGTTTTTTTATGCTAAAAGCACCACCTGTGGTCCCCAACCATTAATGTACATAACGTATTTGACAAAAACCAGCGTGCCCACTGGAAAGACTGTTAGAACTTGTTGTATCACATTTTTTCTGGTCGCCTGTCAAAAATGTTTGGACAAGTTATGGATTCCTCTTATGAAACACAATAATTTTTACGGCTATTTTTCTTGACATTATTGCTTTAATTCTGAAGATTCTTTAGGATATGAAAATCAATAACGCATCTGATGTGAAATTTAGAGAGAAGTGAATTTGAATCTCATTATATTATTTTACAAGGTCTTCCGAACTTCTGAATTTACATATGATTATCATATATCATTAGACATTAAACTATTTCGATTATCATTAAAAATTAGGGTAATATCTTTGTATCAAACATCACATCATGCAGAGGGACAAGGGTATTTTAGTGAAATAAACTATATTAACTTACTTTCCTCAAGGGTCATGGAATAAGCAAGGATCAAAATTTCAATATAGAATATTAACGATGTTATAATAAGTGGGCAGTGGTTTTGGTGAATTTGCCTTTTATCCGAGAATGAGTGAAAAATCACACACCTTTTTAATCTTTTTGACCCAATGCTTGATCATCCTTATGAGTTCTTTGAGAATGTCAAGCTCTCTGTATCTCTGGAATTAACATTAATATATTTGTTGATATGAGGAATTTTTAAAAAGTGTTCAGCAATGGTCATGACAGATAATGTAATCCTCAGTTGTATAATTATTTAGAAAAGTGTGCCCACAATATGACATTAATTGAGGTTTGAAGAAACACTCAATGTGGTTATAAGTCTTGCATCCGTCCGTCCATAACCTACCATATTTTTTTTCACTTCTTCTCCATGGCTATTATTTGTTTGTAAACTACTTTGTAGATCGCAATTCGAAATTAGGTGACTCTGTAATCTCCAAAACTGACCAAAGGGGTCTTTTCATAAAACCTATTATTTTAGCTTTTGGCCACACAAAAAATCCAAGGTTACTAAAAGAGCTGGTAAAGAGATAGTGATTTCATATTTCAATGGGAAAAGATTGAAGGAAATTCAAAGCTAATGTTTGATAAAGTATTGAGCATGTGAACACAATATAGATGCCTATTTGGTCGATTAGGTCTACCAACCATATATCTGATTACACTGACTCGCCTTGCAAACTCTTTTGTTTGGCATGTCACGTTTTTATCATTGATGAAAATCGGATCTTATACATATTTAGGTTTCTTGGTGTAATAGGAACCAAAAGTGTCTAAGTTATAAAAAAAATTTAAAACGACAGAGACCCGTATTTAATCTCTTACGAAAATACTTAATGACGTCCACTCTCACATCAATTTCATGAAATTGCTTTTGATTGGATACCAGTTTCATTCGCCAGTATCAAAAAGAAATCTATGGCTCGCCATTTTAAATCACAACTTATTTATTCTAATTTATAGTAAAACACTAACAGGCCTTTCGCTGGTCATAAGCACACACTTGATGTCGCATCCCTAACATATTGTCATGTCAAACATTTATGATGTCATTTTTAGTAGCACTTGAAGTTATGAAATGGTATGCAATTACAATTTGAAATTATCACAAATAGGAGAATGATAAAAAAGCTATTCCTGAATGTACATCACATGGTCTCACCTACTTAATCGATATAATAAGGATAATTTCAGAGCGACAGCTGAAATACTTTTAAATGTATATGTACATTGATTGTAATTGCCTCTTTAATTCAATGTTAATCAATAAAGCCTCGAATACAATTGAACACATACTAATTGAACACACAAACCATCTACTACTTTCTAAATTGTATATGGTGCGAAACAACTATCTAAGAACGATTCTTGTCTAAGAACGATTCAAGAATCGGTACTTCTCACTTAAAGAGCCACTCGTGAGTTGTTGAAGTCATATATGCCAAACTTAAACAATGGTGTCATTTGATCGCGAAGAATCGACTGTTACTAAAACGACACATTTTAAAGCTTATTGGTTTTTTTACAGTGACAATATGAAGGTAGAACGTCGCAATTATGATCGAAAACCGGACAGTGGCGGGCGTCAAATAGTCAAACGTAATTTTGGAGACATCTTAAACAGCCAAGAGGGCAGTTAGGAGTTGATAGTGTTTGTTAGGTTATAACTATAGTATGCATGTATATTGGACGTGATATCTACACCTCTGTGCATTTATAAGGCTGTTTATTAGATTTTCATGGAAAACGGTATTTGTAACATATATGTACATGTCTTTTGGACATGAAAAGTTAAGATGTTTTGATTTAATATCAACACATATGACATTTAGGTTCGTATCAAAGGTAAAAATATATTATATTGCGTATTGCAATAATCATTAATAATAGTTTATTTTTGTATCAAATGATTACGACTTGTTTGTCTAACCGATAAATACAAAACATACTAGCAAACTGAGTAGCCTGTCAATCAATAAACCGCTTTTGGTTTATTTTTCGAATGTGTATCCAACAAGCTTTAATGTTAGCAAAAAACAAGCTTGCTAATCGGTTAAAAATATCAAATGGTTATTTGAGTAAAGAGCGTCTTCACCAGCATGGCTTTAAGTTGCACCAGTCTCATGCACTAGCTAATTTAAACCTTGCTGCTAACACGAAAATTACATGTTTTTTGTGGAGCGCCCACTACAGCGAAAACTTGTAAATCCCATTAGATTACTCATTGGACTACTTAAGATCCGTCGCAGTAGCCATGACGGCTATCGCAGAAAACTTTGGTACATAGTTATTGGGGCTGGCGTAAGTTGGGACAGGCATTGGAAGTTGAATTTAAAAATGCCATCACATTAATCCAAAACTATGGTCTGTATATTTGCAGAAATATCTAATTTTGTCCTTGACATTTACACAGCACCATCAAAATGTTCAAATTCTTGAATGAAGTGTTGTGATCCACGAACATTTCAATTCGGCTGACAATTTCAAAGCAACGCTCGTAAAATCCCTTTGAAGGACTCAGTCGATCGGTAACATCCTGCAGCTTTTCTCTTGTATGCATGACATCGTGCAGAAAGAGTAGTCTTGGGTCCTGATATTGCCAGTATTAGCTCACGTGGTTCTTCCAAGCATTTCGGAAGAAAAAAAATTCACTGGAGCACTCAGGACACGTGAGATTCTAATGGTTTGTTTTGAGGTGAGATGATTTGGCATTTCTTTTGGATGATTTTCATCACCATGTTTCAAAACTGAAATATTGTTAATGATACGTTAAATCACAACTTATTTATTCTAATTTATAGTAAAACACTAACAGGCCTTTCGCTGGTCATAAGCACACACTTGATGTCGCATCCCTAACATATCGTCATGTCAAACATTTATGATGTCATTTTTAGTAGCACTTGAAGTTATGAAATGGTATGCAATTACAATTTGAAATTATCACAAATAGGAGAATGATAAAAAAGCTATTCCTGAATGTACATCACATGGTCTCACCTACTTAATCGATATAATAAGGATAATTTCAGAGCGACAGCTGAAATACTTTTAAATGTATTTGTACATTGATTGTGAATTGCCTCTTTAATTCAATGTTAATCAATAAAGCCTCGAATACAATTGAACACATACTAATTGAACACACAAACCATCTACTACTTTCTAAATTGTATATGGTGCGAAACAACTATCTAAGAACGATTCTTGTCTAAGAACGATTCAAGAATCGGTACTTCTCAGTTCACTTAAAGAGCCACTCGTGAGTTGTTGAAGTCATATATGCCAAACTTAAACAATGGTGTCATTTGATCGCGAAGAATCGACTGTTACTAAAACGACACATTTTAAAGCTTATTGGTTTTTTTACAGTGACAATATGAAGGTAGAACGTCGCAATTATGATCGAAAACCGGACAGTGGCGGGCGTCAAATAGTCAAACGTAATTTTGGAGACATCTTAAACAGCCAAGAGGGCAGTTAGGAGTTGATAGTGTTTGTTAGGTTATAAATATAGTATGCATGTATATTGGACGTGATATCTACACCTCTGTGCATTTATAAGGCTGTTTATTAGATTTTCATGGAAAACGGTATTTGTAACATATATGTCTTTTGGACATGAAAAGTTAAGATGTTTTGATTTCATATCAACACATATGACATTTAGGTTCGTATCAAAGGTAAAAATATATTATATTGCGTATTGCAATAATCATTAATAATAGTTTATTTTTGTATCAAATGATTACGACTTGTTTGTCTAACAGATAAATACAAAACATACTAGCAAACTGAGTAGCCTGTCAATCAATAAACCGCTTTTGGTTTATTTTTCGAATGTGTATCCAACAAGCTTTAATGTTAGCAAAAAACAAGCTTGCTAATCGGTTAAAAATATCAAATGGTTATTTGAGTAAAGAGCGTCTTCACCAGCATGGCTTTAAGTTGCACCAGTCTCATGCACTAGCTAATTTAAACCTTGCTGCTAACACGAAAATTACATGTTTTTTGTGGAGTGCCCACTACAGCGAAAACTTGTAAATCCCATTAGATTACTCATTGGACTACTTAAGATCCGTCGCAGTAGCCATGACGGCTATCGCAGAAAACTTTGGTACATAGTTATTGGGGCTGGCGTAAGTTGGGACAGGCATTGGAAGTTGAATTTAAAAATGCGATCATATTAATCCAAAACTATGGTCTGTATATTTGCAGACATATCTAATTTTGTCCTTGACATTTACACAGCACCATCAAAATGTTCAAATTCTTGAATGAAGTGTTGTGATCCACGAACATTTCAATTCGGCTGACGATTTCAAAGCAACGCTCGTAAAATCCCTTTGAAGGACTCAGTCGATCGGTAACATCCTGCAGCTTTTCTCTTGTATGCATGACATCGTGCAGAAAGAGTAGTCTTGGGTCCTGATATTGCCAGTATTAGCTCACGTGGTTCTTCCAAGCATTTCGGAAGAAAAAAAATTCACTGGAGCACTCAGGACACGTGAGTTTCTAATGGTTTGTTTTGAGGTGAGATGATTTGGCATTTCTTTTGGATGATTTTCATCACCATGTTTCAAAACTGAAATATTGTTAATGATACGTTAAATCTCTCAGTCTATTATGTCTTGCTCTACAGAATCTGTTAACTCACTTGAGGATTCTGTGAAAGAGGAATCCGATGATCCGACATACTTGTTTCTGAGGTGAGGTGATCTGGGGTTTAAAGCCGCTTTCTAGTGTATTCGACTCATATTACGGCTGCTAGTATTAGTGCAGGGTGAAAGCCCACAACGCCATTGTAGCTATGCATTGCGCTGAAACCTGCGAGCGTCGGCTGAAACTAGCAAACCATGTGTGGTACTGCGCTGAAATTCACTTCAGCGTCGCACCCAAACCTTACTGGGTTTGTTTTAAATGATCTGATAGTGTGAGTGAGTGGAGTTTGGGTTTAACGTGCTTTCAACAATAATTCAGTTATTAAACACATGGATGACAAGCATCCAAAAAGAGAGTGGACAGATCAGGGAGAAAGGGATCGACAGGATGAGGGAAAAGACGGAAAGAAAGGCAAAGTGAGAGATAGAAAGCAGGTTTTAAACGGACTCAAATTTGGTCAGGCTTCTACCCGTCGACCTGTCCAGCTTGGATGTCCCTACCAGGAGCATGTAAGCTCCAGCTGGCATAGCTCTCGGCCTCTCTGAAACACGCAAACCACCACACCACGATAAGGTAGGTATTGAGTCAAGTGGTGGAAATGATCTGATAAAGGATGTGGGATCTGTGCATCATCACCTCATAAGCAGTTTGGGTATCTTGAATTATCTGAAGTTTGTACAGGTCCTCCTCACGCTTGAGTCAGTCATACAGATCTGTCTCAGTTGTTGCGGCACTGAAATTCAAATCATTTTATGTATCGTTAATAGAGAGGGGGAAAAAATACTTGTTTACTCCTGGGCAGCCCCGTCCTTGAAAAGATTTCAAGGTTGTTTAGGGATTTAAAAACAAGCAGTGTCCATTTTGCACTTATTTTTAATTTGATATACGCAATGAAATCCTGGCTGAGATAATATTGTTCATAGCTTTTTATAATCAAACATTTTAGTAGTTGTTTTAGTTGTAAATAGCTTTGAAACATATACATAACATATATGAGTATTAGCGTTAGAGTGAGTGAGTTGGAGTTTAACATGCTTTGAACAATATTTCAGTTATTAAACATGTGGATGACAAGCATCCAAAAGAGAGTGGACATTAGCGTTAGTGGGAAAACCCTTAAAGAGCCAATCCGTGATTTTCATAACATATTATTTACCTTTGATACGAACCTAAATGTCATATGTGGTGAAATAAAATCAAAACTTCTTATCTTTTCCTGACCAAAAGACATCTCTATGACAAAAACTGGTTTTCCATGAACATCTAAAAACAGCCTTATAAATGCACAGAGATGTAGATATCACGTTCAACATACATGGATACTACTTATATAACCTAACGAACACTATCAACTCCTGGCTGTTTTAGATAAGTCTCCAAAATTACGTTTGATTATTTGACACGCGCCAATGTCCGGTTTTCGATCATAATTGCGACGTTCTACTTTCATATTGTCACTGTAAAAACCAATAAGCTTTAAGATGTGTCTTTTTGGTAACAGTCCATACTTTACTCTCAAATGACACCATTTATTAAGTTTGGCATAAATGACTCCAACAACTCACGGAGTGGCTCTTTAAAAGTAAAGATAACTAAGTTACTTATTGGCTTAATATGTCATGATTATATATCAGATATTGAACTTTCTTTGACTCGGGGAGGGGATGTCCATCTTAAAACCAACGTTTTTGAAGACTTGAAAGAGGGGCTGAAATATATTTTTCTAAATTGTAAAATGCAAAACAGGTCCAAAATATGTTACACTAAAAACTCTGATGTTAACAGTTTAATGTAATGAATGTTGATGATGATTTCCCTTTTGTATATATCGATCCTCAATGCACTCTCGTACGTCTTTTAACCATTGATTTTGTCAGAAGCTATCTTATATACTATACAACTAGCTCTACCAGCCTCAGTACGGGTCCACCTTAACTGGTCCACCTATGTGCGTGATGTGGGTTAGAGCTGAAAAAGTATGGTGAAATCAGTGAAATATTTAAAGGAAATTTTCTTGTGTTAAAAAACGACAAAAAATTAACAAGTAATACACATTTTAAATGAACGATTTTAAAATTGCAATATACTAAACAAAACATGGTTTAGTGTTACTTAATATACACAGGAAATGAACCTTTAATAGTTAAGCAAAATATTGAAAAAAATTGTAAAAACCTTACACTTTAAAAATATATCTATGTATTATTATTAGTAGCAGTAGTGCTTTAAACAAACTTATTTTAACCTACAGCTGATGATACAAGATGGAGGCTGGAATAGAGTTTCTCACTAAAGTCAATCTTCAACAATCTGTACCATTATTATAGGTAAGACTATGATGGTATAGACGTAATTTTAGATTGCATAACAAGAGACAAACTCTCTGACATTTGCATTCCAAAACTAGGACACTGGGACAAGAACATGTTTAAGGAAGAAGAAATTCAGCTCCTTCTATGTCTACCAGCATCAATACCACATGTGAGGCCAAGGTAGAACAATTAACATCAGTAGAAGACAATCCTTGAAAGAGAGCAAGAACGTCTAGGCTGATGTCCTTGCCATAAAGGAGACAGAACACGATATTACAACCAAATACTTCATGATCGTCTTCTGGATCATCTTTCCCTAATGAGACGAGTCAAACAGTTGAGAGGATCATCTTCTAAGGAGGGGAAAAGACAGTATGAACGTATCAGTTAGAGGAGAACTTTAGCTAGCGCTTACATTGTTGCATGAAGTCGGAATCTCTCTGCTTATGGACGTTATTTAAAGAAAGACTACAGCCCAAGATCTCATGATGCACGTGGTATTAAGCAGAGTGTGAATTATGATATTTGACGGGGTCATGAGCATGATGGTAATTGTTTAAGACTGGACGGCTTGCCCTGAAACATCTTTCTCCTTCTCCTTCAATCACAAATTAAACTCAGAAATTTATATTTTTTACAGAAACTCTGTTCTGATGTCTTACAGTTGACAAATGATCTGGAGAAAAAGAAAATATATGTAGAAAAGACATCTGTTGGTATGAAGTTTGATTTCAGTCGCAAGAAGTCCTGTTTGGAAAAGCAGAATAAGCACGAAGGAAAACTAAACGAAGGAAAAATGTTGAAAGGTTCAAATTTACTAGTCCGACAGCTGACAGATGATGGAGAGTTACTGTTTGTTGACAATAAAGGTCATGTCAGAGTAGATATCTGCTGAGGATTCCCAACGCTGGTCAAAAGAAATAAAAATAAATGAGCGAGTGAGTGGGAATATTTTGAAGTCGTTCTAAAACCTCCTGTCTATCTCCAACTATGCCTTTCTTTCCGTCTTTTCCCCTTTCAAACCCTTTCTCCGTGATATGTCCACTTTCTTCTGGGTGCTTATCATCCACGTGTTTAATAACTTAAATATTGTTCAAAACACGTTAAATCCCAACTCACTCACTGAAGTGGCCGCTCCACAAAAGAACATGTAATTTTCGTGTTAGCAGCAAGGTTTAAATTAGCCAGTGCATGAAACTGGCGCAACTTAAAGCCATGGTGGTGAAGACGCTCTTTTCTATAATAACGAAACAGGTATCCAATCAAAAGCAATTTCATTAAATTGGTGTGAGATTGGACGTCATTAAGTATTTTCGTAACAGATTAAATACGGGTCTCTGTCGTTTTTGAATTGTTTTATAACTTAGGCACTTTTGGTTCCTATTACACCAAGAAACCTAAAGATGTATAAGATCCGATTTTCATCAATAATAAAAACGTGACATGCCAAACTATATTGTTCAAAAAACGTTAACCCCAAATCACTCACTCTATCCGTCGACATAGATGAGCCTTGGTGGTCTCTACAGCAAGCAAACCATCACAGTACGTTACCTTATTGAGTCAAGTTGGTATCACAAAGACACCAACCATGATTGCTAATGTGGCTGGATACATTTCTCATGAAGCAATTACAGTTGGTACAAGATCTTTGGTGTACCATGCAGAGTTATGGACTAGAAACGCACTATTAATTTGCGTTTGAATATCACATACATTAGTCAAAACACAGATGATTATTGATATTACATTTACTCTACTGAAATACACTACAAAAGAATTTTTCCCTTTAATATTTGTCGTATCGCTGATTATTGAATGAAGTTCGTCAATGGTGTTGCCCATTAAACTTCAACAGGGCATATTTTGTTAAGACACTTGAAAGTATCTTTTTTCAGAGTGCGTAAAATGGGCAAACATTCTGATAAGAAATCATTTTGTATCGTGATTGCTGATATTACAATGATTACCTCTTCCAATAGCTATTAACTGTAATACATAAATAAAACATCACAAGACTTAATGTCCATTTCTAATTAAAATAACATGCAGGTGTGATTGCTTTGGTTAAGTTATGTATATTTATGCTGAGTCATGTTTTCCTAAAATTTACTCGATCTCAAACGTGGCTGCAATTATTTAGATTAATGATTTTTAGACTTAACTATAACGTCTAATACACATATTCCTTATATGTTTGCTGCACACAAGTACACCTATGGTAGATATGGGCTCTACTACGTTCGTTCCATGACCTGACTTGGCCAAGAGATGTTGGACAGATTCTGCAACGGACAGCAATCACTTCACCATAATGCTGGGATCTACAATGGACAATGGAGCGACATGTTCATAGAGACAAACTTGATGAGAAAAGGACATGATCCGGGTGGCATTATTGGAACAACAGAAAGGCCTCAAACAATGGCAACATGGGTGTACAGTATGGATGCGACCATGACCTTGACCGGAGACCTAAAGAAAATGTCTGAAAATGAAGAGGAAGTGCAAATGACCCACAGGGAAGAATCGCCAAGTCGAATCAATCGGGATGGGGATGATCGTCAGTCGTTGCGCAAAACATTGCTGTCATGTATTAATCCCATGGATCCAGAAACTCATGAAAGTGGATCTCAAGAGAAGTAGTCAGATTCAATACGAAGAAGAAACATCTGACTGTCGGAGAACATGCTGTGATTGACCAAGAAGCCGTCATTGGCCTCCTAGTCAGTCAGAGGACTCTCAACTTTCAGGAAGTCCTCGCTACAGAACTAACAGCCTATCCACCGTCCATGTTTCATGCTGATGGCCAAATCCGAGTTGCTACCGGAAAGTCCAGTGAGATACAGTGAGATACAGTGATCAAGAACTACACCAACAAGGCACGGTTGAACAAACTTATTTGTGAGGAATTACTAAGTGATATTGACTTCTTGCTTCAATCAACTCAGTATCCCAAGCTAGTTCTTACAGCAGATGAGTCCGAGCCAACACAAGTGTCTGAAGGACAAAAAACTCTTCGTGAAGATCTCTCATCTCATGAAGAACTGGACATCTTCCTCACCCATCAAGCCATCCACATTGCTAAGGAAGATCCAGAATCAAGAATCGCTGTTGTTTCTGATGATAAAGATGTGTTTGCTTTGCTACTGTACTTCTACTGGAGTGAGAAGCTTGAGTGACCAATGACTATGCAGTCCCCAGTCAAGGGACGATCTTGTATTGACATCAAGGAAACTGCTCGCAAACATTCTGACATCATGTCCTCAATCCTAGCACTCCATGCCATTACTGGATGTGACACAGTTGCAGCATCATATGGAATTGGGAAGACAAAAGCAATTCAGGTGATAAGACAAGGTCACACACTTGAGCAACTCTCACCGACGTGGTCAATCAATCAACTGAGTTCATGGCTGCATGCTATGGTTGCAAATCACCGTGTTCTTCCATGACGGAATGCAGACAGCAGCTGTTGGCACAGAAAACAGGAAAATCAACTGCAGCACCTAAACTGTGTGGCTTACCACCAACAGCTCAAGCATTTGAGCAAAATGTTTACAGAGCACACTTCTAGGTTGCTCAGTACAGTGGTACACAGCCATAAGTGGAGATCCACCTCCTCTCAATGCGGTGGATTATGGTTGGGAAGCTTAAGAAACAAACAAGTGTCTTATCCCACGAAATATGGCAGGAGTACTCTATGCTCCTGAAAAAATCTTGAAGTTTGTCAAATGTGGTTGTTTTTCACAGCTACCTTGTAAAGGGACAAACTGTGGGTGCAGGGGGAGTCAACTTCCTTGCACGATGTCCTGTGCTTGTGGTGGTGTCCACGGCTGTTTGAATCCTTTAAACACACTGGGCACTGATGAAGTAGTCAATCAAGAAGAAGACACTGCCAACAATCATGACGAACCCGATGACTTTGAAGACGAAATCACTGATGGGGATGACAATGTGTTAAATGTACGATTTGCGGTATTTTGATGCTGTTCTCGAATACATGTTTTTGCGGCCATCTTGGATTATTATTATCAAGAGTCAAGAAATTGTCTATAAATAGGACAAAAAGAATCCTTGCCCTTGAAAACATATAACTTAACACCAATAATTAAGAATCTGCTAAAGTTATATCCATAATCATTATCATCGATAGATTTTTAATCACTATTTTGACCTCCATGGCTTCCATCTTGGATTTATATTATCAAGAGAATCACAAAATAGTTTTATAATAGGATAATAAGATTCCTTGTCCTAGACAACATATATATTGACTCCAAAATCACGATTCTATTACGTTTGTAATCAAATCATTATCATTGATGGATTTTTGTTCACTATTTTGGCCACCATGGCGACCATCTTGGATTTTGAAAAACCCACAAGGGTGGCGAGTGGCCATCATGGCAAAATTTTAAGTATATAGTAGGGACTATTGAAAAATGCAAAAATAACATTTTTAATAGACAATATAGGCTTTTTTTAAAAATGTGGGGTCTTGCCGCTGGACTATAGCGATGTTGTTTCCATTGAAATGTGATAAGTGTTTTAAAGGTCATGTACAGAATAAGAAAATTCTATTACTGAAAAATGTGTGTATGTCTTTAACTCGTCTACACAACTTAACCTATTTATTATAGGCTGCTACCGCTTTTGACCTCGGATTGTGTAGAGGGTTTAAATTCGAATTGAGCTTTCCATTAGGCTCTACATATGAATCAGTGACTATCTATAGAAGGAACTGATGAGGTAACGCCTGAAGATAATGAAAGGCTAAATTGCACATGGCCAAAATATACATTTTCAGTTACCCAGGGCTGACTGTTGCTCTTCGGTTTATCACCCCTGGGACTTGTCATTAGGGAAAATGTGTTGAAATTACCTTTCCTTTCTTCGAGTAAGAAAGGAAAGAGCAATGAAATTGATACGTCGATTACACCTGCGAGTCTTTTTCCAACTTGTTAGTTTCGCTCTTAGAAAAAATTGGCTTGCCATTCCAACTCTAAGCTCACTCTTTCACGTTTTCGGCCATTTAGAAGGGGAGGGTCCCTTTAAAATTTAGATGTCTGAGCATGCGCTTAAAGCGACTGTTTAAAACTTGTAACTGCGTTACTAAACACTTAATTCCACATCTTGTTTCAAGACGTTTCGTTGGGTTATTTTTTATAACAAGACTCAAGGGCGGGTAATATAAGTAAAAAATATTCCAAAGAAAATTTTCAGGGGTAACTTGCGAAGATTTTCGGAACATGAGGCCCTGGATGACCGAAGGTGACATATATATAATAATAATAATAAATAAATAATAATATACAGAGAGAGATAGAGATAAATGTGTTAATGTCATGTACCATATCTTTCATAATTTAATTTCATCAGACACAACCTCTCATATATAATCATATATTATTAAGCAGGACGACAACTTTTCAATTTTCGTGACTATTTCTAGGTTATAAATCTAGCTAGGATGCATAAACGTTCTCTTGAAATTAACATACACATCCTGGTTAGAACCATCAGGGCCATCCCACGTCCCATTTTCCTACTTTACGATTAACCCATTTAGCAGATTTAGAAGGACATATATGTTTGAGGACGTGTAAATATAGGCCGGTCATTGACTGAGTCACCGAATATTATCCTCTTGCAGCAAACACCATTCTCGTTTAGATTGAATATTTACTTAACAGTATATGTCGGTCTTTGAAATGTCGATATCTGATATAGAAAATAAACCATGTTATTAGAGAAATGAATAATTACAATTACTGTCAAAAGTGACTGATAGCATCCATGCTTTGGAACAATGGAACACTGTTCTTTGACGTCACGTTTCATAACGCATTGTTATTACCATGAAGACAGGTTCGTTCTTAAGTTTCTTTATTGTGACATATTAACTACTTCAAATAATTAAAAGGTGTTCAAATATAAACGGCCGTCAGTGGTTTCCGCTTGAAAACCTATTTATTTCCTCTACGGCTCCACCACTGGACTCAATGCTTAATCGTGGTGTGGTGGTTTGCGCGCTTCAGAGACCCCGAGAGCTATGTCGGCCGGAGCTGACATGCTCCTGGATAGGAGCACCCCAAGTCACTCCCTCACTCACTTATTCATCTACGGCTGAGGGTGATCGAGTAAGTGAGTTAGGGTTTAACGTGTTTTGAACATTAATAGAGATTATTACCCGAGGAAGTGTGTCGTATGACTTTTACGAAACGAGTGTAAATGTTTGTATAACCCGAGCGAGAGCACAAGTCATATGACACACTTCCGAGGATAATAATTTCTTTATTACCGATGCTATTCCATTTCAATCGCATGGAACTCTTCAGAAAACTGCCTCTTTCCTTTGCGCTGGCCCGCTACAATGACGTCACGAACAATGGTGTTATGACGTCACAGACGACGAAATACGATAGACAATCGTTGATAGGCTAAAGTGATATGTGCACATGTGATCATATTGAAAATATGTCGCCGCTTATGAATTACCAAATGGTCCACAGTTATAAAACACGTGGAATTGAGAGTGGACAGATCAGGGAGAAGGGATCGAAAGGTTGAGGTAAAAGACGGAAAGATAGGCATAGTGAGAGATAGAGGAACGACTCAAATTTGGTCTGGCTTCTACCCGTCTACCAGTCCAGCATGGGTGCCCTTACCAGGAGCTCCGGCTGGCTTGGCTTTCTTGGTCTCAGGCTGAAACACATGCAAGTGCCCCTTTAAAATCACAGTTACATATATTTAAGGAAATGTTCTAATTATAATGACAAAGACACTATACATTGCGAACACACCTTTCGCCTCAATGAGACATGGGCAAGTAAAGCTCTAGATCTCATGAGCAAATTAACTAGGTGAGCCCATATTTCTCCTTCCGCTGGCTCCTAGAAGGTGAGCCATAGCATAAACAACGTATATATATATTCTATGTAAGAGGGCGTAACAATAGAATATTTGAAGAAAAATTTCATCTAAACGGATAATATTACTCTAATCAGAATGTGTGGATGGAAGGATGGATGTATTTAAGTATGGATGGATTGATCGATGTATGCGTGCATGTATCTTGTATGTATGTGTGTATGTATGTATGTAGATAAAACCAATCTGTTATTGACGAGGAAGAAGTTGTACAGTGCGAAGTTTGAAAATGTAACATTTATATACAAGTTTATTCTTAATTTCATTTGATTAATACAGTAATTGGTGCACGTCCGCTTCATCGCGACGCTTCACAGAGTGCGAGACTCATGGCATACTTCTAACTGCACACGATTAATTAATCATAACTCTTATTTTTTTAAACTCGTCTATGAACCCCGTCTTGTTTTTGTAGGTTCACTCGTGGCTAGTTTCTTGGCGTCGTTGAAAAGAATGCATTCTTTCACTAAGAAATGCTAGGAATTTGTCTAGATAAACTTCTCAGGTGTGTTTTCATAAGAAACAAATCGTAAGTTTGGAAAAACGCAATTAACTGCTACAAATATTTGTAAACAAAGTGCTCTTTGCACTTGTTGACCAGAAATGTGTTCAGTTAGAATGGCGTCGTTCGCTTTTCGTATGTAGTTTCAATTAATTGTTTTATTTCCTTAGTCTAAATTACTTTACGTTTACTTTATGTTTTATTTCCAAACATTGAATGCTAATGATTTATACGTGAAAAGTAATTACACAAAGGAACACATTGAAAATCTGATTGACAATACATTTTTGACAAAGTTATACTGCTACATAGCGAAGCCTCTTCATACTAGATTATTCTTGAGGTCTTAAAGAAGTTTACAATCAATTTTCGTTTCGTTGGAAAAATAACTGCGTTTGTCATATCCTTGAAGACCGTTTTAGCTTTCTATTTTTGATTTTAAAATTCTATGTTAGCCCTTCTCACAAGTTTTCTCCTGTAAAACCCTTTGTTAAAATGTCTTGCAATATTACTTAAAAGTTTTTAGATAGGTAGTGGTGTTGTGATTTGATATATACAGAAAGTGTTACCTGGTTTTCAGTTAAATCAAATGAAACAAACAAATCATTTTCTAGATTTTTCGACGTTACATTTTTAATGAATGATAATTAATAATATTATTGAAAAATAATTTGATAATTACATGTGAGCCTGTGCTGAATATTATTCCTTGAATATGATGCTAATAATGTCATTTCTATGTTAAAGGCCGGGATCCAAACCTCCAAAAAACCCATGGGTTTCTTATCTTTGTCATCTTTACTCTGATTGGTTGATTCCATAAACAAAGATATTATCAGTGTTTGAGTGACAGGGCAGAAACGTTTTTTTTGGTGCCTGGGAGAGCTCAGCAGGGTCAAAGGTCTCAAAACTTTACTACAAGTTGTGGCTGGTAGTAGTCTACTGAGTTTCAGTGCATAATCATCAGGGAGAAAAACATTAGTAATAATACATGAAATTTAAATTTGTGTGATAGGCTGATATTATTTTTAGTATATTAAATTCAATATATTTTATGAAATGACCAACACAAAGGAGATCTTTAATTATAGAATTAAATATAATTGTATTTGTTAAAATTTTGTGAAAAACGTTCAAAACAACCATAGTCTTTTAACAATGTTTAAATATGTCACTATTGTTGACAAAAGTTATACAAAATTGTCTAAATCCATTTACTGTCACAATAATCTTTTTATAACCTTAGTCTCTACAGCTTATCCCCACAAGCAGAGCTAAATATTTGGGGGACATATGGGATGGGGGAGGTTTTGATTTCCCAGTCAGGCTGGGAAGGCAGTGAAATCTGACACTGAATGGATCTTTTTTTCCACTAGCAGACTTGTTTGGTATGGTAATGATGAGAATCTAGTCACGTGACATTTACAAAGTTAATTCAAATTTGGAAATAAATGCAGTCAAAGTATTGTTTTAGTTTTTAGTTTTGATCAAACATGTTTAGGAATTCCACTTCTTTGAAGTGCCAAGGTTATATTGTGTAAATATGATAACTTTCCGGTAAGAAGATTTTGATTTATCCCACTTCGAACATAGGTACCCTCATTTTTTCCCTTCAAGGTGTATTTTTTCCAGGTCAACTTGGCCACGCCAACACCGTGTATAGTGGCGGATGCCGGCATTTAAGACCAGTGAGGTATAATGTTATATTTATTAACGACAAAGACAGATTGCATGACGCAATGTAATTTAATGTTGATACTTTTATAAGACTTATGATAATAACACTTGTGTTAAACACACGTTTCCACAAAGGCATTGAGATAGACAGGTGTATACAAAGCCTTTATAATAGACATTGAATCCCTCCCATTATTTAAGTCGAAAGAGATGGATACTCACTTAAGCCTGAACAAAAAAAGATCAAATTTAATTTAAATGAGATTGATACCATTTTGATTTGTCAAGCCAATCTTGTGTTCTCATGAATAAAACACGGTATTGTTGCAAGACATTGTACGTTTTTGGGGCATCAATGAAAGTCCGATTAAACCAAGTAGCAATGTACATCGAATACCAAATATGGCATGGATAAACTAGTTTTAGGACAAAGGAGCACATAGTGTGTGTGAATTGACACGTCGCATCATGATTAAACCTACGAGGTACTAGCGCGTTTATAGCACCGAACTCACATGATACCTATGTCACAAACATAAGTGCATATGCAGTGTATTGGCCGCACCTGCATAAGTAGATTACGCGTTGGATATATTCCAAGTGACACTGGTCATCTGTATGTGTACTGGTTGTGTATCATCACGCCACAAGTGGACCATACCCATACCATTCATTCATGTCAATGTTATTCATCTAATTTATTCCGCTGTTCATGATCATAACATGTGCATGCTGATTTGACGTAATAGTATTTGTTTTTGAACTTGTTCTCATGTGCGTGGATTTCTTTGTCCTCAATATCATCTTGTACAAATACAACACAAATGAGTTAGATACAGTTGCAACTCGTTTAAGCCACAAGCGCACAACAACATAACATCGCCAATAAAAACCAACGCACATGATATTAGCAACAACCCGTACTCAGATATTCAAGCATAACAGTAAAGAAAAGCCAATATTACATTCCTAGTGCAAGGTTAGAGTTTAATGTTTAATCTAAAACTGAAGAATCCTAATTAAGCCATTCTTAACTATAGATATTTCCAATGTGCGCACACGACACTTCAGATTTTTTTACTTCCTTATGTGACTTCAGTCGTTTAGTTTTGCAAAGCAACTAAATGAAGTAATTGTGATGATCATAGCAAATTGGTGATCTCTTACACTTCTCAATCCTGTCGCGTTTGCAATAAGTTTAATTTTGATGTCCGTTTAGGCGATACTTGATCGGGAAGAAACCCCATTAGAGTCCCTACGCGAGTGCGCTATACCGAATATCTAGCAATTGTATCGTCCATACTAAGATTTGTTATTTATTATAAACCTGTTATGTTCTTTCTGTAATTGAAATGGAAAACATGAGCTATTTTCATCCTATTTTCAGCTATGTTCAATGTGTTCTACGTTAGGGCTTTAGTCTATTCACATGGTAAACCCTGTCGGGATAGGGCCTTCGAATTTTCAATAATGAGGGCTAGAATTCTTGCAAGATTCTGAAGATTGTTGCAAACAGGGGAAATATTACTTTGACTGATGAACTATTTGCCTGGCATGCATTAAGATTTACAATCATGAATGGAAACGTATTGCTGCGCTTTATTTCGAAGCGATAAATACTAATTCTTCTTACAATCGACCTATAATCAATAATTGGAAAAGATAAAGTAGGCAAAAATCACTCAGGGACATGATAACCCGTAAGAGTGAAATTTACAAAAATGGAAAATACTGGTTCTATTGTGTTATATACTTGCATGAAATATCGTAGTTTACGAGGATTTAATTCAACGTTTCTTTTTATTTCTTTTTTGATAATTAACATTTTTATACGAATACGTACATATTTTCAAAGTAACGAATTTCTAATTGCTAATATAAAAAGATATTTGCCTTATTTGTGCATTATTTATGTTAACGAAATACATTTTGTATTTGTGAACGACAGTTCTCTAACTTATTTCTTTTCAAAATTAGATAATTAATATCACAATGTCAATCATATTTCAGCGAAATGTGAAACGTTGTAAAAGTCACGTACTGAAATTGTACGTATGTACTTACTGACATGTGAAACCTTTGATAGTTGAATTAAACGTAGCACGGATTCTCATTGCGATAAGAACGTCACAACAAGGGTCACTGCATCATAACAATCACAAAGCGACACACCATGATAGTAGATATAGTTTTATATATACATTGACGTATCGCACGAGATTTTTGTAATGTCTTATACCCATTTCGCTCGGATTGGTACTCCTGAACAGGGGGCAAGCAATATCAGTTATTCTGTTTGATTATCTCTTTTATATGGCTTTGATAAGAGGCCAAATACCATCTACCCTGATTTAAGTTCAACTACCCACCCAAAACATCTTTATACCTCAAATGCCAAAATTTGGATAATTTGCTGTACGCAAATGTAATACTTAAGTAGCCATATATGTGTGAATAAGTCGAAATTCTGCGTCCAGTTTAAATGAATGTGAGTTAAGTACCTATGACCTATAAAACACTACCTACCAATATTAGTCTCTGTGCCTTCTGTTCATAAGTTCTAAGATGGGGATTTTCAGAATTAACCACTACTTCTCCATTGATTAACATCATTAATAAAGTTTGACATCTTTAACTCCAATAACATAACCTGTGTACCTTTAATGTATTACTACTCTTGCCATTGTAATAAGTACAGAAGCATGTATGTGTTTACAAGTTCATTGGAATGTGAGACCTATGCAAAGAATATGTCCCCGCCCTTGACTTGATATTTCTATATAAGCCTAGAAATGTAAACAAAAGGACGAGCTGTCATTTCACCCTTTAACCATTTTATTGGTCCTGTTCTCATTAAAAAAAACTCTCAATGTATTTTAGGATGACTCGGTACACACAGATGGGCACGTGACCATTCATTACTTTACAGTGCTTGCGGTCGTGCAGTGAGAAGCTTCATCGCTGTCCGGAAACATGTGTGGAGAATCTGTGTTTACCTTCTTTGCATTTTTAAGCCTCGTGGCACTCTGTGCGACGGTGAGGGAGGGCGTGTTCAGGATGGTCCTTCAAGAGGCTAACACAAATCTTGATCACAGACCTGCTGGACGGAATGTTCCTAGCTTCATGGAGGATCTTTTCAACTTCCTGAAGCAAAATCCTGGCAGTCAGATGTCCGGGAACTCTCAGGAAGACCTCGATAGTAAAGGTCCGGCTGTCAAGTCTTTTAGAGCATATCGTCTCGGCCATAGAAGTATGTATTCATTTCTATAACTTGTAGAGAAATAGAGATATAATAGGAACCTTTGAATAATTATACACTTTTTCAGGAATAATATTGACATATTCATACATGATCGTTCTTCATTGCCTGTTAACGAGATTGTTTGTCTTGTCAAGTTTTCTGGTTTGCATGATAGCATATCGACAAGCAATAAATGTGTGCATTTCTTGATAAGACGGGGAAAAAATATCCAAAAAATGACAAAATTACCCTTCATTACCAATCCTGCTTAATTGCCTCGGTTGGTTAATGTAGAAAAAATATATTCCATTTTGTGATAAAGCAAGAGTACGAAAACAAAATGAAAAAATTACTCTTGCTAAACAAACCCTCCTAAAATATTCCGTTTTGGTTAGTGACGTAATATCCTGCTGGGATAATTGCACATCTGAACAGTCACGAATATTAGAAAATTTGCATCTTGATGCTTTGAGAACAATATGTGGTGCCGTTCGTGGAACAAGTCACAACAAAATCTACAGTGAAACTAATTTTCAGTCTTTGCAAGATAGAAGATACTGTCAGAAATTAACTTATTTCTATAAAATGTACAATGATCAATTACCAAGCTATCTTTGCGACTTGATCCCAAATTCGGTCTCCGAAAGTGCAAGATATGCATGAAGAAACAGCTCAGAAATACAGGGAATTTACAGTCGAACTGCCAATTACTCCAAATCGTTTTTACCAGATACAATAAATTCATGGAATGCTTTACCTCGTTACAAAGAGTCGTGCATATATTCAGAATTCAAACATCTAATCACTAAAAGTAAAAATAAAATGTATTTCAACCTTGACTACGGCACCCGATTTTGTCAAATTATTCACTGTCAACTTAGACTCGGTTGTAGTAATCTAAACTCGGATAAATATAACAGACACATATTGGACAGTCCATGCTGCTCTTGTGGATATCAGACAGAAAACGCCCTACATTACTTTTTCACTTGCGGTAATTATACCAACCTAAGACAAAATATGTACTTTTATAACACTGGTCATACCCTGGATACAATTCTGAACGGGAACAAAGAACTTAGTCACTTTGAAAATCAGAAAATAATTGATTCAGTTCACGATTTTATCACCAAAACTCAACGATGCAAATCTGACACCCAAAAATAAAAACTGGTTTTGAATCCCTTGATAGATTTATATGTATATAAATGGGTTGCTAGACACACCAAACCATTACTGTCTACTTAAATATTATTATTGTAATTGATGAATGTATTATATTGTTTACATAAGGATCAACATCGATGATGTCGCATTTTCTTTCATTTTGTATCACATGTTGTATGGGAGCGGTGTTAAAATAAGCCCTTCGGCTTGTTCACCAATCCCGATTCAATTTTATTGAATAAAATATGTTTAAATCAAATATCCTGCTGCTGAAAAGTACTAAGGTATATGAAAGAAGATCCGTAACGAAAAAACTGTATAACTTATTTGGCATTCCTCCTCTTCGTTATCAGAAAAAACTCAAAGGAACTGAAACTAATTTCGACTTTCTTTCACAATTGTGGAAAGCATGGATAGATAAAACCAAATTTAAAAATACTAAATATTTATGTTGAATGTGCAATGTGTCAGACAAGACAACAGAGACCACGGCCTACATTTTTGTCGTCCTATTCAACATTTTAAAGTCTGAGATAATAATTTCAGTACTAATTTGTGGATTTTGATTTATTGTTGATATATAAACGCTTTATCAATGTTTTTATTCAAAAACATAAATGTATTACCTACACAACACAAGTAATATGTTAAGATAAACAAAAAACCCATTTTAATCATTCAATCAAGTATCACTCCATCATATTTCAATAAGTGAAGGTAATACATCGTTAGATTTTTTATAAACTGTGGGCTTTTTATAACATAAATAAAAATGCTTGGGAAATGTGTTGGTCAATCTTAACAAATGTTAAATATTTGTTTAAATGACGTATTGATTTCACACATTTGCTGCTTTTTTAGAAAATAATGTATCAATTTTTAAACATAATTGGAAACTAAGTGTCGATAAATGTTACACAAATTTTAAACAATGTTAAAATAAGAATAATAACAAACTTACCCTACATTAGTACAAAATGCGACACATAATGACATAGAGCTAATGTGAACACGTACATGTATGCCGTAATAATGATACCTACATTGTTATTTAGAAGATCATGTATCTTTTCTGGCATATGCGCTCTTAATGTCCTTTACCTTTAAACGATAAAAATACTCTTGGTGCACTCTACACATGTAGATGTTCAGTATGTCTCAGGTTTGAACGATGGGAGATATGCAGATATAAAGCATTCTTCCCCAGCATGACTTTATATTGAACCAGTCTCAGGCTAATTTAAACCTTGCTGCCAATCCGTCTGAATTTGGGTATTGAGTCCTCTTCGGCGAAAAGTTGCAATTCTCAAATGACTTCTCATGCATTTGACTATGCGATCCGTCGCAGCAGCCTGATTACATGTGGCTGCCGTTTCAGCTTTTCTGAGTGTAAGCAAAATTTTAATATTTTCGATATCGATATAGTTCATGTGCATTTAAAACAACGTTGTTTGAATATTTCCAGCCTTTTAAAATCGACTTTACTATCTGAAATCCTACGTATTTGCTAATAACTTACATGTCGTTATCAGTATCGAGAGATATTCAGTACATGTATCTAAACATTCGTATTGTTTACAAAACGTCGATGTGCACTAGTTTAATGGGATTAAATCCGCCAACAAATTTGAGGATTTTTATATTCAATGTTATCGTGTCACGTCCTTTATGTACAGTAAAAGAACGTGAATCCATATCATTTCTTAGTGTCCAATCACATGTTACAAATTACAAATATCCTTGGCTCGAGATATTCGATGAGGTCTATGAAAACTCATGGAAATAAAAATATAACGCTGTTCGGCGTTTATTTCTTATTTTTTAAACATAATTGAAGTTTAAATGTTAAATATTCATTGGCCATCGTTTTCACCAACGTTTGCTTTAAACATTTTTGAAAAATTTCCCGAAAAAAATTAGAGGGTTCTTGTAAAGTGTACGCCTTGAAATATTTGGTCTTACTGTACATGTACATCACTGATGCAATATATATGTATTATATGAGCTGTTATACTAATATGATCGAGGAAATATTAGTATGTGTATTCAACATGTGTCATTTACTAGATCTGCATTTTGGAATATTAAAATACATTATAAAAACGAGATTATCCATTGTGTTCACAATCCTTAACGCGTTTTAAAATTACTACCCTTAAGAGTGTTTTAAGGCTTTTGTCGTAAATTACACGGTTATGAAGGCAACGCATGTACAAATGTTTCTTATCCCGTAAACAAAGTTTACGTTTCTCTTACCCTTACGTCCGTTATAACATGTCTGTGAAAGTGTTCCAAATATGAATTATTTTAGCATTTTCTCTTTAAAAGGCAAGTTCAATAATCGCCCAACCAATTTAGTTCAATTTCTGTGAGTATCATAGGATAATTTTCATTCATGTAGTTTTTAATCTTTGAAGATACGCTCATTTTTGCATTTACATTATGGGTCAACTGATTTTGAAAATCAAAAATATTTCAGTGAGCTGAATTCTTTAAAGATTGAAGAGCACGTTGTAGACTAAGATAAACATTGACATGCTGTACCTTTCATAATTACGTCTTTTTGCAATACTTATTCTATACAATTTTTTTCAGATATACATGAGTATCTATAAAATGCTGAAAAATATCATTTTTGCCTAACAACGATAATACGATGAAAGATTTTTTAGTGATTTATTCGATCGTTGTGATATTGTTAAGTTAGAAAATATGTCTATGTTAGGTTTAACCCATCCTCGGTCAAGCAGGGTTTTATAATCTTCACAAGTCATTTCTGGGGTTTGCCATTCTCTCTCGACAGAGTTAGCTCCGTCATATATTTCTATACAACCTTTGTCTTAATACGAAGGTTTCTTGGTCAACAAATGTAGAAACCTGATTGGATGCGATCAAAGTTATTATTTTAAACGCCTAAGTTACTTCCTCAAGCTTTTCAAAAGCTAAACTTTATTCGAATATATGCACCGTGCACTGCGAGTCTTTTTTACATGACACATACGCGACTGCCTCATGGCATGGGCCTGTGTGAGAACAAATATGTTATTCATGCATTCGGTGTTTCATCGGCTCAAATATTCCTAGGTAGTTTAAGTTGCAATATTGTCCCGTTAGGAGTAACTGTCGGAAGACCGAGAAACATTCGCATTTTCAACTCCAAATTATCTGTTATCTTTCTCATGAAAAAAATACTTCTCTTTGCAATACAGATAGGCGTTTCAAGTTCCACATCCCCGATTCGACTGACCTGCAGAACATATCCGGGGCATTGCTTCTTGTGAGATCGAGACACGACACCGTTATAACCCGCTTCAGACGAAGTAAGTATTGATTCTTTATACCTTCTCGTCCTTTTTCTATATATTTCATTCTCTATCACCCTATCTGTCTCTCTCCCTTCTTTATCCCCCTATCTCTCTGACTTTCTACATTGCTCTTTCTTGTAAAAGAGGTTTTATTTCTCTCTCTCTCTCTCTCTCTCTCTCTCTCTCTCTCTCTCTCTCTCTCTCTCTCTCTCTCTCTCTCTCTCTCTCTCTCTCTCTCTCTCTCTCTCTCTCTCTCTCTCTCTCTCTCTCTCTCTCTCTCTTTTTTTTACAATTAATGAAGTCACATTATTTCAAGTGCTTTGTAGTTTTTTTCAGGTTAAGGTGAACAATAGCCAATACGAAATTCTATAAATGGGATAATCAATTTTCAGGACCTCTTAACATTTCTGAGGTGTCCCTCTCCGAGGAGTACTTGACTTTCAATGCTACCGACCAGGTGAAGACCTTCAACCACTCCCACACCTTCATCGAGTTCTACATATCAGCGACTGACGTGGACTTCAACGACGTGTACTTGGTTGTGTTCGAACACTTCACCCTGGAGACTCTTCACCACGAGCGGCGGAAACGAAACACTCTGATGGTATCCGCGAGGGGTTTCGTCACTGGAGCACCATCACCATCAGAAACGTCGTCATGCAGTGTTCAAAGTCTTGAAATTAATTTCGACGAGGTTGGTTGGTTTTGGGTAATTCATCCACCGACATTAGAGATCGGATTGTGTTCTGGAGAATGCAGTACCCACAACAGTAATATCAACATCACAAACAATGCCTTACTCAGGGGTCTCTATTCGTTGGAAGACGACTCTAGGATAGGGATCCCACCAGCGTGTGTCCCCATTGACTATAACCCTGCTATGATTATGTACTTCGGTCTCGAGCACGCCGTGTATATGAGGCCTATTCCAGAAGCTCTGGTCACCAAGTGCGGTTGTAGGTGATCGTAATTAGCATGTCAGGGTCATTAGATGAGACGTCACGAATGATTGGCGTGAGATGTTCTTCTAGAAACATGAAAGACAGGGTACGTAGTGAGTCACGAGTGGACAGGGAGCGTGACAGCGAAGACAGTACGTCGGTTGAGATAACCAACACTTATCATTGCACTGACATCTGCAGTAGATAACTGATATTCACTGGTGATCGTAAGGGTGGTCAGAAAGAGATCACGTGTTCCAGTGTGAGGTGGGTTGGGGAGAGATCGCGAAAAGTCTCGATCTAATGTCACATGCTATTTGTGTCGTTAGATGCACGAGACGCTGGCGTGTTCATACGGGAGCTGACTGAATCTCCACTTTAGGGTTCACTAACTCCTGTCTGTTTCAACTTTTTACGATGATGGTCTGTACAAGGCAGCACAGTTCAGGAAACTATTTATTTTAAAGGCCACATTTACACATATGAACTTCACCGAGAGGGAAGAAACTACAGGACTATAACGATACGGGCATTTCATGTACAGTTTGTCTACATTTGCACACACTTGTTTGTATCTCAGGACTATGTATGTTATAATCTTTAAAATTGTTAAATAACCTGACGTAGAAAAAATATCTTGATTTACACACGGTGAAGCCTAAAGAGTATGTATATCGATGTCAAAACAAAAATTGGTAGCCATTGTATTGCTTTCAAAATTAAGTTTGTGAAAAATGACTTTGTTGTTGTGAATTTGTAGTTTTGTTCAGTACCGTTGTGCAACTATTGAAAATAGGATTCTATCAAAAAATCTCACACGTAACAAAACACCTTTAGATATAACAAAACACACCTACAGTTACTAATTGCAACTAAAACATAACTCCCTCAGCACAACATTTGCCATTTTTTAAAGTTACGAGATTGCTTTAGTAAACAAGATTTTTTCCTTTATTCTCAGTTCACAGTACAGGTAAATCCAAAAACTGCATACATAACTAGTTCAATCGTTTTCAACTGTCCATATGTTTCCCATTTTGTGCACAGCTGACCATAGATTTTCTATATCGCTAAGCCGACTGTGGCCGTCTTAACTTCTTCATTGTTGATTAACGGTCAGTTGTAAAGATTAATAAGTATGTCGTGTTACTGAACTTAAAATGAACGATAAGTACAATTTTTATGGATGAGCAACTTCTTTATTCTGTGGAAGCGACGTTTTGACATAGATTCTAATGTCGCTGTCAAGCAAGTAATGTTTTTAGGAGGGGGAGAATATATACACAAGTTGTTTATAAGTTATTAGTTGTTTATGTATATATTCTCTCCACTCCCTAAAAAAATTACTTGCTTGACAACGACATTAGAATCTATGTCGAAACGTCGCTTCCACAGAATAGAGAAGTTGTTTATCCATAAAAATTATCCTAATCGTTCATATTATCAACTTCTAAAATGCCTATCAAAGAGGTCAAGACCTAAAATGTTTGAAGCACACTTTTTGCTTGCTATACTTTTTTAAATTTGCCTTTTATAATAAAATTTCATGTAAGTTATATTTACTTTTGAGAGCACAACATCTTATTACACGATCCGATTATCAATAGTCGTTGGAAAAGGTGCCCCGTAGCAGCGGCCATCTTAATGTTGAACACCTTTTATCATTTAGAATTACAAAACGTAGTTTTACCGAATCAGGTCCACACGTTCATTGGGGAACTTAGGAGTGTTTTTATATTGGGTAAATTAATTTTCTAATAAATTTCAACGACTTATTTGAGCGAAAATACTAGTGCCCTTTTAACGAACAAATCAGGTTTTCATTTGACCATACACGATTAAAATGATGTTAACCAGACTTAGACCAGTTAGACCCATTGGTATTGTCTGAGCAAGACGTCATATAACTTGACAACAAACACTGTTAGGTGAGGGATACAAAACAAATTGAAAGGATAAAAATATATATATTCAAATTGAAGGAGTTTATGAATACAAATGGTGATCATTTCCTACGGAGGTGAGTAAACTGAATACCTGTAACAGGAAAGTCCGACTTGAGGTGAGAAACAACACCTGGAGTGGCTTCAGAGAAGAGCGAGTCGGATGACAAGCATTGTTCAGGTAATTACCTGTGCGACTCAAGAAATACCTGTCTGCTTTGTTCTGCCCGTGTTTGTATGAACAAGGTGTACATGGCCCTGATAGTTTTGGACTCAAACTTGAGCGTTTAAGTGTAGTTGGTATCTATATCATCAAGATAATAGCAATTAAAGCATTTATCTTCTACTGCCTGCATCTAAGATGGTCTGAGATAATGGAGGATTCCAATAAATAAAAAGACTTGTACGGTTGCTTGTATTTACCAATTAACAATGTCTAATCAAATCTCTCTATGTGCACGGAAGACATATTAAACTCTTTGAAGTACTTAGACATCTGAAATTGATTTGTATATATAACTGAGAAAGTCAATACTTGACAAATTGGTTTCGGATATGTGTTAATCTGAAAATTATGAATAAGGATAATTTTATTTATTAACACATTGAAGTATTGATCAGAAAATTCCGTTATCCTAATCTATTTTGTCAAGCATGACCCTTAAGTTATTGAAAGCAAGACTTATGTAAGATGTAAGTTCTAAGTGGATGTATGAGCGCTGGTGCTGTGTAGACGGTAGCATTAGAGGAAACGAAACACATGACACTGGGGGTCTAACTCGTGCAGACCTGTGTTTGCACGCTCTTGTAAGGTCTTACTCTAATTAGCTGTGCTATTTCTTACACCGAGGTCACTACCTCTTTATGACCAGGTGAATCAAAAATATATATTGATGTCCTTGTAAGTATGGTATAAGAAACACGTTGGAAAATAGATTATTATAGAATTAGCACGAAAATTAAGATGATATATTGGTGAACTTTTTCTATTTCGTTACTACGATTTTATAAGAATATGCTACTATATATTTGGACTATTGAAAAAAGTTGCTTTCTTAAAATATATATTTATATATATATAATTTTGTTTCATCATCTCCCTCGAAATTGTCATTTCAAAATTCAACCTATATTCTCAAAATTCAAACGATAAGAATGGTTTTTAAAACGAAGGCTGGTGAATTTGAAAAAAAATTACAATTAGCTTTTAATTGAATTTAGTTAAATATATAACTTATTACAATCGAGACCGAAAGTAATCAAATCTAGGTAACCATAACTTGAAAACACTTTAGTTCCAAAATGAATGTAGTACAATTTGTTGCAAAATATTTAGAAGAGGCCATCTTGAGCGTGGTCTCATTACATAAGATGCAGTGGGGACGAAGGAGCCTAGCCCACTTTGTAAGGACGCTACCTTGACGAGGCACAGCGACGTGACGGGAGTTCAGGACACTGTTTGCCTCTGTGGCCGTGTTTACCAGCGGCTTTCCTGGCAAGGTATGGGCCACCTTTAACGAAAAAGCCAAGCTCACGTCCCAAAGCGAGGACTGTATGTTTGCAAAAGGGGCAGTGATAGTGCCAATACAGGCTGATTTAGTCAACAAGAAAGAGACAACAGCCTGCTGAAACTGCTAGCTCTATAGGGACTCCACCAGCAGCCAGTTAGCCGCAGCTCTGTCCTCAACTCACTGTACTGTACTTCCTATCGGACATTCCATGTAACTTTCTGGATAAACTCAGACGATACAGGACCATGAGGTTTCTTCTGTATTCAAATCTCTTCTGCTTCCTCCTGATGCTGTTAAACGGTGAGTAGTGTGCTGTGAATACAGTCAGGCCAAGCCTCCAAACTTTTGTTGATGCCATCAGGTTATTTCGTTAGTAAAGACAAGCATGTTTCCTCGTAGGCCCTTTTAGTTATCATCATGTTTCCATGCTAGTCATAATAGACAACCATGTGCCTTTTATTGTCATCAAAAACAACACCATGTCTTCTCTCTAGTCACCATATACAACACCATGTCTTCTCTCTAGTCACCATATTCAACACCACGTCTTCTCTCTAGTCACCATATTCAACACCACGTCTTCTCGCTAGTCACCATATACAACACCACGTCTTCTCGCTAGTCACCATATACAACACCATGTCTTCTCGCTTGTCACCATATATATAACCTTGTCTTCTCGCTAGTCATATTATACAAGCCCATGTCTTCTCGCTAGTAACCATATATATAACCTTGTCAACTCGCTCGTCATCATATTCATTGTTCACCTTGTCATAGATGCGAACATGTTTTTGAAAGTCCTCATTGACGCTTTTACGTTCCTAGTTTGTTCTGATAATCGCAACCGTTTTGGTCTCTATACCTCAAACACAAGATCTGGTTCTTCAATGACCCTAATAATCACCTATATGTTGTTTATTTAGTCTTGATAGACGCTATCGACATAGTTAGGGAACACTGTCCATCAAACGGATACAGGAGGTGTGCAAAAGGGTTAGAAGTCCCTGTTCAGGCTTGTTGGGATCCTTCATCGTACGTGATTGGCATTAAGGAATTTTCAGGGACAAGGACATTCGCGTTTACAGACGGACAGAACAGTATTTCTCGACCATCAAGGAATGGTATTGTACCAGCCGATAGAGATTGAAGTTTGATAACTTATCAAATCCTAATCAACAATGATCTATGAGTCCTCGATCCTTTTTATTACGTTCTTTGACATCGAAATAATTATTTCATTTCCGAGGCACAGTTTAAGCATGAACAAAAAGATACAAATATTTCCTACACCGTGTTCTTAAAATTTTCCTTTAATTGGTTTATTATCCATTGTATATGATATTTCCATGCTATTCAAAGGTACCCCCTCTCCATCAAGTGACCAATATATCAACTTCATCATTTGACAACAATGATTATTCGAATAGATCCAAAGCTCTCCTAATAAATGTAAGAGGTTCACATTACAACCTCGAGATTACGTCAGTACATCCCTGATGTTGCATACGTATCACGGTCAATGTTAAAGGGAAAGAGAAAAAAATAACTTCTTTTGTGAATATTCACGTAACTCATGACTGAGAACGAAGTATCCTTGAAAGGATTTGCAACTACCTTGGAGTGGTTTTACTTGCAAAAGAATAAATTTAAGAAAAAGAGAAAACCTGTCATATTCATCATTTTGTCAAAGTTTTGACATAACACCAGGATAATATATTCATCTTAAGAACATAGAAAAATGCATTTGGAAATAAACATGATCGAATAATAATAAATAAATGAATAACCCGTCATTGCCACAGTTTCAATTCCATGTATTCCTTATTTCAGTATTAGGGGCCTTTGGCTAAGGGTACGAACATTTTACAATGTCTTTTAGATGAATAACAATACAAAATACTTCAATGATATAGGAAACATGTTTTAGAGTGAAATCTCTAACATATATGATAGCAATATGTGAAATAAAGAGTTAAGATGATCTATTCCCACCCTTTCATCGTCTAGTCAAGTGTCAATTTGTAACCAGGGAGGAAAATGGAACAAACATTTTTTTTAAATGGCAGAGGACAGACAACACAAAACCTTTGAAAAGTAGAACTTTGTGCATCATGTTATCAACAAGTTCAGAGGAAATGAAACTTCCTGGAATGTGAAGACCTATTTACCACGTAACATGTTATTGTCTTACTTGTCCCCGTCTTAGAGACAAAACTAAAATCGTCCAGGGAGTTTGTTTTCTGGCATATCTGCACGTATCTGAAAGAAAGGCTCCCAAAGCTTGTGTATTCAAAGTGACCCCTTGCTAATGGGCATGAATAGAAACCAGCAAACTAGGCACTGTCTTTGAGATGTTTATTGACGGTCAAATACGATAGTTTATAATCCAAAACTATATAATGACACATAGCCAACATTACTATGTGTAATTTCATTGATATTTGAATGGAGTCTTCCTGAAGATATCAATGAAGCATGTTGGAGTAATGTTAGTTATGTGTAATTTTTTTGTCTTTGAATATAAAATACTGTATACTTGTGAACTATTTTTCAAATCACCATTAATGATTGATGCTATGACTTCACAACGATTTGGCTTCACTGTGAACACTGATAACAATGACATCACAATGTTGATGACTTATCAATGCTATGACCTAACTATTCAAGATGACTAATGGCAGTTTTATTGTTAGTGATTCATTGTATTATTGAAAAATGTTGAAGAATTACTTTGGATGATGAACCTCGGATAATATTAAAATTTATCAACTCGTGTTGATATAATTGATATCAGATGACACACGGGTTGAAATTCTCTTTCTCTAAGGGAGTGTTTAGTGACTTTGACACGAATCATACTCTAAAGGGGGTGTTTACTGTCATATAAGGCAGAGTCCAAGAGGAGGGTTTAGTGACTGTCAAAAAAAGCAGAGTCTAAGAAGAGGGTTTAGTAACTGTCAAACAAGACAGAGTATAAGAGGAAAGTTTAGTGACTGTCAGACAAGGCAGAGTATAAGAGGTGGGTTTAGTAACTGTCAAACAAGGCAGAGTTTAAGAGGTGGGTTTAGTGACTGTCAAACAAGGCAAAGTCTAAGAGGAGGGTTTAGTAACTGTCAACCGAGCAGAGTCTAAGAGGAGGGTTTAGTGACTGTCAAACAAGACAGAGTCTATGAGGAGGGTTTAGTAACTGTCAAACAAGACAGAGTCTAAGAGGAGAGTTTAGTGACTGTCAACCAAGGCAGAGTCTAAGAGGAGGGTTTAGTGACTGTCAACCGAGCAGAGTCTAAGAGGAGCGTTTAGTGACTGTCAAACAAGGCAGAGTCTAAGAGGAGAGTTTAGTGATTGTCAAACAAGGCAGAGTCTAAGAGGAGGGTTTAGTAACTGCCAAACAAGGCAAAGTCTAAGAGGAAAGTTTAGTGACTATCAAACAAGGCAGAGTATAAGAGGAGGGTTTAGTGACTGTCAAACAAGGCAGAGTCTAAGAGGAGGGTTTAGTGACTGTCAAACAAGGTAGAGTCTAAGAGGAGGGTTTAGTAACTGCCAAACAAGGCAAAGTCTAAGAGGAAAGTTTAGTGACTGTCAAAAAGGCAGAGTCTAAGAGGAGGGTTTAGTGACTGTCAAACAAGACAGAGTATAAGAGGAGAGTTTAGTGACTGTCAAACAAGGCAGAGTTTAAGAGGTGGGTTTAGTGACTGTCAAACAAGGCAAAGTCTAAGAGGAGGGTTTAGTGACTGTCAACCGAGCAGAGTCTAAGAGGAGGGTTTAGTGACTGTCAAACAAGACAGAGTCTAAGAGGAGGGTCTAGTAACTGTCAAACAAGGCAGAGTCTAAGAGGAGGGTTTAGTAACTGTCAAACAAGGCAAAGTCTAAGAGGAAAGTTTAGTGACTGTCAAACAAAGCAGAGTCTAAGAGGAGGGTTTAGTGACTGTCAAACAAGACAGAGTCTAAGAGGAGGGTTTAGTAACTTCAAACAAGCCAGAGTCTAAGAGGAGGGTTTAGTGATTATAAACAAGCCAGAGTCTAAGAGGAGGGTTTAGTGACTGTCAAACAAGGCAGAGTCTAAGATGTGGGTTTAGTGACTGTCAAAAAAGGCAGAGTCTAAGAGGAGGGTTTAGTGACTGTCAAACAAGGCAGAGTCTAAGAGGAGAGTTTAGTGATTGTCAGACAAGGCAGAGTCTAAGAGGAGGGTTTAGTGACTGTCAACCGAGCAGAGTTTAAGAGGAGGGTTTAGTGACTGTCAGACAAGGCAGAGTCTAAGAAGAGGGTTTAGTGATTGTCAAACAAGGCAGAGTCTAAGAGGAGGGTTTAGTGACTGTCAACCGAGCAGAGTTTAAGAGGAGGGTTTAGTGACTGTCAGACAAGGCAGAGTCTAAGAGGAGGGTTTAGTGATTGTCAAACAAGGCAAAGTCTAAGAGGAGGGTTTAGTGACTGTCAACCCAGCAGAGTCTAAGAGGAGGGTTTCGTGACTGTCAAACAAGGCAGAGTCTAAGAGGAGCGTTTACTGATTGTCAAACAAGGCAGTGTCTATGAGGAGGGTTTAGTGACTGTCAAACAAGGCATAGTCTATGAGGAGAGTTTAGTGACTGTCAAACAAGGCAGAGTCTAAGAGGAGGGTTTAGTAACTGTCAAACAAGGCAAAGTCTAAGAGGAGGGTTTAGTGACTGTCAAACAAGGCATAGTCTATGAGGAGGGTTTAGTGACTGTCAAACAAGGCAAAGTCTTAGAGGAGGGTTTAGTGACTGTCAAACAAGGCAGAGTCTGAGAGGAGGGTTTAGTAACTGTCAAACAAGGCAGAGTCTAAGAGGAGGGTTTAGTGACTGTCAAACAAGGCAGTGTCTATGAGGAGGGTTTAGTGACTGTCAAACAAGGCAGAGTCTAAGAGGAGAGTTTAGTGATTGTCAAACAAGGCAGAGTCTTAGAGGAAGGTTTAGTGACTGTCAAACAAGGCAGTGTCTATGAGGAGGGTTTAGTGACTGTCAAACAAGGCATAGTCTATGAGGAGAGTTTAGTGACTGTCAAACAAGGCAGAGTCTAAGAGGAGGGTTTAGTAACTGTCAAACAAGGCAAAGTCTAAGAGGAGGGTTTAGTGACTGTCAAACAAGGCATAGTCTATGAGGAGGGTTTAGTGACTGTCAAACAAGGCAAAGTCTAAGAGGAGGGTTTAGTGACTGTCAAACAAGGCAGAGTCTAAGAGGAGCGTTTAGTGACTGTCACACAAGGCAAAGTCTAAGAGGAGGGTTTAGTGATTGTCAAACAAGGCAGTTTCTGAGAGGAGGGTTTAGTGACTGTCAAACAAGGCAGAGTCTAAGAGGAGGGTTTAGTGACTGTCAAACAAGGCAGAGTCTAAAAGGAGGGTTTATTAACTGTCAAACAAGGCAAAGTCTAAGAGGAGCGTTTAGTGACTGTCAGACAAGGCAGAGTCTAAGAGGAGGGTTTAGTGACTGTCAAACAAGGCAGAGTTTAAGGTCGGTGTTCATAGTATATGAAGGAGTGACATGATATGTACGAAATAGTTTGATTATATTCCAAAGACACCTAGCGCGCTCGTCTGAATAGTGATATAATTATGTGGATTTTACTTTCCTGTGTAATACGTCAGCTTGGGTTATAGTCATAATCAATAAAAAAAGATATAATTATTTTTTATTTATAATATACACTTTAAATTCGTGAAAAGAAATAACCATAATCATATTGACACAAAAAGTTGACACAATAGCAAGAAATAGTCTTGTTGTTAATTTCATATCCAACATATTCGAAGTACATATGCAAATTAAAAAGATACTCATTTAATGAAAGGTTGAGAAATGATAAATTAATGGGTTGTGAAGAAATGGACATATGCTTATCACTTCAACTTACTCTTGAAAAATTTGAAAGGTTCTTAGAGTTCCTTCTCCTTCACGGTATGAATATAACAACCCTTAAGGCTGTGTAGTATGGGCGCTAATTATGTTACGTCAAGCAACCTGCCTATATCGTTACAAAAAAAGTAATCTGCCTCTAGCCAAGTTTCTCTGTATAGTCAAGCGAATTTGACTTTCCATCAAATAATAAATGTTTTTTGCAGTTGTGATTGGCATTTGTCGCCGTTTCGACGAACTTTGAAAGTATCCCGCCTTTCTTTTCCATCCTGTAAAACATGAAAATAATGATTTTGTTATATTTGTTTACAGTACGCGATCCGACTACGACTTCTATGCTTTGCACATGAAAATAATAAAATCGATCTATTTAGAGGCTTGGGAAACACCTTCACTAATTAATGCGATTTCTCGGTTATATAAGGTCCAAAAACGTGGCGAAAAATTATGTATCGGTCTTTCAACAAAATTAATATTTAGCAATATTCTTTGAATTTGTACCAACATACTCTGTGAGCCATGAATGTTAAAACGTGTCAAAGAATTGAGAAGTACCGACGTTTCTTAAAAAGTATCATGTTTATGCTACTTTGTTTAGAATTGTGTCAGTATTAAGGTTAAAAGTTGCAATTGGTACCGCGGCAATTTTTTTGAAATTATATAATGCACACCGAAAATGAGATTAAAGTTGATGTACGTTAAAAGGTTATATTATTAGTATTCATGATAATGGGACGTATGTTTGTATTGTCAACATATATAAGGGTGCTTTTCGACTTTCATCGAAATTTGTTTTACATCATTTGGCATCTGGGGATAGGTAGATCGCATATATACCATATTGATAATTAGACACTATCAAGCCAAACAATATATCTCATGAAAACCACAGATTGCCCCTTAAAGATTATGAAATAAGTCTGGCGAAGGTTAAGAGACCGAGAGTCTCGAGGTATGTTTACTGACAGTTAAAACGATGCAGAACAGCTAAAGGAATATCAGGATTATCATACAATACTGTCTGGCAACAAATTGATGATAGATGTGTTCTTTTGGGGACTAGATTTTGCATGTGATTGATAGATTATCATTGTATGATTCTTGGTTTAAAGTCAACTACGTGTGAAGTTTATGAAGAAATTTGGCAGTGAATCTGTCGTTCTCTTATGCCTGTTGCTTGAACGGATCAGCCGTATATTTTTTTAATATATTTTAAGAAATTGCGAAGCATTAACATTGTATTCAATTAAATTGAATTGAAATTAATGTATTTAACTCAGGATATCATTTGGTTAACATATAAATAAATAATCAACTTTCTATATTTTGTTTAGGAAATCGATAAGTGCATAAAACAGAAACAACACAAGGTAAAAATGTCAAGGCAATGACGGCAAAATGTGGCAGAATTCAACCACATTGGTGTTTGTTCCATGTAAATACCTAACCCGCCCGATAAATAAACTACGTCGAAAGGGCGCGATTTTGGTCAATACGAGTTTTTCTTTCCAATTCTTGAATAAACTTGGCCAGTGTCAAAGCATGTTCTAAACACTAACTCTCAATATGGTATCCCTGAAACAAAGATTGGGCGACATAAGTGAAACAGATTCATCTATACAGGGACAATCAGACGTACGTGTCGAACTCCATATCTCCATGCTTACAAACGCCATCTTAGTTGTGTGAACAAGATAGACACATCGTCAGAGATCATAGTCTTTTTCTATTTGGATTTTCTTTTTGGTCTTGTAACTACAGAAAAATCGACAGTGTTTTAACTAAAAAAACCTTTTGTATATTGTGATGACCACTAAATCAAAAAAATGATGTCCTTGTCAGGATAACTCATTCCATTCTCAGATCTTTATGCCTGTGAATGAAAAGCCTGCTATCAAATCGTCTTAAGTAAATAGGTTCAATCACTTTTAATAGCCTTCAGAACACTAGCAATTCAAAAACGTGAATCACACATTCATAATAACATGCAGAATCATCTTCAGATATGAAACACACAAAAGGGGGATCGACTTACAATGCCAAGTCTCAAAAGACGAGATAAAACGTGACTTCAAGGATGTCAGATAATTTTCTAAAATATCCGCCTTGGCTTACGACCAACATCTGACGTGTTCCGGCCACAATGACGTCATTTGCTGGTAAAATTTGGTCCAAAATCTACAGTCTGAATGTAAATATCAAAGGCTGGAGCAGTTCGTGAGGTGACAAAGAGGGGGTATTCCATGAAACCTTGCCAGGTAGTGCTACATATGTCACCTGCCTAGGTAAACACTGTCGGCGACTTCAAACGAAGCAACATTGAGGTAACCCTGGTCCTTTGTTTTTTGACAGAGTTGCAATGCGACAAAGCAGAGAAGTAATTACTTCTTCTATTTTTTTTCAACTGCAATAGACGTGGCTAGGAGTGGTCGTTGTTTGAAATATGTTTGCTTTGTAAATGTGACTGCTTGATTTAAAATTGTTTCTCTGTTGTTTAAAGTTCGTATACCTGATAGTTTGACTCAAGAAATTGTTTGAATTTCGTTTGTTATGTTTGTTTTAACAACCTATATTGAAAATTAACAAATATCCAGTTGTATCTACTGCTCATCAAACATTTTCCGGAACGTTCATAAACATCTCCTTTTTGAACACATCTACCACGAGATGTATTGATGACTGTTTATATATGTCAAATAATATTCTCCTCTCCTTAGAGTAAATCACCAACTTAATGTGATTATTATAAGTGAATTTGCGGTTTAACAGAGGTTTTGCATTTTTCTCTGGATTATATGTTCATATCTTATTGCATATCAAGATAATGTTCAGTACGTTTGACTAATTATTACACCTTTTAATCTCGATAAATGTTTTAATTGTTATGAAGGCAGATAGTTCTATAGATGTGTTCAAGGCTATGGGCATTAACACTACATGTATTGTTGGAAAACGGATGAACATGTGGAAGGATAAGTCATCATAATCGATAGAATATCCTCTCAGAAAGCGTTCTCAGAAAAAAGCTTGAATTATTTGCAAGTCTTGTAAATAAATGGTAATCTGTTGGATAAAACACGATGGACGATCTTATATCTCTATTGACGTAAAGCAAAGCTCAAAACACAGAGTGATATCCATTGTGTTGAGAACAAAAGGCAATACTGTGGTTCTTAAGTCATAGTCAGAGTAAATACTGGTCATCGGCTACTGTAAACTATAAATATTTGACCAGTATCGTATTGACTGACCTCGACACAGTGGGGGAGGCGATGAGAAAGTCTGTTTCCTTTGTCAATATCGCCCAACTGACAAAACGAGAACCTAACTGTTGGATTGACTGCCATGTAGCAGTACTTACTTTCAAAGAAGTCTGACATCTGAACTGACATTAATTCTGTGAGATATATTTACAGACCAATGCAACTCTACCTTAAATCTTAAATTGTTGTACATCCTGAATAAATCGCTCTTTTTATTGCATTTCAAAAGCATGACGTCTTGAGAAAATACTTATATATCTACATGAATGATCAGTATTGTTATGCAAAGACAATTACTCGTATTTCTAATCGAAATTTTGCTTTGAACTGAGAATTTGAAATGAAGACACACAAGTGATTGTAACGTTTGTTCAAAATGTTCCATCTTGGCCAAGTATTTTTACTTAACATTGGAATTATTTGGGACTAAAGCCGCTTATAGAAGTATTTAATATATATTACAGTGGCGAGTATATGCATAAAGAGAGCGAGCATATCATCCTTGTTTTGCAAGCGCTGAAACCAGGTTAGTTGTTTTATTTTTAACCCTAAGAACGATAAATTAATCAAGCCAGTATCAATGAACCACTATAGCAAGCATTTTATTAGCGTAAATGGTAAGATGCCTACATAAACTATTGCTGTTTAAACCAATTTAATGAATTGTTTTTCGGAAAGCCGACTATTTAAGTACTCATCAGTCAAACATTGCAAGGTTGTCTATCTACATAATTTAAAAAGTGTTTTTACGCATTTCAAATTTATGAAATATGAAGAATTACTTCGAGAAGTCATTTTATTCAGCCCAAGCTCTTTGAATACAGGCAAGACCACAATGTACCACTGCATTTGTTAATGTATGATAATGATATGAACAGGTGTGTCAGTCAGTTTATTGCAGTTCAGTCATCAAACTAATATTCAATTTTTTTAGTTTACAGGTATTTCATAATATGTATTACCTTGAACAGTTTAGATAGCATATTACTGTATGTAATAAAGGCATGTTTCACAAAAGCAATTAAACCGTTTTACAACATCACAATTGGAAGACATGATTAAAGCAAAGGCACTCGGAGAATATTTTGAAATGTAACGGTTTGGAGTATTATGTTACCAAACAAAAGAAAATTGAACCTCCTGGCCCCCAGGTTATAAACGAATTTCCGTACTCAACTTTGTGCTCAACTAACCGAGTCTGTGCTCAGGAGGTTATAAACCGTCTTGAGTCCGTTCTCAACTAAGTTCAAACCATACCAAGCTGAGTATTGATAAGCAGTTCTGTCCTTTTGATGTCTTTTTTTAGTTATAGATGCGTTAAGAAAATATTAGATATAGAAGTGTTGCAATACATACAATTTTTCTACAAAAGTAACTTGTTCGATTCTTACCTATTCATGGATTATGACCCTTTTTGCTCTCCTCTGTGACATTGCTGTTAAAGGTCAATGTCAAGGCCAACTTGATATGATCAGTCACTTTGTTTAATTCCATGGAGAAATTTTATATGTTTGGTGTTATAATTGGGTTCAAGTCATCATTAAAAAACGTTCCACGTAAATAAAATCAATTATTATATTTTTCACAAAATCATTTTAGTAAATTTTAAACTGAGGTTAAAAAAGATTTCTTTCTTGAGTAATTGAACGTTTAGAAATTACATGAAACATAAAATACATATATTTGGAAAAAATATTAAATTAAAATACCGTATTTCCTCGAATAGACGCCCCCGGCGTAAATTTTTTCAGACACCCTTTACCCCCGGCGTGAATTCGAGACCCGGCGTCTATTCGAGGCCGGCGTCTATCATTGTTTAGTAGAAAATTTCGTCCAGGTAACATTGCATTCAACTACGAGAGCATTAGTTAATCAAGTTATCACCCGGCGTGTATTCGAGACCCGGCGTGTATTCGAGACCCGTCGTGTATTTACTTCAAACAGCCATACCCCGGCCTCTATTCGAGGCCCGGCGTCTATTCGAGGAAATAAGGTACTTGTGATTTTTAACAAACTAAATGAAAAAATTATAGGTTTGTCTTCCAAAATCAATTAAACTCTTGAAACTTTCATAAAGATAAAAGAATTATATATAAAGTTAATAATGAAAGCTAGTGGGTAAAATGCAAGCATTTGCAACTAAGATTGAGAAGCGTTTACGTAGAGGGTGACATGCAGCTTCAAACAAACAAAAATTGTAATATCTTAACAAATAAATAAACGTTTCTGTCCATAATACCTTTGAACGCGCATGCAGAGCCTTCTTCCACAGAATCTCTCGAATCATGCACTTGTCTCATTTGAGAACACTGTTGTGCTTCGGACCTTACTTGAGTACGTTTTCATTATCAAGCAGAGTTTGAAATCGAACTCAATGAATTTCTTAACCTCCATACCCTGAGTCTGAGTTTTGAGTTGAGCACAAAACCTAAGTTGAACATGAAATCAAACTCAAGAAAGTTTCATAATCTCGGGGCCTGTCCTGCAGCAGAATTACCTATTTAACATAATCTTACACTTTTCTTTCACTTGGACAGTGGCTGTTTCAATAAACTGATAAATAAAATTTGACAAATGGTCAAGTTTTGATATAGAGAAAACAGAAATTGTTCGACTAAAACGTTTATATCATTGTTAACGTTTACAATTGTGTAGAGTGCCTTAATGCTAAACGTTTGTTCTACAAGATAAGATACAAACGCTGTCACAAATCACTGGACCATCAAACCGTAACGACAATTTCATAACAAAGAAATGAATATCATGTTTTGTGTTATTTCATTAAAAAAAGTCTATATTTCTCAGAGATGCATGTGTTACTTTTCAGATTTGTTAAACATAAACAGATGAACATTCGCTTAATTAAAAGAACAATGTCTTGTAAGACAGATAGGTTTTGAAATTATTACATATGCATTTCTGAAATGATGGAAAAACTTCATTGTGTGTTATTCAGGCTCAGATTTATCAGTGTCACCGTGTGGTCTTATTGTTCCATGTGGATTATGCCGACTAAGATAAATCCTACCAAATAAACAGGATACATAAATTAATCGAAATCCTCTTTAAATACAGGATATGCACTTTCCCCCTTGCAATAAAAACAGTAGGACACCTTGAAAATTTCAACCATTTACATTTTATCTTAAATACAAAATAAACTTCCTTTGACATAATGAAATGATATTGCACCACATAGGGGACAGATATAAGACATGTACACCTGAAGCAATGTCATGTAGGCGGGGCAATTTAACTCTTCGCATGCACATTATGTTCAATTTACATAACAAGCCTCTAGAAGGACGTATTGGGCAAATTATAAATTACATATTATGCATAGAATATAGTATATTACCTACAACCAATTCCATATACATAATTAATGTATGAGATAAGAGATCAACAAAACAAAAAGGATTATTATTTTAGTTGATCGCATGTACATGTAGAGAGGAACGAAGGTGATATACTGTAATGAATTAGGTTCCAAATGACTGTGTTAAGTATTCGTTTTGAACAGTATAACGTTAAATTTACAACCGTTTTATTTGACAGCGTTTGTTGTAAGATGCGAATGGAGGATTGCATGAATTGCAAAATACTTTAATTGATTTGTATTATATATACTTGACGTGATACGGTGTTCCAACCTTTTTTTTTGAATGATCTCTGAATATTATTACTATACATTTTAACAGAGTTTGTATAAGATAGAACTGTTTATAACATTGATGCGGTATGCTTCTTGTTATAAAACATTTTGAAAAACATTTTTACTGTTCGTCACTGATAACATATGAATGGACAGATTTTAGATGGAAACTGAGGTCCTTCAGAGATAATCAAGCATGCTGACTTCTTGACACATCAAATGGATTTATGAACATAGCATATGCTTATTATGATTTTCATCGTAATCTTTGCATATATTTATACTTCATCGCCTTTACTCTTACAAATAACGTGCGGACCATGCTAACATTAAATATGTAGGTAGAATGAACAAATCAGACGATTCGAATGGATGAATGGTTTGATATCGATCACGGTCTTATATTTTGACCCTAAAACTAAAAACATAAAGGGCATAAAACAGGTTGTTTCAAATATTCTTTTTTAAGTTGTCGATCTTGTATTAATCTATTTGATAAACTCATTTTTTTATTTAATCAACCGATGGACTATATCATCTCTTCTTTTAGTGGCATGTTAGAAGTTGGATACAACTAAGTACAAGTATGCATGGTTGACAGTTTCTTTTTTCTGATATTTACGACGTTTCGATAGAGATTCTTGTATCGAAATGTATCAAATTTCACGCTTGACAACTGTAAAAGAATCTGTATCGAAACGTCTCAAATATCAGTATAAAGAAGTTATTCATGCATCAATATTTGTACTAACTTATGTGATCTCTGTTTTGAAGAAAATCCAGTTGGTTTATGGTCTTCTTGGGTAGTATTCTACGTCAGTGTTCTTAGAATTCACATTTGGTATAAAATTGTTCGTTATTTCATTCATGCTAAAAATTAGTTTCTTCAATTAGTTCATCTTCTTCTCAAATGTATATGCATAAAATAACTCAATCTATAGAGACATGTTGTCGGGAATGAACTTTGTTTAATCGAGTTGGTTTTTACAAAGTGTTGACAAAAGTTAAAACGGATAATTACGGCACGCCTTGAATATTTATTAGGTTTCTTCCAATAGAAAACTGATTTTTATTCAATATGCAAATATTTAAGGAATATTAATCAATATAACATGTAACATTTTGTATTTTTAAGAAACGTCCAGTGCATATAGGCTAGCAGCGTTAACAAGCTCTTAACATAACAACACATGTAGGAATGTAATAAGAATATTTGTACAGTTTGCAGAGCTAAACCAACCTTGGTAAGTATGCGAAATTTAGGATAGATAAACATCATAACAAATGTATGAAATATATAACTACATACCGAAGACATGATGTATAGCATATAAATCTATAAAATAATTTTATTTTTTTTATTGATATGACACAATAAAGTCACAAGGATATTAATTCAATACAATACAATGCAAGTAATAAAATGGTTAAAAGGTATTCTACATATTACAGAATAATATAAAAATGGATACTCTATCTATTACGTTCTTTTAACAAAAGTATGTATTTCAAAGTTCTCTTTATGTCAAAGTATCTATCATGTGTTAACTTAGTAGAACGTAATTCCATCTGATCGCAAGTGACGACATATCAAATCGTTAAACATTGTCAAGACCAGATTTTATAAGTATATAAGTTATATAATATGGTTGCGAGTAAACTTTGAATTTCATAAGTTGCGAAGCCACACCTTTTTTTGTAATATCATTTGAAAAATGAGATATAGTTAAAGTTATATACTTTTATAAAGCAATTTTATTCTCATTTGAATACAAAGTGAAAAGTGCTTTCCGGCCTCTTGCCATAGACGATGTAATATTTCTACCGGATACAACCAAAAGAAACTTAAGATATCTGAGATTCCTGCACGCACCTGCTTCCACCTGGTCATCATGTAGGTAATATGCACTACCCTCACCTGTGTGAGGCAAAGAATGTACCTTCATTAACAATGAAAGCCACTTATGAAAGAAAAAACGTAAGCCAACACGCACATCCGGAGTGATTTTTCACGTTTATAACTGACATTAGCAGGACTGTCGACATAAGCCATGTATCTAACCTGCATGCTGCATGGCAGATCTGGGACGAGGCATCAAGTACTTTTGTACCTGCACTTGAAATGGATAAACGAAATTTTTCTTGAAATAAACAGGGGGAAATTTAGACATTTTTGAATCTCAGATTTTCTTATAATATACAGTCATTTAGTTTTTTAAAACTACGCGTATATAATAACTGCTAAGAAAGATCGGATGACGCAATTACACTGCTCTAGGTCTGTGGCAACTATGATATTATTGTTTTAGATATCGAATACGAACAGGTTTTTTATATCGCCTATTTTTTAAGATAATTTCTTTTTAAGTAATCAATCATTCTTTGCTATTCATATAAGTTTTTTTATTCATAATAGCAGAAAATTGCCAAACAGTTAAATCAAAATATCACATGTACCCATGATGGTATTGAAATTATAGCTCACTTTCATTGGAAGACTCCCTTTTTTGTTATCAAATAGTTTAATGTGTGAATCATGTACATACATACATACATACATTCGCTTGATGATGTCTGTGCTCTGCCAAGTGATTGATTTACACAATGAAGTAGACAGTGAGTGTATATTTGTTTCTGGTGAAATGTTATCGTTATGATAAATAATTGATAGTGCGCATTTGAGTTCATGAAATACGTTCATAGCATGTCTTACCTATTTTGGTTATGGATTATTCTTATACATTTGTCAAAGAAATACGCCAGATCTAGAGGCTTTGTAGCACAGTTATTTTGGACAAATTTTCAATTTTCCCAATAAATACAGGCTTATTTAAATTCTTTATCTACAGAGAGTGAAAAAAGCCGATTATACAACTAGCATATCTGAATTTGTAGAAGACATTATCCGTTTCCGGCGAAATGTGGCCATTTTTAGCGTGAACACCTTTTAATCAATACGAGTAGGGACGTTGAAGGACGTTCGATTTTTTGGATATCAAGTAAAATAATTGTCTTCCGTTTCTTGAGGACACTTTAATTCATCCAGGTCACGTACTACAGTAACCTTAAATGAAAAATCATGAAATTGATATTGGCGCTCACAAATATTTCGATTATACAGATAATGCATTCTCTTGATATATTGATACTCAACTAATTTTATCATGTAAGTTATTTGGAAAATATTCGCGTATTCAGGTTGTAACTTTTATTCTCAAAAACCGAATTGAATTAATCAAACGTTTGATTAAATCCACATGAAGTAAGACTTCTCCAGTATCCAAATTAGAATGGTATACAATGACGGTGAAATTACGTATACAGATATTCTTTAAGAAAGAATATTTGATCCTGTTAAAGTTAAAAGTATTATACAAAATATGCATACATTCCTAGTTAAGCCGTTTTCAACAACCATTATTTTCCATTTTGTGCACAACTTACTCTTACAAGTTTATATATCTTTAGTAAATGTTTGTTTATCAACCCAAAAAAGCGAAATAGTCTATATTCACTGTTTTACTGTTTTTATCACTCAAAAATCTACCTTTGGTGGTACAAGAGCACACATGTAATGGTATTTTACGAATAATTTGCACGCGTCTGGTGACACACAGTTGAATACATACTTAATTGAAAATACAACATACATATTTGGTTCGTAGCTAAATAGTTAAGTAGACACAATTGCTTATAGAACATTTGACAACATATTTTGTAAGCAAATTGTTCTTACATCCTTTAGTTGATGGTGATAAGGCATATATCAAGTTACATATATCATTATTACTTTTTATGGTAGGTAAGTATCGTTCACGATCTGCATTTAATATTGGACATTTAAGTATATAGTGCATTTCGTCGCCTATTTCACTTGAGTTACAGAGTTACAATATCTTTCATCTTTTGGTATACTTTGCCATCTTCCCGTTTCAATAACTTGTTAGGTTTGTCTATCAACCAAAAAAGCAAGGTAATATATATTCAATAACTCGTAATGTGTGTTAATCAAGCCAAAAAAGCGACATGACAGCTACAAAAGGAGGAGAGAAGTAGTTAATGTAAGTAGTTAATATATAAAAGGCGTTTGCTACTGTTTGCTATATTTGTAAACAGCAATACATGCATTTCGATACTTAGAACTCTAATAGTTAAAACAGGAAGTCAAATTATTTAGAATTTTCGGTTTTTTATTTTCAATATATGTTTAGATTTTAAACTTTTGTTATCCAGACATTAATCTTCCTTTCTATACAAGGTATCCAAAAGTGATGCACGTGTCAACCACAATCCGTCCAATTTTTATCTATTTATGAATTTCATTGTAATAAGTTTTCATTGGAACGTTAAACACAGTGAGCTTTTTGTTCAAGCCATATCTCCCTAATTATATAATGCACATGCTAGCTTCACCAACCTCAGAAAATTGGTCAAACATTATCCATGTATGTACCTGATATGGGTAAGCTCTATGTATCTGTTGGAATCTTTGATGTATGAGTGATCAGTGCCTACCTCTCTCATTTAAGATAAAAGACATGTGATTTGTGACAATATTTGAAACAAGTAAGGAATGAACCTGTAAAATTATACAAGCCTTCATTCGCCTTTGAAAGATAAACTTTACACTATGTTAAACATATCAATGTTTTATAAGCAATGGTATTATAAACCAATTTCGATATGCAGCTTATGTTTTAAGATGTAGGCTGTAAAATAATTTCTAATGAAACTCAATCTAATACACTATACACCATTATCAGACAACATTTTAAACCCATCAAAGAGAAGGTAATTTTTTTCAACATTTAAAGTTTTATTCTCAAAGTAGAAACTTTCTTTGATTGTTGAACCGGATTATAAATCTTCGAAATACTACTTTCAAGAAGTTTCGTAAATATATTTTGGTGGTGGGTCATGAAAAAATACCCTTAAATGGGAAAGGCGATGAAGAGAATTACTACAAGTTTATATACAAACCCAAGAGAAAAACGGCTCATTAATTTATGAGAATATATAAATGTAAAGAGGCACCTTAATCATTGAGAGAGGAGGGTCTAAATGGATGGATCAGAAATAATATTGCTGTGCAATTAGGTATCAAATAAAATAAGTTTAAACATATAAACCAAAGTGAAAATAAATTCCTGTGACAAAACATTGTTTCGGGATTCTGCTTTATATAAGAGGTCGTCTTGACCCAAACTGCAGGTCATGTAATCCGACCCAATCAGAAATGTGACACATTCTTCTCCAGCTATTGAACCACCGTCAGAACAAGTGCCCTTAACATTACACCACGGCTTCTTACAAACAACCTTCGTTCATTCATAATCGATATTTTGAACCTTACACACCACCTAAAACCAGTTTTACACATTCAAGAATCCACAACCTTATAGTATGTCGGTGCTTTGTAGTAAGTGCTGTTACACTGAGCGACAATGATCAGGAACCCTTCACAATGTGTGTCTTTTTAGAGATCGCATTCCAGATGATTGATTTCATGGACTGGTTATGAGAACATTTTTAGAAAATTGACTCTCAGAAACTATTTTAATCTTATTTTTAATAGAAAGAGAAAACATGATTTTAAACATTTATTTCATCTGTTAAATACGATCATTAATTGACATGCATTTAAATTGTATTATTATTGGTAGGTGCAAGAATTTTCAATGGAGAGCAGGGTGTTCACAAAACCTTTTTTTACACGTCGCTCTCAAAACTTACTTCAATTGGTCTTTTTAGGAATTTCTGAAAGGAGGGAAGATGACCCCTTCTCCTGATATCACCCTGGATCCGACGATAAATATGATTAACAATTTAGACGGTTGCAACATGTCCTCTATTAATGACACATCTTGTGTAAAGGATACATCTTATTCATTTCCAAATGACGCAGGGATGCTTTTTAAAACAATTACATCTTAGTTACATTCGGTGAATCATACGTACTGCCATGAACAGCCCCTGAGATCGTGCATTGTTGACATTGCTATACACAGAGTAAACAACTTCAAATAGAATCTTCAAACAACCCGGCTCTAAGGAGACATTGTTCGACCGATTTTTAAGAGCAAATGTTGAGTTGATCATGACCTCTAAACGCGACATCTCAAGCCCAATAAAGAAAGTAAAGAGAACATGCAACTTTTTGTTTTCAATTGAGCACGATATTTTTTCGGCGCTGAAAACAAACGTTTTACGTAATGTGAAACTGCTTGCTCGATATTGTCTAAACAAGGTCCGGAGGTTTAACAAACTAAGTCGGATTCAATGTTTACATTGATTGCTCACCCTCGATCGGGTTCTACAAAAGACGACGTTTAGGGAACTGAAACGAAATGGAAAATTGTCTTACGGACGTGAGGCTTGTTCTGGTAACGAGCTACTGAAAAGCTGACGGTAGAGACAAAACTGTACTCTATATCGCGGACACAAGTGGAATTTATCGGACTGTCGGAGACCAGAGGAACCCGTCCGTTCACTTGACCGCCGTGTTGAAGTATGTTTATCATATATTCTAGTTAAAAATGTCTTTTAACTCTGTAAACTTCAGTAGTTTTGTCGCCAAAAGGTTTTGTTGGCCAATTTGCTTGCACTCATTTTATTGCACTTCATGTTTTAGTGACTTTATTGCAGTAGGTTTTGTCTGTCCAAAAGCTTTAGTAAGTCTCGCAATATGATTTATTTGTTTATTTGTTCCTCGACTTTTGTTTAGTCATATGCTTAAGTGCATGAGAGTTGCAATATGTTTTGTTGGTCTGCATACATTATATCTTCTAGTTTGCACTATAAATTCATGTGGAATGGCCAGGTTGCAAAAACCATTTATGATTCTATCAATAAAGTTGTATGCAAGGATTTAATTGTAAGAGAAAACCAACATGGATAATTTTCAATACGAAATCGAAATATACATAGTCTTTTGGGAAGTTTGTCCTAAAACCTGATTTGCATTTATTTATTGATTGCATTACATTGCTAACTAGGTTAAAATTAGTAATTTGCATTGTAAGTCAAAAGATCTTTAATTGGCATATTTGCAAATGATTTTCATTTTCATGCATTGCGGGAAGAGAAAAATTTAGAGATTTTCTGATTGAATCAATCATTGATCATTCTCTCCCAACAGAGGTAGCTCCGTCATAAATTTCTGTAGACGGAGCTGCCGCTGTTGGGAGAGAATGATCAATGATATGACGTATGGGAATACTGTTCCATCTGTTTTTATTTTGTTAGTTTGGGGACTTAAACAGATTACTATTGTCTTTCAGCTGACGGTTTGCCTATATAATAAATGTAAAAATACTTCAAACTTTTTACAAACTGTAACGTGTTTAATTGGACTACATGCTTGAGAGATTCTTTCCCAACGTCTATACCTTAGTTAGAACCGCAATATTCTTGTTTTTGGTCTTTGCCTTAGTAACTTTGTTGCAATAAGTTCTGTTAGACTATATGCGTAAGTATTGTATTTTGTTCATCTATATTCCTTAATGACTTTGATGTTGTAGGTTTTGATTGACTCTTTTGCAAAGATATCGTTTTACTGTATGCCTTGTGCCTGTTGCATTTTGTTTAATATCCCCTATGACCTAAGTAATTTTGTTACTATAGGTTTTGTTGGACAATTTGTTTGTTAGACATATTTCAATAGAGTATGTGCTGTTGGTCTAAATGTTGGTCAATATGATGTGTCTTTATGAATTAATAAGTGTTGCAATATATTGTGTCGGTCCTTATGCCTTAATGATTATAAAAATAGGATGTGTCGGTCTGTATGCCTTCATGAGTGTTGCAAAATGTTTTGTCGGTCTGTATGCCTTCATGAGTGTTGCAAAATGTTTTGTCGGTCTGTATGCCTTCATGAGAGTTGCAATATGTTGTGTCGGTCTGTATGCCTTCATGAGCGTTGGAATATGTTGTGTCGGTCTGTATGCCTTCATGAGAGTTGCAATATGTTGTGTCGGTCTGTATGCCTTCATGAGCGTTGGAATATGTTGTGTCGGTCTGTATGCCTTCATGAGTGTTGCAAAATGTTTTGTCGGTCTGTATGCCTTCATGATTGTTGCAATATGTTGTGTCGGTCTGTATGCCTTCATGAGCGTTGGAATATGTTGTGTCGGTCTGTATGCCTTCATGATTGTTGCAATATGTTGGGTCGGTCTGTATGCCTTCATGAGCGTTGGAATATGTTGTGTCGGTCTGTATGCCTTCATGATTATAAAAATAGGATGTGTCGGTCTGTATGCCTTCATGAGTGTTGCAAAATGTTTTGTCGGTCTGTATGCCTTAATGATTATAAAAATAGGATGTGTCGGTCTGTATGCCTTCATGAGTGTTGCAAAATGTTTTGTCGGTCTGTATGCCTTCATGAGTGTTGCAAAATGTTTTGTCGGTCTGTATGCCTTCATGAGAGTTGCAATATGTTGTGTCGGTCTGTATGCCTTCATGATTGTTGCAATATGTTGTGTCGGTCTGTATGCCTTCATGAGCGTTGGAATATGTTGTGTCGGTCTGTATGCCTTCATGATTGTTGCAATATGTTGGGTCGGTCTGTATGCCTTCGTGAGTGTTGCATTATGTTGTGTCGGTCTGTATGCCTTCATGATTGTTGAAATATTTTATGTCGGTCTGTATGCCTTCATGAGTCTTGAAATATTTTATGTTGGTCTGTATGCCTTCATGAGTGTTGCATTATGTTGTGTCGGTCCGTATGCCTTCATGAGTGTTGCATTATGTTGTGTCGGTCCGTATGCCTTCATGATTGATGAAATATTTTATGTCGGTCTGTATGCCTTCATGAGTGTTGCATTATGTTGTGTCGGTCTGTATGCCTTCATGAGTGTTGCATTATGTTGTGTCGGTCCGTATGCCTTCATGATTGATGAAATATTTTATGTCGGTCTGTATGCCTTCATGAGTCTTGAAATATTTTATGTCGGTCTGTATGCCTTCATGAGTGTTGCATTATGTTGTGTCGGTCTGTATGCCTTCATGAGTGTTGCATTATGTTGTGTCGGTCCGTATGCCTTCATGATTGATGAAATATTTTATGTCGGTCTGTATGTCTTTGTGACTTTGTTGCAGCAGCTCTTGGTGTGCAATACCCTGGATTTATTTTGGCTATGTTTCGATAATTGTTTCTCAATTTCCCTAAAACCAGTACGGTCAATCCATTATTTTTACCTTTTATTACTGCCATCACGAATACTATTATTATATTACGATAGTAATAAAAACAGTGGAAAAGTTGGTATTGTGAAATGACTTGGGCTATATAACGATAATATAGTCAAAAGCGATGACAACAGTTTATATTGTCAATGATTTGCTCCAATTTAAGCCAGCATTTGTATTGATCAAGTTGAATGTGTACATGTATCGCCTCTTTCAAGAGTATTTCACATGCATCACGGCTGCTTATATTGTTGCAGAAAGAAAGCCTGCGACACCATGTGGTTTTGCAATGCGGTGAAACCTGCGAGCATCGGCAGGAACTAGCGAAACATGGGTTGAAATTCAGTGTACCATTGCACCAAAAACTTACTCTCTGTAAAACAGTTCTCTACTGCAGACAAAGTTGCCGAGCCCCTAGCGGAATTCGAACAAGTGATTTTTTTATCCGATGCCGAACGCACAAACCACTGCGCTATGCCGCCCCGTTTGTTCTTAAAAGTAGAAAAATCTCTTATCTTTGGCCGTCTTGCTACAGCAGGGTATGATAACCTACGAAATGTTCTTACAATGCTCATAGTGTTAAGTAACCGTTTTTCTTTTACCTGCTACCGGCCATTCTCTCCCAACAGAGGCAGCTCCATCATAAATTCCTATACTACGGGGCCTCCGACTTAAACCGAAGGTTTCTCGGGCTTCCGGCAGTTTCCCTTACCGGCGCATTATTGCAACTTAAACTACCTGGCAATATTTCAGCCAATGAAAACACCGGATGCATGAATAACATATTTGTTGACACACAGGCCTATGCAATAATGCAGTCGCAAAATGAGGCGTATGTGTTCTGTAAAGAAGACTCAAATGGCAAGGTGAATATTCGAATAAGTTTAGCTTTTCAAAAGCTTACGGAAATAATTTAGACGATTTGAATGATAACTTTTGAAACGGCGTCGCTGATTGCACAACTAGCTTTGATTGCATCCAATCAGTTTCTACATTTCTAGCTCAAGAAACCTTCGTATTAGGACAGAGGTCAGTATAGAAATTGATAATGGAGCTATCTCTGTTTGGAGATAATGGCTACCGGCTCGTTACTCAAAACAGCATACGGAGTCTCATTGCTTTTCTCAGTATGGCACTGCAAATGATGCTCTATTTTCAGTTATTTCACTGGCTATTTTCATAGCGCATAAGAGGCAAATGTCAACAGAGAAATCAGGCGATCGTCAGAGCCTTCCACGGATACAAATACCCTGACATAGATGGATTGTTGTTTTGTTTTCTCCTTCTCGTTCTTGTGAATTACGTTCCATGTACTCGGTTATTCATTATCCGTAACTTGGGACAGGAGGTTACAGCATTTTGCAGCACAACACAACTTTTAAAAGATGCTGGAGATGAGTCTCTTTATGAACATTCATAAATACCACATCCATGATAGTCCATGGCTAATCAAAAATAAATTGTACCGAGATAACCCGAGGCACCTTCGCTGAAGATGGGCATTTAAGTTAGGGTGTTTTTCTGATAGTGAATTTATCGTTTTTATTATTTCATTTGTTTTATTCTAGTACGAACGTTCGAGCTTAAACACGTGAAGAAAGATATGTGCTTTTTATCCTCTGAAAATAAGAAAACACATGATTTGAATGATTTAAATTATAAAAAGAGGGATGGGTTTTCTTAAATTCCTGAGGCTTTGAATGGTCGTTTCTAAAAATATACTTTCCTTGATTTTATTTGTGACAATTTGATCTTAATACTGATACTGATTAAGTGTCATTGTGATGCCGATGAAGGTAAGTCGGTCTCTAATTTGAAGTTATTCGCGCACCTGCTCTTGGTGTTCCACTCTTGGCAGGTGCGCCACTCACAGGGAGCGAGTCTGTAACGTGTAGCTTGTTGATTCTAACACGCCCTCAATGTCAGTCTCGTCAACACTACAGCTGACAGCTTGTCACCCCATTCCGCGCATGCTCCTGAATCGGGGTCAGAGGTCAGAGACGTTGGTACACGCAGGTGTATCAAGATTCTGCACTTAGCATTGGTCAACAAACCTCATTTTTTTTATTTCATCGGACAATCCCTGGGTTAATGGGAAGTGACAACTATGCTGTGCAACTCTGAAAACTTTTTAATAATATTACATACGTTTAAAAATTGTAAACATACATTTATAATCCTTGAATATCATAACGGATATTTGTCTAAATTTGAGAGAACTATGAGTTGCCAATTTTCGATTTATATCAGGTTTCGTAAGTTCAACTATATGACTTAATTTGTTGACTCTGAATCAATATCAAGCTGGTCATGAAATTAACAGCCTGCTACATAAGCAGTATATATAAATATATATTGTTTACCCTTATATAAGAAGCAGCAATCATTAATGACTAACTAACATGATATACGGAAAAGAAAAATGATACGTTATTTGTTAGTCGAATAATGAATAACTACCTGGCTGATGATTTTAAAAACGAACAGTTAATTGGTTAGTGACTCGTTTAATCTAATACTGCTGACCTATTTCCTCTTCAAATTAAATATTAGCATGGATACTATATTTTCCGTAGAGGGTCGGGCGGCGACCTTACCCGCGTCCCCTACCCAAACCCGATATATCTTCTTTTTTCAAAGCATGACTGTGTTTTACCTTTTACCTTAATATAGAAAATACAAATAATGAATAATTAGCTAGCATGTTATTCAAATATTTAAAGCAACGTTAGAGAAATGACAATTTTAGATCTACAATAATGTTTGGGGATACAACGACGGTTAAGGCAAGCTTTTAAGAAATTTAATTAATTTTGCAGGTGTCAGTTTGCAACAGGAACCAGACGCTAAAGCGACGACAAGCACCCAGTCAGTTTCAACGTCACACACATCACAAATCACAACATCATCAAAACCTGGCACAGATTCCAGAGATGGAACTGAGAAATCCCCTTCAATGAAAGACACGAGTGAGACAACCTCCACAGTAAACAAAGCAGCCGGAAGTATTAATCAGAACGATGGCGACACGAATGTCCCGGATGGTGAGAACACTGAGTTATCTGCCCCTGGTGTACGTGATATCACGGCCGACGAACAAAGTGCGAATATCGAACGTTCATTGGCTGAAGAGAATACCAGTCCAGCACCACTGGGTGATAACACTGCAAATATTACTCAGCCTACATGCAATCAGAGAACCCATCAAGGATGTGACATCATTAATTATGAGCGATGTACTGAATTCGGGACATGTGAATGCCTTAGAGGATACCTTAAAGACGTGATTACAGAGAAATGTATAGGTAAATATTCCATGAGAAGTGTTCTACCAGTCAGCGCTGGTAAAGCAACAAGCTCCTAGTAATGACCGTTCGAGTAATGTCTGGGCTGGAAACAGTGACTCTAAAACTCTGAGAAGTATTCTTTCTGAAATAATTCTTACCAATGAAGGAACATTTCCTTTCGCTATTGCATAATTTCGTCATAGCAAATTATTTACCCGTGGTACTACTGAAAACCTCTGTGTTACCACCAAACAATTCCTCTTGGATCAGATAGAATTACCAACGATATTCTTGAATGCCTCTGTTACAGCTGCACAATATTTCATGGTTCAGATAAGAGTATAAGATTGTTAACAATGGGTGTCTCTGTGATGCAACTGAAAAATACCCTAAAGGACAACCGAATAAGCCCTGTTAATCATACATATCTGTGTTACATCTGTACAATATTTACCCATGGTAATTTGAGAGTCTCTGAATTACAACGCACAATAACTCTGGGGTCAAATCAAATTAAATATGATGCCAAAACTCTGTGTCCCAGCCTCAGGATGCTTTAAGATCAGATCAAGATATGTACCAATCCTTAGAGTCTATATGTTAAAGATGCTTACACCTCATTTCTGAAGACAAATAACCTCGTTTATTCAAAGAATCTCTTTAATACTGCTCAATATTCCGAGGACATGTTCAAATTTCCCTGGTTTATCATTACAGCTGCATGATTCCCAAAACGACAACAATTTTCCATGTTAACCCTGAATTCTGTACTACAGCTGCAAAATGCTTCACAAGGAACATCGTGTAACCCTTGTTAACTAAAGAGTCTATCCTCCAGCATTAAATACTTCAAGGTTCATCATTCTATCTTTGATCATCATGAGATTCCCCATACTACGTCTGCACAATGCTGATTTGGCCAGCCAAAAAAGAGATTAATATTGTTAATCTTGAATGCACTGTAACATATTTTTGTTTTGATTTTATAAAATAATTTAATATTTTTAATGTATTTTTATTTCCCTAATATATATTAGCTCATGCTAAATTAAACATCTTCAGACGAATTGTTTGAGTGGCATTCTACAAGTTGATAGTAAAAGGAAGACAGGGATATTAATGGACGTACGACTTGTTTATTCTAAAAATTGCGACGTTTTGAGTGTAGATCCTTATACCGTTCTCCTACATATCGGAAAATGATGGGTACAGTAAATTATACATGACTCATTGCTCTTATCTTAAGACTGTCAAATATCTCATTACTCAACCCGATTTTTCGTAGTAGTAGTAGTAGTAGTAGTAGTAGTAGTAGTAGTAGTAGTAGTAGTAGTAGAAGTTATCGATATGAAGCGAAGAATGTACATGTCCAGTTTGACATGAACTCCTTTTATCTATGTTAATTAGGGAAATGGTTTTGCCTAAGGTAACCGAACTTGGTATGTTTGTGTAAAGACTCATTTCATTGATTAAAAAAGGCAATGTATATTGCTTATTTTTATTTTTATTTTTGTTAGGTTATTCTTTGACCCCCTATGAAAACGTTCTAAAGTGCTTTTAATGCCCGTGTTTCAGCTGCACAATATTTTACGGGTCAGATCGAGCTGGCCAACGAGTACAAGGAGGAGCTGTCCGACAAGTCCAGTGAAGCCTACAGGACACTCACGTCACAGTTGCGTCGAGTTGTGAGTATAATGGTCATAGACCAAATAAAAAGACATTATCATACATTGTATGAACTTTTGATATGATTAGGTTCATAATTATTAACACGACTAGAGAAATAAGTGGAACAATTTTCATACATGTTTTCAATCCCGTTAGTGCAAAATATCTCGAACGCAACGAACCTCTCATCCGGGAACTGCCAAACAATGTTTCAGCTACTGGAAGCCTTCGAGAGCCAGGACGTAACGGGCATCCTGCACCTGGACGTGGTCAGCATCGCCTCAAACCGGGTGCTGGTCACTTTCGAGGTTGCTGTGGACAAGGTCAACTCAGGTGGACGTCAGTACCTGCAGAGTCAGTACAACCAGGGGCTGACCAACATCGCCCATTGGGATGAGGCGGAAGGATTGGTCAAGCTCAAGGGAACCAACCTCGTGCTTGGAACCAATGGGAGCATCGCCCTTTACATCAGACCTATCAGTGGTGAGAAAATCTTATATCAAACTTATCAATGGTAAGTTTTGATTAGATCATACATAAAGAGGGTTGGTTCATATGAATATTTTGGTGACCTAACTCGTATATATTCAACACATAAGTAATGAGTAATTTTTAAAGCAGTTGGAGTAAAAAAGTAAATCAAATTTTCGTTGTCCGAAATAAGTTTTGGATGATAAATATTCATCATAAATATCTAAACAGTATATCAATATGATATATCAAATATTCATAATTCTATAATCGATCCATATTCACAAATACTTTTGGCCGTATATAAGCTATATCCGTCCAAACGTACGACCGTCCCCTTCTTGATATCGCGAAATTTTCATGAATAACGTCACCTGGAGTCCTCTAACTTGATACCGGTCTTCGTAAGGAAAATACTTCTCAAACTGATGACCTCGACTTAATTTTCAAGGTCACTACGTCTACAAAAAAATTAATAGAAAAAATGTTCAAATTTGATATCAGACTTTAACGACCCTGACTTAATTTTTAAGGTCACCACCACCAGAAAAAAAGGGTGTTAGGCATATCTAAAACAAATAAGTTCCTTCATCCGGCTCGTTGTTGAAAAACTAACGCACAGCAAATATATGCCTATATCACCTTTTACGGAATGCTATTGCTTATGTTGTATAGAAAATATCTTGAACATAATGCTCATATAATACTTTACAGCAAATTATTTTCATTAATAATATACCCAGACCACATCCAATTATACACAGACAGGGGAACCAAGTAGCATATAATGATAACATATGATATAGATATCATAATGATGTGTGATCTGTATGTGTAACGGAGAATATTAAGCGTCTCCCCGTTTCATAACATTTCTATGGAACGATTGAGTGGTTTCAAATTGGTATTCAACGAGTGAAAGCGAGGTACGTACCGATACCATTCAGGAGTTTAATAAAACTGTTATTGAACAGGTTAGTATTTCATTTATTACTCGCAAAATTATATCATAGGAATCATGAACGTCTCTGGCATCACCATTTCTACCGTTTGAACACAGTTACATCTTTTAGTTAACTGCCAACTATTTTCATCAAATATAACCAAGCAACGTCGCAATCTCTACAGACAAATCAATTAGTGTTATATGATAACTTATGCATATTATTTCTTTAATATATCATCATGTGTTAACTTTATGTGTTTTATCAATATTTTTGAATATCTGTAAATGTGATAAATGCAATTCTTCGTTATCAAATACGCGTACTTTGAATAGATATTAATTAATGCACACGTGTTGTTACTGAGTGTTAGCTAGTAAACATTTTCCTGATTTCACAGATATACTGTTATGAATACAATCGTTCAAACTATACGCATGAAAACTAAATGTAAAAGCACAATGCTACCGTGTATGTTTATGAAATAATATATTTTTTCTCATGACCTATTTAAATTTTACATAAACAAAATCATGGTTAACATAAATAAAAATAGGTAAAAATGTCAGACGAGGTTCATGTACAGTTGATATGGAGTAGCGCTTGGACCATTTATGTTCACCATAGTTAAAGGTGGAGTTGCGCTTTATAAGAGCACTTAAAATTTTACCTTAAAATATAATCTATACATTTTGTAAGGAAAACACGACTTTTATTAACAGTGACGCCACCAGCAACAATTTATGAGGTAAAGCTAAATAAAAGAAATGACTAAAACAAAACGATTCATAACAAATTCATTTAAAGTAGTTCAAAAACTAACTTTCCTTCGTCGATGAATTGACCATAGCATGTACGAGGGTGGCCTTTATCGACATATCAGAAACAAAACGCACTAAAATCATCACGAAAGATGTTGATATAAAATAAATTTACTCATTAGAAAATCAGTAATAAAGTCAAACATATGAACAGTACAGTAACAGGTACATGTTGTTACAACTGCTGGAATAACACGGAAGCGGAAAGACCACAGGAAATATCCAAATAAATTTAGCCTTTGAAGAACATCTATATATAGTTCATGATATATTGTTATAGAGTCACAAATCTTTCAACGCCATATCCATTTTAACAACTGGGCCTGATTCCTGATGGTTTCGCAGCGAAAAAACCCCAAAGAATTTGGGTTATTGCAGAAAGGGTGAACCTAATCAAAAATATTTTACAATTGTTCACAAACTAACCTTTTTCATTTATAAAAGATGACATTACTTTTAAATAGTATGGTCTGAAATCTGAATGTAAGTTATTTGATAATATGAATAACTGTGTATGTTTCAGAAACAAACCACTGCGTTGAGAGGCAGCACAACTATTGCGACCTGAACGCACGATGTACGCATAGTATGCGCTCCTTCACGTGTCGCTGCCAGGACGGGTACGACGACATATCTCCCGACAAGATACGCAGCCCTGGCGAACTTTGCACTGGTTAGTTCATGAGTAATCCTTAAGCAGTATGACTATCGAGCGATTTTGATGTGTAACTTATCGTGAAACAGAATACTGTTTATCACTTGCGAATTATGCTATGTTGACTTTTTCTGTGAAGTTAGATGTTATGCTGTTATACAGAATTTGAGGTGTTACGTATCGTTGTAAAAGAACATTGACGATCGGTGCGATGGTCCAAAACAAACGCTCGAATGTTACTAGAGGCTGCTAATTCCGATAAACGATGTTCTTAAGGAAAACTTTTCTTCATTACAATTTCTTAATTGTGAAAAAACACTTTTCTAGATTACATTTTAAATTGCAAGCTAATAGAAAAAACTTCTGGATAACCTCTTGCTTATCATGAAAACAATTAACTTGATATCAATATTGATATTCTTATTCTCCAGTGGCGTGTCCGTGTCGGAACAACGGGACGTGTGAAGCTGTGGCTGGTAGTGTCGTGTGCAGGTGAGTTCAGTGTACAGCTCCGCCTTATGCACGCACACTATTAAGTTAATTATAAGTATCATCAAAGTTCCGATCGTTTGTAATCCTTACATGTAGTTATTCTTAATTGATGTTTCACAAAGTGGTTTAGTCAAAGTCCTATATATAAATAATTGAATGTTTTGAATCAGAAATCTGGTTTTCCGTAATTGATTGCCTTCTTTTTATTGTTTGACAGGTGCCCGCAATGGTATATTGGTGGAAGCTGTGAAATAAATGGCAAAGGTATGTACATAGTCCAAAGGAGTTCAAATTACTTGAATAATTAGTATATACGTCTACATCTGCAAAACGAAGGTTTGATAACTTATCACTATATCGCATTGCAAATATCATGTAATTTCGGTTTAATTGGGCGTTTATAAAATAACTTCAGCAAAACTGAACAAAAAAACGCGCAAAAAACAGTTAAGGTTACTTTGGGGTAAGATATGCGATTGCGTTAAAATACTATTGATCTTTACTTCTGTATTGACAATTCAACATCACAACATCTCTTTTCTGTAATGGTACGATGCCTCAAAGTTATCTCGATTTACATGATATTTGCACTAGTATACTCCGTTGTATATCGGTTCTTGTACTAAAAATTCTACATTTTCCATTTTCAATTATATACATATTATTTTCGGTTGAAGACACATGGTAAGCAAGTATTTTGGTACAAGTCAGTGACGTAGCCTACGAAATACGTGAAATTGCGTGGTCAAAATGACTGCAAAGGAAAACTTCTATTTACACATATGAAAATATGATAATATCAGGTCCGTCATGTTAAACTGTACTGTCAACGAATATCAATTATTGATTATTAATTCGCAATAAGACTCCTACAAAATGAAAATGTTATGTATCACTTGAGCGAGAGCGAAAAAAAAGGAAAGGGTTTAATTGGACAACAATGCCCTAAATTGGACTAAATATTTTCTATCATTATCAATTGTAATTCATCTTCATCGCATAATAATATCCAGAAAACGGCGATACGTACACATGAACATGAAAATCTATAACTTTTTAATGATATTTCACCAAATTTCACTCTCAACTCTTGGAGGAGTATACTTACCCAGCTCGCTATTCTCTGCCCACAGACCTGCTGATCATCTGTGTGAGTGTGCTGGGCGGTCTCCTGGTGCTCACTCTGCTTATGTGCCTCGTCTGTATCTGCGCCGTCAAGAACAGGTGCGTGAGAGGAGTCTCCCTCACCCTTACAAATATGTAATTCAATGTAATATGTAATTAGTGATTCTGTATTTGAAATTAATAGACATAAATGACTTATAAAATTAATTTCGTCTTTGCTTCTTTCCCCGAGAGATATTTTTATTTACCTTGGTGAAGTAATGGTACATAAAGAATACACAATGGTGCTTGACATATACCAGGTATATTTCATCGACTGACAAAATTGACATTTCACGAGTGTTGCACGAGTAAAATATCACCTTTAACCAATTTAAGTTGAAACAGACCTGGTATTTGGCATCTTTCATTATTTTATATCCAAGTTATTACACAAACGTCAAAGTAGCAAAGTAACTTTCAATTTCTGACATAGTTGAAAGTGGTTCAGGCAACTGATTACAGCGAAAATATAAGATATCCTCAAATATTGCTTTTTCTATACAGAGATAATCATTAGCAAAACAAGCTTGATACGAGTACTCTGATGTCTATAGTTTTAGTAGGCTATCTGTCACAATTTTGAAAAATAAAAACGATAGGATCACTTCAATTTCTTTATCCTCTGGAACAGGAAGTCTAGTAGGTCCAGCACCGTGGGAGTTGGCAGTTTGGACACCAGCGTTGTGAAGCTACCCCGGGTCTGGATGGACGGAAGTCGACCATATGAACTTCCGCCTCGTGATACGCGGCGCTGGAGCTACGTATCTGAACCGATACGCTACGTCGACGAATACGTAAGTAATGACATTACGTATAAATTTGATTTACGAGAAACCGTGTAAAATATAAATCTTATACATTAAAGTTTTCACTGAAACTTCTATTTACAATATATATAGAATTATTTTTTTAGGAAAAACAAGGAAGAAATGTGCAGACAAATATGTTCAGACAAGCTGCCAACGTTTTCGGTCTTTAACGAAAAAAACACAATTGTTATGTCATATATCACATTACTGTTTGTGGTACTAAGTTAACTTTGAGCCACGAGAGTTTATCTAATTATGTGTCTTTAAACAGAATACAAAACTATCTTTCAGATGATGGACGACTATGTACACGCCGAGACACTACCCCTGCCTCGATCTCACGACGCCAAAAAGAGGTTTTATCCTGCCTATGGGGTAATTGACGTTTATTTCTTTCTCGCATTCCATTGGTTGTATTGGTGGGTTTATATTGAATGTAACATTGTTGTTCTATGATACAAGGTAAGATAATTCAGATTCTAACACATATACACTAATAGAAGTGCAATTAATCGAATTAATAGATAACAAAGTATATTGTGGTTCTGAAGGATTTAGAGTTTTGAGCGTCTGTTCACGTGAAGAAAGTCCTAAGCCAATATTGATCAATAGCACGTACTCACCACTATGCCGTGTTACCTTATAACTCGTGCAGATTCGGGCACACTATCGCTCTCGCTCGAATAATGCAAATCAACACTCCTTAGGTAAAGTCAATTGTCAGACTTGCTCTGGTGACAATCTCAGTTAGTTTTAAAATGGACAATATTATGTTTGATGGTCCTTAACCAAAAATGGTATAATGTTTGACACTAACGATAACGCCATATTCCTTTCCGAAAACTTGTCTAAAGTCAAAGTCAATGACGTTTATTGTACTTAAGGCCTGCGGCCCATATACATGTGATACAAGTTTACAGTGGGTACAAACATGATTATTAATATAAGATAGCAGAATTCATAATTCAGATGTTAATTTGTCTCTTAATATAACAGCATGGTTTACAAAAAGAGCTATATTACTTATTACTTTTTCGTTTCTGGAAGACATAATTGAAATAAAGGCAGCTGTAGGGTACTTTGAAAGATAACGGTGAGAAATATACATTTTTCTTAAATCAGCATAGTGTGGACAAACGAAAGCTAAGTGCAAAACCCTCGCTCTAGCACTCGCTGGTACGCCATATGACAGACATGATAAAGAAATAAATACCTTATATTAACTTAAAGAAGAAAACCATCTTTGTTTACAGAACCAGGCCTATAGCAGCTCCACTCTCAACATCCGTCCAGGCTCAAGACATTAAACTTTGGAAGGCAACAAAACTGCTTGTATTTGCAATTTCTGCAGTTGTCGACGACCATTGGTATATTTTTCGTAAAAAAATAAACATTCAAGGATATGTTCAACTTTAACGGCAAGGCAAACCATCATTCCATCACTGGCTAGTTAAAGCCTCATCCTTTCTATAACATCTCTTCAGCACACTCCGTCTGAACTTGCAAGTACAATCGGAGATCTTGATCTTGATACTAAACGCCGATTTGGATGCTACACTCAAACCATGGATTTTGACTCAATACAGTCAAAGGTTAAACTTGTGCTTGTGTCACTGGCACGAGTGATGCCTTTCGGGAAAGTTTGGGTACACTATCTTCATTGCAGTGTGTCAGATTGTGGGCGTTAATGATAGAGTAACTAGAAGACATTTTGCTTTAAAAGACTTTCTCAACTGTTGAAGAATGTCACGTCAGGCAGCTGTTCACAGTCACTTGGTTTCTAGCATCGCTATGATCTTTCATGATGAATCAATGTAAGGAAGAAGTCTCTTTATTAATATGCAAGCAAAATTTACAAAAATAATTATAAAAGATCAAGAAAAGAAATATGATCATTTATGGACTCTATCTTATCTTTGTTTTAAAAAGAACTTAAAATGCCTCCCTGCACGAAAACCCATAAACATTTGTATAGTTTTCAAAATCTTATTTTCAAACGCATTTCTTTATAAAGTGTGGTCTCGCTTCATAAAATCTCAAAGAAGGAAACTCATTTGAACACTTGGTGATGTTTCTTGCAGCTAAAGGGAAATAACTCTTCTCACCATGGCTCGCCGACTGCTTCCAAGTGGAATGCATGTTGACGATCGATTATGATGAGATATAACTTGAGATTTTATATCGCATTTGATACCATTATACGTCAGTCTGTGACAGAATTTAAGTTTTCTGGGCAATGTTGTCCACTCAATTTGAGTTTTCTGGCATTTTGTATTATCAAAACATATTAATTTTACTTTAAGTTGAATTAGGAAGACAAAATTTACTCGAACAGTCCACTCCGAAAAGATCCACACTTACAAAATATGGGCGAAGGTTGCTATGTTCCATTTTTACATGACAAATTTTCAGTGTAACATTAATTTACATCATACTTTTACTAGATATTTAGAATTTAAACATGGGTTTTAAGAAAGGTTTTACATTTTATACCTGGAATCATGTCATACATGTAATCTTATTATTTATATGATATTCCTGTGTATATACATATTGACTTTTTTATATATATTGTATATATTTGTGCATGTTCTAGTCGGTGTTCACGCGTTGAGTATAATTATGTGCTCTGTGTATGTAAGATTCTTTGTACATAAGTTCTTCCATTAATTCCATTCTTTGTTTTGAATTAACAATTTTTCTCTTTTGATTGGATCCGATGTAATTCTATGATACATTTCTAACGAAATCGTCAATTTATTCATCCGCTCTCATGACACGTTTTAATATGTTTGATGTTTATATTTTGATTGAAAGAACTTGGAAATTTTGTTGCATTCAGTATCATCATACTTATGATAAAATTTATGCCATGCCTATGCCAGAATATTGCCTTTACTACTAATTGTACATATTTCTTACTTTATTACATGTTTCTTTAAATTGCTGCCATGGCGTTCGTGGACATTAGAAATAAAAAGATTCCAAAGAACCAGCGTCCTTGTTTTCATTCCGACATAAAGGTACATATAGGTGGTGGCACGCGTTACTTTCCATAGCGCCCTAAGTGAAATCCAGCAACCTTTGGCGTGGCTCGCCGCATGGGTGGGTGACCTCATGGGTCTTAGAGTTACAGGAATGATTCCCTGCCACAAACCGAGACCATGAGTTGAAATACTTGAGGTGTCACTCAGGGTAAATAAAATTCATTCGTGACGTACCCTGTTCACCGAGAGGTGCAAACGGGTACATGGGAAAAGTTTGAGGTGACCCTGGAGCGACTATGCAAGTCAAGAGTGGTGGAGCATTGAGTGCGCTGAGTCCACTAGTCGGGATATGGCGATATAAAAAGTATATTATAAAACGGATGAGGATAATTTATGACGGTCATCTGACAATGTATCAACATGATAACTCCCATCCTCGGTAGCTCAGGGGCTGTACACCAAGGATTGGGAATTCATCCTAAACTTACATGTGATTTCTACTTCAATGGATTTAAACGTTTTGCAAATTACACATTGTTCGATAATATGTCAGAGTGTTAGCAATTTAAGATTATTTTATGGACGCTTCAATTGTTTTAATACAGAACCTTTTCTGTTATAATTGTAGAATTGTTTCCCAAAGCCATCCAGTTTATCACGACACTAAGTCGAGGGTTGAACTGATGACTACATGGAGTGTTTATTAGAAGAACGTCTTTCTCGCTTCCTTGCGTATCCCCTTACTTATAACACAAGTAACTGTCAATTTTACAGATAGACAATGTGATTCGAATACTTACCACAAATTAGGAGGGAGCCTACAAAATTATACCATGCCGTCATTCATCCTCTTTCATATTTACCCTATGGTTCAACATATCTATGTTTTATTAGTAATGGTATTCAAAACATGTTGATATGCGACTGAAGTTCTAAAATTTAACTCAATCTATGACACTATATACAATTATCAGACATCATCTAAAATCCCTTAATGGAAGGGTAAATTTGTTTCTTTTCAAAATTCTTTTAAGTGTTATTTTGAAAGGAGAGACGTTTCCGTAAAATGTCCATGAAAATATTTTGAATGTTGAACCGAACATATAAATTTTCAAAAGACCAATTTCAATATCTTTCGGTTACACTTTCCGTTTTTTTCTCTTGGGTATGTTTATAAAATTGTAGTCCTCTCCCATCCGGCGCAATTTTCTTTGTGGACCTTCCCATTTAAGTGATTTTTTCATGACCCTCAACTAAAATATAGCTAAAAAAACTTCTTGAAATTGGTCCTTTGAAAATTTATATTGCTCATGTAAAGGATTTAGGACATATGAGAGAATGTGTGCCTCATTAAAACGTTGAACATGTCTGCACAAGTCTGTTGAACGGTATGAGCACTCTATGAATGCAATCACTTTGAACTGGATTAGATCTTTGAAACAAGCACTTGCCAGTGATATTATGTGTTATTTGAACGGCTTATAGCATACCATTTCGTTTCTCATTCTATAGACATGTTAATGTCATAATTTCTTTAAATGTCATGTCATGTATACTCTGACAGGAATTATTTTGAAATAATTGTGTGAATTTGCGTGGATTGCTCAATCTGTTATCTTAAACCAAAAGAGAGAAATTGCTTTTCGAGCGCCCCTTTTTTAAAATGTTGCGAATGAGGGTGAGACCAAATAAAGTTTTCTGGAAAGTTTTATAAAATCTAGATATTTAGTAGATTCCTTGAAAGACTGAGTAGACAAAAAATTCAATTACGTCACTCGATAGACAAAAATCAAGCATATTTCAGTTGTTTTCGATATTCCTTAACATCGATGTTTTCTAAACGTCATATTAAATTTTTTAAAAGAGGGAACATAACCTTTCCGTTACGACTTTCATCAAAAAGAGCAAGAAGAATGCTATGAAAATGAGGGTCTTCTTAGACCATGATAGTCTCACTGAGTTTCCTCTTATTGTTCTTAAAGAACGAAAATGGTGGACAATGCATTCCATTCTATTCTCAAAGGTATTCTTGTTCCAGTCCAGTGACCTTTGATTACACGAACAGGAGACAACTCCCCTATAAATATTTTCTGCATGCAAAAGCGTCACTGACACGTGCCCAAAAACAAGGATCCATGAAGGCACCAATTACACACTGAGATACTCAGTGAATTTACTATTATTGTTCGAATAAGTTCATATCCAAAAACAGAACTCTCTATTTATACACAACGAGGGTAAGACTTATGTTTTAGCGTGTCAATTACATTTTCAAGAAAACTCCAGAACCTTAACTGTTCATTTGGCAAGGATGACTATTTTATCTTCTTTAAGGAGTATTCTAGCTTTGAACACAGGGAGTACCTTTGCTAAGTTGTTAATGTTGATTAGCTTTTTGTCCCATCTGTAGGTAATACAGTTGTCGCACAGTCCGTCTGTCTGTCCGTAATCATTTCGTCTCAGGAGCAGAACTCGGAAAGTTTTCATCAGATCTTTCTTAAACTTGTTGCCTTTTGATAGTTTCAGAATTCTGAAAATTTTGTGTTTTTTCGTTTCCATGGAAATGTGTTTTAATTAGGACTCATATCTTCCTGAAACGTTTCATGTGCATTACCCACCTACAGAAGTGGTGTATTTTAATATCTTCAGAATTAGGAAAATGTATTTCAGTTTTCTTGGTAACAAGTAGAACGTTGACTACAGGAAAAGCTTTATTCCTGGAGAAGAATTCAAAAACGGCTTATCATATCTATCTGAATCTCTACATTTTACTAGAAATTATCTTTCAAGGATATGTGTTACAAATTGTTAGAGACCGGTGGAATAAGTCATCTTCTGATGATTGTCGTTTAACTTAAAGTCTACCGACAGGCGCAGTGAAAACATGAATTTTCAAGTATACTATACTACAAAAGCGACCAACAAAATAATCCAATTCTAAAAATGACTTGTTAATAAGCCATTATTTTCGAAGGAAAGAAAGAAATCGAAACCCATGACGGTTTCTTTTATTCAGCTTCATGAATAAGTTAAGTGAGTAACGGTGGGATAGTTTAAAACTATGGTGGTGTCAATTCAGTATAATCGAAAGCCTTTAAACAGAATGAGTAGAATTGATAAAACATTGCCATCGCTTTTCGAAGAATCACCATAAAAAAATAAATAATTTTACTCTGGCAATGCCATTATATACATGTATTGTTAGAGTTGCTAATTTTCATAGTGAGACGCAATTCTACAATTTTGAAAACAAATCTTCATTGTCGTTTAATACAGTCGACGCCAAGAGTTTAGGCATAGGCATTTTTCCATCAAGAACGTCGTATTATTGTATTAAGACTCTACGCTTTCAACCTATTGAAACATAATACCTTTGCGGGGAAAAAACTTTGAAAAAAGCTGAGGTGTAAATAGACAATTCTTTAGATCAGGAAACTTTGGAAACACTTTGAATGTGTTAGTTCTTCTCTTAAAAAACTTGTATCACAGAGTTTTGAGGCAAAATTCATTCTGAAATTGAATTTTCTTATTTTCATTTGGATTACAATGTCTTTGTAACGGTATTTTCAACTTGTATATTTTTAGCCATTTCGAAGAAACGAATTCGAAGGTCTCGGTAAAACGTTTAGTTTGGTCACATTCCCTTTTAAATTTTATATAGATAATTGTTAAAATCATAATCTAACAAAGTGCAATTTGAACCTTTAAAAGGGACTTTATCAACATTTCATTTATCATTTTAATGTCTTATCTGCAGTTTTACACACATGTTGATTGTTCCTGCTTTAGTATACGATCGATCGCCACTACAATGTCGCCTGGGTGAGGCTACAGAAGTAAAACATGACACAAAACACGAAAAGATTAACTGAAGAAGACACGCACCGTAAAAGTCAAGAAGCATGAAGTTCGAGATGTATTTATTAAGTCAAGCTTGACTATAGATGGTATATAATTCATAACCGGAGGTCTATGGGGAATAAACCTGTTAATAGCCATATCAGTGAACCATAACACATTTTATAACTACGGGACTCTCAAAGATGACCATATAAGGAATGATGCCAATGATTATTAGATGATTCAAGCACCTGCCTTGTAAATGGCAATAGCAAGGAAGTCTCTTATCTTGTGTGGAAATCAACAGAAAAACATATGATACTTTTTGGCCAAAGTTTTAAAAATTATTATATTATCAATAACGTTTGATTTGGCATTTATGATCCATGACATTATAAACTTTTAACAGGACTGCAGACGACAAATTCTTTAAATATTTTAGCACACTAGGAATATAGATGCAAAATATCTATAGTCATGTCTGAACACTGCCATCTGATGATTGAATGCAGCGTTCCAGTAGCTTTACCATTTACCTTGTTAACGACCTTCAGCTTGTTACATATATCTAGCATACATTCTAAACCATTACTAAGTAATTTGATTCTGAACTTCATCCGGCATGAATTCCTATCCTCCATAAGAATAGTTAGGTTATCGTTGGTGAAATAAAGGCTGCATAAATATTATGGTATCGAAGATAACAGTGGTCTTATTCCCAACTACTTTCCAATGCGAGACACTTCTTAATGAGTGGCGGTACGTTTCAATCCGTTTCGCGCCGCACAGGTACCCATTAGAAAGCTTGACGATATGAGGGCAATGCAGATGTAGTCTCTTGTAATCTTGTGTAGGGACATACTATTGTACAAGACCCTGGATATTATTTTGCGTCTCGAGATTCGAAACCAAGTCTACACTAGGTGTGGGAGGCAAGCATGCTTACCTCCATATTAACACCTGGTGTTGATGTTTGCTGTGCATATACAAATAACAATGTATGGAATACCTCATAAACAAGCCGTTACATAAAGAATAAATCTAGTTGTTAATAGTAAAATGATAGTATTACCCAATTTACTTTTTGCACGATAGCTAATAATCTTTATTTTCACATTTAACAATGTGTCGTTTTGATTTGATTATTTCGTTCCTGTCATGTAACAACGTCATGTAACAGGGGATAGAACGAGACCCAAGATTATTTAATACGACGTTTATCACATTTGATTTTGTATCTTATATTCAACAGAGAAATTTTACTAGGATTCGTGCAAATAACACGTGTGATTTCGTCTTCGACAATTACGTACGGGTGTTAATTGATTTTGATGTATTTTTTTTATATTTGTGTATTTTTACGTGAGATATTTTGAATAAATATAATAATGATGTTTTATACATTATTTACATTTTAATAGATGCCATTTAACTCAAAGAGTGACGTGCACTTTTAAACAAACAATAAACACATGATTTCTTTAAAGATACACTAGTATTTTAAGGCATTTTAGGATATAGGCAACCATTTTAGCTTTCTTACGCCGCAAAGGAACACTTCTTATTCTTTACGATTGACTTGCAATCTACACTAAAAAAAGGTTATGATGTCCTGCGTCGACTAAGATGTAAAAATCAACGGTCAGCTGTGACTAGAATGAGAAAATACGAATTGTTGAAAATTAGTAATGAGTGCATTTAAATATACCTCAAACTTTGACTCGAGAAAAAAGGATGGAACATTATTTATCAAGACAATCTTGTAGCTAGAGCGATTTCAAAAACATAGAAAAACATTGGATTAACCATCAAGGCTGCGACTTTTCCCTTCTCTGGCTCTGGGCAAAATTTGAATATTTCCGATATATAGTTCATGCGAATTTAATGCAACGTTGCATTAATGCTTCCGGTTTTATAGATTTAACTTTATAACCTGATTACGTTCATATATTCTAAATACTTTTATCGTTGAGTGCGAAAGGTAGGCAATATCTTTTGATATGCATTGTCTGTGTTATAGTTGTATTTACGAAATAATTGGTGTGCGCAAGTGCCTTTATGAACAAAATATATATTCAGTTAATCACCATACGGGGCACCTCTAAGTATGAACAAATACCCCCTTTTTCAACAAATGTTAAAACTGACCGCAGATTTTTCAATGCCTTGAAGCCCAACCACTACGATGCAGCAAAAGATTCGTGAAATCGAAGTCCTCATCTTTTTTGTTCTTCCAGACTTTCTGTCACGAATTCGATCAATTCAGTTTGCTTCACAAAACAGTAACTCGAGTGCTTTTGTTGGATGAAATATTTATTGGTCCTCCAGAAGATGACGCAGACCGTGACGATACTAATGGATAATCCGCCACCAGGTTCGACTCTAGCGGCATGCTGCGACTTGGAAGACACTGTGTGCAACGAAGCAACAAACCGGTGCCAAGGTGACACGTGACATTGCTTTAACCTGTCGCCCTCTGATTGGCTGTTTCCGTTCATAGCATCTGCACTTTTATACGATATTTTAAGTGTGTTATAGCACCCTGAAAATCGAAAATGTTTTGGAATTTCGGCATCTACTATTCATACCTAAGTTAGTTGTATAATGATTTGTTACGCTCGATATTACTTATTGCAAATTTGCTTTACGATTAAAGTTGAGTATTGACTCTTCCTTTCAAATACTGAAGGATCACGGGAGCGTAACGAACCGGATACAAGATGTCATCCTCAATCTGATGCTGAGTTCATTAAGTTAAATAATTTTTTAAAATTATTTTGGAAAGATTCTTGTAAAACATCAAATGGTTGAATATTGAATATGTTGATATTCGAATTTTGCATCGAAAGAGGACAACCCTATACAAAGACTTGATTAGGCCTACCACCAAATTAACAGATAAATGAACACGTGAAACCCTCAAAGGGTATTTAGCCATGTGTGAGATAAATGAAGCATAGTTCAGTGTATGAAGATATTATGTTCAGGTATCTTACTATGGTTTGAGGGACGATTTTTAAAAATGAGAAATGAACATTTAAGGACTAACAAGCTTTTATTTGAGTGAATGTTTGTGACATTTCAATGATGTTTCGTTCGAGAGAACGTATCATTCTGTTTTGTCATAAATTGTGTATCCATCTTATTGTGTTATTATGGTGTCGTTGATGTTTTTCTTGCATGGTAATTATAACATATCTTTTTCAAATGTTTTACAAATGTATATCTGAAAATCAAATTTCTCAAATTTTGAAAAACATTATGCAGAGATTACAGGTTTGCAATTTATTCTTGAAAATACATTGCTTTTTTTTGGGATGCCGTTTGATTATAAACTGCCTTTAACTTTTTAAAACTTTTTTTATAATTTCGTGAATCCAAATTTCTCAAATTATGAAACAAATTATGCAGAGGTTACGGGTTTGCATTTTATTCTTGAAAATACATTGCTTTTTATTTGGATGCCGTTTGATAATTACCTTCTTAATCTTTTTTTCAAATTTCGTTAGTCCATTTATTTTTATTTGATTCTTCATATATTTCTTTCATCATATATTACTTCTCCTTGACCTATATTTTCGAAGCTCTCTTAGTGCCAAGATCTATCTAAAGAGCTATGCTAATATTAATGTATGGTACTAACGACTATCTTAGCACTAAGAGAGCTTCGAAGATCTAGGCCCTGATCAATAACGATACGAGAAAAATAACAAATTCAACAATCGATTTGAATACAAAGTAAAACTTTGTTAATTAGATATAATATTCATTCATCCTTAACAATTATTGTGCATGCACCATAAATTTGCTTAAACGCAATAATGCTTTTCTGTTCAATAAAAAAGTCATTGTTTATTGAAAGATATGCATGAGTGCAGTAGGAACGTCTCCACTGACATGTCATAGCAGGAGGCCTATGCTTGCTTCAGTTGACTCGGGCGTGACGACAGTGCTTTCCTATGACCAATCATTGAGACAATTGAGTTTCTGTGAATCACATTATGATAAGTGAATTATCAAAGTGTTTTTGATAATCACTCAAGAAGGAAGTGAGAGAAAGGTTTGTCAAAATCATGTTTTCATATCCCTATTTCAAGAAATAGTCATTTCGTACTCAGACAATACAATTAAAAATTTTTTTAGATCATTATATCTTCTCTGCATTTTACCCTCTATGTCTTTGTTTTTGTACAGTTTTTTAGTATTCGTGAAAGATTTTCTACAATTTTCAATGATCTAAGAAAGATTTTTATATCATATCTGATCGTGATGGCCTTTGTGGCCAAATCGAAAATAAAGGCTTCACAGAATGGGAGAAAGTATTGCTATTAGTCTACCCAACTCCTTTCACATTCATTATTAGTTCACAGCATATCCATCCTATGATATTCTTGTCATTTGTCTTTTATGTTTTGGAGCAAACAAAGTTGATTTATCTCTATCTATCGGATGACATTTTCCTTATTTTGAATCTTCCTTATCCCTATCTTCGAATTCTCAAATATACTTCGTTTTGAAAACTCTATTTCTATTATGAAATACACATTTTCAATTATAAAGACTATTTTACTAAAAGTACGTTATGGTTGTAATATAGATAGCATGTAAGCAGTATCAGTTTTATGTGTGCATAGTCGCGTTAGTGTCGTTATATCAGTACTTTTATGTTAAATAAAAAAATTCTCTCTACTGCTAAACTTCTGAGGTTGTTAATTGACTATAAGTATGGAGAAAACTAACGCAATAAATATAATCTCATTTAATCAGCACTTTACCACGCGTCAGAACGTTGCGTGTCTTATTATACACTTTAAAATCTATCGGTGATGAATGATGTTAAGATGTTTTAACCCATACCTGTTTTCTACCTTTACATGTACATCTATTGAAAGATTTGTGAAACATATTATATATATATAAACCCATCTTTTAAAACATTATTCGAATTCATTTTCATGTTTTGATTCATAGATATCGAGTGGTCTACAAACAATAGACACAACCTTTTTTGCAATAGGGGACCTCCCCCCTCAACCCAACCTTCAAAATTTCAGGAACCCTCACTGACTTAATCATTCTGCGTCACTGCAAATTGTTGTCCATAATAAGACGTAAAGCTCTTTTTTCACTTACACTCTATCTATAGGTGTTATCTACCAGATTGCCGGCTAGGGTGATGAGGTGAACCCCCGGGTGTTTCAACGCTTACACATGGACTACAGAGAAATTAGTAAATGTATCTGGTGTATGTAGAGGGACTATCAGTCGCAGCCGCTCTAGTTACACCACGTAGTCGGTGTCTCTACAGGGAGGAATCAATACACTGCTCTATCTCTTCATTCATATCTCTCTCTTCATATTCAGGCTCAAACGTAGCATTATTACGGACAATAACCAAACTAACTGAATGAGTGTAACTAATAAACGAAGCGATTTGTTTATTCTGCTATTGTCTTGGCAAAAATCATTAACTTTTATACAACATGTCTTTACATAACAGTCTGCTTCATAAACACAGATCCCATACGTCGCCACTCCCCTTTTTCCATAACTGTTTCAAAACCTGTATTGCTTTATATGAAGACTATTGTTCACAAGGTGATGTCTCGCATCAGCATTGTGAGCTGAATGATGGATTGTTGGCTGTCCTGCCGTCCATTGTCTATCAGCAGAGACGAGAGCCAGTCGACTGTCAGACAGACAGACAGATATACAGGGCAACACGCGTTCAATATTTCATTGCGTGCCCATACAAAGACCCTGCGTTTCCTCATTATTATTATAGCAGTTTGAATAAAGCAATGATAAGGGACGAGTCTCGGGCCTGCTCGTCAGTTGCCTACCTCCCCGCTGCAGCTGATCGTCTCCCATCCTTCCATCCTTCTTCCCTCTTTCCAGTAGAAGTGCGCTCCATTCAACCTTGATACCTCACTTCAAAGATGCCGCCAGTCTTCGCGAACGCTCAGGTAAGTTTACCTGTTGGATGGGACGTCCTGTTTAGGAATGTAGTCCAACTGCTTCTCTTCCCCATTTTTGCTCTTACTATATGTAATGCAATGCAGGTATATCTTTGAGGACTTGGTCAGCAGAAGCTCATCATGGTGAATGAATGAAACAGATCATTTTAAAAGCAAGAATTACAATTAAAATCAACTGTCATCATTCTCTCGAATGTGGATGTCAGCTGTTAATAACGCGAATGCCGGTTAAATTAGTAAAAATTATATGTTCCAGGAGATATTTGACGATGATAAAATTGATCACTTTGTCAGAAAGGTTGTAAGTTTGATATATTTGACTGGGACATTATAGATAGTGACAGGGTATGACGTCGAGGAATGCCGCTACACCTGTCGATTAGGGAGCCAGTTTGAACCACACAGGTAGTAGGTACGGTTCCCATGCTCACCTGACATCCATGTTCCCTCTATATACGTACACATGCCCTGTATCAACGTGCTAATGAACATGGGAAATTGGAAAACACGTGTCTCTAATTCAATCAATTTCATTGTGGTACGAGTTTATAGATTTCGGAAGAGCGTTGTAGTAACTTGCGGTGCCCACATGGCTCAAGGTTTTCTCGCTTACGAGAATTTCCGCGTAGTTGGTTTTTGCTGCATGCCCGCCTCGGTTACTATTGTGTTTTCAAATGGATTATTGAAATTTTTTTTAATCGTACTCAGCGCAGTTGTGCGTTTGACATGATTAGGTATTGACCTGCTTGGACCAAAATGCTTCGAGTTTATGCCATGTTATCACGTACATTAGACTAAATCGACAATAGAGCACTTTCATTTTTTATATACAGTTATTAACAATACGAATTGATGGATTATTTTATAGTACGTTATACTTTTAGCATCTAAAGCAGGCATTAGATCAATATCGCTTGTGTGAGAGCAAAAAAAATTTTGTAGCCGGACAACGTAATGAATTTACAATTTTAAAAAATCAAAAATATCCTAGAAATCGGCTTTCACATGATGCTCAAAGTTGATAACATCGCCACGAAAAGCTAATAACGTTACACTGCAACCGGTCAACGAGAGATTATTATTCAAGAAATACGAACATTGTTTGGGGTGCCATTATTTAAGAATTATGTTAGATGATGGACCGTCACAAACGTCAATATCAGCAACGTTAACGTAAATTTTTATGAATATCGTTGATATATCTGAACTCAGAATATACTTCTGTTGGATATCAAGATATGACATTGGAGTACCTCCACATATTCATAGGATGTAAAATGCGACCTAGATTGTTTCTGACGATCCTTTTAGAAAGCCATTTGTTCAATGAACGTCATCTGCTTATCTATCTATCAGAACGTACTGAAGGTGGCACTCGTAAAGCAATATTTCCATTTTGAATATGAAATACATGTTTCGCATGGCTGCATATTATCGTGAAGCCCAAGACCTGGATTAAACACCATTTCCTCATCTTTGTTACACTGTACACCTGTTTGCAAGTCCGATACTCTAGAGATGTGGAAGGGTTGGGTATATGTCAGGTGTTGCCTTTCATGTCATCTCTGCTTTCGATAACCATTGCAGAAATACGAGTGTTAAAACGCTCCTTACATTGAAACGCTAATATTGTGACATCGTTATTCAGTTCTTGAAAACACTTAGATGTTCAGTGCAGATATATCGAACTAATTGTTTACAGTGAAGAAATCTTCAGAAAATAGTCCAGTCCTGCAATCTACAAATGATATATAGCAGAACTCCTTTTTCTATTTCCATTGATACATATCACAAAAACCGTTGGATACAATGAAAATATAAATGACATAAACTGTAACTTGATGTAAACTGTAAAACTTTCTATGAGAAAGTCTTTTAAGTTTTAATTTGTTGAAAGTATAGATGTATAAAAAAAAGTAAAGCGATGTCAATGACATTCTTCAAATACATTCACATCAAAACTATTCAGATTCCTTTCAATAAATCTAAACTAGTTGCATAGAAAAACAAATGGACGCCACAAGTGGTATTTATTCTTCCATTCAGGTTTTAAGCTGTGGTGCTTTATCCAACTCAATAAAACACAGCATGACTAATGCCGATGTTTGCAAATGCCCGGTAAGAGCGAGGAGAGATGGAGTTTCTAGAACCATTGTATCAGCGTGGAGCGCTGTGTAGATGGAATACGTCCATTACGGAGAAAGCTCTCCACACATACCACTTGATGGCATGATCTATGTTGATGCAACAATACAGCTCCATCGAGTATCTATTCTGACAGGCACTGTTTCGTACAGCTCGTGTATCTATTCCAACATGCTTCTACCCACCAATTCAATCGATAAATATTGTTTTGTCTCTTCAACGTTCGGCGTCAGGCATTCCTCGTATACTGGTAACTCGTTTACAAATGCATTCCTATGTAATATTCAACAGTATCAGTTACGTGTTAAATTGTTCAGTATAATTTTGTAATTTCCTATTTGATATGGACACAGTTTTTGGCTTTAAAAGCTTTTATTCGCATGTTTTAAAAGGATTGATATCCGAACGAGAGGAAAAATATAAAGTTGGGATGTCTTACTTGTGGCTCTGTTTTGGTGCAATCTTGTCTTTCTAAAAGGATAAAATTGTTGTTGGCTTGTAATCTTAGCAACAATATAATGATCTCGTTCGCCAGGTGGATGTCACAGCTAAATGGCGCCATAATGACGTAAGGCTTCATATGTTCATGTCATACTAACCCACATACATTGAAGGACTAAATGTATCGATTAAATCATCGATAATTGTCGTACATGCATGTCCAGAGTTAGAATCATGTCGATGTGATTGTTTTTACTATGTATTAAAAACCTTCGACTGTTCAAATAATCATAAGACAAAAGCTATCGATTTCACTAAGACAACACTACCCATCAGCAAGAAAACAACTCCAAGAAATCACTCAAAAAAACGTGACGAACTAAACTCGAGACCCTCAATATAATGGGGGACACAAGTGTCCTGCATAAGCCACGAGATACTTGGAACCGGAAGTTGGTCGTGTCGTCACGTGACCGGGTAGACAGCGGCGTGGTAGACTCTAGTTGGTTCTTTCCTCGAAGAGATATAATCGATATATTTCAAAAGACATAATCAATAATGCATATTTGCATATGTGGCTTAAGATCAATGCATAGTGTGTTCATTTGCCCAGAAAATCCTGTGATGACAAGCAAACAGTTGTTCAAGGGATCACCGTACAAGACATAACAAGATGAGTTGTCATTTATACTTATTGTTAAGTAATTTGAGTCTTGTATTTGTAACTGACAAAAATAGATTTGTTCTTGTCTTGGCATTGAAGATAAAATCATCATGTAAAATTTGAATTATTGCACTTTAATAGTTGTATGTACAATCAATCATGAAATAATTCAAGTTCAATTAATACTTTCAAGGATTTTATGGGTAATGTGTTTCGTGACATATGAAAAATAATTATATAGATCTCTTGCTTGATCGTTGATACTTTTTATTTGAACATGAAGGTAATCAGACCCATTAAATCAAATGTTGATGAAATGATAGCTTAAATGGCATGAAATACCCTGTTATTCATCAAAACACCCATTTTATTTCTATAGCTTAATATGTTGGAATTTTTAGTCCGACCGAAAAAATATTTCATATGTTCATAGATATTGCAATGTTAAGCATGCAGGGACACTGTGATGCCTTCGATGACTCACGGGGAGTTATAAAATAATTTACACATTACATAGCGATTAATCATTTTATGGAGAGCTTACTCTCATTTCGATGCTTTTTAAACACGAACGTTCTCTATGGACGTCCGCTGTACCTAACTAACTGTACCACGTGTAGAGACAGGGTCGAACCACGTTGTACTTTACATCGCATGAGGATTGTGTAGTTTTGCATAACTGATTTTACACAAACATATTGGCGGTGTATTCACTTCGGTGTAAATATTTAAAACATGTAATTAAGTCGAAGGTATGGATTCAGTTGAAGGTAGAACTGTCGTGTTTACTTTGTCTTCATGCATGGTCAGTGATGTGTGGCGCATCTGTTAAATAAATGGCATAATTCATCATTTTATTCCCCGTCCGCATATGACTCGACCGCATCACGACGAGCGACGTTTGAAGTTCAATTCGTTGCCGTCTCGTCGCGGTTGGCCGATAGATTACCAGATGACCATCTGACTATTTTCTTGACAATGTAAACCCATTAAATATGAATCCACAAGACAGTGGCGGTATTCGTGGAATAGTTCTAGTACAGCCGACAGATCAATTGTTATTTCATTGAGGTGGTTATGGTAATTGATTTACAAATTTATGGACCAGAATTCCCAGAGTTCCCTTATTCGGACGTGACAATAACTTCTAAACATACGAAAACAATAGACAGATTTGGTGTACATTGGACGTCAGCTATCATTGTTGTCTAGAATAACATTCTTAACATTAGACGATAAAATGAAATTCATAATTAACCAAATTTGTCACGTGTACACAATCTAAATATATTGATGTATCATATATAATGATGTTATGACCCATGAATACCTATTATGTCTATGTCGTTAATATGTTGCACTATCAACAGAGGTTAGATGACTTTAAAACAATTCACAAGTAATTTGGTTAAAAGCAACACGTTGTTGAACAACACATTATTTCAATTGTAATATCAGTGACGAGACGCAGAAACATTTCGTTAATAGATTTTTTCCCCGGCACTAGAACACCGAATTGCGTTAAGCTGGTTGGTAGATTAGCCTTTCATTATGACATTCATGTGTGGTCGCCAAAATCATGATCAAAATCTCCGAGAAGCAAGAATAAGATAGTCATATGGTTCGATTCGGGCTGATGGAACGCCTGTGCAGATATTATTAGGAATTTAAAATGTCGTTCAGTTGCATTACGTTTTATCACATGAATAATGTTTAAATCCATAGATCGTTAAGTGATGGTTGAACTTAGAATGAGCTTTCGTTCAACATTGACAAGCTATTTATTCCAGCTCATCGATACAATCGCTGAATTGCATAAAGCAGGATTTCAAACCAGCTATAAACATAAAACTGAAGCCATAGAATTTGTTTGCAATGAAATAAACATTTCGTTATCGACCTCTTGGTAAAACCAATACGTAGTCATTGAAACGTTTCCTGAAATCTATACCTAAAACTTGCAAAACGTCAATTCTCCCTTTGCTTGATGTTACAGTCTTTAGTTAGTCGTCTGCTTTGGATATGGCGACGTTTGCTGTCACAACATGGCGTCACGGTGCATGCCAGTACATCTTCATCTCTACATCTGCTGTTGCGCTTCACAGATCACCCCCTGTCGCGTCATCGATCTGCCATATTATTGATTATTAAACATCTTAGTTTTCAATAACACAATCGATACGTCGGTGATTAACAAGCGGGAAGATTAGAAAAAAATAGCATGTTGGAGCATCCCGGCTAGCGGCCCGGATCATACACAACAGTTTGCGAATGAATAAATAATGCGACCTCGGTGATAGAAAACAGAAGAAGTTGATACTATTGTTGTTTGCAAACTGATGCGAAACCACGTGGATCTCAAGAGGGGTTTCATTAACCTTTAATGTTCTCTTGCATATGGTATCTCAAGCGTTACCGTCCTGTGAGCGTTTTTTATTGAAAGGTTCATCTTTTTGCACCGACAAACATTTGACGTCGCACCTTTTCCGGTCGTCTGCTGAAGACATCTTGCTCGTCTGCTCGACTGAGCTGGAACACAAGAAGATGTGAAGTACACACTTTACATCAACACATGTCGATAATACCTGGATGTGTGCACGGATGCTTTTATAACTACGCATGTAATTCATGTACTGATATAATGTCCTCTTTTATAGACAGGACATCGATTGGTTTATCCACAGATAAAGTATTCTTATATACAGTTTTGTACAATGCCGGAGACGTGTAAATGTAATAAGTTGCAGAGGGAGGTCTTGGAGGGAGGAAAGCGCCTTGTAGGCCTTTTCCATTCTTTAGATAAAAGTTATGAAGTGTTAACTGATGTCCTGTAGACACAATATCACATCTGTGGAATATACCATATCGTTGTTATTACGTTACTTGAAAACAGCGTTCTGCCTTTTTTACCTACATAATCAATTGTAAATAACATACTAAAATAACTTTTATCTGCATGTGCCCATGACTTTACCAATAAGTATGTAAAGGAATCGGTTACTTAGTTCTTTGATTACTTATAAATAATAAATGAATGAATAAATGAATAAATAAGTGAGTGAGTAAGTGAATGAGTTAATGAATGAATGAATAAATAGATACATAAATGAATAGATAACGACAAACCTCGTGCTTCTACAATTCTTTCTCTACCTAATATCACTAATGCTGCTATTACTACAACTAATTCCAAAAAGTTTGTTCACCGACAGTGCATGCAAATTTTTCCACAAGTACGAACATCAGTTAGATTTCATTCAGTTTCTTTGTTTCCAATTGTTTGACGAAGACTGTCATATGTATAACTGTGTATACCAGTCCTGAAAGTATTATGCTATCGTCACGTACATTAAGCAATCAATCTATATTCAAATAATGGGTGGTCAACACGAAGCTGTAAAGGCTGATTACTTTCTTGTATGTCATTGAAAGTCGTCAACATAAAGGTAATGTAGGGATCCCATTGAAAGGTAAACAAAATGTTGTCCAATCGCAACACTGAAAATCTGTTGTTTTTTTTATTCAAAAAGAGTATTCTAAATAACGTATAAAGTTCGCTTACGCTCCGGGAATCAATTTTCCTTAATTGAACGAGTTAATGGTGTTCTCAATAAATGCAATTTTATCTTATTCTACGACTACAGGTAAACTGGGTGAGAAAATAGATCTTTTACCCTCTGAAAATAAGGTTCTGCATGAGTTATTATGTAATTGAGAACATTTCTTTAATGATCAAAACATCACAATTTAGTAGTGAGACAGCGCCTTTAAAATACAGAGGTTAAGAGTGCAAATGGCTTTCCTATTTGAGGAATTCCATGCTACTGTCCTATCAAAGTTTGAACAGAGTTTCACTCACATTCCACCAAATTTGGACCATGTCCTCCATTGATCCAATTCATTTATCAACTCGTACGTAAATACAATTTTACCTACAGAGTATTTTGCAGTCCTGTTGCTCTGTGAAATGTTCACATTTATAAAAAGAAAGTTTTTGTCAGAATTATTCACTTTTTAATATTTAATTTTACCTTAAAATTTCGAAAAGCCAATACTTTCCCTACACTTTTCAATTGTATTGAAGATTGACTAAGTTGGTAATTAAAAAAGCAACGTTTGGCGTTCGACAAACATGTCTCTCCTTATTTTGACCTACTTGTGTAATTCTATGGTATGAATGTCAAATGTCTTAAAATTTGTTATAATAAAGATTGCGGTGACTGAAATTAAACGATGTTCTTTACGCAATTTATCGTTATTGCACACATCAACCGTACTATTTAGCCGTAAATAAAACATGCTCCAACAAAGATTTCAATTAACAAACGGGACATTTAATAACTGTATAAATGTGGAAATGTGGCCTGGTTGAAAACTCGGCTGACTGTGTAATGTCCCGTTTTAGGAGAACATTTTCCCCAACTTAGAGACCATATAAATGTAAACGGGTTATATAAGGTTGATTATAGATGCCATTACAGTAGTCAACTTTTACCAGTTCCAAAAATATCAAGGAAGTTTAGGAAATATGCTGTATCTTCTTTAATATTTAAACACCTGTTTTACTATAAATTCCTCTGCTTTGTATATTATAAGGTGTATTCGTCTTGCAGAAGGACAGATTACAGAATCAGATTGAACCGCACAGTATATATGCCATTAAATCGTAATGCTGGGCCTAAATCTGAAGAAATGCACAAAGGATTAAGGTGACGACATTAATGGGCCCCTTAAGCAAAAAGCAATGAAAAATGTGATGTTTTATCGATACAAATGTATTATTTTACGTAAAGACTAAAAACATGTAATTATTATTTGTATGTTTTGTAATTTCAGACGATTGGCCCGTATTTGAAGAATTCATCACTGATTCAGGTGTTTACATTCATTTGGCACTTGTGGAATAATCGTTACGATCGGGTTGATTATACACCGGTGCCAAATAACGGATGACGCCAAATGCCTCTAGACATTATGACGTCAACAGGAGACTTCAAACGACGATCTGTGTGGGTCTTACAGAGAGAGGAAAAGTACTCGCATTCTGTCCACGAACGCATGTTTTCTGCGTTTTCTGTCCTGAAACAAAGGTTTTCGTTTTCAATATCGAGGTATATTGTGTGTTTGTTATATTTTCTCTAACTATTGAAAGTAAGGGTATATTTTATAAGTATATTTTGATAGGCCTGTGAAAAAAATCAAAACTTTGAACCAGAATAAAGTATTTCAGCTTCAGAATAAACCGAGACTTTACAACATTTATAAAACAATAAAATCAAATTGAGGTCTTACCACTTTATGATATCATATAAGCAACTATGTAGTGTTGCATGACGAAGATGAGTGACGAGAAAAAATCAATATGAGGGTTCAATACTTTCATGCAGATTGCGTATATATATATATATAAATTTACTGATTTTAGAAAGATATCGGGGTATTTGGAAATCTGCCTAATTTATGTATATATAAGAAACTCAGCAAAGTGGTTTTTAATATGAAAAATATGAACACAAGCTCACAAGATTTTCAATTACTATTTATTTTATATTATATCAACGAATGTTGATAATGTTGATGTATTTCATATAAGACGACGACATTCATTTTATAGATACCTTTACCTATGTAATCTGTATTCATACAAAATTAAAAATCTTTACTTTCTTCCTTACATTCCATGGAAAATCTCCTTAAACGATTACAAACTAATGATCTTCTTATATGTTAGTTAACTGAAAATTTTCCATTTACGGTGTATCGTTTTTTATTTATATTAAATAGAGCTTGAAATAAAGTTTATTTATATGTTAATAGGACAGGTGAAATAGAACTGGTGTTTCTTTTTTCGGTCCGCACAATTGTTCATAAGAAAAGCAGTAATTTGCAGAACAACTTCTTGAATATCTCGTCTACAGATTGGGAGGTCTAATCGAAGGTGTGTCGTATTACTGAGGGGTCGCTTTCAAGGGGTGTCGGTGAAAAGGGAGTGCACTGTTAGTCACAACAATATATTTGTTATCAAAAAATTGTAAGAGTCGTTTTATTAAAATTTGTAAATGTCCGCGAACATTATCAAATGACGATAATCAGTAAGTTATTACATAATTGTTCTCTTTTAATTGATATGCATATACTATTCAGTACGATCGAAAATACAGTTTAATTTTAATAAGTCCTAGCCATGTTTGAAACATTTGTCGCAGAAAATATCATCTTCGTACATAACCCCAGGTTTAATAATATTTAATAAGAGTCACAAGCTTTGGGAATATAGAAATAAGATTATTTTAGGATATATATACCAACATAAGTGTTTTACATTTCGTTTGATTTACAAGGAGACATCAAACAAACATAAAATTTTATAATTGACTTACTTTAAAATGTCACCACATATCTACCTAACATCTCTTTCATTTAACGAGTATCGAATTTTTTAAAAATGCAAACGACTATGCATAATTATCGTTTTCGCTGTAAGCAAATTTAAGACAGGTTGGTATCAATAATAGTATGATATATCCAACTAGTAAGTATCTTATAAGCTGAAAACTTGAATTATATCACACGACCGGTTTTTTCAAGTGTATTATAACCATACATTGCCTTCCCATAGTAAATGGAGAGAAACATTGAGTGAAGGAAAATATACGAAACACTTAAAGACCTAGTATATATTTTCCATTGAAAAAAGACACACAATGTGTCACTCATACACAATATAATACCACACATAAGAATTGCTTTCATGAGTCTACCATGTTATAAAGTTACTTTCGCTGACACGTTGTCTTCTCTCTTATAAGACAACGTTTGCTGGTGAAAACTGTTGCACTGTTGCACGTGTACATGCATATGTCTATATTGCTAATATTCTTTATGAGCAGTTGTAAACGCTGATAAATTAATTTGAGAATGACGTTTTTGGTGATACAATCATGTTTGCGTACCAACGTCTTACCTTCACGAAAATAATGATAAATTTCTATTTGGGGTAACATAACCTAAATGAATAATGCAGAAACTTTTGAGAGTAATCGTCTTTTTTTAGTTTTACTAAACGTATCGAGTTAATTCCCAGTTCTTCGGTGATAAACAATATCGGTTTAAAGAAGACAAGAGATTTGTGATACCAACTTCTTACTTGTGAAATTCACGATATTTAGTTTGTCCTTAATTCTTCATCGGATGGGATGAAGGAGTAAACATTTACTACATCATGACTTACTTCACTTCTAAATGTCCTTCAAAGTCTTGATATCGGATATGTTGGACGACCAACTTTATAGACAAAATAAATACAACTCAGTTAGGTGCACAGAGTATGCTGTTGTCGTCAAATATGTCGAACTTAAGAAATTGCGTTATTTGGTCGAAAAGTAGTGGTCGTTTCTGAAAATCATTATTTCAAATGCTTATCAGTTCCGAAAAGTGACAATAAACAAGTCCAGATTTGTGATCGAAAACCGAACAATGGCGTGCGCTAATGACAAACGTAATTTTTAAAACGTATTTACAGCGAAAACAAGGACAACTATAAGTTGGTTGTGCTTAGTAGATCATATAACTGATATAATTGTACATGGGAAATTCGACTTCTTAACATTTACATGAAAGTTTTTATTTACAATTGAAATTGAAGATGCATCTTTAGAAAGGCCATATGAACTCATCTCAGCTCATTTGATACTTTTAATCTTATTCAAGCCACATGCAACATTCAGAAAAAACACGCTTTAATCGGTGCAGGAAAGATCGGATTGGATTTACATCTAGCTTCCGTATTATCATTTAACAGAGATTTGAAGATGTCGTTTGAAAACATTCAAGAAAAAGAAAGACATTCTGGTTTATTTTTGAGTGGATATGATCTGAACATGTTTCATTCACAGAAGTGAAACGGATTGGGCACAAGTGGTTCAACTTATCAAGCCCTTTATATCATAATAATTTATTTGACATTTACACTATGTATAAAGTAAGAATGAACGATATAACCGATGATACAGAAATAAAAAGAGAGAAAGAGGAAAGGGTGATTAAGAGACAAACCAGAATCTCTTTCTATCTTGAATATATACATGTACATGTTTGAATACAGATTCGTTTTCATAAAGTAAAGATTAAACTAACATCTCAGGGCACTCTTACATTTAATATCTTAGTCAATAACCCATTGCGCTCACTCAATGTACAATTAAAAAATATAATCAAAGGCATTTTCACATCGATTTCCACAGCTGAGGCTGTTGACTAAACCTACTTTAAATAAATCATAGTGTCATTGACTACATTCATGTCTTATAGTCTTGTCCGTGGAATGTTTAAAACCCTATTTCCTACTGAAAAATATTCAGGCGCTGCATTTGTTGTCTTTTGAAGGTTTCGTCTGATTTGAGAAATGGAGGGACAATTGCTAATTTCAAGGGGAAGATTATTCCATTGTCGAATTATCGAAGGAATGAACGATTCATAAGATTCCTTTACTTGATATGGGAAGTTGAAGATCATTTCTAAGGTTATAGTTGTTATTACTCGCTTTTCAGGCAATACTTCATCCAGACAAATATAGTTTTGACTGTGACTAATTTTCAAGTGTTGGGCCAACTTTTCCTCCGAGGCAAACTCCCGCGAGTCTCCATCACTGGCCAACTAAAGGTTTGCTGCTGAGAGACGAATTCCGCGCTTTAGGTTAAAATCCTTCTATGGTGACAAATTGCAACCTTCATACCGTTTCTAAATGAACAATCAACGTCTTCCGTAGTGAGCTAACATCTTTGCACAGAAGTCGGAGTAATGCTGCAAGGTTACTATTAAGTATTAGGTCTGGTGTAAATTATGAAAAAAGTAAGGCATACTTTTTTAACACCTTCAATGACGGAGGAGGGGGCGGACTGTCGGACGGATCTAGTGCCAAACCTGTCATAATCCCATTGGGCCTGTCAGGTCAGATGAGCAAGAAATAATAAAGGTCAACAATTTTGAATTATAAAAAAGGGAAAATTATTTAAGGTTAATGCAAGTATAAAATTTCGGAAAGGAATGGGTTCTGCTCCGGAATAAAACCTATTCGTTTCATGAATACAAATTTTGAATAATCAAAAGGCCAAAATTCTTTTAGGTTAATGCATTATAAAATTTCAGAAAGGCATGAGTTATGCTCCGGAATAAAACCTGTTCGTTTCATGAATACAAGTAATACTCTTATTCCACCATAAAGAAACAGAAATCGTAATCATAAATGCATAAATCCTCTTGATCGGCTGATACAGAAAAAATACAATAAGTGCTCTTGACGTTCTATCCGGAAGCAAAACAATTACGGATTAACAGACAAGTATGACAATGACCACACCCCTTGATAATATAACATTCAGCTGCATCCCGTTAGTAAGATTGTGTCGTGTATTCACTTCAGAAGTGACTATTAAATGAACCATAACATTTCAAGCATTGCTATAGTGAACAGAAACATTTTTGGCATCTGGTTGAAGTAACCATGGGGTATTTCGAAAACCCCAATTTTCCGGTTATTTTCGTAAATTGTCTGCATAGTGATCAAAAGCATCAACTATTAGATATATATTTGCATTTATTCTCATACAATGTGTTTGGATGGACTTTTTCTCTTAAAGTCGATATGGAAAATTTATTTTAAAATGCTCACCGCTCGGTTCATTTCATGTTGCCAAAGTTTGAAAACGTGCACCAATGACAGGATGATTTTATTATAAGTTTGAGAATGATAATCTTACATAAGGAAAAAAAGAGGCCGGAATGTTTGCCATGGCAGTTTGTGATATGTATTTACGTCCAAACAATATCCTAATTTGCAATTAGATACACAAATAGATGAACAAACGTTCGGGATGCACCTTACACAGGACTAATAAATACAACAGCGATATTTACTGTTTATTGAAAACTTATATTAACCATAACCTGTTTTATCGTCTTATGAGAAACGCAAATTGCAACGCACAATACCATCTTTATAAAGATAAAGTTGCTATGATAACTTAGTAAAATATTATTACTGTTGTATAAGGACTGGCCCACTACATGGCAGTATATGTACATTTTGTCAGCACGCTGAACATCCACATTGAACGATAACTTTTCGAAATAGATTAATATTGATAAAAAGGAGGTTTTTCTTTATTTATTCAGGAATTTTTTTTTGAATTTTGTTTTCCAATATCCCCAAATGGATATTACATGATGCAATTATATTATTACTCAACTTGATTTCTTGATTTACCTTGGTTGTAGAAGGAATATGGGAAGCGAAATCTGCATGCGGCTATTTTATTGCGAACACCTTTTTATCGTTCTCGTAAGGAAAATGGATACGGATAGATTAAGTGCACTTGGTATTTTTTAAGGACTCCTCTCATTGATTAAAAGTGGTTGTCTTTCAATTGTAAGAACTTTTTACTTTTCTTGAAATACAACTATTTTCTGAATTAAACGTGTTAAAATATTATTACAAAAGATATTTAAAACAACCGAAAAGAATCTCGGTACAACCAGTATGCGTATCAAAATGATACTCTAAATTAGCTGATCTTAGGCATTACTGATAAAATCGTGTGACAATATTATCTGTAATAAACCTTATGGGTTCTTCAAATAGACAGCAAATATAACAACCGTCACGGTTCTTCAAATGTATCTTAATAGCATGGAAAAGTATTGTTAAATGTATGGTTTAATCTTTATAATACACATTCAACATCAAACATCTCGTATGATTCAATGCTGATACAGTTCAGTTAACGTCTTTTCTGACGAACATACAGTAGATAATTCTTTAAAATAATGGTAATAATTTTTAAACATTTAACAAGGTGAATGATATAATTGCACCACTGTTTCGTGCGAATTGGATTGGCATAACATTTTATGTATTCTAGTTATATAAGTTAGATATAATTTAATCTGTTATCTATATCAAATATCAATATTTATTAATTAACGTCTTTGACAATGATTTGTGAACTTTTTGCTATGATGTTTCTGCGAGCTTTTTGAATCTTGTGATACCATACAATTACAGTATGAATTTATCAAATTAACACTTCAAAACATTTGATTTTGTTACTTGAATTTCTAAGAATGTTCTAATTTGTCAATTTGGAATTACTTCTGATAAAATGTACGTCAAGATTTTAAAATTCAGTTTGTAAAACTTCGATAAGCATTTTAAGTAGTAAACAATATATTTCTTGCAAAAAATGGTCTTGATTAAACATTAAACTGGTTAGCAATTTATAGAGGTCAAAAGAATTAAATTTCAAACTTCTGGTAAAGGATTTTAAGTGATTCATTATCTAAAGTCAGCAATAGTATGGGGTATATAGATATCAAGCGATATTTAGAGGCCCAAAACTTATTTCTTTAATTAGTATTGTCACATTGTCGTTAAAACGGAACTGGGTGATTATTCGTTTCATAATATGTAGAATGTTTACTAAGGGAGCCTTAATTTAATGGTTCAAATATGCATGCGTGATGCATTATCGAAGCGCACACAGGAAGTCAGGATGTTTCTTCTGTGTGACCTCTTTCAATGAGCTATATCTTTAACACTTATCTTTAATCTGAACACCGGAAAGGTCGCATCTTTCCTTGTGTGAACTGTGAAGATTGTTCCATTCTGTGGCAGCATCATACATAAAGGATCGGTAACCATAGTTTACAGATTTGCATCAGTCAGAAGCAGTTGGGACTCAAACCGCAGAGAGGTGAGATGGTTGTATTTTGTCAACAAGACACACAAGTACTGAAGAGCACCACCAATTTAACACTTAAAACGATGGGGGGAAACACGGTAGCCCCGGCGTTATAAAACCAAACCAAGTGATTATAGAACCATTTCAATCATGCCAATGGACATGTTTTCGTCATTTCGTCATTTCGTCACAAGGGGCAGTCTCTCAAAGTGGCCCAGATTATGTTTCATGAATTTTGAATGTGACTTAAAAAAAGCCAAAATAGCATTATATTATGAACTGGGTTAAGCTCAAAGCACCTATGTTAAGTTGCATCTTTATGTCGTACGTGCTAAAATTATGACATTTTTTTAGTTTTTAATGTAAATCAAAAACGGTCATATAAAGGTTACGAAGTCAAAATTCAGTGTTTACTGCCACTATGCTAACTGATAAGCACTGATATGTTATTTTTCAGCAAGAACTACTACTTGTCGAGGGGAGAACATCATTTATGTAGTTTGCCATAATTGACCACAACAACATAGGGAACTTAGAAGTGGCATATATGATAACAACAAGATTTTCTGGATAACAACTTTGGTTTGAAAATCACAACGTTTCGGAGGAGATGCTTGTACTTCTTATACATTTAGTAATAAGCTTTGCGAAAGAGTAAGCATATAATAATAATAATGAAATTGGATAGCTTAATAGCGCCAAATTTCCCCATGTGGATTCAAAGCATATAATTCGCGATGTCGTGGATTTCAAAATTATGAAGTAAAAAACTTGCTGTCCTTACAATACTCGTACCTTTCAAATGGTGTCAAACGTATTTGAGCTTGTTTAAGATACAAAAAACAGACATTAGAGTAAGGTTATCGCATTCGACCAAAAGCCAGTTTGCCTATTTAAGAGAATTACTTAGAAATTGTGGTTTCATAAACATTTTGGAAATCGGAAATCAAAAAAATATTATTCTGGCTCAACTTTACTTTAAGAACTAATCTTTTCATTTTACTTTTTAACACGTGTACAAAACTGATTTTACGTTTTATTTGATAAATAAAATGCACAGTTAAAAGATTAACTCAATTTATGATAGTTTTGTCGTTTTCGCGGTAAATTGACAATAAATTACTCTTAGAGATTGACAATCTAGTAAAAATAGCTTTGATATAAAGCGTCCCGAGGCCAATTCTTACATCTTGTTTCAACTTTATGTTGGAATTCAAATGCCATAATCATGTAAATTTTGTTCACTTACATAATTAAGAGGTTTCTCAAATCGATAAATCCAAACTAAGTATTATAAAATTCTTTTATCGCATTGTAGCCTTTTAACTTAAAGCATTGTTAATATCTGTATCAGAGATTAACTTTTATTCACAATTTACAATTAATTATTGGTCATTTTCACATTTGTGCAATTGATATATGTCAGGTTCAGAACAACTTTACTCGCAGTGGTTTCTTATATAATATCTCAAAAAAATTAATAAATTATTTATTAGCAAATATGGTATTTTCTCTGGTTGGTGTCACAATGTAATTTTATAGTATATCTTCACACCCATGCATGATCTAAGTATACTACCATTCTATACTCATTGCATACAGTAACAAATTCGCAACAAAATAGGTAGAGAGAAACATTTTCCATTATTTTTTTCTAACACATATTTTTATTCTACAATAATGATGGAAGAATAATGACTGATCGAGATCTTTTGAAACGCTAGAAAGTAAAGGTATTACTATGAACTTTAATTAATAAATTAAATAATTGAAAGTCCCGGGTATTAGGTTTATAATCTCATTTATCTCCAACTTAAGATAAGAATGGTACGTATTCGCTAGGCTATTATGATAAATGCATTAAAAATCATAGACCCCAAATATGAAAATCGGTTATAAAGAAAATCTTGAAACTCTTTGAAAAAATGTCATATTAACCGATGTGTTTATTTTACACAGGTACAAACATTATTAATCAATGAATGTTTATCTTGATCGCTCGTGTACATCAAAGGGGGCTTACCGCCCCAAACTCGTTTAACCATTTTACTACTGACGGATATTCGGGGCTATAGTTTCCCATCAAATATCAACCAATCAGAGCACGGCATTTTATTCCGTGCGTTCCGATAAATAAACATCATGGCGGAAGATGGTAAGTTGTAAAAATTACTCTAACAAACATTTTCAGCGTTTATACAATAAATATCAACAACCATAAGTTAGTTATATTTGTGTTACTCTAAGGACCTACGTTTGGTTCTTTTGCTATCATCAAAATGGACTTGTTGTCGTTAGTTTTGTTTTATTACGTGCGTAAATTGCATGAAACATGATCTGACAGGTACCTAAGCATGAATTTTGTAAACAAATTGATGTATGTGTCATTGCATTTCCTCATACATCCAACTTTACTGATACGGTTAATTAGAAAATACAATTTATAGAACTAACGCTTTATTCACAAGAAAGTCTTGTGTTCATATTTCAATTCAATTACCCATTTTCGGATGCTAAATATTGATGGAACCAAAATCTTATGATCTAATTTATTTACTTCAATTTAAGGTGTATAAAATTTCTGTGCTGATATTTCAGTTCTAGCTTATACTTTAAACATCTCCCTCTTATTAGGAAACCCCTGTTGTCTGTCATGAACATATTTGAAAATACTTAACAATAAAAGCTATATGTTATCAGCTATATCTTGTCTTGTCATAGCAATGCATTCCACACTGGTAGTGCTGATAGTTGTCATCATTGAGTAAATTTATGTACACTATACCTTGTCAAGTGTTTGACATTATACAAGTAGAGTGTCACACTCACTAATTGACTTGTAATAAATTATATATAATCATGTATTAAAGTCATAGGTTCACTTTTGCAAGGCAAAGTTTTAATGCACGCAAGGTGGATCTTTTATAACTCACACCGATCTTTCCCCTTGTGTTTGCAACCATTTCAGAACTTTGCGTGCATGCTAGCCCTCAATATTGAATTCAAAAACCACCCTTCCACATGAATTTTCCCAGCTGAAAATGTAATGAAAATAGCTCATGCTTATCTTTTTCATATACAGAAAGAACATAAAAATGCAATAACTCAGTGAGGAATGGGTCTGTCATCAGTATTGGTGATGCAAAAACTAGATCCTTGGTATCACACTCATGATGCAGCTCTAGTGGGGGGGGGGGCACTTGATTTGTTTGCTGATTGAGCTGAATCGGCAGGCACCGAGAGGCACCGTCAACTAAACTTTCAAACGCTGTAATTGATCATCTTTTTTTCACAGCAAAAATGATTAGTTCAATTTAGTTGCCTTGCAAAAGTGAATACTATATGACGTATGTGTATCAAATTTCTTTTCCACAAAAAATACTCCCACTTTACTGTCCCTTAATGTTTTATTATTCTCCACCCTGAATTAAGACTTATTTGCTGAACTCATTGAAAGCAGACAAAAGTTATCACTCATACTTTGCTACTCCAAAGTGGTCATGTTAGGTAGTCTTGACTGTGACCTTCCACCATCAATGGATGCCAACAATCAGAGGTATCAAAACTTGCTAATGGCTTTCTAGCCTTTTTGCTGATAGATTGTAATGAAAAGCTCACCTGACATGCAACAAGGTATACATGATGTAGGTTCCAGCTGATTTCTATTAGATTGAATTATTTACCTTCTCGATTTAATTTGATCCAGTTGTTCCATTATACGATAAATTTTGGTCATAGTCAGGTGAAATATATAATTGTCTGATTTTTTAAAAGACTGTCCGACATGATGTCAGATCTTTATCCTACATGTCGGAAAGTTTGTAAAGTTTGTAATCATTAAGGTATTTCTTATACTTCATAACTCATAACTCCTTCACTCTGTTTATTTCCACAGTGGAGCAGGGTACGAGCGATTCTAAACACAGAGTGGACCAACTACTGCAACAAGTTGTCAAACAATCAAAGAAGTCAGTGTCATTATCTATGTGATTTTGCTTCAATTTCACACGGATATTTATTTAAATTCGAATTTAATTCAACATTACAAGGTATTTGTTTATCTAATAGCAATATATGACTTTTGCTAATGATCTGAGTATAACTTGCATGTCCTTTATCTGAAAGCTAATGAAAAGATTTCAAATGAAAACATCTTGAAATCACACCTCTGAGTCAAGCTTTGATTTTGGTCACTTTCTTCAAAGAATTGTATTTTTTTAACCATCCTTTCTCATTAACATGACAAAATCATTATTTTCTTTTCCAACAGGGATGCTATTGAGGCAAAGAAAAAGAAAAAGAAGAAGGCCAAAGGAGATGATGATATGGTAATACCTTCATTAAAAAGCGAAAGATCATAAGCTTTATAAACATCAGACTATAGATATTGTGTTATTGTGATGTCACAGCATATTGATATTGAGTATATTGATAATTTAACTAAGTATTAAATAAGCTATGCCATAGATCAGTGGCACCTTCTTTGGTCTATTGAGTAAACATCAATACAGTGAAAAATCTATAAATATGACCTGTTGACTCTATGCACTCGCTTCCTAAGGTATTGTGCGCCCAAGCTGATTTAATTGACTCCCTCAATAAGTAAGCAAATATAACCCCCAAGAAAAACTCTGTGTCACTGAGACCCTCAATTTTTATAGGTCCTTTGAAATGTTATTTGTATATGATGGAAGACTCGGAGGTAAATTTATCAGTGCAGTAATTGACAAATTTCACAGGTTTTCTCTAAATATTCATTGACAAACTTCCCAGGTGTGTGGATGCTCTCTTAATCTTTTTAAAAGCTTTATATATCATATTTTGTCATACTTATCAAAATGTAACCATGAGTTTGAAGTTTTTCTCGTTCGTTATAGCTTGAACTACTCAGAAAGGGTGAGGGCACGGGGTTACACAAGGATAAAGACGATGCTATTGAAGCAAACACTTACGACCCTGATAACCATCCAAAGAGTGAGAAAAGCAACAAAAGACGGCAGAAGTTAAAAGAAGAAGAACAAAGTATGTATTGCTAAAATAGGGATAGAAAAATCTGCTGATTCATGATTTTTTTAGGTCACTTGATTTTTTGATAATCAACTGATTTTATAACATATAAAAAACAGTTAAAATAAGTGTCTTTAATCAACAGTTATTTAAGAAAAGTTTCAAAATGAATAATATTTTGTAAGCAAAACAATGCTACAAGATGAAAAAGTTAAGCAGTCTTCCAAGGCTTTTAAAAGATTGTTTTGAATAGTAATTGATTTACATTTGATTTGAGACATTTTGCATGCATTTTGAGAGCAGAAACAACGTTTGACTCATCTTGATTGTTGATTTCAGATGAAAACGAAAAAGTAAAGGTAAAGAAAGGCGGAAAGAAGAAGTTGCCAAAAATTGAAGATACAATTGAGGTAGTTGATGAAACTGAGGATAAGAAACCAATTAAGAAGAAGAAGAAGAAAGTTCAGGAAGAAACAGCACAAGAAGAAACAGCTTTTGTAACATCTGCGGCAGAAACTACACCCAAGAAGAAGAAAAAGAAAGCTAAGGAAGTAAAGGAGGAAGCCGAACCAGAGAATAATGCTCCTATTCTCTCAGCTGAGGAAACAACTCCAAAAAAGAAAAAAAAGTAATATTTCTTGGCAATATCTTATTTCCATTACAAAATGAAAAAAATAATAACCTTTGTTTCTATTGCAGCATTCATTGAATACTGACCTTGATAAAAGTTTTTACAACGGTTTGTGTAGATTTAACTATATTTGTTGCTCAGACTGAATTATCAAGGCAATACTTGTCTTTGTCTGACTTCCTTGATGGGCATTCTAGAAGTTAAGGAGATAAAGAGTGATGAAAGAGGAAGTTGTATAAACATAATATTGCCTTGATCATTCTTGATCTTTTTGTAATTTGATTGTCACATACTCTGGTTATAGGGCAAAGAAAGCAGTAGAGGAAGTCATAGAAAGTGCCCCGCCCCCGGAGGAGGAGCAGACAGAGACAACCGCCTTAGTGTCCCCGAAAGAAGGGAAGAAGAAGAAGAAAAAGAAGAAGAAGGTTGAGGAAGACGAGGACCAGGAACAAACTGAAGTGAAGACTGAAGAGGAAACTCAGGTACTGACACCTGAATAGAAAATTTCTACAATAATATGTAGCGATTAGGTCGTTAGTTTCACAAATGCAGAGCAAACAAAAAGTTGTTGATCAACTGTCTATACCATAATCGTTAGGGTTATAGGTCTCTGGGAGTGACTTCCGGGTATTATGATGAACCATCCAACATTGAAGATGGAGGGTTGTTATGGTTCCTTCTCCCTCCAAAACTTGCTGTGGTCAATTTGCTGAAATCCTCCCTGTTTAAAGGCTTCTAGATCTTCATTTCCTGAAAGGGTTTATTTGATATTTCTTTGGTTTTTATATTAAAACCATTTGCTTTTTTCCAGGACACTACAGAGGATAAGACTGGTGATGAAACAACTCCTCGAACTGAAACACCAAAGAAAAAGAAGAGGAAGAAAAAGAAGACAGGTATGTTGTTTCTCTCTTTTGTTAGATCACAAAGAACTGTACAATGGCATCATGTCTGTATGCAAAATAGAAGTGTTGCATTTCATTGGAGTCAATTTCCTTTGTAACATCACTGCACTTTGCAACTTAGAAACATGTAAATTATATACATTTCCCTGCATGAATAACTCTGTGACTTGTTTATATTCAATATGTAAGTATCCCAGTGTTCCATCTATGCTGCATGTTTGAAGATTTGCCCCTTTTATTTGTATCTCACACACAGAAATGAAAATCAATGCATGACCCGTCAGGCAATGTTAAATATATCTAGCAAGTGAATAATATTACTCTCCGGAATAAGATACTGCTGTGTAATATTTATACATCAATATTAAACTAATGTAATACCACTGCCCCTATGACGTCCAAGTAGTGTGTATTTGTGACATCACAATGTTATCACCACCACCACAATGGCGACCAAGTTACGGAATTGTTAGTTTTTAGCACACTATCAGCAGTAATGTCTTATTTTAGAGGGCGAGTAATAAACAGAATACGAAATTCCTTTAGTTTAATAGTATTTGTATTAAACTTGTGAATGATTTAGTATCAACTCGCCTTTGAATATTTATACTAAATCATTAACTCGTTTACCAAAAATAGTATTGAATGGTAGCTTGTTTAGTATCCTCTACGTGTTGTTGCGATCACATCAATGTAGAGAACATATTTCAGATGATTTATGATCACATCAACATATTACCTATGATGATTTATGATGCTAAGGCCCCATTCAGCTATAAGAGAAATAGTTTTGTTCGTAAAATTTCCGAGATTCATTGTCATTCAATACTCACATATTTAGATTAAAACCAATGGCGTCATGTTACAATAATGGTTAATGGGTGAGTCCCCGATATTCTCGAAACCCATCCATCCTTATGCCTGGATCATATCATAAGGGATAGCAGGCTGTTTTTAGTGACAAAGTGTAGGTAGAAGCCAGTTTCCACAACCGCTTCCCTGACTGTAACATGTTGAGAAGGAAGCAGCTAGTTATACGTGATAGTTTTCAATGAACATGTTTCTTTTACAGAGGAGGAGGAGGTAAAGGAGGAGGACGCACCGCCCATACGTGACGTGGACGATAAGGGTCAGATCCTCGGAGTCACGGTCCACCGCACAGACAAGCTGAAAAATGACTTCCACATCCTCCATCCGATGGTCAGAATACACATGGTGGACGAGTCAACCGGAACCTACCTCAAGAAACAAAAAGAGTCAGTTTCATTTATTAGGCTTTCGTAATGTTACAGAAACCATGTTGAAATTCTGTTGTTCCTCTTGGTATAAAAGTACTCTATATGGTTTAATTTAGTTTATCGAGTTAAAGCCTCCGGCAGCATTCTTAAAAACACAAAGGCTTAATTAAAGGTAAAGATTTGTTTTGATCATCTTTATTTTTATGTCACCACTTAATATAAAAGTAGTGGAGATATAAAGTGTCTTTTTTTGTTTGAACACTTGCCTCAAATACAACTATCACTAAGTAATCAATGGTATAGTTTATTTCATCAATCTGTGTATATATATATATATGGTAAAAGAAATGTTTACTATATAAGAAAGGCATGTTGTTCTTCAAGAGACATTTTGAGTGACAGTTTTGTTATGTTTTGTTTATGAGTTCATGCCTGTCATTTATTGTACTAGTATGTGTATGTAGACATCATGAGTAAAGATTAATGTAAGATGTAATCTGAAACATAAATGTAAGATGTTAGCAATGAAATTTGAGTCATTTTATCTTGATTGTAACATTATGAAAAATCTAAAAAAAAATTTCTTTCAGATCTCGTGCTGTTACTTCTTACTATGAAAACAAATCTGACAATGTTGACCATATTCTGCCCATCATGACACAACCCTTTGACTTCAAACAGAGGAAGTAGGTGTTAAACCTTTTTTTTGATTTGCAATTTGTTTCATGTTAATGGAGTTGTAGCAAAGGAAGTCATTAAAACGTATAGACTTCTCAAATGTTAAATACCATCTCCTCTGCATATGTCATAAAAATCATAGTTCACAGAAATTCAGCATGTTGCATTATAGTGTTTCATCTTGGTAGCCCAAATGTTTAGAAATGGTACCATCTGTTTTAGATCTACCTTGCCAGTCTGGGAAGAACTACTTGTCTTCAACGAAAACTTTGACTACATCATCCAGAAGGATCTCAAAGTGATATTGTTCTTTGAAGTGAGTATCTTTGAATTCTTGCGATTCAACTTTTGATTTATATTCAACCAAAAAGTTAAGGACCACTCTTTTTTAAGTATTATATGGAACATTATATGAACTACAGAATGTCTCAACATTGAAAATCCTTAACATATTTTTTTGAGTTTATATCAAGCTCTGAAATTTCCAAAGGTCTTTTTAAATTATAATCATCAAGTTGAAGTTGTAACATACCATTGTTATATTTGAGTTTGGACAATTACAACTTGTTGTGCTCCTTTCGGTCAAATCAATTTGTAGATTTAAACCCAAACCTGAGAGTCAAGCAACACTGTCAGCACTGACTGTACCAACTCATTACAGTTTTAAAACCCTGTTACATTTGTTCACTATCTTAATTTTATGTATTTGTTTAAAGTATTATCTATCTTGATTTCCACAGTTGCTAGACTTTGTCAGTATGAGCGCAGCGAGTCGTAAATACAACAATGAGAAGCAGGAGGGAGGCTGGCACAGAATCGGATGGGCGTTCCTCAAGGTATGTGCAATTCTTTTATGTTTATAAATGTATTTTTTGTTATAGCATAAAATAAAATGCCTGAAGAAGTTTTGAAAGCTTGTTGTTTGTAGAGAGTTTTCGAGTAACAAATTCAAAATTAATCTCCTTTGAGTAAAATTACTTGTTGAATAAAAAGAGTTATTTCTGTCTTTGGAGTAAAATTTAAAATTTTTAATAATTAAACAAAAATGATGCTTTTTGTGTTTCTTATCCATTAAACGTAATTCTCTTGTTACAGATCCACGGTGGTAATGACAAACTAAATGTGGGCTCAAAGGTTCGTCTCCAGTTGTTCCAGCCGCCAACTAGATTCAACGTAAAGCCAGGCAAGACCGAGCTGTATCAGTGGTGGTACAGTCTGCCAAGAGTTGCCTACCCTTCCACACTGTACGTCACTCTGAAGGGGATCGTCCCCCCTGATGAGGTGGAGCCAGCAGCGAGGTCTATGTTTGCTACTCAGAAGGTGGGTGGAGGTTTCATCCCTGGTGGACAGGAGTCTTTGTTTGATAAAATTTTTAATGACTAGTTTATGTAATTGTCGAAAATGTTTTTATGAGTTGCCATTGGTTACTGTATTTATTCTGTCTATGTTAGTTTTGAATCCTATTTTTATTAAAATTATCACTAAATGTTGTATTCTGTATTTCACGTTTTGTTTGATTTTGCTCTTGTAGTTGTTGAATGTTGATGAAGTGTAGACATAACTGATATTGCAACTCTCTTCAGGAGGAGGGACGAATGTCATATGAAGCTCTCAAGAAGAGTATGAACTGGATTTCAAAAACAAGGTACACAAGTTGAACATTAGTTTTTGCATCTTAAACTTTTTATGTATTCTGAGACCATCATACTCTGTTTACTTAGATTGTATGGATATAAAACCACTCAACTAATTTGTATCCTAGTTTAGGAATTATTGTCTAACCTTTATTGCTCCTGGAACATCATTACAAGTCTGTTCTTTCAGTACAAGTTCTAAGGGAAAAGATTTATGAAAATGATATAGCTTCTCTTAACTGACAAAATTGTAAACATTTTGTGATCCAGTATTGAGGACAAGCGGTCGATGACGTCATGGTCTCGACTCCTGGGACAGCTGTGTCGAATCCCCAACACTCTTAAACTTTCACTTCCAGCGGGCAGAAAAGGGTGCTATGTTCTTAAGTTTTCACATGATGGCAGGTTTGTAGACATTATATATATTTATTAGCAGTAGGCCGTTTTTGATAATTGGCGATAAAGGATTTAATTGCTTTATTTTCAAGTGTTTTGTTCATTCATAAATTCCTTGTGATCTCCATACACATGATTTTTCGAATTTCTTCAAAATCCTTCTTACTAATTAACATGAATTGTATTTAAAGTGGGGGTCGGAGACCTGTCAAACATAAACACAAGAAGATGCAAGCTTCAAGTAATAAACTCATGTTACATTTCGGGGAGCGTAAGCCTCCCTTCATCAGATGAATTGTATTTGAAAGATCTTTAAAAAACATTTAGAATAGAAAAACATGCCACTGTTTTCACGTTGAAGTATTTATTATAGGTAGAGGATTGGCTTTGGCTTCTATTTGTCATACTGTGTAGATTTTTAAAAAAATATATTGAGTCAAATGTTGTCATGTTACAGGAGCTTAGCCTGTGCTTGCCAAGACAAAGAGGGATACCCAATTAAGGTTTTTGAGGTAGGGATCAAACAATCTTTCAATACTTTACATCCTGCTACATCAGCGTATTTGTCTCCGCCTAGCTCCTTCATATACCCTGATATGCTTCGGCCTAAAACGCTTGTATCGCTCATGGCTGGTTACTCATGGCTATTTATAGCCTACATTGACATTTGTATGAATTCTCATCCGGGTGGTGCCGCTATCGCTGAATGAGGGTCATTTCATTTGCTTGCTATATTTAACAATACAAGCGTTTTAGGCTGAAGGTTAGCAGGGTATATAATGGAGCTAGGTGAAAACAAATATGCTGATGTAGTAGGATGAATAGTTTATAACAAAATTTGTTTCTAAGACTCTTATGCCCCTTGAAAATTTTCAACTCAAGGAATGCACATGCATGATATCTTATAAATCGTATTACTGACCAATTGAAAGTTAGTACCAAAGCTCTTGGTCTTTCTGGTCAATGTTGCTTACATGTGAAAAACAATTCTTATCAAAATATTTTATTGTTTTTGCTCAAAGAGTACTATGTCATGTCTGCATCTTGATTTAAAATTATGTCAGGCCTTTTTAGAATCTTGATTTAGCACATATGTTTTTGTGCAGATACCTTCAGGATCCCTGCTAGGAGAGTTTTCAGGACATTTCGGGATTATCTACGACCTAAGCTGGTCAAGGAAAGACACACATCTATTGTCAGCTTCTTCTGATGGGACAGCCAGGTAAATTTTTTTTTTTTTATTGTACATCAATGACAACTTTTCATCATTGTTAATGAAGATTTTCATATCACCCTAACTTACAGCCTATCAAGACAATAACTCACATTGGCTTACTATGATTCAAAAATAAAATGAGGACCAGTTATTCAGGGTCAACTGCTAAAGGATCACCCATGATTCTAACAAATGTTGACACACAAAGATTTTAAATAAATTAAGCATAAATTAAGCATAAATTAAGCATAAATTAAGCATGTATTGTTTTCTGTAAGACTTTAGCAGCATTAAAAGAGGAGATAATAGTTATGAAACTTTGCTTATTTTTCACATACAGAGTTTGGAACTTGAAGAACTTTAGCGTTTCATCCGAGAAGCTGCTACCCCACCCAGCCTTCGTGTACACGGCACAGTTTCATCCGCGAGTGAATGACATTGTGGTGACCGGAGGTTATGACGAGGTGCTCAGAGTCTGGGACATTCACGGAGAAGATCCTCACGGACAGGTAGGGGAGTTAACTCAGCTATACAAATAACAAAATCTCTGCTGTGTAGGTAACTGTAAAATGTAGGAAGGTGACTCATTTTGACTGGTGTATTATTCTTGTTTGACAGGCAGACATGTTTATTCATTATGTAAGGCTCAGTGTTCCACATATACTGTTGAATATACAGAGCTATTTGTCACATGACTTTCAGTTTGATTGTACATGCGATTTCATGATCATTGGTTTTATGTATTTGGCATCATTTTGAATAACTTCAGGATTAGAGGCATTAAGTAGATTGTGAATCATTTGTGGGTTAATATAAACACATTTTAAAAGTTAATTTCTACATGATGAAAAGGCTTCACAAACATACAAAATATGAAATTTGTCTTCAGTTTGACTTTAAGAACAGTACTAACATGAAAAATCTTTCAAATGATCTTTTCTTAAATATTGTATCTTTAAGGCATGTAGAGATATTCTAAATTTGCAGAAGCTTCAGAAAGTTATTATTTAGGACAATGGAATATTTTTCAGGCCAAAACCCTGATTTACAGTGAGAATAAAGAAGGTGGATGAGTGAAAAATACCCCCCGTTGAATTAAGATGATTTTTAAACGTTGCTTGATAAAAATATATGTTTTTCACCAACATCTTGGTTTATCCATACATACGATAATACATGAGAGAAAAACATATTTTTCACATTAGCAGCCCATGTGTGCTTCCCATGTTGATCTAAAGATAAAAACTTTTGAAAACATTGATACCAACTATACTCTGACATTAGTATCAGTTTAATCCAAAATTTTATGACTTTCATTTGGCTTTCACCAAGTATGGCCTAATCAGAAGCATATTTCCCCACAGTGAACAGGCAATGTGAAAAGAAATAAGCTTTTTTACTTTACGAGTTCAAAAATGGAATAGAGTGCTGTATTTAGTTTTTGAGGCAACGGTCTTGCATGCCATTGACCAGTTTGATAGACTTGAAAATAAAAGACCAAAATATTTGTAATAAGTAACAACCTTAATTTTTTCTCGCAAGTATTATTCTAATCTAATGAGATAGCTAATCTGTATGAAGGGGACACTAATTAAGTATGCAAAGAGGGATGTTTTTTTGTATAGGGTTGGTATTTCTAATCTATGCATGAGAGATAATCTGTAATTACAATGAAAAACCTATTCCACAAGGAAATGGCGAACATAATGTATTTTTTTTATCTGTACGAATTTAAACATTCAACAAATTAACTCCTCCATTTGTCACTCTCAGCTGATGCAAGAGATTGAGAACCACCATGGCCACATTAACTCGGTGTGTTTCGATGAGGAGGGGGAAAAGATGTATTCTGCTGATGGCGTGGGTGTCGTCAACATCTGGAATGTTTACGTCACTGAGCAAGCCTCTCGAAGAGGTAGGAGAAAATGATGTGATTAATTGAGACTATAGGGGTTAATCATTTACCTGTATTGATCCTATTAGAGGAGGTAAGGTGTAAATTTTCTCATTTCTTAATGTACTACATTTCATCTGAACCAAATGATTCGTATCTATCTAAATATTTGAATTTTTAAGAAAGGAGCATAAGGCTTTGTGGCAAGTTTTGTTCGACATTTTAATATCAATTTCTAATTTCAGCATTTGTACGAGAGTGGACACTTTACCTTGAAATCAGAGATCCCGAACTGAAGGTGTGTTGAGTTTTTATTGAAAGCAGTTAATGACTTTAAATTGCATGTGTTAACTATGGTTAGGAATTAGTTCTAGCAATTGAGGATCACAATAAAGTTCTAAAGGGTTGATAACGTTCCAAATATAAAGAAGCACATAAATAAACATTCCTGTGTACCTCTCGACAGAACGTGGCCATTAACTGTATCCGGATGCACCCGAGTGGGCGTCGCCTGCTGCTCCACTGTAGAGACAACATCCTCCGCATGCTGGACCTCCGAGTGTGAGTAGTCGTGATAACACACATGCATATTTATATAGCAGACTTCTCCTCTTTAGGTATTGCTATACAAGGATATTGAATTTTTCAATATTTTACTAAAGTCAGGTTTTTATTTAAAAGTTAAAATAATATGTAGTAGTGTTTTGGTTTGTGTTGTTGGAATTGGTTCTTGTTGACTATTGAATTGAGTGAAAACAATATTATCAAAGATTTGATACATTATTATTGCTATAATGTTACCTCTCTTTACTGTTCGATATTCTTCTGTTTGTGAACCACTTGCATTGAAGGAACAATTAGGTATTCTTTTTCTATTATTTCAGACAAAGAATTATGCAAAACTACATTGGTGCCTTAAACTTCCGTGAGAAGATTCGTAGTGCTATCTCTCCGTGTGGGACGTTTGTGTTTGCTGGCAGCGAAGACAACACAGCTTATGTGTGGAACACAGATACAGGTGATGTATTGAGCTAGTCTTCCCATTGAATTGTTAACTTTGATCATCTTCATTGAAGAAATTTCGAATGCATCTGACAGTAGAATGCTCAGCTGTGTTAAACGGGTCATCCTCACTTCTAGAGATAACTGTTCGAAATAAAAGTAGAAAGTGAAGATTATGTTCTAATCATTATATGTAAGTCAGTATTTGAAATGAAATATGACTTGTAATATGATTGGTTACACCACCAGTTCCAATTCAACAAATGTGCCAGTCATGAAAAGGGTCAGGCGGTCATAATTATTTCGAGTGTTCTTTGTTTTGTGATTGAGGGGACATTATGATGACAGAAAGTTTGACTCACTGCAGGTGACCAGGTTGCGCGGTATTCAGACCTCAACTACAACAGCCCTGTGACAGACGTAGACTACCATCCACGTGACCACATGATAGCAGTGTGTTCTCTCGGAGACAACCAGCCCGTACTCGTCTACAACTACAACCCTCAAGGTGGGAGGAAGAACTTTGTATTTGTGGCATTTTCTGAAATTTATTTCTGATCTATGACACATGATTGTACAACTCCATGCTGCAATTTACCTAATCCACATTCTTTTAGAATTAGTTGCGTTAAACTTAACTTACAGTCATTATATCACCTACCTTAAAAATACATTTAAAACTAAATGTATCAAACCTTCCTTTACAAATTTTTCCTTTGTTTCTTTAATGATTTGAAACTGCTAATATGAATGCATGAATTCCAATGTCAATTCATAGAGAACGTATACTTATATGTAAATGTAAAAAACAAATATAGAAGATGTATGATATCTGGATGTTAAATTCATAGTCATTCATTTAGCATGTCCCTTGCTCAGTTTTACAACTTGTGTTTTTGGAAAACTCATGCACTGACTGTTTTGGGTGCAACGGATACACAATGTTTCTTTCTTTCTCTCAGAGGCCCAGATTGGAATGGGTCTAACCTTCCGAACTAGAGACCCTGACGAGACCACAGATGTAGAGGAGATCGCTACAGCACGCACCACTGGAAGGAAAAGGTGAATATGTACTTGAGAAGATATTTTGTAATATAGTATCAGGAAAATATGTATGTTCTTCTGGAAATATTGAGTTTGTTCTATACACCTTCTCCACTCAAAGATGGCATATTGAATTTTATTGAATTTTATTGAATTTCAAATTTTACTTTTTTCATCAATGTTTCCAGCCCGACTCCAACAGAAGAAGCACTGGCTACGGAAAGGTCACAGATATTCTCGAAAGGGGAGTTTGAAGCAAATGAAAAGGCTCGATATCAACGAATAATGAGAAAACTTGATGGTGCTACAGTAAGTTTACAGTTCCAGTTTTAATAATTCATTATTCATTCCCTATGTTTCATTATTAAAAAAATCTTTTAGATAGGGCACTGTTAATGAACCACATATTAGGCTATCTGGTTATATGGCAAGATTCAGCATACATCTTAAGAATAGATTTCATAGGTCAACTGAACAAAGTCCATTAATGACCAACTAATTTAGTTGTTATCAGTTAATGGCCTTTTGCTTAAAGTACCAGTAAAATATTCACATCTAGATATCTGTATAAGCTGTGTGAATTTAAAACATAACAGGTTGAAGCACCTGTAAAATCTTCCCTTGTGTTACAGATGCAGATGGCTCAAGGCCCGTTGTTCAGCAACCCAGAGCCACACCCCTTCTCAGCCACGCCTCGCATGACAGGAGGTTGGGGCTCCGCCTTCGAACAGAGTTATGGACTCACACCAAGAGCTGTAAGTAAATGGTTTCACTCATTCCTCAGCTCACGTGGACTTTGTGAAATTTTAGACTGATAAGTTTCCATTTCTGGGCACAGAAAGAAATTCAAGATGTCAGATTCTATGTCACTTTCTTTATTTTATCATTTATGTTTTATTTCTATCTAAAATTACTAATAATCAATGATCATTTAGAATATGTTCTATCAAGATTCAAATGTTCAACAACAAACATTATTTCAGTCTGTTGGGCCTAGCACCTTCTCCCCCCATGCCCCCCTGACGATGTCGTCGCGAATGCAACACCAGCAGTATACTAACCAGAACCTCTACCTCAAACAGTCCGACGGATGGAGGCCAACCTTCTCTGATGGTAAGTCTTCTAGCACTTGGCCGATTTATTTTCGTCCTCTATTATTTTCTCTGCTATATACTTACATGTTCAGTGTTGAGGTCCAAGGGAAAATTACCCATCTTTTTGCCATTTGCCAACTTACCATTGTAAAGGGTCCAATCTATTCAGAATTCACTAAGATGACCCTGCACACTTCAATGTATAATACTCATGAATAAGCTTTTGTTTACAGTTGGTCAGAAGCCAGGCAGTCGAAGCACCAGCCCAACATTCTATGGACGACCTCACCAACTCTCTCTTAGTGCTGTGAGTTTTCTATATTAACTAGTTTCTGAACTATCCATCTACTTAACATTGGGGCTAATCAGTGGTAAGAGTTATTCATGAATAAATATTTCCGTAGGCATTTCTAAAGAAGGGATGTCGTAAGACTTTTGATTTTTAAATACAATTGAATGCTTCAACTCTTTGTCTTCATTTATTGCAGTCCCAGGGTAAAGCCTCCTTCAGCTTCCAGTCTGCACCCGGAAAAGTTGGCTTGCAACACAGGGTGAGTACCTTTAGGTGGTCCTCGTTGACACCAACAATTGTATAGTTTCAAAGACAACTGAATCAATATGATTCCTGAATGCAGAGTCTATTAAAACACTAAAAGTTCCAAGGTTTATTAATATTCAATTCAAATTTCAAAATGAAATGGTAACAGACCAATAAACAATTACAGATAGTATGCTATTGCCATAGACCTGAATCAAACCCAAATCTTGAAAAGTATCCTCAAATTTCCTTGGCTCTATAAGTAACCCTTAAAACCCCCCAAAAAAATTAAATTGGTCAAAACATGGAAAGATTGATTCATATGTTTCAATCAACTTTTAAGTTCTTTCACAACAAACCCATATCACCATCCCTACAGGTTGTTGCGATGTATGACTACCGAGCGCAGCGGTCAGATGAGTTGACCATCTACAAGGGAGACACGATCGTAGTCTTGTACAAGGACACGGAGAACTGGTGGATGGGAGAGCTGCCAGATGGATCGCAGGGATTCTTCCCTGCCAACTACGTCATATCTGAAGGTACAACAGGCCTGGAATAGTATTTCTTTTGTTCTACAAATCCTTAAGACTTAAAGTATGACAGTGTTTCCGCTGGCATTTTTGACAGCCGGTCATCATGTCCGACGGCTTTGAAAAATACTGGACATTTATAAATGTAGCTAATAAATGTTTCATTTGCTGATTTTTTGCTAGTAATAACATTACCTGCGTCATCTCCTGATTTTCTCTTTCGTTCGTTTAATTGACTGTTTTTGCCACCAAAGTAGGAAGAAAGATTCGTCTGCTTTCTCATTGTCGAAAAAACATGTTTACATTCGTAAATGATCGGAATAAGTCGATAATTTCCGTATACATTTCACGCATACATTGAAACTGAGGTCAATAAATTCAGCTGCAGTTATTCGAATGATTATGTCATGCGCACTTCGTTGTGTTCTATTTCAAGCTACAGAAGCGAGTGGGATTTCCAGACAAATATGATCGGGGTATCGCATCACTAGATGTTACGAGTGTTTTTTTCAAATAAAGGTTTATGAAATGAGTTTAACAGCTTGTTATTTAATCGGACATCATGTCCGACAGGTTTTTTAAATACCGGACAATCATATTTTTTATCGGACTATGACCGGTATTTACCGGACAACGGAAACACTGTATGATTGGTGAATTTTGACAGTTGAATAATATACTGGCAGTGTATGCCAAAACTCTTGTATCTTGTTTGTTATTTTGTCCATGTGATCTTCTCCAGATGCGTACGAGGAGGGAGACGAGTTAGAAGAGGTGTCAAGAAGAGAGAGGCGGAGCAAGAAGAAGCAGGTCAGTTCTTACATTCTACAGGGGGATTTAGAAGTCGGTGTATTCAAGTAAGATACAAATGTTATGGATAGCAACTTCTTTATTGTATGTAACACCTATTCTGGGCAGTTTCTTGTTCCTTTGTCAGGTGAATGATTACCTGACAATGAAGCAAGGAAAAGCCAAGAAAGAATGCGATATACAATAAAGAAAAAGTTGATATCCATAACATTTGTATCTTACTTGAGGTCAGTTATTATTCTTACCTTTTAGATTGAAGGCATTTTCATGCTGACAATATTGGATATTCATTCTATTCAAACATTTCATTCTTTAACAGAATCATAAGAATCCAATGAATGAATGAATGACGAACTGTAACATCATTATGCAAAATATGCTGGAAAAAAACAAGAAGTTTACTTTAAGCCTATACCGCCACTGTTTGTGGAGCCAATATAATATCATTTGCTATGAAGTTTAAACACTAACTTGAAAATGATAAAAGTATTTGTTCTGTTCAGTAGCAACTGCATTTTACTTAGAGGTCAGGATGAGATTAACCATAATCTGACTATTTCTAAAGATACAGATCATGTTAGTAGTGCTTGCCAAGTCACTTTTACAATTTTCTCCCAGAGAAATGTTATCTTTAGATTCTAGATTTTGCTTCTCTCTACCAGGTAACAGCTCTGAGGACGAAGAATGGAGATCTGAAGTTTCTCTCTGGTACTGATGATTCTGATGCTGAGGTTTCTCCTAAGAAGAGGTTAGTACTGTATTGGAGGAAATGTTTACAACAGACACTCATAATCATAACAAAATATGAATAAATGAAATTTATTTTTCCAACATTTAAATACTTGTGAATACTTGTGACTGTCAATACATTTTCACCTCATAAGGCTTAAAAGGCAACAGAAAAAATGTAGCTAAGAATATCTGCATATTTATCTGATAATTGAATGTTTGTGGCAGACATTTTGAAGTAATGGGCAATCACTGAGAAAAAGGGTTCATCGGGAAATCTAATTAACATCAAAATATTATTTTCAGCCAATCACGGATGAGCTCCACTGAGGGATCAGATGCTGGGTCAGACACAAAGTCACGGAAACCTAAACGAAGAGTTCACATGGACGAGTCTGTAGCGTAGATCTGTGCAGCATTTAAACTTCTGTCTTTTTGATATTTACATAGCGGCCAATGTCACTTGCAGCCACCGCTCTTTGGCGAAGGTTGAGTTATAGTCTTCTTTTAGTAGGACATTTTTGACCTTGACCTGTATGTTTTAAGCTTTCTTAGTGCTAAGACAGTCGTAGGTACCATACATTATTATTGGCCTACTGTTATCTTGGCACTAAGAAAACTAAGAAAAATCTAGACCCAGGTGTTTTACTTAACCAAGTTTTGATTGTCGTTCAAAGGTGACTTACGGTTTTATTTGCATAAAATTACACTTAATGAAATATGTTTAAATGATATAGTAACTTTGTGAATTTTGTTAACATCAATTTTGAAGAGGTGCGAAAATCTCAGGTGCATAACATTTATTTTATCTTGACAAGTTTATGCAAATGTTTCATAATTTCGATTATTATTTTATTGATATTAATGAATTTTACCTTCACCACTTAAAGAAATCACATGATGACACAAAAATGATCTTAAGAAATGTCATAATATTTAATTTTTACATTTTGTGCAAATCCATTTTTCTACAATTGATCATAATTTTTCAGGCCTTCCATTTTGAGTTTTACCAATGGAATACATCAAGTGCCACGTGATCTTATGAAATATCATAATTTTCCATTTAATTTTTTTGTTTGTTAGCCGTTCATGTATTTCATTTTAATGTTTTTATTTATATCTGTGATAATAACCATATGGTTATGTAAATAATTGTATGTATTGTTACTGTGTATCTGTAGATAGAATGACTAAATATTGCAAATACAAACTTCTTCCATGGATCAAGGAAATTTTGTATACAATTTGCCTTTATGAAGTGAGGAGGAGTTGTTTGGTATTTCTTAACAATACTAGTCTTATGATAACTCTTGATTTTGTAAAATGGGTAGAAGCCTTGATTTGTTTGAAAACTAACAAAATATTCAAAGGTCAAAATTTTTATTTCAATATTCATGATCTTAAGTAATGAAATATTCAGAGAATCCTTTTGAAAACATTTAAATAAGGGTCTTGTTATGTTTTTCGAAGAAATGCATATTGTAATTTGTGTTGTTTTAATTTCTTCATTACGGGATATATAGTTTGATGAATATATTAAATTGCATAAAATCCAATGTTTTAACACATGGATTCACATCATGAGATGCAAGCAGCAATTTCTATTACTTTACATTCTCTTTTACACATTCTAATTATGTAAGTGATTTTTGAAAAGTCATAATGAAAATTGCTCTCTTTTTATGCATCGATGTACTGCAACAAGATGTATTTGTTTGAGTTTTAGATTATTTTTAGAGACACTCGTAACATATATTGATTTTAGATAAACAAAAGAAATGTACATATATTTTTTACCAAAAAGAAATCACAGTTATAAATCAAAATAAGACTTTTAAGGTCAATGCCGTCCAGGATATAATATTTTTTGGTTTATGACAATGAAGTTGTTGAAGCATATCTTGTAAATCCGCCCACAAATCAGTCCATCCTGAAAATACTGTTTGCATATCTATGCACAAACAAGGTACTCAATATTTGTATTTAAATAATCAAATAAATATTCTTGTAATTAGTTTTGTTGTTTTATTGCTTTGTACAAGAGACCTGTGAAAGCACAAGTCTTTCACCAGAATTCCAATTCAAATGATAGTACAAATGATTTAATAAGTAAATAAAACAGGTACTGAAATTCTGAATTTGGATAGTGGCACATCATTGACCAAAGCATGAGTAAATTTCCAGAAAGATTAATAAAAAACTGTGAAAGTAGTTGATTTCGTAAGATAGGTACCCTTATCACAACGGCTCGAGCCATAATAATATATGCAAACTTAAAATTAAACACAATGTGCATCTTTTCAAAACTTGGATATACGAAGAAAAATTTGAAAAACTAGGCAAGTAGCGGAACTTTACATCCATTCAAAACCACTGGCATTATGCTTTACCTCCAATTGTTCCAGCTAAAGTATGTGTTGCATACTCTAAAATAAAGAAGCGATCCTTTGTTTTTATAATTTATTGTATATACAAAATTACCAATTGGCTGTCCATAAGTATAGGATTAATAAACAATATACTTGACACCAAATACACTTTAGGTTTAAATCATGATTGATGTTTCACATTTTAAAATTTGCTTCTAGTTTTCACTAACAACCCTGCATCATAATGAAGGGAAAACAACTATCCTTAACAGAAAAAATATCTTCATAATAATTAACAATACAGATGTCTTAGTTCACAATTTATCATTTACCTTAAACCATCACTCAGCGAATATTTAATGATTTAAAACTGAAAACACAAAACCACATATTTGAAGATATATAAAAATGCTTCCATATTTTGATATGTGGTCTAAGAGGCGATGTCATAACAAAATTGCACCATCAGCTGGACACGGCTGATCATATGTGCTAGTCAGAACAAAGTTTTGTCGTCCACTAGACATGGCTGATCAAATGTTATACATGACAATATTCACTAGTGATGTTTCATCAATGAGCTGAGTGATATTTCATTCCTTACTCTTTCTCAGTCTCACTGGGTGCATGGAACCACCACAGACTTTGTGTTCGGTTCTCCACAGGTTCAGATCCAAAAGTTTTTGCTGTACATGTGCTACAACATTTTCATCCCTTGCAAGTTCTGTCTGAGGTTTTTCTGTTCCTTTTCCTGTCTCTGTTTCTCCATACCAAACGCAACCTTGTTGGCTTTCTTCTCTACCCTGCGATCCTGAGGCAACAAAGATATTTCCAAAATTAATTGAAAATAGAATCTGTCATGGACATTCTTATTGAGAAGACATCATCATTTCTTAACAATTACTTTAAAATTATGAATATTTTGGAATGAGAAGTGTTTGATATTCATACCAAGAATATAACTGTATTAGAAGGTGAAGGCTTAACAACAACCTGTTGGTATTATAAGTATTATGATTATTACCTTTATTTATAAATCATATTATTAAAGTTAAGTATTTTTCGTTTCTAGTTTCACTATGTCATGTGTATCCCAGATTATCATGAAATGTTGATTTATTATTCATGAAGCCATTATTTTTTTTTTTTTTAAATGTTTTTATTCACTTCAGTTGGATACAATCAAAGGTGGGTACAGTTGAGAGGGTAAACAAGAATTTATGACATAATAAACATGAACAGATGACAAATGTATTTTTTGCAATCAGCAGTGGGAATAGAAAATACATATGAAAAGATTTATCCCTCATAAGTGATAAATTTAAATCAAACGTTTAAAGGACATCTTTGAGATGCATCCATTTCCTATCGAAAGAATACATGTTAAAATTTTTTCGTGCAATATATTTCTCGATGTCATAAACATCTTTTAAAATCTTTGAAAATATTGTAAAGTTTGGTTTCAAACGTTTGATGTTCATAACAAATATATGACGTTTAGCTAATAATATTATGTGATTTAGCAAGTTGCTATTGGTTGAACAAAATAAAATATCCAGTGTTGAAATTTCGAGTGTTTGATTAAATGATCTGCTTAAGAAGTTGGCGATTTCGTTCCAAAACATTCGAATGATTGGGCATTCCACATATGAAGCCATTATTTATCAAGAATTCTACTTAAGATGTAAAATCCAATTATCAAACAAGTTCCCACCTTTCTCTCCTCCTTAATTGCCTGCTTGCGGGCCCGTTTCTCTTCCGGTGTTTCTCCCTTGGGTCTGTACGTGCTGGCTCGATCTGCCTTCATTGACTCGCGCATCTCTTTCTCAATCTGTTTCCTCGTCAACCCCGGCCGCTCCAGACCGTCCAGAGGAATACCAAGCTTGCTGGACAGCTGGATGTCCTTGTTCTGGATCAGAAATTGTAAACCTGTATTTTCTCCATTTACAGGTGAAACAAATGACCATAACAAAATGGTATCCTGGATCAGCAATTGCTGTGACATTTTATTTCTATAGGCGAAGATTTGGAGCCTTTGGCTTTATTAGTGTTTTCTTGAAAGAAATGCACCAATTTCTCAAAAATAACCACTTATTGATTTCAACATGACACATCAGAAATAACATCAAAGCTATGAAGTTCTATTTCATCCTTACGCTAAATTTGTCACTAAATGTAATTTATAGTGAGATTTTACTCTCTAGCATACGATGTCTCTGAAAATATAGAAAGCAATGAGGATTTTTTAGGCTAAAAGACTGACAGTCTCAGAAGAGAACTGTCAGAAGAAATTACCATTATTCTGAGGGAAGGAAGTACAGTCATTAGAGTCAATAGTCTATGAAGTAATCATAATAAAACTAGCCTTGCTTTTATGCTTACAATTAAATATGAACTGGACAAAAAACACTCGTGACTTGACTAGCTACATATCAAGACTTTGTTGCCGTAACTTCTATCATGTGAGTATTAAGAGTTTAAATGAATCCTGAAAAATAGTCTAAACACTTTATCCTACCTTTTCATTTTTAGACTTTGGTTCAGAGATAAGCCGAGGATGATTGTATAGGTTAGAGTATGTACCTGTAACAGAAAAGAATGAGATAAAGTGATCAAAATATCAAACACAACGATACAATTGGCTTTAGAATTACAGGCCCTTCCAAGTTTGAAATCGAAATCAACTGACAAGTCCCTAATCAAACAGACACAACCTATGAACATTGTTTCAAGCAAACAAGCTTTAACTATTCAAGCTGGATAATTGACAATCAATAGATAAGTGCAAACTTTCTATTTTGAAATCAGGAATGACTGGTTTCAAACTCACTAATGATAGATTCACAGTCCCACTTCTCTCCAGGCTCAGTGATCTCCATCTTGACGAACTCGGTATCATCTTCCTCCTCGGACGACTCCCCCTCTGGAGCTTCTCCCTTTTCTACTACATCAATCAGCGTGCTACAACAGAGACATAACTATATAAAGCTTTCTGTTTATCCCTAGCACCAACAATGAAAGGTGCAGCAGCAAAAGGTGATGTAGCTTTTGCTGACCTGCTTAAATAGAATAAGAACATAAAATGACACGGTGATATATGTCACTGATGTAATCTGAGATAATGACATTTTGTCGCTCTTACAATCCCATATACACACAACAACAAAAGTTAAGAACCACCCCAACATTCAATACCCTTGCATCATACAGCCAATGATAAGAACTGAAGAATAACTTTACATGTCCCAAAAACCTTTTAGCCATGTATATCAGTCATCCGATCTATGCATATGATCCATATTTTCTTACAACTTATCAGTATCAAAAAGATAGATATATCGTAGAAATGTCAATAAATTTGTATAATTTTGTTTCTTGACTTTGTTGAATTTTCAAATAATACACGTTACTGTTGTGTAGTTCAGATAGCCTTACTCTCGCAAGATAATAATGGAATACAGTGGACAATATCACCAAAGTGATTAACAGGACATCCTTCACATCTACTTACATTTTAGTTTGTTCCTTTTCAAACTCCTCAATAACGCTGTCCAGTATTTTACTCTTCTGGTCGACCCTGCCGTCGATGTCCTCGTGGTCCAGTGCTCCGATCTCACTCTCGTCATACTGTTCGAACAGCTGAAGTGAAAGAGAAACAGTGGATTCAATGATTCAAAAGGGGACATATCAGTCCACAAGTCCCTGCCTTCTAGATTATAGATAACTTCTTGGGGCTAGCTATATAACTTAACAACATCAATGGAAATCAATACTGGTCAGTTTTTGAAAAAGGTGCCAGTCCTTTAGACCTTAGGCATTTCTTTGGACCGGACTAGCTATTAACCCTCAAGTTGCTGAATATTATTTTGACCAGTTTTGCCCCCGTGGCTGAATTTTCAAGCACTCGCCTCGCTACCGTTAATGCGTAATTAGCACCAGTGGCTGAATTTTCCAGTGCCGCGAGTCGCGACCGTTTTGCCAATATATGGTTTGTTTACGTGGCGAAATACGGATGTAAATATCGTTGTATACAAAACTAGTTGGCGAATACCGTATTAAAAATGGATAATACTTACCTGGCACTTTGAATGAAATTTATATCACCCCTAGAACGGTTTCTATAACCGAAGTAAACTTGTTTTTAATTCGAGCGCCGTTACTCTAAAATTGTGAGAGCGCATGCGCGAAATCAAAACGAAACTAAAGGCGAATAGTTCCTCTTGACATCGATATAAAAATTATTACAAAAATATGTCTAGAACGAATTTTACGATTATTCAAAAATTGTCTATATTTCAAACTCTATAAAATCATTTAATCACTGAGTGCACATAGACAAATTATATACGGAAATGAAGCTAATTTATTGCTCTATATTTTACGATAAATTTCATTACGATACGCCATCCTAAACGAAAGATATAAATAACGAAAGCAGGGTAGTGATAAACCCCGATAACGTTCTGACCCCCACAGTAATATTACTAAGCTAGTAGCCCCGGGCAAACGCACGCGCTCAGCGCGTGCAGGCGGGGTATCCCCTCTGAAAAATACACTCACACTTAACAGAAATTGTCTTTATTTCCAATTTTATAATTCAAGTTATTCGCTTTGTATACATGCAAATTATATATGGAATTGAAGGCAATTTGTTCTTCTTTACGGATAAATAAATCATAATAATCTTTTGCTGTGTATTTAGAAGTTATTACCAACGAAACGTGGGTAAAACTAGTGAATAAAGTCTTTGATAATCGCCTTACCGCGACATTTGTCGCATAATTTCCACACGTTTTATTTGGATGCAAATATGGGCAAATTACACATGAAAATGAAGGTATTTATTTCCTCTTTACGTTGATATGAAAATGATAAATATGTACCGCTTGGTTTGGAATATATATAGTTTGCAAAGATTGTCCCCTCAGGTATTTGAGAACAGATTTTGATAATTGCGACATCACTTACCGCTCCTTTATTGTTTCATTGTAATTTGCAAATTTTATATAGAATTGAAGACGATCCTTTTCTCTTTATTGTGATATAAAAATGTTGATAATGCACTCTGCCGTTAAATAGATATGAAGTGTAAAAAGCAGTTGAAAAAATCGCTTCTCGGTTACCAAGATATGAATAGAGAAATTGCCTGTTTGCGCGATGCTCGTCGGGTCTTTACTGATTTTCGTTTACATACAAATTTTATGTGGAAATATAGATCATCCTTTTCTCTATATTTTGATATATGAAATTTCAAAATGTCCCGAGAAGTTTATGTGATATAAAGTGCGAGAAAATGGTAAATACACAGAGAATAAAGAAAAGTCGCAATTTTGCGGCACTTGCTGTATCTTTATTTTATATACTGCATATAACTTTTTTACATCAAATCGAAGACAATTATTTCTTCTTTATCACGAGGTAATCAATTTCAAAATACGCCTAGCTGTTGAGAAGATATGATCGAAATAAAGGCACATGTCAAAATCGCCGTTCAGTTTACATGATTTGAATAGAGAAATTAGCTTTTTGTGCGGCGCTTGCTGTGTCTTTATTTATTTTTGCGCATGTACAAATTTTACATGGAATGAAAGACAATCTTTCTCTCTATCTTATAATATAAAAATTGTCAAAATAAGTTGAGCACATCATGTGAAAATTGGTGTGACAAAATGGTGTAAAACTAAAAATATGTAAAAATCACCTCATTTACGGCACATGCGGTATATTCAGTTCAGGTAGCGCATATTCGTAATTTATATCGAATTAAAGACAATTTTCTCCTCTTTCAAATGATCCCACCTGTATTGAAATCCGCCCAAGGGTTTAGATCATACGGCGTGCGAAAGCAAGGTGTGCTTTTGTTGTGAGTGCGCACGCCTGAGCAAACAATAACGTGCGCAGCTCGATAAGCTCGTGCGCGAGGGGAGCAATAAGCCCCAGGGCTATAGCAAGCCCGGCGGGTAGTGGGGGAAAATTGAGCGTTTGTAATGCATATTTTCGGTACGATAAACATAACCAATATCTATAAAACTTTCGGAAAATATGCCCCCATTCTTTAGAACAACAACGGGGAAAAAATCGGCAGCTTAGCGAAAGCCGGAACGAAAATACACGCGTTCAACCGACACGACTGCCGTGTAATTTTTTTCCGGGATCCGCTACATGGTACAATTGCGTTAATTAGTAAATGCGTCAGATTATAAGTCCGGCTTCCGGGGTTCGCCAAGGCTAACTGCGGCGTAGTTTAATTTCATCCCGGACCATTCCGTAAACCGCGGCTTGAGGGTTAATAACTAACAAGCCTATTTTTTTTTTCAATTAAAGTTTGGAAATCAACCTATGAGTTGAGTTTTATTCACTTTTAAGGTGGAGATTCTAAATGCACAGAACTTTTCAGTTATCACACATTTCATTCATCATGACCTCAAATAACCTCAAGGTCACCAAAACTGAAAATAGTTGGCAGAAACAATCTAAATGCCTTAGAACCAGATATCATCAATCCAAAGTCCTTTTCAAGATATTGCATCCATGCCATAAGCTGATTTGACTTTTCAGGTCTGAAGAATCAAATGAGATTTAACTACACTGAAACCCAGTGGCCAGTTAACAAAGAAAATATTTCATGGAGGTAGGAACTATTGATATACATTGAATCTAAGATATTTTCGCTTAATTATTATTTGAATCAATTTCCGCAATCTCGTGAAGCACTTATACAAAATCTAACTATAACATGGCCTCATCCCTCACCTTTTCGAACCTGTCATCCAGGAGAGACAGTCCCTCTGTTCTCCTGATGACGGATGATGTCATCGAATATTGTGTAAATCGTGATTTGGTTTCTTCATTTTCAAACATGTCACCTCCAAACCTGTCCTCATCATCCATGACTTCGTCAGACATGGCAGCTTCGTCAGACGCAACATCATCGTCATCATCAGTCCTGTGAAAGAACATAACAGCACCGGTAAACACTGAGTAATCAATCCTTCTAAGAGAAATCATTTCGTAATGATGTATTAGAGAGGTTAGAGCATGATAGTTCTGTTAGGCATATATACCGGTATATCTTTTCTATAAGTGGAAAAACAGTTGAAAACTTAACAGCCACCTAAAACTCTGAACAATATCACTATCATTCAAAACAAACTGGATCTACCTTGCATTGTTAGTAATTATTTTGTTTAAAGAACAAATGAATCCTCCAATTTTTCAAAAACAAACTGTGTAATCACAGTAATATAAAATCCACACATAGAACATTTGAGAGTGCTTGATGTGATAAAAAATAATCACCATTCTCCGTCCTCTTCCCCCTCCTCCTGTATATTTTCTGTGTTTGCTTTCAGAATAAAATCATCGTCTATAATATTGTCAGGGTCGTCATAATCAAAGTCATCGTCTAGGCCTGCTACAATATCTGGATCCCAGTCAAGTCGAGGACCTGAGAAAGGAGAAACATGATGATATTTGTTCTCTAAAATGTATAATTTCATCTTGGAAACTAATGCTGTAGCCATTTACATCTTGAAATCTTTATCTACAGCTCAAACACTGATCATTACACAAGCATCAATTTTATCCTTTGTTTCCTCCTCAATTGTTGATCTGTACATTGATTATAAGGAATTATTTCAGGACGATGAAACATCCCTATTTAAACACTGATTAACCTTCGTACCTCTTTCCATTGGGTTGTATCCTCTAATACTTCGTCTAAACCTAACTTCTAGGCATAGTCTCCACAACTGCATCACTTGAGTGAATCTACAGCTGAGCCGTTTCAACTGAGGTCGCAACTGAGCCAAAATGATGAAAATAAACACTTCTGGCAGAAATATTCCTTCTTTCCCTATCATTTATTATTGTACCTGACACTGGTGCTGCCTTGTTAAGCAGTCCGACCTCTGTCTCCACTGAAGAGGCAAACACAGTTGATGGCAGCGATATCTTCTGATCTTTGCTGCTAGCGGGCTGAAAGATAGAATTTACATATGTTTCTGCCTCATGGAAATCTTTGTTAAGTTTTATATGTTAGCCTGGGTTATGTGTTTCTCTTATGCAGGTTAAAATGGTAAATTCACAGTCATAGTATCACAGTTACACAATTAATAAACTTTGAACGTGGTATGTTAATTGAAGTTGGGAAAGCCAATGCTCTCCAATACTGAATTTACTTAAGTCAAAACCTTTCAAAGTAACCTCAGTTTATATTCAACCATGAATTGTCTCCCTTATATGATAGGGCACATCTCACAGGTAAAAGAACTCAAGACAAAACAACAACGCTGATTATTCAATTAGATTCCATTGTAACCAACCAAGATTATACACAGCTCAAACAAGAAAATGTTAGATCAAAACATGGGTACTTGAAGATATGGCTTGAGTACTTTCTAGTGGGAGAGAAGCTCTCAACCTTTCTATATGAATGCATTTGTTCAGATATGATACAAATAAAAAAAGGTTCTGCAATCTTGATTTTAGATCTTAAATTAACAATTAATGTCTGAAGAAAATTTCTATGGCAGATCCTGAAAAAAGATCCAGCAATTTGTCTTTTCATAAAACTGGTTGTGTGTTCTGTAAGTAAGTTATGATAGAACAAACCTTCTGTGTAATGGCCGGTTCGTTAGAGATCCTGAATGAGTCCACGGCCTCAAGGGACATAGTCTCGTTGACATCTCTGAGGTGCTGTAGGTAGTCATATTCGTCATCATAAAATACTCCAAATTTCCGCTCCTCTTCTTTTCTTTTCAGTTTTTCCTACGAATACAATGTTGATATTGCTCAAACACATGATTAAAAGTTTTGATACATGATTAAATTTATGATTGTCAAATTCACTGAAAACAAATGGTTTAAATATTTACAGCAATGATGATTGTGCTAAATGAGAGCACTGTCTGAAAATAAGAAATTATGAAAAGTGAATTATTTCTAAATAGATGAAGATGATAATACATGAGACTTTTGATCAGATTTTTAGTGAGTTGAAGCTTAAACGTGTAAAATATTGTCAGTCAGTGTCTCACCACCCTATCAGAACAATCACAAGGATTTTATTTCTTTTTTCCAAAACTTTATTTGTACAAAGTGTTTTAGGTAATTAACAATTAGAATGAAAACTAATGGACATATTGAAAAGGAGGGATCTAAATTTAGTTCAACATGTTCATAAACCAGAGAGGGATTCTCTTTTCAGGAGAATGTAAGATTAAACTTAACATTTACCTTTTCTGCTAAAGGCAACAACACTCTTTGGCCAACTTCATCGCTGGCTTGCAATGGATCTTTCTGACTTCTGTGGACCAGTCGAAATGTTAATGCATTTTTCTTATCGATGAACTTTTTCTTCTTTCTGTGAGGCTGCAATTATCAAAAAACAAAAAAACAGTTAATAAAATAACCCATTTTGACTGACAAAATTGTTTGAAGTTTAAAAGTTTGGCTTGCTGAAATATGGAATAAAAAGAGTAGCTCATGTCCACTTAAAAATTATCACAAGAGGGTGCACATTATTTTTTAGTTAAAAATGTGGTTAAGGGGGCACTTATAGGGAGAGGGCACCTAATACATCGAATATGTTATCATATTCTTTCCTCAGCCATATTGGAATAAAATCTACTTTTCATAGAAAACTTTATAAATATCATAAACATGAACAACATATATATAGATCAATTCAAAAGTAAAGATATCCTTGCCAAATCAGAGCGTGTGTTCAGGATTGTGTACATTTACTATCAAGCATTCTTTCCTTCAAGACAAAACGACGAGAAGTGCCAATTTTGTTTTTAGGATTGTGTACATTTAGCCAGTCCAAATGAACAGTTTGCATCCCTGTCAACGATGTTTTAGGGTTAATTTGAATAGGGCAAGCCATATACATTCGTTCAGGTACCCATTTGTACAGCTGGGTGAACTGAGTGTAAAGTGGATGAAGTGTCTTGCCCAGGGACACAACACAGGATGAGACCCAAGTCACAAATTTTTGGGTTAATTTGACTAGGGCAAGCATTGCATGATAATGTGTGTAAGTGGTTTGGAGCAGAAAATGCACTAACGCACATTGATTTTTAATTCAAAAGTAAAAATATCCTCGCCAAATCAGAGTGTGTGTTCAGGATTGTGTGCGCTTAGCCAGTCCAAATGAGCAGTTTGCAAAACCTTTTCTTTGATAACTTAACAGTTGATAAATGCGTTCTTATGCTGCTGCAAACATGACTCAAATTTTGCCCCTAATATCATTAGCAGAAACAAACTCTGCATCAGCAATAATCCCAGAAATAAAAAATGTCCAGTGTTAACACAATATTTAACATACATATATACACAAGATAATTTTTTTATTTTTTTATTTCCATATTTTTCGTATTTGACAATAGATCAATTTGACAAATATTTACACAAGATATTTATGTTATGTTTTATAATTTGGAAATGTATTTCAAATATTACTACCCACAATGTGACGTCAGAACTAAAAAAGACTTCAAACGTCACTTCACATCAGGGAGTACTTTTTAAAATTCAACTATTTATAGAGGAGCGCTGGCTGTTGTTGTCATTTGATATACAATCACAAGTCTGTTAACCACATTAATTGTAACTGTGTAAGGTCGAGGGCAGAACACTAGAACTCCTTTTTAACAAAACTTGAGACTCTGGCAAAACTGCATTTTACTGATCGCACATCGATCATCTAGTCCAACATGCTCGACGTCTTCCTTCGTCCGAAGCCTATTTCATCTGTAGCAGCTACACTACGAATTTCATCAGGAAGGATTTTGCCTTTTAATTCAATAAAAACAAAACATCTAACTTCAAATGACACATGGATGGAAATACCTTTTGGCTATTTACTCAAAATTGCTGGGAAAAGGCTACAGATTGAATAGGCTTCGGAGTCTCTAAACTTTGGGTGCACAATCATTGCCCATAACAGAAGTTTAGATTATCCGAACTAATCAATCATCATGTTCACTTCTTACTACTTCTTACAGACTTGGATTTGTGAGAGACTGTTTCGTTAGCACTAAAATATTTGTTGACCATCTAGTTTAACCCTTGGATCCCTGTCAATGATGTTTTAGGGTTAATTTGACTAGGGCAAGCGTTGCATGATAATGTGTTGCAAATTGATAACAACTAAACCCAGTAACATGCAGAACTCCTGAAACTCTCAAACCATTCAAACAAACAAAAATATTCAGTATGAAACTGACTTAAATCTAATATACACAGATAGGCCTGATCGAATTTACTATTTTGTTAACTCAATAATTTACCTGTACCCTTTTTCTATTCTATGTTTTTAGAAATTACATGACACTAAAAGTATAGAGATTTATGTCAATGTTTATTCTTACCATTTTATATATTCATATACTTGGAATATGTCAACTGTCTTGCAAAATTATATTCCCAACAATTCAATATCAAAACAACGTGTTCTAAACCGGAAGTTGCAATGCTAAAAGTATATAAAACGGAAAAATCTTACAAACGAATTTGGAAACATCAGGAATTACTCTTGAAATATCTGATATTGTTTTCTTATTTCATGCAAATACACTTTTCAAAATTTTGAAAGGATGATTATAAAAATATTGATATAATGTTCTAAAATATTCTTTGTTCTCGTTTCGAAGAGTTGTTTAATTTTCGAAAAAGTACACATCGCCTTTTTGATCAACCACCCTAAACATGGCGAAATCTGAAAAGGGTGACGTTTACAATCCAGACATCAACATAACAATTAAAGACAGTATAAAGACAAGTGGGAAATACTGGAACAGGTTGATATTAGTACATTTAATAGATTCTTATCGTATAAAGTCGAGGAACGTAAATATGTCATCATTGAAAACCTGCCAGAATGTTGTCTGAAACTAGGACTTAACAACCTCAGTAACACACAGTGTCACTTTTAAAATATTGAAATTGAATACAAATGTTTTTTATATTGATCTTGATGATTTTTAAGGTAACAGCTTTGATAAAACTATGTTTGGAGTACTGTGCTTTCCCGGGTGCACACTTCATTAATATGCACCCAGTGAGGTGATGGCAAGGCTGGATTAACACGCTCTGCTTCAGCACTTAATCGAGCCTTTGACTGAATGCAAGTCAGGGGTATTTTGATTAGAGAAAGCATTTAAAATGCAGAATTATTTTTATTTATCTCAAAATCAAATGCATTTTTCATATTGTAGCAGTTCAAATTCTAATTAGGATCATATGAATTTTTGACTTGTTCACCATTTGTGTAGTACAGCAAATAAAATGATCTTGCATCTAATTTCATATTTCGCTGCAATTTGAAGGTAAATGATAATCGATTTTTTTTAGGAATATATTATTTATTCATTTAAACATTCACTGATCTTAGTTTTTGTTCTATGTTTAATCCTGAAAACATAGAATCAATCAATAATTTATCAAGTTTTGTAAAATAATTAAATTGCTAAGCTTCCTATTGAGTTGTGATTTGATTCTCCAGTGGCACAGTTGCTAGTGCAGCAGACCTGCAAATGCAATTTTCCAATGCAACAATGTTGGTTGGTTTAAAAAAACCTACACAAAGTGCTTGAGCAAGAGAAGTCAGTCTGTCAGGAAGTCAAGGGTTAAAAAAGGTAGTGTTCTGTTATCAAATTCAAGATCAAGGTGTGCCCAGTAAAATGCAGTCTTGCCTCAATATGGCCTCTGGGAAAGAAACAAGTGCATCATAATTGAAAACAAATGGTTTGAAATGGAAACAAATATGAAGTATTTGTTACGCAACCGTAATATCCAAAACTGAAAGAATCAAGATTGTGCTAAAAATACCTGTCACGGCTACTTGAATGTGTGGCTGTACCAAGGCAACATTGTTCCCTAATGTGTCTCTATCACAGAAGTTTGATGAGGAAAATGGTGCAGTATTGGGTGAATGAGGTGTCTTGTAGGATCAAATGACAGTTCAACTTGTTCATGAAGTTCTCTTGTGATTTACAGACAAGAAAAGCGGCAATGGGCTGTGGCACTGTTTGCAGGAACGTCTATGCTATATTCTGCACGGACGTTGATGCCGATGGCTGTTGTGGCTGTCTCAGAGGAGATGAATTGGGATAAGACAGAGTCGGTGAGTTTTTTCAACTTTTTTTTTTTTTAACAAATGTAATCTTGATATCTTGATAGTCCGATAAATTTGTTTATCATGTAATATGATTTTGTCATTACAGAGAATTAAACTTCAGTGAAGATGTTGGCTACTTCAAAAATGTTAACTTTGAGACATGCTCCAGTGAGTGAATTACAGAACAGGTTTTGGAACTGACCGCTTATTGAGGCTACCATTGACAACAGCTAATGAAATACATATTTCGAAACAGCCTTATAATTGATTGTGTTAGGATTACAAAATGGGTTATAAAACTCATCTTAAGTTGAATTTTGATGAAATGATAAGTTTAAAGAAAAGTCAATAAAACAATGTGATTTGGCAATATTTTTCCATTTGCTATCTTCACAAAATGTTTGTACAATGTGCAAAATTGCGATTTTTCTGTTGAAAACTGATTAGATTAAGTAACAATTTAATGAGCTTGTGTCCTTACTATGTCCTCACTATGCAGGGCACAGTTTTGTCAGCATTCTTCTGGGGGTACACAATGACCCAGTTCCTGGGGGGATACCTGGCCGATCGGATAGGGGGTGACATCGTGCTACCCATCGCTGCCTGCATGTGGTCTCTCATCACGTTCTGGACCCCCCAGGTCGCCTACCTCTCCACCGACAAACACATGTCTCTCTACATCGTCGTCCTCTCCCGCGTTCTCCTCGGGGTCTGTCAGGGTAGGATATCACTTTTACGTTTTGCTTATAGAAATAGTGGGCTTTATTAACATTGCTTAAATGAGGAATAATTGCTTGTTTGGAAACAGTTGTTCAGATGGACAATGGTTTATCATTATCATTTCTTCTCCATTTATGACCTTTTTTGTTCATTGACAGCAAAAGAGTTCAAATTCCTTTAATTTCTCAGTTTGACGTTCACTGTTTTTCTACTTTCCATCAATTGTCCTTGTTGATTTTGACCTACTGCATTAATTCTACTTGTGTAATCGCAAACAGATTGATTGAACATAATTCAAAGTTCATAAGTATTTAGCATTATTCTTTGCATGAAACAATGTCAATAAGTTACAATATTTCCTTCTCATAGACAACAATGGAAATCTACACTTCATTCAATAAAATATGTCAAAGTTTACATTTTATCAAAATATACTTCAAAATCGAGATAATAATGTGTTAAACACTTTCACCTATATATTTGATAAAAGAATCAAGATAGTAACTTCAAAAACTGTTAGAAATTGACAAAACAGCGTTGAAATAACTGATATCCTGCCAAGAGAAAGATATTTTACGGGTGCTTAAATTACCGTGTATGGTCAGAGTAACCTTTCTGAGTGTATACAAAATTCACTACTTTACGCTAAAATATTTATTTTATGCTGACAAGTATTCACAAATGAAGTTAATTACTATCACAATGAAATAGAACTAATTAGTTATCGTTTAATGACCTTTTCCTCTAACGACAAAACATGATCAACATTACCAAATACTTTAACTATGGGCGCATCCATTTTTTAAAGGGACATAACTCTTCTTATTAAATGCAAAATAACCAGAATATACTGAAAAGTACTGATTAAAATTACTTGCGTCTCATAAATGTTACAAAATTATTACATGAATATCCTTGAGCATATGTACTTCCAACTTTCATATAAAAAAAAGACTTATTTTGGAAAAACTTGGCAAAACATGGAAACGACAGCGTGACCTTCTCAATGTCAAAGTAACGCAACCTTGTTACCCTAAAATAATTGGCACATAACTTTAGAATAGACTTTTATACACAAAATTGTAGCAAATAATATAAACAAAGATGTTGTGGGGCAAGGGAATGTGTTTCTGTGCTTTTTACATACCTGAATAAAAGCAAAACAATAGTTTTAGTGCTCTAGTTGTCTTTATGTCGAATCGTTGCATGGAACATTAAAAAAGTGCTCATGCGTACTATTCACCACTTCCGTCATTATGAAAGGAGAGACAACTCTTGAAAAGTTCATACCTCTAAGTAATGCGTATACTTTTAAAGCACCTTTTACAATAGTTTAGTTAGAATAATTCTAGTGACAGACATTCAAAGTTATGCAGTTCACTTCAACTTTTGAATCAAGGAAAATTTAAGTTGAATAACTCAAGGGCAGTTTGTTGAGTAAAAGGAGTCTAATCATTTTGCATAATTTGTTCATGATAGGGGCTACTTTGAATTTCAGTGTTAAAGAGCCACTCCGTGATTTTCATAACATATTAATTACCTTTGATACGAACCTAAATGTCATATGTGGTGATATAAAATCAAAACATCTTAACTTTCCATGTCCAAAAGACATATATGAAAAAAATGGTTTTCCATGAAAATCTAAAAACAGCCTTATAATTGAACAGAGGTGTAGATATCACGTCCAATATACATGGATACTAGTTACATAATCTAACAAACACAATCAACTCCTAACTGCCCTCCTGGCTGTTTTAGATAGGTCTCCAAAATTACTTTTGACTATTTGGCGTGCGCCACTGTCCGTTTTTCAATCATAATTGGGACGTTCTACCTCCATATTTTCACTGTAAAAAACCAATAAGCTTTAAAATGTGTCTTTTTGGTAACAGTCGATACTTTGCGATCAAATGACATCATTGATTAAGTTTGGCATATATGATTTCAACAACTCACGGAGTGGCTCTTTAACATTCCAGTGTGTTTGAAACAGTCCGGTGCCGAACATAGAGGTTTCTCTCCACACTTATCATAACAAAGTCTTATAAATTTTTAGCAACGCCACTCTGGTAGTGCCTTAATTTGTAAAGTTGTCTGTCTCACAGGAGAGGGAATTCTTAAAGTTATGTCCCTCCGATGTGGGTTATTAACATAATTGCGATGAGAGTTAGGACATGAAGGTTGAAAAGACCACTTCAAATAATTATATTCTTACCATAAGATTTTTGGGTTTTGGTTAAAGTCAAATGCTGACTGCTGGTTATTCCTGAGTATTATCATTGGTATAATCATCATTTCCAGCTTGAAATAAACTTCTCATGCTTGTGCTTGTGACCAACAAGATTTTGTTTGTTGTTTTGGCTTTCATTAGCAAACGGTATAACTGCTCTGTAGAATTTAACAGCCTAGACTTAAACCCTAGGTGTATATATGCCCGCACTCACAAGTATGACGGGCCAGTATGTCATCCAGAAAGAACGCTCTTCATACTGTTCTCTAGTTGCTTCTGGTGCATACGGAGGGTGAGTACGAGGTTTTGTATGTGGGTGCTGCCACCTGGTGGTTGTAGAGATAGTTGGCAAACAATCTCCTTAACACATGATTTATATTCAAGTTTTACCTTTCAGTTTTAGGGCTGCTCTCCAGGGGTCATGTCATCTTTCATGACAGCCAATCAGCAGCATTGTTAGGAATTTGTTGACACAATGAATGCCTACCTGTGAGTCGCTGATTGAATGAAAATTGATCACAGAAAAGGTCACATGACAAGGCCCCTGTGGAACATATTCAGCTCCAAACACATGAAATCTGAGTTTGATGTTTGCTCTGATGTAATGAGATTGTTTGTTATGGTTAGAAACAACGCAACCAGGAATTTATCTCCTCCCTCCCTGCAAGGAGTACATGCTTATCCAACTAATAGAGAACCACCTTTGTCTATGTACTCCCTAGTAAAAAAAAATTTGCATTGGAAAACAAATGTTGGTCCATAACAAACCAGGATGATTTCTACATCCTTCACTCCAGATATAAGTGTTTGATTGGCCCTCCTTGAAGAATATACTTCTGTTGATGAAATGAATTCATTTCTAACAGAGAAACTCTGTGTTTTACCTTCAGGGAGGGAATAGATTCATTCCATTTCTTTGATGACCTTTCTCTTCTTGAGTAGGCTAGTTGCACATTGTGACACCCGGAAAGGTTGTCTGCAAATAATAGGGGTTAGAGCAGCTGGGTTAGAGTATGCCAGGCTTCTATACTATTGATGGAATCTCAACTGTTGACAACTAACTGGTAACTGTTTAAACCTAACTCTCAAAGCTGTTGTAATATGTATTAGATAAACTTTCTTTGTTAGTAAGAATGATAGTGTGTTTACATCTGAATATGCTAACTTCATGGTTAAGGTTTTCTATCTTTATCTTCAAAATATCTGAAAAATATTTTATCTATCTTTTATCAATATTTCTTTTTATACTGTTATTGATAAACATGTGTTGTTGCTTTTTTCGTTTAACTATAAATTTACTTTCTAGTCTTGACATATGACTCAATTTTTCCAATGTTAATCAACTGTTTCTTGACATGTGGTGGCCATGTTGTCATCAAAATCCATATATATAAGAGTATCTCAATCTTTGAATACATTTAAAAATTATGAATATTCTAAACAGGAACCAAAACACATCCTAAAAACCTAGAAAAGGAGGCCGAGAAAGGTGACTGCTTGGGTATAGATTTCTCAGCTGTTGGAAATTTTACTTTATAAATTAATAGACCTCTTGTAAAATGAATTATAGATAGCCTGATGAGTTACAGAGCAAAGGCTCCATGTTAGAAATATGAGTAGCTGAGGGGCCTGGCTTGATGATATTTAAGAACTTAAGGACAGTTTATGTAAGTTGGATGTAAGTATGACGTGGTTTGTCGACAGGGTTCCATTATCCAGGGATGACAAGTTTAATATCACGGAAAGTGATGGAACAAGAGCGGTCTCTCACATATAGCTTTATAGCTGCTGGATCTCACTGTGGGTAAGGGCACCCTTATCTCTCTCTTACACCGAAGAGTTCGCACTGAGAGCCTCCAGCCAATACTTAAAGGCACTGTAGCCAATTTCTATGGGAAATAAAGCAATCTCACAAGAGGGAGATAAATTGTTACTATTTGCAAGATGATCTTTTCTAATCAATACAAGGATTTCCATTGAAAAGTGTCCACAATAAAATGGCCACCGACAGTTTTTGCTTTATGCCTGACAACTTATTCTATGACTACGCATAATGAAGTTGAGTAATGTTTAAACCATTGAGGTAAATATTTTTTATGGGGGAATTGGGACAGATAAAAGATGTGAAAAATGTGCTACTGTGCCTTTAAGTATTGAATGTGAACTGTCATTTACATAAGCTAGGTTTTCTTTTGTCATGGGTGGCTTGAATAGATTCTAAGCGGTGATGCAATTAAGTTTCAAGTTAGATGAACTCTGCAACAGTGGATTTCCATTCATTTGCTGTGAACTTTATATTAAAACAAATCAAAACAAATTTCATATCTATCAATTAAATCTTCTCTACTTAAGAAAACAAGTTCAATAGTAATGTGTAATGCATAAAGGAGTATAAATTTTGTATCAATCACTTTACAAGTTTCACAATAGATAAACAATAATTTAAAGTTTGATCGTCAATGTTGTCATATTTTTAAATCCAATGTATCAATCTATTCATTTTGCCATATTCTCTATGTCAATATGATTTTATTTCACAGAACACTTTTAACTGGAAGTATCGGGTCATTATTATTAGACAGATATGGTTGGCAAATGCCTTTTTATTTCATTGGTAAGTACAATGTATTTTATTTGATAAAACAAAATTCAGAATATCAATGGTATTCCTCATTCTCAACCACAATGTATTTAATGATTTCTCTGTGTAAGAATGTGTTTCATTGTAGCTTTTACCTCACACTAGAGCATTGAATAAAGCCTATATTACAATGAGAAATTCCTAACCACTTTGTGTCAGGGAGTCAATAACAGTTTCCTTGCTGTTTTGAGGGAAAGTTACTTGTTGCTTTTCTAGATAACTAGCACAAATAGTCAGATGTAACTTTCACTTTCACAGGTCTCTGTGGATTGGGCTGGATGCTCCTCATACGATATTGTGTTATAAACAGACACCGACAGAAGTTCATAGTTTCCACACTGTCCAGTGATATTGTCTATAATGCAGAGAAAAAGGAGATGAATTCAGTACCATGGGTCACCCTGTTCACTAAAGCTTCATTCTGGTAGGTATTATGTCAGTTTTGTTGTTTTTTTGCCTCAAGTGTGTCAGTACCTCCCCTCTTCATACTACCCCTTACCAGTTTATACCAGTTCGTACCGGTTTATACCAGTTCTTGAGGTTAGAGCAATGGTCAGCGCTTTCAGTTTTAGATTTTTTTAAACTGCTCCAAATTATATCTAACAGTGTTGAGTCTAGGTGATGAGCGGAGGGGGTAATTACGGCTTATCCTGAGCATACGGGACCCTTTGCAATGGTAGAAGTATGCTGCTTCTCAAAACTTTAAGGGACATCAAGCAAAAAGGGTGGGCAAATTTCTCAAAGTGCTTTGGGTAGAGAAAAAACATTGAACTTGTTTAACAAAATTTGAAGGGGCAAGTATTATGAATTCTCTATCTGGCCTTTTCATTGACCATGATTTACAAAAGTATGCTATGTCGGCTGATTTTCTTGGGGGGGGGGAGGTTTATTCAAAAGAAATACATGAAACCATTCTGCATTTCAATACACATGATTTATGAATATTATTTTTATTGATTTCTATTTTTATGATTATAACAGTTAAACGCTTTATTTCATCCTAGCTATATTTCTACATTCAGATTTTGACTTTGTTTGAAGAAAGTATTTTAGTACTGACACAATGTTAACTTTCTTGTTAGACATTTTCTCTCCATGCTGGCATTAAAAGTGTAATTTAAACCGCTATGTAACTATATTTTTGGTGAAATTATAAAATTACATTCTCAAGTGATGTACCTTGTCTGTTCAAAATAAGTTACATTTTGAAATATTTCAAAGTGATATTGAAAGTAAACAATTTACAATTAAAAAGCCTAATCTATTCAAATGAAACTTTTTTTTACAGTGAAGAGTACAAATATTTATTTTTAAAATGGTGTATTTGTGTATTATTTATATAATAAACATGTTTTTTAAGAAAGACAAGATTTTGGAATAAATACTTCTATTGTGAAATTCACTTTTAAAATTTTGCTACACAGAAAATCTTGTCTTTCTTAAGTACATCAATTCCTAATGCCCTTCAAAGACTTTGTTTTTAGTTTCATACATTTTTTTGCACAGTTCCTGAAACTTCACATACACTTTTAAGAATAAATTCATTTTTACAAATTTAGGCATGAGATATGATTGTAAATTGATTTTATGAATCTTTTCTCTTATATACAGTTAACATATTTGATGCTTCAGCATATCTTTCACTTGAAATAAAAATAATATTCTTCAAAATTAACATATATATATATATATATATATATATTAATACAGAAAAAGTTTCAAATATATGTTTATTTTCATAAAACATACAATATTCTTGTATAATTTGATAGTAATTCATTCATTATCCTTGGTTATTTCATGATATTGCACTGTTTGTTATATATTAAGGATTCATTCATTTTAAGTGATAAGTGTTAGGAAGACTTTGATTCAACAATAACTGACGATTTGAAGAAAGTTGAACACATTTTATTGATTATGCTTAATAGTGTTTTCGGAGGTTACGAGATTCCATGAATTAAGAAATATGACATACCTGCAGAAACTTTTAAAGATTTAAGAAGTATTTTGTTTGTTTAACCATTAAGTAACCTAAACTGAATGAAGATTCAGAAATTGTATATGTACAAAGAAATACTCTTTATTTATTTCAGGTATTTTAAGTTTTATTTCATCTCTTATCTGTCCATTAAATACTTGAATTGTGTCAAAATTAAAGTTTTGAGAGTAAAAATGAACAAGTTATATCTTCCAAGTAAATGTTCCCTTCAAAACGTGACTGAAATAAGTAGCCCTGATATTGAAAAAAAAAACCTCAATAAAAGCCTTCTCCTCTCTAGAATACAACTTTCAAGCAATTGTTTCTTGTTTCCAGGTCATTAATTGTAGGCCACTTTTGTGAAAACAATGCTTTTTACATCCTCTTGTCGTGGCTGCCCACATATTTTCATGAAAATTTTCCAACAGCAAAGGTGAGTTTGTCCCCTGACTGTCTGTGAATGATTGTCTGCTTGTTGTCTGGCCGCTAGTACTCAAGACTTGCCATCTCAAACAGAGGCTGACGTCTCAGATATGCCTTTTGGTAGCTGAGAAGTTACTTTTGATAATAAGGCAAATCATTTGACATTGTTTTATTTCAACCAAAGAGTTCAAAGTTTGTAAATTTGACAAATTTTGGCGATTCCAGTGATTTATCCCAGTCTTAACATCTGATTTCAATTTGTATATTGATACTGAGGTTACAAAAGGACACCAAATGTCATATTGCAATAAAGCTAACAACGTCAGGAGCCGTTTTGAGACCAAGTTGTTGCATGTTGGTGGTCGGACATTCCTGTAGCTGGACTGAAGCAGTTTGATGACGTACATCACATTTGTATCAGTCTTGAGCATCCATCTCTACGCTCGAGACATTCCGTAATTAGACCTTAACCTAAAAGGGATTAAATGAAATGACTAAATTACCCTTGGAACAAATTTCTTGTTCTGTTTTACTTAACATTTATAACAAGAAGCATTTAACAATTGTCAAAAACGTTTTTTCAGCTTACAATGTTAAATGGTAACTTTCATCTTTAGAAATATCTTTTTTTTTCTGAGAAAGTATAAGTTCATATATTGCAGTAAGACATCTGCAAGACAACTTGGTTTTGTAAAACTTTTTGTCCACTGGATCTCCAGACAGTACAAGTGTAATGTACAGTGCATGCCAGCAGTTAGTTTCTCTTATACTTCTAGGTTAATCCAGATTTCGGTACAGGGATAGCTCTTCAGCCACTAACCTCAGGTTTAGCACTCCCTGGTGCCAGAGTTTTCATCTTTTACCTTTGTTTTGCTTTCAGGGCAATGCTTGTAGGCCATTTTTGTAATGCCCTGGCCTTTCAGATCCTTTTATTTTGGCTGCCAACTTACTTCCATGACAATTATCCCTCTGCAAAGGTAAGAGAAAGTCATGGATTTTTCTTGTGAATTTTGGCAGAATTAACAGGAATTTGTTAATTACTTTCAGGGCAATGATTGTTGGGCATTTTACCCATGCCCTGTCATTTCAAATCCTCTTATTTTGGCTACCGACCTACTTCCATGACAATTTTCCAAAAGGCAAGGTAAGGTTCAGGGTGTGATTACTGTAGTCAACTGACTTTGATTCTTGTCTCCCTTTTGGGTTTGTGGAGGTAGCCTGAGGTGTAATGAGAGCATGAATATGATCGTGAAATGTTTCACTGTTGGATTAACCATAACCTTCTTTGTTTCTTCTCTCCTCCATTTGATGGCGCAATATTGCCATTTATACTTGCTTTAAATTTAGATAAACCTACTTAGATCATGAACTCCTGATAGATAAGATTCGTTTAGTCAATGAGGCTACATGGGCTTTTGATGTGATCTGTAACATGGCGCCCTTAGAATCTGTAAACTTGCCTGTCCTCAAAAACCACTTCACCCCTGAAGCTGAAAATTTATAGGGTTATTTCCCTACATCCAAGGGATCATAATTTGTACACTTGTTCCTTACATGAGAGCAGGCTAAACATGACCCTTAATTCCATTTATTTCCAGGTATTTGGCCTTGTAAGGGTTAGTGGGTTAATGCAAATTCTTCAAATACAATATCTTCAAGCAGAAACTTCCAAAATCAATTTATTTATGAATTTTTAAAACAGCCATTTTATTTCTGTTGGCTTTCATCAAATGGATTAAGTGTTCTGACATATAACAAGAAATGATTTACATGTTTAAGACAAATTTGATTCAGTGATAATTTAGCTTATCCGGGCTGAAAGGGCTATAGGTCCTATGCCATAACTTGGCATCCATCTGCCCATCTTTGCGTAAACCTTTTGCTATTTCGACTTCTTTTTTTAACCATTATTTTAAGAAATTTGAAATCTTGTATACAGAGTTCTTGATTAATGAGATTTTTTAATTTACAGATCTGGTGACCCTGTGACCCCTTATAAGGGCCACAGGGGCCACGCCCTGAAAATCTTTTTTCCTTTTTTTCTCCATTGGCAAAGGCCAAGATGGTCTAAACCTTGTGCACAGACTCCTTAGCTGATGGCGAATTTGATATTGATATGGTGTTTCTCAAATGGTGACCCTGTGACAATTTGTATAATAAGTAGAGATTGCATGGTGAGCTAGAGAGAAAATGACTCTATTTATGTAAACTTGCAATGTGAGATGAGAAGCAAAGAATGGTTAATATTACAATTATTTTTAAAAAAGGATTTTTTAATATGCTTAAAGAAATGTTTTAAGATATTACTTCCACTCTAGATGGTTTGATTTTCTGATTATATATTCTTTTTAGTGCAAAGTTATTTTTGTCTCCATTATTGATAAACTTAATTGTCTATTATCATGTATTTTCGCTCATTACACCAACAATCAGTTTATTCCTTAGCCAGTCTTCTCGGTTTGCCCTTGTGATTTGGAATTTTAATCTTGTTGGGATTGTCTTGGTATGATCATTTCATCAGTTTGGATTTGATGATAAATAACTGTCTTGACACCCTGATCAAATCATCATGAATGGTTATTGGCACAGCATGAGGTTTATGAGTTTGCTTGACAAATTTAAGTGATGCACTGCTTTCAAATTTGCTCAATTGCTTGAAGACATCAAGAAATGTTTAATGTTTAAATGTATGGTTTGAGTGCAAATAATGAATATTTTTTTATGATGTTCATCTTTCATTTACACACTGGCATATTTAAAAAATCCTGTTGTTGGTAATGATATATAATAATGTTATGAGAGCATGTTTAGATTCAATGATAAGGAAATGACTATGGTATTCAAAATGACTCGTCAGTTGAGATGTAGAAGCAAGGAAATATTTCTGATCAAAAGAAATGAAATTGTTTATTATTCATGCAAATAATTTGTTAATAACCTGAGAGTAAATAACTGTGTATAGGGATTTCTTTTACATGTTTTAAGTTTTCAGAGGACTCAACTCTCAAGCAATAATTCTAATTTAAGTCAGTGATACGAATAACAATACAAAATTGCCTTGTCTTGACAGCTTGCATTTATTTATAAGTTTTATTTATAAGATAATGCTTTGTGTCATTAATATCATTTATTATCCCCAACAACAACGAAGTTTGGAATGATAAAAAGAGCACTGTCCTTCCGTCTGTCCGTCCGTCCTTTGCACCTTGTGGGGGGGAAGTGATGTTAACAAGTCCTATCGGGCTAATAACTTCAAAACTACTCATCAGATTTGATGAAAATTTGGTAGTGAGATTCATTATTACATGCAGATGTGTCATGATTAACAATATCGAAAATATGTTTAAAAGTTTTTGAGTCATGTCTTTTACAAGTCCTGTGCAGTTGATAACTTCTCATTTTGATCAGATTTTGTGTGAAGATGCTGAATACATGAAGGTGTCTCATTATGAAAGAATTTGAAATTCTTTTTCAGAAGGGATCCTCCTTGGGGTACTATTGCATAAAATCTGTTTATTTTTGCTATATGACAGGTTGTGACTATTTTTAAAATAAAAAATATACAAAAACCACATTAAAAACGTGTTTCTCATATATGACCACCCTAACAGGGCCCCAAACCCTAGCGGTTGCCATAGCACCAAGGGCAGTAACTCTATTCTCACCACTTATCAATCTGTCATTGAAGAGAGAAGACGTCGTTTTTTTCAACTTCTAAGTTTGCTAAGTTTCGCTAAGAAAAGACATGGAGAAAGAAACAAATGTATGGTAACCTTTATTGCTAAACGTAGTTTAGAATAGGTTCGCATTTTTCGCATTCCATCGCGTTGTGACTTAGGCTTTTCCCAAGCATTTCGAGCCACGTGCTTCGTTCGTGCGCGGGAAAAGAGACAAACATGGCTTATTCTCGGAGATTGTTTTTCCCGACTAGGTGGAAAATAGATGTCTTTCGCATGGAATCAGTTAATGTTTGGCACTTGATGTTATTCTTATTATGTATTAATAAGCATCTCTTACGTCGGTGGCGATCGTTTTCACCTGGTTGTTAACTTGTTGAAAACTTTCGTTTTTTCGAGGGGCAAGCCATTTTGTTTACATGCTCTTTTTGTTGCAGGCTGTGGTTGTAGTGCTTGCTTTATGAGTTGCTTTTCACTATTTATGCCGCGGCCGTTAATCTTTTAGTATATATATATCTTAGGATTATATATTTACTTAGATTTACATATGCACTTCCCCAACCCTCCCTTTGGTAGTTGTCAACTATCTTTATGTTTGGCTTACAGCCGTTTAAGAAGTGTGTTGATTGCGGGGCGTCCATCCCACAAACAGATGGACACCCTAGCTGTCTACCGTGTCTGGTAACCCAGGGCCACGATGACTCTGACTGTACTGTCTGCAAGGCCTTCTGTAACAAGACCCGTAAGAGGAGGCAGGCAGACACCATTTTCTACAGAGGGATGTTGGAGGCAGGCGAGAGTCTGCAGGGAGTGACCCCCCCATCTAAAGCAAAGGGTGGTAAGAAGAAGGCAGTCTGAAGAGAGCTCGGACTCGGAGGTGGGCAGCCGGCTGTTTTCCGCTAGGGCCCTCCCAATCACCCCTACACTTGACACAATTAATTCCTTAATTAAGGGGCAAATGAAGGGCCTGATGGGGGATCTAATGTCTGAACTCCGCAAGGAGATTCGGGCGTCAGTTCCGCCGGAGGGTCCGGATGCCAGGCCGACCGGGTCCTACAGGACCGGGTCCGGTACCGGGGCTGAGGCTAACCTGGGCAGGGGCCCGGGTGATGCCTTGAGCTTGCCGGAGCTGAGGGCCGGACCTAGCCGGATCCCTACCAGCACCATTACACGGGACCCCCCGAATAATCTCGAGACCGTCCAGAGGTCGGGGGGAACCGGCAACCCCAAGAGTCCGCGTCTGGACCGGTACTTCCGGGTCCTTCTCAGGAACGACCGGAGGTCGGCGGGTCTCGGTTCCGGATCCCCTTGCTTCCTTCGTTTGTTCCTCCCAGCAATTCTTCGGAAACCTCGTCCGTTCAGGACTCGGAGGTGACGGGGGATTGCTCGGAGGAGGAGATGGAGGTCGGTGGGGGTGCGGAATCGGATCCTTCCGACCGCCCAATTTCCGAAGCCTTGAGGGGGGTCCGCGACAAGTTCGCGGCTGCCTTCCCTCAGGTGGTCGTGCAAGAGAAGGAGCCAGATGTGACTGAGTTCCGTCTACCTGGTGGGGCCTTTGCCAAGCGCAAGGTCGCACAGACGCGGATCCGCATTGTTGACAGCCTCCGCACTGATGCGATTTCGCCTCTCCTGTCGGGTACCCGTATGAGGTTCGATCTTCCCGAACTCAATAGGAGGTACCCTATAGGGGAGGTGGGATTTCTGGATGTGCCGGTAGTTGATGACGATGTGCTCTCCTCGGTCAACCCGGACGCCATTGGGCTTCCGGGCCAGCGGGTGCCCCCCTTTAAATACCAAGACCAGCTGCTGAAGCGTGCGTTCCGCTCCTTCGAGGAGACCTATCGGAATGCGGCGCAACAGCTGCGGGTCGCGGTTCACTCGGCATACCTGGCCTCCTTGCAGGCTCAGGGTATGGTTGAGGCGAAGGGGAAGGAGCAGACCGAAGAGGTTTTGCTCCAGAGGCAATTGGCCGAGGTATCAAGTTACCTGGCTCGCGACTCTATCAGGAGCGCGTCGAGCCAGGTGATGACCGCAGTGATGGGGATGCGGAGGCTGTGGCTGAATTGCTCGTCACTCCCACAGCCGACTCAGAATGCACTGGTTGCCCTCCCGTATGAACTGGGTCAAACCCTGTTCCCGGGAGCGGCAACAGTCATCAAAGACTTCGCCGAACGGCTAGAGAGAGCCAAAGCCGCCAAAGGCGGCTCGGGTTCTGCCGGGAAGCGCAAGTCGCCCTTGGAGAATCTCCCGGAAGGTCCGCCGGCCAAAGTCAAGCACTGGTGGAAAACTTCTCTCTACCAGGGCTCTGGCAAGGGAGGTAATCCGGGGAAGAAGGGTAAGAGCAGGAAGGGCAAGCAGCCTCAGGGCCAGCAGCCTTTTCGGGGGAAAGGGGGCTCCAACCAGGTCTCCTAATCCCTCGCCTGCTCGAGCTGGAGACCTGCCAGGGGGCCGGAGTGCCGCCGGTAGCAGGGATCCAGTGTCTCTGTCCAGAGCTCCCAGTAGGGGGCAGACTGTTCCACTTCCTGTCGGAATGGGAGAGAGTGACGTCCAACCTCTGGGTCCTGTCCACACTCAGGGAGGGGCATTTGCCTCTTTGGAAGCTTGGGCCACCTTCTTTTACCGGAGTGAGGCGCACCCCGGTGCCATCCTCCCTGGAGAAGGCAGAAGTCCTCCATGCCGAAGTCGTAGCACTGCTCGACAAAGCGGCTATAGAGGTTGTTCCATTGGGCCAGGAAGAGAACGGGTATTACTCGACTTACTTCCTGGTGACCAAGAAGGACGGAGGTTACAGGCCCATTTTGAATCTGAAATATCTGAACAAGATGTTGGAGGTACCATCGTTCAAGATGGAGACTCTGAGGTCAGTGATAGCATCGGTAGAGACGGGGGATTGGCTGTCGTCAATCGACCTCAAGGATGCGTACCTCCATGTCCCAATGCACCCCCAGTTCAAGCTCAAGCAGGTTTGCGTTCGACGGGGTGTGTTACCAGTTTCGTGTGCTCCCCTTCGGCATCTCCACGGCGCCAAGGGTGTTCACCAAGCTGATGCTGATTCCAGCGCAGGTCGCCAGGTCGCAGGGCAGGTGTTGTCACCCATACCTGGACGACTGGTTGATCAGGGCTTTAACGAAGAGGCTGAATCAGGAAGCCACCCAGGACATTTTGAATATTCTTGTCAGACTGGGTTGGATAATAAACTTGAAGAAGTCAGACTTGGACCCCACGCAGGACCTAGTGTTCTTGGGGGCTCGGTTCGACACGGCACGGGGCACGGTTTCGTTGGCCCCAGATCGTGTGGGCAAGGTGGTTCAGACCACACAGCACTTCCTGCAGTCACCAGACCACTCCGCGCGGACTTGGCTCCGTTTGCTGGGGAATATGGCTGTGATCTGGAGGGCGCGGCTGAGGATGAGACCAGTCCAACAGGCTTTATCGGGATTGTGGTCTCATGCCGAGAGCCTGGAGAGATCGGTGTCCATTCCGGAGTGGCTTACCACTCATCTGGAATGGTGGCTGAGAGAGGACAACCTGTCAAGGGGTATACCTCTGGAGGCCCCGTTGCCGACGGTGACGGTTCAGACGGACGCTTCCCTCTCAGGTTGGGGGGGAGTCCTGGGGGACCACTCAGCTTCGGGCCTGTGGTCCCTGGACGAGTCCAGGTTGCACATCAATGTGCTGGAACTGAAGGCGGTGAGGAATGTTCTCAATCGCTTCCTGCACTTGATACAGGGTCAGGCAGTACGTCTAGAGATGGACAATCAGACTGCCATGACGTATATTGCGAAACAGGGAGGAACGGTGTCTCCAGCTCTCCTCCAGGAGGCCTGGCAGTTCCTGCTCTGGTGCCAGTGTACCTTCCGGGAGTGGACAATGTCCGAGCGGACGCCTTGTCCCGGCGCATCTTGGCACCGTACGAATGGATGCTCCACCGGGAGATATTCGGGCTTATCTCCCAGTTGTACGGGTCGTTCCAGGTGGATCTGTTTGCGTCCGGAGTGACGAATCAGACACCGGTGTTCTGTTCCAGGATACCAGACCCAAAGGCTCTGGCCTCAGACGCCTTCGCAATAGACTGGACCAGCAGGGTGCTGTGGGCTTTTCCGCCTACGCCCCTGATTCCCAGGGTTCTGTTGCAGTTAGGCAGGCAGCCTCCACAGCTGTTGGTCCTCATGACACCGCTGTGGACGGCCCAGAGTTGGTTTCCGTCAGTTCTCAGATATCTGGTACAGCCTCCTTTACTGTTACCATGTCTGCCAGATCTGCTGACGCAGGAGGGGGCACCACACCCGAATCCCAGGGTTCAGTGGGTGGCTTGGCCTCTGTCCGGAATCACCTCCAGGAGAGCGGTATTCCTGCACGAGTTGCAGACACAATACTGGCTTCGAGGAGGGATTCAACGAACGTTCAATACGAGGATAGATGGGCCTGCTATGCGCGCTGGTGTGGCAATAGAGGGCTACTCGATCCCTTTTCTGCGGGTTTAGTGCCGGTGCTCGAGTTTTTGCAGTCCCGACTGGATGATGGCTTAGCAGCCTCTACAGTCAGGGGGTACTCGACGGCCATTGCCGCATTCCACGTACCGGTGGATGGAGCCCTGTTGGGTAGTCATCCGATGGTCCAGCGTTTCTTAGCAGGTGTGGACAGGATCCGACAGGATCAGCCCGACTTGGGAACTGGCAAAAGTGCTTGATTGGCTGTCAGGTCCGTCCTTTCGGGACCTTAGTACAGTTTCACTGCAGTTGCTCACATGGAAGACAGCTTTCTTGGTGGCGGTTACGTCAGGCAGGCGGGTAGGGGATATTCATGCGATGTCCTCGGATCCCGAGCTGACTGTCTTTCATAAGGACAGAGTCAGCATTAGACTGCCTGACTCGTACCGGCCGAAGGTGGATCATTCATTCCATGTGTCGGACACTATTGAGCTACCAGCGATGCTTCAGCCGGCAGCGTCAGGGGTGAGGTCGGCGCAGCCCCACATCCTTGATGTGCGTCGCACTCTCAAACATTATCTTAAAAGAATGAAGGAAATCCGTAAGGATAAGCAATTGTTCTGCTGCTATGGCGGGAGTAAAGCCGGCCTCGCAGCTACGAAACAGACCATCTCCAGATGTATCGTTTCTGCAATTTGTCTGGGCTACATCCATAAGGGGTTACAGCCTCCTGAAGGTTTAAAGGCTCATACTGCGGCCCTGCCCATTGAAGAGATCTGCTCAGCAGCTGTATGGAGTCGGCCTAGCACGTTCATCAGACATTATCAGCTTGACAAGCACTCAAGTGAGCGTGCTCGGTTTGGCAAGGTGGTTCTCTCCAGTGGGCAGAGTCGTACACCCTCTAGCTGATTGGGCTTTTACGGGTTACGATGATCATGTTGGTTGTGGTACTAACGTACTAATATTAACAACACTGCATTTTGGGCTCTGGCGGAAGACACCCGGTGGGTGCTTCTGCGTTGGGTTGAATTCCTAAGACTTAAAGAATGTCCCTAGTCCCATCTTTTGAAAGAAAGGGGGGGGGGGGGGGATTTGGCTTAAAGTCTGTATCTGGGCGTCTTTAGCCCTAATCAGTAGATTCCCAGATCATCACTGCGCTCTCAAGGGCTATGGCGTGGCAAGTCACGTGATGTGATGAGTGTTTCTGTGTTTATTCCTTGTACGATTTATGTTGCAGACAGAATACCACTTCCAGGATATTGATCTCTGGGAGTCTGTTTTTATGCAATAGTACCCCAAGGAGGATCCCTTCTGAAAAAGAATCGAACAAACCTGCAGAGGTTTCAGATTCTTTGAAGAGGATCCTCCTTGGGGTAGGGCCACCCACCTCCCCTTATTCTGTCTGGTATGCTAGATTGATAAGTGGTGAGAATAAAGTTACTGCCCTTGGTGCTATGGCAACCGCTAGGGTTTGGGGCCCTGTTAGGGTGGTCATATTAGAGAAACATGTTTTTAATGTGGTTTTTGTATATTTTTTATTTTAAAAATAGTCACAACCTGTCATATAGCAAAAATAAACAGATTTTATGCAATAGTACCCCAAGGAGGATCCTCTTCAAAGAATCTGAAACCTTTTGCAGGTTTGTTCGAATTTTCTTTTTTATGAAAATATGTTTTTATGAAGAAAATTGTGGCGAGTCATGTCAGAAATTGATTGTACAGTCAGATTCATCACAAACATCCAGAAACACTAGAAGATTGATTTAAAAAAAATTTAAATATTAATTTTTAAGACCAAAAGTAATACTATCATGTAAAGACTTCATATGATCCATTATTCTCAGATTTTTATTTGTATTATGATCACAACATGATTTGATAATATTTCCTTAAAATCAAGGAAAATTATGTTGATTTGAACAGTTTTCTTCTTTTATTATTTACAACTTTGCAAATGATATGTAATTCAGAAAAAAAATATAAATGAATCGTTACTTCTATTACAGTCATAGAAAAATATTAAAATGATAAAATATTTAAAGCCTAAAAACTTTGGGCCTGTTGCGGGGGATATAGTTTGACCCATGTCAGCTGCTTGTCTATAACTGTAATGATTATCTAGCATGATATTTCACATTTAAGATGTATGTATTCTTTTTTTGCTGTGGTTATTTTGTGAGTAAAGGAATCAGTTTCTTCACTCTTCAATATTTTCATGATATGTGTTAAATCAATTTGGTGTTTGATGTTAGCAATAGTCGCTGTTTCCAGATCATGAAATGATAGTTCAACATGTCCTAATATTTGTCCTCTTTTCCTCCAGGGCTGGGTGTTTAACGTGGTGCCCTGGGTAGTTACGATCCCTAGCTCAATATTCGGAGGCTACCTCGCAGACAAGATGATCTCTGTCGGTGAGTAGTCATCAGATCAGTTCTATCTTTTCTTCATCTTATATCTGTAATGATTCGATCATCTTACACGTACGATGACATTGCAGACTTTTTCTGAATTTAACACTTCTTGTCTCCTTCTGAACCTATGATCATGTGAATGAGTGAGTGAGTGTGATGTCTTGTGTTTAAAAAATCTTCCTGTTCCATTTATTTCAATGGAGCTCCTGTTACCCACCTGCAGGCATCAATCTTCATGGTAAAACATTTTAGGCACAAAAGTTTCATTGTATATAAGCTGATTGAGATGCTGTAACCATGCAAAGAATTGTTGATACAAATAGAAAAACAGAAAATAAGCCAGTCATCATGCATATGAATTTCCTTAAGCAAAACAATGTATATGTGTTAGTAAGGTTCACCCCTTCACTTCAGGCTACACAGTTACGTTTGTGCGTAAGCTGATGGAGTTCATTGCTCTGGGTGGGACAGCGCTATTCCTCGTCATCATCACGTACACATCAACATATGAAGCAGCCTTGACCTTCATGGCTCTGGCGGTGTCTTGCTGCGGCTTTCATAACAGCGGTATTCTGGTCAACCCCCAGGACATAGCACCTAGACACGCTGGGTCTGTCTTTGGTGAGTCACAACTGGAGACAGTGATGATATATAATAATGTATTCATTGTATTCATTATGTTCAAGTGTTAAGGATATTTTCTGCGACATGATGATTTAAAAAATTTGAAATGCAAGATTAAGTTTAGGATAAGGATCAAGTTTAAAGTGACTCAGGAAGAGACAAATCTTCTTTTACTGAATGTTTAAGATCATCTCCTGATACCAAGCGTGTTTCCATGATTCCGCCATCTAAATTGTATTGCTTTTGATGATTAAAAGCTAAAGAAGTGGTTTATGAGGATTTTACTTATCAACCATTTAATTATACAAACCATCAATCTGTTGCAGGTATAATGAACATGGCCGGAGCTATTCCAGGTGAGGCTCCTAATTCATGCTCCCATGTTAACTAGCCCTAATCGATGATTGATATTACCAAATTGATATTATCATCATTAAAGATCGACTGAAATGGACCATGACAACTTTCGTGATTCATAAAATATTTATTCTAATTTGCCAGTAACTTGAATTTAAATATAAACCAACTTTAATACAGCTATTTCGAATCACCAGCTAATTAAAACCAGTGAACAATACTGAACTGGCCTGTGGTAACTGAGGCGTGTCCTGCCGTGTAACATGCTAGTTGGCGGAAGTATAACCTCGTTAATGAAAAAACAACAGGAAACCTCACAGTCTTAACAACTGTTTAAACATATCTAAAGTCATCCAAACAATTCAAACCTCCGATAAATTGATCGTTAATATATCTTTAATTATTTGTATTGTTCTAAGCGAAAGACAGTGTTTCAATATGATGCTTTACGCACTATCCCATAGCATGCCTACATCAATTCTGACGTCTGCCATATGTTGTCACAACAATCAATCTGGTTTAACTTTTATGACACACAAGTGGCCGTTATGTAATCCTATCGCATTCATTTTCAATTCTTGATTTAATGGTCTCCAATTATACCTTTTGAATTTTCATGCCTTGGACCCGCCAAGCGGAATATATGTCCTGTCATAATGGCGTAACTCTAGGCATTCGACTGCTACTTAGTTTATTGTCACGGCGTCCAGTCATTTTGAACCAATGAACTTGTAGAAAATATATTCAACCAATAAATTAAGAGAAGGTGATTTTGCATTTCTAATGACGATGACATTCGTTTAAAAAAGTACAATGGGTACGAACATGCTTTAGGATTTTATAGGATGTTTCTAACGCTTGCGCCAGGTATGTTTTCATGTCATTGATTGTTAAATTCAAAGACAGAGATAATGCAACACGGTGTGATATGTTATATTAGATAACAATATAATATATATGTTAGTTAAATACAAACGAATCATGAACTAAGTACTAAGTTGTCATGAAAGTGAAGTGAAAGAAAATATTTTTTTCTATAGTAAACATTAAAATTTTTTTACATTGTCTCCCGTTGATTACAAAAACTTTCATTTTTTCGAGACAATTTAGAACTTCATATCGATAAATACATGATATAACACTACGTCTCATCCCATAGTGTCGGATCTCTCACCGACCAAGTTCTTAACCCAAGAAAACCGCGTCACAGTCACAATCCAATCAAAATTGATTAAAGAAGGAAAGTTGATATCATGAAGCAGTTACATATCGTATTTAGGAATTCTTTCGGTCGTACTATTGCCTCTATTTTGCTGTTAAATTAGCTTAAAAATACAAGAAAGTCAAAGGGCTGGAATTGCAGCTGACGACTAGCACGTCACACACTGGGCGTGGCTTCGAGTCTTGCTACAATGATTTTGTCTAAGCGTTCGCCAGTCTCATTAGGCGGTTATCCATAACAGGGGTATAAAAGGTCTCCTAGTAGTCGAATTAAAGCGTATATTTTCTCATTTTTTGGCTCTATTGATTCTTATAAGTGAAGCGAATACAGATAATAATTTGTAAAAATCAAAGTTATGCGTTACGTCTCCTCTTTAACCATATATCATAGTACAAGGATTTCATTAATGATCAGCTTACTGTCACGATGTTGACTATCCTGTAAAGATCCTTATAAAGTATAAGAAATATATGGATACTGATGTGATCCATATGTGAATTTAAAGTTGAGGAGAGAAACAACTTCTCAAATCCTTCCAATTTTATCTTTGAAGGCTGTAGAAATAATCATGATGGGTTGTTTCACGGTGAATGTTCTGTTACAGGTTTTATCGGGGTGTACATGGCAGGTCATATCCTGGAGGTGACCAAGAGCTGGAGCGCCGTCTTCAACCAGACCGCCCTCGTGTGTTTGTTTGGACTCGTTGTCTATACACTCTTTGGAACAGGCAAAAAAGTGATATAGATGTGGGAAAGGATGATAGGCGAGTGTGCAAGAGATGTGTGTGACTTCATTGCTCAAATCAGTCATCAAATCATCGTTGGAGATCGAGATCACTGTGCATGTTTGTTGGCATTGATTCGTATGGTTGGTGAACTCTCAATACTTTGAGAAAATTATGGGCAATTAGTTTTAGTGTCATCAAGTAGCCCTTGATTTTAATGAGGCATGGGTATTATCTTTAAATATACTTCATGTAGACAATTTCAAGCTTATGACATAAGCATTCAATAAAACATATAGTGTAGAATTTTCTTCATATCTAGAAAATGTACATTTAAAGCACACAATTGACATGCACTTATATGCAGTAAAATATACACTGTTAATATGGTACTTGATCTAAGTCCTTGACCTAACATTGTAGTTAACACATCATGCTGTTGTGGTAAGACAATTTGCCTCTTAGTTTAATACATTCAAGTGCCAACGGCACATGGAAGTCAATCTGAAAAAGTTTTTGTCATCATTCACAACTCAGATCAGCAAGAGAGAGAGATCAGGAGAGTTCAGAAGTAATTATGATTTATAAGATAGGTGTAATAAGCTATAGGTGTAGGTAAAATGGCCTTTTTAAATGTCCAGCAATAGCTGCACAATATGGTGGACAACATCTATACTTGAGTCCTTTAATCAGATTACGACAATCAAGCACAGCAATTTTAGGTAAAGTAATCCCCCGTTCTTGTTTTTTTTTAGCAGATATCTGTGTTGCTATGTTACTTGTCTCTTATCTCATCCTTAAATTATAAAAAATGAAAACAGGATAATTTTTAGGTTTAGTTTTGTAAGGAAACAGATTGCAGATGAGACAAGTGAGATGATACAAAACCAAACTTCACAGCTGACAGATTTGAGATATGTATACATATATATATATTTAAAACTATTTCTTCACATTAATGAATGTTGATCATTTTAATTTTAATGAAATCTGTTTACCCTGCAATACATAGTCTTTATTGCTTGTTGCATTATATAGCCAAAAAACATTTTTTACAAAACAACAACAATAAATTTGAAACATCACTTTAGTTGATATAAATATTCCATATTGAAACATATATTGTTTGTAACAATGTTTGAAAAATTGATTTAGAATTTTTTGTAATAATGATGCCAACACTTCATTTACAAAACAATTCTTAGAATTTACAATATATTTTGTTACTAGATTAGTCTTAAAGAATAACCAAGGTCTTCGATCATATGTGTTCAAGGCATTGAGACTTACCATCTTCATTACAAATATTTTCACATGGTAATAAAAAAACAAAACATAAATTTGGGGTATTTTTCTAGTATATACATATGCCAAATTAGAACATGTGTTTTAAGTTGAATTTTGATAAGTTGTTTGCATTACCTGTGTACACGGTAAAGGAAAACCAGAGTAATATCCTATGGGGTGTGAGTCGATGATTGGAAGCTTTGTTGCATAATTGTTATGTTTTTTAGTGAGTTAATATTTCAAGTTATGTGTTTCATATTTTATCAGAGATATTTTGTATTTGTAGGTCTGTATATATTGTAATAATTTATATAGCAATCTTTGGTGCATTATGAATTTTTTGGTTATGTTTAGGTTGTATAGTTAAGTATAGTTACATATACATACCAGGTAGATATGTTACCAATCTGATGTAATAGAAGTGGTGTCATATTCTTAATAGTAACACTTACCAAGCAATGATTATTGTTCTTTACCCAACTGTTACAATCTATCACAATTAAATCTTGCTGATTTCTTGTGATTAATGCATTTAGAGTCGATTTATTATCAGGTAATTAAGAAATACTGCACTGAAGTGTCATGTTTTATTTACACTCCTTTCTTCACTCTATCACCCATTGGCTCAGGTAATATTCTCTATCAGCTGAAATAGTCCATTGAGAAGACATTGATTTCAAATAATAAAAACTATGTTTTATTTTACTTTATTGATCCAATCATGCACTTGCCTTATTTTGTGTGAAGTTTTATCATATTCACATTGAAGGAAAAACTTTTGACACATTTTTGGAAAAAATAAGCTTGAAGTGTAGCCAGCGCTAATGTGTGATTTGGTCAATTTGATGATATAAAATTTCATAAAGTATAAACCCCTGGTCAGTTTAACTTATTTTGTTGAAATTCTATCACATTCACATTGAAGGAAAAACATTCGAGAACTATTTTTTTTAAAGTGAGCTTGAAGTGTAGCCAGCTCCAATGTGTGATTTGGTCAATTTAATGAAATATCTCATAAAGTAACAAGCATGATTACAGTATATCAATGTCAGTTTAACGGTAACTAGATTGAATCAAAAGTTAAAAGGGCATTATTTCAAATGTCAATTTTATTTCTTCAGTTCTTAGTAATAATTAAGAATTACCATTGCAAGGTGTTAAACACTAGCTATCTTGCTCATAGTACCTTATACTGATGTTATACAGTGATAGTGACTTGATATAGGTATTTCATTGGAAGGAAAGGTATTAAATATTTCCTTGGAAATCAGAACCCTTATACATAAAAATGAAGACGTTGATGATTCTCCATTTGTTTACATTTGTTGGTAACGTGAAAATAGTAGACAAATTTGAATTATGTTTCGCAAACATTTTCAGCAGGTATATTATCGCTTCATGAGTCTGTTTCATGTTTATACATATATTGATTGTAAGAGAAATATGATTGGTGTAAATAATAAATATCGTTTTTTGGGAAGTCAAACTGAATCTCATTCTGTGGAAACCATTTAAATTTTATGTCTCAGCCCCTAATTAATGGTTTTATAAGGTATGTTAATTGATGATTGAAATTGACTAATTTCTTTAATGAACTGCCAATGTTTCATTTTAGTGTGAGAAAATATTTTTGATAATTGTGTTTTCACTACTTAACTTATTAATTTAGTTCTTTGATAATACTCACATCTGAAAAATGTAATGCATGAAATGGGGTTCATTCTTTTTAAACTTAACCAATAACAAAGTTTGGTTAAGAGGCCTTAAAAGGACAGTCCTATACGGGTTCTTTTAATGGAAACAGAATTCAAGGGGACATTCAAGTCTATACATGAGTATAACATAACCCAAATGTAACATTACTGAAGGTAAGATTTTGGTTGATCAAAAGATTTGACAACTAGATAAAAAAAAAAAAGCGCACTCTTGGGGAAATAAAACAAGATTGAGAAGTGAAGGCATTCATCTGCGCTACAAGTGAGAAAATCTTTACTACAGCATTAGAAGGCATTGTTGATAAGTTTAGCACTAATCAAATGTAAATTTGGGGATATGCCAACCATGTTTATGATTCATTTTTATAATGTTGTAAAAAAAGTGATACTAAGGGGCTTTTTTTGGTGTAGTTTTCCTCAAAATAAAACTATTGAAGGGATTTGTACTACAATGAATTTTTTTAATATTTAAGTTTGTGTTCCAGTCTTGTCTTTTTCTGTGCCAAAAATAACATAAAAACCATAACAAACGAAGATGATGAAATAAAGTCTTTAACGTTTAGGATAATAAAACCTTTCAATTCCTTTTCTCTAAACATTCCAATTTTTCTCCACACTTTTATATGCTATAACTGAAGATTGTGATGGAAGATATAGAGTTATACTTAAACCTTATCACAAGTTGAAATTTAATAGTATAAAGCAAATTATTTTCTGTTGTAATTACAATTTGATCTGGAGAAGATGTGTTTACAAAAGCATGAATTTCAGAGAAATATTTGTACAATACGTTGAAGTAAAGTATGGAAAACATCTTGTGTGAAATGTGAAATTGTCAAGTTGATTTGCGTTAATAAGCAAATGTGAATGCTTGAACTGTCATTATTTTGTTATTTATCATGTGAACACTGGTGTGAATCAGTGTATTTAATCATCTCCTCAAAATGTTATTTGTTGCAAAATTGTAGATTTGTCTAACATTAATGGTATTGAAAATAATTGTATTATATTGTATTGTATGTTTTGTATTGAAATTCCTTTGTAAACAACTTTCACATTTTCCTGCTACATCGGCGTATTTGTATCTGCATAGCCATAAAAAAATCTTATCAACAGCCGCACAACTCTGATGAGACGTCATCAAAGTGTCAATCATATTCACAAAAGAGAGCGCTGCTAGCTACATGTAGTTCGCTAGTATTAAAAATACACAGCCCATTAACAAAGTATGAAATGTTAAGAGATTTACAAATATATTTTCGCCTGCAAAACAAGATCGTTTTATATTTTCACTGTCATAGGCCAGGTTTACTTTTGGCTAAGCTCTCAAGCAGTGTTACATATCATTGAGGCAAGAGGCCCCACCAGACTACGGAGGTAGAAATATTTGGGGGTTTTTTTAATGACAAATTACAGGCTATAAGTAGCGTGAGTAACTAACCATCAGTGATACAAGGCTTCTGGCTTTAAAGGATATCAGGGTATTTGGAGGAGCAGGGCGGAGACAAATACGCTGTTATAGCAGGGTGCTTCCACATTTATAGTGTCTTTCCTCTTCTTTTGAACATTCAGTTCTTGTTTGGTTATCACAGCATAAATGAGACTGTCATTGTCAATCAAAACCTTGTCAACTGATGTCCTTGTGTCTATATTATATTCTTTGATTTATAGATTCCTCACCTAACTATTAAATTGTTCAGATTTTGAGAAGTGAGATCATAAATACCAAATCAAATATCCATGTTCAGGTAATGAAATGCTTAATACTTTCAATGTAAACATCATTGAGTATACATGTTCAGGCTTGAGGATATATCCTCTAAGCACTTACTGTTTTGTTCTGCATTTAGGTTATGAATTTTCATCTTTCCTTATTCTTCGAGGCAAGGGGGGATGCTTCATGAACCCTTGCTGCATCATCTTGTCGCAGGGTAAAACTTCATATACGCTCCCGCTCCAATACATATACCCTGAGATATAACCCCACTAAAACGCTACATGATGTGTTACAGCCAATCAAACAGTTTTATCAAGACGGTTTACAGTAAAATTTCAGCCAATCACAGAGAGCCTTTTATATTACAGTTGGCTTCTACAACATGGAGACATCCTTACATGAGTGAAATAAGTTCAAATACTATTAGCATTGAATCAAAGTCGGTGTGGTTACTGTTGTTATAAACCTGAAGGAGTTCAACAGTGATTCACCAAGGTGGTGCAATCTTGATATTGCCAACTAGCATTTCAGGCGCTGCTATTGGTTGACCATCTTTAAATACCAGTAGGTCATCATACAAAGCATTCAGTGGGGTTATATCCCAGGAGCAGGATCAAATATATATGTTTTACCCTGAGACAGGATGTTGTGACATAAACAAGGTTGTCATTTGTAAAATATGCTGGGTTATTTATTGATGAATGCACTTCATCAGAATGTGTTTTATGCCCTATGGGATATGAATAAAGATACAAGGTAAACTCTTGTTTTGGTTTGATACATTTTTTAGTAATTTTGGCTCTATAGCTCACACTTTGCTTGACTTATTATATCTTAGGGCCAGCCAAGGTGTTTCTAGTATTGTTTGGACCTGTTGACATCTCTGTGATGTATTTTTGTAAACCCATCAAATCAATGATTTGCACATCATAAGTTCCGCAAGTTGCATAAAACATTTCAAGGGAATAATATATCCCTATGTCACCCTTGACGGAATGTTATAACAAATTTATCTTGCCGAATGTCTTAATTTATTGTTGAAACAGAAATGAACAACACCTATGACCTGATCACGTGACTTTGACGTGGAAGCACGCTTTACTCATGTAACGGGGTATAAAGGATTTATCACCCCTTGGGTGACTGTGTATATGGATATTTGTTTAGGGTCACCTGGACCAATCAGAGATTGGCATTCTTACATGAGGTAGGATAAAGTCTTATATTGGGCTTTTACTCATCCATGATCAACTAGCTTGTAGATCTCTACAGGATTCCTTCAGACCACAAATGAGTGACACCCGAAAATAAGGGTACGAAGCCAATCAATGATTTGATTTAAATCAAATTGACAAAAATATAAATTCAAAGGGGTGCTGTTAGAAAACGTTTAAGGTTGGCATGGTTTACTTTTACTCATCACTTGCAGTTTCTGCCGGAATATGAGGCACAATATCACAACTATCTGAATAATCAAAACACAGCAGCAATCATTTAAATTTATTCCATTGCCCAATTTCATGCAAGTTTATACAATACAGTTTCTTTCACTCCAGATTCGCACGGTCAAAGCCTTCACCAGTACATGTTGAATAAATACTCACAGCAAGTGGTTCTTGGAAGATAGCATGATTATCAATTGCAAGGTTCAACTGATTTAATAGCTACAAATGCTTTTATTAACAAATTGATAAGAGATCTGGAAATACAGTTTGACTTGCATCGACCTTGTTCCAAGAAATAAGTTTCAAATTATTGCCACTAGTTGAATACAAACTCATCCAGTAGTTTCCACTTCAAATGGTCTGACAACAGTCCGTACAAGTGCATGACCAGGTTACTGCAGTCAAAACTAAGTCTTTAGCTGACCAATCACATCATCATGTTATAAAAGTAGAATGGTAATCATAACATGCCCCTAGCTTCTGATATCGAAAGCCTTTGGATTGGGATCTCTGACTGTTATGCAGAAAAAACTCTGATAGATTGAGTCTGTATCCTGGTAGAAAAATAATCTGAATATTGTATTCCTCAGAACGCTGTCGATTAAAATATGTCTGGGCCACTAAACTCTATTATTATTGAACTGCAGAATATTGCCCAAAATTTCTGTTGACACATAGCGTAATTCACTGTTAACATTACTACAAAGAACTCAAAAAAGAATTTATTCATTTCATGTCAGTTTTTCCGGTCATCTACATAAAAAAATTTAAACAGTGAATCATGTATATATCATTCATGTGATTAAAGTGAATGGATAATATTTCAATACATTCTGAATAGGTCAACCTTTTCAAACATGTACAAATAAAACAATTTAATTACATTCTTGAGACTAGTGTCATGTAAAGAAATACATGGTTGATCAGCTTCTATTTACACAGTACAATATTAAACATTTAGTTAAACAATATTCAAGAGATGCTCCGTACAAACACTTCAACGACAAGGCACATCAGAGGTAAAGGTGATCATAGGTTGAACACTCATCAGTTGTCAGGGGAGATAAATAATCACTGATAATTTCGTATACTAAATTGAAATATTTGATATTTGGTATCTTTAGGAAAACAGGGACTTGCGTCACCAAAATAATACACAAAGAGTCTGGCAGTCCTCAACTGACAACCTTTCCTATGTTAATACGCTGAACATTGAACATTTTCCTTTCAGTGACACAAGCCCTGAATACAAATACATACGGAAAATGGTTACACTATTACAATGTCAATTCTTTTCAAACAGATTGTAAAAATATTTGTGCATTGAGCACTCTCAAGTTTTCAAATGAGGTTTAAAGAATAAAACAGACACAAAAAAGAAACGTGTAAGGAACTAATAATAAATTACATTTTAGAAATTTGACTAGTGATTCGGTATTTTCATCAGAAATATGAGACACAGATAATATTGCTTATAACGACTAGCAAAAACTATCAATTAGGAACAGGTTTTAGAAAAGTAATCTAGAATAATATCTACAACATAAATAGACACCTTATTTGTTACTTTACACAAGATTTATCAAAATGAAAGAAAATCTTGGTATATTAAGCAACTTATTAATATTTGTACAACTTTTCTACAAATGATTACAACAGAAAAATTGTACATTTTTTGTTAGATTTATTTCCTTAAATCCTTGCATTTTTAAAGTGTTTTAATTACAGAGAAAACTTCATCTTAAATCTCAATGATGAGTCATAAAATCCTGCAAGTAAATTTTATAAAGCAGAGACAACAAATCTTTGTTAAATGCAAAAATGTTGAATATACTTGAATATCCACCGAACATTTTGACAAATCAGGTGTTACAGTGAGCAATTAACAGGTGGGGGAGTTAAGTACGTCACAGGTATTTCAACAGGGTGTCAGATCATCATACAGCTGTCATGATAGGTCATATGTCAGGTACAAAGTTGAATGACTAAGCAAATGAAGCAAACTCATTATCTCCAAGGTAAGATGAGGTGAGGTGATTTGGGGTTTTCCGCTGCATTCAGGGGTATTTCACTATCACGGCTTCTAGTAATATTGTAGGGAGAAAGCCAACAACACTAATGTGGATATGCATTGTGTTGAAACCTTAAAATAGTGAACCATGGGTGGTACTGCGCAGAAATTCCGTGAAGCACTGAAGTTAGAACCCTAACCTTACTGCTATAGAAGAGTTCTCTACTTAGACAAAGCTGCCGAACCCCTGGTGGGAATTGATCGTGAATGCACTAACCACTGCACTATCCTGCCTCCTTATCTCAAAGGGCTCAATACCTTCAAGTAATAGCTGGTCAATTGTTGATGATGGAGGATGATTATTCTGTGTTGGAAATAAAGGGTGGTCAAATGTTAGTTGTTACCCTGCAATGCACAGATACCATCGTCTACATTTACACACTTTGGCTGACGGGATGACGACAAACTTTGGTTTTCACTATGAACAGACGAGGATCATTTGTACAACTCTAACCAATCTTAATGAGATAAATTATGATCGGTCAAATAGTACACTGACATTGAAATTAGTGAAACATAAAAACTCATTATCATCCAACCTTTGTAAATAGAGAACTAGATGAAGTTACACTCGCAATCAAATTTCTTCAGTCATACAGAAACAATTTCATCATCATCTTTACCTAAAATAACATCTAATCTTAAGATGAATGCTATGAATTCATTAACTCTAATTTGAAATAGTTTACTTACCCTTTCTTAAATCATTTTGATACTGAAGAAAAGTAAAACAAAACGCCACAACAATTTACTATATTCCATTATATTTGAAAACAATTTGTAAATTGTAGGCAAAGTGAAGTCAGAATAAATATGATAAAGGGGAGATAATGAAGCACTTGATATAGTGTCACCATGGTAACAGGAATCATGTCTTTCACCATGAGTTAATCATGGAATAGTGAGCAAAACTCTCATAATTTACTGTCATTTGAAAAGTTTTCTCTCAAGACATATGTACAATATTGAGTCCTTTTAAGGCTCTGTGTAACTATATAAAATAACAAATATCTACAACTGTGACAACTTGTCAACATAATAAAACTGAAGTGAACTATACATTTTATTTTCCTGGTCGCAGGGAAATAAAATCATGAAAATGAAAATACTGACTAATGGTAGATAAAATCTATTTCAAACATACAGCAACTAAACCATGAATGTTTGCAGCGTGAGATACTCAGTTTGAAGGCTGTTTTCTTTTTCTTTATCTTTGAATTTCCAAAAAGACTTATCTAATATTTAATGTCAGGCTGGAAATCATATTCTTATGTTACACATTATCAAGAATACATCTCTATTTTCAAGATTGTCTATAATATAATATATATATTCTAAAACAAAAAATATTGCAGCACTTGACATGATCAAATATGGAAGAAAGATTCTTATGAACTATTACTTACGTGACCATAAAACAACTACTCAGAAGAAAATAAGTTTTTTCATTCACAACTTTCATGCTCTTTCACCACACACTCCAAATGATGTATAATGGACATTAAAAATGACAATAAATGCTGACTTTCTTAGAGATTTTTACAGTTCCATCTTCTGATATTGTAAGCCATAGCCTCAGTTGATTAGCAGCTAGCACCAACTTGTATCCATCAACTATCATCCAATCACTGGCAATGTAACAGCTTGCAGAAGTAACACGTGTTCTGATTGGTTCTTGCTCCCTACATGGGGGCATAGTCAATTTGCACATATAATTGTCTTACTCCAATCTGAAATGAAAATAAACTGTGTTATTGAGATCAAAATTAAGCCATAGACAAAAAAACTTATACAAGGAAAAATAATTTTCAAAATATTTGTACTTTGTGAAACCATTTATCACCAACAATCCACAGGATTAAGCTTAGGACATGAGCGACAAGTCAAAGAAAGTAAAGAAGATATAAACCCTATGATGCAAGCACAAGCAGCTCTATCTCTGAACAAAAAGGTTGGGAAACAAGCTATAAAAAGAACAGCGGAATTTGACAAAGAGTACAATACCTGAGTGAATACGTTGTGGGTTTGGCTAAGGATGTATTTGGCGTCAGCGTTGTTAGCAACCTCCAGTTTGATGGTACCAATGAAGACGTCGCTGCACAAGGTCCAGAAATGAGGCTCCTGTACACTGTACACTCCCTCTAGCTGGCTCACCTGCCAACATATAGGTCATGTGGTTAGTTAGAGAACTGATTTTTTAAAATGTACTTTCAGACGACTAAGTCATACACTTTTTTTTTTTTTTTTTTTTTTTTATTGATTCCATAGTTTGATACATTGTATACTATTATAATATTCATATAAATTACATGTGTAAATTGTAGGTGATATATTATAGGCTTAGTACATTATATAAATAGTAGGATGAATTAATATGTGAAAGAGATATGGCAAAGATATGGACAGACCTTAGGAATGATTATAGGTCAAATATTGGGAATAGCGGTAAGTCATACACTTTGCAAAGCAAGTAAATTGAAAAAATTGTTTTTGCCGAGCAAAATGATGATCACTTCGACAAATCTTTCATGTCAAGTTTGAAACATTTTGAATTTTTGGCTAAGAATCAAAGGCCTTTGCAAAATGACATGGTTAGCCTTGTCGTACGACAAAGGGGAGGGTTAGGGCATTTTGAATTTCAATATCAAAGTCTAAAATCCACGTAAAGTTCTGAAATTGTTGCAAACATCAGGGGAAAGATCAATGAAGGGGATGAACTATATGCCTGGCCTGCATTAAAATTTGCCTTCAAAAGTGACCAAAATGCAACTTGAAATGATCATACATATGCTTGCTTCAAGATAATGCACCGAAATCTGATGAAGTACTAGAATTTTAACTAATGCAGACAGATGTTAATTGACCTACATGATACCATTTTTATTAAACGAGTTCATGATTAAGTACAAAACGAGTGAAAGTATTATATGGAAAGGAGTTTAGAATTCGGTTTATTACTCGCCATCAAAAATCAAGCTTACAATGCAATAATATAAAAAGGAGAGTAATAAAATGTGATCACAAAACTAGAAATATTTCAGCTAGAAGCTTAGATTTAAAAAGAAGTTGCAATGAACTTGATATTGCTCGTACCCTCTGGTAGCAGCCTGGGAGGACATGGTCCAGCGATCTCGGTGTCCGTTGCATCAACACGCCTATAGATTCTCGTAACAGGGGTAATACACTGCAACACACATCATAGCATCATCAGATTTATTGAAAAAATTAAATACCTGTATTACAGAAATCATATCATTGTAGCTTGCCTGAATACAAGTCATGTATTGTGGATTTCATGACACAGGGACCATGGGGCTATGAACACAATCTGACATTAACGATCTGGAATACTTCACATTCTCACTCTTGAAATCAATTGCACTGGCATTCTGAAAATTCTTTATACACCTATATTTTAAACTTTGAATTCTTTAACATTATGAAACTCTGAAAGGAGTCTGTTTTGGTAGAAACCAAGATTTCCTGAGGGCAATCATAGTAAGATGTAGGTTCTGAGAGAGGCTTCCATCAGAATTTATTTGGCATCTTCAGCTTTTTGCATTAAAAAAACCTCTGTCTTCTCATATTACAAACTAACAATGATGAATTTTTATGTAAAAATACCCACCTCATTCCAATAAGAACTGCTATAAACATTGAGCATATAGGATCTGCAATCATCCAGCCGAAATAATGAATCAGAATTGATGAGATTATAACTCCAACACTTCCCAACGTGTCAGCTAATATATGGAGGAAGACGCCTGAAATACGAGATGGAATCATTACCTAGTAGTCCAAACAACTTGAGGCATATGTTAGTAGAATGTCTTTGTTTATAAGATATAATGAATCAAAGTTCTTGTCTGTCAATGTTTGAAGCTATATTTTATGTAGATGTAACATATATTTAAACAAAGTGAAGATTAAATTTGCGTTATATCATATCACACTCTGATTATGGAAAACCCTTTAAACTACGGTCTTATATGTAGATCAATTATTCACAAAGAGTTGGTGTTTAGGGTCACTTCAGCAATATCTATTCCTTTAGGGGGCTGTTAACACTGACAAAATAGACACAGACATGAAAGAAATTTATCAAAACAACCGGAACTAAAGATACTGCATTGAAATCTAATGAAGAGATTTCCACAAGTCTTATTCCTTAAGATAAAAGCTGAAGGAGTGAATCTGGATATCTATGAATTGTCACGATCCATGATTTTCATAAAACAGCAATGTACAAGTAAAGAGGATGGAGGGTAATTATACTCTTCCGAGGAATCTATAGGAGTAATGATAAAGTATAAGTAAGAAACACTGACTAAGGTTATGTAGACTCCCTGGCAGTGTGGTACAAGGACCCTCTAATCACTCACCTTCCATGATTTGGTTTTGTGAAACTTTGCCCCCTCCTCCTCCTCCTCCATGGCTGTGTCCGTGACCATGACTCTCTTCCTTGTGACTGTGGCCGTGACTGTGACCGTGACCATGGTCGTCATCGTGTGCGTCCCCCCCATGACTGTGTCCATGCCCGTGGTCATGGCTGTGGACCTGTTTGTGTGAGTGACCATGGTCCTCTGTTTTCTCTTGTAAACCTTTATGGAAAGAAAGATGATAAGTAACCGATATCAGACTCAGTGTGATATTACATCTATCATAACAAAGTTTTGATTTCAATTTTTTTTTTTAAAGTGTCACATAAGAGAGATTAATGTATCAAATTGTTGTTAGTTTTAATAAATAAACATCATATCACATGTTAGAGGATTATTTGCGAGGGTAAACCACATCTATACAAAATATTCAACAATTAAACTTGCTGAGATAATATCAATCATATGAAAAGATTCAATTATCTGAAAAGAAATAAATGTCAAGAAGCCATTAAAGGCTGGAAGCTGTCACTACAATATTTTCAAGAACTGAAATCATGCATAGTACATACCAAGACCATGGCTGTGACCGTGACCTCCGTGTGAGTGGCCATGACCTTAAAAAATTACAGAACACAAATGACTATTTTGTATTTTTTAATGTGTAGGAAAATGCTTCTAAACTCTAAATTAAAAGATAACTTTTGGGTTGAAAATTAATTCCTCTAACCCTTTTCTTAAAGCTTTGAAATGTTAAGAGGAAAAATATGACTAGATGATAATGCCTTGTTACTTCATACCGGTGAATCTTTAGAGATTGACTTGCACTTATTGAAAATTTGGTTACTCAAAAGGTTGCTCTAATATAAATTACCAAGTACAAAATCTAAAAGGAAGAAGTGAAGATTTGAGTTATCTCCCCTACCACAATTGTAAACAGGTAAGGAGTCCACAAGCTCAGCTGTTATATATCATTAATTTTTTAAGTCTCACCTCCTCCTCCGTGAGAGTGTCCATGTTGAAATGCAAATATTCCGATGAGATTGACGATGAAACCGAGAACTGACACCACAAACAGTCTCTCATGTTTCACCTCAGGTGGTTCAACTGCACGCTGCAAAAAAATATCAAACCTTTTTAAAATCAAACCAACAGTAACACATCATGGATTTTATGTACGGATTTATGTGTACATATTCATAATGAAATAGTCAAACTGTTTTTGAAACATTTATCTTTCAATATTCCTTCTAAATGCTGTCTTGCTAGGATTTTTTGTTTTTTGTTTTACTTGGTTCGTTAACTGTGCATTGAAAATAATTAAAATACAAAAAATCACTGAGTCACCTCAGAAGTAGATCATAGAATAATTATTTGATTAAATCCTCTTAGCAAATCACATTCTTTAATCCTAATCAGGAATAAATGACCAACCTCGACGGCCTCTGACATGATGAAGAACGCAATGAAGAGCAGAAACAATCCATTAACAAAGCCTGCCAACACCTCCGCTCGAACATACCTATAAATAGAGAGAAAATACAATAGGATTGTATTTCTTGTAACCTTGAACATTGAATTGGCTGTTGTTAATTGATGGCTTAAAGATAAGCTAGAGGAAAAACTTGAATATGAACATGTTTGATATACTTTTTATAAGTAATGTGTCATCTTGTCTACAAGTTTTCAATTTCAGTCAGGGTTCAAAAATTTAACAAGTAAGCCCCTGAACAACATTTTTCTAATTGGAAGTTAGTAGTTAAAAGATAAAATACCCCAAATTTAACATTACATAACACAAATTCATCTAAATTTCAACCATTAACATTTACTTACTGGCTATGTAAACAAAATTGGTGACAAGCAGATATAAATAGAGAGACATGGCCCTTATTATAACATAATTTTATATTTTCATGCATTGCTGGTAAACCTATGAAGGGCATAGAAAATAGGACCAAGGGTCCGTAAAATATATTCAAGTTTTCAACAACATGAATGATACAAAAGAAGTATTATATCTTTATAAATAATCTATTGAATGAAATTCATATACTGAATTGATAAAAGCTTTTATAAGAAATTTAGCAATACTCACCAAAACATTTACATTATTGCAAGAACTTATTCTCATAAAATATTCTTTACATAGATAGTTAAAATCATCATGATGAAAATACTCTTTATTAGCATCCTTGTAAGACTTTACAAAACATAAACACTTTAACAGGTCTAAATTTTCAACTAATGATTGTCCTTTGTTATGCAATTACAAACTTACCCATAAGAGAAGGAGTCGGTAGCTCTCCAGCGGGAGATGACGGAAGCAATGAGACCCGCTAACAGCGCTGTGCAGTCAAAGAACATGTGGAAGGAATCCGAGATCAGACCCAGACTGGTAAGAAAGGAGAAAACAAATAATAATCACAAAGTTTTCAAACTAATTTTGGAAATTAAACTTAACGTCAGTGAGCGTATTAATCACTTCATGAATTTCGTTGAGTTTCAACAATATTACTTATAATTCTGTATGAATTTGTCTAATTTTATCAATCATATCAAGTTATTTAGCAATTAATCGACATTTTTCATACAGTGTGAAGTGAAAACAAGTAGAATTTGTCCTCACGCCCAATATCATGTCCCCTGCAAGACATAATTTGTGCCAGTCACAATCACTGGCTTATGTAAGGCTTGCTGCATTTCATAAACTTCACAGAGCCAGCTCTTCAATCTAGGGTACATGAACTTGGTAGTCCAATCAAAAGGCTTCCAAGAGGTTGCTACTCATAGATGAAGAGGGTACAATGGCAAGGCTGAGTTAGCCAGTGATGGAAACTGGTTTGAGTTGATCTTTGCTGAGAGAGTTGGTCCTGTACTTTTCGACATACCTATTTGTCCATACTCCATAGAATAATTCCACAAAGGCAAAGGACAAGTTGAGCACCAGGAAACCAAACAATCGTCTTGAGGTCTTCTCAGAGAAAATCAACCTGAGGAAAAAAAAATTGTAATAGCAATCAAATACAAAATTTATTAATAATATTAATTAAACTCCAAAAGTAATGACGAAATATTCATGAAAACCATTTGGCAGGTTGTTTGTTTATCTCTACTATAAATACTGTACATTATACTACACAAATCGTTTAGAATGCTTATCTTTCAAATTTTAGGAGCTTATGTTAGCGGCTTCCTAGTTTACAATATAAAGTTAATTTAGCATATTCAGGTCAGAAGAACATAAAACGCAGTAAAGGAAACAAGTAGTGAGAAACCTTGCTGCAGTAAATTTAAATCTCGATTATTTTTAATTAGACCAATCCCTTTAAACAGAAATGTACCAGGTGAAAACTTAAAAAAACCTTTTGTTATTTCTATCTTTTCTAAATTTTTGGAGGTTACCTACTACATTTAACAGGAAAGAAAAATTATATTTACAGGAACAACTGGTATAACAACATAATTTTAAAAAAATAGTAGGTTGAACACAGATGACATCAGAATTCTGTACAAGTTGTTATGTCATCTTAACAATATTTCAGACCTGGAATTCTTGTCCTTAATTGAGTCAATTTGGTCTCCAGAAATTATCTGTTAGTTTTGTTTTATAAGATAATTACATCCAATTAAGGTGTAGCCTGCTGTAGGCAGAAATCCCTGATGTTTGATCCAGTTAGCCTAAAACAACCCTGCAGGCTAAAGGTTAATTCCAAAAGCTTGATCAAGGATTGAGTCAGTATAAATCAAGATAGTAATGCCTCATAAATCATAGATTTACTTAAACTGACAGGAGATTAAAATAAACTGGGTTTTTTTGCTCTTTTTAACACTGACATGTCTAGAAAGCTTGACGATAACAAAGATAAAGGAATCAGTGTTGAAATGGATTATCTTAAATTTGCCTAAGGGTTTTCAACAACTGTCATTAAGTTTAACAATGTGTCAACATATATGTGTTTAAATGCTGAAATGCCTGCTCATAAACTATGGATTATCTTCTGATTGAATGTTGTGTTTCAATTATATACTGAATATGAGACACATTATTATTTCTATACTCCATGAATTCCAGTTGATAACAGAATGAATATCTTATGACTTATATATCTTACTCATTTCATTACTTGATAGCACATCTAAGTCACGACAGAAAAAACAAAATGTGTGCAAATGCCTAGATTTTATTTTGATTTGATCAAAATCAGTATTGATAATATGTATCCAATAATACCATGACAAAAGGATTACACCCTGGTCGCACAGTCCCTTTTAGAGCAAGACAGGAAATATGTTGCCATATTGATCACAGATTTTGATTTCATTTATCTGTCACACCGGACAGCTTGACAGTCATGCAGAGCAAATATTATTTATCAAACCACCTGTGAAACAAAACCATAATCTAAAAAGATTATAAACAAAATACACATGTGTCTTCTGATATTTATTTCTTGTCTATACACATGTATAGATTCTTCAGCCTCCGATATGGAAAATCTGCCAATACAAACATTCACCATATATCACCACACAATAGGATAATATACGATAAACTGTCAATGGCTTTCAAGACATACTGAGGAACTGAGGGTCAATAAGGGTCAGAAGTTACATATTATACTTGTTTAATAGCATACTGATTTTAATACAAGAGACAATTATAGAAAAGAAAACAGACCATAATCACACTTCATTGATAAAAGCAAAAATATGTTGCTTCACGGGAGTCATTTAAAAACAAAATGATTGACATCTATTAATGAAACCACGCCCACACATATGGACCCTCATTTTAGAGTATCCTCTTGTCACCTCCATGAGAACAAGACATAGCAATTCCTAACGACGTATAAAACATGTTTTTGATCTTTAATCAGTTTTTAACTCTATTCCCAAATTATCCTTTCTCGATGTCAAATCAATCAAGTGGGGGAAATAGCTGCTATCCAGTGGCGATCTCGACACGACAGAACCGTTTGACAAGTAGTTGGCATATCTCGGATCCTATGCCACGTCTTAACATACGGTTGCAAAATACCAAACTTACCGTAGCCATCCGAAAATGGCTTCTTTCACTTTCCAACCAGGTCGGTACTGCTTATCGTCGACATGAAGGGGCAACATCTTTGTTGATAACTACAGCCGTGATCCACCGGCAAAACCAAGCTACTGAATTCTCCACATGATATCCACAGCACTGTCGTGGCTGAATCTCAATCGATATACTACACGCCTAACACACACTGATAGATGTACAAGTAATAACAGCCCAAGGCGTCTGCTGATCGAGTCACTTTATTTATTACAATCTAACACTATCTTATAGATGTTCGTGAATGACCTTACGGGGTCAAGATGAGATATTGGAGATGCTTTATTGAATGAAATGTACTTGTTTTGTTTACATGAAAAAAATAAAACCATGATCCTATTCTTTTGGTAATATCGTTCTTAATGTTTTCATGCACATATTGTTTTAAAAATTATATCTACATAACTTAATGCAATTATACAAACATCCTGTGATGTGAGGAACTCGCCCCCTAATCGGGCGGTGAACTCGTCCTCACCTTTTTTAGAATAATTGCATTGTTTTGGGGTGTTTTTTTTCACTTTCTCTATTCCAAGTGAAATACATGAAAATGAAAAGAGAGGTAACTTAACCATATATTTAATACATCAAAAGATAACTACGTCTGATGTAACGCTGTTCCGGATTGGAAGTAAAAATGCTGTTTTCGATAAATTCAAACAAGTTTGTCACTGCGTGAGAGCATAGATGTAGAAGCATGTCACTTCGAGTATAGTAACATTGATGCTATTGTAATTGGATGTGAAGCGATAAGTGACGTATATATATGACCATAAACCAAGATTTGTGGGAAGAGTTCACCGATCTGTTTTGGAAATATTGTATTATTTTATTTCATAATGAATACAAAGTAAATAAGATTAATCAGTATACGAATCATTAAAAAATCATGAACATTGTCGTTGTAAAGATCGAGTAAATATCTTTGTATGTGTCAGTGGAGAACTTCAAATGTATGATCTATCAGATATATCTACAAATATTTCATGTGGTAATCATAAGAAGCGTTTCAAATTCAGAAATGATTTTTCTACTTAAAAATGGATAGCACAATTATGAGTAGTTTCTTATTTCCGTTTTTATCATATACGCCTTTGTTTATTGGTTATTAAAAATACTATGAATTGTGTCAACGATAATAGTAGCACTCACAAAACCTGAGTAAGCACATATCAAAATGACGTCAAGGTAAACAAAGTTACGATGGGAGGTAACCGGTCTTATAGTAAACTTATTACTTCCTGTTTACACTTTGCCGCATTATCGTATTTTTCTAAATATTAATTTCTACCAAAGAATCAGCTTATTGTCATTAAGAATAACAAATATAGTAGAAATGAAATCCTAAATAAGTTTATAGATCTAAAGAAAAATTGTAAGTGACTCTGCTTAACAAAACCAACATGGCGACTGCAGCGAGCACCTGTCATGACTTTTGAGGAGGGTGACAACAAATTGCTTGACAACTTCTGCAGACGTTGTTATATTGTCAGTTTATTCGACTCGAATAAAAACTAACGCTGTAAGCTTCGTAATGCATATGCAAACATGCAATGCCTTACGTTTAGTATCTCGTATGCAGCGTGTATGTCTTTCTGGACAGAGGGCAGACATTAAAGTCGTCTCTAAAATTGTAAACATTAATGTGCGGTCAATGTGCCTTGACCTTGGCTCTGATGATCGTCCAATATTTTCACCACGACGAGCAGCTGTCTTGACGAGAATAACTAGATATGAATTTGAGAAGAAACGTTTTGAGGGAATGTCAGAGAGTGATTTGAAAAATCATGTAAGAAAGTTTTGCTTTAGTTCCATATGAGAAACCTTTTTAAACGGATAGACTGTCCTATGAGATTTGTTTGGGATCCCAGATTTTGTGTTTAGATCTTTGTATAAAGTGCAATGATAGAAAAACTTATTTTACTAAATTTACAACTTTGAAGCAATAGAATATATGTATGTCACAGGCGCCAGACTCTGAATTTACTATATCATGTAAGTATATGCACATGTAGCTATATAACATAAACAAGGTCTGACAGAGTCGTGTCTGCAGTAGGACTGGAAATGCGAACTGGGATCTGTCTACGAAGTTTACAGAGGGTAACCGAGCCAGGAAACCATTTCCGGTCCTATTGCAGACACGACTCTGTCACTAGTGTCAGACCTTGTTTATGTTATATAACTACATGTACATATACTTACATGATATTGTAAATTCAGAGTCTGGCGCCTGTGATGTATATATTGATATCAACAAATTTACAAATTCCCGAGATTAATGCACTGATGAATGGCTTCATTTCTCATTATTTTTTTTAATGAATGTAGTCAAAACATCTAAAGCAAACAGCCTTAGTAGAATATTTCAACTGGATTACGTTTTTATATCATCATATGCTTTTGATATTTCAAAGATGAAAACAAGAGGTTATGAGAGACTGTTGAGATATTTCATCTTGTTAATAACGTTGATGTTAGACTCTATGTATATTTCAAGAATATGCCCTTGATGTAACAATTCAGGGATCAGAGGACGAGTTAACATGAATCACAGAGACCATGACGTTCAAAGCTAAATTGAGGCCATGTGACAGATATGACTATATATAGTTGGGTGTCATAAATCACATGAGGCCCAGGATTTGAATGTTCTGGTTTGAAATAAAGTTCTGGGAAATTTAATTGGAAATTTATACTGTTACAATGGTTTGAACTTTTTATGTTACCAATTTTAATTTATAGTAGTTATTGAAGAAGTCAGTGAATCACTTTATATGAGGGAAAAATTATTTTTTGATCTTATTTGATTGAGACATGCAGTTTTGGTAAAATTATTAATGCATATTGGGTCAGAATAAAATGACTGAAGAGATAACATTTTTGATAATCTAAGACTTTCATACACTAATTTTCACTCAATTTGCAGCTTGAGTCCAAAGGATCTGATTATTACGGATTATTGGAGAGACACAAGACACATCTAGCAGGTCTAGAAGTCATAAAGAAAAAATTGGAGTAAGTAACAAAGGACCTGATGATATTATTTAGTTTTGAAGAGATGTCAACATTGTTATCTTTTGTTCATACTCATACAAAATTGAATTGGTGGTACATCATGATAGTTTTCAAAGGCAGATCCATATATTTTGTAAAGGTATTCACATTAAGTAAAGTAGCAAGGTTAAACACATTGACTTCTGGGATATTTCAGTCCCATGATACATCCCCTTCCTTCTTCCGTTTATAGTGTGAATTATTAAGAAAACTCAATCTTATGTGAAATAAGATACTTCAGGTGACGATTTCTGTATTTATCAGTATTATTTACATACATAATAAACATTAAACATTTAGTAAATTAATGCCTTCAGCCTATCAAAGAAGTTTTGTCTAATGATGACTATGAAGTGATGATGATGATTTTAATAGAAGGATACGACTGTTTTACAGAGAAGCTAATATTGAGACTTGTATTGTGAGCCGCTTGCAGTTTGATTCCGACCTGATCAATTGGGCGGATGTGATCTTTACAGCTGGTGGAGACGGCACATTCCTATTGGCCGCCAGTAAAGTACAGGATAAAAAGAAGCCAGTGATTGGCATAAATACAGACCCAGACAGGTTTGTTGTTATATTTGATAGGTTTAATATGAGAAAATTTATATTAAAATTTAAATATCATTAGGAGAAAACTCTTTTTTTAATTTTGGGTTATATGTAGTGCATTTATTACCCCTTTATATTTATAACTCCATTCTAAAGACTAGTTAGAAAAATAATGAAGAACTATTAGGTAACCATTTTGCCCTTGTCTGCATGTCAATGTAAACAGTATATTCACTGGGTGCAATTGGTATGTATACATGCGCAGAGAAATATGAATCGGTTGTAAATGTGTAAAGGTAATTATTAGCAAAATAATAACTTCAAAATTGTTGTGAAGAACCATTCTGAAGATAATTTGTGGGCATTCAATTCAATCTCCAGCGTCTCCTAGAGAATCCAAGGGCATTCCCAGAGAAATGCATGGAAGCTATTTAGAGAGGTTTACCCAGTAAGGGAAGAACCAAATTGAAGAGAGACATCACAAGAGGTTTATAAATCAATGCATTAAATTGCTTGTTATCAGGTCTGAGGGTCATCTGTGTTTGCCAAAGTCACGATATTGTGGAAAAAATTTCTGCTTTGCTCTGAAGAGATTGCTGGAGGGCAATTTCAGGTAGGAGTTTTAGATATTTATTGATTTGTTCTGTTCATGGGATACTGTCCGACATTGAATATACACAGCATATTTGAAAGAATATATAAAAGAGGAAAACCTCTTGTTCAATTAAGATTATCTTAATTGATCATTTCAAAGGCCAGTTGGACAAACTATTCTTCAACTAAAAGTGTTTTAGTTAATGCATAATATATGTAAGAAATATATCACTTTGTACATGTACAGGTGGAAATGGCATCAAAGGATAAGAATCTCAATGTCTGGTTGCCATGACCATGACGAGCCAATCGGACTTCACCATCAGCAGATGCAGGAAATGGAGTTTAGATTCACGGAACATGTGAAAGAAAACGAACAAGTGCGACACCCAATAAATATACCCAAAAACACTGAAACTCCCAGAATACTTCCTGTCCTTGCTCTCAATGAAGTCTTCATCGGAGAAAAGCTCTCAGCAAGGTGATTAGATAGTCCAGGATCATGGTCTTATGTCTTGTTCTATACCAAGCCTAAAGCCATATTATATACACATATTTACCTTCTTGAAATTATCTGAATCTGAAAGTGAGGAAATCAACCCTTAAAAAAAAACTTGGTAAGAACTCATTGATATATGACCGCCTCCAAATTTACTACTTGGTTATGTTCCTTAATGGGAAAGTTATATAACGTTTACCTAAAATAAATGTATGTTATTATTAATGGAGATCATACGCAAGTGAAGATGCGTCTTTGCATTTTCGAGCAATATCTGTTGTTGATAAGTGGTATGGTGTGTGAAAAGTTCAGAGACAATTATTTATGGTTTTACTTAATCATTATATATGTTTCCCCAAAATTATGAGTGGATGGCTTACTTTCTCAATGTGGATTCTTTAAGCCTTTGTCATTTGGGAAATATCAATAGAAGACAGAAAAAGATGTTTAGTGAGCTTAAGATGTAGAAAAATTTGGGCTTTGGACTTTTGATCTCTCCATAGTTTTGTTTAATTTCTGGTTGTATTAATGTATTTATAAGTAAATATTTCAATTCTTACTTATTAAACTATTTTTATTAAAGTCATGTGATTTAGGTTCTTTTGTAGAAGAGTTGTCATCTTTGATGATTCTTGTTTAAAAATGTGATTACTACATAGAGTCTCCTACTATGAAATATCGGTGAACGGTGGAGCCCCGGAGAAACAGAAGAGTTCAGGGGTGACGGTGTGCACCGGCACCGGATCTAGTTCCTGGTTCTTCCATATAAACTACCTGTCTGTGGAGGGTGTGAGGGACATTCTGCACATAGGTGAGCAAGTCAAGCTATCCATTGTTTGTTAGATTTTCATTGCCTTAATGTTTTCTTTTTATGGATTTCATATATTACATAGTGGTTTTTTAACCATGTTTCTGCTGAATTTTTAAAGTGTCAACCACTCTGAGTTGCTTATCTACAGGATTTATTACAAGCCAAGGTAATTATCCTCTAACAACCCCTTACATAGGGAAAACAATACCAGAATTCTTAACTTTTAACACTTTTCAGTGTCCCTAATATGTAGTAAGAGTTCATGTATGTCATCTTTATCTTTGTAGCTAACCAACATACTACACACAAGTTCCCAGTTGATGACCAATCTTTGTTAGAGAAAATTGCCACGTCTTTCAACTCATCGCTGACCTTTGACCCAAGCGAACCCAGAATGGCATACAGTATAAGGGACCCAGTAAAGAATGGCAAGTCTTTGTAGGCTATACTGTTGAATTTAAACTCTGACGCCAAGAAAGTGCTTAAAAGTAAAAGCATTGCTAATCATAGCTAATACTCCACAATACAGTAGTAAACAATTAAAAGAAAAGTTTCTAAGACTGTTTCAAAAGCAGTATGCCAAGTTAATACTATTTCTTCTATTCATTATTCAGTATAAAACTAACAATTAATATTTTCTCTCTTATATCACTACTAACAAGGTATATTGCAACAGCATTCCTTAGTTTTCAAATTGTTGCAAACCGGTTTATTTTTAGTGAGATGGAGAGATTATTCAGTAAAGTGTCAACACGCCAGTTAAACTGCACCTCAGATCATAAAACACATACATAGGATATATAGGAGCACAATTTTAGTTAATATCGGTTTCTTGATCATACTTGTTGTCACATGGTTTTTCATTGACATAGTCTGAAATGTGTTCATATTTTTCAGATGTTTTCAAAATAACCAACCCAAGAGGATTCGCAGACAAGTAAGAAAATATGTCTTGAATTTAAGATTAAACATATTGTTTTTTGTGATGGTGTTAAACAATTTAATTAAAATTGGTAATACATGAAGTGAAACAAATAATTTTAAATGGATTAGGACGACAGTTCAATCATGCATATCTGAAATAAACACTGAACACTCTCTCCAAACTATGTTTCAGAGTGACAATTCGATCCCGCATGTGGGACGCCTGTCTGGTTGTAGATGGAGGCTCGTCTTTCCGGTTCAATGACGGCGCCATCGCAAGCCTTGAAATAAGAGACGAAGACGCTCTCCGAACTGTTACATTTGATGCAGAGTGAAAGCGAGAGATTAGGAAATGAAAGAAGAACAAGGCTTAGGAAGTGAACCATATATTAGTGCTTATATAAATATATGTTTTTAATGTTTTGTCATCTGACCAGTAATGAACCTAACATTTCCATATTCTTATTGACTTTCTTGTGGAAGGCAGTATCTCAGGAGCTATAATTGATAGTTATTACATGAGTGTTAAAAGTCATTTGAACAAATATTTTCAGAAATAAAATCACCAGTAAGTTGGATTTTCATTTTAAGTTTCAAAGATAATAACAATTACCATTTTGAGAATAATTACTCCAAGAATTTTATTAATTGTTTGATAGACATAAACAGTTTCATGCCTTTGCACTTGTAAATGTAATATATTGATTCAATTCAATAGTTTGATGGACGACATTTGTAAATTTATCATTAATAGGAGATCACTACCGAGCTTCTGAATGGAAATGGAACCGAGTTTTCTTTGAATGATGATAACATATTGTGACTTTTCTTCCAATTATGTTATGCATATAAAATTATTGTATCATCACTATGTGCCTCTGGATCAATACTTTTCTATTCTCATCTTTTAAGGAAAGAGAGACTTACCTTTATCAATATTTCAATAATTTTCAAAATGTTTTTTCTTCATTGTGTGATTGAGTGGGATTCTAGAAGTTCAAGTTTTAACAAGATACAAGAGTTTACTTCTTATTCCCAGATGACATTTAGAAGCATCTGTTCAGATACTTAAACTTACAATGATATGTCTGAACAATGAGATGACCAATCTTTGAACAAAGAAGTTGGATATCCATAAATCTTAAACTTGATTCAATTCATGGTCAGTTTATTTTATAAGTGAGTTCAGGGATCAAATTAAAAAAGACTTGTCTTGAAGATGCCTCAAAGTTGTACTAGCTTTCACTCATGCCATCCTTGGTTTTCAAATATATCAGCACATTCATATTGTTTGATTTAATCCTGACTGACCTTTGTACTTGCGTTTTGTTCCACCAGTCATTTGCTACTTTACAGTTGTTTTACTCTTACCCTGGCAGTGTGGTCAATACTTATTCAGTGGTTTTCAATGGTCATTCTATTTGCTTTGTATAAAAAAATTCCCAAAAAGTGACTAGAGAAAGATAAGGCTGTTGTGACAAAGTTGCCACCTTGGTCTGAACTGATCTTGTGTGATTTCATGGCTTGAACAAGCCTGGAATAAAGGCAATAACTATTAGATAGTCTGAAATAAATTTATCGGCCAGAAGCATCACACATTTGAGTTTTGAGCCCTTGGCTTTATATAAAACTTTTTGTATAAATTAACGGTTATTGCATTATTTTGCTTTTGAATATTAGAGTATGCCTAAGAGTCACCAGTGCATAGCAGTCTGTTTGTCAGGTTTTATTATTCAATTGCTGATCTTATTATCCCGATATCGATATGAGAAGCTTGAAAATATCTTTTATTTTGGTCTTAAAATTCTTTACTAATCCTGACTTTTTCTTTCATTGGTTCAAAGCAGAAAACTGTCTTTCCACTTCTATAGAATGCTCTTCTGAACATACATCTGCTGGTCCCTCGTCTGAAAGACAAATGTTTCAATGAAGTGTTTGTTGCCTGAAAGAAAAATGTTTCAGTGAAATGTTTGTTGTTGTCTTGGTATGAATATCATCATTTGATGCAAATTATGAATAATTTGTTGTTGCTTTAAGTATATTAAGTTTCATTAAGTATTTATTCAAGAAATGAAATTTTTGTTGCAGATTGTTATTGAAGGTGAATCAATTTCCTTGATTTTATTTTGGTCGACTATTTATGATTGTGTGTCACTTGTTTGTCATATATGAGTTTCTAACTGAAAATATGAAGAATGAAAAAATAGATTTATTAAGTTTAATTGTCTGGAAGTAATATTTTTTCTGCTGGCAGACAAATTAAAATGAGCAAAGTAAATCTTTTGAAAGAGGTGTATGAATAATCCATCAATAAAGAAACTTCATTATGTTGAATCTGAATTTCATATTTCAGTTCATATGTTTCAATGTCTTAATCTAAATGGGTTTTTTCTAATAATTTTCAGACATTGATTTTTTATTAGAAATAATATCTTTTATAGGAAATAAATCAACCTAGGAGGGGGTTGGAGGAATGTGCAGTAGGATATTGGAAAAGTCGCTATATTATGGTATTGACATTATTGTTATCTGTTTGCCATGTTTTTAAACACACCAATATACACCTCGTATCTGCTTACCAAAGATTTACATACAGATGAAATGAAAGTGTTCTTGAATTACGGTGCCAATGTACATGGTCGGAGTCCTGGAAAACAAATCTAGCTCAAAACTGCAACTTTCATATCCCAAAGATCTGTCATTATACCAAGAAACAAGCAGACAGTGTCCAATCGGTTTTTCAGAATATTGTTTCTGGACCTGAAAATTGGTGTGTTTCCAAGGAAACTACTATAAATTTCAGAATTTGTTTAAAAACCTTTAAAGTGATAAAGGCACCACTAAACTTAAATTGTTCTATTTAAGTTTCATTGAGCTAGACTCTATGGTTTTCGTGTTGTTGTGAAAAGAAAAGCAAGCACAGATGGAAGTAGGTTGTTTCTATGTTCTCTACAAACATTGTTGTGATTGGGAGAATAACCTCATCCAAACCAACATGACTATCAACCAATCATATGAAAACCTGTCTAGCGATGTTCTGACATCTATGTAGACCTTGATTGTTAAGTTAAATGTTTGGAGCAAAACCACCAAGGTGCATGAGCGAAGGGGAAAAGTTTATCCAGGACACCGTAAGCCTAGTACACAAAACAGGGTGAGAGGGGAATCTTGATATGAATGTTGATTGTGTATGTTATTGCAGTGACTGTGTTTAAATGTCTTCTCCACAGTGTAAATAAATGATGAACATTGACAATAGACTTGCTGTTTTCTTTCTTTTGAAATAAAGAACAGAGATGATGTTCACTATCGATTTGCAAAAGTTTCTAGTTTAAAATGGTAAAGTTCATATTTTAAAAGAAGTTATGAGACAAAGATGAAATAAGTCTTCCATGCTTTATGTCACTATCATCAAAGAAGACTTGAGTTACAAGGACTGAACATACACATTTTGGAGGTACAATTGTTATTCACAAAGAGTCAACTTCAGTCATAAACACTAGCAAACAATTTCTTCAAGCCACTGTTCTGTCTTTATATCCAGGGGTCCTGTGGATTGTTTTGGAATTTATCTTGGTCTTCCTAAGTACGACACTGGTGAAAAGGTCATCATTGAGGATTCTTTGAAAACTATTCAATCAACATGTTTTTCAATTAATTGAAGTGCATGTTAAAATATTACACAAGCGGTTCGTTCGGTGTGACCGCTAACTGACCATACAACTGAGTCTGGGAGAGAAACAATGGCTCTTCATCTTGGGTGGTCAGCACTTCATACTTGGGCTCTGCCTCCAGGGCCTGTAGGGAGATAAAACTTTCATAAATGTACAATTTCATGAGCTGTTTTTAAAACATGCTTCAAAGAATTGATGTCAATTGGTTTATTGTTTTATTTCACTTTTATTTTTAACAATGAAGCAAGGGAAACTTTTTAGAATGAACTGTGAGTTGTGATTAGGGCAAATTACATAAAACCAACCGGAATAAATCCTTCACTTACTTATCAGAATTATACTGTGCGACTGATATCAATGGTATAATGGATTTTTTAAATTTTGAACAATGATGTCACATAGTTAACACAATCATAAAGATATTCTTTAAGGATAAAGGAGCACACTTTCTGCAAAAGTACTTTTCTTTACTATCAGTTGAGTTTGTTGTTTATTATTATTCAAACCCACACATTTAATATTCATCGTTTGATTGCCAATTAGACAAAATATTTATAATTTATCGGTTAAGTTTTTGCTTGTAAATAGGAAAGGATACATACACAGATACAAATGATAGACAAATCTTAGTATCTGACCTTCTTCCCAATGATAACTATACAAGGATATCCTATTCTCCTGGCCTCATACAAACGTCGTCCGACGGTCATCTGAGTGCGGTCATCAATGACCACTTCTCCGGACAGATTAGGCATGGCGGTCAGTCGGTCGCTCAAGCTGTCAGACATGCTGAAAAATGTTTCTGCCTTGTATCCTTCCTGAGGAAAAACCATTTATTAATCAGTTTTGTTTATGATGTAAGTGTTAATGTAGAAATAATTAATTTCCAATAAATCAGTAAGTAAAAGAGTTTCATAAAATCTCTCAATTTGTTAGAAAGAGAGAAATTCAGATATGTGTTGTAAAATCTGTTCATTGTTAAAGAAGAGAAGTGTAATAAAATCTCTACATTGATAAGACAAAATTTGAGAAAATGAGTGAAGTGTCATAAAATGTGTTTATTGTTTAAAGAAGAAAAAATGAGAGAATTATTATACCCCCGCCTTACAGCGTAAGCGGGGGTATATAGCGTTCATTCTGTCCGTCCGTCTGTCCGTCTGTCTGTCTGTCCGTCTGTCCGTCCGTCACAAATCTTTGTCCGGAGCATATCTCCTAAACTATACATGCTAGCTTCACCAAACTTCATACACTTATCAACCATGATCCCTAGATGTGCCTTTTGAGGGTTAGACCACCAAAAGATTTTTATTTTTTGCGGTTTCCATGGAAACATGACTAAAACAGTGACTCTATGACCAAGTCCTTTGTCCGGAGCATATCTCCTAAACTATACATGCTAGCTTCACAAAAATTCATACACTTATCAACCATGATCCCTAGATGTGCCTTTTGAGGGTTAGACCACCAAAAGATTTTTATTTTTTGCGGTTTCCATGGAAACATGACTAAAACAGCAACTCTATGACCAAGTCCTTTGTCCGGAGCATATCTCCTAAACTATACATGCTAGCTTCACCAGACTTCATACACTTATCAACCATGATCCCTTGATGTGCCTTTTGAGGGTTAGACCAACAAATGATTTTTATGTTTTTGCTGTTTCCATGGAAACATGACTAAAACAGCGACTCTATGACCAAGTCCTTTGTCCGGAGCATATCTCCTAAACTATACATGCAAGCTTCACCAAACTTCATATACTTATCAACCATGATCCCTAGATGTGCCTTTTGAGGGTTACACCACCAGAAGAATTTTATTTTTTGCGGTTGCTATGGAAACATGACTACAACAGCGACTCTATGACCAAGTCCTTTGTCCGGAGCATATCTCCTAATCTATACAAGCTAGCTTCACCAAACTTCATATACTTATCAACCATGATCACTTGATGTGCCTTTTGAGGGTTAGACCAACAAATGATTTTTATTTTTTTGCTTTTTCCATGGAAACATGAATAAAACAGTGCATCTAAGACCAAGTCCTTTGTCCAGAGCATATCTCCTAAACTATAAATGCTAGCTTCACCAAACCCCATACAATTATCAACCATGATCCCTAAGTGAGCTTTTTGAGGGTTAGACCAACAAAGAAACCCAGACTATAATTTGAAGCGGGGGTATGTGAGCTGTGCTCACTTCTTTACTTGTCATAAAATCTGTACATTGATGAAAGATGAATATGTGAGAGGGGTGTCATTCATTGAGGCTGAAATATTTCCCAAGCGGCGTTAAAAAAAACTCACTCACTCCCCCTTGAGAATGCAACAAATACTTAATTTGAAATTTGCAAATAACCAACTAAAATACACATAACTGAAGGCATGGTCTGTGCAGGAACCTTTCTGGAATAAAGATAATACTCTTGAGATGAATCCTTTGATAAAAAATTCAAATTCAACCAAAATGAACAAGAAAAGAAAATGAGAAAGAAATAATCACCTTTTGTGGAATGATACAGACTTGGTAGGGTGCTATAAGAGAAGGCCAGCGTATAAACTTCTCAGTGGATAAGACTTCCACACAGCCTTGCAGTATCCGGGTAACTCCCAGACCATAACAACCCATCTGAGCTAGTCTAGAAAATAATGTAAATCATACTGAAAATAAATACTATATCCATTGGAAAAATATATTCATAAGGGCAGGACAATATATGATTATGCTGAGTCATATTAGAAAAACTTGGCTTAAAGACGTACATTGATAGCCCGAGATTAACATTTCAAACATTCAGTAGTTCATAAGTAAGAGTTTGCATATCCCAAAGAGTCAAATCTTGGTAAAAAATTTCAACCAGAAGTAAAAAGGTTTTTAATAACTTGAAAATACATTACAAAATAAAAATAGACAAACTTTCAAGGTCCCTATAGACAATATATAATTGTATTCCTTTAAACGGTCATTAAAAGAAGTCACTGCCAATATTAACCAATCAATAATACCAATATCAGATTAGATGAAAGACTCAGATTCCTTAGATTGAAATTTAGCAAACATTGTGAATTGAGCACACAGATGTTCAAGTGAATGGTCTCTCAAAGATCTCTACTGTCTGTACACTAACATGGATAATATCTGTAGATTTGTCTGTAAACATGTAAAAATATATAAAATGTACAGTACACTAAAGTAAACATCTAAAGAAATATGATGCCACTTATACTTACTCAAATTTTCCTGATTCCATCCGACATTTGGCACCAAACACCGATGAATATTTTGTTCCCAAGAGAAAGGTGTGACCAACCTTAACAAACCAATATAAAAATGATCTGTTAAATCTTTTATTTCAAGAGATATTGCATTGGCCTCAATAGGACAAATGAATGAAAAAAGAAAAGAGTATTCAGAATAGTATAGTACAGAATAGTAGTACTTGAACACTTAAGAAATTGAATGTCAACAACATATTGATCACTGGTCTAAAAATAACATTGTGCTAGAACTAACCTCTATTCCCTGACTTTCCTTCATATCACAGCAAGATTCTTTGTTCGGACAGACGTCACTGATTTTCCTCCCATCATAATTATCTGAAATTTATTCATTTAATTGACTTAAACCAAAAATCTTTCAAGTAAATTGTTATATCAGTTACAAATTTTTTTTACAAGGTGGCCTGAAGCTTGACTCCTTGATAATTTCAAAATTTACTAAACGGGTCTGAATAAAATCAACCATGTTCCGAGGAATAGAAGTTGGAAAACAAGCACTGTACCCGGATTTGAACTTTTTCATTCAGGGTTTTCCTTTCCACAGCGGTTTGAAAGCAGCCCCACTACTCGCACATGCTAACACATTCTAGCGCACTCAAAACCTATTCATTAGGATACCAATCACATTAACATGTTTACAGGAAGGGTGGCGGCGATCAAGTTTAACAAATGATTCACAGGAGTGACTTGCCCTTAGTTTCTGACACCGAAGTCTTTTGCTGGAGTCTGAGATTACATCAGAACATGCGAGTAATGAGGCTGCTTTCAAACTGCTGTGGTGAAAAGAGCTGCAGATAAAACAAAATTGAATCCTGGTAGAGTAATTGTTTTTCAAATTTTATTTCTTGGCACACGGTTGATTTTAATCAGACTGCTTTCTAAACATTTTCATTCAATGTATAGGTAGAAATCAATGTTACATTTACAAAGACAGTATCTCATCTAAACAACGGGGGTTATTTTCAAACATAAATAAATGAGTAATGGCAAAAGTAAATTACTTACCTATCAACTCAATGTTGGACGCATGGCCACACCTTCAAAAGAAGAACATAGTGACATTTAGGTCATTCAAAGATTTTATTTGAACGATCATAGACAATGTAACTGAACAATGTCTAAAATGCTGTAAACTGTCAAAGTTTCAAGTGAATTTTTAACAACATTTTTTCCATAAATATTTATTAATTTCAGAAAATCTATTTAATCCAACAGGGCCATATAGTAATTGTGTGTTTATCCGTGCTGACTGATATTTATGAACACTTTCTTACTGTCATACAATTCCCAGGGGCCAATTCAAGTGAAGTACAATTCAAGAAAGAGAATAGGATTGAAAGTATGCATGAAATAGATCAAGACCATCCTGAAGGGCTAGGAAAGGGAGGTAATGAAATTGTCGAGACAAGCCTACAATGTATCCAGGGTAATAGTGAAGAATTTTTTAAACATGTATCAAGGAAACAGGCTAATAATTATAAGAATATTGACAATTTGATTGACAACAAAAAGCATCAGGACAGTCAAAGAATCAACTGATTACAAACTTAAGTGAGGGTTACCTATCACAGGTGAGAAGAGTGTCTTCTCCGACGTCTGCAGGTAGATGAAACTCATGCGAAAAAGATCCACCAATATTTCCTGTCGCTCCAGCAACTGGAAAAAAGAATTCCTTCAACATCGAAATATTTATATAACATAAATAGTTAAGTGATTTACTGCAGGTATAAAGTAAGCCTGAGAAGTTACCAGCCAAAAAGCATAATTTTAGGGCAAAATTAAAAGAAAACCTCCAGTTACCAACCCCGCCTAAAAGTAACTAAGTTTTGGGTAGTCAGAGGCGCCTTAATTCTTACATTGATGTATTTGAATATTTCAACATATATGTATATTTATTTTTGACTTAATAGATATCAAATAACAATTTACCTTTGATATATTCAATTTGTAATCTATCGAATATGTTGCTGTAGGCCTTGCACACATTGTAGTATGTTTCTAGTGCTTCCTTCTCTGTGACATCGAAGGTATACATATCTGGAAGGGGAAGTTATGATAGGTATCCTAACTCAAAACATGTAGGGAAATCCTTCATTCATGATATTCAGCCTTTTATCTAGATAAAATAACCTGAAGAGTGAAATAAGAAGTTATGGATGAGATTATAATTTACTTACAAATTTGTTGACTTTGTGAATGATATTTCATTCTTAGATAATGATAAATAATGTTATTACATTATTAAAGCATGGAGGCAAAATATCAACAAAAAGCAAAAATTTACTTTATTTATTATTTCAAAATAAGGGAAAATCAAACCTTTCATTTCAAACTCCCGCCCTCGAAGCAATCCATATTTTGGTGCCATTTCATCTCTAAATTTACGGGTAATCTGTAGATATAAAAATCTGGATGATGTTTGACTGTTACTAAAAAATATTTTCAATGTGGATATGATGCTTGAAATACCTTTTGGTCTGTACCTGATGCTAATAATTCATTAACTGATTTAATATAAATCCAATTTTATGTAAGATAAACAATTTGTATGAACTTTCTCTCTAAGGTTACTAAAGAGCTGTCTCTCAATGAAACTAGTGTGACAAGGGCTACATTCTAACATCTTGTAAAATCAATCTTGAAAGGAACAACATGAATATCATTGTCAATCATTGATACGTTTTCAAAGTGATATTACATTTGTGACTTCATTTGTCTTAAATCCCTTACACCACTAAGAACACAGATACAAAAAAACATATGAACCTGGTTTCAGGCCGAGAGGGCGAAAAGATTAAGAGAAAAGTATAAGCATTTAATAGGTGAAGCAATTCTAGACTAAATCTTAAATCTTAACTGCTCAATTTGATAAGACGCTGATATCCTAGTATCTTTTAATGGCAACCTTTTGGTGGTACACAAAACCTAACCTTCATAAATAAAGGGAAGAACCTACAATAACCATTAAGGAGATAGAAATAAATGAATTCTAGTAAAACAATTAAATACTCTGTAGAAACATATTTTTCAAATCATTCACATCAACCAACCTGATATAATAGAATTGGCAACCTTTTATAGGATACTGGAGATATAGAAGAAAAAAGTTCAGTCACAAGCTCTTCATGTGTCTGAAAAATAAAACAAACTGTTATTCTGTGGAAATCTTAATAGTACAAAATAAAACTTTTACATTTACTTTTTTACAGCTTTTACAAATACACTAGTAGCAATAGATAGATTATATCACAGTCTCAGTAATTTTCAAGAAACAAGAACTACTGTCATTCAAATAATTACCGGTCCCAGACAATACTCATTTTTATGCCGATCCTCCAATTTGAATAATTCTGCACCCGCAGTTTTCCATCTTCCTGAAATTACAAAATAATGATATCATTCAAATACAAACATACACAGTTACTTGACATAACTTTGTTTGTCATCAATATTCACCTGATTGTTTGTCATCAATATTCACCTGATTGTTTGTCATCAATATTCACCTGATTGTTTGTCATCAATATTCACCTGATTGTTTGTCATCAATATTCACCTGATTGTTTGTCATCAATATTCACCTGGTTGTTTGTCATCAATATTCACCTGATTTTTTCCATGAAGAAGCTGATGCTAAAGTAGGCATTGCTATTTTCTGCCCACCAATTGCTTGCATTTCTTGGTCAATGATCTTGATGAGCTTTTCTAAGGCTCTCAATCCTAATGGTAAGAGATGGTATGTTCCTGCATGACATGTCTGTATGACCTCATTGTAAAGCATCAACTGAAACATGGAACATTATATAAAGACTCAATCTTTCGGTCAGGAAAATATCTATCACTACATCAACCATGTCAACTATTGAGTCCAAACCTTTTTTTGGCATAGTATAAACTTAATTTTCTAAATAAGAATATATCAACATTCAAAAGGACATTAGTTTTTTTTTCAAAAGATATTTGCATCAACAATCATTTGACAGTTGAGATGGAACATTTCTGAGAAATATATTTGTTCTGAAGTACAGCTACTGAGTTTTCATCATGTGCATAGAGACTTAAACACTTATGTCCTTCATTGTGGTTCTTTCAAAAAGACATTGATACATGAAGAAAAAATTGCATATTATTTTTTTTAAAAAGCTGCTGGAAAGGGATGCGGTGATTTCGTAGACAAAACCATTTCGTAGACACGAAATCCGGTGAATTCGTAGACAAATCGAGCAGTGAATTCATAGACAGGTTTTAAAATAGGATTATAAGTATTAATAACAAACTTTTATTTATCAAACTGAAGGATTCGAACACTAATAGGTTCGATTAAAGAAATAAAGTGAACAAAAACTATAAATAGTCAATTTTGTTGTGTTTTGACACGATTAAAGTAATCCAATATTTATGTGTTATTTTCAATTCTTTTAGTTCTTGTTTGATTTTTTAATAAAATAAATTAAGGTAAGTATGATTATATTTATCAACAACTACACAATCAACACCAGCATAGAGACGAGAAGACATCCGGGAAGATGAAAGACGGTAAGTCACTGACAATCAAAACAAATATCGCGGCTATTATAGCAAATCATGTTTTTACAAATTGTTTACAATTATATTGAGTCAAAAAATTAATTTAATCCACTTGCATGAGTAAGGACTCAAACTTACCTGTCAAAAAACATATATAGTATATAAACCACAAATTTGAAATTATAATTCATTCATGGCAAACATGGCTCTCTGCTTGGTATGTTCAAACAAAGTTAGACCAAAACAACATGCTATCCAGTGTGACAGATGTGACCTTAAGCAGCACCAAACATGCGAATCGGGAATGGATATCAAGACATACAGACAGCTGACCAAAGGAAATTCTCGTAATCAATATTCATACAACAGTCATGTCATGAACTACTAGAAAAGATAATAATAATTAAAAATAATCGTTAATATAGTGACTTAGAAATACAAATATAATACTGTCTACGAAATCACTGTCTACGAAATTGTTTTGTCTACGAAATCCCCGTGTCTACGAAATGGTTTTGTCTACGATATCACTGCAAGCCGCTAAATTGACGATTGTGTAGAGTTGTAATGGTTTAACAAACGTTAATCATAATGTGGTCATTCAGAATTCTTGTTTTCTATTTGATACTTGTTTTATACATTTATTTATATTCAAATCAGAAAAATTCAGATTATATCTAATTCATAATGTCGATTATATTTATTCCTAATAACGATGTAAACGTAAGTCACAAACTTTAGAAAATAATTACCTTCTGACTTGTTGCAGAAAAATCTATTGTCTTGGGTTGTAACTTTCCAAAATTTTGAAACAACCTTGAAACATATTTTCTCTGATGTAAATATCGTTTTGTTTGTTGAAATGATGCCATTCCACGTGAGGTGAGACTGAGTTTGGACACGCATCGTATTCGAGTTGCCATTTATAAACATTCATATGGTTCTTAGCTTATTCAATTAAATACCATCGATAACGCTGTTGTTATAATACATGTATTTATGTTAATATTTCAAAATGTATTCTTATCAATTCAACAAACAATTTTATTTTAAAAGAACATGTGCCGCAAAACCAAAACAGGAAGTATACACTTTTTTAATCTCTCAGCTAAAAGAGCTGGCAAGGGAGGTAACTGGAACACAGCTCTGCATTTTATATGATGTCGAACTGAATTCTCCATTATTGTCAACATTCTGTGCCTTAATGAATATGAATGGATTCTGAAGTTATAAATGGGCAATCCATAAATGGTATTTTACAACTGTCATTTATTATTTCATGAAATATTAAACTTTCTGGTTATAATTGAATTTGAATGACATTATTGTTTTGATTCTTAAAATTTAGTTGTCTGTCAGTAGGCAGTTCGGATCAAAAACTTAAATTAATAGAAACTTAATTCTTTCACTATATCCTGATAAAAGAACAACTCAACAGAAGAAAGCTAACCGTTTTCCGCGAAATTCGTTGGGGAAATGTACTTTATTGCCCAGAAAGGTGTGTACTGTTAGTTGTTGTTTTGATCTCCCGACAGCAGCTAAGCCCCACCTATTTACTGGTTGACCCCTTTCTGGTTGACCCCTTTTCTGCATATTCAAATATGTGTGGCTTAGCTCCCATGAATATCTTAGGGACCAGTCGTTAAAAAGTGTTAAAATATTTTAAATTAAACAGTTGTAACGCGAAGCATTCGTAAAATATCAAATTTTTGGGGGGGTGGGTGTTGCATTTGGCTATTTGTTACGTTTGTTGATTTACTACTCAATTTTTATTGACTTGAATCTATCATTGATATATATATGCAACAGACCATCAAATTAATTAAGATATTATTAACATGGCTACTATCTATTTTATCTCTCTTGTACTACTCTTTAGATTACAAAGACATCATAGAAGAAAACCCCACAAATGTTTAATGCTATTGAACAAGTGATAACGATACGGCCAGTACACATTAACTCGAAATTAAATGAAATATTTTACGACGACTCCCGTACTTTTATTGATCAACTGACTTGCTGTGCTCTTTGAACAATTATCGGTCCCTATCCCATAATATTTATTCAAAGAAAATTAGAAACATTATTAATGCTGTCGCTAGTTTGTGGTGGTGTTAATAGAACATATCATGATCATGTGACACACCATTTTCTAAAATATATTCCCCAAAAGTTTCCCTGACCCTCAATCCAATGTGTCACGTAATATTGTGTGATCGCTGTGTTTAGAACCAACAGATGTGGGATGGGTGGGTTTCAACACTTTCGATATTTATTTAGATCATTTAAAATATTCATCCAAAATGTATACGACAAATATTCAAACAGCGCACAAGGAAGCACATATCCACGTGTGGGAGAGTATTGCATATCATTAGATAACGTCATCAAGATCGAGTTTTCTCTGACAGTAGGAGATGTGCATTAGAACTCCGAACTACCTACTGTCAGTGATATGAAATTTTTTAATTATTCGGTCATTGAAGTACACATGCAACTAAAGAATTAAGATATTTGAAAACATTTTTTTTTCTTTATTTAACAACATTATTAGTTAATGTTATATTAATCACTGAAATCAGCTGGTTTATTTGGTCTCCCTTACCACATTAATTCAATTTGTCACTTACATTGTGTGCAATTATGATTTGATCATGATAGAAACTTAGCTATATTCTGTTTCAGGACAAGACAATATAAATCATGGAAAAAGAAAGTTTGATGAAACATTGAGTGACAAGAAAGACAACAGAACTAAGCAGTGTAATTCAAATAAAGATGGATCTTCACACAAACAGCATGTTAGGGAAGGATTTTCATGGTGGACATGTTTAATGTATGGAATGCCTCTTGAGAACACGAAACCACAGCCAGTGAAAACTGGGGATAAAAATTAACTCTGCTTGGTGCAAGACTTAAACAGTAAACATGTTGATATTGTTGATATTGTGAGTGTTGAGACATAATAATGTTCATATACTCCAGAGGACATCTGTACGTTTACATGTTTGCAGTCAGCGGTGTTAGTTACCGAAGCAGCAAAATCAAAATCACCATGTGCAGTTTAAAAACATTATGTGTAAAATGAATGTAGTTGAATTGCCAGAGAAACCAGAGAAGCCGTTGGACGCTGACTGTTGCGGTAATGGGTGTACGCCATGTGTGCTTGATATTTACCAACAGGAACTGAAGATATGGGAACTTGAATGTTTGAAACTTCAAAAAGGAAATCTGAACGAGGAAGATGCAGATTTAGATGATGACGATATTCAGGTATTATTTAGTTTATCATGTAAATGATTTAATTCAATTATGCTATTGAAAATATGTGACAAAATTTGAAAAAGATTTCATATACGTGTAAAATATTTTAAAATATAACACTGAGAGCCTTAACAGAAAATTACATTTAGTTTTGTTACAAGAAGTTTGATTATTTGAATGCAAGATTAAAGAGCCACTCCGTGGTTTTCATATCATATTATTTACCTTTGATACGAACCTTAATGTCATATGTGGTGATATAAAATCAAACCATCTTAACTTTTCATGTTCGAAAGACATATACATGACAAATACTGGTTTTCCATGAAAATCTAAAAACAGCCTTATAAATGCACAGAGGTGTAGATACCACGTCCAATATACATGGATACTATTTATATAACCTAACAAATGCTATCAACTCCTAACTGCCCTCCTGGCTGTTTTAGATAGGTCTCCAAAAATACGTCTGACTATTAGTATTTGACGCGCGCCACTGTCCGGTTTTCGATCATAATTGCGACATTCTACCTTCATATTGTCACTGTAAAAAACCAATAAGCTTTAAAATGTGTCTTTGTGAAAACAGTCGATACTTGGCGATCAAATGACACCATTGATTAAGTTTGGCATAAACGACTCCAACAACTCACGGAGTGGCTCTTTAAGAGTTTATCTTTTAAGGATCTTTCTTACTATTTGTCATGTGATAAGGTATGATGTAATTTTTTTGTTTTTGATTACAGGATATTTCTTTATCAGAGATTGAGTATAGAAAATTTAGGATAGTAACCGTTACCAAGGAAACAAACAATACCTTCCGATACAGAGTTGGCCTGCCTAGATCAAAATCACTTGGGCTAAAACTAGGACAACATATCCTTATAAGGTAAGATGTTTGTAAAATGAAGCTACAAGATAGTAAAAAAGAAGTATCAACAGTACAGCAAATAAATAATTTTTTTAAAGTAAATTAAAACATAGAAAGACATGATACAAAATGTAAACAGAGTTACTATGTACACCAAAACATTGCATTAATTGTGATAAAGAAGTAGACTATCCATAAAATCTTGTTATCTTCCATTCTTCAACTTCAAAAATGCCTTTTATAGAAGTTATGTGTAACCTCTATTCCTTTCTTTTAATTTTTGGTTATTTATATTACTGATATTAGCAAACATTTATTACTGATATTAACAAATGTTCAACTAGGAAGTATAGCAAGTTATTATTGATTACTCAGGGGAAGAATCAATGGAGTGCCAGTAACAAGACAGTACACACCAGTCTCTGATGTTGCTGTCACAGGCTACTTTGATCTCTTGATAAAGGTACAGTACCCTACATTTGTATGTTTACATGTATGAATACCATTTTGTAGTAAAATTACTCATTTTAGCCCCTGAAACATTTAAATATAATATCTCAATGACCGTGTATGAAGAAGACGTTGTTTGCTAAGTGTAATATAATGCAATAATTTACAAGTGTGTAAGTTAATCTATTTTTTACTTGCTGTTTCTGAGTGCTATTGGATTGAAAGGGCACCCCTGGATTATTCTCATTGTCAATTAGGAATGATTCCTGGAAATGAGTGCCTCAGAATGGTTGTGGCACCAAATACTTCAGCAGCTTGAATTAACATACATTCTATGATACTAAAATATCTGATTTTAACAGATAACTTTATAGTTTGAATGATAAACTGAAGATTTTATTAAGATTCATTTTTATGTGTTTCAGATTTATCCTAATGGCAAAATGTCTCAAATCATAAAGCAGTGGACAGAACATGATTTTATTGATGTCCGAGGACCGTTTGGTAATTTTGATTACACTAGAAATAAGGTGAGCCTTTTAAGAGTATCTTTAGTGATTTATTTGTTGACATTGATATATTTTGTATGTGTCTGGGATTGGCTTAAAATTTCAAAGTATGTCAATTTGCCAAATCCTTCATTTTGTAATTAACAATGTCTAAATGCATCTCTAAGATGGCAAATACATGTATTATCATAATGTATGACATAATAACAGCCCATGGCCTGCTACTTATACTATATTTTCATACAATGCTATTGACCTTGTTTGTTTATGCGATCTTTCAGTATGACACAGTCTACATGCTAGCAGTGGGGACTGGGGTTGCTCCAATGGCTCAGATCATTCAGGGAATTCTGGGAGATGAGAATGAGGAAACCAGAGTGAGGTTGATCTACGGATGTTCTACATACAAAGATATCCTGATGAAGAAAGAACTTGATGTGTGGTCAGACTTCTGGAACTTCTCTGTGCTGTATGCACTCACGCAGGTGAGGGACTCTGACTGATCTTTATTACCCATATGGTTAATCATAAGTTGTGACATATTTTCAATATGAGCACATGTGCACACGTAACTTTTACCTAGCAACTATTGTTTCACGCATGTGACGTCATTAAACAATTGTTTGTTACGTCACTGTAGCAGGCCATCAAAAACGAAACAGGCCATTTTCTGAATAATTCCATACTTTTTAATGGAAAAGGAAAATTTATTACACACAGCAATGTGCCATATGACTTTTAAGAAACTCATGCAAATTTGTATTCAACCCTCGCTCTAGCTCTGGGAATATAAAAATTCACACTCGTTTCGTTAAAGTCATATGACACACTTCCTCAAGTAAAAATCTCTATACGAAATTCTCTAGGAGACATTTATGAGTTGTTTAGATGTTTAAGCAACAAGCTATTTTGATTAAATGTTAAAGTGTAGATTTTACCAAGATTATGAAGAAAATCACTTTTCAATTTCTTATTCATTTAAACAGTGTAAGAAATAAGCCTGCTATCTTGCCAGCCTGAAACTATTTAGATTTTCATGGTGAATTTAAATAGAAACCTCAAAAACTTACAAGCCCCAGACCACAATTGATCAGGATGTTAGCTGTATGATAAGCCTTATTTCACATATCGGGGTGAATTAAGTCTATAATTGCTGTTGTTGGGCACCAACTTAGCGATGTTATATTTTTGGGAAAAGTTTGTGAATGTAAAATTGTGAAGAATATTTCAGATTGTAATGATGTACTATTATTGATTAACCATATAAAATCAGGTTTTATTATTTATATAATCAGGCATTACGTCAAGAAGCTGACCCCACCTCCCTCCCCCATTTATAAGAAGGTCGTTTTACTTAGTGTGTTATTGCACTACCTCCTTACAACAATTTTGATACATTTATGATACAAGTACATGTCACACTATATAATTCATCAACAAAATTATTATTTATAAGTGAAATTTGTTTTCAAACCTTTATAAGAGCGTCTCTTTCCTGCTGCCATTATTGCATTACATGAATCAAAGAAGACAGAATGTTATCAAATTTGTCAACTCCTTGTAACAATTTTGAAAAATATCAAATTCAAATTCAAATCTTTTATTTCAATACTGTAAGCAGGGATTGAGAAAGGCAGGGGCCATGGGCCATTTTGCACATTGGATGAAAAAATTGGCCCATCACAATTATAAATTTTACCTTTGCTACAAGGAGGAATGGCCCTTTAAAAATTTTGAAAATGACTAAAAGCCCTCAAAATGGTCCATTGTCAAAGGTGTCTTTCCCAGTCCCTGTGTAAGGCCACAGGCCTATTAGTACAGAAGACACCATATACAGACATGTATAAGAATGTGAACTAAGGATATACAGAAAAGTATTTTCTTAATATGAGAACATTGTTCTTCTTGAAAAATATCAGATTACCACTTCTCTATAACTACAGGTACTGTTCTCATTTTAGCAAGATGTGCAGGACCGCTGTTACAGATACGGAGACAAGGTGCATCATGGGAGAATTTCAAAATTGCTGTTAGACGAGGAACTCAATGATAAAATAAACAATAATATTTTTGTGCTTGTGTGCGGGACAAAAGAGTTTGAAACAGACATAATCTCTCATCTGACTTTTATGGGACTCTCAGAGAACAAGTGCTTCCGATTTTGATGGTCACTGAAAAACTTCAGTTTATATTATAATCTTCTTTGAGGATTTCTAAGAAGTTAAAGAGAAGAAGGAAAATAGTTGACTGCTATCAAACCTTAATCCTTTACATACTGAAAGAGGAAGTTCAGTTGGCTCTCGGTCCACCATTTTAATTTTTGGTATGAGGAGAAAAGAACCGAACTGTACTTCTAACAATTTTATAATAAGAAGTTAACTATTATTTTCTATTTTGATAGATTATTCACATATTACTTAGAAATGTATAGTCATGCCTGAGTCAGGTTTTTCACAGTCGTAGCGCCAATAAATGACTTCATTTCTCAATAATACATCTTTTGAGTGAAAGTGCTCTATTCTTATCAAATTTGAAAATTTTATGCAATCAAAATGTTAAAGGAACTGGAGAAATTCATTGTACATTTATTCGGAGAGATAAATTGATATTCTCTATAGCAAACTGAGTCAACTATCAGTCTAATAATTTATGGAGTTTATTGATGTCCTAGAATCATATTTGTATGTGAAGATAACAAGTTATGCTTCATAATTGTATGTAATACGTTAAAATATATTTGTCATTATTATATTGAATGAAAAAATACCTATTTGTCTTTCATGCATGTGTTCATACTACAGGATACAAGTTTTTGTTTATAAATATTTAAAAATAACCAGTAAAGAATAAAGTTTTATTAAATTGTTATACAGTCTTATTTTTAATCATAATAAAAAAGGGAGAACCTACAAACAAACATCTGCCTAGCCATGGGATGACATCAGAGTCATATTATCCTACAAGGACCTGAGTCAAGGAGTATGAAATTGGAATTTACAAATCTTCATCCAACAAAGAATGTATTCCAAGAAAGGAGTTTCCTAACATCAAAGGTTTCTGAAGAGACGACAAAAGATTTTTTTTTGCCCGTATGTAAAGGGGCAAAGTATCAAGTTGCCACCAAATTGAATCAATCAATCTTAAAAAAGAAACAATGACGATATTCTGACACTTTGAGTGTTGTACCTCAATATGTTAACTGGTTATTGGGTGAATTCACTCAAAGGTATTAAGGATAATGTAACCAAAGGTGAAAAGTTTTATCCCCTTGTTGCAAAGGACCTGCCAACAACCTTTCAGCTCTTGGAGTCATTTCTGGAAGAGAAGTAGAAAATATAACTAATGCCAGCAGTGACCCATGATGTAAGACCCATGGGGATTACCGAATCTAAATGATAGAAGTTAAAGAGCCACTCCATGATTTTCATAACATATTATTTACTTTTGATACGAACCGAAATGTCATATGTGGTGATAAAAAATCAAAACACCTTAACTTATCATGTCCAAAAGACATATATGTATATATATGATAAATACTGGTTTTCCATGAAAATCTAAATACACAGAGGTATAGATATCACGTCCAATATACGTGGACACTTGTTATATGACCTAACAAACACTATCAACTCCTAACTGCCTTCCTGGCTGTTTTATATGAGTCTCCAAAATTAGGTTTGACTATTTGACCGCGCCACTGTCCGTTTTTTTATCACAATTGCGACTTTCTACCTTCATATTGTCACTGTACGAAACCAATAAGCCTTAAATGTGTCATTTTGGTAACAGTCGATACTTCGCGATCAAATGACACCATTGATTAATTTTAACATATATATTACTCCAACAACTCAGGGAGTGGCTCTTTAAACTTGCATTCAGCTTACTCCTTCAATTTTGAAATCATGTCTTCGTAAAATGTATTATTTATTTTAGAATGTATTTAAATCATTTTCAGAGATACTGAACCATGACATTCCGATATATATCATCATGTAAACGTTTGGGGAATAGTCATTATATAATTAAGAACTTTAGACATAGTAAATAACTGTCAACTGAAATTTAGGAATCTTATGTAAACTTTAGATAACCTCAGAACTACTATTTTGTGAAAAGACGTTATAATCTTTTCATTACTTGAACAAGTAATTTATTTTTTGATACATTCTAATTTAATTTTCAAGTGTGCTTCGACTGATGTTTAAATCAAGGAGCAAGGACGTGTATAGATGGGATGCGGTGATTTCGTAGACAAAACCATTTTGTAGACACGAAATCCGGTGAATTCGTAGACAAATCGAGCAGTGAATTCGTAGACAGGTTTTTAAATAGGTTTATAAGTAATAATAACAAACTTTTATTTATCAAACTCAAGGATTCGAACACTAATAGGTTCGATTAAAGAAATAAAGCGAATAAAAACTATAAATAGTCAATTTTGTTGTGTTTTGACACGATTAAAGTAAGCTTAATCAATATTAAGATTTCTATTTATTTCAGTTCCATTGCCGACCCTGCACCAAGACCACTTGAAGAGATTCCAGCGCAGCCAACCTGGAGAGTGCTTCCGACCGGGACAACCAGTGGAAAACCACGTCTGGTCGAGGATAGTGGTTACTCTTACACATATATTATTTACAAATTAATTACTCGTGTCTGTTATTATTTCTGATGCTTCGTTATCTTAAATATCTGAAACAAATTTAATCATTACAAAGGTTCAAAATATGAAAATAATAACATCATACAGCAATTCGTATCTATTCTTCGTAAAGCTAATAACATTCTACGTAAAGCTAGCAACATTATAGTAATCAATTCATACACGATGTTATGAACTACTATTACAGATAGTAATAATTAAAAATCGTCAAGAGTGACTTAGAAATACAAATTTAATACTGTCTACGAAATTGTTTTGTCAACGAAATCGCCGTGTCTACGAAGTCACTGCAAGCCGTATAGATAGGCCTAGGCATCCTTGCATTGGAGTAAAGACTAGAGGTATTTATTATCTTAAATTATAAATAACCTGCAATAAATAAATAAACAATAAGTTTGGGCATATTATAATGTATAGTTTGAAAAGTTTTAATCAATTTATATAAAAACCTTTTTTTCTAATTGAAATTTGTTATTTCAATGATTATGATCGGCTTCGTTTATCCATTTTCACGAGTGTATAAGCGAGGTTATCTGGAGGTCTTCAGTGTTTGAGGTCAAAACGAGTATCCACTTCCGGTTGTAAAAATTACGTGGAAGTCTTTTCATGTGATGTAATAATCCCAGTTTGATCATCATCGTTGTTTTTGTAGGACACTTAAAAATTTACAACATGTCGAAAGTGATCTTTCTCCACCCTGATTTGGGAATTGGCGGAGCTGAAAGAGCCGTTATCGACGCAGCGCTTGCCCTAAAATCGAAAGGCATCGACGTCAAATTTGTGACTGCTCATCATGACCCGGGACACTGCTTTCAAGAAACCAAAGACGGCACGTTTGAAGTGATAACTGCTGGAGATTGGCTTCCTCGTAGCATATTTGGCAAATTCTACGCTTTATGTGCTTATGTCCGAATGATATATGCCGCCATATTTTTAGTATTTTTTAGTGGACTAAAATACGATCTCGTATTTTGCGATCAAATTTCTGCATGTATTCCGATCCTTAAATTGAGCTCTGTAAAGGTGCTGTTCTACTGTCACTTCCCTGATATGCTGCTGACTAAAAGAAAGAGTTTTCTAAAGAAGATATATAGAGCACCTCTTGATTTCTTGGAAGAGCATACTACTGGCCGGGCAGATTGTGTTTTGGTGAACAGTAAATTCACTGGTATGTCGCATCAAATTTTGGTCCAATTCATTTTTTCTCCATTTCAATTCAGATTTGTGTACCACATACAAAGACAATGGACAGTGAGAATGAGTGAATTCTAACGAAGTGTCCATGGAGTATTTAAAGACTGAATGATATAAGAGGCTGGATAAGATAAACATGTCTTGGCAATAAGGATTTAAAAATTTATGAAAGCAATTCATAATTGTTTGAAAAATATGTAGAATTTTTTTAAAAACCATGATAAAAGAAGAAATTGCTTTGGAATCATCATTAACTTAAACATGTGGTTAACATTAACATAAACAATGTAAATACATGTAACATACATGATTTTCTTCATGATGTTTTTAATATTTGTTTTTAAAAAATCACACTTAAAATCATACTCTTTTGGAATGTTTCAGCTGGAATTTTTAAGGAGACATTTACATCTCTTCAACACATCAAGCCAGAAGTGTTATATCCCATCCCAGATGTTACTCCATTTGAAAAGCCTGTTGAACCTCCGTCTGAAGATTTGATGCCGTCAAACAAGAAATTGGTGTTTCTGTCCATCAACAGATATGAAAGAAAGAAGAATTTAGGACTGGCAATAGAAGCGTTTGGTATAAGAACCTTATATTTAGTGCATCACAGAAATGTAAAATTTTACATGGATATTTTTGTTGATGATTTAATTTCCCATTTTTTAGGAAAATCTCTTTAATTGTAATGGTCTAAAAATGGTATTTCTTACCTTAGGTGAATGAATATATATATCTTTAAGACATTGTTCTTTCCTTATGAGAAATGCTTAAATTCACATTCAGGCTTAGCTGGTGAATGGAATGGTATAATTGTCTAATGTCTGTATTTCTTTTATATAAATTATTTTTATTTTTCCAGGTGAACTAGTTAAGAAGAATCCAGATGCAAAAGACATTCATCTGATAATGGCTGGGGGCTATGATGAGAGAGTTACTGAAAATGTTGAACACTATTTGGAACTGCGAATGTTGGCAAAGAAGTATTCTCTAACTGATAACATCACATTCCTAAGATCATTCAGTGATTCAGAAAAGCTCACCCTTTTGACACATAGCTCTTGTCTGCTTTACACACCAGACCGAGAACATTTTGGTATTGTCCCAATTGAAGCTATGTACATGAAGTGCCCAGTTATAGCAGTGAAGAGTGGAGGTCCTCTGGAAACTGTGGAAGACCAGAAAACTGGATTTCTTTGTGAACCAACACCAGAAAGTTTTTCTGAGGCTATGGACAAATTTGTGAAAGATCCTAATTTGAGTAAAAGAATGGGCGATGCCGGCAGAGAACATGTGAAGACAAAGTTCTCGTTTGAGCAATTCACTGCAAAGTTACATGGCATTGTTTCAGGGCTGTTGTCAGCCAACAACTAACAAGGGAACAAACAAATGTTATAATTTTGTTGAAAATTTTAATTTTCTGAAGAGAATAAATATGTTTTGCATAATTGTTTTTTTGTCATTGGCTGTAGAAGAATGAATACACAAATTATCACAGAACAGAAGGAAGGCATCAAATGTCTTTGATCATTGACCATTGAAAGTTCGGTTTACCACAAATGTCTTGAATAATTTTTGGCTAATCAATCATTTCAGAAAATGAACTCTTGTCCATTAAACACACATTCAGAGGGTTAAAAAGTATAAATGGATGATTAACATCTAAAAAAGATCTTTGCTTGTCTCTCAAACTATTCTAAGAAAACACAACTCAGACAGGTATGGAAATAAGATTTATTACTACAATAAAATTACAAATATATACACTTTTGGTGACGAAACGCTTACACACAACATTTGTTATAGCCATGATGATTTACTGGTGACAGATTTAAAATAAGGTTCATCATTTAAAATATTTATTACACAGTATTTGTAGCTCCACAATCATAAAATTGTGTAGAATTGTAACTTTGTTTCTCGTCTGTCGACTGTAAACACTTAGCTCTGGAACTGGAAAATACCTCCTTAAAATCCTAATGTACTTAGAAATTTACAAATAGGCTAACTGCTTGGACGTATCTTCTCAGATGTCAAAAACATGATTGAGGTATAGGATCCCATGTATTCATTGATGACAGCGTGAAAGAATCCAACTCTGCCAAAATATGACATAATGAAACAAGATTCACAAGCTCTGTTTTAAAGGTCAGTGATGTCTATGGAAAAGGGTTTATTTTTTAAAGGTTTCCCAGGTCATATGAAAAGAGACATCATTTAGTCTTCTGTTTCTTCCACAATGGCATCTCATCATCATCATCTTTCTTAGTCTCTGGCTCCTGGAAGACCTTGTTGGGCTGTGTCCTGGGAATAAGCAACATTATCATTAAAAACACTGTGTAAACTGTCTCAATAAGACTACTTTGATACTTAAACGAGTCAGGAAGGAAAAACATTTAATTTCAAATTATTTCATGACATAAAAAAACAAATTTCATAAGAAAAACTTTCCTGCAATTTTACATTTTAATTCATTTTGCTAAATTTAATTTGTTCTCAAAATATGTAGTTACATCCTGTTCCTAAACAGGTTGCTAAAGTCATAAAATTCTTCAATAACTTCCAATTCTAATTCAAGCTCTTTTCCGACTACAAAGGGGAGAAGCCTGATTAGAAGCTTTCAAAATTATTGTGCAATCACCTACGCCAATTAAAAGTAATAATTAACAAAGCCTTTGTCAGTTCTGTATTCATTGGGAAAATAATAATTTATTTGATTGTGAACTGCATTCCTGACTTTTAACGACGGATTACTGTCATAATATATAATGCAACAGAATAATGGCTTTATCCTTTGTGACAAATAACAAGCCTCCAACTGTAGAAGTGTTTACATTGCCTGAAACATGTTCTGAAACCTACTTCTTATAAGCAGGGTCAACCCAGTATGGGTTCTCTGCAGCCTCCTGTGCATGTCTCAAGATGGCGCCTCTAGGGTCGTTCTCGTACTTGTCAGGTTTGCGTTTGATCAATGTCTGTACGACATACTGTGACAGTGTCGCTCCTTTAGCCCCCAGTCTGCCTCCAGTTCCTTACAGAATAAAAGATTTGCATTTGCATTGAATGTAAATTATTATATTGCATTATCTACTTCAATTTTTTTTATTTCTCAATATCAGCATTTACTTAAAAGGAAAGACAGTCTACTTTATTTCCATGATTTCTTAATGTCTTCAAATGGAAAAGAAAGTTAAATGAGAGAAACTACTTTCAAACACTGATCTATATCCATTCAACTGTGAATTACACTACAGTACATCACGAATCAAAGATCCTGATGTTAGATAGCAGAAGTATCATACATTGTGCAATTTTCATAGACACTGAAATTACAACACATATACTTAGAGTGGTAATAAAGAACGAGTTACTGTGGAATATAAATCCAAGAGATGACATACCAGGTCCACTGACGGGAAGATCCGGCCTCTGACTTCTGACTGGATCCTTCCTCACTTTCTCCTCCTGTTTCCTCGTGCTCGTAGGCTTGCCCTGTCGGAACATCGGCAGTGCGTATGCTGGCAAGAAAATCATGATTTATTAATATAGCTTTCAATAAGAGTCAAGAAACAAGCACAATGAACAGTTGGATGAAAATATTTTTAGCAGGACATGATAGATTGTGTGAAGGATAAAAATAAAATTTTCTTTGATAGCTTTACTTGAGTTTGGTGCAAGGATTTGTACAAATTAGTTTCTATCATGAAAATTGACTTACAAGTATTCCCTGGTTGGTTTTAAATGAAAAATGTGGCAAAAGTGATTTATTTGAAATAAATGATTAAATGATATGTTCATAAAGAAAAACAAATCTTACGTGTAATGATAGTTTGTGAGGCCATGACCTGCACCTGTTTTGCTTTCCTCTTCTGCTTGACAACACATAACATAGCACCTCTGTAAACAAATTTATTCTCAATAGAAATGTGAGAAGAAAATAATAGTTTTAGATTTAAAGATTGAAAAAGATTACAGTTCAGAAAATTTTCAATTTACATATAAATTTTCAAATAAATAAGTATTAAACCATTCTTTTATCCATTTAAGGTAATCAAAAGTTAACCATAAAGGAAACAAGATAACATGGTCATCAACATCCCCTGCCAGATGCCAAGGTTCGGTGCGTATTGCGGTACAGGACCCTCGGTTCGGTACATTTTCGGTTCGGTATTGAACCAATAGTCGCCATATTTCTTTGAACGGTTCTCATAGAGCCACATCATTCAAACACTATTGTTGAGATTTAAAGATCAAACTAAATCTTTCCGATTGTTTACTTTCGGGAAAATGACGACAGGTATTGTTACCACTTCGAAACTTGAAGACGTTTAATGATAATGTATACAAAAGATATTTATCATTGACTTTTTAAATAAATATTATTGATATTTTAATTTAGTAAAATGATATTTTGGACACAAATTAGATATGCGGTACGAACCGAAAATCGCTGTTAATGTACGGTGCACCGAACCGTACTTAAAATACTGCAGTTCAACTACTGTAGTTGTGAACCGTTTCACCCCTACTTTTTGCAAACATACTCATGGAAAGACAGAGCTCAAACCTACACCCTTTCCACTTTCAGATGGGGGAGTAATAATCTACGATTTGTCACATGCTATCTTAAAATATTCCATAAACCAGCTTGTGAGGGTTATTTAAACAAAAGGTGAAGAAATAATCTGGAGATTTATTATAATATATAATGGTTGTACCTGTGACTCTTCTTGGGATCGTAGTACAGTCGAACAAGACCATCAGCGGAGCCGACAACCATCTGGTTTAACTTGGGGTGCCATAGCGCTCGGACAACACTCTGTAACAAACATTTCATAGTTCGTTCTCTTCTTTCAAAGGTCAAAAAGTATTACCCGATTAATTCAGAGAGAAAGTATATGATGGAAAAGATTTGTTGAGTTGTATTTTAACATGAACTTAAATTATTCATCAATGGCCAATCTCAATGGCTCTTCTTCATGTACAATCGCTCTGCAGAAAATTGTCTAATTGAATCAGATGAAGAATGGATTAACCACTGAGGGGATAAAGAAGCACATATTTCTTATGAGATAAAACTTTGGTGAAAATCTCGGACAAAATTACAAATAAAGAAGATATCCAATTTATATGAAATTTTGAGAAGAACTATGGCCTAATAGTATCAGCAGAAGATAGAATTAACCTCCCTTGGGAGGGAATGTGGGAAGGTATGACTAGAGGTATCTCTGTGGGAACAGGTGCTTCACACTCACAGAGTCTGATATTTCCATCTCCATCACTCGGTTCATGGTATTTCTCTCAAAGAAAAGGAGTTTGCCTGGGCCTTCAGTCTTCTTCACAGATATCCCTGTTACCAGCATCTGATCATCTGGGCTGAACAGGCAGTCCGTCCTGACAAGTGGAGGAAATGAAAATGAAATGAAATGTTTAAGTCAATAAAAACAGATGTCTTTACTCAATGACTTAGTCCTCACCTCACAAACATCTAGAGCAAGATGCAGAGAAAAAGTACATATCGGTCACTGGTAAATGAAACTCAATATATAAAAATTTAATATTCATAATTATAACATTAATACATCTGTAGATATATTGATCACACACGTTGTAGACTTAACTTGATCAGATTCATTTGTAGATATAAATTGATTGGATAAATCTATTGACATATACAACAATGAAACTTGATTAGAAAAACAGAAATAGACTCACATAGAGAAGAAGTTGGTGAGACCATTGACGACCCCAAGAGGTTGCTGAAACTTCCTCATGTCCCAGAGCTTCAGGGTATCATCACCTGATTATCAAAATCATACGATGAAAATTTTCATTTTTCATAAAAATTTCAGTAAAGAAAGAAGTTTTCCTTGCATTTTTCTTAAAGTGCTTACTTCAAAACAATTTTGAATTTCTAATATTGATTTAATAATTCACATGGTTCTGTCAAGACTTAAACAAATGCAAAATGGATATACAGTAGTTACCTCCCCTTGATGCAAGCACTGTTCCATCATAAGAGAAGCACAAACATGATGTGTCTGATCCAAGCATGTGAGCCTTCTTGTTCTGGAGGGCAACATTTACCTGGAAGGACAAACAGAGGTTCACAAATAAGTGTGTAAATACTGTATCACTTAAAAAAACAGGTTAAAAAATTAATTGCGTGATTTTTTTAATGGAAAAATCAGTTATTGATCACATGTGTGATTATAGCATATGAAGATCATCATATTTTGAAAAAATTTTCATTGCAGGGTAAATACACCTCAGAACTAATACAGTGGCGGATTCAGGAATTTGAAAAGGGTGGGTTCACCTATTGATAGGGGGTTGGGGGGTATTCATCCATGGTGGCATCCATTTTACAGTTGTTTTTAAAAAAAATTCTATAGGGGGTTTCAAACCCCCTGATACCCCCCTACAACCACCACTGATAAAAAAATGAATGAATGAATTGTATTTTCTTAAACTTACAAAGGAGTGTTTCCGGTGGTCCCACATCTGTATAGATCCGTCTTGACAGGCGGCTGCCATGTATACCCCATCGTTGCTGTATGCACAGGTGGTAGGCACAGTCTTACGTCCACCTACGCCCCTCGGCTTCATGATGTTCTTGTGTCTCTTTCCCTCTGAATTCACGTCCCATATACGAACAGACCTAAATAGCAGGGATGGCATAAATAAGGCTGAATTGCAATGGGTTAGAAAGTTCACATCTGAAACCTATTGAAGAAAGTTCACCCAAGAAAAACTGTTTACAGCCGAAATTTCTTGGTCATATTAAATTTCTCATCTCTGAATTGTCCTTGATAGATGCAAATCTGATAAATATAAAGAACTTGCATTGCTGAAGACTAATGGTGTACATTTTAGAAGGAAATGAACTCCTCTTCAATGTACGCCAATCAGTGCTCTACTTACAAACTCACCAAAGTTGAAATAATAGTTATCATTAAAATAAAGGTAATACGAAAATTGTTGTCTTAATAATAATCGTTCTTAACTGAAAAAAATCACTGATGTTCCTTAATAAATATGAGTGATATCCCTGAATTAAAAATACACAAACCCATCATTTGAACAAGTCATAAACTCTTCTTTTATCTTTGGATTCCAGCAGCCTCCATTGAGCATTGCAGTGTGACCCTGAAAAAATGCAAACAAAGACAATTTTGATAATGTTTAGAGCTCAAATATCTTCATTTTGAACAATTTACAAAATGAGCAAATTTACTATATAACAAGCTAAAGGATCGGCCTTTTTTTAATTTAAGGCTCAGTTATAAAGGTCTGAGGTTATGTTTTCTCATGGGCACCTTGGTACTGGCCATATCAACTATGTACTGATCTCCTCTCGCACATTCCATCACTTCGAACCCATCACGATCGATGATCTTCGCCTGAGAGTTGCCCGCTACGACAAGGATTCTGTCTCCCGTTGTACTGTAGTGAAGCGCCTTTATAGGGTGACTGAAAATATATAGGATGTTATATGAAAATGAATATCACACCATATATTGTGTAAAATGAATACAAACATAAGTTCTTTATATATTCACCCAAAAAATTCAGGACCATCTAAATATTCAATATGAATGCTTATCAAATGAATCAATAGACGAACAATAGCATATCAAAATATTGAAATTTACACTGAATATATCTATTGGCTACTAACATAAGTTCTATCTTTAACCAAAGTACTGATCTTTAAATTTGCCAAAAAATCTACTTTCATGTGTAAGCCAGCCAACCTATAAAAGATATAATAGATGACAATTTGATACCATAACATTGTATTAATGACTTCCTTACATGTAAAGGATAAACATTGATCGATTGCATATTTAATAAAAGACATTTTGTCTGATTAATTGTAATAACAATGAACATAACTGAAAGCTGAATATTCATATAATATCTGGTGTTATATTTGCCAGTCTTGTTGACCAAAAAAAATATTAATATAACTCAAATCAATAAAAGGCTTGTGGAAACAATTTTGACACTTGATTCATGGAGTGTACGTCACCATTCACAAGGACGGAGATTCCGGAAGGACTGCAGAGAAGCATCCATTCCAGAAAAATCCCAAAATTTCATGTCATAGTCAAAACCTCCCGTCACAAGCCTGGCACCTGACGGATCAAGTGCTAATCCTGACACCTGAAACATGAAGACATTTTAATTTGATTTGTATGGGTCATCAAACATGTAGAGAACCATTTTTGTAATGAAAACTGGGATTGACACATGATGTGTAAAAAGTATTCAAGCATGCTGTAGATGATACATCATACATCAGTATGCAATAAAATGGTTTCTATTTTCACATGTTGCATATAAACAAAAGCTTAGGGAGAACAGGCAATAAAAGTTTGGATTTAAAAAACTGTAATTTCCATTAAATTTTATTTTTTACTTTTTCATCAAAAATTCATTAACTTGCCTCTTTCTGAAAGACATAAACAATGATATCAGCTTTACTTTTACACAGAGCTTTACGACTCTAAGTGCTGTAAGTCAATGACTTGTTGACGCTGAAAGATTTTGCAATCCCGGCAAAAGATTTATAATTTACATGTGAAATGATTTTATGATGTCTAGAATATTTGACTTGTTTTGGATGTTTTATGTCAAAACTTCATTTCACTTACTGTCCGAGAGCCATGTTCCAGTACTACTTCATGACTTGAGGGAATTTTGCTTTCTAATGTCTGAAAAAAGATTAAGAAATATCTTGAGAAAATTAATAATCATTATACATACAAATCAATTCATAATTTATCATTTTATCTTTCAAGCAATCAGAGTATATGAACGTTGCATAAAACCGTTTTAATATCCACTTCGCTGTTATTTTTCATGAAATCACACTCACAATGAAAATGAAGAATCTTGTTTTAAGAAAAAGAACAAAAACATAAGAAGTTGTTCAGTATGTTGTATTTGCCAACCTCTTCTTCCTCCTCATCCTCATCATCATCATCAGAGTCCATCCCCGCTGAGGATGGCATCGAAGGGCCAACCATTTCTGTATCCTCATTTCCTGATTTCATAAGCTCAGAAGGGAGTGGCGGCCCAATTGTTTCACTGTCTGAATCATCTCCTTTTGATTTAGATCTCTTTTTTTTCTCATCATCACTTGAAGATGACGAACTGTCACTATCACTGTCACTGGAGCCACTTGAATCACTTGAACTATCTTTATGCTTTGTAGGTTTAGACTGATTGATTCTTTCAACTTTGTCTTCTAAATCTTCTTCATTGTTTTCTGAAACACAACAGTATTAATTTACATTAGAGAGTATAACTGATGATTGGTTAGGTGTTGACATTATATATACACAATAATAACAATTAAATAGAGCCATTGGCTCTGTAGTTCATCAAGTTATCTATAATGTACTAAACAAATGGTTACAGGATCACCATATGAGCTGCAACAGAATTGTCAAATCAATTTATTATAATCTATCATACAGCTGAGGAGTATTTACAAAAGAATTTGGCTTTCTAGGCCCAGGATTTAAAAAAAACGAAGAAAGAGTTTTAAGGTTGCGGCCCTTAAGTCATTAAGGGTCACTCATCTTAAACCAGAATCCCTAGCTAAGGATTCTATACACAAGGTTTCACATTTCTACCAATTTTGCTCTTGGAGAAGAAGAAAATGTTTTTAGGGTGTGGTCCTTGTGCTCCTTAAAAGGGGTTTCAGGGTCACAAATCTATTAATTAGAATCCCCATCAAGCCTTTCAGGCCAGATGGGCTAAAAGTGGCAAAGTGTACAAACTTATCCTGATATAAACATTTTATCATGAACACTGATTTTGGCTAGGAAGATACCTCTTTTCAGGTAGTTGGTGTAGTGGATTTAAAGAAAAATGTGTAGCAAATAATTATATCAACAATCTCACCAAGATTAGTTTGTGTTCTGTCAATGGCTGTTTGGCGTGCTTCCTCAAACATTGCCATGAAGTCAAACGTCCGAGCTTTTTTCTTTGAGTCTGGAATCATAGGGAAAAGTTACTGAAATGACAGGTTATGTGAGATGACATTGCGCCAGAAAGTAGATGTCAATAAGGCTGCATTTCAACAATGAAAATAAGCTGCATGAACAGTGTAAAATTTTGATTAATGAATTAACAATGTAATCAGATATGCAATAACTTGAATTCAAATTTACCATCAGTAGCCATTTTTTGTCAAAGTTGTCTTGCGTCACAATGTTGTTAAGAGAAGCTCAATTTTCTTCTGGTATCTCTGCATCTGAAAATAGATAACTATTCAATTAAATTTGGTACATATTATGTTTATTTTATATAAGGTATAAAACAATTTACAACAAAAACAACTACTGAAAAATATGCTGCTTTTATTCTATTATTTAAATATTAAATGCTTGTATTTTCTATTGACGTTTTAAATAAATTTGACAAGTGAAAAAATACAGTACAAAGATGGAATAGAGTATGGAAGGAAACCATACCAAGTTGGGTTTTTTTCATTTAATTAAGTATTTGTTTTCAATATCTACGTCAAGCTATCAGAGAACGAGAAAAACAAAACATCATCAAAACGTGCACTTGTTTACAACCGGAACAAGCACTTCTAAGGGAGGTAACCTCAGATGAAGTATACCATAAGAAGACCGCTCAAGAAATATTGTGCATGAACCGTAGAAAAGGCAAAAACTATGTGTTATTAAATTTAACGTCTCACCCAACGATAGATATATACTTTCATGTCAATTATTTCAGTATTTACTTTCCATTATTCTAATCAATTTTAATGAAAAATAAAATTAGTAACTAGTAATTAAAATAAAAAATTACAAATAACATATATATTTCTCATTATTTGAAGTAAAAATTTACTTCTCTTCATTTAAGTATAAAAGATTTTGTTATCCCGAGCTGAGATACAATACATTAATTTACATTCAATCAGTCAATCACACCTACATATACAGAGCATTGAGTTATATCATGGGTTTTCCCTCCGAATCAAAAAAAGATTTTGGATTTTTACAGTGTACTTTATGTAAAAGGCTAACGCGGAGTTGTTTAGATTTGAAACACACAATGAGAAAATAAAAGTCATCATTAAGAAGTACACTTCCCTCAGGGTAATGATGTAGGTAGCGCTTTGGGCATGTCTTAGAACGTGGAAAAGGCGCCATACAAATATCCACATTATTATTTATTATTATAAGATAACCACATTGTAAACTTGGTCTAGCTGATTCATTACGTAAACGATGTAATAACAATCCAACAGACCAATGGCTACTCTAAATATCTGAATATCAACTGTACTTGAATATAATTCCTAAGGGAGTGATAGTCTGGATTTATGGATGTATTTGGTGCCAATTTGAAGTGAACCATACAAATTCTGATCGTGGATACAATTGAGTCGACTCGTAAACTCGGATAAAAAAAACGACATAGGTAGATGCAGAAAAAAATCTTGCTCCTAAAACACAGCCAGTGCCTAAAGCTTTACAAATCAGATCCTGACACATTTAACATCAAATAGTAAAACGTCAAGGATGACGGTTATCGGATAAACGTAATAATTTCCGCCAATATCTAATTCCTCTTTAGTATGCAAAGATAATGAGGGGATACCGTCCACATTCACCTCAAGCTTTTATTAGGTGTAGAAATCATAACACCCAATATAAGTTTGCAATCAAGGTATGCTCAGAATTCATAATATCATTTCGCAAGAAATCCAAGACTTTGGAACCGTAAAGCAAAATATTAACTATTTTCAAATCAAATATCTTAACATTTAAGTCATGTGATATATCTCTAAGCACGATTGGTATACATAACGACACCAAATAACGCTTTTTACCTCTTAGAGTTGCATTAAAACAATGATTAGACCGAGATAGTCCCATTGTCAAAATAGCAGAAAAATTTATATGGAGATATAGATTCCAAATCTTACCATTATAAAACCATCTTTCCCGTTTTGATTAATAACAATTTAACTAAAGTAACCACGAGATCATATTCTATACAGAATCTTTCTAAAAAAAATCAAAACCCTTCTTCAACCCCGATAATATCATAATGTAAGAGCTTCGTCATCAGCAAAAAGAAATATCTTAATAACATCAGATGTAGCTGAACACCTGGCCCTGAACTTTGTTCTATAATGTCAGATGCAAATTAAAAAATATATCAGTGGACTGAGGAAAAACCCCTGGCGGACACCACGCGAACAAGAGAAAAATTCTAATGACATATTATGACCGGTTTAATAAACGAATATAATGCTGAATTTGTTCAAAAAGAAGATGATTCAAATTAATGGATCATTGTCATTGTATGCAAACATCCCCTCCTCCCCAAAGAGGTAGCTTATTGGTTTTTTTACAGTGACAATATGAAGGTAGAACGTCGCAAATTATGATCGCCTTCGGAAAACCGGACAGTGGCGCGCGCCAAATAGTCAAGCGTAATTTTGGAGACCTATCTAAAACAGCCAGGAGGGCAGTAAGGAGTTGATAGCGTTTGTTAGGTTATATAACTAGTATCCATGTATATTGGACGTGATATCTACACCTCTGTGCATTTATAAGGCTGTTTTTAGATTTTCATGGAAAACCAGTATTTGTCATATAAATGACTTGGACATGAAAAGTTTAGATGTTTTGATTTTATATAACCACATATAACATTTAGGTTCGTATCAAAGGTAAATAATATGTTATGAAAATCACGGAGTGGCTATGTAATCATTGAGTACGGTATTGAAGATGCCTACCTTATTAAAATCACTCTTTTTTTCCAGTTCTTTTATTGGTATGTGTATCTAAAATAAACGTGGTAATTACAATGGGAAATGTAAACTTGTAATCATTCTCGGTCACCTAGGGCTTAATGTTCTTCACAATCAAGAGTATCGGAACATTAAGCCACGTGCGGCCTTGGTCGTGCTGTAACAATCATGATTAAAATGTTTATCATAAACAACTTATCAAAACACCCAATTCAAACGAATAAAAACAAATCAAAACGGATTCAGTCTGTTTCCTATTCAACTTGTATTTTTTTCACTCATTGTATACAAATATTCATGCAAAGTCATTTGATCATAAAAGTTGCAGGTTGAGGGAATGGAGACAATTATTGTTTATCTTTATTCTAGGAAGGCGACGTTTCTGCTTTGATGCCTATGTGGTTTTTCACTTCACGCAATCTAACAGCATTACTAGCTTAAAACAGTTATGTATCCAATAACATTGTTTCATCGTCCTACACGTAATAGTGTGATTTTCTCTTTCGATCTTTCCAATAGTCATATCAGAGTCTTTGTTATGGTATTTCAGAATCAGTTTATTGATTTACATAATATGATTACATTAAATGAGTCGTTGTATTGAATGCATGCATCTTTCTATGTGAAAATTATTTTCGAGTTGACATTTGTTTTGATCCAGTTTTGGATATCCTTCTAAAGGGGATATGAACATAAATAATCCATGTGTTGAGTTGATAGATATAAAAGTCAGATAATATGTTTGATAAAAGTCGATATTGAAACCATCGTTATTTGTTACATTCGGTAGATCTAATCTAAAAGGCATTTCAAAACAGTATTCATCTCAGAGTGAAAGGAGACATTTTGCATTGACAGTCTCTTCCAAATTAAGATTTCATTTTATTTTTTTAAAAGTTTTTGATGTAATATTATAACGATATTTTGAGCTTTTAAGTCCAAATTGTACTTGGGGGTGATTTTAAGGCATAATGGAAATTTATAGTTGATAAGCTATTCAAAACTTTATCAAAACATTAATTGACGACATGTTTAGCCCCAAAACTTTGGACATGAAGAGTTGGAAGCAGAGTTAAAATGGGATGCATCTCTAACTGTAAATTCATGGAGCAAATGGAGACAGTAAAGAAATTATACCAGGTTTACTATTCTTACAACCGAACAAAGTCTAGGTAAATTCCCTCAGGTTAAGATTCCGAAACAGCGGTAGGGAAAATATCACTTTCATAGACCTACATCACAGAACTATTGTATATCTCTACTGGTGTTTGTTTTTGGGCTAGTAATTAGTTATTAGCCACCCTTTGAAATTAAGTAGCATTAAACACACAATAGGTTTCATTTTCACATATTTGACAAAAAATTATTGGGTCTGTAAACAAGCATTGAGTTACCAAGACATTGGAAATGACACTTTGAAAGCAAACACATACAGCCACAACAGTACAGAAGGAAGCGTTGGATTTCACGCGTTAATGATAAGATTTTGCCTAGCTTATAAGATAACGTATATCAAATGACTTAACATGATGTTTGTGCTTGTAAATGAAAAAACAGGACGCAATATAATGCTCAATTAAAATTCTGAAGAAAAAATGTTCTCGAAACAAAAGTGAAACTTTATCACATTGATTTGCTTGAAATGTTATTTCAATATGAAAAAATATCAAACCATCGTATTTGAAGTTGATGGATAATATATACTTTTACATTTTGAAATGCTCTATGAATGACTGATCTCAGCTATCGGTTATTCAGTATTCTCAGAATTTAAAAATATGTTCTGTTTTAAGAAGTATGCTTAGTAATGACACTCCGATTTCATACGTGTGTTCTAACACCGAAAATAATATTGAAAATTCATATTTCAACCAAATATTTGTTACAATTCTCTTCCGACGCAATGATTTGTTCTTCAGGGGATCTGAAAACAAAATCCAAATAATAGATGTAACCATTGTCTGCTGATAAACTTTTCGATTTGATAGTCATCTGAATTATAGAAGTTCGTCCATTAGTTCCTTTTTTCATATTTTTGTTTCGTGGACAAACTAACTGTGAAACTCTTTAATTGGAAGAACACAGTAGTATAACTACTGTGAACATCCCATTATACACAATGTATGTGTACCTCGAATAAACAAAATGAAGATAAAAATGCCGGCATATGCATTCAAAATTATAACTGATTTGATCAAATTTCAAAGGATACAATCTTACCAATTCTTGTTTAATGTTTTTATTTTCAAAATTCATCTTAAATTGCTCTCGAAAATCTAAAATTACAATGTTCGATTTGATTATCTGGTTTACACCACACACTCTATACTGACATGACTTTATCTTTATCTAATACATAAAAGGACAGTCCTATAAAGGTATTTTTTATTGCCGAAATTCGAATTCATGCATGTTATAAGCACATGATTATAACATTACCCAAATGAAACATGTTACTGAGGGTAGTGTTTTGGTTGATTTTGATTTGAGAACCAGATAAATCTGACGCGGCGCACACTCTGTAAAATAAAACAAGAATAAGAACCCATTCATCGACGATACGAAAGAGAAAGGCCTTGCCGCGGCATCACAATGCATTACAGATTAGTCTTATCATAAATCATTTGTAAATGCATGGATATTCTATCCTCACGTACAGTTCATTGTATAATTTTGAAAATTGTAGAAAAAGTAAAGCGCCTATTTCATGTCATATTTCCTCAAAACAAGATGGCGGAGTGGATGCCGATAGGTCAGGCTCTTTAATTAAAACTCTAAAACATGATTATAACTTTTCTATTCAAATACTTGCTTTTAAATTTTTTGAGACGAACTTTATGGGAACCCGTGACATTCGAATTATAGGTGTAACCATCACGCATCATAATAGCAAAACTTTCACACCCCACAGTGCACATACTCTTAAATATACGCCAATGTATTTCAATTTCAATTGAAATGATTGCTTCAACTTCCGATCGAGAGTGCCTTAGTCTTGCATCAAGAAAGGCGAAAAGGACAATCTACAAACGGGGGTAACAAGCTGTTCAACACGCTCAGGACGAGTGTTTTGGCACTTGTTAAATTTCAACACTTGTTTAAAGTTCACGCCACTATTTCTGTTACAAAACACTTCTCTCTTTTGATATCTCAAAATTCAATGCAGTCACAAAAATTCGCAAAGACCCGACAAGTAGGATTCGGCACCAGAACCCGAGAGCGTAACTCTACTCCCTCTCTCAGAAGCCCTATGGCGGACTCGCACTCTCCTCACGCTTGTCGATTTCGCCATTACGGAAATTATCATACAGCTGCCATAAGCTGTCTTCTTCAGTTATTCATATACAAACTCGAAATGCTTGCAGTTTAAGTAGCCGTAGTCTAGAGCAAATCGAAATCTCACATCTCGAGGGCTCTTGTTTGTAAGTAATTAGTAAGTAATTTGTTTGGGCTGTTCTATTGGTGCGGGTAAAGTAGTGGAGCTGCCTCGATGCTGTGTCACTTCTTACACATGTGTAATTGTTTTGTCCGAGATATTTCAAGTTTAAAGCCTTTCAAATTTTATCATAACAATTATCAGTTCATAATTTTTATCTTAATTGATGACACTTGAGGGCGGTTATTTTAGATCGCTTGCATGATAATCGCCCTTGTAAGTAGTCTTGGTGGGTGTTTTCTTTTAAATATAGCCATAGTGAAAATAACAAAGTGCTTTTCTTTATGATTGTTTCAATTTAAGTTGTTTTTCATGTTTCTATTGTATACCTCTCGTTTCATTCCTTCGTTGATTTGTTTCTGCTTTTATCTTTCTTTTTTTCTAAATTGTTTTATAGTTCTTGTTCTCCATGGAAATGTATGGTTTTTATAATCTAATATACTTAATTGTTTAATAATTTTAAAACAAATATAATTTCATGATTTTAGTATTATTTGATTTCGTGGTATTATCCTATTATCTACTCTTTCTTGTTTTCTAATATAAACTTTTCTTATATTGAATATATTCAACATATAATCATTGTTAAATGAATTTTTTTAATAATCATTTGAATATATGCTGACTGTTTGTTTTGCCTTACTTTCTTGATATTTTTAAAAATATCGAATCATGAAAGTATGACCGTTTAAGTACGATTTATAAAAGTTCTGTGTAAATTCGAATCGCTAATATTTTGGTTATTTCTTAATCTGCCTCATTGATGTTATTAATAAATCAAACAACAGGAAACATACGAAAAGAATAAACAACAACAGTCATTTGAAGCACTGAACAATATTAAAATATAATCGTCACCATTTATCCATTGCTTCATCCATCGGATCCTGATTCTTTTGTCGCGTATTAGTTATTTATTCATATCTATTTAATTTCCTTTTTTATTATATACTAGTAATAAGCAATGGACTACTTGGATTTATCAGTGAAATAAACCTTGCATGTGGTCACAGTAGCGATATGATGGAATTGTCACTGGTGACAGTGGCGATATAATATATCGTCACTGCTGGTGAAGTTTCCAGGGCCTCTTTGTGCCGGGACTACTTTTAGGGTTAAGAAATGTTTATCGACATCACAAACACTAAAAATTTACAAAATTAGAATGAAATTATATAATAAATAGAATATTTTCGTAAATATCTCGTGGTAGGGATGAAGTTGATATTTTCACTCATGGCTGCGCCACTCGTGAAAATATAAGCTCCAACCTCACCACTCGATGAGATAAACATCGTATTTGACTAACTTAATTAAATATCCTCTCTATATTTATCAATCTTTATTTCCTATTTTGCTCCGTTTTATCCTATGATCTAATCTCTTTCTTGTTTTTTAATATATACTTTTATAAAAGCTTTGTTATTTCATTACTTTTGTTCCTTTGAGCTCCCCATGCTTTCATCAAGGATCATATATATAAAGGGTTGCCTCTTCTTCCCGTATGTCTTAAATATTTTTGTCTTCCCTCTTTATAGCATTTTTCTACATTAAGTCTCATTTACGAAATATTTTTTTCTGGAACATGAAATCTTGTTTTCATCCAATTTAATATTTAATATTTCTTATTTGTTTAAGGTTTCATCTAATTTAATATCATGTGCGATTTGTCATCTGCCTTCCTTTCGTCATAAACAGACCATATTATTTTGTTTATCGTTTCGTAACTCCTGTTTTTTTGCTTCTTTACTAACAGTATCTTTGGTGTTGATTCACTTCTTGTGTCTCCTCTTTATTCATCATTCTTAATTTTTTGTTTCATTTTTTGAAGAATTTTACAACTCGATAACCACGATTTAAGGTATGTCAAACTTCTTGGATGCAAACAAAAAGTCAACGTCATACATTTTTAAAGTTATATTCTGTATATCTGAACCGTTTTGTCATATCTACGTTGATTCTCCATTCTGATATAAAAATGAATCAACCATATTTCTGTATTTTAATGTATTCTGTATTAATGCTAATAAGAACCTGTAATGTGGAAACCTCCTATTGACACACCGCTACTCTGCATGAATTCTTTTTAAGGCGTCCAGATTTAACGTTGGCGGTTTGTATGGATCACACGAGCAATTTTGAATTCAAATTTTGAACGACCAGAGTATTTCCGGACTAATCTCAACCATAGTCACGGAGTTAGCCGAAGTTACCCGACTGATTGACCATCCCAGGTTGCTTTTGGAAATAAAGATTTTCTAGACTTTGATTAGTTTCTTAACCAATTTTTTACAACAACAGTTCACCATGATGCTTAGTAATATACAGAAAGGGAGCAAGTGACTGTTTGAGACTTACGCATGTATGAAGGAATGGTTCATACATCTTAATTGAGGGAAAACATGAGATAGCTGAAGTAAAATAATGAATAGGGGACAAAAGAGAGTGTAGCCCTGAAACAAATGGCACGCTTACCTATAGTGAGGTCAATAGTATATATTAATTAGCGGAAGTGTCAAACTTGTTGGTTGAAATACACCGTTCTAGACGAGGTCTGGACAAAGCCAATTACACAAGTCTGGTCGAGCTGGGGCTCATTGTGATATAACATTGTGGTGTTGCTGTGTCCAGAATGCATCAACACAGTGCATCAGTCCACTGTATCAGTCCACTGTATCAGTCCACAGGACAGAGGAAGTTGATAGGAGTATGCATGAATTAATTACATATGACTGATCTTGATAGAAGTTGTTCATAATTCAAGTCTAAACAATTCCGATATCAAAATGATAATTTTTATAACTAATAACAATTTTGTACCTTGAAGTCTGGCTTTCAAATTTGATGACCGTTACTTTTAATTATGTAATTATATATATGAAGTTGTTGACCTTAGGTAAAACATTGTGACAAGTTTTTGAAGGGAACTAAGAGAGGGCTCACAAAAATCAGATTTTATGGACAAGAACCCTGTCATTCTGTCTTTCTACAGGACGTTTGATGTATATGCTTGCTCCGTTTGCTGAATTAACCCTAAGAAGAAGAAAACTTATAATCTCAAACGTCCTTTCAATTCACAATAAAAGGGTTGTAAAAAATTTGCTTTCTTTATTTTATCTGAACACTGACAAGCATTGCAAGTTTACGCATGTCACGAACTTAAATAAACCTGGTATTTGACAGATAGTTAAGGTATCCTATTAATTACATAGTTATAACAATAATATGTTATATACAATACAATTATATACAATACTTCAAAGTTGCAACGTAACTCACTTTGGTTGGAAAGTAGAATATAATTCCGGCAACTCACCAGAGACGATTTATGATATCGTCACTGAAGCTTGATAGACAATTTATTTCCCTGATTAATCCCACTATTTCACTCCTTTTATATAATAATTACAAATGTTGTATGTAACTAATGTATCAGGACGGATTAGACGGGGATTATTCTAATAAGACCAAATCAAAGTAAAAGAAACTGCGAGTTTGATATATGTAAGATTTTCGTTATTATCGTCCTTTCTAACTTCTGAAATTCTAAAGAAGTTTTGAAAAGGTAAGCTGAATCGAAATTATTAAAGTAAAGTAAATATCACTTTACCTGTAAACAACAAATGTCACTATTATCGTATTTAGTCGTAAAAGATTTTATTTTACATCGCTACTAAAGGGGCAGTAGCAAGACTTTTTAAGAAAAATAAAGTAAACCCACGGAAACGTTTTCAACTGCAAGACAATGGGGTTTTTTTTATTCAAAAGAAGCAATTTTCAAACTTATAAATCACGTCCACCGATCGGTTAAGTTAACCATTTCTTCGAATGATTACCGGCGAATGTGTTAACATTAAAATGGTTTATGCTTTAAATTTGATCCCCCCCCCCCCCCTCTATGACTGGATGGTCGGGATTAGTAATGCTATGTTTTGACCCTCTTAATATAGAATAAACTAATGTTCTGACCCTCTTAAGATAATACATATAGAATAAACTAATGTTTATTGGTGATGATTTTAAGAAATAAATATTTCAAAAAACGTGCTTTTACCTCTTTAAAAAGTTCAAAGGTCTTTCCAGTTACATCCTCCGGATTGGTCTAATCATCTTGTGTTTCACCATGGTCAAAGTTCACAAGGTGGGAAATCTCATGTGCTGACTGATTTCGAATGCCTTTAACACTCGTCCAACTGAAAACACGAATTTCTCCTTTCTTTGATTAAATAGGTGAAATGCTTCATGGTATTGCACCATGAAGATGATGTTAAATCGGGATGTTTATGTCGAATAGGTGGACTGATAACTACATTTCTTCACGGTTTTAATGTCATAAATTATATTAATTAAAAGTTTGTATTATTCTTTGATAGGTTAATATGAATACGACAACACGTCTAATTTCTGTCTGTTCACATTTTGTGGTAGATTTAAAAGTACTATAATATTGTATCACGCCTCGTTTCCGTCCTTCCTTATTTCATGGTAGATTTTCAAAGACTATCAACAAACCAGCCAAATAGATAAGCGCATCTTTTAAATATATATCGTTCTAAAAATTTATGTTTGATGTTGAATACAAACAGCTTTGTATTTTGAGAAAAAAGATTTTTACTTCTTCATGTTAAAACTTTCAACGATTTTTCTGATAAGAAAAATAACATTTCCGGTCACGGTCTATCAGCTGAGCAAACACCTTCCTGTATGAGCTAGGTTGAGCGAGAGATTGTGTAAGGAAGATCTGCTCCATGTTAAAGAACTCATCATGTCGCGGCAAACAATGATATAGTTGTGCGCCACTCTTCTATTTTAAATGTAAATACTGAAAACTTTATTTACAAAATACATTCCTGGTGGGCATAACGTGACGAAACGGCATCCATACAATGTTTATTTACAAACAAACTCCGTTTGTCGTCATATCAACGCATATGACGTCATAGGTTGATAGAGGCCGCTGAGGGAGCTGTCAATACAAGATGGCGACACAGATAAGAACCTCCGCACGTGAACATCGTCTCTGTGTCCGCTTTAGACTCTTCCAGATATTCCAAGGTTTAAAGTGAGACTCTGTAATTTGTCGCTCATGTAGAAAGATTTTTTCAAAGAAGCGTGCGGGAAATCAGAAAACAGTGAAAGGTTAGGTTATGGGGTGCACAATTGGCAAGGTACTTTCGATACTGTACATGGGATTCGGTCAAAGATTTGATACCTTTTCAAACTCTTACTATTCAACGCCTTGCCCATTACACCATGGGTACACCGGGTGGGATTGACTTTTGGGATGAGGTGAGGTGAGGTGATATTGGGTTTAAAGCCGCTTTCAAGAGTATTTCACTTATATCGCGGCTGCTAGTATTATTGCAGGGAGAAAGCCCGCAACACCATTGTGGCTATGCATTGCGGTGAAACCTGCGAGCATCGGCTGGAACTAGCGAACCATGGGTGGTTCTCCACTGAAATTCAGTGTAGCATTGCACCCAAACCTGACTGCGTGTAGAACAGTTCTCTACTGCAGACAAAGTTGCCGAGCCCCTGGCGAGATTTGACTTTTGGGATTATTTTTGAAAACGTAAATATCGTATCTTTGGCATTTTCTTGATGAAAATGCACGTTTTATTCCATGATTTGATCTTTACGCTGGACATGTGTAATTTTGGTTTTTATTTAACCAACATTAAGAATCAGGACACATACTCTTTGTCATTTTGAGGTGAATTTGAGTCAGGCACATATGAAATAAATATGAAATAATACCAGACGGGCTCTGAGATATATTCACCTAGTCCTAAGCGTTTCTTTTTGGAGGATTGACTTCCCTGTTACAAACCGTACCTTAGTTTTCGTATCCGGCATTGTTCTTGTTACTGTTTTGATATCTTAGGGGCTGGTAGTAAATGGGGGGTGTTCTCTTGGTATTGTATATAAAAATGTGGCCCTCCCTAACTCGTCGTAATTGTCATCATGGGCCCTCCAATTTAAGCGTATTTTTTTCATGACCCTCCCCCAAATCATATCTACAAAACTTCTTGAAATTGGTCTTTTGAAGATTAGTATTGAGTTCTTCAATTTTTCTTTGATACTTTAAAGAACTTTCTCCTTTGAACAACACTTAAAAGAATGTTGAAAAGAAATAAATTGACCCGTCCATTGATGGGTTTAACATGATGTCTGATAATGGTCTATAGTGTTTTAAATTCAGTTTCATTAGAAATTTACAGCCAGCATCTTAGAACACCAACTGCAAATGAAAATAGCCTGTTTTTGAAAACCATTGCTTTTACTAAGATATGTTTAACACAGTGTAAATTTTATCTTCGAAGTAGAATGAATGAATTCTAACTTTACTTACAAAGGTTCATTCTTTACTCATTTTAAGAATTAAAATCACCTTTTTATAACAAAAAATAACAGAATAGGTGAGCATTGCTCAAACATATATCCCAACTTTCAACAGTGATAAAAAGAGCTTAAGATATTGCACAAGTTTAAAATTCCATCAAAATACATATGTCTTGCCCACATCAATCCACTGAAAACTTGAAACAATGAATTCATAAATTGATGAATCCAAGAAGGACTATGGTTGATACGTGTTTCCCTTTTGCATGCTAGCATATATATAGGTTATGATAAAGCTCTGGACAGCATGATTTCCTAAAAGCACAAAAAAGTTTAAAATCTACAAATACTTTGAGAATAAACGACTGAACAATGTAAAAAGCCAAATATGCACATCAATGGTATTGAATTAATTGTTTTAACTGTATGAGTCTTTTTAGTATCAAATATGCATCTTAGTTGTATAGTTATATAGCAAACAGTAGAAAACGCCATTTATTTATTAATTACTTGTACTCTTTCAATTCCTAAAGAAAGATGGTTTAATAACAGTCTATTTTAAAATGACCCTCCCCAACCTTTCGTATTTGTTTCATGACCCTCCCCTGATGGCTGTATATTTTTCTCTGACCTTACCCTGAGACCTCCGCCCCCCTTTAATAACTGACCGGTCCCTTATGCTTTTTGCTCAATCCTGAGCTATTATCCCTCCATACGCTATGTAGATTTCAAATGAGGAACGAATCATGAAAACTGTTATCGCAACTTCCATATTGCAAGAATAGAACGTTCCGGGGTAGAAAGCAGGGTGTCTATTCTCAAAACTATCTTAGCTAGGATATATACAGGATTTAGGACAGATTTTAGGATATCTAAACATTAGCATAAGACCCATTCTCGAAACGATCCTAAACTTATCTGAAATCAAGACCCCGATCCTAGCAATAAGATAATTTCGAGAATACGATATGATTTTATCCCACCCCTTAGAATCAAAGAACGATATGATAGCACTAGGATAGCTTCTAGAATAGGCAACCATATTTTGCTAATATTTTAAGAAACGCTTTACTCTTTCGATAAAAAAGTTGTAAATTCATAGAACTCCTTAGTGATTCATCTCAACAGTTCCTAAATGCCTCTCAAATGCTTTATACAGTTTACTTTTTTATGAAGTAGTAATGATAATTAACGGGACGATTAAGTGACATAAATGGATAAGTTCAATAGCAGACTCACTTCTGTACACTTTACATTTACATTCATACACACGATTCGTTTATAAAACATGTACAAAACCATTCAATACAGAATTATGAGAGACATAAAACATTATTTAACCATATATTAAGTCTTTCCTACGTTGTAGTATTAAAAAAGTCTGGGGATAAAACAACACATTGATTAAAAAGAGAATATCTCAGGTAATCATACAATACACAGTGAAACAACACATGTAATTTATCTTCTACATCATTTATACAATTAAAATATTTTGTATTTTCTAACAGTATATTTTCATAGCGACCGATTTCAACTCTAATGGGAAATTTAGACATAGCCGACCTGTAATGTCTAGGCATGTGATGGACAATATAATTTTCAGAGTTAAAATTACATTTAAAATGCTTAGAAAGTCTAAGTTTATTCAAACAAGTTCTCCCATTTTCCCTTTACAACAATGAATACAATAAAATAACAAATTCGTTCATAACCTTATCCTCAATAAGTGTACATAAAACAGTTTTCTTAATCTTAAAAGGTGCGTCGAAATAGTTGTGTAAATCAAGGGAAATAATTCAGCTCCTTTAACTGATATGAAGAACAACGCTGAAATCAAATCCTTCTCAGTCAATCAATCAATCAATCTTTATTTCATACTGAAAAGACCACAGGCCTACAGTACATAAATAGATGATAGTTACATACATACATAGATTCATACGAAAGCGATAAAACAGTATTTCTAAACAACATAATTGATGAACATGGCAAGATTTTGTAATGTCATTTGATTGGTGCTGCAAACGAGAGTCGAGAATTTTCTATTACATGGATGTGTATAGTAATATCTTTTAGTATATTTGTATCGCAGTTAATGATAAGACGGACAATTGCGAAGGAAATTAATTTATTTCTCATTTAAACGATTACATCACATGTGATTTTAAATGATTTGCAAAATGTATATAAAATGTTAATGTTTAAATCATTAACTATTGTATGTATAACAGAACCATGGAGAAATGAGCTGTGTTGTTGCTATCTACTTACGTTTATTTGTCATAACTTTTGTGAATCTATGAATGCTAAGTTAGCAAAGTTACCTATTATTATTTTTGTTCTACAATTTTCTTCATTATCTTTTTATGACTTTCAAATAATGTATCTATCGCAAATCAAATTTCAAACAAGTATTGTTCAATCTTTTGTTTCGTCTCTAAGACGGCCATACGGAGAACCGGAGTACGGAAGGTAATCAAAATCTCTTTACGCGCCACGTGGCAATATTCATTGCGGGAAATATGATAATTGACTCTGCGACCGATTCATTGAGATCTTGAAGAGAATGGCGACGCACCGCTTACAACTTAGCCCATTACAAGGGGTGATTGATAAAAGATCTGTTCGGGCTAAGGAGTTCTTCAAAACTTCTCCAGAATGAGAACGGGAAGACTTTGTAAGTTGACGCAATATCCGAAAAGGAGCCATAACAATAAAAGGCTCTCTTCTGTTTACGAAAGATATGTAAATGAAGAGAGTTGTGAAAACGTTTCTAAGTTCACAAGGGCCGATCTCTGCCTTAAAGATCTTATCTTATTGTTGTTAGAATTACGTTTTAAATAATTATCAAGATGAGGGGTATTGAATAATTCTTAAAAACTGACATCTGTAAAGAAAAAACCTATAAGAGTCATAATAAATCGAAAACGTCAAACGGTGACGTTATTAAAAAGCAATGGTTTTGAAAGGGGCGTATCAAGAAATGATTGTTGAACTCTCTTGTGTGTCAAGATTATAAACGTCATTTTAATATGTTTTAATCTAATGTCTTTCTAAAACAGGAAACAACCAATTGATTGTCACTTAAAGCATTCTTTCGTAACTTAATCTATTGCAAGTTCAGAAACGTATTTACACCTATATCAGAACATACACAACCATTGTATCTATATAAGACAAAAACCTTTTTAAGCTTAGAAACGATTTTAAAGAATTTACTGCATAAGCATTCCCTTCAAATTGTTTTATGAATTCTTGGAAATAAACCAAGAAACTATCTCAATAAATCAATTTCTTATTTTTCAGGGACAATATATGAAGGTCAAAAGTTCATGAATAATCTTTATTATAATGTTCATTGTTCATTCATTGTTTAAAGAAATGAATACTGTATCACTCTTTGTATTTTTTGATTTACTGTATTCTTTAAAATTGTTATGTAGTTAACAAGAAATAATTGTATATGCACATGAATTGATTAATAAAAATAAAGGTGATATACATGTAAATACGTTTAGTGACGTTTTTATTCTATGTCACAATGTACCAAACGAGCATTTGATTTCAAGATAGATATGTCAGTCTGTGTGTGTGTGCCCTATACGTTCATACAAGCCACACTATTTGATATATTGATTTCCCAACGTGTTTACAAAACTTCTATCAAATAAAGGCCACTAGAGGTTAAAACTTCTTCCCTTATCTTGTAAGTGTTTGTATATATATGCCTGCTTAATCATGTCGAATGTCCAAACTGAAACAGATAAAACGGGAGTTGAGCGGTATAAATCTTGGAGACGAAAACACTTGCTTGAATTGGAGTCATCCGAAGCGCCATCGTGGGAAACTGGGTGGCAGCTTTTGGCTATATTTCCACGTATTTCATCCCAAATTGGCTCAATTTGACGCTCTCCCAGCATGCATCACGCGCATTGACGGACGAAGAAGAAGGAGGCGCTGAAAGTTTCCTGAATTTACTCGACATAATCGGGACATATTATAGCAGAACCAATCTTTTATATATATACTGCTTCCACCCGTGGCGGGAAACTCTGCAGATCCTCACGTACTGTTTTGGTATACAGAAGACGACCCCGGTGAAATAACCTTAGAGAGGCTTGTAGTGACAAATATCGAGCATTGAGGTATTCGAAACATCTATGTCATGAGTTTTGTTGATGGCAGAATTTTTATAAACATTTATAGGAGGAAGAATTTTAGACATGTGTTATTGCCGTTTTCAACAAGAAGGATTAAGATTGGAAGATTATGATAAATAGTGCAATATCTTTTGTAGATAATAACGGCATTTTACATATGTTTTTTAATCATTATTATCTCTGTAGGAAAGTGGAACGTGCCAGGCTTCTGGCGATGATTGAAGACACATAATAGATTTTAAGCTCGTGTATCTGACATTAGTGGTGTATGAAATAGTCATAGAGATGAAGTTTTTGAACTTGAATTATGTTATAGATTTCCTAATTTTACAGGGGCTTGAAATGACCAACCAGTTGAATGTTAGTATGTTTCCCTTGAAGACAAATTCTGATTTAATCATCAAGTTTTATTGGTGTAGTAAGTTAATTCATTGCATTCATTCCGTATCTTACCTGTAATGGACAGGTGTATAATGAACCGAAAATTGACCTTTAGTAACCGTTAGACATTGCAGTAGATGAAATTGAGGAATAGTTTTTGAGTAGCCTTCCACTGCTATTGAAGTGAAATCCAAAATAACATTTGTAGAAAATTTGTCTTTATTTTACCGGAACACCAGTATTTTACCAATGCCGGTATTACTCACGTATTTATATAATTCATGATCTATGATCAAGAATGGAAAGCTCAATGAGATATATATTATCTATACACAGGGCCATTAATCAAGTGACAACTTATACATTTTGTACTGATTTTCTACCAATAATTGTGATGTTTTATTGATATGCATTGTTTATATCTTGTTATTATACGGAATTGAACCTTTTGGATTGCAACCAATGCTCGGAAAATCCATCAAATACAAAGAACCTACAGGCAAGAGCACTTTCAATTGGGTGTGTATAAATGTAAGAAAGAAATGAGGAAAAAAGTTATTCTCTCAAAACGTTTCAGTATCGCACAATAGTGACATTCTCTTGCGTATTTGAATTATTGTTTGGTCCAGCGTCAGTGAAAATAGACGTCATAAAGATCCATTGGTCCGATTCCTTTTAAACATTACTGATGACCGTGGATGATCGAACAGCACTGCCGAATTTACTGAAGACCTCCGGGTTTAAGTTTAGATTAATCAATTTCGTGACTTTATATGGATTTTGTCATGGGACGAGAAGACTCTCAGTGGTTACTGTAACATCCAGGACATCCTTGACCCCGTACTTGAACTTCATTTTGACATCCCTGCATCACTAACATTACTGTTCCTTTGCTGTGAAGGAATATTTTCAGAAAAACACTATCGTCTATACATGTAATTCCCCATGCCTGATATGAGTTTAAGATTTCAAGGAACATGTCTAAACAATCTTAGAGACAGAACCTCGTCCACAAAGTATTGCTGGATTAGAGAACACTTTGCGTCACGATGTGCAATAAAGTGGAATAAATTTGTAGACTCACTCGGGGCAGGAATGAAGGGTCGACGCCGTCATCCGGGCTCCGGCGAGTACATTCGGGTACATTCGCCATAGCATGACACTCAGTTTGCGAGATGCCAACTTGGACTTCAGTTAACTATTTCAAAGAGAAAAGAATTTATCTGGACCTTTGTTGATCCTCATAACAAGAAAGTTGTTTGGTGGATTAATTTTGAGGAAATTCCCAATTATGGATAATTGGTTTGAAATAGAATAAAACATGTTACCAGCCATGGCAATTTTGTGGTGTCCGTTACCCCCTTTCATCCCAGAGTAGTGTCTTGATGTGATGGCAGTTAAAATGAAGTTAATAAATATTTGAAAATTTCGGATGTAATTCCGATGGGAATAGTTATGTAATATCTTCTTCATTAAATATTGGTAAATAGCCTCATGGAGAATCCTAGAAACGGAATCAAAGCAAGTTATACTTGACAGGATTATAGCATGTTTTGGTACTGGGTGAAGATTATGTTGACACACAAACAGAGTACAGTCAGACTAGATCAAGGCAATAAAGTAAATATCATCTTGTTAATTGATCAAAGTCTTTTAGAAATTCGCTGGATGCAAGCAAACACGCTACTACAAAAAACAATAACCCCAGTTTATATATCATTCGCTAAATTCAGCTTTTGATGAAATCGGGCAGTTATGCGCAAAATTCCAGATCATTTCATCAGTGAATCTCTGAAGCGGAAACTATGTGCTCCGCCATTTTATTTTCTTACATCGAGAAGGTTTATTTATTTTTCAACAAGTCGCTCTGCTGCTTAACACTGCCAGCTTTGAAGTGCAGTGCTAAATGGACAATGTTTGTTTTGAAGTCACTCTTAGAAACATTTTCATGACATATTTCACAGGACTGTATAAATAAATGGTAAATGTTTTCTTTCATGGAAAAAAAGCTTGAGTTTTTAGTTTTATTGATTAGTTTGCGAATCTTAAATCGTTCGAAAGGAAAGTAGAAACCTTAAAACTTTTCAAGAACATTTACATGTATCTATAATAATCAGATTCCATCAGTTACAAAAAGATATGAATCACTGAATATATTGGTAAGAATGTTGCCTACAAATCACTTCGTTGATAAGAAGGAAATAATAAATGAAAGGTTTTATTAAAGGGTTGGGAAACCTCAACACTGCTGAACGTCAGCAAATTACCATATAAATAATAGAAAGCATTTCAGATGTTTAATAGGAGTTTTCGTGCTTCAAGTGTAATATCACTCGTTGGGTGACTCGAAAGGGCTTTCATTGTCATTTGTCGTAGATGTAGAAGCTGTAGAAGTAGAAGTAAAAGTAGAAGTACTAGTCGGTATAGTACGAGCAGCAGCGATAGTCGTCCTTGTAAGTTAAAGTCCTCAAGTGATTTCTTTTATTTGTTATAATGGTTGTTGCAAATTGCAATCATTGTTACAAAAGAACCGCGCGCATGGATGTTGTAAATTTGGAAATATGGTTGTCAAAAGTTCTATAATACATGTAGTTATATCAGTTTTGATAATTGTGGTTTAAAGTCAAGATTTCGCAAGTTTTTATATCCATGGTTCTTGTAAGTTGATAAAATGGTTGTTTGGGTTATGATTGTTTTAAATAACAATGAAAATGGTTGTTGTATATTGTAATAACTGCTTGTTACTGCAAGGTTTCAAGATGGTCGATTTAGGTTGTAAAACAAACTGAAAACTGTTACATTTTTCCTGTAATGTTTTTCCTTCACAATAATGGTTGATGTTATTGTTATTACTTTTGAAGTACTTTATAAAGTATTTTACTCGTTTTTGTGTTAATTTGTTACAAATAGTTAATTGTTATTAGTAGCGATCGTTGATGTCGGTAACAGTGAAAGAAATACTTATTTATGGGGCAAACATTTAAATGAGAAAACATATTTCAGAAACATAGACTAACAGAGACTTCAGAGAGAGTTTTTTTGATATCCAGAAGCAAGCATCTGCAAAAGTAAAGGTGGGTGAAAAGTCTAATTACCTCCAACCGGGTTCCATTTTGAAATTTATATCGAATATAACTGAAATTTGGAATACACAAACATGCCACTATCAACTACAGGACCACGTGTGTTCGAGGAGGGAACCTTCAGACATATCGTGTTACTGCGTATTCACCACAAAGCGTGTAGATCGTGTGTAGACAACAAGCACCGTGGCGGGTGGCACCTCGCCTACACGTCGCTTATTAATTCTAATAGAAGCCCATTCAGTTCCTCTAGACAAATACATAGGGCTGGTAGCATATGCTCAATATATCTAGATGTTAGATACCAGTGCACTTATCTAGCATCAAGGCCACTCCACAACCACTCTCTAGAGCTACATGTAGGATTGTATGATTGCATCAAGTGATGTATATCGTCTTCTCTTACTTATCATAATTGAATCATAAGAAATCAGACTTTTCTATGATCATTTGTTGGCTGACATGAGCCTTTTTATCAATTGGGTTTTATTCATAATTTCTTTACTTTAGCCCATGAAATTGACTCATGCATCAAGACTGATACTATCTCTCCACTGCTTTGACTTGACGTAGTGAGACAAAGATGCACAGACAGACGGGATGAACACTTCCCTACTCTCAACAGTGGGGCCATGTGAAAAACTGCAGCATATCCGCCAATGTTGATATACCGGGCCTACAGATGGAGGATTATATATGCTGGAAATAATTAGTTTCCCCACGGAAGCACGTGCTTGGGAAAGAATAATAAATTCATTGTTATGTTTTACAGAAACAAAGTAAATATTTCCGTTTATGTCAGTTTATCTGTCAAGTCCAAGTTTATATAAATTGTGGTAAATGAATTTCAACATTTTTAAACCCTTCCTAATTTCCGGATTTTGAATAGGGGTGATAGAGGGGGTTATCCCCATTGTTAGTCGATAACGGTTTACTTCCGGGCCAGGGGTCACCCAGTGGTACTTTAAGTACACATGGACAGTAAGTAATTGTTCGTCAGCATTACAGCTGTAGCAAGCTTTCTTCCGCATTTACTATTGGACTCTCTCTACTAGTATTCAGAACTACTTATACAAACTACTGTTGTTTCTACTACTACTACTACTACTACTACTACTACTACTACTACTACTACTACTGCAGTACAGCTGCTGCGGCTACTACTGCAACTAAATCTGCTACCACTACTACTGCAACTACTACAATAACTAACTTAGCTACTTCTATTACAAGCTATTACTACTGTTACTACTACTACTACCGCTATTACTTCTTCTGCTCTACTACTTCTACTGCTTCTTCTACTACTACTACTACTACTACTACAGTACAGCTGCTGCGGCTACTCCTACAACTAAATCTGCTACCACTACTACTGCAACTACTACAATAACTACTTTAGCTACTTCTATTACAAGCTATTACTACTGTTACTACTACTACCGCTATTACTTCTTCTGCTCTACTACTTCTACTGCTTCTTCTACTACTGCAACTACTACTTCTACTGCTACTTCTATTATTAGCTGCCACAGCTGCTACTACTACTACTACTGCTTATTCTACCAGTGCAACTACTACTTCTATTATTAGCTACCACTACTACTACTACTACTACTACTACTACTGCTTCTTCTACTACTGCAACTACTAATTCTACTGCTTCTTCTATTATTAGCTGCCACAACTGCTACTACTACTACTACTACTGCTTATTCTACCACTGCAACTACTACTTCTACTGCTACTTCTATTATTAGCTGCCACAGCTGCTACAACTACTGCACTACTACCACTTCCGCTACTTCTACTTATATTGCTACTACTACTTCTATTACCTACTACAACTGCTACAGCTGCAACTACAACTACATATTCATCTAAATACATGCGCTGTCATAGTGAGTTTCTCTATTGACAATGTAATCTGTCTGGGCTGTTATTATACATTTTTTTGTAAAAAAATCATTGTCTAGATTAGATGACATATTCATAACCTTCATTAAACTGTTGGAGAGCACCTGATATATGTGGTCTGTTTGTCAGTCGTTTATCAGGGTTTACCTTTTTGAAGTTTAGCCTTCTACGTTTGAATCCTTCTAGTTAATTATGCATGTAAAGTTGATATAAGTTATCTATACCAAATACATCATGCCGGAGTCGACACATTTAAACGTGATGTTATCGACATTCATGTCAACGAACTCTTTTTTCTGTTCTCAATTACGCAAATGTGTTCATTTATTAAATGAAATGTGATTCAAATACTAGTAAATAACGTGCTTTAAATTTCGAGAGAAAACTAATTAAAAGCGTTTCAAAACGATCATTTTCTTGGCACTTCAGCTGTTTACGGGCGCAGTGAAAGTGCCCCCTCATTTAAGCAATCCCCTCGAGTTATCTCCCCTCTCATCTGTGGGCAGCACTTGTGGTGCTCAGCTAGCCTGTCTCACTGTTCCTTCAATCGTTATTCTCTCTTGTCATCGAACAAACTATGTGGAGTATTTTTCTATCTTAGCAAATAATGACCCTTACTTATCAAAGAATGAATTTTTGTTTTCTTTGAATGGCAGTTGATTTTCAGAGGCTGTCGCCCCACCCTACCAGGACAAACCTCAGTCTGACAAAACCCTACCCGTTTGACCAAGCTGTTATCTATCATCTAGCCGTAGGCTGTGTAGGTCTTTGGCTGCTTTGACGATTACTATCTATATGTTGTAACTAAACGTGGTCCATCCTTTTATCTCTTGTTTTGTCGCTATATGCCTCTAAATTCAAATGACACAACGTAGTGTTATGTCTCATAGGCTTTGAGGGTGCTTTCATTTTTTACCTGCTAACTTTTAATATACATCATTTAAAAAGGGTTTTTTAACATACCATATTTGAACGTGACATCGTAATAAAATATTTTTCTTCATGTTCCCTTCTTCCTTTTCTTTCTCATAAATATGTGCAAGCCTTGGACGTACTGCTTATGTCAGAAGAATGTCCAGCTGAGGAGAAAATTGAGGAGGGAGGGGAAGGGGAATAATTTTATTTGATAGAGATCATGGCATTTTTTGGGGGAGGGGGTGCTATTTTGAAATTTTTATTTCATCTCTATGATGTTTTTATAACCTAATCAAATATCAATTAAGCCCGGTGAGCTGCAGAACAGAAGCAAATGGCTCTTATGTTTTTTCTTATTGTGTACACTTTGGTCATGGAAGATGGAAGAAGTGAGGGCTACGGGCCTGCTCTAAGAGCCCCCCCCCCCCCTCCAACCCCTCTTCCGTAGACGGGTTCATTGTTTCCTATCGGTCTACAGCCTCAAGTTGATCGCCTCTAGTCGCCATCAAAACAAACAAAAAATGTTGGACCATTTAAAACATATCAACCTAATTAAAGGGCTGATTGTTATCGTTTCCGTATTATTTTCCTTTTTCTAAGTGTTTTTGTTGAATACTAAATGATAATATTGTGTACAATAAGAGTTTGTTTACAAATAATTTGTCTTGATAGCATAGAAATCTTGATAAGACTTACAATTGAAATACTTGAATATCAAGTGTTCCTGGTATCGTGTGTAGTATGTTTTAGATATGTACAATAAACTTATAGATTGCTACTGAAACTTGTTCAGCTATAACCTTGTAAAACATATGATTAGTTATCAATTGATCCACAGTGCCGAGGCAATTGAACATTTAATTTGATATACATGCATGCAGTTTCTTCTGTTTCTTCTTACTTAATCTTAACCACACTGGATCTGTACCATTTCATTTGCATAATCAATAAAACAGTATCATAAAATGATAAAACATAAAGTGGTTTTAAAACTTCCCCGTCATCACATCGGCGTTAGCATTTTTCATAGTTTAAAAATCATTCCTTGAAAAACGCAAACGTTTGTTTAAGTTAAAGTTAACTTTTAAAAAACTTTAACTTAAACTAACAGCAAGGTTAGTTATTTTCTTCTGTTTCCATTTTGTTAAATTACAGAATCGTTATGAAAAACTAATAGTCAATAGGAAATTACTTTCCTTTTCAAAGGAACCATTACACACAACCTAGAATCTTTATTAAAATTTACAATTGAAAGGAAGTCACAAGTAATTTCCAATTTATAAAATTAACACACACCCAAGAATCGTTATTATACATTAAAATCTAAAGGAAATTGCCTACAATTGCACAGAGGAACCATTACACACAACCAAGATCGTTATGACAAACCTACGTCGGAACGGATATTACTTTCTTGTTCTACAAATCTATCATTACACTGAACCACATCTATGATGGTTCTGCCCTATTTTCTTCTTCTTTATATTCATCAAGTACGTCAACAGGGAATTCACATACGTCATTAATTCCGTGAGGTAATTGCCCTCGACCGATACAGGAAAGGTCTACAAATGGCGAGAAACTTCCACCCTTTCTTTCAAAGGGACTCTTGTTTGTCTATTGATTTCGTTAGCACAGTGAAATCTCTTGGTCGTAATAGAAATCCACTTTATAAGTCGATCCACTATGCATTGGCTCGCTCACCATTGGCTCGGCAACTTTATCTGCGGTTAATAGAATATGCTACACCAGGTTAGAAAATTTCGGAAGATCACTCAATTCGTATAGTACCTAATGTGATCTCCTGTACTAATCTCTGTGTACAACATACAGTATGTGCGGATGCAATGCAACACTGAGAATTGTAATGTAACCATCATATTTCGCAAGCTCCACACAACGCTTTCAGGTTTCATCACAATATAAAGTGACGTTGTTGCAGTGATGCTAGTTGCATTGATAAAGTAGGCATTATTATTCCATATCACAACATTTCACTCTTCGACTCGCCATGTTGTTTAGGTATGTTATAAATTGTCTTTTTTCGTCTCCTTTTCTTCCTCGAATGGATCAGTGTTTATCAAATACTTATAATTACTTCGAGGAAATCAAAAGAAGCGGTGATATATCGTTACACGTGTCTTTTTCAGCATTGTTGTTATGCAAGTTTATGAATAACCATAACCAAAGCATTGTTATTGTTTTTATGTATAGACTTCGTTTCAAAACTAATGACAGTTTGGGGAAGAAGTATATAGAAAACAAACACTTATTGTCAAAGGAACATTGATGAAGTTGTTTAATCATTAGAAACATGAAAACGAGACATATAACTTCGGCGTCTGAACATTATAAGGCAAATATAAGCATATGCGCTATTAAATTACGAATTGATATCGGGTGAGATTATTTGAGCTTAAATCAGAAAATACTTTCTCACTTATCAAAGTTGAATGAATGAATGAAAATAAGGATATAATAAGTTGCTTATCACTTCCACCCTTTCTTTCAAACGGACTTAATTAGTTGCTTATCCAGAGATATTTAAACATGAATAAGTTGCTAGTCCATAAACCCATTTCTCATCATATCATCTTAACTTCTAGACTCACACCATTGAAAGAAATCAAGCAGTTGTTGGTTTTTATATGTTCTTGTAGTCAGGCAGTACTTGCTTTCCTCTTAATGCACAGACGTCCGTTCTTAATGCATTACATAAGGAACGGTAAGCTCTTCAGTATTCTTATCAGCATGACTGCACTCAAATAACAACCATGTCTCATCCAGCAAAGTGATGAATTGGACAAAAAAACATAGGACATTCGAGGTAAACAAGAATTGTTTACTCTGCTCGCCTACTTTGTTCCTCTTGTCCTTATATTTCTGCCTTCTACAATCTTGTCTTACTCAAACGTACGAAAAAATATGACATAGTTTTCTTTACAGCGTTAGACTCTGTCGAGCTTCTGTGTCGGACTGTCAGATGAATCCGATAATGAATTTCAACGACAAAACGAAAATCTGATCGCATAACAAAAGCAAATAGGGAACCTTATCGGCATTGTCTCCCCTTGTTTTTGCCTCAATTTAGCGAAATTGTGAGAAGAAGTTTTAGGTTTTGTGAGATTACGAATCGCTAGCATGTTTTTATACTAGAGTTGTCTTCGTTGAAATCTTTTATTGCATGCGGTTTATTTTCCGAAGTAATGCAGGAAAGACAAGCAGATAAACGGCATGGAAACTCTGTTTTATCAAGACGCAAGAGGAGACTTGTTGATACAATAAACTTGTTTATATGTAATTAATTTTTTGTTGATATTTTTTTCTCGTGGAGTTTGGAACGAGAACGGTGGTGTATTGTTTCGTTTGATCTTAATTTTGAACGTAGCGACAGAACTTTCTATGTTGAAATACGATACACAGTATGAAAACAAACGACAGTAAGTGTGCAGACTCGTTTCTAGTGGTTTTAATATGATAAACAATATACATTTTTTATTTTGATATTTTACCGATTAGTTTATTACCAATTGTACAATCTTTCTTTCTAAGACAATATAGGTGTTGAAAAGATACATATGCTTGGAATTCATCATAATATATTTTAAATTATTATATTTTAAACATATCTATGGCATGATCATGTTTATATTTAGGACGACTATCACTATTACTGTCACTGGAGAAGTACACTTAAAATATAATCTTAAAACAAGACCAAGAACAAAACCAAACTTTCGACAGAATCTACTATTAGAGAATTCAGTATTCCGTATTCAGTATTTTGAAATGGTCTTTCAGTCTTGTTGTCGAGCAATGGTTCTATTGTATATGTTAGAAAGATAATTTTCCCAAGGAGTGCAAACATAATGTGCAGTTATAGGTTAAGTTAATACAGAACGTGAGAAGACCAAGTTAACTAAATGAGGAGAAACTGCTCGATGTTGCCAACTTCACACTTCACACTTCACACTGCGGTGTATTTGACATATCCAGTTCGCTAGTCACATTTATCTTGTAGTGTTTCAATCTCAAACACGATGCGAGACACACCATGTCACGTCTCGTAGCTATCAGTAGCAAAAGTAATATTTAATTTTAAAACAAAACCACGTCGTGAATTCTCACACAAAGACGCGATGGTGAAAAACTCTAACGCTGATATGAAAAGAAGTCTTCAAACAATCATCGTTTGTCTCAAAACTTCCATTTTCGTCAAATCAGGACGATCTTTCACTTTCAACACAGCACAGTCGCTCGCCAGTCGACTTAACACAACAGCGCTCACTGGATTTGTTCAAACAATCCTCCTGCATATTAATGGGACTGCAATCGACTACGTCACTCGATGCTACGGCGCTGATACGCTGTTCCATTATATTATTGACAACCGTGTAGTTTTTGGTCACGTGCGTTCCAAGGCTTAAATTCCACCTAGCTGGCTGCCCTGTGAAGCGGGGACATTCGCTACCGGTTTTTGAGGTGCAATTCGAGAGAGCTTGACTTTGCAGTATTCGGTGACGGGACGGTATCAAGTCGCCCGATATTAAAGGTAAGTAACAATATATTTCCCTTCCTTTCGGCGTCAGCTTGGCGCTTATTTACCGGGATGTAGCAGTTTAACTCTAACATTTTATTTAATTTATCCGTAATTTGAGTCGGTTTGTTTTCATTTCAATCATAAGCTTTTGTGGAGGTTTGTCATATCCCTCTATAAACTCTGTTTCCTGTTACGTTTGTTTGGTTGCGCTATAAAGGATGAATGTTACGGGAGCTCCATGAGAAACCAAGCTAGAAAGTTTTGAATGGTTAAACCACCTGCTCTGTAGAAATGCAAATTTGTTAAAAGGTTTATGCAGTCTATTTATTCTTGATTATTTAACTACATAGTATGATATTAAGATTTTCTTTTTTTTAAATAGATTTATTTACATTCTGAATTTTTAGTATTTTAAGAACATTTTCAAAGGTTCTTTTAACTGATATTTATATTTTTATGAACTTTTGTTATAGACAATTTAGACTTGGTTATGTTATAAATTTCATAATCTAAAGCTATACAATCTGAATTATATTAACTTAATATTAACTGAAAAAAGGTTAAATAGTAGGATTATATTTTTGGTCAATTTTTTATTTCTTTTATTTTGATATTCTAAGAATACTTTTTAATGGATATTTCTTACTATACTCCATATATTTCATTATGAAAGCAAACTTAAGAAAGACAAGTGATGTAATAGGTAGGAGCTGGTTTTGCTTTGAGATATACCTCCTCTCTCAAACGTTTAATCGTTGAGTTTGTAGTTGAATTAATTTGGCTTTTTTTTGGCAACTCGAAATTGATATGCATTAAAAAATGTTTTTAACCTCTAATAAAGTTTTGGATAAATTCCAGTTTAACTTTTCCTAGCATAGCTTTTTCTTGTGTTATTCTCAATATATTGAGATGCAAACATAGGTCATTTAAATTTAATCTAAAAAATCCCTTCATAACATTCGAAACTAAATCACTCCGTGTGTTGTTAAAACAAAATATAAAGTACTTTTAAATGGTATACAAAAACCTTTAAAAAGTTAAATAAAAACATTATTTTATTTTATTGTTAAACGAGTACATCAACAGTTTGCAGAAAGGTGTACAAGAAACGATCTGCTTACGACGCCCTGATAAGCGGGAGAAGACGGGTACAACACATGGAGACGGCTCCTATTTCATAACACTAAGAGAGCCGTCTTTTAACGCATTTCGTGGAGTGAGATTACATCGGAGGAATCGCTTTCCGATAGGGCGCCGCTGGGAGTTTAATTGCACATTACTTTTTATGCATTGGTAAAATGAAATTTATCTTGTTTGTTTCTGTCTCCCTGTTGTCAATGTCGGATGTGTTTGGCATCATGTTGATTTCATCTCGAGTACTCAATGACTTCTGCAGTTTGGTATTTTGGTAATGAATTATATTTTATTTTGTGTGATAGCATTTTTTCAATATGATATTTTTACATTTTCTATTTTTTGGTAAACTCAAAGTCAGTTTAGCAGTGTTCTATTTTCCCAATTTTGGAAAGTATTTGATTGTTTGGTACACTCAAAGTCTGTTTAGAAATATATATAAAAAATCCATTTTTGAAAGTACTTAATTATTTGGTACATTAAAGTGAGTTAAGAATTTTTTTTATTTCCTTTATTCGGTGCTTTTGTGGTCTTTAATAAAGATTAGTGGAATTAAAAAAATTCAATTTGAAATGAATATAACATTATTAGAATAATGAGCTATTGCAACGAAACTTATATGATAAAAGTCTAGTAATTCATTTCTCTTACAAGAAAAGTGAAAAGAATTTTGAAAATAAAACATTTAATTCTAAAGACTATATTACTATAAATTCGGCGAATTCACCCAACCATCAACCTGCTTTGAAATATGTAGAAAGTAGTTTTAAAAAAGGAATAATGCCTTGTGTGTCATTTTGAAACTTAATTCAGATTATTTTTCCTACATGTTAAGAATTTTATATCGTACCAAAATCACATTATAAAAACACATAAAAACGTTAAAATTACATTAAATGATAAATGACAATTTTTTTGGTTCTACATCTCTTTTCAAGCTAATTATAAATGCAACAAATTTCCTGGTACAGAGTCCACATTCCCATGGCCAAAATATCGAGGCTGAATTCTCGAAACAAGCAAACTTTTATTCATATCTGAACATTTATTAAGAATCTAAGCCAGCTGATAGGCTGGTTAATGTAAGGAAGATTCTACGATAAGATTTCTGATATTCTGGATGCGAGTTTATTTGGGTACAAAACTCTGGCGACATTGTGGCGAGAATAATAAAGGGTCCTTTTAGAAATTTAAATTTCAGGTTTTATAAAAATGTTGAATTGTACTTAAATAAATCATTGCCTTTCTTTGTTTTCGCTCTAATCGTAATGTATTAAAATGAAAATGATTCATTGTTATAGAATGCCTGTATTTTTATTTGTAAAGATATTGTTTTTCGTTAGAAAATTATCAAACCCGTATCTATAATTGTAATATAAAGTGTCGTCTGAAAACATATCGAAAAGTTGGTCTGAAATAATTCAATAAAACTATTTCTTATATATATAAAACTAATTTAAATAATGGGATACTAAATGTTAACAATTCTCATATCACCCTTTAAATTTATCCTAAATTTTGACACGGTTTTAACGAAAGTGGTGAAGCAAGACGATTTGTCCTGACTGGAGCGGAGATATCGCGTCTCGATAAACGGGCCAGCTGATGAGAGTGAGCGATAGAAACCCGTTAACCATCTGAAACAGTCCTTAGTGCTGTTATTGTAAGGGCGGTGATCCAACAAGCGTCTTTCAAGCACCGACTGTAAACAAACACTTTTTAAATCTGTCACGGAGTAAAATATTTTCTTCCTCGTCTTTGTACGGGATGGAAAACGACGGTGAAACTTCAGATAGACATCTTAGAATAAGACAGAAGGCCTATCTTTAACTTGTCTAATTTACGAGGAAAGAGGAAATAGCGAAATTTAGACAATATTTCTGTTTTTCCGGTCGTTTTCATTCGAAGAGTGATATGTAAGTATTTTTTAGTTAGCGCGTGCTGATAGCGATGTCACAACAGTGAGTGAAGATATCTGGTCGCATACATTAGCGAGACGAGGCGCACCTGGTGATTCCTGGGTTCCAGTTGCGTCTCGCAGACAGGTGCTCGCTCCTTTCCTCTCTCCGGTTTCTTTGCGTTACGCCGCTATCTCACACCATCTACCCATCAAAAGGATGCGTATCTCGAAACCCATGAATTTATGTAACAGCGATTACTAACGGTCAGTAAAGTTGTCGACGGTGTTATCCAAAAACAATTCATTCCTCGCAAAAGGCTGTCTTTTTCGACTAATTGACAGTAATTAACAAGCGACGAGATCTCAGCTACCGTTTAGAGTTTCGCTTCAACAACAAGAGCGGTTTCTCCGTGATCTACTGTGTTTAGATCGACTCCGATAGTGAAGGGTGGGTGTTCATTTTACATCGGGATGTGGCTAAACTCACGTACAGCCAACCAACTATATGATTCTTGTAAAAAAATGTAGATTTGTAAATCTCGGGCATTTAAATGTAGGCCAGCAGTTGGTTATCAGTTAAATTTACGATTGATTTGCAGAGAGCTTTGGTTGGTTATCAAGATGTAATCTTTGTCTTAAATCTTGCTACACCCTCTTTGATTACTCACCGCGGCTCTACACAACTGTGAACATTACACACAAAAACTTCAAAACACAAAATATGCGCTTAACTATTTTAGAGTGAAATGTTTGATAAGGTTTGAAATATATCAGTGTTCAGATAGACGTCAATTGTTCTTAATGTACGTTTCTTGACTACAAAAACAAGTATCCAAAATTACAGTAAATTGTCAGACTGGAGAGGTGTAGCGAGATCTTGAGAGATTTATTATTGTTGCTAGAGGACCTTATAAATAAATGTTTTTAGGGATATTTTCCCCTATTGTAAATTGAAAATGGAATAAACAAAGTAAAGAAAAAAGCTAAAGCTAAAGTTAAAATCCACCCTATGATGGATAAGCATTGTCTATATTTAACAAGTTGGTATCAGAATTACTATAGCTTTTATTATCCATTCCATTCGTAATTGATGATAATGATGATGATGTTGTTGTTGATGATGATGGTGGTGATGCTGTTGATGATGTGTCGAGAATGTAATTTGTATTAACAATAAAGAAAAGAGCAAGAAATACCAACAAATTAACCATAAAAAACGTCTATTAACATAATCTTTTATATACCTTGAAGATAATCATCGTTTTGTAAGACGATATATATTTGAAATATGTGGCAGTCGGTTGATATCTTGGTCATCGTCTTCTATAACTAACCCGTCAAACTCGTGGAAAAATAAAACAGCGATAAACCACAGAAGCATGCCTGAGAATGTTTAAGTTATTCCATACATTTAGAGGCTTTCACTGTTTGTATCTAAAACATTTTAGGCTCTCTTAGGTTTCAATTAGATAAGATAATTTAGATGTTTGAAATAAATACATTACATTCTTAAAAAAACTAGGCAAATTAATTACAATCAATGATTATATCTATTTTGTTTTGTTTTGCCTAAATGTTACCTTAACAAATAATGGTGAAACAATATTAAACGGTTATGAAAACGATTGACAACAATAAAACATAATCAACGAGCTCAGTATTTTGAGACCAATTGGTTTTGCTTTTCAATCTATATAGTTTTTAAAGAATGAACTTAAACGTTTACAGATAGAAAAAAAACTGTTTACACAATTTAACATATCTAAAGCCGACACTACCTCGTTTCTGCAAGTCTAATAAATAATTTTAGAAATATTTTTTACATGATCTGCATAACTTTAGTTGACAATAAGGTTCGTTTTTATGGAAAAATGTATATTAAGATAATATTTATTTTATGTAAAAGAAAATACGATTTTCTTTATTTTGAATCCTTTATTTAAACTGCGCTTAGTTTTATGCATTCGTGTATCATATTGAGATAACTAGACTTACTACGTCACAAATCTAGGTTGTATGAACGGCTCATGATTTCATGGCATTTGATACAGTCACGAAATAGAACTACTTATCATCTACGTTTACATTTCAAAATCCCCGAACGCTGGAACATGTGAGACATACTATAAACAATACACAATAATATACAAGGTAATTGTACAATTAGATTGGTTAATTTGATAAATACTAAAATGACAACGATGATACTACTTTATATATATAAATATATATATATATACACAGACACACACACACACACACACACACACACACACACATATATATATATATATATATATATAGCAAGATATATACATGGCAAGATCGACGATGAAAATAGGTCTTACGCTTAATTACGTTAACGTTAATTTGATTAGCTTTAAGAAGATCGTTATCATTAAGATTGTAGAAAATTATTAGGAAACAAAATGATAAAGTTCGGAATGTTCCGGTGTCCCCACACACTGGACCCCGTATACTCAGCAGTATGGGCAAATATCAGTGGGATATTCTCACGTTACACCGGTTCTGTCGTATGTATCACTGGCTAGTGTTTATTTGTTTAGTGTAACTTGTCAGATATACGAGATAATATTAATCAAAATAATAATTTCATTTCTCTGGCGTCTGGAGTCCTAAGCGAACTCACTCACCCATAAAAAATTGTCTACTTTCATGAAAAAGTTATTCAACATAAAGACGCTTTTTAACTGATGAAATCTGCATATTTTGAATTCCTCGAAAATGTTATCGTCTTGGTTTTTTGTCTTCAAGATATGTGTCGGTTTATATCCAAAGCACTGAACACATATAAAAACGCAAGAATCTTGATAATATTAGTTTTTTCCAAAGAAAAAAACCGATAATATGTAGTCACAATGGCCAATTGAAATGGGGAAAATATTTAACAGATTGTTCCTACAGAATAAATAAGGCAAAAATTATTTAAATGCCAGTAGATGTTAATTTGAAATGGTTTCACTGTAAGTTTATTCATTGTATATGGACAACAAGAGAGGGCAAACAATCTATTTCCAGATGTATTCTAAAGGAAATATTAAAATATTACCAAGATCGTAATTTATTCAAATAATACATAGTCTAAATTTTTTTTTATATGTTTGGTCATCTCTCCATTTAGAGTCGAATTAATTCAATTGTATAATTCTGTTGCTAGCAATGCTGGAAGTCTTTCATGGTATCAAATACAGCTACACCTGCAATGGAAACTGACATATACAAAACTAATAATATGTACAATATAAAATCATCATGTACATGTAATAATTGTTGGGGAAATAAAAAGATAATATAAACTCATGCGATTTATTATTATTATTAAAAAAATCAAAATGATGTGTTTTTAAGATTATCAAATATGCTTATTTTTTTTCCTGTGATAAATTGCTACAAATATATTTATTTGATGTGACATCACCCATAAGTGGACTCGTAACTATCTGACTCTATTGATTCGTTCATGTTCAAACATCATTGCAAATTTTAACCGGAAATAACATTTTCAAATTTCACATAAAAAGCACTTAAAGCTATAGTTATTCAAAATTCTTTAATATTGAAAATAAAGATAAATTTACCTAAACAAAACCTTTTGTGTAATTAAATCCCGAAATAAATAATTGGCTTCTCGCGCTCTTTCATATTTCATTCATTTGTAGATATAATTGATGATAATTTATTTAAATTACTATTCTTCATATTTCACACAATATGGAAAAAAGACATACTTGATAACACTCAAATCAGGAAATTGTTATTTTATGTCATATCCGTGCACTCAGTTACACTGAAATAACGCCCAAATAATTATATTATAATATTGTATTGGATTAGATTAACGTTCTCAATGAAAAACTCTTTTGTTACAAATGATCATTATATATCAAGTAGAGAAAAGAAGCCTAAAAAACCGGAATCCTCTTCCAAAATATAGACTTTCTAAGCCGGGGTTAGTTTTATTATTTTATATTATGAATAACAGTCTATGTGTTTCACATGTATTGAGTTTATTAGCGTTTAAGTGATGTTTTAATATTTGTATACTTCTTTATCCAACAGAACATTTAAATTAAGAATTTGTATGAATAATAAAATGTTATCTGCAAAATAGTTACTGCCTGAAATGGGTTAGTACAGTTAGCCAAGGCCTAAAATCGTCATACCCAGCCACACCAACACCTTGCTCTTATTCCCACGTACGTATCCAACACGTGGTTTATTTCAGCTCGGACTAGAAGTATTTCTCCTTAAAATTTTCTGTAATTCCCAACGATCCCAAATTATTTTTACGATTCGTGAGTTCTTCTCTCGTATAGGTCTCTAAATCTGTCAACGCTCCTGGTAAATCTTTGAGCGGTATAAACATACTTCCTCACAGCGTTACAATTCCCCCTCCCAACATGCCCTTTCACGCCCCTCCCCACCCCCCAACCCCCTACTTGGTGAGATGCAAGAGAATTATGTCATCGCTTTTATAGCGGCTAATCACAAAGACATTCAAAGATGTTTAGACTTACAATACATATATGTTTAACATCTTATTATTAAGAAGCAGAAAATACGTACTTAACAGTAAAACCCTTTGAAGTGACGTTATATGTTGTAATTTTTGTTACCGCCAGATGCTATGCAAAATGCATTTAGTATTGACAATACAATCAAGTGTACCTTTCAATTCATAAGACATTATAGGAATTTTGAAGCTTTTACCAGGGACAATATAATTATGATTCCTCTTTTACATACTACATTTGTAATGTATTTTTGTTATATGTGAACTCTCTCTTTACCTTGCATTCTGTTGTGCCAAATATTGACTTAAGCGACTTACGATTGTTTATATAAAGTTTAAGACAATAACATAATTTAAATGACAACTGTTGTACATTGATTAATTGAAATTCCCCTGACACATTGTGTGAACATTATTGAAGTTGACACCCAACATAATAATGTCTAATGCTTGAAAACCAACTTCTAGTTAACTCTAACTCTTACAGTTTTCATAAATTTCACGTTACTATGCGAAAATATGTTAAGAAAAGACTAAAAAGATATTTGTTCATTCCTTAACCCCTGTTTATGAAATCAGTTCTCAAAAATGTCAATTTTCTATATGAACATATCTCAAGAAACTAAGAGTATATTTGTTCATTCCATCACCCCTGTACTTGAAATCTCCTCTTCCAATTTTCATAAATGTCACTTTTCTATATGAACATATCTTAAGAAAAACTAAAAGGATATTTGTTCCTTCCTTTGCCCCTGTACCCCTGAAATCACTTCTTTTTGGTGGAATTATTCACGGTTTGCGGTTTTATTACATGTAGATTGAACAGTATCATACCGTTTTCACAGTTCAGCTATGTTTATAATGATATATTTTCTTAGTGTACATAATGCTTCATGTTTGCAGCTGCATATCAAAAGTTTGTTCACTTACTACTGTATCTGAGTACAAATATGTAATTTGGGTTTGGTTTGAACATCAATGAAATAACCTCAGCAGAACCGACAAAGGATATCCAATTGTCACTGTGTAAAATAGCCATTTTAAACCTTATTGTCTAGTCTCTCGTGCAAAGTGCAAAATTTAGAAATTTGGCATTATTAAATAGGAGAAGAAAGAAGAAGAGAAGAAATGTTTTATCCACGTGTCACATACTATTCTTATAATACTGCCACACAAAAACCGGTAAATCATAGACAGAAGGGATCATATTTTCGAAATTCCGATTTCCCTAGATTTCGATGAAATTATTCCATTTTGACTCTCTAAAAAAATCAGCAAAGTCATATTGACTTAATGCAAACGAACAAACATGACATGTGTTTATAGGTGTTGATCACTTATAAAAAGATTTTGTAGTGAAAAATAAAAATTCCTGTTTTTGAAATTTTGACCCCTAGTCACTTCAGTGACCTGCCAAAAACTATTACGATCAATTGTTGGGTTTGGCATACGATTGCGTAAGGTGCAATGGATCTTCACCTCTGTGTTGGAAATTCATATTTATCCGTTTCTTTTTCACAATGCTAGGATGCCTCAAAGACATGCAAAATTATATATGCGTGTATATGGACAAACTTTTGGTATGCAGCTGTATGTTATCATAGGCTAGGAAAACTATAGTTTAGACGTATTAAAATATCATATACCCAAAGTATTGTATGATGATAAACAGAACAAAGAAAATGAATATCTAAAATAGTCTTCATACTTCATAACCCCTACTTCGAAAATAACATTCAAAATGTAATGATGAAAAACCACTACAAAGCCCTCATATTGAGGAGGAATTATTGGCTAACATATTTAACACATTGTCAAGTCGAGTGCGCGTTGTTTACGATGCTGGTGAGGAGTGTAAGTAGTTCCTCATTGTGACGCTCTACTGTGGGACTAGTGAGGGGCAGATCCTGATACTTGCTATCTACTTACTTACTTACTGCAGGACGTGGGCAGGATAAGAACAATTCATTACACTTCGAGACGTGTTTTCTAGGAAAATTTCAATATAATTTTACGTCATCACACATTGAGCAGTAGTTGTTTCCGTGGAAACTGTTATCGAACAATGACCTTGTTGTGTCCTTGTTGAGGACCCTTTGTCTCTATGGAAACTGATTTATTTATTTTTTAATTTGAAAAGAAAAAATCACCAAAAGAAAAAAATCGTCAACTATTTACTATATTGCTTTTTGTACATGTGCATTGCAGTTACAATAAACATATTTGTAACAACAGGGTGTGGTCATTTTGGCAGAATTCGGAGAGCAAAAGAAACAAAGTGTTTTCACTAATCAAGCCTACGATTTTCAATTACATTGGGGAAAAATGTATATAGAAAGAGGGATTGCATTGTTAAATATTTGTTTGGCTCCGAAAGTATTTTGTATAAATATCTAGACTTGCTTTTTATGGAAATATAATATCAGCTAAAGATGGGGTAAAGATGAAAATGATAAAGGTCCGTCTTTATGTTACTCTTACTATTTTTTAATAATCCAGCTTTTATTATGACAAACTAAATTCATGTCATTCTTGGTAATAATGTTGATGAAACAATATAATACATGAATACAAGTATGAATTCGTTCACATAATCTGAAAAAATTAAAACATTACATCACAACAGATTTGCTTGAAATAACTTGAAATAGTAATGAAACCAACGGTCCCTTAAATTTTGAAGAACAGTGAGGCAGAAATAATGCAAACAATGTTTTTTTAAAAAATTAAAAACTGTCGTCGCACTTTCACTTTTATACAAACGTTAACCTTTTGACTCCCATATTAATTTGCACAAATTGTTTCGCCCCATGTTTAGGTCAAGTAAAATCTTGCGATGTCTCAGAGCTCCGGCACGCGAGAGGGGCCTATTGTGCGTGACCCCCACGCGCACAGTGTCAGTTTAAACAAATAAAGTCATTCTCGCATATTGTGAGGAGTTTATGACGGGGATTTCAAGAGCAGCTTTTGTTTTGCAATCGGAACTCATCGTAACCTTTGATGACAGAGTCGGGTGTACATTTCCGGAAATGCTAATCTCACTTGGGGGATTAGCCCCAAACTTCCGACTTCTGATTCGCAACTTGTTTTTAGAGCTTAAACAAAGACTAGATTAATCCCACAATGATAAAATCAGATTTATCAGAAATACACTTGATCTTGAAATAATCGGAATTACTATGGACATGAAAGAGATGCATTTCGTATAAACTTAAAACGTTAACCCAATGAATCACACATTGGAATTATCTTCAGAAGCAAGCATCAGTTAATATTACCATTTACTAGTACTTGGATACAAGAAGGTAAGAGGGACGACGAGTCCTGGACTGATTATGTTTAACTGCTGTGATTTCGCAGGTTCTACACCATTTTCCCCTCTCGGACTATAATTATCAAATGAGATAAAATAAGTCCATTTTCAATTTCAATTATGTCTGTAGTTAATAAGTGTTCTTGCCATAACTTTAAATTATGTTTCGTGTAAGTTTCAACAAGTAACAACAAATGTTTTTTTAAAGCAAAACTTTTACTTATACATGTCAAGAATCAAATATTAAGCGTAAGCGACGAAATTGTATTGACATTTCATAATATACATTCATTGAATTATCATCTAACATCAAATTGAAACAACGAAATTTTATTGACATATCATAATATATATTTATTGATTAATAATCGAGCATCAAATTGCAACGACGAAATTTTATTGACATGTCATAATAAATATTCATTAAACTATTATCGAGCATCAATGCATCAACTATGAATTTCTATTGACATTAAATATATAATTTTCATTTTAAAAACTTGTATGTACATATCACCAATCTTTATGAAATTCTTCCATGCAGATGCACCAGACGTTAGAACAAATGTTCAAGTTCCTGTATAATTCTAACACCATCAATTACACTCGTAACTATGTTTGCTTATGTCAGTGTTAAGGAGATATATCTCATTAACTATCAGTTGAGGTGTCTCCTATCTCGAGTTCACAACAAACAACACTTCCGCTTGTGTGGGTGAAAATGATGACAATAAGCCAACACTACAATACGGATGCGGATGCGAATCTGATGGTATTGTTCGTACAACTAGTGTTTTATTGACTCCGTTTATAGAGCTACATGGGGTAGCTTTACTGCTGTGATATCTTTCTTCTTAGCATTCATTAGGCAAGTAGTCGCTATGATTTTAGAGTCTATTTCTTTGTATCATGAATTTACTTTCACTATTATCTATTTTCTTAAGTGGAATACCATGGATTAATTCTGACAATCACGCGTGTCTTAGAATTTATCTATGCAAGATTTTGTTTTAGATTTAAACATAAATTCAAATCAGTTTTAAGCGTTATTTATTATCTTATCCAGGATGTCATGGTCACTTTGTAACAATTGTACTTGAATGAAGTTACATGTATCAAAACGGCTTATTGTTTTTAATACTTCTGTAAGTAATGTGAGCATAGGTCACATTTCTTTCACTCATATTCATATGTCTTTGGTTTGCAACAGAAGCAGCGGGAAAGTTCAAAATTTACAGTTAGTTAGCTTCCGGTCGTGGTAATAATTTCAACAAGTCATTTCGGTGTGAATTTGGTTGTTGTTAAACGCTTATGTCAAATGGTTTGTGAAGTTATGACTCTGGTTTATCTAAGGGATACGTTTAATGTTTCAGATTCAACATGAAGTACGACCTGAAGCCAATGGACTCAGATGATGTCATCTCGTACAGGGACCGATACGATGACGTCATGGCAGACTCAGACAACAACGACACAACTAGGAGCAGCGAAGACCACGACCACCGTATGTCATACATGACGTCAGACGACAATGACGACAACGATGACGATGATATGATGCGACATGAGCACGACGTGGGAGACGATAACGTGTTTTCACCCGACAGCGACACAGACAAGTCGGCTCAAGACGGGGCCTTCATCTGCCTTGACTCCATGCCGCGGTCGCTGCTTCCTCCTCGGAATGTGTTCCTCAACTCTAGTCCTGCTGCCCTCGGAGACGAGGTCCCTCTGGACCTGAGGCAGAAGCAGATTCTGCGCAGAAGGTACAGCGACCAGGACAGACCCAACTCGCCAATAAAGAAGATAGCACGCCGGATGTTTACTAACAGTCGGGAACGATGGCGGCAGCAGAATGTCAATGGGGCATTTGCGGAATTACGGAAACTTGTTCCAACACATCCGCCCGATAAGAAGCTTAGTAAGAATGAGATACTGAGGCTCTCAATACGCTATATCAACCTCTTGAACACTGTCCTTGACTTTCAGAACCAACACGGTTTCCATAGTGACGCCAGTGAACCTCGCGACCTTAACCTTGGCGAAAATTCAGCCAGTGACCTTGACATTGACTCTCATTCGACGACATCACCGTCAAGGGATGTGTCGTCAGATCGTGAGAAACTATCAGATAAAATGTCATCATTGACATAGGGGTCAAAGTGACCGATTAGACGTTTCACGATACTGACACATTTATCTATATATATTGGAGACTGTTCTACTGTTGACCTCTGCCAGTGAAGAGGTAATAATGTATGTCACAGGACCTCTGCCATTTTTTAAAGACAAATTTTGTCATCACAGCGGCTTATCAAATTTGTAAAGAGTGTTTTCTCTGTGGTTTGATTGCTTTATATGTTTATTTTCTTAAAATCGTTTGATAAGCAAAACGAAAGGTAAGATATACATGATAAACCAATATATTGTATGAATCCTCCATCTTTGATATATTACCTTTGTCCAAATAACTCGTTTGTTCTTATAGTTGATTTAGTAACTTTATAACTAGGTGTTAAAACACTCTTCATGATTGAGATATCCGACAACATGAAAATCATTCCAGAATTCTTTTTAAATGTTATGAATCTTATCAACTGTCAGAGTTTTTAAATTTCAATTATTAATTGTTCTGTTAGTATATAATTCAGGAGAGATGTCAAATTATGTAAATCGCAAACTGCAAAGTTGTTTAACTTTATTTCTCAAGTTATTTGTGAGTCACTAATTCAGGGATAACGTCAAATTATGAAAATTGCCAACTGCCAAGTTGGTTTAATAATCTTAAACCCTGTAACTCATTTAAAAACTACGTCAAATATACCATATGATATATGTATTGCCCAAAGTTTACGGCACCATATATATATTAGGGTAAATGAATGTAAGATGGGAGACGTAACAAAATTTTATAATGTCTATTAATCAAAACTCTTAATTGGTTAATTACGATTGAATATACACCTACTGGACAGGATTGCTGTATCATGAATCCCGGGCTGACGGTTACTACAGAGGGGCATTGTTCGAGTGTTATTCACCAAGTGGTCGGTACTCGTGTAGGCATCATAAGAGAACGGCGGGTTGAGCTGGAGCAGTCCTTGACTTGGAGGAGATCGTCAGCAGTGCTCTTCCTTCCGGCTAGTCATAAACAGGGTAGTCGAGCTGAATAAGGACTCTGGGAAGGGGGAGGGGAGTTGGGATGTTGTTGGTTTCATCGCCATCATTTCTGAGGATCTTTGTTTATACTAATTGTCAGTAGTTTTAAAGGTACAGTTTTACCGTGTAAACGAGACTAAGAAAAGTAGGGAATGGCACGATCAGTGAATATTATCTCGGAGATATTAAGTTTATACAATAGCATTTTCAGAAGTATCAGATATTGAAAACAGAGAGCTCGAGCCTTTTTACGTGCGAGTACTAGAAAAAAATACAAGTTTTATTATTTTTTTTTTTTAGAAGATGTTACTCTAATTTGTTTAAGAATAGTCTTTAATGATGTAAAACAGATTTTCTTATATCGTTTTTGTGTTCAGACTCCTAAAGTCACCTTCCATTTGATATTGAAACACTTGTGTGTATTATTAACAATAATGTATAGATACTTCTTACTTCCTGATGATTATTTGAAACAGGAAGTTATTCCGATGTTATGTCAAGGCCAGTATTTCGATGAGGATATATTGTTCACGTTTACATTTACTGTGAGTAAATGAGTTTTATGAGTTATATCATACTTGTTTGAAGGGTTGACGGAATCAAGTTCAATCTACTATCTAAAAGGCACTATAGCACATTTAACAATTTTCGTATTTGTTCAATTAAAAAATACAAGTTTAGGAATAGAAGTTTCCGTACAAAGAAGTCGAGGAAAACACATATGCTAGAGGAGTTTTTCTTGGAGTCGACAACGTTTTGTTCTCGTCGACATATTCTTGTATCCTGTCACGATCCAAACCTGTGATAATGTATGTAGTTAACTCGTCTAGACACACCTGTTTGTCCTTGTACACCTGTTTGTATCTATCTGTACATCAACTTTGTCAAATATCACAGTACTTGATGTCTGTATATTTGTAAATAAACAATTCTCACTGTCGAAAATGTTTTGATATTGTAAATGGATTTGTATTCCTGTTCCGTGATGTCTATGAATTAAATCCTTTCATACAGTCAGCATGTTCCGCAAGACCAAGAAATTGACGGTGGCTTACCGGGAAGGCAACATCTGTTATCACAGGAAAACCTGTTTGAAGTTTCACCGAAGTGTACTTTTGTTTGTTTAAGGGATTAAGGTGGTGGGTGATACGAAAATACGAACTGCAACACGGAATCTGAAAATTATTAGTTGATTTTTACTCACCAATCAGTGAAAAAATACTGAATTTGAACTCACGAATCATTAGTTGATTTTTACTCACCGATAACTAATCAATAAGCAGTTGATTTGAACTCATCAATTAGTCCTTCAATTAATTTGGTTAATTATGAGTTGAGTTTTAACTCACTAATTATTGCAGCTGTATATTACCCTTGTTTTATCTCAAATACATCACTTTGAAAATGGCAAACCAGCAGTTAGAGTATAAATTCATTCCAACTTCACGTGGAGGAAGATATCTCTGTGTAGATGGCTACATGTTCAGAGTGCGTTGTAAGCGTGATGCTGCATCGTGGATGTCTTGGAAGTGTATTGATAAGAATTGTAGTTCCAGTATTTCTACTGTTGACGACATTCTTTCGAAACTCCCCACCGCACACAACCACGGTCCTGTTCATGATGACATTAAGGTAATTTGAAAGAAATTTTAAATAATCTACATCTTAACGAAAACTTAGTTATACTAATTCTTAGTAATACTATATTTTACTATATTATAACTGAAAAAAGCTATAAATGTGAATATTATTATATTATGATAATCATGGATTTCTATATATATATAATATTTTTTATTATTATTACATATTATACATTACTATGTTTCTTTTACAGGTTCGGGAATCACTGGCGAAGATAAAGACCTTAGTAAGATCATCGGTGAAACCACTGCCATCTTTGTACGATGAGCAAGTGTGTTCAATGAGAGATGGTGCTTGGACACCAGAAAGCATATCACTCCTGGGTTCTATGCCAACCTTTGATACCGTGAAGAACAGACCGTCGATCAAAATTCCCTGCACTACCTACATCACGCCGTGGAATCATCATTCCAGATGATTTCAAGACAACCGACGCCGGAGAACCTTTTGTTATCATCAATGACGGAGAACATCAAATTGTAAACTCCTAAATTACATGTATGTAACTCAAGACTTATATTATGCTTCTTTGTTACAGGTCGAGGACGTTTGGCTCAACGCCATAGCGGACATGCCTAATGACCCTCGTTGTTGGCAACTGGCAGACTACGTCAGTCTCAATGGAACCACTTCCAGTCGACCGGCCCAAGGACAACCAACCACTTGGAAGGATGGCATGGTCGGCTTAAAAAAATGATTGCCAAAGCCCACCCAAATGTTTTCGAAATGTTGTCCTTTCTAAGACAAGAGCAGAAGATGAATGAAATCCGACTCATCCAGTATGGCGTCTGCCACCAAAGAAGAAGAAGTTCACGGACATGAACCGCCGCATTGAAGACCTGAAGCACTCGCTGCAAACAGGAGCCATGTCTGTATTGGAATATGCCGATTCCGTGTCCTACCTCATGAAAGTAAATTAATTTGTAAATTTTGTATCCAGTGAATCTGCAGCTGTCCAGTGAATGTAATTATTTGTAATTGTTGTTGTGTAAATAAACTACGATGAAGAAAAACAATCGTGTTGTATGTTCGTATATATCTGTAACGTAATGTGGGAAATTCGGTTTTTTACCACTTCACAATTTAGTATCAACCATGTGCTTAAATCACACTTTAGCTCCATTGTTCTCTGAAGGCAGTCGGCTTGAACATCCCTGCTTAATCCCCTGGTCTGTTTGTTTAAACATCACAAATGTTGCCTTCCCGGTAATGAACCAAATTGACATTGAGAAAAAAACCGCTACATCTTTTAAAAACATAGCCATTTACTCTGTAGTACTCTTTAAAGCCCCAAATGGCCACAGAGGCTTTACCTTTCAACTCTATTGTCCAAGTCGATCACCGCACGTGCATGGGTGGTAAATGTAATGAATACAGGCGTGAACATTATTTTCACACCTGTAAAAAGGTACAAATTACTACTGTTTTGTTCCTCATAGTTAAGATTTCAAAAGAAGATATTCGCAAATGTTATTCGTCGAATCTGGGGATCGAACTCGTGACCTGCTGATTCTGTCACAACGAGCTTACCACTACAGCAGCGAAATCAGCTGTCATAACAATGACGTCATAATAGCTAGATGTTTTTTTTGATCGAGTTATGCATACATAAGTTTTAGATCTTAAACGTATGTTCAAAACAACTCCAAACTCTAGCCCTTAGTTAGAGCCACAAAATCACTGCATGCATACATACACCATTATTTACTTAATTATGTTCAATTATATGCTGGTAAAACTGATAATTCAACATTGAAGGCCTGATGCTTCTTGTTAAACATTCCGAATAAACTCAGTCATTGTATGTCCAGCAAACCATGCTGAACTTAGCGGATACATGTACAATTTGAAGTACAATCATAAATGTGCAATAAGCATTGTAGTGATGTCATAAGATGACCATTTCCCCCAGAATCGCCGGTCTGAAATAAGCGCAGGAGATGTGTGGCTTATTGAAAAACAAGTGATTTAAGCATATTTTATTCAAAAAATTTAATTGGAATTGGTCAGCAAGCTGGAGGTGATTTAACACCTCTCCCATACCAATCTGATTAAAATCAGATGGAATTCCGCTTGTTTAATTTCGTTTCGTTTCGTTTCGTTTCACTTTAACAAGCTATTGATGATGGACAAATGTTAAGCGCGCGATACTTCATCTGATTTTAATCAGATTGCTCCCATACAACATGTGATACAAAATGAAAGAAAATGCGACATCATCGATGTTGATCATTATGTAAACGATATAAATATACATTCATCAATTACAAGATTAATGTTATAGCTTTAGTAGACAGTAATGGTTTGGTGTGCCTAGCAACCCATTTGTATATAAATAAATCTATCAAGGGAGTCAAACTAAGTTTTTATTTTTGGGTGTCAGATTTGAATCGTTGAGTTTTGGTGATAAAATCGTGAACTGAATCAATTATTTTCTGATTTAATAAAAAAAACAAGTGCCCGGGCGCTCATTAGATGAAAATAACTTTATCATTTATCACAACCTGCAATAAGACATTTTACACATATCCTGAATTGCATACATATATACCATTAAAAGTTTAAAAGATCTGGCAACAAGAGTTTTCATTACTACCATTATTCTCATGTCATATTCAGGAAAGTCCGTCAAACTCGTCATGCACCAACCGAAACTTGTTAACATTGTACATAAGTTTATTCCTATGTGAACTATATCATACCGTTTGCTGACCCATTGTGTAGATATGTATGCCTGTAAAATCGAAATATGGGAGATAAAAAAAAGAAACTTGTCAACCGAAACGGATTTGTTTCATTGTTTTTCCTTTTGTACTTTCGCGTCATCGTCAACCTGAATCAGAATAAAATGTCATCCTGGAAAGCAGATTTTGGTTTTGTGGTAAAATACACTGAAATTGCATTTTGTCCATGTCCGCGTTTTTCTTCAATATTCAGTGCAATAGATTGGGTTTTTTGTTGTTAGTAGCAAAATTGCATATTTTCCAGAGTACAAATTTCGGTATAAAACGAGAAATGAGCACAAAAATGAAAACGGAAAATAAAGGATTTAAAATGATGGAAGAACATGCGACCAAAGACCATGAGATGTGATTCTTTGATGTACTGTTAGGTTTAAATCTCACGCCATTGTTCTAGATAGACTAGCTAAATCATAAAGTATCTAAAAGAAAGAGAAAATTGCAGAAATTATAAAAATAAAACAAATAGAAAGTAGAATCCAAACTCTCTTTATATATCTATTTGTCTAACTTGCTATAATGGAAAAGGCTTGGTCCACTGCACCCCCCCTTCCCCCCTAACTATTTTCATTATCCAAATTTAAGTAATTAAGAAAACAGTAAAACACATGGCTTCTGCAGCTCCCAAAACCATTATATTTTAAGCATAAAGTTCGCAATAAAAAATCCCTTTAAATCCATCCCAAGCTGATGGAATGAAAACTGTGCCCCAACCCCACTTTTGAAGTCAACATTGTCTTCCTAATGTATATCAATTCAAATGCCCTTCAAAGATTTGAACAATAATTGAGTAATAACTTTATTATCGAATTTTGAAATTCACAATAAAGAAGTTGTTATCCAGAATTATTATAATATACATAATATAAAATTGTTGTCTTCCACAATTATGTCTTCAGATTTAATTCAAAATTATTTTGACAAGGCGTTATAATAAAACAATTCAGAAACCGATTCTTAGAGTACACTAGGCATAGACTAACTTAAGACTTTATACAAGATGATATTCTTATAAATTTCAACACAAAAGTATAAAATGATTCGATACTCAAGTTACCATTTGTGCAAAACAAGGCCCTACTTGGTGAAATCATAAAAAATCAGCATATCGGCTTCACCGTGAATAAATTCTGCTTCCTCGCTTTGCTACCTCGCCAATAACATAACTGTCACTCGAAACGATATCTTTCCGCCGCAAATTAATTCAGCTAATTCTCTACTTAACTCCTTGAAAAAATAATAATTTTACTTCAACGAGGAGCGATATTCATTATATGCAAGCCCTACTCGACTCAATCGCGTCTAATTCAAGCAAATGACTAATAAAATCACGGCCATATCACCCTTTCAATTGACCATATTGACGAGAGGCGTCTTAATCCGTTTATCTACTCCCGACACCTTGCCACTGGATCGTTACAATGCAGCGAGTTCAGCCTACTTGGCCCGAGAAATTGTTTGCTTCATTGCGCATGTCAATCAACCTCGTTATCGCTGTCGGTGATCACGTGATGCATGTCGCAGACGACGTTAATATTTCCGAGCGTGCGACAAGGGGAATGTATGAGCGCCAGTAGAATGGAGTAATTGAAATTAGACGAGAGCAAGATGGAGAAGATAGTCTTTGCGTAATACTTTTTGAGAATAAATAATTTTCTTCTAAGGAGAAATATATTAATCTTTTATTTATGGACGTAATGCACTGTTGTTCAATTTCAGCTGGTCATGACAATGCTATTTGAAATTATTTCTTCTTAAAACGATACAAATGAAGCAGTATAAACTAAGTGACATATGAATAATATAGTATGAGTTAATGATAAAAGTTGGCATAAAATTTGAAGATCTTTAAGGTCCTTGCTGTTAAAGAGTTTGATACAAATATTGTAACAAAACGACTAATTATTTACCTGTACCTAATTAAAATGAACCAAATTTAATAAAGTGCAAACCGTGTATCGTCTCGAAGGAATAGCCTAAAATATGATGTTAAACAATTGTCTGGCTTCCAAAGTGAAGTAGAAGATATAGAGAATATAATCAATTATGTTTGTAAAAAGTCCATTAAATGGGTCATTACTAAATACCGATCTTTCATCCTTATGATATGACCTTGAACCAACATATCTATGTCCTTGAAATTACGGTAACTAAATGAATGCGTATACGTTTAGTTAATGAAGCAGCAAGTTCATAACAGATCGAGTCCTTAAAGAGCCACTCCGTGAGTTTTTAGAGTCATTTATGCCAACCTAATCAAGCATGGTGTCATTTGATCGCGAAGTATCGAATGTTACCAAAAAGACACATTTTAAAGCTTATTGTTTTCTTACAGTAACAAAATGAAGGTAGAACGTCGCAATTATGATCGAAAATCGGACAGTGGCGCGCGTAAAATAGTCAAACGTAATTTTGGAGACTTATCTAAAACAGCCAGGAGGGCAGTTAAATTAAGAGTTGATAGCGTTTGTTAGGTTATATAACTAGTATCTAACTCAAGATAAAATGCGACACCTATTCTTGTCAAAAGGCATAATCTTAAGAAATATTTGCAAATTCTTATTCCTAGCCAGAAAGCAAAGACATAATTATTTCATAGATCAAATTACGATGAATATGTATTATATTTATCATGTAAGATTTGCCTGTATGCAAACACTTGAAATATTTGCTCTCTGTAATGCAAGAAGCTTTTGTATAATATCTGTATCATAGGCCTGTGGCCCCTTTACGAAATAAAACATACATACATTATAATTAGTATCCATGTATATTGGACGTGATATCTACACATCTGTGCATTTATAAGGCTGTTTTTAGATTTTCATGGAAAACCAGTATTTGTCATATATATGTCTTTTGGACAAGAAAAGTTAAGATGTTTTGATTTTATATCACCACACATGACAGGTTCGTATCAAAGGTAAATGATATGTTATGAAAGTCACAGAGTGGCTCTTTAACTTGCTAAATGGAATAGTATATTATCAAAAGCGTACTTACTCAATTAAGAGAGATGACGGAGAGAATGATTAAGTTTTCTTGTAATCAGGAAACATGCAGGACAAAAAATATGCATTTTAAAAAGGAATGTCGGATCTCAAGGACAGACAGACAGACAGACAGACAATAGTATATTAAAGTCTCACTTCTGTACATACATAAAATATATTTACATTTGTACATTGAATCCGTATATAAAACCTGCACAGAACCATTCACAACAGTATTATGAGAGACAAATGACAACAGTGGTTAACCATATAACAAGTCTTTTCTACGTTGTAAAATCAAAGGGCATATTTTGGCTGTTAAATAACATATATCAGGGTTAGTAAAAACAAATTTCATTTTTTCAAGTTCCGATTTTTCTACAAAGGCTAGGCTGAAAGTAACACACTGGTTAAAAGTATTTCTCTAAGATCATCATACAATACACATTGAAATAAAACGTGTATAATTCATCTTCCACATCCTCACTAACATGTTCTATTTTCTAATAAGATATTTTCATAACGCCCAGTTTCTACTCTAATGGGAACTCGAAACATGGATAAAGCCGACCTATGATAATCTAGGCATGTGATGGACAATATATCTTTCTGAGTTAAAATCAAATTTAAAATGCTTGTATAAACAAAGTTTCAGAATTTGTTACTTTGGACCTTGACATTGAATGTGAACAAATAATTCCTAGGGTTTATAATCACTGACCATGCGTAGCTAAACCATTTTCAAATTTTGGTACTTCTCCATAGTTGATATATACCAAATACCATACCAATACCATACCACCAAATTTTTCAGGTTACAATGTTTACAAGCATTTTTTTCAATGAATTCATAACTCATGACCTCGACCATTGACTTTCCATGTGAGCATGTCAACTTATGTCCCCCGGGTATGAGTAAGAGGTGATTTATATAATTCCTAAAAACGTCGGTGGGAAAAATAGCTAAATACAATGTGCGGCGACGACGGAAACCGCACAAAAACTGATAGCAGCTTAATCGTAGCTGCTAAATATGACCTGAAAAATACTGAAATGAGTACATAATATAATATAATATAATATAATATAATATAATATAATATAATATAATATAATATAATATAATATAATATAATATAATATAATATACCGTAAATTTGCTGAATGTACGAGCTTTGAAGGAAAATGGATACTTCAGTGCGCAAAATGATAACTGAAAATGAAAGGTCATTCAGTCTGATTAAAATCGACCATGTTTCAAGGAATAAAAGTTTCAAAATATTGACTCTAAGCTGTAAGCTTACATTACTGTGATGAACTTAAAACTGATACATTAGATCGGGACTTACAGAAACATAAGAAACCCTACTGAATGAGTAAATAAAGTTACCGAATGAAGAAAAGCGACAATTTTAAATGAAGGACAATCATGTTGAAACCCTCCATCTTTCAAATGATTGTAACGCCATAAAGATATCTGTCCAACACAAATATGATAATATTTTTTGATAATCGGTAAATTTGTCGTTTTGTACACAACCAATCTTTAAATTGCATTTCAAACATACACTGAATGAAGTAATATCTTATTAAAAAAATTAATCAGTTAACGTGCGAAACAGAAGTACCAACAACACTAAATAGATAAACAGATCAACTTAAAAGAGTTACCATTTTGAGAAGCATTTAGTAGTTCGACTATTTCAACTCTGTTTTTGAAAAGAGGTACGTTGTCATATAGATGCTGACACTATTAATAGGTAAGGGAGACAGACATAATTTTGGGATAATTATTAGAAGTGTAGTTTTTTTAAATAAATGATTATCAATTCTGTATGATAAAGAAAACAGTTATGTGTATCTCCCGCAATTGCCAATTGTACTAAAAAATAACCATCATTCGACAAAATATTTTTACCTTTCATATTACATTAAAATTGTATGTACCAATTCATTCTATAGAAAGGGTCAAATTAGACACGCTTGTTTGCTTAACATAAAAATACAACCATTGGCTCTTCAGATCATCAATCTTTTATAATGCATATTATATATGATAAAAAAAAACCCACGAAACACGAAACAACAGGAGTTATCAGGGGTTTAACAAATCAAAGTTAATTATGCTCATTGGCCATAGAGTTGACAAACAAGTAAGAAGCATGGAAGGCCTCCTATTCATTCTGGAGTTAACTGTGGACCTTTTGGAGCCACAAAGTCACAAAATTTATCATTTACAAAGATCAGGGGGTTTGAGTAAAAGATCAATTCCTGAGAAAACAATATAAACAGTTTAAATACGTTTTTGGCCCTGACCAAAATAGATTTAAATGCATAATACCTTTCTTAATTTCATTAAAACCACCTTTCTGAGGCTTCTGCCTCTTGATTAGAGGCCACACAGTCACCAAATGTACAATTCATAATCCCCATTTGGGCTTCACCCGAACATTCAGACGCCCCAGAAGTCAGGCGAACCAGTCAGGTGTGATTGTGTTACCCATTTTTATAACGAACCTACCTATGCTAAAGAGATGTCTTCCACGATAGTGGTAGATATTATCACTTACACTTACACAAACAGGGTTTTGACTACTATATTTGGTGTTTTCAACATATTCACTTTGATCAAAACAGGATTATGACTTCTCACAATTTGAGAATATGGTAAAGCAGCACATACTCCGAGAACACATTGAGGGGACGACACATGGGTGGATGCCATGGACGACAATCCGAACGTTCCTCGAGCCGACGATGTTGTAAAAACGTAGGTGGATCCTGGTGCCAGATGAACCCGACACTTGTTGCACCATCAGCAGACTGTCGGCCCTCGCACCAACAACAGCTACAGGGCGTCCACAGAAGGATGAATAAGGAACTTTCTCACCTAACATCTCTCGATTTGTTGAAATAGTCCAGAAGATTGGTTCGGGCGAAACTGCAAAAGATGAACATGGGTGCTGCACCCCTCCAGGAAGAAGGCGTACCGTGAGTCTCAGAACGGACACGCGAGACTCGTGGAGAGTCTCCGTGCTGGGCACCAACATCCTTTCTGCAGTTGGTCATTTGTTGAAACTCGTTTAAAACTTGAATGGTGCACTTAAAACGACATTCTTAAAGATTGTATTATATACTTAATGTACGTAATATATGGTGGTGCTGAATTGTGTGGCCTACTTATTTATATAATCTAAATGTTCCTAAATACTGTTAAAAGATAAAAGCACTTGTTCAGTTCTGTACATTCTCAGAAAATGTTAAATTATGCATACTTTATATAGTCTTTTTAATGTGTTTAAATCACATGTTCAATAAAGTCACATTACTCTGTACATTCTTATATAATTATGTATGCATATTATCGACATAGTTATGTTGTTAAAGGTTGTTAACTTACACACTACATTAAGTTATCTCTACATAATATTATTTTTATGTCAATTTAATTTGACAAGTCTTTTTGTAAAGAAAGGTAGAAGTGCATTGGCCAAGTTACCTGTTAACAATAGTTCAGCCTTCCGGAGCTTTTATTGTCCATCTTGAGTCATGAGCGTATTTGAATCCGTAGATCTCTGACAATAGCTTGATACATATAAGACTTATTGCTTTGGGAGAGATCGAGTTTGATCCTTAGAGCTCCTTCTTATGTACGAAAACCACAAGAATGTCAAATCATTCATAGAAAATTTTAAAGCAGCAAATGTAAACGCATGTTTGGTGACATTGATTGGATATCTTAAACCGATTACCGTGTATGAAATTCAACCTGAGATGATACATTATGCAGTACTGATGGTGTAGAGAGGCAGTGGTTCTCCAGAATGTATATTTCTGTGTAACGCTTATTTACCCTTCCTTGATGAAAACCTGATAAGCTTTAGTAACATTTAACAGCGAATTTGACGTTTAAAGGTTGTGTATTATTTGAACTAGTTCCGGGAACAAAGGTTTACGGTTTTATGAAAGTGCAGGCGAGTTGGGATGACTTAGTGGAACTATGTTCGCACTGAAAACTTCCGTTGCAATTATCTGAAATGCGGATTTGTCAGAAAAGTACCACTTACAGTACGTCAGTAGACACAGGCATATACTCCTCTTTACGTTAAGTACCATCCTATATTACGTATGTGTCCAGTGGCGGATCAATAAATTTAGAGGGGTGGGGTGGAGTTAAATTAAAATATTAAAAAGAGGGTCGACCAACGGAGGCCATAAATTTTACTCTCGATCTTAAAAAAAGATGGGGCGGGGGATGAATTATTTCATGTGACTACAACAGCTCACGGATCGACTCTAAAATCAATTTACCAGTATAGTAAGCGAAAGAAACAACTGCTCTTATTGTTAAAGTTGAAATTGGGCCAATTCATTTCTAACATTGTTTCCGTCAAAACAAAGGTGTCGCCATACCAGTTTTTCTTAAAATGAGGTCGGTTAAATATTGAAGGCATTAATTAAATATTGACTGGGTTTTAATCCACCTTAGGTAAGTCCTAGTTCAATGGAATTGGAGGTATCAGCCCCTTTCAAATACATTGACCATAATATAAATGTATATTGGTCAGAGTGCTTGAGTTTAAAGGTTTCTGTGAATGTTGACAATCTTCAATCAGGTTTGCCTGGAAGGACAGAAGTTGAACTACTTGACCGATAATCGTTGAATTGTAATCATGACGGGGGCTTTCTCAGTTTCCTATGAGATGTTGACAATTGCTGTTATGGAAAATTTTCTTTGTTTTACATCCCGAGTTAAATATTTAAAGGCACTATAGCTCGTACTTACGCGCTCAAATTTGATATTTCAGAGCATATGATTATATATGCTTTCTCGCCACTTTTGCTTTCTATCGATGCAACAAAATGAACCAAGTGTCATAAAAATATTGACTTTTCAGGTGTGCACAATAAGGGTTATATTAAATGCTGAAAACTGCTGAAGTTTGCAGCTCTTGGTCCACATACTGCATAAAAAGATTGCATAATGCCAATGTCGCAGTTCATGTTGATAGAACGTAACGTTTGTATAAATTCCTTACGGTGTTATAATAAATACATGGAGTAGTCAATAAGTTAATAGAAGTGAGTATTGATACGCCCCTGAAGACATCATCGTTGTCATTAGCGAGATAGGCCATCTGACGACAGATTACAAAATAAGATTACTAAATCAGAAGATTGCCTTGATAATTTTGATATTTGATTCCTTATTTAGAAAACCCAGAAAGACAAATATTTTCAGAACGGCACAGAAATCACTTGATTTAAAGAAAAACAATTGAATCAAAATCTGATGTTTTATTTATTTTAAGGAAGAAACTGCTGGTTTTATTGTTTCGGATTTTTTCAAATGTCATTTTAATGACGAAATGGGAGAAAGAAAGTTAAATGTTTTTTATACTGACATATTCAATTAATTTCACAATAAATTGTTTAGTGAACAAAATAATTCAGGGATATTGTCAATTCTATGATAAGTACTTCATCAGGTACTCAATATAAAAATAGGTCATTATTAATAATTTCAGAATTATTTTTTGTTCAGGTTATATTAAATTTGTGATTTTGTATATCAACAATCAAAATTTGAGTAGTAAGTATAGATTATGCATAGAGAATCACATCCAAGTGTCTTCTGATAGCAGACATATCAACAGGAGTTGATAATAGATACAAATATCTGAGGCTTGCAAGTGCTTGCATTTTTACTTTTAACAACAATGAGTTGATATATTTGCTGTCAGAAGACAGGAGGATGAGATTCTATTGTTCATCCTAAATCTTGCTCATTATGTTTCCCTCGGTAATGGCTGAAATATTGCCCAAGCGGTGGAAAACAATAACTCACTCATTATGTTTCCATAAAAAAGTGAACATCCCTGTACACTGGACTATCTTTAGACTCAAGGCGACTAAGTGATCTGACCACTCCATTCGCAAAGTTAATGTCATTTTTGGGAAAAATGAAGAATAGAATATCCGATATTTCTCTTTTATTCATGGTATACCTCATCTCCTGAAGTAGATAGATCATTCTATACACTCTCATGAAAGCCTAAACTCCAACCTCACTCGATGAGATGTACATACTTATTGGACCAGAAATGTCAAAATCCTCTTTTCCTCTCATAAGCAACATTTCCTGTTGAACAGAGTTTTGGATGATAAATCACTAAAAATATAGGGTACATTGTATGAGACTTTCTACAATATTATTTTCATCAGCATTTTGCAATTTACTTACACAACTTCTAGAATCTTCTTCCAACCATGACAGTCATGTAATTTGTCAAATTAGTTCAAATAGTTTAAGACAATCAGAAACAACAATACAAAACTTATCTTTATTATTTTTTTATTTCTTTCAATTCTTACAAGTATTTACCTCACTCTTCAAAATTCAACAACTCTGATGCAAACCCTTGGTCCGGTCCACGGAGAGAGAGAGCTGCACTAAAATCATGCATGAATTGAAGGTGAACCTGCTAACTGTTGACCAACACCAGCAATTTCACCAGGTTCCCTGACCCTACCTCTGCCAGCAGACAGATTGTGGAGATACAAGCTCCACACTCTACCACTCTTACTCACTGATGAGTTTATATAATGGTGATGTGGAGAGTTTAACACTAAATCATTTATAAACATCATGTGGAATTATTCCACTTATTTCAAAAAGTTTGACAAATATGTGGAAGAATTCCGAAATGTTAAAGAAATGCAGGACTATACCTGTTCATGAACCAGCGATTGGTTCACTGATAGTTATGACATGAAAGAATCAATTTGACATGGGTTTATAACTGGTTTTGAGTCTCCCACTCATATTGCACAATAAGTTGTAACCCAGTATGCTTGTAATATTTCATTGACACGACAGGAGTCCAGAGATACAACAATGCAGTTTACTCTTACAGCATAACCACAACCCCCGACAGTCTACATGCTAATGAAAGGTGGTAAATACTTAGAATGAAAACAACAAAACAACAAATCAAATTTTTGAATAAATAAGCAATTAAAAGTGACATTTTCTTTAAAACAAGGGTCAGAATGTCTTGTTTGAAACACTCCTCAAATGTAAATGACAAACTTAACCATTTCTACTAAAATGAAATAAAATAAGTTTTCCAGATGTAATGGAAAAATAAAATATCAAAGAAATGGCAAGTCGTTCTCTATCATTTACAGATTCACTTCCAAATAAAGAGAAATGTAACTTAATATGACATTTTCACATATTCTCAGAAAAACAAAGACAGAATTTAGTACAAATGATGGGTAAATGCACAGACAATCTGATCAGAATCAATAGGCAGTATGATTAGAATGATGGTTAACTTAAACAATCACTTACAGTTTTATCATTATTTCTTGATAAAGGTCATCTTAAACTATAAATGTGTCTATGATGACCTTGTATTAAGAAACATATGGCAAATCTGGCAGTCAAAATCATGATTTCAACATTGTCTGCCATTTATCAGCTTAAACAAACTCCTAGTTAATTTATTCATATTTGGATATGTTGTGATTTAATGCCCACATCAAAAGCTATTTTGCTCTATAGATTACTAGAGAAGAAAGTCATTACACAATGATTTGGGAAATTATTCTGAACACAGACTTGGTCTCAGAGGCATGGCAGTTCAACTTGCTTTGCAGGGTTGTCTCCCTTAGCGAATTCTTGTGAACAGGTTCAATACAGACTTAGACTCCTGGAAAAGACAATAAACATTGTTTTAGCTTTCTTTAAGATGACTTAATAATATTTTTTTGAAGAGGTAATGTTATTAGAACTATCAAAAACAGTTGTTTATCAAAAGTTAAAAAAAAAAATGTTTCTCTACCTTTGTTGATCTTGTTTTGCTAAAAACATTCCAGAAACGAAGAGTTTCATCTCCGGCCCCTGTCACAATGGCTTCACCATCTGGAGACATCGCCTGTGAAAACATTGGGGAAGGTCAGGTCACAGGGGCAACATTTTCAATCAATCAAAATACAATTATCTTTAAAAATTTGGATAATTAATATTTGCCATTTTGGATGATTAACTATATTTATTAATATATTCATTGGTTGCTACTTACCAGATATAGGACCCTGTAGGAGTGGCCAGTAAGTTTGGCTATCTGTACTAACGATGGATACTTCCACACTAAGATTTGATTTTGAGAGTAACCGTGAGTGCTCACCTGCAACAGAATGGACATTTCTATAGGCTTTGACAAAAACTTGAGCAAAGCGACAACAATCAAACAAGAGTCATCAGAAGATGACATATCCCAATAGTGCCCCTCGCTCAAGTAATTAAGATATTCCTGTATCGAATCTTAACTGAACAACTTTCCATGGATTTAAAAAATATTAATACTTTTTTGGAAATCTGAAAATATAAAAAAGGTACATCCAGTATGTGGGTAATACTCATGCAGAGTTTCAGAAGGAACTGATGCACAATTTAGGAGTTGTGCTCCTGCAACAAAATGATTATGGTCGCGCAGCCGGAGACAGATATCCCACAGTATCACTTACAATCCACAGTGTCCAGGGCTGAACTGACAGAGTACACTTGAGTATTACCAGAAAACGTAACCAAATTATGACAAAACTCAATGCCATTTAACTAGAACTAATACATACATTTGAATTTATACAATAAATCAGGAAGATAGTGAGTTCCCTAGGTAAAAGAAACTTAAGACTGCTGACAGATACATGAGACACAAAAAAACATATGCTACTCACAAGCTCATTAGAGTGTTTGGACCAGGCCAGATTGCACACTTGAGAGCCAGTGTCCACACACTGTAGAGGCTGGCCGGTCAGCGTGTTCCAGAAGCGAATACACCGGTCAGCTGTCCCCCCACCACTAGCTAGCAGTCCATGCTGGTGGGGGGACCAGGCTATAGCCTTCACTGCGGCTAAATGTTCTGTGTACGTTTGTACAGGATTGACACTAGTCATGTTCCACACAAAGAGTTTATTGTCGTTGCCTCCTGAAGCAAGGTGCTGGTGGTCCGGCGACCACTTCAAACCACACACCTGGTGGAGAGAACATAGCAAATGTAGAGATAACATGGAAAATAAAGAACATATACAAGGAAAATGAAAACTTTTTTTTATACTTGATGCATACTGTTGTTATTATTAACAAAACTCTCTTGACTATGACACTATCAACTCTACTTTTGTCAAGGGAGAAAAGAATCAAAGCAATAATGTTACATTTATTTTATCACAGACAAGTCCATTCTGTGGAGATTCTGATTCCATCTTAATCATGTTGTATGAAGGACAAATAGACATTATGAAAAAATAGTATCTTCAGGACAAGTGCTATCCGTTTATTGCCAAGGACATGACTGAAAGAGCAACTGATGTTTGGATACAAGTCTAAGTCAAACAATACCTCTTGCCGATGACCTCCTAGCCTGCGCTCTGGAGCCACACTAGGAGTGCGGATATCTCGCTGTAAGATGAGACGGTCCCGGCTGCCTGACGAGAGAATGTCCCCATTCCAGGCTAAAGCACCTACAGATCATATAGAATGATTGTGAGATAAACTTGTCAACTTTGTCAACATTATTGTTACAAACTGATCTAATTCTAGTTATTCAACACTAAGGTTGAGATGAGAATTTGAAAGGTGTAGAACTGCACTGAATGGTTCGAAAATAAACAAAAGCTTGTCGAATACTAAATTATTTTTTTTAATTAGCACTGTATACTTCCTTTTCTTCTTATGAAACACATGTGACAACAACAACATAATAACAATAGTAAGTATAATGTGTACTTATAAAGCGTTATATCCATACACAAGGTGCATGCTCAAAGCGCAACATCATCTCTTAACATAACTATGCTTAAAGCACTCACCAACTCTTGCACTATGACCTTCTAAAGTGTTGATTTTCTTATTGACAGAAACATCCCAGATTTGTACAAATCCTTTGTGAGTTCCCACTGCTACCAAGTTGCCCTATAAATAAACATAGACAAAAATCCAATGCAATTCATTAATATACAATTCAGGTTTCAACAAATGAAATGTTTTTGTTTCTCTTTATCCACAAAAGAAGGGTTTTGAATAGAAGATTTTTGAGAAGCAGAAAATGTTACTTACGCTGACACGTTCCGACCATGAAACTGATGTCACTGTGTCATTATCTTGGGACAGATCACATAACCTTGTCACCTGGAAAGAAACATACATTTTGTAATTAGACTATCAATATTACCATAAAGACAAATGTGATTTTTTAAAAACTGCTTTAACAGTCTTCATTAGTAATAAAATAGGTATACACCCTTTACTTGGAATGCAAATTTTAAATATTTCTTGCAAAAATCCAATGACCACCATGACTTAGTCATGACTTCTGTATTTCAGCACTTTTGGTTTGACATCTTTCAGTGACAGAATTGTTAAGTATAGAGAGTGAATCATTTGTCTGAAATTAAGTGAGTTAGCATGGTTGTTAAAGTGGCAATAACAAAGTTGGCTAACAATTCAAAACCTCTAAATTAAATTTCAAAACTCTTTGGTGATTTGTATTTTCAACTTGATCAAAGAGAAATTAGGTAAACAGGTATTACTTATATCTATAAACCAATCTTCATTCTTGTTCTCAATAAAATTATACTCTAATAAAAACAATTTGTTTATGTGTGTGTAGCTCAGGATAAAGGGAAATAGCTATGATGTATAGTGAGGTTGTGGAACTAACCTGACTTGTGCAAGCACTCCAGAGATAGACCGAAGTGCCGAGGCCCACACTGAGCACATTCTGAGCGCTCCAATCGACCAGGTTTAGGTAGAAGTCATCCTGCAGCTCAGGCGCGTCAAGCACCTTGAATGGGATCTTAGAGATCTTTCTCACCGCCTGCAACATTCAATGATACACACTGACATAGGAAACCTCGACTGGCAGTGTTGGTTATTTTATGAATGCTTCAAACCAGTGAATGAAATAAAGCCTGTCAAGTCTTATCACTAATGAGTATTTCACGTGTTTAGGAAGTTTTTGAGGTTATCATTAACTTTGCAAATTAAATAACAAAGATACTTTTTCAAACATCGAAAAAACATACTCTATGATGAATTAATAGCAAAATCATGATATCAATACAATTGCGATAAGATGAAATCTCTATTTGGACAACTTTGCCAAAATGACGAGCTATAATAGCTAACCTTGCGTGGAGAGCGGAGTAGTTTCTGACTCTTACTGCCGACAGGTGAGAGTGAGTAGGGGGAGGAGTCACAAGAGTCTCCACCTCGCCGTGGTACATGGTACTGAAATACAACATCACACATCACTTAGCATCTTTCAATATGTATTCAAAGAGAAGGTTATCTTTGTTGAATAACTTGTACTAATTTCTTTCTTCATACAAAAAAATGTGTTAGTGGGGAATCCATTTTCAAACTATTTCCAAATTAGGGCCTGATATACTTCAGATAATAGAATGCATGAAAACAAGATATTAAGAGTCATAATTTGCATCTGTGAAGTCTGCTTACCTAAAATCACAATTAATAAATGGCATAACATGCAGGATATGCATGAGACAAACTTGACACACATGCACGGAAACCCTACCCGGAAAAGACTCTTGCTCTCCTTGGGTGTGAGGATTCTTCTTTCATCTGGTTGTTGGTCCTGAAAATAAACCACAACAATCAGACGTCTGATAGACAAATAGGAAAAAATAACATTTCTGTTTTACCATGACATCTTCAACAAATTTGGTAAAAAAATCTGATTTAAGTTGAATGCTTGGAGAACTGAAAAAAAAAAATACCTTCAGATCATCTATTCCAGCCGAGAGGAGTTCATTTTTTAACAGACAGGAATATGCCAGACCATCTTTGCTGGTTTCTGTACTTGTTTCTTTGGTTTTCCTTGTCTGGCTCGGGGACTGGACTGTGTTTTCCTGAAATTGAAATGCAGTGGAAGCTGTTATTTTTTTTAATTGAGTAGTAAAATCTTTAAAACTAAGCAAAATATAGTTCCCTGAATACATGACACCAGCACACACAAAAAGTCTAACAGCTTATCAAAGAACTATACTTTTTACCATTACCTGCAAGGGGCATTTACATCAAAGTTATGTCAAGTCTTCTTGTCATGAACATAGACCATTGCCATTCTAAGAAAATCCTCATTACATATCAAAGGATAACAAATCTACAACATACCGGCAAAACGTTGAAGTTGATGTGCCAGCTTGCGCCAGCTCTACTAGGGATGAAGCGGTCCCCATATTTCTCCTTGGAGGGTGATGCAACCGGGCTTGTACTTACAGGCTGTTGGAAATGATTTATCATGCATTGTTTAGTGCAATTTCTTTATCATACTCACATGCACCAAAATATACATATATAAGTATTCATAGGGTATGACAAAAATCCAAGATGGCTCCTCATACCTTCCTTATATATACATAACATAGATAGGTATGTATACTTATATTTATCTCTAGAGTCTGGCGTCTGTGACAATAATGAAGTAGGAAAAGAGATCAGTTTCATAAATGAAAAAACAATTTGAAATACAATTATCATGTTGCAATAAAGATTAGTTAAAAACAATTTGATAAATAGAGGATACTAAACGACCTTCCATTTAATACTAGTTTTATTAAACGAGTTAATGATTAAGTATTAAATCAAAATTATACCAAAATCATAAACGATTTTTATAAAATTAGTATTGAATTGAAGGAAGTTTAGTATTCTGTTCATTACTAGACCTTAGTAATCAAGCATGATTGCTGAAAGTGTACTGAACAAAGCATTTCCGCGACTTGGCCGCCATTGTGACGGCGGTGCTAACATTGTGACATCACTACCACACAATAAAATGACATCATACGTACAGCGGTAATACACTAGTTTAATATCGCCGTATAAATATTACACTGCAGTATCCCACACGGGCGAGTAATAATGAGCCTTATTCTATGTAAAAAGAGTTTTCTCAATTGTTGCGCAGAAGCACAACAAAATTACTTATGTAATTCACAAATTCTTCAATAACTCTTGAATACATGGTGACAAACAAGGAAATGTATGATCCAATAACTGCTTCTTAATGGATAAAGACCCCTCAAGGAACCCTCAGTTTATTCTTAAATTTTCATTAAATCAATAACAAGGAATAATAATACAATTTTTTATAGTGTGAATTTAACATATGAAAGTCGACAATTATTAGAATAAAGAGACACTAACTATGAAATCCAATAATGTGGACAATAAAACTTACGGAAGAAAATGGAGAGAGTTGTCCATTCTGTTGTCTTAGAAGTCGTTTTTCATAATCAGGATCCATGTTTCAAGGAGACGATAAAATATGCCAAATTAATGGCTTATGTGTTTTTAATTTGATTTCTAACCATTTGACGCCAAATCTGAAGAAAAAGAAATGTAATCAAACTGCAAGTTAGACACAATTTATATTACAAATCCTTAAAATATATTGGCACACAAAGTGATGTTCAGTTTGTGATACTCTATTATACAAGAATGCTGTTATTTCTTTCCCCCAAAACTGAAAAACTTTTTAATCTACCTATCTAGTTTGCAAAGTTGCTCCTGAAAAAACATCAGCACAAAAGAACTTATGTCATTGAAGTTGCAAGAAATGTCCAGATAAAAAAATCAATAGGAATTTTTCTTAATAATTTGTATTTAAAATCACAAAAATTATAATTTCCAATAAATCTTGGAGTCTATGCTATTGACAGATTAATAATGTGCTGTTTGAAATATTTAGCTATAACCCTGCAGAGTCACCTGTATATAAGAAATGGCATACAGTAGAACAGAAGCTGCAAAAGGGTCAATTAATTCAAATTGTTTTTTCAGGACTGCAACGCAAATGATTCACTTCTAATTTCATTGTGTTAAACAATAATCATTAGATATATTTCAAATGATTGAAATATGATTGAAGAATATGCGTCTGTTCATAATTTTCATGCATAAAAATAAAAAAACAATAAAAACTTCAATACAAGGCATTATTATTATACTTTAATTCTTATTAGAATCTTGAAATAATAATTTCTTTCTGTTGAGTTGTTTATGTTGACAATGGTTTTTCATTTGTTGTGTACAGTAACTAGTGTTTAAAGAGCCATTCCGTGAGTTGTTGGAGTCATATATGCCAAACTTAATCCATGGTGTCATTTGATCGCGAAGTATTGACTGTGACCAAAGAGACACATTTTAAAGCTTATTGATTTTTTTACAGGGACAATATGAAGGTAGAAAGTCGCAAATATGATAAAAAATCGGACAGTGGTGCGCGTCAAATAGTCAAACGTAATTTTGGAGACTAATCTAAAACAGCCAGGAGGGCAATTATGAGTTGATAGTGTTTGTTAGGTTATATTACTAGTAACCATGTATATTGGACGTCATATCTACACCTCTGTGGACTTACAAGGTTGTTTTTAGATTTCATGGAAAACCAGTATTTGTCACATATATGTCTTTTGGACATGAAAAGTTAAGATGTTTTGATTTTATATCACCACATATGACATTTAGGTTCGTATCAAAGGTAAATTATGTTTTATGAAAATCACGGAGTGGCTCTTTAATATACACAATCCTTCCAAGTTAGTAACATATCAAAAACGTATTGCAGTTGACAGATAATAGGTGCCTGTAAAATGTAGTATGAAAGATTGTATACAGTTGATGTAGAAGTAGAATACGATCATATAGGCTATATGTTTTAAATTAATAAAACAGATGCACCAATTTCTGTAATTTGATAGTAGTCTACTAGCATATGGTTTTGTAATTACTTTATCTTCAAAATCATAATTGCAAAAAATACCGGTTCATTAAAAAGGAGTGATTGATACGTCTATCATTTCTCTTCAATTTGATAAATCTTATTTTGGTGAAACGTCAGCATTAGTGACCATCATCAACTCGACAGGCAGAGCAGCTTCAAGCCTTCAGTTTTGCAAAATTACCCATCGTTGATCTCTTAACTTTCTTGTGCACAACACGTTTAATGAATATAAAATTCGATCAAACAACACACACTTGTTTTCTCAAAATTATCGAATGCAAAAAATAAATGAAATAGAGGCATTATACTGACCAGAAGTTTCCTAAAATACGATTTATATTTACGCTTGACGAGTTTGTTGTTCTCTTCTCCTTCAAGATGGCGTCGGTTGCAATGCATCATGGGAGTCCTGATAACTTTTAAACAAATAATAAAATATGTATATTTTTTAGCATCAATATCTTTTTATAGGTTATACACGATAAACATGTGAAAAATCATATTACAAGAAAAAATAATGTTAGTAATAGGAATTAAGATTTCACTTCCTTAGCAACCAAACGTGGCAACGTTTATCATTTGCGAAGATGGCGACCGGGGTGAAAGGTGCAGTGAAAGATCCAGCGAACTTTGTTCACCAAAATGCAATTCTTTGTGAAACGATAAAGAAAGAGCAGCGGCACCAAAAGCTTTATACAAGCTATAACATCAATCCTTTTAAGAAAAGTAAGTGTTATTGTATTATTGAGAGTTACTTCAGACAGTTGACGAGTGGAATGTTTGTAAACATTTCTTACAAAGTACAGTGGAGTGACATCGTTAACCACTGAAATACCTGAAAATCCACGATTTGTTATTTGGTACATCTAAATTATACGAAGCTAAATAACTGTAAGGCCTTCCAACAAAGATGAACGAAATCCAGGCTAATTTGTATTTGTCAAAAGTCTATGCCTTACTGCAAATTTATTACCTTAGATAGGTCTTAGTTTTAACATTGATTCAGCGCATTCATATAAAGAACTCCAGATAATCTGTGTAATTGCGTAAATTACCATAAAGAAATGTCTATATATACGCACGAAAAAAAAATTGTCTTTGTAATGAAAATCACTTAAAATATACGTTAACCCTACTGAAAAGTTATCATTGGTAATGCTACAATGACAAAAATCAAAATGATTACGTGAAATTCTAATTTTGAACACAAAAAAATGTTATGACATACTTAATGTTCTAATCTGGATATAGCTTTTCCTACTTCAATGCTCCACGCATACTCTGGTCCGTTAATCAAATCATGCCTTTGAAATTTTGAGTTGAACAGTAACATTTTCAAACACTGTCACGTTCTTAACTCAGATTAGGTTTTATGAACATCTTTATAAAAAATAACATTGTAAAAAATCTCATGGGGCTTACAGTAATTGTCGTGTAAAAAAGCACCTGTGTCACAGACGTTGGACATGCTGACTGAATCCTGTCTCTTTCACCATTTAATATTATCCTCTCTGCTATGTCATAATGTTTTTGAATTAATATAAAATAGATTAAGTTTCTCACGTTTATCAAACCGAGTCAGTCTTAGTTACATAATATATCAAGACCGTTATACTTTAATTGAGTGTATTATTGTCTGTTTAACTTTACAGCAGTTATAACGGTAAATCAATGCTTCAGTCATCTTTCACTGGTTTGGAAAATTTCAATGTTGAGTGAGGAGTATATTCAAAATTATGTAATTGTGGTATGATATATGTAAAAACTATCCCAATACTTTAACTAAGAAAATTCTAAGCTCCATCTTTGTTCAATATACTTTGAATCATTTTCCAAACTCAATATTTCACAAGCAATCAAAATGACACCCATACACATTGATTGACCATTCCAGGCACCTAGTTTATGGAATTAGGTCAACAGTTTGATTTCCTGCCTCACCTTTGCTATTGCAACACTTGTTTCTTCAATGACTATCATCATTCGTGTTATAATCGAATAATATTAGATTGACAAGGATCTTATTTATAATAGCTTATTTTGTAAAAAAGAAAAGAACATTTAAATGTATGCTAATATGCCTTGCTTGTATGACCATGTCATTGGTAATTAACTTCTTTGTTTATTTCACCCAACGTCTGACTTCTTTTTAAGGTGGATAATGTTAGATAATAATATATTTGAATGCTGTGAAAGAAAATGCAATACCAGTATCACAAGTCAATTATCGTTTTGCCTCATCAATTTATGTTTCTCATCTATCTTCACAAGATGCTTATGATTGATTGATTATCATAATGTTGAATAAAATGTATTCAATACTTAAACGATTTATTCAAAATTTGAATGGTTGGCAGGAAGGTTTAAGTTAGTCAGTGATGGAGCCTGGCGCAACATAATTCGAATCGGCTGAAGATGGGATTAACATGAGCCATTTGATTTTCCATGTTTCTGTGTTATAAATAACATATAATTCTGCCTACCATAACACAAAAAATTTCTCTACTTTCAGCTCACAAGCTCACTGGAAAACCTAATTCGCTTCATGACACAGAAGAAGGAGAAGAAGACAGTAAGTGCACTTATTTTATAAGTTTAGATGAAAGTGTTCCTGCTGGCTTTAGCTACCGGAATATCCTTAAGGTACAAGGGCTGGTTGTTGCACTAAAATTTGTATTGCAATATACAGCTCATGTATTGCAATGATATTGCAATATATTGAATGAACTCTACATTAACTTTTTTGTACTGCTTTATTCAGTTTTAATATTTATCCATTTGATAAAATGCCTTCAGATCTTCTGAAAAATAGACCATTATAAAATTTTGAGGGCAAATATATATTTAAAACTGCCCACTATCATTTGTATAATAGCCAAACATGTATTCTTGCACATAAAAAAGAATTTGAATTTTCATGTTAAGCAAATGAGAACAAGCCTTCTGAATAAATTTGATGAGTGCAATAGAATGAGATATGAAAAATAATATTGCAATAATTTATTGCACAATCTGTCCAGCAAAATCTTGGTATTGCAATGATATTGCACAGCCCTTTTGTGTAGAGTATGTGACTGACTATCTTTCTGCTTTTTAGCTGTTTCATTTTCAATTTTTTTATAGAGAATCTTACCAAAGTGTCATGTGATTCCGAATATGTAAATAAACTCAAATAACCTCAAATATTGTTTTATGTTTAAGTAGATCACTTACCATGAAATACCTTTATTATTATGGTTTACTAATTTGTTTATTTTAAACTGAATGAAAACTCTACAGTTGCTCAGCTAAAGTAGTTTCTAGGATAACTAATATCATGGTACTTTTAAATAATGATTGTTTTGTAGAGTAATTGTATTACTAAAAGGAGACTGAATCTTCTAGAGTTTTAAAGCCAACTGTAGAGAGATGAATGTTTCCCAAATAAAGATTGGAAGATGATGTTTTTAAGAGCCAATAAATCCAATTTCTTCGTTTCTTTCCAGCACACTTCAGAACAATTATCGAGAGAGCAAACCTTGAGCCAGTGAAGAAATATGATTTCCCCCAGACAGAATCACAGGAGTATGGCTGGATGACAGAGCCCTTGGTAAGTAATCCATGTTTGAGTAGAACTTGGTGTAGAGCATATCTATCCATAGATTTATTAGATAATTTCACTGCATTAATGATACATTGATAATTCTAAATGCTTATAATTTTTGACACACATCAAATGTGAAAGCTTGGTTGGATCAAATATGAATATTATATCTATTTTGGCAGTTTTGATGAAAACAAATCAATACTTAGTAACTTTGACTGAATGAAGAAGTCATGTTGTTATCTTAAGAAATTACACACTAGTTTCACCAATCTTGATAAACTCAATCAATAAATGTTGAGTTTGGTGTGTTGTACTATTAAGTTCAGCTGCAGTATGCTGAAGAGCTGCATCAGCAAAGGTGATGAACTTCAGCAAGATTTAAATTAGCCCTGTCTAGCAGGGGGAGTTGTACCTGTAAAGTTTCAGTCTTGTTCGAGTCATCTCCTGAATCTCCATCCCTTCTTTCTTCCAGATCAAGAAAGACCACGGAGACCGAAGGTTATGCTTCCACAAGTCACACTCTCCCATCACAAAATACTGTGCCAAAGCTTGGTTGGAGAAGGAACAAAGGGAAAACATGAACTAGATGTACTACAACATTTTGTTAACAGCAATGGCAATCTAGATACATTCTCACTTTGATATTTTATCGTTTCTTTATGGATATGTTTAAAAAATCATGTAAAATATTTTGATCAATCTATCCAGCCTGAAGACAATGATGGCCTTTTGAATGACAATGGTGTGTCAATTCCAGATGTACATATGTAATAAAAGTGTAAAAGATAGTAAAGTTTATAACTTACTCAGGTTATTTGCAGGGTTAAATGAAGTCGGTATTTCTTTCTGTAGTCACATTTTCCAAGTGGATGATATGTAAATGAAACTTTTATTCACCGTAAGACTTCATTTCCACAAATTATATTTTCATGTCATAGATGTTTTGAACACTGCCATGCTCTTTGTCACTGCTTTAAATTTATTATCACAATTAATTCAAGATGGCAAGTTATATTTCACCTCTCTGAGTATGTTCGAAGATATTAAATACACGGCCATATTTTTCTTCATACACTTCTTCATAAACATCATTATCAGGACTTAAAAAACTCTCTCCTTTGGTAATACTGTAATGTTGTAAATTAATATGAAGAAAGAAAAAATGTTGAATGTAAAATGTTGAAGTCTCTGTGTTTAGTATATTGTATTTAGAATGAAAAGAGAGTTCTAAATTCATGAGCTGACTGTCTTTAGTATATCAGTTTTTATACCATAATAATAATGTAAGGGACCTGCACCCTGTATCCTGTGTATTGATTGCAGTTTTTATTTAAAACATGTACATTTTAATGTTTGTTATTGACCTAATTAATTGTAAAAAAATACATAATATACCTGTTGTTTTTTGTTCTTGTTGATGAAATTACATTGCAATAATAATAGACAAGATCTTTTACGTTTGAGCAACTCCATTTGAAACGTGTGAACAGAGAATATATGGACTGTTTCTCATATCTTTCTCCCGAGTGGTTATTCAAGTAGTTTCTTTCTCATAACCTTTTTAATCTTAAAAATTGGGGCATATTTGTCATACTTGACCAGACATTTGAACTGTTTCTGAAGCATCAAAAGGCACTATAAAAGGCCAAGAAGAGTAAGAAATGACTCTAAATGACCTTAGGTCACAACACTTGCATTCAATTTTACTTACGACAGGTTGTAACCATTGAGCCACAGATAGTTTCATTTTGGCAGGAGAATCTTATTATGTCAGAGAATTATGCAGCCAAGTTGCAACTCTTATTGATAGCTATTTAAATCTACAGCTGCTTAACAGATTGTGCAAACCAATTTATCCAATTTTATCTCTAGAATTACTAAACCGATTTTTACCGCCAGGCCAGGTAGAGCGTTTTCACCAAACATATTTACTCGTTTATTTCTTCTATACCAGTTTGATTTACATGTAGAGCTTTCTTGGCGGGAATGACCAAATACTGGATTGTTGCAGTCAAAGTTTAGAGAAAAGAGAATTTGAACCATTCTTGTAATCATTGAGATGACTGAAAAACTTGTGCAATATCAACATGTATCTTGCAAAACAAAAGGCAGTCTGAGATGATTTCTTAGTTGAAAACTATCCTAATGAAAACATTGGCAAAACATGTATCCTTCAGAAGATAATTGTTAAATATTCTTAGTATCAAAAGTAAAATTCTTAGTATCAGTGTTAAAGTTTAAGGTTCAACCATTGAAACAGTATTGTAACTTGTGTTTCCATGGAAAAAGCCAAACAAAAATCTGAAGAAGTCAAAAACATGAAAGGCACCATTAAGATGATGACCTGCTTTATTAGTTGTGGTTATAGCAATATAAGTAATTTTTCCATGGAAACCGATAACTTAAAGTAGAAAAACTTGATAACCCCAAAATGCACCAATACACATGAAGTTGTTTGAAACATGAAATTGAGCTATTCCTTACGTTTTTGGAGTTCTGGACCAGCAATTAAATTTCAAGTTGCATTTCCATGGAAATTGCCAAAAATGAATGTAGGAATAAAATGAAAACTAAAAAATGCACCACTTCATATGATGAGTGTTCCATATACTTAGTTTCAATGAGCTAGGCCTTAAAGTTTAAGAGCTCTGGGTCTCCTTTCACAAAGCAACCTTTACTAAGTTTGACCTTGACTCCCATACATTGCACTTAGGTAACCTTAGAGACTTGCCATCTCCTTAGGGCTTTGTGAAAGGAGGCATTGGTCTGTAAACTAAATTTTAAGTTGCGTTTATATGGATATTGCCAAACGTAAATGTAGGTATAAGTTGAAAACGCCAAAAGGCACCATTACACAGATTGATTATTCAATATACAAAGTTTCAATGATCCATGCCTTATGCTTTTTCCGTTCAGTTCTTGTCTTAACAAATTCTAAGTTGCATTTCAATGGAAATGACCAAAAAAACCCAAAAAGCACCATTTCAACTAATGACTGTTCCATTTACCAATTTTCAACGAGAGCGTGTTTTAAAAGTGAAAACGGATGTCTCCCCAACCTCCAACGAATTCTCAAAGTTGTTTTAGAATGATGGTCCCAAAACAATTCTCTTATTGAAAAGACTCAGTCCAAACCCCAAAATGGCAGTTCCACATGTTATGGAGAGGCAGTATACCAAATTTGGTGATGATTGGTCAAATAGTTTTAGAGTTATGCTCGGGAAACAATATGGGAACGTCGACGGTACCTCAACCTAAAAGAATATATCTTGGGAGGAGAAATAATTAGCTAGCCCTTGTGGTGTTTGAGTTCAGGACCAGAAACAAAATTTACTTTGTCCGATGGAAAAGCTCAAATATAAAGGTTGGAAGAAGTTGAAAACCCCAAAAGGCACCAGTCCACTTGATGATTGAGCTAGGTCTTATGGTTTCTGAGTTCTGGACTGGAAAAGAGTTTGCATGGATGGACCAACCGAAGGACAGAGAGGTAGGTCTATCCCCCGAAAACCTTATTGGCAGGGGATAATTTCTTAAGTAGCATCTGTGAGAAGGGAATGTAATGCCTCTCAAACAGTTCAATGATGGAAGAGTTTGTTATTCTCGTATTCAAACCACTGCATGAAAGACAGAGAAAATGAACTATTTACAAATCAGATTTATTTACAAAGGACTATAGTATGATTTAATACAATACTACTTCTTCTTATTTTTCATCTTCATCCGTTTAGATTTTCCTGGTCTTCCTGATTTCTTGTTAAATCTCTGTATTGAAAAAGAATGAAGAGAAATGACATAAGATTCTAGGAGATAACTCAAAATAAAAAGTACTGATTTCGCTTGTCCAAGACTTTCAAAGTAAAAAATACTTCAAATTGATCACATGAATAATGTTATTGGTTATCTAAAGAAACTGAATTCAAAATTGAAAATATGTTAATGTTATATATACAACAAAAGTTTCCAAAGGGTCACACTAGAAAAGCTGCATTTCTGGATATCAAGACCTCTCTGTGTTGGAATGATAAAATGATTTGATTCAGCTATTTCATATTTGAGTAGTTGTGCAGAACCCACCTTATTCTTGCCCATTCCTTGTCCTTCACCAAAACCAGACATGTCTGAGGAGCTCTGTTTTGTGTTGTGTTTAGACCTTTTCTTCTGTCCACCAAACCCAAACTTCTTGTTTTTGAACTGCCTTTTCTTGTTGGGCCTGAAGAATGTAGGAAACCATGACAATAAATCTCTTCAATTAAACTTAAAGAATACCAGAATACATTTCTTTGAGCCAAGAAAGAGTTCTATGGATTATTTCATCAATGACGGATCAAGAGGGTGGGGTGTGGGTTGGGCACCCCACCGCAGAGACTTCCAAATATCATAAATATCATAAATAATATAAGTAAGCAAGGAAAGTGTAGGGTAACAAATTAAAATTCAGTAAACATTCGCAAAAAATTAATACAACCTGCATAATGATAAATTCTTACTTGCGCAAACCACCCAAACGATAATCCTGCATCCAACCCCTCAATCATTATGGATAGATTTGGTTACTTTACTTTCAACAGTTTTTAAATAACCTGATATTCTAATTCCAAATCAAATTAGTATATGTTGCCGAAGTTTTCCTTTGTAATGCACCTGTCAATTTAAGCAAAAACAGGAGTTCTCTTATGAAGAAGTTGAAGCCGAGTTGTAACACAAAAATCGGTTGATAACATATGAACTAAATTTCCATTTATACCAATATTGCTCCTTTGGCAGAATAACACAAAGTCCTGGTTCTAAATTCTTTGCTTAACAGGATTACCATTTTTGACTTAAATACAATAAATGAAGATCCAAAAGTTATATAAGTTCCCAGATATTAAAGGTTTGCATGTTTAAACTGCTAGAGAAAAACAAACATACTGCATTCTCTTCTTGTCCTCGTTCTGCTGGCTCTGTTGTTTCCTCTTGTTGCCCTCGGCACTCACCGCGTCCTCCAGGAAATCTAACTTGTCTAGGTGACCTGTAGACGTAAAATGGTTCTGAACTAAAAACCCAATTATGTACTTGATAAGAATTAAAATTGAACAAATGAACAATAACTCTTTAGATTTTTTTTTCTTATATGAATTAGTGCAAGTAAGATTTTTGCTACTTCATGAGACTTAAAAGGGGTAGAAATTGACCTTAAACAGATGATATCTTGATGGGCTTGAGCTTTTAATTTCTATCAGCCCCAATTTGAAAACACTAGCCTGTAATGTCTACAAGTTATTTTAAATCTATACTTCCAAATAGAAACTTAAAACAGATCATTTCCTACTCAGACCATTTAAATCAATATCAGGGTTGCTGGAAGTAAAAAGGTCTTCTTAAGTATGAAATTCTTACAGGCCCACAGAGCAAGCTGTATCCAACATTTCTAGCTAATGGAAAGTTAACCGGCACAAATCTAGAAGGAATAGATGTAAGTTCTAGCCCTGACCTACCTTTTCTGTATTTCTTTACTGCTTGTAGCATTTCCCTCTTGTCTTTTTGCCTCTTCAACAACACCTCATGTTGAACCTGAAATAAAAGCGTCTCGTACGTCAAGGGAAAGTTCTAAAAACAATTGTTTGTGAAAACAAAATGCTAGTGGGACATTCCTGTTTTTAGGTATTTGGAATTAATATATAACATAATCCACTTGTAACAAGACATTACTGATGGTTGTACCAAAAGCGGATAGAACCCGCCCTTTTAGATAATACAGGAAAAATAAATTGATTTTAATTTACTCCAGTGTGTTATATATTGAACTTTAAAATTGTACATGAACTTTATTGTCTTTATGCCTTCATATAAAGCAATTATCGTATCACAGTTTGGTCAGTGTATCTGAATTCAAAGTGTATGTCTGAATTTTCAACTCACCTTTTTACCATATTTCCTGAGTTCCCGCATTTTCTTTGCCTTTTCAGATCTCTCCATTCCTATTTGCTTCTCTAACAATTTTTCTCGAACCTGTGGGGAAAATTTGTTTTTTTGTAAATATTGCAGAATGTAAAACATTATCATTTCATTATTTCATAGTAAATTTGTTTAAGAAGATATGCGAGCTTAACAACATTAACTTGCTATCAAAACAAACAAATTTCTTCTAATCATAAATAGAGGATATTATATGAGTGTCCATGACATACTATGTTTACGACACGAGTGCCTAATATTAGTATTTCCCGAGCGAGAGCTAGGGATATACTGATATTAAGGCACGAGTGTCGTAAACATAGTATGTCATGGACACGAATATGATATTCTGTTTATTACCGAAGTCGAGAAATCAAAGAAACTAATCAAAATCAACATCCAAGCATAGGCATGGGCGCATTTGGAACACAACGTCACAGGCGAACTGTGATGTCAAAGCATCGTTTTTTACGTGACGTCACAATGAAAAAGTGATATGTTGCCCTAGGGCATTGTATGAAAAATATGAACCCCGATATGATTGCCCTCATAGGTAATAAATTGTCTTTCCTGTAAGCTATCCACTCAGACTAGAAGTCTGCTTGATAACTGATACTTTCCTCTACGACGACGGATAATCGGGATGAGTCATGAGTTGTTTGACCCTCAGAAGAAAGTGTTTGTCATAAAACATATATTCATTGGGAAAAATCTTAAGACATAAATTCTTTTAAAAAAACTTAGGTAAGTGAGTATCATCCGACTTGCGGATGTTTTAACTCCTGATTACCTTTTTCATGTGATCGTCTGATTTGGCCATCTCTGCAAAGTAATCCTCTGGCCTCTTGGTGGGAATACCGTCTTTGTGAAGCAGGGCAATCCCTTTCAGTGTAGATGCTTGTGCCTGACAGTAACTAGCACAGAAAATCATGTCATCAATGTATGAAAACAAGGAAGCCAGTTCAAAACTCTTGCACCATTTGACAGCCATATTCAACATTCTTTCTCATACTGATAATATTTAATAAAAGTTCTCATATTGCATCAAAATTATTTCAGTGGTGTATGTATGGTTATTTCATTACTGACCCATTCTAAATAAATTTAGATCCACAGTTTTTCGTATGTTGATCGATAACAACAGCTGTAAATTTCTACTGCTGAGCCAAACAGAAAATATACCTCAACTTACCTTGACCGTCATGAGACACAAAAAACATGGTTAGGCCATTTTGATTGTGCATGGAGCTTAACTTAATTGGGAAAGCTACGAACAATTAACATAAGCATTTTGATGAATAACCTGTTTGTTGAGATGTATTTAGATATAAATTTTTAATTTGCAAATCTTTGTGTAGTTTCCTGGTGTCAATGACTAAACTTATCAAAAAAATTTACAACCTGAGTAATAGTCACATTGTTAGAGTAAAACACCTGCAACCTTTAGTTAAATACTGACAAAAAAGCTTGGGGGGAGAACAGAAAACTGATTGAAACCCTAGTTAAAGATATACATTAATGAGTTTTGTGTGACGTCTCATACATGCCCATGTTAGATCCACTGAATTAACGTAATAAAGAACTGTTCATATCTAAATTTATTAAATTGACTGCTTATCCATTGTAAAATGTAAAACTCACAATTTCATTTCCCTCTTGAAGTCGTCATCCACATCCACCTCATCAAAATCTGTGCCAGGAGGGGGCGGGGCTGGTTCATTTGTCAAATCAAGCCTCTCAATCCAATTGAGGTTCTGTTTGAACTTGGTCAGCTTAGCCAGAGTACCCTCCTAAACGCCAAATTAAATAATGACACTATTGATTCTCAACTTATCCATCACTCCTAGTATGTAATAACCTGGAATATATGGAGTTATTTTATTTAGGAATATAAAGAAGATGTAGTCCATGCTTAATCTTTTTTTTAAAAACTTAATTTGTAACAATAAATTGAGGGTTTTAGATCATTTTCATCAGGTTTCAAAGTCTAAACTGTGAGGGTATTTCTATTATTGTCTAATGATTAATTAAAGGCTAACAATGATCCAATCTTTTAAACTATTTCTGGAGTTCAAATATATTCTCTTGTTTACCTTGTTGTTGATGAAAGTCTTTGGTTCCTCCACTTCATAGTTGAGTCCTGGTTTTAACTTCCCACTGGCAAAGGCTGCTTGCAGCTGAAAAATTAATATCAATGTATGGATTTTTGTAACTATCTCTGCTCTTGGATGGTTCCATTTCATTTTTACTGTACACGGTTCTTATGACTTTCTGAGTGTGCAAATAACACCCTGGTTAATACACAATTGATTGAAATACCTCAAAGTGCCACATTACTACCCTGGCTTAAGATAAACATCACTCCTTTTACTATTCTGGACTCGTTAGGAATATGCAACTGAGCAGCCAATCAAAGAGCTTTATGGTTAACTGTAGTGGTAAAACGATTCATCGATAGTATTGCATCGTCTACTGTGGATATGAGTGCATTGACGCAAAACACATATTGACAATATATCAGGATTTTTATATTGTGAGGGTCCATGATATATCGATATATCGCCACAAGAGACAATATATCCCGATATTATTTATCAAACTTGTTTTCAAACAAATACATTTATAAAGTGAAAGAATCAAGATTATATTCTTTTTTAGAAAAATTTACAGTGATTAGACAAACAGGAAATATATAATATCTCTGATACTTCATCCACAATTTTAGAGTGTCTCTGATTTAATGACTTTCATCAATGTGATGTTTATGAGAGGTTGGTATCTAAGTAATCAGTTTTTATGTGATATTTATTCTGCTTTCTGAAACTGTGCAGCATCGGGATAGGTATTGTATCGCAACGATAGTGTCGTGATGATAATCGTCTCGCAGCTTCCTTAGCAATACTTAGTGATGTATCATCTGGCCTCATAAAACTTGAATCGGGATATATTGTATCGTCACTAAGGCCAGGGTGCACAGGTTGGTTAACTGTCATAATGCCATCATTTCCAAACCAGGTATTCAATTGTACCGCTTGGTGAACAGAGGCACATTTCAAATAAAGTCTCTCTGCCTAAGGGGATACTACAAGTCTCAATGTGTGGCCGGGAATCACCCATCAAACTATCAGCATCTCCAGCAATGAATCTGGTAAGCCACCCGTCCGGTGAGCTAAGTCTGATGTTAACTTCACTGATAACGGTCAATTGAGCAATGCACTGCACCTTTTGCCACCATGTAAGATCTTTATTATTATCTTAGAATCGGAGCACAGTTACATGAAAAACTAGTAATATTATAAAAGTAATTATGCATAGTTTTTCTTATGAGGGTTCTTGGAGAAATTTGTCCGGTCTTTCTTGGCACCCCTTGATTGAAAGTTTTGAAGGAAATTACTCATTCAATATTGTATAAGGGCTCATTTATTCAGAAATCAATGCCCTCCTGCAACCCGTTAGCCCTCAGTCGAACAACTAGGATCGTGTGATTATGAAATTCACACATTCAAATTAGAGTTCAAGTTGTCATATCTGCAAATTAATTGTTCATGAAAATATATTTTGAGTGAAAAAAGTACTTTGTATTTTGTGGGTGCATTTATTTATTGATAATTTTCAGACACTAGTCCTTAATATAATTTTATTATCTATTTAATATATCATCAAGGTAAGACAGAGTCCTACTGAATGAACAGACAAAAAAAACTGGGAAAAGGCTATCAACTGAACAGTTTTACAAAGCTTATAACATGCTTGATAATGCCACCATTTTCATCATTTTAATCATTTTATTGTCAAAAAGCAAAGCTTACAGTTTACTGACCTGTTATAATTATATGAATTCATTGGAAATAGCACGCCGCTAATGCCTGAAATATTGCCCAAGCGGCGTTAAACAATAACTCACTCACTCATTGGAAATATTTCGGATGTAGACTAGAAATGCATAACTTCCCCTTATTGCTACAATTTTAATGGAGTTGTAAAAATGTCACAGTTGGCAAAAATTAATAAATTAATGAATATAAACATACAGTATATTCTGTTAACGAGTCTTTATAGTGAGATAATAAATAAACTATCTTGGAACAGAAAGGTTTCATATTCAGTTGAAAGCATTTACTTGGATGTCTATTTCACATTTCTGTTTTTATTCAAACAAGGCACTTTGTCATGTTATCATTGTTACCTCTTCGTCAGAATCCATGCTTTCATAATCGGTTGAATCTGAGTCAGACATTTTCACGATTCAGTTTTGCCAACACGTGCAGTTTGTAAACAGGAAGCGGAAATGATATTAACAACTTGATGTTCTCTTGCAAAATAAAAAAAATATAACATTAGAATAGAAATATATTATTAACATAAACATAAAATGCGTTTATTTTTCAATTAAAACAAACATAACGATCCATACATTTAACAATGTTACAAAACAAAGTAAAATACGGAAACACGCTATCAAAATATTACGAAGGAACATGATTTGAGTAATCTCGCGATGTAAAATCTCGTTGCCGAAGTCTCGCCCTCTGCCAAGTTTGTTTGAGGACAAGTGAAGAAATATGGGGAACATGGTCTATTCATACGTTACACATGCAGACACGGCACCAAATATAAATAAACCGGCCACTTTTGACCCTATGCTTGGATTTGAAAATGGTCGCAAAGAGAGAAGTGAGATTCTTTTTATAATAAAAACAGTATAACTTAGCAATTGCTACTTGTCAGAAGTGTCAGGCTTGAAGTTGAATAAATTGAGCTTCTGATGGATCTCCTACATACCTTAGCTGAGTTTATAGTCATGCTTTTTAAAAACATAATAAGGCTTGTTACAAATAAAATAAATCTGTTGAAATAATGTTTTGATATATGTTTGATTGCTACATATGTTTCTGGAATAACAATTGTAACCTAATGTAACTCATTAATGATTAACTTAAGGTTATTCCACTCAATTTAAAATAGATGTTTTATTTGAATTTGATAGTTTATGAAATGATTTGCCTTCTGAAGAACAAATGTCTTGCTACAGCTGTCCAAGCAACACGTGAACAACTTGACAGAGCTCGGATTCCTCTTGATAAACGTGACTACTGTGTTGATGACTACCTTTCGTTTCTTCGGTGTCGGGAAGATAACTACCCTATGGTTGGAAAATGCTCTCATGAAAAACATGTTTATGAAAACTGTGAATATCAAGAGTAAGTAAACACAATGCAGGTCCCTGGACAGCCATGTATATAAGATTACATTTATGTACATAAATTTTAATTGAAACTCTTATAGTCTTTCCATTTTTCAAAGAACAAGTTGAAATATTTTGTTATGACAAATAAATCAATAAAAATGGGACCCAATCGGTTTTAGCTTCTCAGTCTTTGATTAAACAAGGGTCAATCCCATTAGCATATGTAAATTGAACATGACTGATAAATAATTAACAAGAAACCTCTTATTGGTATCTGGGTATGTTTTGATGTTCTTCTTTTATTAACAAATTTATGTCAACTTCTTTCACAAGTGTGAAGTGTATTCAATAAAATGAAAAACCAAAAAAGGTACCGTATTCGACTTAATAACCGCCCACTCCCCTATAAGCGCCCACCCACCACGTTTTTGAGTGAACAATATGCGTCCTGATTTAGCGCCCACCTATCAACATTGCTTACCCTTGCATGCTGATTCATTGAGGAAGGTTTTTCAGTCTTGCAATAAGTCTTTTACTTCCACTAAAGTGAAGAATACAGGGTATTTCAAGACCCCCAGCCACCACCAAAATGATAAAACTTATAAAACTATATTTCAAAGACATGTGTATCGTAAGAAAACACTTTCAAGACTAAACTTGAGGACAATTTTTATCGTTTTAATTAGCGCCCCCTTTTACCAATTTTTAAAGCGCCCCGGGCGCTTATCACGTCGAATACGGTATCTGTATCCAGAAAAGCATTTTTTATTCGTCTTGTCCAAGCAAGTTGAGGTTTGACACCCAGAGATTGCTTTACTAAAGATCAAAAGACCTTTTAGACCAACAAACCAAACCAGGCTAAATTGAAAGCAATGTACAATACATTAATTTGGATTTGTTGGCAGCTAGACATTCGGAAAACAGTCGAAAAATTTTGTTTTCCCGATTTAAACTATGTCACAGGCAAACCTGACGTCTCTCAAAACGGCACCTGGTTAGATCTATAGACATAATGCGCTGGAGCTTTTTAGATTTCATTTCAATGGTATTTGGATTATACAAACATTTCAGGACTTTCCTGAGGGTCATATTGAACACTTTTGAATATAATCTATGTGCTGCCATGATAATAATTTTGTCTACAGGTAACCAAAGTTTCAAATTGAACTGCCTTATTTGATTCACTAGTTCCAGTAAGTGCTTGCAGGATTCGATACAATAATGAAGTCAAACAATTATCTTTTGAGCCACTCACAAAAAACACTTGAAAATCAATCATCTGCATCTTGATGAGTATCGCTGACATACAAAAAAAAATATACCCCCAGTTATGGCCTTTTGTAGGTAATAGTATAAATTAAGGTTAATATTCTCAACTTCTTCTTCTTCATCATATCGTCTTTCTATCCATCAAATATGAACACTGACATGTATTCTTTGTACATCTTGGTCTGAAGACGCTCCTTGAAGTGAAGACTGTTTTATATCGGAAACGTAATTTTGTGATCATAATTTATCTCAAATGATTTCATTTGATAAACTAATTTCAGTGATAACTACCAACCAGTTAAGATTTTGATAAAACAAATTTTCATCTAGGTAAGAAATAATTTTCAATATTGATTTTTTTTGGTACCTTCTGCAGTAATCTTGAAAAACATAGTTAATAATATGACAAATTAGTGTCACTTTTCAGTTATCAGGTTTTAGTCTTTTAATGAGAAATTAATTTTCATTTATGTATGATGCAGTTATGTTTTCACCATATGGTCGGTCGTTAATAGTTTATGATGCATGGTAAATGTTTGTTAATAATCTTTCAGTTATGTTTTACGGATGAAGGAGTATGAGCGAGAACGACGACTCCTTGAGCGACAGAAGAGGATAACCAAATCTCAGGCAGCAGAGGAGCTAGGGGATTGACTCTGTAGAGAGACTAAATGAATAAGTAAATAAATCATTGTAAATATTGAAAGTGTATAAAAGTGATTGTATGTGTGTTAGGTTGCCATACCCTCCAGCTTTTGCCATAGTGCAGTGGCGGATGGGCCCTGTTTCATTTAGAAATAATAAAACTTGTCGAACTCAATCCTTTGGTCTTTGGTCTTTTGGTTCAGCAGCCTCGACTAATAGGGCTGCTATTATAAGTTATAACATTCCGTCAAGGGTGACATAGGAATATATGATTCCTGCGAAAGGTTTTATGCAACGAGCATTCCGTTCCGCATGTTGCTTAAAACCTTTCACGGGAATAATATATCCCTATGTCACACTTGATGGTATGTTATAACAAATTTATCTTACCGAATGTCTTAATGTTTTATTAAAAAGACAAACGGAAATGAACAACACCTATGACCTGATCATGTGACTTTGAACAACACCTATGACCTGATCATGTGACTTTGACGTGGAAGCACGCTTTTCTCATGTAGCGGGGTATAAGGGATTTATCATCCCTAGGTGATGGTGTATATGAATATTTGTTTAGGGTCAGTTGGACCAATCAGAGATTGGCATTCTTACAAGAGGAAGGATAACTGTTTTTGTCAAGTTTCCTTTGCCGCTGAACAATGTATTTAGCTATAACTTTTCCCAATTGAGTTTTTAGAATTTGTGTACATAACCTCGTACTTCTCATGTCAGCAGTTATGAAATTCATAAAACAATCCTTGTAAACATAGTAACTTGATAAGTTTTGGTGTTATGAGGCTCTTATTTGGTGTACGTCATCTACAGAGGTTTTTGCTATGATTTGCAGAAGGTCAAGGTCACAGTGAGGTCATGACTTATGCATGCAAGTTTATGTTGAAAACCTCCCTTGAAGTTTAAGTGGATATCCTTTGAGTACTCTTCTCTTCAGCACTTTGAAATTAGATAAGTACAAATTCTCTCTTTTCAGATATAATATGATTGTTATAGTCATTGAGAAGTGATCAGATTGGATGACCTTGAATGTCAAGGGAGATCATTAAAAAATAGAGCCATTAGTTCTGTAGTTTCTCAGGCTATCTATAATTTATAGGGTTTACTGGGTTTCCATTTCTTGGCCACAGAATCACCAAATCTATATATTAAAATCCCCCCATCCTGCATCTGCGTATTTGTATCTGCATTTTATTAGCTTCTTTAAGAACCTGATATTCATCGGGGCCTTAACCCTCAAATCACTTACGACAGGTTTCACAACGCTAATTATAAACTCAAAGTGTCGGCCAAAGAAAACAAAACATTTCTAACTCCATGCAATGTTGTCTAGCAGGGCCTCGTGTGTAGGAGATAAAGAGAGCTTAGAAGTCAGAAAGCACGGCCTATGATATTTTGATGACTATCTAACCACATACAGAGCTGAACACATTTTACTTTAGAAAAATATGCTTTATTTACAATTGCACTGAAAAAAGCAAAGACCTACAAAGAAATAACAGACAAGATACAAAATTAATGTATAGCAAAGATAAAGCATAAAAAATAGCTCACAACACAATCTATATCCATTCAAGCATTATGCAACTTTCTGACACTCTGTACATCTCCCTGATAAAACCTAAGCCTTGAGCTCATCCTCTGCACTTTCATTAACTTTAAAAATGGCTTTCAATTCAAGAACATAGATTTCCAACTACTTTGGTATGATCTGACCATATTTTGTACTTTGTACTAAAGTTTGCAAGAAAGACAATTATCAAAATACATAACTACCATAATAATGCAATGAATAACCACACCTCTTCAAATCCGGAAGACATTATTTTACATGTTTTTATTCACTAACAAAAATACATATGCTTCTAAATTTTATTTTACCGTAATATGACATTTAAGATTACAAATTCCAAAGTTTAACAGTTTCCTCAACAAATACAAACATTTATTTTCTGTATTTGCAGATTTTGACATGATTTTTATGCCTGAGGTGGCTCACAGTTTCCCCGAGATTCAAACTATTCAATATATTAATTTAAGCTCCTTCAACTTTGCAAAATACTGTTTTTGTCCTCACAGCTGATTTGAATAAAAAATACTGCCATATGTACATTATTTGGTACTCATAGTTTTAAACAACGTTTAACACAGATCTGACAGAATAAGGTTTCCTATCAAACAACATGCAACAGAAATATAATACAAAATTTTACTCAAATTTTGAGAAAGGGTTAAAAAGAGATCAATATGCCCATGGAAAAAATCCCACTACCAATAAATAGTTAATATTAATGTATAAGATTTTATTAAGTATCACTGACTAATATCTCAACATCCTTGATCAAAACTGCAACAAATTGTTTAAAAGGTAATGCACCGGTATGTAGTTGCCAAAATCACAGTAAGAAATTGTGACAAAAGACGCCAAAATCAGACAGGAAGAGTATGTGCTACATATAAATACATATATATATATGATTAGAAACACTGCAAACAAACAATCATAAGAGTAACATCTTCAAAACAGGTGCCTAGTCATACCGCCATGGTAAACTCTCTAACAGGGCAAATTTAAGCATTTCATTATTTTTCATGATTTACCAAATAGGGTACAATACTTTTACTACAAATACTACAATAAGTTTGTTAGATAATGAAAATTGAAAATGCTTTACACAAAAATTTTACAAGAACGTTTTCCCTTGTACCAAATAGGGCTCTTGGTTTCAATTCATAACAATAGTTTGGCTAAGGATGTTGAAAAAGGAAAAAAGAAAATAGCTAATACACCAATTTTTAGAAGAATTGACTTTCATGATAAGAATGAGGACCATGTTCAAAGGCAAACAAAAGCCTTTTTTTATGTTACATGAACATTGGCCTACATTTTTAAGGTCTATCACAACACCTAGATCGAAGGATGCACCATGCATTAACATTAGATAATTACTTTCATTGTGAAGCATGAGTAGGTCAATCATATTCCTTAACTCTGGGAGTTTGCAATTGGTATACATAGATTTATCATCCAAAACTGTGTTCCACATGAGATATCGCTTGTGGAAGATCAAGCGATATCGCCTAGGAGCTATTGTTTTGACAGTAGATTTTGAACAATGCCCTATAACAGTCAAGTTCAATGCTATGGCATCATAAACATGATGAAGTCACTATGCTATGACATCACCGCACTTAGAGGCTTAGAGATGTGCAGTGTTCAGAAATATACATTTTTCACGGAATCAAAATGAAAAATGATTTTGGATGATAAATAGAATCTCACACAAGTGTCTTCTGATATCAAATATATCAACCCTCGTTGATAAAAGTAAAAATATCCAATCGCGGATATTTGCAACTGTTATCAACTCGTGTTGATATATTTGATATCAAAAGACACTTGGGTGAGATTCTCTATATATTTGTAACATGTAGTTCATGAACAATTCTAGAAACCAGAAGGCTTTCTGGCCACGTATCAACTGGCCCCAAATGACTGGTAGACAGGCGTATCATTCAGACACCGCTCTTCCTTCATAGCTAACAATGGTCATCTACAAGATTTGTTCCAAATGTCTAGAGATGTGGTAAATGTGTATCATATAATTCTCTTCATGAAGACAGACATCAGCAAAATGACAGTCATAAAGACTAAATAAATGTATATGAGCAATTTTACCATGGTCGATGAGCAAATGAGTGTTAATGAACATATAGAACAAACATCTGAGCTTAGTGCTTATAATATACTTAAATTCATTCCAAAGGGTAAACATATCTATCAATATTTAACATCACAAGTTTTGAAATTTGAATGATTATCTTAAGCTAAGTGAATAAGACAATGTGAATCTTAAGCTATATTCATGATTGTACAGACAGTAAGATGGAAATTAAATAACGAAGTATGACAGTGGAGAAATACAATAGATATGCAATACCCTAATAGTTGAATGCAATACTGCAGACTATATCATTACGTCCACATATGTATATAACATTGGCCTCAGACTTCCAAAGCTTTTTTAATACCAAGATTCTCCACAAACAATGACTTCAGACAATTTCAATACTTAAAAAGCTTTGAAAATCTTAGCCCAAACACGGAAGAATTTTTCACTAGCAGCTGAGGAGATCAACTCTCTTTCTTCAGCCCATTTTTGACGGGGACACCATTTTCTTTCTGAGTTTTGGATCTGGGTTTGAGGTAGGCCTTGCGGTAGAAGTCTGCGAAGAGGATGAGGAAGATGAAGGCATAAGCGCCAATCCAGTAAATGAAGAGAACTGGGTAGTCGCAGTCCCGGAACAGGAGCTGGGTTGAGTGGATCACCACTGTGATGAACTGGGTCTGGAATGATAGATATACATGTGCAATAATGAAACATATGACACTGGTTATCTTTTACCATGATTATGGTTATGAACTGCATCTGAAATGTGATTTCAAGATCATAATCTGCACACATTAAGTATGTGTGAGTGAGTTGGGATTTAATAAGTTATCAACCATAGGGAAGTATATAGAGATTATTACCCGAGGAAGTGTGTCATATGACTTATTAGAAACGAGTGTGGATTTTTGTATTATACACAAATTTTGTTATACACCAATTTGCAAAAGTTTCCTTAAAGTCGTATGGCACACTTCTGAGGACAATAATTTCTTTATTACTGATTCTATTCCATTTCAAACGCATGGAAATATTCAGAAAATGGCCTCCTTCATTTGCAACGGCCCGCTACACTGATGTAACAAATAATGGTTCTATGACGTCACAGAGACTACGTACAGTAACTCGCGTTAAACAATCGTTGCTAGGTAAAAGTGATATGTGATATTTGCTCATATTGAAAATATGTCACTGTTAATGATTAACCATATAGATAATAAATAATATTGGTTTGTTTTACACAGGTGATAAACTGTGTTTGGAATAATATTTATCATCAAAAATGTTTATGGGACATCAACACATTTGGAGTCTACGGTTGGTGCTGTGCAGACATGAATGTATTTCATGAAAATGTAATGAAAAATTATTTTCGACGATAAACATAGGCCTCTTATATCAAATATGTCATATTTATCAACACTTGTTGATAAAAGTACAAATATCCTCGGCAAGCTTTGGATGTTTTGTAACTTTTAAAATTTCATGTTGTTAATTTGATAACACAATACACATGGGAGAGATTCTCTTTATTGAGATTACTATATGCAAAAATTTTGTATATTACACTGAACTCATGGAATGGAAATGTGGAATAACATAGAGATAATTAGATAAGAAGTTACACCATAAATTATTCGTCATCTTCAACTTTTATGATTTCTATCAAAGGAATTATAAAGTTATATGCGCATTAAGTTGAGGCCACTCACAATCTGGAGGGTTGTCATGTAGCGCTTCCACCAGAGGTATTTCTGGAAGGCGGGGCCGAGCGCGGCCAGGAAGTAGTAGGTGTACATCATCAGGTGGATGAAAGAATTGAACGTTGAGTGGAACGTACCAAATCCACCTGAAACACAAAATCACATGCACATAAAATGTATTGAAGACTATTCATGTTAAACTTAAAGAATCCATTGAAGCAAGTCTATCTAGTCTTAAAACTAACAACCAAGGGGTCGGTACACATGGAATAAGTATTTGGTTCTTTAGAAGAGATATAAATAGATCTATAGAGCCTGGATACTGTGCACCTTATGAGAGGAAAATGGATAATTAAGTTTTCAAGCTATGATACCCGTTTACCAAGGAATGTGTACATGATATTTCATCTTTTTTTTTGGAAGGAAATAAGTTTCAAGGTAGGGCCATAAAGCCACAAAGCCAACAATTTATAGTCCCCATTGGCTAAGACAGATTTATTTTAGTTATTTGGTACTCTTACAGCCTGTTGATTTGGGCTAATTGGTTACATTTGGATTGATGAATGCACAAACCTACACCAACCGTGGTATGATACCCATTTACCAAAGAATATGTACACAAGATATATCCTTTTTGGGTTTTATTTGAGAAGAAAATAAGTTTCAATGTAGGGCCACATAGTCACCAAGCCAATTATTCATAATCTCCTTTTGCCAAGATACAGCTATCTGGTGCTCTTGTAGCCAGTGGTTGTTGGCAGATTGATGATATTGAGGATGATAAATTCAGAACCGTTGACCAATCCAGGTACATGATGAGTTGATATAGACAGAACAACAGTATGAATACTAACCTGGGACGAACTTGACCCCGAACCACCAGGAGATGGGCATGATGCCATGATGGAACACGTGTAGGAAGGACACCTGGTTGAACTTCTTCCTCATAACGAAGAATATCTGGAGGACACAAACAGGGGGGACATTAAAGACGTTTTTTAAATAATAAAAATACTTTATAAAGCCCAAAGGAATTCACTTTCTATTAGAACAGAGCTGGTTAAAATACAAGTCACCAAGAGCAGAGCAGTCATTTATTGACATTGTTCACATAAAGAAACATTTTGCATTTGATAAGGGTTTAATTAACAGCTTCAATTATGGAATCATGGAATGAATATATTTCACATAGTTATAGTGTTGAAACATTTCAAATCGAGAGATGTCAAAAGATTGGAAGTGTTGCCTCCGTGCATTCATAGGAAAGAACATTCTTTTATCAGCATTCGAGACTAAACAAATAAAATTTCTTTGTATTTTGACATTACATGAGATTCTTTGATTGATTTTTATAGTGAGTGAGTGAGTTATTGTTTAACGCCGCTTGGGCAATATTACAGCCATTAGCGGCGTGATTGATTTTTATATGCTGGGAGTATCTCAGATGCACCTTAGAGTATTTACATACACTACAGTGTCCAAAATACAAAGTATGTCTACTCACTGTGTCAAAGAGTTCGATGAACTTTGAGAAGTAAAACATCCAACACACTTTTGCCATCTGTAGAAAGAAAGATATGTTTTTATCACTGCCCTTTTTGGGATGTTGACGTACAATCAATTAAAAATATTACACATGAAATGATTAAGTATGATGTCACAGTGTTAGCAGCAAAGCTCCAATGTCTTATGAGCTATTTCTTTTCCATGTTATAATTCTGCTTAATAACATTTTAAACACATCATACCTGAAAGGTCAGATGAGCTTATGGCATGGACTATTGTCAGGCGTGCAGAACCACAACCACAACACCCCCAAAGCTGAAATTTTATGGTGATATACCTTAAAACTACAGGGCTCCAGATAATTATCTGGACTCAGGGGTATTTCACTTCTCAAAATAAAAATTGAGGAGTAAATATACCACATGAAAAGAACTAGGAGTATTTCAAGGTTTATCGTTATCAGATCCTCATTTCAAGTTTGCATCTTTTTCGATGTTAGTCGTTGATTATATTTTCCACACGTTAAATCTGTTAATAAACGAATGATTTCTCTTCAACGAAATATAAACTCTGTATTCTTTGTTTTCATACAGTTTGGCATCAAGTTGGCCACTGTTCAAAATGTAAAGATCAGACATGTAGAAATGAAACTTTATTTTGACAAGTGACGACCATTCCTGTAAACAAATATCTGACTCGTATTCTGAGAAAGTTGTGCGTATCTGTCACTCATTGATTTCATTTTTAATGCGTATATACGATTTACATGTCCGTATTTTACGCAGATACGCATCTTATCTGGAGCCCTGAAACTAGGTGATCTGAATTTGTAGCAATGGGACTGTCTCCCCACTGCCCCCTCCCCCCCTCAAATATGGGTGTCGCAGGCACTTTCCTAAAATCTTCTTCTCAAAAAGCAATTGACAGAGGCCAAAATTTTAAAGGGTAGCAAATGACATTATTCAAATTTGACCCTCCCCCCACCCCTTCAAATATGAGTGTCAGGATGTCCACCCCCAATATTCTTTTGTTTATTCTCCAGAAAGTTTTAATTCTAGGAATCTCATATGTTGAGTTTATCAATTGTTTATCTGTTAGAGAATAATACAATAATTGATTAGCCTTTCTTTGAGACTAAAAAGAATGATGTTAGATCCGACTCACCCTAACAGCTTGAGGAGAGTTTGAGTAGTCAACTGGTTGACACCCCAGACTGTACCCCGCCAACCAGCCTGACGCAAGGAACTGAAACAGAAACAGCAATCAAGTCAAATGCAGGAATCTGTTTATGAACTAGCAATATACTGTCAAACAAGTAAAACATCCAACACACTTTTGACATCTGTTGAATCAAAGATACATATGTTCTTATTACTTTCCAGTTGAGAATATTGTTGTTTGATAAAATATCAATGCTATTATGCTGTTGCATGACTTGAACATCCTTTTTTCTATCATTTCCCATGCATCAGTGGGTTCAATTAATTCTTTTTGCCATTTTGCTTAGTATTTAGAAGCTGTTTCCCCTCCCCCCCCCCCCCCCCCCCCCCCAGTTCTGAGTAAATCATAAATGTCTTTACAACCCTTTGGTTCTCCAATAATGTTTTGTAACAGAAAGGGCAAAATTGGGAGCTGGATTTTGTTTTCAATACAGACATAAATAGTTTTGCAGTAACATTTAATTGATTCAATTATTCCCTGACATTTGAAAAAATTAGTTTTTCATCCAAATAAGATTCTTATTTGTTCAACATCTAGAAATTTATCATTGCAATCAAACATGATGTAAATTATTCCATTACTTGAGTAATGTTTACAACATATTGGTTTTCCATCTATTTTTAAATTGTCATTCAACCATAGAGGTTGTGCTAGGACATCTGTTGCAATTTTAGCATTTCTGCTTTTTTTGTTATAAATTTGAAGTGTCTTTCCAAATATGGTTTGTTTGTGGTGTTATAAAATTTTAAAGTATGTGTTGTATGCATGTCTTTATAAGCTATCAATGTAGCATTACATATATTTTTTTGTAAGTTTCCTTATTTTGTAATCAGAGTTGGTTATTCTTTTAATCCATGATAATTTTTGTGATTGAATTATACTTGTTATATCTTGGGCTTGTTCATAATCTTAGTGACAGTCTCCTGACTGACTTTGTCAGGGTTGTTTCTTCATATAAACTTAAAGCAAATGTCTCCATTTCTCTTATCATTTGTTCACTCAGGTTTGGTAAGGATACAAATAAGTGATTAAATTGTGGTAAAAGTAAGCTTTTTAATATAGCTTTTTACCTATAATTTTTTAGTCTTATGTTTATCTTTATTGTTGTCTTCTATACCCACAGACCCTGTACGCACCTCCACAAAGCAGTATGTCGACAGTATGACCATACAGAAGTTGTACACCAGGAGCAGTCTCTTCATCTCAAACGGTTTCCGGTTAGCCATAATGGAGGGTCCCATCATCACGATCACCACATAAAGCACACAGATCACAAAACTTGGCAGTGGAGAATCCATCATGAACCAGTCGGCTACGCGAGGATCTGCGAAAATAAATCATATCTAGAGTCTAGCTGGGTGAATTTGGATGATGATTAATTCCATGTTTCACTTTAATATATTTGAAGTAAGAATCATCAGAAGATGACACATCCCATCGATCCGCCATTATCTGTTACATAATTTTTGTAATTATGTAATAAAAAATTCTAATATGACCATTGAGCAGAGATAAAGAAACATATGATCAGCAATTTTTTAATTCTTTTCCAGAAATTAAGCCATCCCTGTAAAAAGTCCAATTTCTACTTTTTTACATGGAAACACCCCACTTCCAAATTCTGAAATATTCAAAGGTCAAATTCAGTAGGTGGGTAATATATATGCCAAAATTCAGTATGTTTTGATAAACATTTTTGGAGTTCTCTTCTAGAAACAAAGCTAGCACTGCAAAGAGTCCTAATTCAAAACATTTCCATGGTCAAAAGGAACCATGAAAATGTTCAGAATTCTGAAAATATCAAAATTTACCACTCCAGTAGGTGGGAAATGCTCATGCAAAATTTCAGAAAGTTCCAATGAACAGTTTTGGAATTCTGCTCTGGAAATAAAATGATTATGGATGGAAGGACAGACATCCAGACTTATAATTCCTACCAGCTTTAAGCATGATCTCGTCGTATGACTTCATGGCCTGCGCTACAAGACCCGCCATTTTGGTGAGTTGACCTCCTTCACGAGAAATGATTTCCCACGACTACGATCTGCAACAAATGGAACAATGATCATGTGAAACAATCATGCAATACATAACCTTACTAATTCCCGCCCACAGAGGTTAATGAAATAACTTCTTACCTAATAACATCTGTTACATATGAAATGGACAATATTGAGGGCTTGGGATAGACACCTTTGTACCATGTACATTTTATAGGGCTTTTAGTCATTTTCGAAATTAGCAACATGGGCATGAGCAACGCCCAGGCAAAAGAATACCAGTCTTCCTTCTTCTTATCTATTCCTATTTCAAACATTGCTGATAACACAAATATCCATGACTGCTAAATTAGTACAATATAGCATTTGTTGACATATCTCACAATATATGAGCAAGTATATATACATCCTTTGTATGAGTTACCCCCATGGAAAGTTATAATAAAATCATTTAAACATTCCCTCTAATTTGATTAAGGAGAAAATAAGTTGCCCTTTTTTCATATTTTTTTTTTAACCTAACCTTGTCTACAACACCTCAAAACAGCATTTGCTGATAATCAAATATATCCTAAATTTCTTTCTATCACGCATAGATTCATATATAAGTGAAGATAGGTGAGGTGATATGGGGTTTAACGCTGCTTTCAAGGTTATTTCCCTTATATAGCGGCTGCTAGTATTATTGCAGGGAGAAAGCCTGCAACACCATTGTGGCGAGGCATTGTGGTGAAACCTGCGAACCATGGGTGGTTCTACGCTGCAATTCAGTGAACTTATTACGTGTAGAACAGTTCTCTATTGTAGATTAAGTTGCCGGGCCCCGGCGGGATATGAACCACAGACCTCTTGATCGGAAGAAGCCGAATGCCCTACAACTGCGCTATCCCACAAGAGAAGGATTTCATTTTTGTGTTGCATGCTGAATTTTGTTTACATGTTACCCAATGATGCGCTGTTCCGCCCACACAGATACCCAAACTTTAAATCCTTTTTAAATTCAATCAACCAAACAGCATCTGTGGCTGTTTTCAGGGGGTTTGTTTTACACCTGTAAACAGCATGAACGCCTCCCCCCCCCCCCCCCCCCCCCCCCCTTTCCCTCCCCTTCCCTCAGGCAAAGAGGATTTAAAACTCATTTCCTATCAACACGAAACCTCGTACAAATTAAGATATACAGTACTTCTTTATGATATGATGTCAATATTGATAATTTTAAGACGGCATCTCATTAACCATGGGGAACCTTATCTACATAACACTGTTTTCATTTTAAACTGCTCGAATGAAATGTGTCGTCTAGCAATGAGACGATAGTCACCTATTGATAACGGTATGCGACGAATGTAAGATACGAGACAAGTACCGTAGCGCACATGCTTGAGCCGGTGATCGACCGTCTCAACATGCTTCTCCCTGTCATGGTCGGTTCTGTCATGCGGCGTGCACTCAACTTATTCCGACCAACTTCTCCTGACAGTGCATCAAAATATCAAATAATTCAGGTGTATGTCAAATCTTACCTTGATGAATGAACACTTCACCCCCTTGTAGAGAGGATCTCCTATCAACGAGATGGGCAGGGTTGGTATTTCCCTCAAACAACCGGCCTAGTAATGCGCATGCGCACTGTCGATTGACCTTCGATCGCCTAGGCGCACGAAATGCAAATTGATAATGGCGTGAGAGGGAAAACTGTCACACCATAGTCCAGTTGACCACTGCTACGCCTCTCCATGACCGGTCAAGCATTATTGAAACTGGTTGCCAGGGCAGCAAGTAGTCACCCATGAAAGAACAGCGGGACGTTATTAATAAAGTGTGTTAGAGAGAGGAAAGAGAAGTCAAATCGATTAAAACAGTTTATAACAGTGTGTGAGTTTGTAACGTCATTGGGAACAGTTTACAACAGTGTGGGATTTTTACCTCATTTTGGAACATTATATAACAGTGTGCAAGTTTGTAACGTTATGGGGAACAGTTAAAAACAGTGTGTACGTTTGTAATGTCGAGGACAACAGTTTGTGTAACTGTGTGTAAGTTTGTAACGTCGAGTGCCGCTGACAGTGAAATTGACTTAATATTAATATTTGCAAAATATTTTGACTCGCTGTTTTATGGTTTATTTTTACATGAATAAATGATATCATGTCCTCGAAACTTTGATATCGAGATGATGAGAACATGTTTAACGAAAGCTATTACAAACCGTTAATTATATAGTAAATACGATACGAAGCCAAAAATATCAAATTGGAGCATTTTCTTTAACATCCATACAGACTGTCATATCGGTTCAAACCAATGTAAAGTGGATACATTGTTAAAAGTTGCTGCTATATATATGAGATACGAAGACACATGGAATTGATTTTTAAGAAATACTTTAGAATACTCTTCAATGATATATTGAATATGAAATTTAAATTCAATAGTAAATGAGTTTGAATATATCACACACCCATTCGTTTGGTATACTTAGGGTATACTTATAAGGTGCTTAATAAATCGTAATTCAATCGGACCAACATACAGTCACAGCTGAATCTGGATATGTAACTTCCGAGTTATGTTTGGAAATACTTGGACAAGTGTTTCAGTGAGGCTAAAGGGCCGAGGATCACTGAACGAAAAGATTGCCCGTTTTTTTCTTGTTACCACGCGGCAGCTCGGAACTGTTATCACTAGAGATATATATAATCCATATGACCTTTTCTGCAAAAGTTTGGTCATATATCAACTTTAGATGATGCTAGTAAAATTAAAATGGCATCACCGATCTCCAGCATTTCATATAAAAGATGAAATAACCCTTAATCATTTTCAATAGATGATGTTTACTTTTAGGAAACAAATGCTGAGATTTCTGTGTCTTCATTCCAATTTCTTCCACTTCATCCTTTTGTCATCTGTACATCTGTTATCATCCTCATCAATCTGCAGTTAAGTGTTTTGTGAAACTCAGCGCGAATTATTCATATTCTCGGCCGCTTATGTACCAAGATGGACCAGTTGACGGTTAATTTTACTCCCTCGTCAGATGAGATTTGGGAAATGACAAGATGGGTTACATATAAACCTTGACGTAGCGATAACAAATATGTATATATACACATACACAATCGGGTTTGAATTCAGTATGAACGTAAATATTCTGTAACGGCAATTCTCTTCGAAAAATCCCAAACGATCTGCTGCTGTTTTTAATCCTACTAATGAAAGACAAATTCAGACTGTATTATATAATTTGTGTATCAAACTTCATGATGAAATTAACATCCTTTAACACAACACAACTTTGCTGTATTGACAATTATTCATAAAGCGGAACAACTCTTCAGCTCTCAAATTCTACCTCAGCAAAGAGAGATGCAATTTCTTATTTTAGAGAATTTACCGACCGCTAGCTCGCCCGTATTCAATTTGATCAGATACAGTAAATGGAATTCTGAAAGGATAGTTATACAATTTTGAAATGGAATCGGTAATTAAGATGAAACCGTAGCTATATGTTTACAGTGACGGAATTTTTATGTATCCTTCCAATCTAAATAAATTTAGATCAACAGGTATTTAATTTTCCTACTGTTACAATAACATAATGAAGAGCTCTCGAAATTAATTTATGTAGATTGGCATACCTTTCAACGAATGAAGCGACAGTAAAATCACTAGCTGATCCCCATTCAACAGCTTTATCACCATATAATGGAAATAACAGACAGTCTTCTCCCTTAGATGGATGGACATTGTCTTTCCTATTGTTTATAGGCGAGTGGGGGAACGTGGGTTTGGAGTAAACTTTACCTAACCACCTCCTGGTTCCAATGGCCATTTAGTTCATCGGATTCATTGACTCAGTACGGTGTAGGGGAACGGGTGGATGGGAGGGGGGTTGGATTTTGGGGCTTGCCTTCTCAACCACCTGCACCCGAGCTAGCCTGCTTCAAATGACCCCTTACCTCCTCTGATTGACTCATTACTGACAACAAGAGCGACGTAGAGCCATTAATATCCTAAATGTACATAGGCCTTTAGCCCTGTAGGGGCTAAAGCTGTAGCCTGAAGCTGTAGGGCGACATTAAGGAAGCCATTGTTGATATTCATGGTGTATTGTGTGCTGATGGAACCAATCTTTTGTTAATCATCTAGGCTCGACCTTCTAAACTATCACGGAAGGAGCAAATAACAGATTAATATTCATAACCGATATATTGAAATACGTGTAGATTTAATAATTCCCGGCTAACCATCTGGTATCGCTCTTCCAATCGAAGGTGGAGGTGGTTAATACGAAATCAATATCTGTCAAAACATGCCAATCACCCCGGGCCATGCTTTTCTTGCTCGTCAGTCCCTCACAATGAAGTTCATACCTCACGGCGATATAAACAGTTGACTGCTCCTATCTTCTGCCTCATGAACTGTCAGGAAAGGATATTCGATTCAGTTTCGATTCAGCGGATACTGGAAACTCAGTTTAATGTTTGATACGATATGTGATTTTTAGCTTTTATATTTATTTTTATTAAACTGTTTTTTTTAGATCATTTAACATTTTGTCATATCATCTTTAATAAGTTAAGGTTTCTGGTAATGTTTTTAAGCTTAATAATCGTGTTCTCAAGTTCAATTGATAAGGGATATAGGAAATAAGAGGTGGCTAAAATGAAGTTCAAAATTCACAACTTCATCTCCCGCCTCTTGTTTCAGCATATGTTTAATTGTTTCAAAATATTCTAAGCTATAAAATTTGAAGGAACTGGTCGCAAATAGCTGTTAAAAAGGCCTTGAAGTATTCCCTGTTTAATATAAATCAACGCATGAATTTCCAACAATAGGTAAAACGTCTTATTAATCAACCTGAATATCCTTAGCCGTAGAAAAAATGTCACGTATCATACCAAAATTTATGCGGCCAGTGAAGGGAAATATATTACCGCATCACCATTATCACATTATTTCCCAAAGAAAAGAGTGTTACATTGGCATAAATGCGAAATAATTATCAGGTTTAGATCACGCTGATATGACGATTTTGAGATACTATAAAGCGAGGCTCCTCTTCAGGCCTGTGGTGGTCTAAGATCTGAAGAGAACATTTCGCTTGCAATCTGGTTGAATCCATTCGCTGCTGTTCAGGTGATTCTTCTTTGTCATACGCTTCATAACAATCATCAAATATCTATTTCAGAAACTATAAAACAAATCCTTTTATCTAGAAAAGAAAAACTAAATCGAGTAAACGATAGAAAAATGAAAATGCCACTTTTCACTTCTCAGATGAATAAAAGTCTCCCAGCCACAAACTAATCGAATGAAATATTTACTGCAGTTAATCTTTGAGGAGACTTTTCAATCGTTAACACGCCCACAATAGGACAATGCTGTGTTCTTTGTATGATTGAGCCCTAAAATGTCACCAATGACGTCAAGAAGCGAACCGGTCTGAAACTACTCGTGTTGAATCCACCTGACCACATCACAGACAGGCTTACCTCGTGATTGCCTAACAGTCGCTTTAATGTCATCCTTTGATGATACGAATTACTACCGATATAAAGTTATTTCTAAAGAATATTACAGAATATCAAAAAGGCATTAAATGTTGAAAATTCTTCAGAGTGTCTAAAGATATAACTTACGGCGTCTAGCATCTATAGGTTTATAAACATGAACATAAATGTGACATTTCTTGTCCTTAACAACCTTTCAATTAGCCGCGATCCTCTTTCGTTTACTGTATCCCCTTAAAATAAAAACACGTTTTTCATCAGTTTGTCCGTCTCTGTCCCTTTGTCTTTGTCTCAATCTTTCTCTCCCTCTTTGTAACTGTCTGTCAGTGTTTACCTCTCTGTCTGTCTCTCTCTCTCTCTCTCTATGTTTCTCTGCCTGTCTGTCTGTCTCTCTCTGTCTCTGTCTCTCTGTGTGTCTCTGTCTCTGTCTCTCTCTGTCTCTCTGTCTGTCTCTCTGTCTGTCTCTCTGTCTCTCTCTGTCTCTCTCTGTCTCTCTCTCTCTCTCTCTCTCTCTCTCTCTCTCTCTCTCTCTCTCTCTCTCTCTCTCTCTCTCTCTCTTTCTGTTTTTCTTTATATTTCTCCCTGTCACCGTGCCTTTAACTTTCTCCCTTTCTATTTTTATCACTGTCTCACTTTCTGTGTCAGTCTCTGTCTCTCTTTCTCACGCTCCCAAACTTTGTTATATTGCCTTTGTTATTCGCATTTCAATTAAAGTCATATCTTTCTCCAATTATTACACTTTTAACCAATTTCCCTTTTCTGTCTGCAACCAGCTTTCCCGCACATATATCATGTCTCTCCCACTAAATACCGCTGGTAATAACTGTTACATGATCACCTGCATAGAATCAACTGCCATTGAAAGCCAACACCAAGTGTCATCTTTCAGGTAAATTGAAACTAATTGGAAAATAACTCACAGTTGGTCCTAGTAATATCTTATTTCCATGGAAACAGAGACGTCACGCCAATACACCCCCGCAGTGCTGTCCCCATTCATCGATAACAAACACTCGTCTGCGTTGAGGTCTTGTGTCCTCTGAAGAGTTGGTAATTGGAACAATGGTGCTGTTTAAATCATGATGTCTTGTTAAAAGATATGGCTTTCTTCTATCTGATAATTTTTGTTTTTAACATATATCGATTGGGTGTCATGACGTCACTTAACGACACGTGGCAATTCGTTACATCTTGGTTTCCTTCAAGCAAGACCATTGGTTGATGTTGTTTTATCTTGTTTTCATTTCAACGTAAAACCTGCAATTCGTTTCTATTATTTCGTGGTTACTTAAAGGGGCGCTATGGCTTTCATGAAAGTGTGCCTAAATTTGAAAAAACTACCATGTGTGCTGGTGTGAGTTCAAAATATGTCACCCTGCTTGCATTGCCAATTATCAAATATGTGATGATTGATAGTTTTTAACGGAAATCAAGCAAATATACATCAACCACATCATACGCATGGATATATATGATAAAGTGATTAAATAATGACTTCCTATCTCCAAGCTCTGTTGTAATTGTATTTGCTCTCCTTGTTAATTTGTTTTCTCTGCTAATTGTTAACATATATTTTTATGCTCACATCTCACCATATTGTTACCATTGCTTGAGAACGACACAAGAATCTGTGTCGAAACCTCGGATAAAATGAATAAAGAAGTTGTTCTCCATATATTTCTTGTCATTATCGCCATTCCAACTTCGAAATGCCCCTTAACGAAGTTATGTGAAACCAGCTTGCAACATTTTAACTTATTTTACAAACTAGAGGAAACATATATGGATTGAAAGAATAATTATTATTCAATAAGAAGACCAATCAGCAATGACTTGAAAAGTCCTAGCGAGGCGTCAAACTCTCGTAAATCCGGGTTTGTGGCATCAATTCTTATGTTTTTTTAGTGAATGCGGATCTACATGAATGCTTTGTCAAAATGTAAATACTTAAGCAACTCCAAATAAAACTAAATAACATGATTCAAATGAATTGTGAAACAATATTGATGACTTAAGCGTATATACAGGAATGTTTCCTCGAATTTCTTTTCCCAAAAATATAACCAGACATTACTTTCACTTTAATGCGAAACTTTTGATAATTTGTTCTTTAGACAGATGGACAAGAGAAATATTCACTCGATGCACGAATCAAACTCTATTGCTATTCATGAATTAAGAAAAGGTGCCATGGCGAGCGAAAGTTTAAGATTTAGATAGAAATACTTGTCTGAATGTTTGAATGGAAATCTAAAATATGAGAGTCAAAATCCTGAAGGGTCCAATTTTTTGGTCCAGGCATATATTTTAAATTTTAACAATGTTTTTATTTGTTTTTTTTTACTTTTAGTGTGTTGAAAACTAACAAATAAGTAAATCACATATATAAATTTGTTTGTTCACTGAAAATGTTAACTTTGAAGCAATCTTTTATATGTGTGAATTAAAAAAATTGGCTGTACCAAGGTTAGATTATGAACTATAAAGATTAGTTTCTGCCAAATGTTTTTGATACATAATTTTTTTTACTATTGCATTGATTTAGCAAATAAAGAGGCTTTGAATGCACAGGTGCATGCCTCTATAAGTCTTACTTAGAATTTTCTGCGCAATGTAAACCACTGTCACAGATGTTTTTGTCAATACTGCTACCATCACCAAAATTTGTTACAAATTAACTCTAGTTCCGTCATTCACAAAGACCACTTCTTGTTTTGGATCTCTCCATTCCTACATTCATTATGACATCATGATTTATTTCAGCCCTGATCAATTTCAATCATAATCAACCTCAAGATGAGTAACGTTATGAATCTATGAGTTGTTCTTGTCAAAACTGTCACCAAGATTTTAGAGAGTTCTTATATCAATGCTCTTTCACCTTAATCTGATTGAAAGGGTTGATGAAGGATGCTAATAATGAAATGTGCTTTTGGTCTAGGATGATAATAATTTTTATTTAATTTGAATATACTTTTAAGAATTGTGTTTGTGTCAAAATATCAATCTGTTCTTCTCAAAACCGGGCATGGATAAATGTTTCGACCTTTATTATTAATACAATGATTTCTTACTGAAAAGTGGATTTCACTAACTAAATCATGTTTAAAGAAAAGTGTTAACAAATTTTGGTAGCAGGAAGGACGGATGTGTTGGCGGTATTGACATATATACCAGATATGAAGCAATTTGGAGTTGTTCATACAGTTAATTGAGACTTTCTCCTGGTGAAAAAACATTTCTATCTAAAAAGAAAAAGAATAAACATGATTCTACATATGCAAAGTATCCGTTATAGAAGATACATGGTATACCCTCGAAAGCAGTGACAGCATTGACATTTACCTGGTGGCAGTATTCAAATATATTCATTCAAATATTGGTTTAAATTAAAACATATGTTGTAATTTTGGCTGTCTTCCAATGACAATATTTCACCTAACTCTTCTAAAAAAAGTATATGATTCATTTACACATTTTATTGACCACTATTGCGGTGGCAGTTTTGACAGCTCTGTTTATGGTTTTGAATTAGTTTGTAAGATGATACACTAAAACTTCATTTTATGTCATTCATTACCTTTTGAAGACTAAATTATATTAAATGTGAAACAATTTAGTATTACATAATATATCCCTAATATAGAAAATCATTATGTAATATGTGATCTTATGAGTTTTCAAAATAATAGTATTGACAGGTTAGTGGTATTTTCAAAAAGAATTTGCATGAATATGAAATCATAGATGTCAATCTTTGATTATGTAAATGTATATTCAGCTTTCAAACATTAGTCATAGATGAATTGACAAATTTTTGTATGCATGACATTAAAAAACAAATATCTATTAATTTGAAAAGATAAATAGATTCGTTTTATCCATTCTCTGTTAAGATTTGTCAAATGCTGTTACCGCCAGAAGTATTACCGCATAATAAATATGATAATGATATGCTAAAATAATTGTCATACTATTTTACCAGACACTGGATAGCAAGTTGTATTCATTGAAATCTTTTTATTAATCACAAAATATCAATTCAGAATAAAAGTTGTTTGCCTGAAAATCAAGACTGTCACCAGTCAGGTCAACACTGTCACCAATGAAGTCAATACCGCTACCATAGCTGAATACACCATTTTATATTAGCTGGAAACAGACAGTATAATATTGTTAAATCAAAAACTGTAATACTTTATGTCAGTCTTGATAATTCAAAAAAAATTTATGTGAACGATTTAATTATTGAACATGATTCTCAAAAAGAGAACCAACACTGTCCTTTACTGCCACCTACTCAAAAATTAAGTAAGATATCTAAATCTGGTTCTACACATGATATTAAGAATGGTTAAATATAAAGATGTTTTTATTTCAAAGTTTATTTTATCTCTTGTTTTTTAATCGAAGACGGCAATGAAAAAAGTATTTGTGAAGACGTGTTACCTTATAGGCTTGAAACATAAAGCACATCATTGGTATGACATGCCAGGTAGTCATAAATTTGTGTTTTGCATTTTGATTTCTAGAATTTCATGCTTTTGTTCTGGTAGCAGTATTGACTATTTTTAACCATATACGTAAAAGTTTTGATAATTACTTAATTATAAATTAAGGATAAGCTTGCATGTTCAGAGTGTTCAACATTCAAACAATACTTGTTGGTAATAGAAATAGAATTTTATAAATTTTTTATTTTTGTTTTTGTATGACTTCAAAATTGGACTCTTCGGGATATATATATATATATATATATATATATATATTGAATTAGTCAGACGAATGCTTTTATCATTATATTTATGCACTTTTCTTACAGCAAAACTGTTAAAATTTAAAAAAAAATTCTTTGTTTATTTTAATGCTATCGTTAAACTTTACAGATAATTTACTCTACAGGAGAAAATAACTATAACTTTATAACTATATATTCCCTAAACATTATAGGAAGTCGAGGAAATTGAACCTTTTTTCATTTATCATAATATACTTTTCCTCTTTTTAAATTTTCCCGAAATCCTATTCCGTTCCAAGATTCACAAACCTGCTTCTAGAAATGTCGAAATAGTATACTATTTTAAAATTAATTAAAAACATCACCATAGTAACTAGGTCCTCCCATGTTATACAAAAGACTCTTCAATGACGTCAGCGCTACTTCGGCAGCTATGGACGTGTCCACGTGTCTCGCGTGTTGACGTCAGTTATGGCTATATCGGTATAAGCAGGAAGCCGGAAGCAAACATTATCTTCTCTTTTATTTGTTATCATACATGTATCTATATTCAAAAACGTTATTAAATACATAAGGTCTGTGACGTATGGTAAACCGATATCCTTCCATCTTTGCACATTAAAATGCCAATTATTTTATCCCTTGAAGGCAATATTTATAAAAAGAATGGCGATATATATTTATTTTGTATAATAAAATACGATAACAATGAAGCATAAAATGATTAACAATATTGAAAATTACATTGTTATAATTGAAACCTGATAGATTGATGATAAACTTAAATCATGTTAAGATATTGGCATCATATGTTGTAACAAAATAATCATAAAAATGTTCGTTAACAGAGAAGCTAGAATATTCGGAAGTTTATAGCATGTAATTTTAATGTGATTTGTAAGCATTTTAGAAACATGAAAAGATAAAAAAAGTCGTAATGACCATAAAATGGAGCATGCGTTCTGAAAAGTTGCTTGAGTATCATTTTATATCCATCATTGTCCATTGTCATTGTCGATCAGCCAGACTGTACAGCTACTGTTTTTAATCAGTAGCTCATTTTTATTTTGAAGTTTATGTAAATAATATGTCTGAGCATGTCTATTTACCATTGTATGAGTCATTATATTCATGTTTCCATTTTTGGGTTATCTTTGAAAAGTGGTCGTAAATTTATAAGCTGCAAGGCTCGCTGTATGTAGTTTTGTTAAATTATGTCGTAACTATTTGTTTCCGAATTTCATCTACGTTAATAAAGTTTATCAATTATGCAAAAGACTACATTTGAAGTATATTATGAAGAATATAAATACCAATACAGATAAAAGAAATTTAAATTCGATTCTGGAGCTGTCTTACTTTAAGATTAAAAACTCCCCATTATGAAGAACAAAATGACGTTAACTCTATAATTTGAGCTTCTCAGTCTTAAAAGATCTAAGTTTAACCTCATGTATACCAGCTTTCATTCTTTCAAAATATTTTCATATAATTTGAGGCTTCAAGTGCATATTGATGTAAATTAGATTTCAGTTTCTTGAAAATGTCAAGTGAGCAGAAATGCCAAATATGGTAATGCAGAAACGTTGAACCAAACCGGTATCAAATATTGACAATGGGTTGTTTGTCTGCCATGATATAAAAATACATGCACAACGAACTCGCATCATTACATCCGGTACATTGATTCAGTTTTATCTTACATGTACACGTTTATCACTTAAAAGACGTCGGTGTGACTTCACTTAATGGATTCCCGTTAACTATAGCTAGGGGCGTCTGTCTCAATCGAAAGTAATAAGTGATCTTCAGAAAAAATTACTTGAGATACATCGGTGTCTTGACAGGGGAAACAAATCGCAAATCGTAGAGACAAAACAGCTGAAACTTAACTATTCGAACGATTTCAAAGACACAAAACTTTCAGATACAAAACCCATTTATTTAACAATTTTCTTTAAACACATTTACGTTGTTTCGGACTTAGCATTAGAACCAATGTATAGCCAGTAACTATAAGCTAAAGGTGCCCAGGTCAATTGAATTTGAGTGATGACATATGCAGAAGTGCTTGTAGGGAAACTACTATTGCCAGTGGGGGGTTTGGTCAATTTCAAGACATTTTGTTTCTTAAAATTCTACAATAACCTGCAAGTTAAAGTTTTATTTTATTGTCTTGGAGCTCTGACTGTGAAATGTAGCATTGTGGCCACGTGTATAAAAACGAGGGACGTTAAAGGTGATATGTTTAACGTAAATTTGAATGTAAAAACCTCATTCAGATTGTTAATGATATCTGATAAAGGTAAACGTGACATTCCAAGGAAAATAAGATGAACAGTTCAACAAGTCATACATTTCAAACTTAATCTATCAAAGTTACAAATCGTGATGTCTCAAAATGAAATAAAGTATGTTTCATAAATCTTGTATGTAGCTTATATAAAAGCAAAAATACCATATGACCTGAGTTTAGTTCAAATCGTCTTCCACAAGTTACATCCTCATTCAAATGTCAACATTTTGATATTTCTTTTATCAATTGTAAATGAAAGACGATAATAGAAATGTTAAGAAATCGACATTCTGCGTCCCTTTTAGATGTATATTAGTTAGATGACCTTCAAAGCACTAACAACCTATATTTGACTTTGCCACTATTCTAGATAAATCACTATTCACTAAATCTCAAAGCTTTTTCAAAACGATCGCCTTATTGTAAAATGAATAAAGGCATGCCAAAAGTTAGAGAAATAACTCTCTGCGTGTAAATATCGACAGACAATTACATAACCTTTCCAAATGTTGTGAATTACATCGAACATGCTGTTTCTTACAGTTCCGAATACATAAACTTAAGTAAGAGTGTATTCTGTATAGACCTGTGTATCGTGGCCTTAGTGGCGAGACGATATATCATTGAATTATTGCCAAGGAACTTGCGAGACGATTATCATCATGATACAGAGGTAGCGATACAATACATATCCCGATTCTCTACAGATTATTAAAGAACTATAGATAGACATAAAACAGTGATGTTATTTCTTAGATACCAAATTGTCATAGATATTACATGAAGGGAAATAAAGAAAAACTTAGAGAAACTGTGAAATTGCATATAAAATATCAGAAATATCATATATTTTCTGTTCTGTTTATGTTCTAATCAATCTGAATCTCTGAATCTGAAAACAAATTATGTTAACAGTATCGGGATATATTGTCTCTTATGGCGATACATCGATATATATATATATATATATATATATATATATATATATATATATATATATATATATGTACATATATATATATATATGTACATAACCACGGACAGCCATTTCTACGGTGGGCTAGCGCAAGGCCGTAGCTAATGAGTGTACCATATATATAAATAAATAAACTAGTTTCAATGAACTTTATGAAAGACCGGCTTATAGTTGGCCAAATTAAATGGACAGCATATTCAGTGTTTACAGCTGATGACAGGAGACAAGTAATCTTCTCAAATTATCCTACGTTGCACTTTTGCTAACTTAAGCGCACAGTTCAATCACCTTGATCAATAAGAAGATATTCAAAATGCGGCACTATTCACATAATTGCACGTGGCCCAACTAATTGCACGGTTATTATGAAAGCTGAAAAATATGATGCTTGAAGGTTCATTATTTTCACGCTACAAATCACCAAGGTGCCTTATGTGGTCAATTGTTGTTAAAGTTGATTAAAAACATCCTGGGTCAGCCGATACTCTCCATAATCACCCCTGGGATTTTTCATTAAAATATTTTTATTAAAAATTGCCGTTCTTGAGTCTTAGTTACCCAATTAAACAACTTCATAGTAAAAACAATAAAGCTTTTATTTCAAGAAAACAAAATGAAAAATTTGATTTGATTACTTCGGTCCTTGAAACGTTGAACCTCGTTTAACCAGCTTTCACACTTGTTGTATGTTTATATATACTGACAATAACGTATTCTTGCTGACACGTTAAATCCGATTTAGTTTATGTCTGTAGATAACACAGGAAACCAAATCATTTTGTTATAGAATATATTATCGCTAAAAACCCACTGTACAGTAACACAAATCCCATAGTCGAATGAAAAGATGGATCAAATCGTTTATTAAATACCAACAAAGATTCCGTTCCAGCCATGACACTGAAAAGTACATGCATGACCTTGACATTTCTTTAAAACTGACTCATTGATTCAGTTTTATCTTACATGTACACGTTTGCCACTTAAAAGACGTTGCCAGGGGCGCCTGTGTCAATCGCAAGGTAATGAGTGAGAATTGCAGCAGAAACATGACTTGAGTAATCTCGGTGGGGGAAATAAGGGAAGCTTTAATTGTAAAAATCGCTTTTGATCGATCCAAAATGGCTGAAAGACACAATACTTTCAGAAAAAAAACAAGGTAATTCAACAGTTTTCGTTCAAGAAAGATGGTCTTTGTAGATTTTACACTTCACACATTATATTGCCAGATCCTATAAACTAGCTTCGCCTTTATCGTTTGAAGATGATTGACATTGACTGTAGCGGTGTCTGGAAGGGAAATGAAAAGGAAAATCGGTAGTTGATCAATTTCGCTTAACATTTAAACATTTCGGTTTTTCAGATTCTATTATAGAATGCAAGTCAACGTTTCAGTTTATTGTTCCAGCGATTGCGCTCCATTAGTTGAATAAAATAATCTCGTTAGAATTTACTTTTACTGTGTAAGGTGGTGACATTGAGGCCTGTCTGTGAAATGTGGTATTGCTTCCATCACGTTTGTGTTGAGAAATGACCCTTATTAACAGAAGATCATGTTCTTTCAAAACCTTTAAATGCTTTAATTCGTTGAATATAGTTAGTTTTCGACATGTCCTTATTTCTAGGTGTTAAGATTGCAAGGTTGAAGGCGTTTATCACCCTTATTGTCTTTCTGACATCACTGATACAAAGTTTTGAAATATAATACAACTGAAAGAATATTTAAGTGTAAGGAAATAACTAAACCAATGTGTGAAATTTGTGATAACAAGGTTGAACGAGGATATGACATTAATTGTCTTTCTGACATAACAACGTTCTACACTAAGGCTCACACTGTTCTGTAATCGATGTACGTTAGTACAAATAGTCTGTTAATAATCAACCCTTGATACCTTATGCCTTGTGTAAACTTTAGAATCTATAACTTATAGTTTATTTTTAATTCAAGGCGTGTGAATTACTGCTGAACATCTGTCCCCTACCTCTATTTTACGTTTTGTTTCCATATCTCTCTTTGTCACTCTGTCTCTGTCTGTCTGTCTGCCTGTCTCTTGGCCCTTCTATCTATCAATAACTCTATGCTTTTACTATTTTTGTCCACCAGCCCATCAATAATTAACTCTCTCAATCATATTGAACTATTTCAGATTTCTGTTTGTCACACTCATTTGCCTGTTGAGCAGATGTGATGAGTTCCAGTGATTCAAAAGGCGGGAGACGTCCACAAATAGTTACGGTTTTAATAAAGTATTCTTTGAATTAATCAAAATTTATGATACAGATTGAAAGGCTCACTTAACTGATAATTCAACCACGATGCAAAGTTTTGAAATATGAAATAAAAGTTTGATAGAGTATGTAAGTGTTCGTAAATAACCATAGCCAATTCTAAATTTAAATACGTCAGGAACACAGCGGTAAACGAGTAAACTAGAAGCAACGTCCTTTTCTCCCCCCTCCATTGGCCATTCAAGTCTTTTTTTCCCACTTGACCTTTGTTATAAATATATTTAAAAATATATAATTTCCGAACTAAATTCGGTTGCAAGCAATCAGGTTTTTACATTTCTGTTCTAAAAACTGACCCATAAGAGTATCCAACTAAGCTCACTTTGATAGAAATTTGTTGGGTAACCTTCTTCAAGGAGAAAATGGATCGAGAGTTGTTTGGGACGTTCGGTAAATTAAAGGATTATGAAAAAAGAGACAGTAGAATTTATGATATCAACTATTTCATGTTTTTTCATTCATATTTTTTATTTATTTAAACTCATTATTCAATATATATGATTGAATACTGTGCAATTTTATTGTTTTCATATACTGATGTTTATTGATTAATGATTAGTGATTAATGGTAATTCGTAGCCCTTTTCTGTTTATACACTGGCATGAATCTTCTTTTTCATGAAGTAATGCGCCTGCCAAGAATATAGCAACATAGATTAATCAGAGAAAAGATAGACACACTATGTCATTGTGTTTGACTTCTATAATGGGAATAAGATCACAAGGAATAGAGCTTATCAAACGAGTTGATTGTCCCAGATACAAGAACAGAGTCCAATCATAAGATGAGAGATCAGTGATAGGATTCATCACAGTCTGGGCTGCCCATTTCTCCCTCCGGAATGCTGAGAGATAATTCCTTACTTCGGTTGTGGAGAATCTATTTCCTTCAGTAAATCACACATCAATAGGAACTGCTAACACATTCATTTCTCCATAACTTGTTTAGAAGTTGTCATGTGTCCTTTATATTTGAATGAAAGAAAAACTCACTGTTCTACCTTTTCAGAATGTCTTCATCAGCTGATAAAATCAAGTACACAATTATATACATGATGTATACATAACTACCAATGATAAACATGACATACTGATGGTCTTGAGAACTAGGTTTTATACTTTTATATTACATACTTGAGGATGAGATACTCTATTCTATTAGTGAAATATACCCTATATTAGGCCACAGTGCCGATAACCTTTATCGTCACTCCACACAGTGACGATATAGTATATCCTGACGTTATCGTCACTCGTCATAACGTCAAGCTGACACAAAAAGGTTTGAAATTAATGGTCAAAATTGACTTTATAAAGTGTTATTTTTGTAAATAGGCTTGCTGTACGGGATGTATATTGCATTTTGCAACCGTTTTTAGCTTTCGTTATATGGAACTAGTTTGTTGTGGCAAATTTATAGATTGTGTACATGGGCAATTGGGCATTAGAGACAGTGAGGCAGTTTTTAAAAATAATGTTTTTAAAATGAAACATTATAGAATATTAAATGATGTTTGTCAAATACGATATCAATCTCATCTCGTGGCGTGTGCAAAGTTGATATTTTCATTTTGCCCACGCCACTCGATGAAATAAACATCGTATTTGACAAACATCATTTAATATCCTCTATATATCTGGAAACAAGGATGTAGTATCTACTGATGACCAGTGGTCTTTCTTACTGTAGACAGGGTTCCTAGCAAATAAATGAATCTAGAGATATGAAAAGTATGTATGGTTAAAGAGTCACACATGTTGTAATTTTTTGTGTTAAAGGCCCTACAATCTTTTCGTGAAACTAGCGTCAGCATCTTTAAACATTCCCGAAAGTTGAGAACGTTAGAGTTCAGTACTCAACTGAGACTTATACAATGACATGAAATTGTGCACTTTCTAATTGTAGATGCCTCAATTACATGAAGAAATCATAGCGACATAAAATTGTGGTTGGAAAAGCAATATTTCAGAGGGGGATTCTTTTTGAAAAAAACCCCACGACGTTTGTTATACATATTAAACTCTTCATCATATTTGAAGATTGACATGTGGGATGCATATCAGGACCTAAGATTAATTGTATCATAAAGAAGTTCTTTTGATTATGTTTACCACTTTCAACTCTTATTACGATTTCAAATGATCGTCTGATTTTTTATTATTTAATCACAAGGCATGCCGAGAATTATAGAAGAAAATCTAGCTTGTATATATGGGTATATGGGTATAATGGTATAAATCTCGTCCATTGTTGTGAATTACATCGATCATGCTGTTTCTGACGGTTCCAGTACACAGAAGTAAAAAGTATATTCTGTAGAAGACTTAGCAGATTAGGTAAACAGGCCCCAGGCTACAGTTCACGTTAGAGCAGAGAGGTTTGACGGACCTGCACTGTGACATGAGAATTAATTTGATTTCAATATTTGGTTACAAGAACTTGAGCCGAAGATTGTTCAATAGTGAAATTCATTTGCAGAAATGATGGGTTCTGATTTAACTGATTTGAAGAGCAAACACAAGAAATGCAATGCTGATTAAATTCTAAGCGTATTCCATTTCCTCGAATGTCACTACAAAGGTTGCTTTTACGCAATGACGTACTTTGCACATTAAAAGGATTTGGAATTATAAACCCACTACTTTTCATTTGTCGGAAAGACTTTCAAAACAGATTAAAATTTCAAGTCAATATCAAATGATGAGAGGAAGTGTTCAATAAAGTTGGCACTTCTTTTTAATTTGTTTTTAAAGCTATTCGACGTTTTGGTATAGATAGAAAAATATAATAATCTATACACAAATAACGATATTAAGCATCCCCTATTCTGTAAACTGAAATGCGTTGCTTTTGGAGTGTTATGATAAAGTTCATAATTGACCACTCCAGATATAACAATTCTTGATTTATTAACACATTTATTGAAATAAAAACAACATATGCAAAATTATTGGAAATGACTTCACTAAATTTTTACACAAAATTAATATAATTGTATTTTATCTATGGCGTGGGTAAACAATAGAATTATGAATTTCTTCATTGTCAACGAAATTAATAATACCAAGTGGACATTCATTTATCATTCATGATAAGGAGGCTTTCAGACATTGCACTTTTAACCCATTTTTCATCAATAACTGATAAAAGGCCTACATGTTTAATGTGAGTGAATAATTTTAAGATTCTGTGAATTCAAATTGTTCATCGAACACTTCGTCTAGCTTTATCTAAGCAAACGTCGGTAAGAGTGACCGGGTCTGTTCATCTTGCAATTTTGTTGAATTTAGATATGTTAGGGTGCTTAATTGGGGTGTTTGTTATATTAGATTATATAATATTTTCGTAACGTCATTTATAGGTTAAAAGAAGGTTATCATCCATACAAAATTCATCATGTCATCATGTAAGAATTACTTGAACATAAAAACATAAGAACGCAAGAAATGTATGCACAGAGGACGCGCCAATGATGTCATTGTTTATAATGAAGTTATAACTTCTGTTAATGAAATAAAAAAGTAATGTAAATTGAAATCAAGTGTTGTTGACAGTTGTAAATTCGACTTCAGAATAACAGAAAACATGTCTTTGTTAGCCAATTAATTTTATGTGTACAGAGAAATAAAAAAGAATGCAATAAACATGGGATTTTGCATGTTAATAATAAAATTCTTTGCAAAAATGCTTTCATGTTTGAACGTTTTGATAAAAGCCCTGCGAACGAAAAATTATTTTTGTATTTCATCTTTCGAAAACTGATTAACTTAACGATATTCAATATTCAATTCAAAACAGCACTAAATGATCAATCTTTAGTTGAAATGTACAACCAATGTAGATCAAACCGCGATATAAACAAGATGGTCACAAAATATATGCTGTCTACACATTCAAATATGGTTTTTTAATAGATTTTTAGTGTTTTTTTAATTTTAGATTGAATGGCAAGGAATGTATCAGTATCAGTATCAGCATTGGCAGCATCAGGTCCTGTCAGCTTCTTGTAAAAGAGTTACTGGATATCAATATTTGTATGGATAGTTGATGCAGAGAGTAATTTCTGGTGGGGTCCTTGTAAGGACATCTACGAATGTTTTTTTAAGAATACCCTGTGATATCGAAGGAAGACTTGTACGAAAAAGTTGAAAAATCGTATTTAAAAGCAAAAACGAAAAACATATTGGAATCCTGGCATCAATGATTTTGTTAAATATATGTATAAAGTGTAAGTTAGGACCTAGGGTTATTTGGAATTAGATATCGATGAAACCGAGTCTTTTTTTTTGCAAGGAGACGGATTATATTTTTGCGACGATGAGGTAAAACTCTGTGGTTGAGACTCTTATATCAAATTAAAGGCACTATGACACGCTTTTCCCGGTTCAAATGGGCTATATTGAGGCAAAGGCGAACATTTTAAGACGGTCGCTGTTGGCTTAGAGATACACAAATATAAAGTGTCCAGCTTTGATAAAGAATTATAGTTTTTTTTAAAATAGACAATTTGATAATATGTATTAGCATTGTTATTTGATCAACCAAAGTGGCCTCTTCCCCCACATAGCTTTAAACTTCACCAGTCTCAATCGCTGGCTATTTCAATCCTTGCTGCCAACCAGTCAAAATTCGTATTTTGAGTGCAGCGCCCTCGTCGATGTAAAGTTGCAGTTCTGATATGATTTCTCATTGGACTATTACTAATCCGCAGCAGCATCCTTGGCGACAAGAACAGAAAAGTACGGGAAATGCGGCAAGGTCTATCTTCGCAAGTCCTTGGGGAAGGCGTAAGAATATGCCATGCAGGAGAAGGTGCCAAAGTGGCTGCCGTTTCCGCTTTACTGGTTGTAAGAAAAATTTTGATATTTCCGATATCGTAGTTCATGTGGTTGTAATGCATCGTTGCACTAAGAACTTCCGGTCTTTTAGAATCAACTTTATAACCTGAATACGTACGTATTTTTCCAATAACTTGCCTGAGTGTGTACCGTTAGTAATATCGAGAAACATGCAGAATGTGTACATTCGTCGTTTATGAAATATTGGCGTGCAGTAGTGGCTTTAGAGGCAGAGTATGTCGATAGAAAGACATGATATCTAAATTGTTATTATATTATTTGACTTTCATTATTTTGATTTCAAAGATATTTTTTTCGGAGACTTAATTCTAGTCTACAACGGCGAGCTTTTGTTGGAGTTCTTATTACCTCGATTCTACCAATTACTGGGTACAAAACCCCTGGGCTTGTTTCTATCACGATGTACGCTGGTGGTTAAACAAGGAAACTGGAGATACAATGGCTTCCTCGATTAGCTTGATGTCCCCGACAGCAGGTGGCGGCTTGATAATGCTTCAACTTGTTCGTATAACTCAGTTGAATTATGAGTAAAAATAGTTGGAGTACAATTTAAGTAATATTTGTTTGGTTAATCTCTTACAACAAATGAAAATATCTTTATTCTTATTTTAGAAAATATTAATTTCAACATCGACAAGAACGATACTTTGATTTCATTTTGAGACTTGTTTCGAGTAAGGTCAACTCCACTAAGACAGAAATATGATTTTTTTAAAGAATCAGTAAACCAAATAAATGGAGAATTTTAGAATCCCATTCAGATTCAGTATAATTGATCTCAATTTATTGAAACAAATATGGTAGAACAATAAAGCTTTATTAACCATGCGGTACAAATGAATTGCCACCTGACCGTGATAACGCCTGATCTGGTGAATCCATGTCTCGCTCATCTTGTGGCACTTGTCTGTCACAGACGTTCGATACAAGTAAATGTAACCTGATAAATTCATTATCATATGGTTATTTATAAGTATACGACAAAGTTATAAGCAAACGTGAAGCAAGAATTTGGTATTGAATAAGAACATTAATATTCAGACACTTTAACAAATTTAAGGTCTGGATAAAACTCAGACCACTTTTAGATGCGTTTCAATTGAAAAGTTTGTATTAAAGGTCAAAACAATCTAATTTTAAAAATTACGCAATTGACACGGAGAAGAAAAATATAGAATTAAGGGCATGCCATCAGTGACATTTATTATGGGTTTTTCGGTAACAAAATCTTTAAATTTGAATACCCATCAGCTTAGGAGTCTGTACACAAGGTCTCAGCTTTCTAGAAATGAACATATGTTTTAGGGTGTTGTCACCTTGGTCCTTATAAAGGGTATGTACACAGGATTTCAGATTATCTCAGTCAATGGTTCTGAAAAGTAAAAGAAGATGAAATAGCGAAAAGTGTACGGACGGACGGTCGCCGGACGACATGTCATGCCATAAACTCATCTGGTCTTTCAAGCCAGATGAGCTAGAAGTCGTAATTTTACTGCACTATTGTTTGAATTAGCGCAACAAAATTATGAACTTCTTTTAAATGAGATTGAGGTCAAATCATAAAGATATTTCAAATCAAAATGTCTTTAACTTTTAAACGCCTGAAGCATCTCTCTCAAGGTCTCTCAATAGTACACATCACCTAGAATGTTCCACTATATACTATAGGAGGCTAGAATCATTTTCCTCGGCTTCACTGACACACTATGACGTCATCAGTCATAGCGAATGGCATCTACCGGAAGTCACTCCAGATTAACTCTTCCGCTGCCAGTGTCAATCATAGGTCTTCTCTCCCTCTATTCACAATGTAATGATCAAGCTGAAAGTGTGGGAACGTCAAAAAGAGATACGAGGAGTTCTAGACATCTCTTCGTGGACATAACAGGATACTAAATGACTCTTGAAAATCAGTTGACTTTTCGGGCTTAAATGAAACATGATCACTAAAACAGTACATAGAAACCTTATCCCTATAGTCATATCTTTTTTTAATGAAATTGTGTTTTTTGTGTGTTGCGTAATGCATCTAAAGCTTATTTAGCAAAAATAAACCGAACCAAAACAACAAAATCAGAAAAAGAAAACAAACCTAATAAGCTCCGACGAAGTTAAAATAAAGTTTTCCTACAAGTATTTGGCATATAAACAAAAGTGAATGTCCATTTCGTTAGACTCTATAAAGATTTAAAATGGGAAAAAGAAGTTAAAGCAAATGATATCAGATGGTACGCTGTTCCTAACAAAGATATTTTGTAACAAGGTTTGACTCGTAAGCCTATCGGTTACAGATTTCAAGAGGATACCTTTATATCAAATATTCCATATTTTAAAACTTGATATGTTGGAATATTTCATATTTGCAGAATTAATCTTTTCGAATAACGACAAGTGTCATCTTTCCGAATAATCGAAACAAAAGGAGTCAATTCCATAAGCCTTTGCCACTAATTTCTATCCTCTGTTTGCACTTTCGTATAGAAACTGTTACTGGGGACGTAGCCTAGCAACAAATAGTAAACCTGTCAACAATATGAGTTGCAACGTTCGATAATATGAATGGTGTTTATTACAAGTCAATATTGGCCCCTTGAATGCAAATTTAATAAATTCTGATTTCGTCTTGTGTTTTTTTCATTTATACGTATTCTACTACAAATACTTCTTATATCATTTTTTCTGAAACAATAATATAAATTTTCCAATGTTCGTTTCCCACCCTTTAGCGTTTCACTTTACTCGCCATAAATGTGACATAATTTGGAAACCACTGTTTCAATTGTGGTTAATTAAATCGAATCACAAAAACATTACTTTGAAAATGACAATATCGATTTTTTTTTATCAAAATATGTTTATTCTTTGTCGTGACATTTTAATCGTTATCATTTGGCCTGTATATGAAAAAGCTGTCCATCATTTAGACTAATATAAATTTATCTAATGTAAACTTAATAGCAATTAACGAGAAATGAGACCTGATGTTAGCATGACTCTGTTTAACTAGACGCGATTTTACAAACACGACGTGATCTGAATGGGATTCTCCCTTATAGACGAATGTGACTTTAACGATATTGTTTAGAAATGAAAAATATAATCCTCATCATGTCAGTCAATGTATGAGGTGCCATACACAATCTATTTCAACAGTTCGTGAGGAAAACACCACGAGCGCCTTTAGTGCCCTCTGTCAAGGACGATACAGCGCATGCGCAGAAGGAAGACTCCGGGATCAATAACGTTGTATTGGTGTGGAATGGTATGGCCTTACTGTCCCTACAACACCGCTGTGTAGTGTAGACGTTTCTCTAGAGGAAATACTTCACCAGTGGCCGGGATCATGGCACTGACCATCATCCATTGTCCAGCCGTACACTTGCAGGGTTAAATCTGGACTCATATTGACGTCTGAGCGATTTACACCATGTTGGTAAGATAACATTAAAATTGACTTAAACTATTTAAATGGGTTACCATGGTGATGGGTAGTCGCGATTGATAACAGACTGTTATGATATAGACTAGTTCCTTTTCTTAAGGCATGGTTGGGTGTATTAGTGGATATCATTACCGGTATCAAATCGATACAACCGACCGAGTTTCAATCAAATCAGCTTACAGGAGCACACAATCAATGACTGAAAATATCCCCTTTTGCGAGGGACGCGCTTAACTCGGCCTACGCAAATGACAACGACCTGTTTATCAACCGCAATGGCCTCTTGAAAAAGTCGACCATATTTTACGTGTACTTGCAAGAACCCCGTACAGTTAGCTGTCCCCTTGTAGATAAAGCAAAAGAGTGATTGTTATCATCACTCAATCTCACCATCTCTTTAACCCACTGCTCTGCAATCATCCATTGCCCGTGCCGGGTCATCTGTACGAGCCATACTGTTGAATTATCACAATATTTCTTATTCTTTTGTTTCATGTTTAGTGGTGTCATGACGGGTTGTATATTTGTAAGATTTATAAAGGAGGGTGATGTATCTGTTATGATGTGTGGTGTGGTGTGCTGCATGTCGACCAGCACGTGGGTGTGTTTGTACATGATTAGTGTTAACATATGCGGGTGTCAAGGTTATAGCAATGCCCGGAGCTGGACTGAGATCATCACAATATGCTGTCCGGAACTGGCATAAAAAATGGTAAAGAGGTCATAGGGTTTCACATATTGCTACAGAAACGGAATAATTATGTTTTGAACAATCGATCAATGTCAATATTGACAAGAAAGGAATATACTCAGTGTCAGGAACTGCCATATGTCGTGTATTTAGTTACACGTTTATATTACATTCTTATAATATTACGTTATCATAATCATTCAATGTTGAAATCGTCAATACAAAAGAAAGAGTTTCTGATTTGTTCTGAACAATCACCAAATGTCAACGTTAAGAAGAAGCGAATGTTGGTGGTGTGAAACACTGCCATATGTTTTGATTTTATTTTTTTTTAAAGTAAGAGTTGTTGTTCATTGTAACGTTCTATTACAGTAACAGTCGTTCGTAAATTACGCGATTTTTGAAGCCGATGATAATTTGTCACGAACATTAATTCAATGTCAGTTATACGAAGACAAGTTTCAACTTAAGTGTGGTGCACTATCGCATGTTATGTAATTGTTAAAAGTGATACATTCATTCTTAGATGTAGTCATCATCATCGATTGTTGCGTTTGAAAAGTAAACATTGAATCGCGAATTACCATATTCACATTTTGGTTCTTCAGAACAATCGACCAATGTCAGTTATGACAGTCACTACAAGTACTGCCATATATGTTCTGAAGTTTGTACTTTTCTCATCATCATTTACAAACGCGTATTTCCATTATTTCTTGTTCAAGGGTAACACACATTCTATTTGACAGTAGAAACGCTATATGAATTTTGGTTTTACAAAATTTCGACAAATATAAATGTTTACAACGACACTGGTGTGACCACGCCAAACGATTAGTTGGGTAGATGTTTGCTTCCCCTATAGTCTTTGGTTGAAGATGAACGAAGGAATTTATTTGATATCCATTAATGTCCTTGATAGCAGATCCTTGGGGTTTTGAAATAAGGGTGGCCAACAACGCACATCCACCATAAAAATATTCATCCCCACTCCCTTTTCGAGATTCCTGGATTAGCCACTGTTAAAGTTGTCACATATGGTTTAGAGAAACTTAATGACATAATGTCACTAAAAGGTTCTTTTATACAAATGTCAATAATCAATATAACTGTTTTATCTAGATGTCTCTTTTATATGACCCTTGTGGATGACCTAAATATGGAATACTCTCTTGGAAACAATTAAATTTAGAAATTGTCTGGGTTTTATTCGATGAAGCTCAAATATCTTGCACAACTTTCTTAGTGTGTTGTAGAATAGTTATATATTATGTATATAAATACAAGAAACAACCAACATTATCTGAACAGTTTTGGTGACATATATTACCATAAAAACACTTGCAGTTTCCATGATATCTAATTGAATTTTCTTTATATTATTTTCATCGCCCTTTAGACCCTTTTTTGACATTCTTTATAGTGGGTTATTCTCTTCGAAAAAATATTCAAAATCTTAAATATATGTTTTGATTAAGTGAACTTAAAAACAACTCAATGACTTTTGTTATAAACGTCACGTGATAGAAAACAACGTATGAAGGAGATGTAAATGCAAGAAACAACGAACGTTATCGAATTAATTTGAAACTTTTAAATTCAAAACTCACTGGTTCATATGACGTCTCTCTGGATGCCTTATTCTTCCATTTCAATTTTAAATCATTCATTTTATCAAGTGATAGAATTTGTTGAAATGTTTTCGTCTACCAACATCTATTATTCTTTTTAATAATGGTCTAGTCAATTATACGTGCTAGAACAGAAAGTAATAATTACTGTGTGAACATATGAGGTAAATAAACAAGTGTTTGATGAACTCACTTTCGTAATGTAGTAAATGTTAATTCTAACATAAGGATTTCCCTCATGCAAAGAAAGCATTTTTGCCTCACTAATGTTTCATGTGTTTCGTAGTTGATATAGACATTGCTTTGTTTTCCTTAAAGCACTTCATATTTTTGGCTATAAGAATGGAAGAATCCTCATTACATTTGTTGACTGCAATAAATTCTTATAACAACAACAACAACAACAACAACAACAACAACAACAAAATATTAATAATAATGACCACAACAACAACAACAACAACAACAACAATGATGATGATGATGATGATGATGATGATGATGATGATGATGATAATAATAATTTGATCAACAAATTTCAATCCGATCATAGTAACGTCGACGATAAAACATAAAAATTGTCGCGAAACAAACCCAATTTATGTCCCTTTTGGACCATCGTACTTTCAGACGGCTAGAGAAGAGTTGCGTGATACTTTATAACATCATTAGTGCACAGCGGAGGAAAGTATTGACCATTTCCGCCACAATACGTCCACCGACGCAAAATATCGTTAATCGTTGATTATTAAACGAAGGCAAATCTGCACGGGCATCGAACGCTTTGTTGCATTCTTTATTGATGTAGATTTTGTATATATAAGTCTTGTACAATAGATTTCTTTGGTTTACAAGGGCAGATGCAAATTTTCGTTAAATGCAATCCACACAATCGCACGGTAGAAAGAGTTGTTCAAAGACACCTCCCCCACATAGCTAGAAGAAAACTTACATTGTCTGAAAGACATAGCGATGTTACAGGGGTGAATACAAATATTGGCCTCCCTTAGGCTAGAAAAATAAGGATATATTTCAGACTTGAACAAGGAGCGCACATGTGACCTCGTATATACTAGAACATATAATTAGGGATCTTATACAGGGTAAAAGACACAAACGACCACATATAAACCTTCAAAACGCACCATCGTGTAGACTAGAAAAAACCCCAGGGACCTTATATAGAATGGAACAAATAACGGCCTTATATTGACTCACAAAAGCGACATTGTAGAGGCTCGAACAAATCGGGGAAATATCGACCTTGCAAAGGCTACAACTAAAAGCGACATTGTATCGGTTATAATTAAAAGTAATTTGTATAAGATAAACAAATATAGACGTATTAAGGCTAGAAATCGGTCACTATACGGTAATGAATCTTTAGTTTGGATATTTTGATGCTCTAATGTAGAAAACGTATACATGAAAGAGACAGATCCGTTTGAAGTGCCCGAGAACCTGTTTTTATGTTCCGTGATAGATCAAATGCTTTAGGATTTCTTCTGATGATGGGTTTTCAGGTATAAACTTTTATCTTAACATTCTATTATCAAATGTCAAGATAATAAGTTTTACATTTCATGTCTTCTGAAAATTACGCTTATATATGCAATTTTTATATACGTCATTAGAGGCCAACTTTCCTATTGTTCTTGTTCACTCATTATTATTTCCTATCATTGTTATTGTTGCAACTGTTTTCATCAATTTTCTTAAAAAAACAAGTTTTAAGGGGTGCATGAGGATTTCTTATCAACGATACGTAGATTATTTTTGTTGACAACAGCGATTAACTAACGAGTTTTGAGGCTTATTACTATTGAGGTGAAATTAGTAACGTTGTATGAGAAAATAGATATAGAATTAATACATTTTTAAAACATTGTTGTAATAATATGAAACAAAATGTTTGATATGGCCCATATTACGATATATCGGTACTACGTTCCCTTATTAACGGTATGGATCGGAACGACACATCCAATTAACGATACATCAAAACAACACGTCAACATATCGGTATATCGACACGATATGGTCGCTTAACGAACGATATATTGACATGAGATTGTCATTACACGATATATTGACATACTATTGTTAATTATCGATGTATCAATTTAAAAGTAATTGCTTGTCACACTCTTACATACACATAATTTGCAAATGAGCAAAATAAGATAACAAATTAAACAGTAAAACATTGCCTTCATTGACTATTTTATGCTTTACTTAGTTTATAACGAATGCGTTACCGAAGCGTCAGAAGAATTATAAGAATGTCAAACGCTCTGAAAAAATATCCCTAATTCATGCGAATTCATTCATGAAGTGGCTGCAATGAATTGATTACACTATTCATCATGTTATCTCCCCGATGTCCTAAATTCTTAGAAAAAGTGGGTATATAATGAAAATATAAAAAAGTTGTTTTCTCAGACGTTGACCTTTCCTTTATTTTTGCCAATCGCATAATTAGGAATTTTAAGAAACATTTTTGGATCAACGAACATTGTCAATGCGAGAATATGCTCAGTGATTTTGAAAATACAAAAGATATACTCCATTTCTCCTGTAATGTGGCTCTGATCGATATTGAAAGTCACGAATATCTCTATATATAATCTACACTGGACAAGAAAGTAACTTATTTATGTAACTTATAATAAATAATTATGATGTATTTATTCATTGCCATACTGGTGAAATATGAATCACGCATATGTCTAACTAATTTTGTTCCGTAAAGTTCGATTAATTGTTCTGTCATGAAGCTTTGAGTTGTGAAGACGTTGAATCTACAAATCCATCTCTGTATAAATGGCTCCAAGATAATTGACAAACTCAACAAGACACATTAATCTTGCCTAGTCTTCAAAACAAACCAATTAGTTTAAAGCTATTTCTGTCTTGTGGTGGTTTGGTGTTGAGAAATCGTTCATCGGGTCAAAACCGGCGTATCTATCTTCGACAACAAACTAGCATTTTGATTAAATCAAGTTAAAAGTAGATGGACTATACAAGTATACCTACATTTTACTTCCTTCTGGAGTTGAAGTTTGCATCGAGCGGATATCGAGAAAGGATTATCTATCAGCGAACAGAGATGAAATCAATTTCAGCTCGGGCGATGATGTATGTTATGTAGGGACCGTGTTAATGCGGCCTTTTTTTTCATTGTATCTTTTCTGGTTTTATTTAGACACAATTAGATGTATGTTGCGAAATTGCTAATCATTTCAAAATTTAAAACACTACCATATATTTGACCCGACGGGAATTAATTAACAAAGCAGTGAAAAATGACTTGGTATAAGTTCATCAATAGAATCTTTGTTGTGATAGTTGCTGTTGATTGAATGATTCATGGTCATTTGATGCTACGTCAGGGTCGACTTAATGTCGGAGGATGTGGATCGTGCAAAAACCAATTTGAAGGATGTGGGTTGTGCAGCCTCTTGTTTTGGTGGATGTGGGTCGTGCAGAATCTGGTTTGAAAGGATGTGGGTCGTCTAAAAACCAATTTGGAGGATGTGGGTTGTGCAGTCTCTTGTTTTGGTGGATGGTGGTCGTGCAGAATCTGGTGTGCTTTTGGATGTGAATTTTGAATAGGAATCGTCTCCGTACAAACCAGCAAAATATGTCAAACAATTGAAAATAATAATAACAATTTAATTGATAATAAACAGATATTATAATAAAGACTGATGCAAATAAGTAATACAATATTATATCAGTCAAAATAAGCTAGCTAAAAGTATATTCACCAAAGTCCTTGGTCAAACAGCAGTTGATAAGATGAGTTGTCTTGACGAATCCGGATTGTTAACAGGCATCCAAAACATGAGAACAATGGCACAGCAGAATGATCGCAAAGTCAAATGTAGAAACTAGACGGAAGCTTAATGTGCCAATGTCGGTTTCCGAGGCACCCAAATAAGCTGAGTAAGAAAGGAAACGTCACCATACAAAATATATTCCAATCCACGAAAAATAAATTCTGCTGAAAGAGAGTTACATCATACCTTAAGAAGTCAACTAAACTACATTTTAATTTATAGCAAAACATCTGTTCAGTTTTCTGGAAAAAAAACGGCCTTTAAAGAAATCGTCGTTTTGGAATGACCTTATTGGAGGAGATAATAGAGTCAAAAAGGACTTTTTTGCTTGTTTTGTTGTGTGCTACAGTAAAGATGCATTAATAAATGTATGTTATAGAAGGTCACATAATGCCGATGACATCTTTTATTAATTAAGATTCCACATATCATAATTTTGTATCTAAAATTCCAAACATTCTTGCTAAATAACAATTTGGAAAAGCGTGCAGAATCTGTTTTGGTTATAAAATTTTCTTCACTTAATAACTTTAAATTCTGAATATGATTTGTCATTATTATTGTTTACCTTTAGCCTTCGCTGCGTTCACTAATTTAACATTTAACAATTGTATATTCTCTTTGACAATTGCAAGAATAACAGTTAGCTGTTGAATGCAAAAGAATATTTCCAGACAACGTTCCGTGTGAAGTAACTGTAGATCATTTGAATGTCTGTCACATTAATTGAGTTCCGATTCTAATAACGGCCGAATTCCATCGTCGGATGTCTGGGTAACGTACACGTTTGCAATAAATAAATGAAGAGCTCTAATACTGGCTATCAACAAGGCACTCGCTTAACCATTCAAGGTTTACGACATAAAAAACTCAAATCCGGAGTACTTGTGGCATAGTTACCTCGTTATCTCCATTAATTTGTTTTTGTCGTGGATAAGCGCTTCTGTCTTCAATATGTCTTTTTGTTTGCAGAATTGTTGAATCCCCGATAGCACAGTAATGTAGTTATGAAGACCTCTTTAAGCGTTTCACTGTTGAGTTTTAAGACTCAACAAGGGCCGTTTTAGTTGATAGGTAATTTCCGTTTCTTTTGTAGAGGGTATTAGGCTTTTACGTTTAATGAGATTGCATATATATATTTATATATTTCGCTGTCTGTATATGTGTTTGACTTGCGGAGAGGCTGTCTCTCTATGATACTAATGTACTCATTTAGTAAGTCATCTGACAAGTACAAGTACTCTTGTACCGGCAAAATACGCCTGAGTGTCGTTCATTAAATTTGATATGTTCTGTCATAGATGAAAACAAGCTCATAATCATTATATGTCAAAGACACACGACAGATGATACTTATATATCTTCTCTGTCATCTTCATCAACGCTCACATTTTCTACTTCCATTACGAAAGTGATACAAACATCGTGATTGTGTCGCTGTTTTTACACAATGACAATTTGTAAAGTAATTTGATTTCCCAAAAGCACTTTCGAATGTCGACGTTGATGTGATTGCCAATAGGCCTACCTGGTCTTTCCGTCCTACAGGCTCGAATATCGATATCCATCTTATCATTTGTGATTAATCAGCATTCCGTATGAATCTCATTTACAACAGATGAACCTACCTCGCTGTGTTTCTGATCGAATTTGATAAAGTGAAAGTGTAAGATATACGTAGAAAATAGTATTTTGGCATAAATGATACTATCCTTGCTTTTTATATACCAAGCTTTTTTGGCAGCTGAAATATACATAATGACAAGACGCAAGTCATGTCTTTGCTGCTGATAATTTCTGGATTTCTGGTCTGGTTAATAATTTTATAAAAATGGACAATTTGTATTTAAAAAAAGTTCAGTTGGAAAAAAATAGGATACTCTTTTATTGTGTTTTGCAGCTTCATATATTATTTATAGTTATCAGACATGTATTGTGTTCCAAAAGTTTTCTTGTGTAAACTGACTTGAACAAACATATCATATTTCACCACAAGATGACAGTTTCTGTTTAATATATTCCTCAAATGAGTCACCACAAAGCTAAACACTGCCAAGTTAGCCAGTCGTGGGCGACAGCGATATTTTACTGGAAGCATTAATAAGGTGCGTGCCGCAAGCCCTTTCTAAAACAATTCTCCATGATGCTTTAAACATCTAGATAATTGATTTCTTCTCGAAAACTCGAGGTAAGTACTTTGCTGTCATTGATGACATGCACGTGATGATTTATTTTGTCTTAGATCGTAATCAATTTGCAATATATAGGAGATCTATTGATCATCAAATAGCGGTTAATCGATTATCGAACAGTTTTGTGTCTTTGTTGTTAAAGCTCAGAACCTAAGTTGAGTTAGTCTGTTTGAATACATAAGAAAGTTTTTGAATATATGCTTACCTTTAAGACATTAATTCTTTAAAAGAATATCACATAATGATTGAACTGTGGAATCATCGGCCTTTAAAAGGTTATAGTAAGCAATGGAATCCATGAAGCAAACAGTGCTGTCAAAATAGGGTACACTTTGTCCCATTAACAGTTTTCATTGAATCATTATGTAATGCTTCATTAGCAAATGTTCTCTAAAAACTGTTTTGAGGAGGTTTTGTTACAGAACGCACAAAAAAACTGATAAGATCAAATTACTGTGAGTTATATCGAGATCATCATTGTTCTCTTTCAATCGAAGACTAGCAAGAACAACACGTGCTTAAAATGAATACTTCAACCTTTCACTGTTGATCTTGGTAAGCTTCTCAAGTGTGTTTACGTGGAAATATTCATCTACAAATATGTCTGAAGAAGAGTCACCCCGTCAGCCAATGTGCGTGTTGCGTTTCGGATGCGTGATGGCTTATTACGGTTTGCCTCAAAATATCCTTTGATTGCTCTGTATGTTACCGCTAATTACTAGTCCCAGTCGAAAATCAACCATAGCTAGATATATTACCGTTTCTTTAGATTCTCTCGGAAAATGCTACGATATTAGGATACAAATGATAGGCGTTCAATTTGTTTCTTTGGTGCACTGCGTTTCCGTCGTCACGCAAAAGTGACGCAGACATAGAATCAATCTGAAATGTTAGATAGGGGTAACAAATTTTAGCAATATAAGCGAACAGTCGTCTTACTGCTATCTTTAAAATCTTTTTCGCTCGGTATAGAGAACCAGTTACAAAAAGAATATTACAAAGAGAATAGTATATAAGTAACCATGTCATATTGTTTCATAAACATGAGTGGCCGAATGTGGGTACGTTTATTTACATGAATGGTTAAAATAAAACTTGTTTTGACATGAATTTTATACATATGTTCTCATTCTCCAAGCAAAAAGACATATTGAAGACTAGTGCTATTAATACCCGAGGACATTGAACTGAGCGAAACACACAGAAATCTAATTCCAACCATGAAAAGATTAGATCTCAACGCAGCGTTGTATATGAACTAAGTTCAAAAGAATATAAACACCCCAGGAATTAGGTTATTAAACTGAACAGGACAAACTTTTAAGCACTTAAACGTTTTAATATTAATAGTGAACCATTTTCAAACATTGCAAGGACATGTTTGAGTGTTGCGTTCAACACATTACTTCTTTATATCTGTTTGTGTGCACTGGGGTATATTTTGAAATTTACATGGAGAAGTCAGGCGACATAACGTTGTATGTTTTTTTTTTAGTATCGAGTGTGACCCCCATTACAGTCAACAGCATAGACACATCTTCTCATTGGAAAGGTAAGACGTCACCCGACGTCATTGGGATACGTTGCTACTCTTCGTGTATAGTGCCTGTTCCAGCTGTTGTATGGCGACTGGTTGATGTGTGCGGCGTCAAAGTCGTCTTCCAAAATGATCCTTTTGATGCTCGATCTGTGATAAGTCAGGGGAGCGTGATAGCCGAGGCAAAACCTGGTATTTTGTCGGTTTAGGAAGTTCATGGCGATCCTGGCGGTAGGCGATCTTGCGTTGTGCTGTTGCAAAATCATCCTTTGCTTCTGCATCTGTATGAATGGGACCACCACAGGCTGTAACATCCCTGTATCTCTTGGCTGTAAGGGTCTGACGAATTGTCACCAAATCTGTCATGTGTTCGCCGCAGATCCCGCCCCAGACCATGACGCTGCCACCGCACACCGTCGACTCGACGTCTGTATACTCTCACTCTGCCATCAGCTTGAAACAGGTTGAATTGGCTTTCGTCGCTGAAGATCACTATTGCCCAATAACGACAATGCCAGCGAATCACTCTCCTTGCCTAGCGTAGACGCGGTTGAGGCGATGTTCCTGGTCAAGGTCATTCTGCGGAACGGTCGATATGCCTGAATACCGGTAGCTCGAAGACGTCTCATGACAGTGTTCCTGCTGATATGGGGCCCTTGCACCGTCAATGCCGTCGACTCTCGGTCTTCCGCTTCTAGGACAGTCAGATGTCTGGCCAGTCTGTTTAAGGCGATGAAGGAGTCGAATGACCGTTTGTCTGGTGCAACCAAATGTCCTGGCAATCTGGCTGTTCGAAACCCCCACTTGTGACATTCCGATGACTCGTTCTCGCTCTGCTGCTTTTAAACGTGGCATTTTCTTCTGCTATTCCGTAACACGAGTAGTGAATTGTCGAATTCACCGGGTTTTTTTAATACTCTTAGCGTGTCCAATTCATATGCAAATGAAAAATATCGTCAACTGATATGCCTCAGTTGCGTTTGGGCGATATCTCTTCATTGTCTCCATTCGTTACCTTAGGATAAACAGTTGAAAAAGCTATTTCGTCAAAAATCATATCAGAATACGAAAATCTTTGGGTGTGTACTTTCTTTTGTACTTTAGTTTAGGTAGTCATCTTCCCGTGCATGGCCTATACTTGCGGTAGCCCCAATGACTTACGATTATAGACCTTGCCACATTTCCCGTACATTTTTGTACTTTGTACTTGTCGCAATGGCTCTTGTTGGCCGCAAGGTTTAAATTAGCCAGTGATAGTGACTGGTGAAATTTGAAGCCATACATCGGGAGATGATAGGTTATGTGAATTCAGAGGTGTGTTAATAGGAAATTACTAGGGAAAATGATCCCCTCAAGAATTTTATAGAAAGTGTCGGAATAAATGATAATTCAAAAATATGATTACTGCCGTGAACTCAGAAAGAAACATCATCTGGCATTTTTAGCGTGTAACTAAATAACAAACAACAGTGTTACTATATCTCTACTATCCTCTGGTGACATATTTTTTGTTTATATGACCTTATCAAATGTGAATTTACTAAAGAAATTGTCATTTAAATAAAGCCTTACATTAGAAATTTGTTTATCTTAATAATCAATAGATATTCGACACACATCACTATTTTGTTGAAGCTAATTCATGTGTGATTTGTGTCATATTTCCCTGAAGTTGTTTTTTTCAAAACTACATAACAAATACAGCAATGCCTCAATAAAAAACACAAAATGAATGATAATATCCAAAGGTTTAATTTGGAAAGAGATTTATCAAAATGTGATGTTTTCAACCCCCAATGTAAGGCCTCTTATTTGTTGCTATGTATGTCTTGCTATGTTGATATAGTAGTTTTATTGCATCATCAGATTCAGGAGATATTTTTCAATAAAATAATACCAAATTCTGCTTTATTATAATACTTTGACATTCTGTGTCCAACTTTCTTAAGCGACATTTTGTTCTGATTAATTTAAAGCTATCTTTATGTGTTCTCTTTTCGAGAAGAGAGAACTCAAACTAATAATTAGAATCAAGTTTCTGTAGTGTCGTAAACAGGCTTGGTATTTCTTAATGTTGTCAATGCCGACGAAACGCTTCGCTTTACCTGAATATCTTGTTGCTTAGTGTTTTAATGACTCATAAAATGTGCTAAATTTGAGATCTTTGTAGAATTCCTATGTTTATATAAATGTCAATTATTCTTGATTTTTGGAGAATAATGTTTACATAACGATAGATTTGATATTCAAATAATCACTGAAACGGTTCTTTGAAAACTTTATAATTTAGTCAAACAAGTGATCATTCGATGATGAAAATTGTAGTTCTTGCTTAAGATTTCACAATCAGCACTGCCTTTGACATTTGACAACAACATTACATAACTAAGAAAACCAATTAAGGAATTTTTAAGGAATATGATTTCTTTGTCTACACAGAATGATAAAACTTTTTATTGATAATGTCTATCAAACTATCGTATTTTGGATGGATCTTACCAGTTGTTGAAATTTATTACAAGATAGTTGAAGTTAATAGAAACACATATGTTAGTATCTTTGATATGGATGGTTGTCCTTGACCACGGGCTGATAGAGGCTAGTTTCCTGTTGGCTGATACAGATCTATCGAAAATGCAAAATATCTTTATTTAAAAACAAGTATATGATAAAATTGATAATCTGAAAAACTTGAACTTGTTCCTGTTTCAGATGTGACGGGTCCGCTAGTGTCCAGTCTCCTACAGAGAGGTCCGCACCATGTCGGGAGAGCGGAAGGCGGTTTCACCAATACCCGAAGAGTACTCCGAAATAGCAGAAGAGCGCCATGAACTTCCGGCAAAACGGCACAGTCGGGGACGGATCCATGACTCGGACCGACCGCCCGAAAAGCGGAAGAGGAGTTGCCCCGACTACTTCGGCGTAAAGTCGTATCTGCACAACTTCTACGACGCTACCGCGGTCTATAAAGACCCGATTATTTATGAAGACGACGATGATTTGCGATACCTGTTAGCGCCCTACCCGCGACGTCGCCGCTGTCCGCCGATATGGTGGAAGATTTTCATGTGGGTAGGCGTGAATCTGCTGTTGTTTGGGGTTATCGGGATACTAGTTGGGTACCTCGTTCCCCCGAAACATCCCCTGGAACGGGTGGACGAGATTCACGATATCGCCTTTGTAGACCGGACTGCCGAAGCGTATAACACAACGCTTGATATGTGCAAGCTTATCGGCCTCATTCTCTTCTGTGTAGGGGGGATAACTCTGGCCATGTCACTCTTGTTCCCCAGTTTCCTCTCCCACTACTGTGATGAAGACTCACGGGACGACGCTATCAAGGTCCCCCTCCGGGATGGTGAGAAAACCCCCCTGAGTCCTATCGAGATGACCATTCCCTCGTCATCGAAGGTCAGGAACGTGCAGCCAATAAGGAAACTGCCTGAATCTGTAATGACTCAAGCGGGGACGAAGTCGGTGAAGGATTGAGGGACCAAGGGGAATAACTCTCAACTGAAATACGATAACGACCTGGAATGTCTCGACTTCGACAGCAGCCAATCAATGTGTCGTTCACTAGTGAATCCAATGTTATTGGCTGGCCACACGAACTAGAATGTTCTACAACTTGGTAAACAAATTCCTCGAATCGTTACCATGGCGGCATTGATATCACCACTAAGCACATGTACTAATCCCGTGAGACAGACTGCCAGAAGACAAGCGACCATCAGTTGCTCCTCCGCATCTATCTGGATTGCCCGTGGCTGGTGACTGACCTTAGCTGCCCTGTGCTCCTCCGTTTTAACGACAAGGTTGAACGTGACGTGTCAGTGTTATCACTTGTCTAGATGTAGATATCGGTGTAGGGTCAACAATACCCGGATGTTTCTCGACCAGCTGATCTTCAGTCGAATTAAGTGTTGTATTCGTCTGACTGGTACAAGTCACAGGCTAACAAAGATGTCGCAGAGAATTCATAAGAACCTCCAAAATGGCCAGTGAACACCAGACATTTAAATCTAAAGTGTAAATGATTTTGGTTTATATCAAACACTACTAGATTTATTTAAACATGAAAATAGTCACGTTTCAATTGCAGTTAGAAAGAAACACTCTTTCGGCGACATCTTGTGTTTGCGACATAAAGAATTACCAACTTTCTAAATGATAAAGAGCGCTTAGATGGTTTATCCTGAAGTCATTAACACCGCCTTTTGGATGCTCTCTATGACTGATTATATCAATTACACCATCAAAACAACGTGTTGATAACAACTTTATTCCTTAAAGTTAACTGTGCGATAGAGCATGCCAATAAAATCGAGACAGACCAATCTTTGCAGCACACGGTCGATCAATAAGTCATAATCTAGATTTATTTTTGATTGTTGGAGTCGTCTCCCTTTAATAAAAGGTCAAGGTCAAACGTAAAGTGCTTCTGTCTCGGTGCTATGTCAAGGTGCAGTCAACGTGTCCGTTCCTTCGACTCAGAAGGTTTTGTCATTGCGGGTTGTCAGATTTTTATTTTTGTGTAGATTTTCAAATCTTTGTAAGAAAAGCTTTATTTATTTATCATGTTCTTCGTTGTTGCAAAGAATTGGGGAACCAGAGCAAAGAAGACGGACTGTCAATAATGTTGGATAGAATCTATTTTCTTTGGGCTGTTTCTCTGATTGGTTGTTGTTAGAACCCACCTCAAGCAGAATGGTTGTAAAACGTTCCTGTGTCCTGGAAGAGTATGTTTTGAAACGTTTGAGCGATTCATCAACATCAGGAGTAGGAACGTTTTGGAACATTTTCTAACATAATAAGCCAAAATGTTGACAATTTGATAGTCTATGATGTAAGCAGACGCTGCTTCTGTTTCCGTTCTGTAGAAGGTAGCTATTCAACCCATTGTATGTAAATCCAGTCTGGACATACGGGCAACTGACGTGAACTGTGAAAGCCTTCAGACTTGTAACATAATCTGCATGTTAACCGACTTCGGTGCTAGAAACTTATCCCCAATTGTCTACCCTGTCCGTTTCTATCAACTAAAGTGCTGTACTTGTTGGTTGAACGGCACTGAAAGATGTTTTCAGTGTTCTGAATTTCGAGATATATTCCCTACGTAAATCATTAAATTCAGAGGTGTTTCATGGGAAACTAATATACATGTAACTGACTTGTTTATAAGATTCCTGATTAACGATCAGGTAAACTTTCAGTGAGAGTTTCTTTTAAAACTGTGTGTTCTTCGATGACTATAAGTTGAAGTTCACTACAGTTACAGATGCCAGTTAGCCCTTTTTCAGTCAAGCATTATGCTGTTCTTGCACTAATATGAGAGTTGCTGACTCGCTAGATTAACTCTCTTGTTGCTGATTTCATATCTTTTAGAAAAAACTTTGCAAGCGTTTACTTCAGTGCGATCAAATGTTTTGAAAAGAGGCTATTATCGTCAATGAGTGAACAATTTCTTCGATAATTATTCAATTTCATAAAAAAAAAGAATCAGAAATGTCGTGACATTAGCATTACACTTAAAGTAAGTGAAGCGTTATTGTTAAGCATCTTTGATGTTGCAAAAGTCCTCGGGTATTAAATCGAACGCCATAATTGCAATGGTTAAATGGCTTTCCAACTAGGGAGATCAAAGAAGCGGGTAACTTACCCACAGTTAAGAACCAGCGTATGATCCTACATCTACTTAGTTGTCTGATAGTACTTTTCTATTTCATGAGTTGCCCGTATGTCATGATCACGTGATGTAACGAGGGCATCTATTCTGTTTGCGACTGTCTGTAATAAACTGTTGGCAATGTTGATTTTGTAATTTTGTCATTATTATACTTTTGTTCAAGTAATTGTATTAACAAGACAATTAATTTTTATTTTTATTTTGGAGCACATGGCAGGGCTTTTTGTTAGATATGAGACAGTAAATTGGGAATATGAAAAGGGAAAACATGATAGTAAGACATGCATGAAACATGTGATATGATATGACACACTCTATGTGAAACGTCACATGATTCATAACAACTGACATGATTGGCACGACACATGTGAAATGTACATGGAAGAGGTTCTTCGAAACTTTTCTTGTGAAACAAGGTAAATGAATAAGATTTGTGAAAGAGACTTTGTTTGTTACTGTCTTATCTTAAACAATGGCAGAAAATCACAATGAAATAATGAAATAAGTAATGGAATCAGATGGTAGGCATACACATTATTAAATATAAAGATCCCCCATACCAAAACTCTCCCACACATGTGCACATTTATTCGTACATGTTTTCTACCCCATACTCCCCCAACAGGTACATCCCTACTCAAACACGATATGTGAACCACGATCCACCTGGTTTGTGAAGTATAACTTGTGAGACAGGGTATCTGACGATTTGTGAGTAACAGGACATATATAAAAAAACAAATGTAATGAGATACTTAATTTAATAATTGTATGTAAGACAACTTCTTAAAGACTTGTTATCTGTAAAACTGAATTCTTAGTTTTTCCATGAGATTTGTGAGTCACGATTGAAAGACTTCTTCTAAACGACATGATATCTATAATATTTTGGACAAGTTGTATGATCGGCTTTGGAAATGAGATATGAACTTCCTCTCTGAGAATTGGCCCACAATCTACGACAATACACACTAGATAAGGTACAAAAAGGTAAGCAACCTCTGCTCTGTGCTTCCATTTCCCGCCTCCTCTGTCTGATGTATGGGATTGTCTTCACTCAATAGAAGACAATTCTTGCATAGCGTGACGTGCTCACACCAACACTCACCCATAGACATGCAATCAACAGAAGGCCATCGATTGTTGGCAACGTGACGCGATCGCCTATCACTGGCTCTATCAATGATCATGATTATCTTGCTCTACCTCTCCTCTCTGTCAGAGGTCGTGTCTCCGTCACTTGTCTCAACCTCTCCTCTCTGTCAGAGGTCGTGTCTCCGTCACTTGTCTCAACCTCTCCTCTCTGTCAGAGGTCCTGTCTCCGTCACTTGTCTCTGCCACTGCTCTCTATCAGAGGTCCTGTCTCCGTCACTTGTCTCTGCCACTGCTCTCTATCAGAGGTCCTGTCTCCGTCACTTGTCTCTGCCACTGCTCTCTATCAGAGGTCCTGTCTCCGTCACTTGTCTCTGCCACTGCTCTCTATCAGAGGTCGTGCCTCCGTCACTTGTCTCTGCCACTGCTCTCTATCAGAGGTCCTGTCTCCGTCACTTGTCTCTGCCACTGCTCTCTATCAGAGTTTATGTCTCTGTCACTTGTCTTTACCACTGCTCTCTATCAGAGATTTTCCACACTACTACACACAAGAATGCTAACCCATCTCTCACTGATCACTAAAGCTTCTTATTTTGCAGGAAATAGGATAACTACGTCAGACAGTTTGCTTTTTTCGTGTGAACACATAATAAAACATAGAAATTCTGTGGATGAGACATTCATTCCACTTAAAACATAATACCGTCTCCTTAGTTTCCAGTCGGCTAATTCTGACGTAAGTGTATGTTTTTTGTACGGTGATTAGAGCAGGTTCAATTCGGACAAATCAACCAATCAGAATTGAGTATCCAGCAATGCAATGGTAAAATTACTCTAACCACCACCCTTTATTATATTCTCCCCTCCTCATGGTCTTACAATGAGTGTACCGAGTCCCGTTGCATAGAAAACTAAGATCACCGTAACCCACTAAGATAGCTGTTGTGCAATATTTAAAGTTATTATATGATTGGATTATTTCTGTCTTTCTGATTGGTCTACTTGGTCACATGACAGCAATGACGTCAAGCGATGTCAACCTGTGTGGATCGTAAGAGATTGATATAATAATCCAAACACCTCCGGTGGAAAAAAATAGATTTCGAAAATCCCGGTCTACCAGAAATAGCAGAAGAATGGTAATTTAAGACCTATTTCATATAAGAAAACAATTATAGACTTCAGACTCGGTTGATCCAATGATTTATCGACCTTGGACATGTGATATTCACCTCGGCTTCGCCGCTGTGAATATCACATGTCGAAGGTCGACAAATCATTGGATCAACCTCATTTGAAGTCAATGATTGTTTAATGGCGCTAACCTTAGGCTAAGGAATGTTCTATATGTGATGGCACACCAAGACGAGAAGAGGCGTCTTCATCTCCTCAGTCTCTGCAACAGACAAATAGACAGACAGAAAGATGGTTGAGGTTGCCTCAATTTGGATTCTTACATTATATTAAAAACATTTAATGTAGATCATTCCCATAACGGGGTTTGGAATACTTAGATATTACATTTTCATAAAGAGATACCATAATTTTAAAAATGAATAAAGAAATGAGATAAACATCTGTTTGATTTGAAAATTATAAAAAACATAATATTGACGTTTAGAAAGAATAAAATGGCTGGTTTTCATTTTGGTTGAGATAAAAAAGTCAACTTTGATCATGATAAGATTGATAACATTTTCAGATCTTCGTATTAAATCAGACCACACCAATCAGTCTCAACTTGGAACACAGATTCAGCGGGGCCACACAGGATGGAGACCTTACAGCGGGTTAATAAAGTGTCTGATCTCACTTGCGCAGCTGATGATGTAGTGTCTAATCCAATCCAAAAGTTGCGGTAATAAGATGTCATCTAGCATTGATGCTACTGACATCCGTCTTAGAGGGCGTCTGTTCATCCTGGGCTAATAAACAGAGGATATTATATGAGTGTCCATGACATACTATGTTTACGACACGAGTGCCTAAATATTAGTATTTCCCGAGCTAGAGTGAGGGATATACTGATATTAAGTCTCGAGTGTCCATCCTAGGACATAATATGAAAAAATATGAAACCAAAAAGAGTTCAATCGTGGGCAAAAATGTCCAATCCTGACTCATGAAGCTAGTGAAGTTCGCGTAAAAACTCTGGCATCGGCACATCTACTGGAGAGCTTTAACCCACATTTGGAAATCAAAGGGTGTTTCTCTCCCTCTTGAAACCATTTCATTAACTACGATGACTGTAGACTTTGTGCATTAAAAAGGGACCCCACTAACCGATAAGTTGGAATAGAAAACGCTTCAGGACCAACACACTTGAGACCCAGACAAGCAAAACTCAGCAGTCTATAGATAATTTTGTATAAAGACTTAAAAGTTTATTCAAATCAATAAATAAATACCGTCCATTCCTGGATAAATTTGCATTGCGTTTATTGACGTTTCTTCTCGTTGATGATTTGGCTATCCAAGGGTATCCCATATTCATAATGTGTTTTTACAATTCTTCCTCAAACAATTTGAGATCGTTATCAATCACCTGGTTTCAAGTGCCACCTACTAAACGTAATAATTAGATGTTAGACAAAAGATAAAAACCAAACATTCAACATCGCATAAATACATTTAAATTTAATCTGCATTTTCATTAATCAACATCATCCTGGGGAAAATTCTAATAATTGGTGATAAGAAATATCCATGAATATCCAAATAACAAAAATAATGGCGTCCACAGTCATTATAGACAAAACTTAAGTCTATGAAAATTTCAATAATTTAAATGTTCCTTCATCCATAATATTTTTTTCTCTGGGCTCCTAATTTGACATGTATTCAGTCAATCTAGACTTGCTGAATGTGGACCTAGACTGTATTAAAGGCTCCTTTATATACACAGTCATGAAGCAGGACTACAGTCATTAGTACTCAGAGAAAACTTGTGAGAAAAAGGCAACACCTTTTAGATCACCAAAGCTTTGGAACTTTCGAATAGAATTGGTACTAGTCTAAGTCGTGTTCATGATGTGTCACTTTAATTCCCTCCATTTAAAGGAGAAAGTTAGACATTTGTGCGGGGCTGTTTGTCCGTGCCACAGCATACATCCAACCATTATCAGGCGATTGCAAAGCACCACACACGAAGCATTCTTATTGATGATATTTTATGACATAATAAAAATGAAAGTTGAGCATAAACAAACAATCTTTTTCCAAATGATTGATTTGGATATAAGGCTTTTTTCTGGCAGTAATGACCTTTACAAATAAACCGTTGTACGTGTTGAAATCCTCCCCCGCCTCACGGCACAGTTGACAAACTGCCTAATTGAACTGACATTCATGATCGCGCGTTGGCTCCGAGTAAATACCGCAGTTAATCAAAAACCCCCTGAAGAATTAACGCGGATGTCCACGATAGTGTCCCCTCCCTTACAGGAACATACGTGGATGTTCCTCCCTCATTCCCCCACTCCTCCTCCCCCAAGCGTGGAGAATGGAAACGCCGGCGTGTCGATGACAGATGTGATTTATCGATCAGTATCGATTAAGGTGACCAGAAGAGCCGCTGAACGCACCGGAATCGACTGCTAGCCTTGCGCTTAGGGTTCGAAACATGAATTTATCAAGATCATTTTCATCAGACTTTGAACTATTTATTTACGTTTTCAAAAGGAACTGGGGGTATCAGATTTTACGAATCTTTGACTGTCAATATTGATTGTATGCCAGTTCGATTCAAGTGAAGGATATGTATTTTCAGCTAGAGGAAGGCTACCTGTCGAAACCAAACAAACCGGACACGGCGGTTATTAAGTTCGTGATTCTATAAAGGGACAGCGTTCTGAGCTTCGTCTTACAATCCGAAAATACATTCCCGTAGAGGGTGACATTTAGTCGATTTGTTCTGAAGAACACCAGACTTACTAACTCGGGATTGATGTATAAGGAACAACACGTGGACAACATTTCCCCCGACGATGGACTTGCATACTGGACCACTTTGATTCAATTTGTCAATTAAATTTGAACAGTCTGTGCATATCCGTTTGGCGAAAGAACCAAAAGATACGTGTACATGTATATATAGCTCATTCTGTTTCCAATAAATTTATGTGTTATTTCTTAATTAAATTTTGGACATGATTATTGTATTCTATAAAGTTGCTATACTAGCCATGAAATGTCTCTTTGCATAAATTAATGAATTCAATTTCAAATCTTCGATAACAGTCGATATCATCAAAGTATGCGTGTAATACATCAACGCGAAACATCTAATGATATATTTCATATTTAATCTTATAGGAATGTATGTTGCTTAAATAGAGCCAACATATCATATGCCCTTATTCAAGTTCAAATCGCCTATCTAAAGTTGCATCTTTATCTCCTAAATGCCAAAATAATGACATTTTCTTGTTTTCAGTTGTAAATTAAAAACTTCCATATAAATGTTAAGAAGCCTTAATTAAGCGTACCGATTAAATGTTTATTTGTAAAATGACATACTAAGCAACAACATACTCTGTGCCTCTATAAAAGTACTAACATGTACGTATACGGTTTCAATCGATAACGAACTTGAGGAAGGCACATATCAAATATTTAGTCTCAAGTTGAGCAGAAACGTTGCTTGTAATTACCTTTCTTTACGGGCACCGCTCCCTTCACTTTCACTGATAGATGTGAACACGTAGGATAGTGCACTCGACGTCGCTTTATCTCCATTATGCAACTGTTCCGTCAAAGGTGGAACGATGTTCCTTCCGTTAGGGACGAACAAATTCTGTTATTACTGTTTTTTCACCGATATTGACGTGCTTGTTTCGCGATTAACTTGCGTTTCTTTCCATTATGGAAGCTTTTCCTACTTTTAGGCACTGTTTCCTCCAAATTTGATGGGCCTTTAAATTGCATGTGTATAAAGTGCATAAGTAATGAATTACATCAAGGATATTTGGTATTTCTCGACGAATGCCATGGAAAATATCGTGCCGATTGAAGAAGAAATATATATTTCACGAGTGGTTCACGTACAGATGAAAATAAATGGTTTTACTTCACGAAATGAGATATTGGCATTCGAAGATATATGTCAAGTGTTTCATTTCTTATAAAGAGAAAGGTTCAAGAAGAGAGTATCGTTATGATGTAATGGTCAGCTAATGACGTCATTCGATTGTTAAATGACGTAAACGATATCGTAATACATGTATGAGTAGTATTTATTAAGGAGACTAACATATATTACCCATATGGTAAGATGGGACACAGAGTAATATTTTTCCTGTAAGTCACACGGGAGTTACACATTTTCTTGGAATTTGATTGGTTGTTGTGAACCAATGAAAAAGAACGCAGTGGCGGGACTATTTCATTCATCTTTCAAACTTGTCCCGACTGGTAATTTGTTTACCCTTAGACTGAATTTTAACGATGTTTATTTATTCCATGTAGTTGCCAGTCGTCATTTCTCAGATGTGCCGCTGGTTCAGTTCTATCGTAATGACGTCATAGACACGCCAAGGCTCGAGAATTACGAAATTAATATAACTCGGGAAAGATAATCTGTCATTCCCCGTCACTCGTTAGTTATTGTCTATGTAATTGCATTTTGTGTAAATGTGAATTTTTACTTAAATCAAAATATGTAATAATTCTTATAAATATGATAAATGATAACACCCTATACTTATGTACACTTTCTATAGTTTAAGTCAAACCCATTGTCGAACCTATGTTTGCCTTTAAATTGCATGTGTATAAAGTGCATAAGTAATGAATTACATCAAGGATATTTAGTATTTCTCGACGAATGCCATGGAAAATATCGTGCCGATTGAAGAAGAAATATATATTTCACGAGTGGTTCACGCACAGATGAAAATAAATGGTTTTACTTCACGAAATGAGATATTGGCATTCGAAGATATATGTCAAGTGTTTCATTTCTTATAAAGAGAAAGGTTCAAGAAGAGAGTATCGTAATGATGTAATGGTCAGCTATTGACGTCATTCGATTGTTAAATGACGTAAACGATATCGTAATACATGTATGAGTAGTATTTATTAAGGAGACTAACATGTAATTGCATTTTGTGTAAATGTGAATTTTACTTAAATCGAAATATGTAATAATTCTTATAAATATGATAAATGATAACACCCTATACTTATATACACTTTCTATAGTTTAGTCAAACCCATTGTCGAACCTATGTTGGTTTTGAAGAAAAATTGATTACAGGATTCAAGAAAATATCTTGTAAATGTATAAATACATTAAAAATTAAAGTATTTAAGATGAACATGTGTTTGAGTTGTGAAAGATTATTTTGTATCCAACTTGTTTTTCATATTAACATAAGTATGTTTAGTTTCAGGTATTGTCATTATACAGATAACAATGACTGATAAAAAGAAATAAAATCCACTGCTTGAAAGTTGTTAACAGCTACAAGAAAAAGCATGTTCAAGGGAATCTCTATTTTAACTGACACATTGACATTTAGCTGGAAAGGAACCACAACCATAAAGGGACTTCAACATAATTTAATCTTACTAGCAACACGAGATAAATATCTACCTTACATGTAGTCATAAAATCTGCCACACGCGCAAGGATCAGGCAGCCAGTTACATTAATTCTATATTTCCACACAAAATCTAAACTTTTAGTTATAATAGTTTAATACAGATATCATTATAAATCAAAATTATGTCACGAAGATCGCATTTGTGGGAAAAGTGAATGGAATGAGTTGTTGGTTCATCGCTCGATCGTCTTGGCTGATATCATTCAATTTAGTTTATTTACAATGATATTAATGATATTTGTTTTAGGGTCAAATACCCTCATCCGGTGACCGTGAAGACTTAATCGAAACGCTTTTGAAGATTTTACGGTCACAATATGTTATTGAAGTTAGGAAAGAGTTATTTCCCTTGAATTGAATTTGTGAAACGATATTCGTTACAGGTATACAGACTTAGAAGGGTAGTTCTAATGGTGTGAATGTTTTATACCTGATTTAAAAGCTGAAATAAACTAATGCCCATCCTGAGAAAAATTCTGATGGTAAACAATGTCTTTTCATTGACAATAAACTTAAAGAAATATAAATCAACGAAATGTAAAATAAATAAACACTTCAATTACTATTTTCACTTTTATTGCCTCTTTTTCCATACATGCTCATACAGCACATGTGAATCATCAATGGTAAATGAAAGATAGTGTGACTTAATATCATAAATAATTACAAAAAGGCCCTATCAGCATGTCAGTATTTTGATATTTTTTATGGATTCTTTTCAAGTGTTCTTTTCTAAGCTGTGTTGTTGTTTTGTTATTGTACTCTCTCACAAAGCTTTTCTGATGATTTAGCCAGACCATTTATACATGGCTTCGCCTTGCTTTGAAAAAGCTTGAAATCACAAATTAGTTTTAAAGGCGACCATGTGCTTTTTTGCTAAATGCAAAAAAAATTGTGAATATCGAATGCTTTTTAAGAAAGCTGAGTTCCTTAAATATTCTGAATTTTCATGGAAAATTAAAATTTAGATATATATTTGTGCAATATCGATTTTAGCTGATTTAAAGGGGGATCAAGGAAACGCAAGTGTGTTTATTACATCTTCGAATGTGAAGTATCTCTACAATAATCGATCAATTGTCCATAAAGGCATTAATTATAACAAACATCAACGTAACCGTAACAAATATAAGAGTTTTTTAAAAATAGAGTGTGATATCATATGGAGTACCTTAAAACTTAAGATTTAACTTATATACTTGAATAGAATCAACAAACGTGGATTCAAACTCTCTTCATCAACTTGTCTAGATTCATGTTACATACCAAAAATAAAAGAAAACTGATAATTATATCTGATTGAGACAATAAACACTGATAATCGGAGAGTAAAAAAAACGACATTGTTTTCCAAATATGTATTGGGTATAACACTAAAAAAACTTGGAGAAATCAAATTACGTTCATAATAATCTTGAAAACACAAGTTGACCTTTTTAAGCAATAACACAACTGGGCGACAAGGAAGTTAGAAAATAGCTACAGAAAGAAGGGGAGATCCCATCACGCGGAAACATGTGATGCGGAGTTTGGAGAAGGTCACCTGGTGTGGTGTGACCTCAGACTTACTCACTGTCTCCTTTATCAATATATAATCTTAGGCCACATTACTTAATAAAAGGCACTTCAGCGAGTATGTTCATGCTTAAATTGGCAAATTAAAGAATCTGGTGATTTACGCAATCACACAAGCTTTCTATCGATGCAGTGCAGTACTTACATTGTATTATAATATACTAATTCTTTACAGTTTTCTTTTGACCCTTTAAGTAACACAGAGTAGGTTGAATGATACTTCATATTGCTAAAAAATAGCCAAAAAACCATATGTCCTGTGTAAAGTTTAACTCATGTCATTAAATATCATTTTCCTCTCTAAAGTGTCAAAATTGTGATATTTCCGTTTTAAATAATAGTAAAAAAACGCTCATGAGTTTAAATGTTACGAGATCGAAATATTACGTTCCATTTGCTTGTATAAAGTTATGTGATAGACTTAACACTGCCAAGCCATATTTTTCTTCGCTTGGCTGTAAATAAGTTTCAAAAAGTACGTTTAATCATTCGCGCTCGCCATTGTCCGGTTTTCGATCACAAATCAATGCTGCTGGGTTTTTTGGTGTGTAACATACATGTATTGTGTGCAAAGTTTAGTATTGCTGATATCGTTGTTCATGCAGATTTATTGCAACGTGGCAGTAGATATTACCGGTAATCTGCAAACAGCATAAATATAAATGCCTCTAAAATAAGGTTGGTCAGTAAAAGGTTGTAAAATGTAATTGAAAATCTTAAAAAAAAAAGAAGATAAATTTTCTGTAACATCTAAATGAACGAATATTCTGTGTTGGACTATGTTGATGTTTTCAAAACTCCGATTTGAATTAATTTAACTTGACACATGGTGAATTTCAAGTCATAACTAAACTCTTGAGTGTTTTTGTCAACAGCAAAACGAGCTTTAGAAACAAATTTTATAAATTCAAACCTAAGTATAGTTAAGAAACGTAATAAGAATGTTTGACTTGCATGAATTTATGAAGGAGCTGTTATCTTTTGAACTTACTATTTAAACCCCGCGAATAGATGGTACTATGTAATATTTCTACAGATTAGAGTAGAATAGAAGTCGAGATTCACTAATACTATTTTTTTAGGCTTATGAAATTATTGTTTTCTTTGTGTAGTTAATGGTAAATGTCATTAATCACAAAAATCATCTAAATGTCATTGAAATTGTGTTACATGCAGTTGATAAAAATTTCATTACAAAACAACGACAAATCTCAACCTTAATAACTACACCGTACGACATTGTATAATGGGGCTTTCCGTTGCATTTCAAAATTATATCACATGTACAAGATCCTCCTAAAGTCTTTTGATATGACATAAATCAACATAAGTTGTTACAAAATACAAATGTAGGAGACTTGACGAGAATCCTTTACTTTGAACGTTGATATAACATCATTATGTTACATTTGCAGTGACATAATGATGTCTCAAATTTTGTGTGTGTAATAGCATCGTGATTTCACCAGTTGTGTGTGTAATAGCATCGTGATTTCACCAGTTGTGTGTGTCATCCCATTGTGTTTTTACTACTTTTGTTTATTTAATGGCATTTTGAGTCATTTCTCATTAAATTGTTGTTGACAAATCGTTATGCAAAATCGTTTTCAAAACGAGCTCTACACAAATGATATCTCACCTGGTAGAATGTTTGATGATAAATCCTTATGCTTAAATCTCTACTATTCAAATATGCTATTGTTGCATACTTTTAGTAACTTTTTCAGATTTGATTTCAGGTCAGTTTGAGTACAGGTTCTTTACCAATTTGGCAATAGCAAAATGATTGAAAAATATAGTTGCAAGTTAATTCTAATCCATTATCAAAACCTATTTTCTTTTTACTGTAAATGAATAACATTTAAATTAAATATTTCTCTATCAATCTTGTGACCACGCTTTAATACTATAAAACACTGATATTTTCATGGTATTTCATTTGGTTTCATACATGACAACACCAATTCTGATGATTTCCATTCAAAACATGTTACATATCCATCCCAAAATTCTAAATATATGACAATTTTTAGTTTCAATGAAGATCGAACAACACCCATTGGCATGTGCAAAAGCCGATTCCATAATGTACAAATTACATGAATAGTAGTGTTGTAACCTTTCAAACTCCATCAAATAATATTTGACTGACCGCGTTTTGTCCGGTTTTCGACCATAAATGTGATTTGTATATTGTCACTATCAGCATTAAAATTATACTTGTCTAAATAGAAACAAAGATTTTAAAACGATTACTTGACCTCTAGTTCCAGCAAGACTAAAATTTAGTCTATGAAAAATTTTAATAATTTACTGTTCCTTCATCCATAATATTTTTTCTTTGGGCTCCTAATTTCATGTATGTGTATTCAGTGAATCTAGACTTGCTGAATGTGGACCTAGACTGTATTAAAGGCTCCTTTATAAACACAGTCATGAAGCAGGACTATAGATCCAGCCAATACTAAGGAACCCATCATAAGTTAATGATAGCCAACATCAATCACCCGTTTTTAAAAAAAAACGTTATACTAATAAACTAAGTGAGTATGGATCAGAATGATAAAGGATAAACAAATAAATTAATAAACACATATTTATTCAACACAGACATTGATATAAATCAGGCTCTTTTACAGATACATAAAAGACTGGGAATAACAACATATATAGCATGCCATTGACTCGTACATATTAGTTCAATGCATATTGAATATACTTCTTTTTATTGCTCTAAATATGTTATTGAAACATTTGAGAAATCAACCACGATCAAATGTCAGTTCAAAATATTGACAGTTGATTTTGCCACGTACCTTCTTCTTCTATTGCACTGAAAGAATATTCAACACACATGACTTAAAATGAACTTTCGAATAATATACAAATAACAATCTAATTATAGTTTTTGATTGTTTCAAAATAGATATTGGTTATATGATAAAAATCAACATTATGACAATTCACTCAAGCTGATAAATGTACACAGATATAACAATACAAGCATTACCATGGAGACAAAGACGGGGCTAATCACATGCGCTGACACACAAGTATACTTGGCAAAATAAGTTAGGGATATGCCAATCGTTTGATCAATGTTTCAACAGGTGATCAATGTAAGTCGCTATAAATCAGTATTTATAATTTCAGAATTTAAATATATCCCTAATTATTTGTGTCTAGTATATAACAAAGAGTAAATGAATTACATATACATCAGAGTTCTGCAAAATATATATATGAAACAAAAAACTAATATAGCTTTTCAAATTTGGATTTGTTTTTAACCAAACGTGGAAATTACACTTTAAAAAATGTCAAATGATTTTTTAAATACAAAAAATCCAAAAACACGATAAATTCTAATTTCTTTCCAAAGTGAAATTTTCAGTAACAGTTCATTATTTCCTACTTTCAGTTTTGGATAGTCCATAGCTAAACTATTTAAAAGACTTAAGGCGCTGCATATGAAAATACAAAAATACTTGTGAAAGCAATTGGTTTGTCCGTAATAATAAACCGAGACACAAAGCTTCTACTGTTTCCAGTCAAACCATTCGGGGGCATGGTCTTCAAAGTTCTTGTACTCATCTGTCCCAGAAACCAACACGGTGGTTGCGAACTTCCGGGGCCTGTTTTCATCAACGATTGGATGAGCGGTAGTAGCGATATACCGGATGACGAAACCACAGCGCCTCCTGTTGGAACGATTTGGTTTACTGCCGTGCACGATGTGGCCGTGATGGAGGGACATCTCCCCAGCCTTGAGGGGGCAGGGAACCGCCTTGGTGGCGTCGTACAGGTGAGGGGGGATCTCCTGATTGGACGTCAGCAGATTTCCCTTGTCTTCTGATTGGTCGTGCTGCAGGATGCCGCTCTTGTGGGTACCTGGTTACAAACGGATAGTTCTGATTACCTTTAGACTAACGGAGAAGCAGAAGTTTGACATTTTGGGGCCAGTTGAGATTTATTTCTAAAACAAAACAATCTCTTACAGAGTAATATTTGCATATGCAAAGCAATGATATCTTTTGAAAGTCTTCTGAACGAAGTTGAAATGACTATCAAATCGTCGAAAGCTAGAAATAGGAAATTAAGGTATGCTATACGAATGCCTCGAGCAAATACTGTAAACTTATCTTTGGGAAGCGTAATGGTACCACAATAAAACCGTATAAAACCTACCGGGAATAACAAACATTACTCCATTCTCCTCGTCGGCGTCGTCCACAGCAAGCCACACACTGACCACGTCTCCCTCAACTCCCCAGTACCTGTAGCGGGACATACCATATGGTGACAGTCATCACTGATAAAGTTATATCTGTTTCAAGGAAGTTTGTATCTTGGATTCATACATCATACGCTGTACTCTGTCATAATTCATGCTGCTACTAGGAATGGGTTTGCTTTATGAACCTTGGTTACCGAACGTGATATGTCATACAATATTTTATGTTGATGTTCACATTAGCTTAGATTTTTGATTGATTTTAATGTTGCGAAGTCGTTTAAATCTTTGTAAATCAAATATAGGTACATGTATATACTCATTAAAAAGACAAAGTACGCTCTCGTCATACATCATATACATGTAGCTCATCGATTACGCTAATGATAGATTCGACCGATAGAAATGAATATTAAATCAATCTTAATCAGTAGATTAAAAAGTTGATATGAATATCAAAATGCAAAATCCATACAAATATATCTTAATAAAATCATATAAACATTATTATTCATAAATAAATACCTAACGTCTTGATGCCAGGCGACAAACGCCTCCGACCCGTCCCCTCTCGGCACCTCGTCGTTAGGGTACTTAGCGATGAACCTGGAGTCGAGTAGGATCAGGTTCGGACCCAGGATGTCCTGGAGGGGTTTCAGCACGGAGGGTTTGGTGGCCACTTTCAGTACCCAGGGGTGTTCCACATGGACGTTGTGTAGGTCATACTGGGCGTTCTCTTTACCTGAAATGGAGGTAAATAAAATAGAATAGAATAACTTGAAAAAGGGAAATATAATTTCAATAGGTTAGAATAGAACAGAAAAGATAAAAAAAGGGTAAAATAATTGAATACGTCTGTATCCTATTTAAGAAAAAACAGATATGATGATGTCATTTTTACCAGAAATATAATTCTCTGAGAAAATCAGTAATCAAATCAGTAATTGATAATTGGATGAACGCTAAATATTTCATTCGTCCTGTCTACTTTTATGTCCACAGTACCCAATCACAAATCAATACATAGGATAGTGGAGAATATTCAATCAACTTTCTGCTTACCAATTTTCTCCTCAAACTCGTTAAAGTTCTTCTTCAGTTCGGCCGTCTCTTCTTCATTAAGCACCCTGAGACCGCTGATGTAGCCGTTTACGTCGAAAAACTCTGCGACGCTGTCTGAGTCGCCTGGCATGGTGTTACCGGACTCCTTACTTCTTAGAGAGTTCTAAACAATGAGGAAACGTACTCAATTTGCATTGTGTATCTCGTGCTGAACAGCTTATATAGCCGCGCACGAGGAAGGAAAATCCTGGTGCTATTCATAGAGCGGGGTCATGAAAACCTCCTTTTTTCTGACGTCACTTTTCAGGGTCCGATCTCCGGTGATCGATGGCACGTGACTGACTTCTAATTGTTAGGATAAACGCTTTACACTGGGAGGGGCACTCCTATTTGAGGGACCACCTCTTGCCCAAAAAACGTACTTGGCTGAGGTTAAAGGAAAAGCTTTTCACTTAGCTTCTTGGTGTAGTTTGGTGTTTTTGTGATATTTCAAATTCATTTGAAAAATGTATTAATGGTTTATTTCAAAAGAGTAACACGGAACAAAGTATTTTGTTGACAATAATAACCATCACTTACAATATTTCTTTTGTAAAGTAAAATAGATAATTTGGAATAATTTCCACTATTTCTCAAATGTCCACCTTTCTGTTTCGTTCAAACCCGTGGCCGGAAGCTTGACTTGAGTAGGCATGACAATTATGTCATTTCAAGTCACTTACGCGTCTTGGCGATACAAGCCTTAAAGGTACATGTATGAAAGGAAAAAATACCCTATATTGAAATTTAGTAAGACGGCACCGTTGTATCAGGGGTATCTCAGTGGTATCCTGCCTAACTCCGTCCTCTAATGTTTGAAACATTTCATATATTTAAAATGAATCATTAGCAAAGTCACAGTGCATATTTCAACACATCTGGTTGATATAAACTCGGATAGAGTAGTCATCCTCACACATGTGGCTTTAATATTTGTAAAAATTAGTGTAAACGAAAATCATTTTCCCTTTTAATCTCTTATTTTATGGTATGCCTTGCAATTAGTCGGTTAGAGGATTTTCATTGAAATATGGAATAATTTCACAATCATGAATGATCAAACAGATTACTTTTGATGAGTTTGTTGTGTAAGACACGCTTTTATAATCTGACAAAACCAATGTGTTCATACATCTATGCAGTTGCATTGCTTATGATAGGTCTATGAAGTGACAATGACAGTTCTCAATTGCGCATAAAAATTTAACATCCTGTTTGTAAAAGTTGAAACAGTTGTTGACGTCCTTATGGTGCAGTCGTATCTACATGATAGATGAATATAATAGGGAGATAACCTGTGTTTTTATTCAATTTTCATTCAAATAAACTTGTATACTTTTTCTTCTATTGTATATTTTGTTTTTTTAAAACATTGTACAGTAATTATCGCTATTATGACATTTATGATCAATACAATGGGTCAAACAAATGGTGATCATACTGAAAAACACCAGAACTAAGTTTCTGAAGGTTGAATGATAAAGTTAAAAAAAAATGCATATCTATTATTTCTACTTAAGGTGATCTACTTATTGGGCTCCCCTCGAAGTTATTTCACGAAAATTCTCCTGAGGAAAATCCTGTCACCTCATGTTGTTTTCATGATAATTTTATTTTTTGTTGATGAGTGTATGTTTTATTCAAACATCCTGCAAGTTAATGTTTTATGAAGGTGAAGACGAAATCAAATGTTTGGCTAATGTATATCAACGTAGTGAGTGCAGTATTTATGAAGTAGTAATGTGCAGTTGATAGTTCATGAAATGTAGATGGAGTAGTGTTTCGTAATTCATTACACGTTTGTCTATATCAGAAATATCAACAATTCTTTTCCAAGCAGTACATGTCCGGATTCAAATGCTTGCCCTTTCACTCCCTGCAGGATGACGACATATCACCTAGAACCATTTCAAACATAAAATAGCTGGATTGTTAAAGTTATGGCGACAGCAAGTTTGAATCAAAATCATTTTAATCAAAATTATAGATTTTGAATAAAGAATCCAAGAATTTCTTTAAAAAATATTGTAAATGAACTTTTTAAGTTTAGGATATAGATATCTTTAGCTTTAAAGGAATAGATAATCTCTGACTCAATTGGCTTATCTCAATCAGGAAGAACTTGGAAAAAAACACGTTGGTGATAACAACTAAATACCAAACTATCCAATCATCTTTCTCTCAGGTATTTGATATCATGCCTGTTGATTGTCGTCCTAGTAGAAATAACTTTTTTCATGATGACTTGTCGTTATCTTATGTTTCGTCAAATATCCCTAGACTTATCTCTACAGTTAAACCTCTACAAGTTTGGGTCTAAGCCAAGAGTTTCTTGATAACTTTCAACTACCGGTGAATTTTATAATGAATATGATGAATATACTGAAACATGTTAGTGTTCAAACGTTTTTCATGTTTGTAACCGAAAAATAAAAAGATAAACCTGTGGCACCAATCAGCACTAGATCGACTACTCACACCATGACCATGTCAACTGTTGTTTAAAGAATAAACATGCCACAATGGAAATGAATAACGATATTGAAATATAGATTTCCCCTCCTGCATAAACCTTCGGATGGGCTTTTGCCAGGTTAACATTTTGACTTAAATACCTTTTGAAATCTCCTCGTGATACATAGACTTAAAGTTCGGGTTAATAAATATATACTTCATATCGGAGTAGAAAATAACGATTGAAAATTTCGCAGCAGGTTTATCCAGTTGCGCTCGAGACCAATAAAAACAAAATAATGGAGCTTATGTTTTTAGTCGTCAAGAAAGGTCAGTTTCCTTGCTGCACTAAGGAAATGAACCCACGATACACTCACAGCTTTGGGTTAGCCATCACGCTTTGTCAATCAGAGCATGCGTAATGGCCTCTTTCAGTCCAAAGTTACGTCAAAAAAAGGGTAGCAAGTCTACGTTATTGACGTTTTAACGCTTCTTATGTCGTCATAGTGAAGTGAATAGTTCACATACGCTTTCAAAATATTGTGGATCAAACTATACTGATGGAAGTCTAACGTCCATGACATGCGAACAACTACTCTATTTTGGTAATTATGATTATATTTTTAGCTGTTTTAATAAGTAATGATTTTATTTTCATTTTTATTTATTTATTAATTTATCTTATAATTTAAAGGTATAACCAAATGAAAATATTTCTCATATATTTGACTTCATTGATGATTTATGTTTCACATACAAGATACAGCTAAGTATTCTTCTCCTGTATACTCAACAAAAAACTTAAGGACCAATATTCAATATAAAATCATCATATGGACGTTTATATCGACCATAAAATATCTTGATATTGAACATCAGAGAGGTCCCTTACAAATTTTGTCGAGATTATTATTAAGTCACATCTAACACACTGACAGGTCCGGTATTTCGGATGATCTTGTTCTTCCTGTGACCCGTATATGAGATTTTGGTGTTTTTTACTTCTTTAAAATAGGACATGTATGTTCGCTTGCGTCTTGAAAAATCGTCGGATGTGGTTATCCGTAGTAAGGAAGAGAGAGGGGCTGTTGTTGAAGGGGAGGCTTGGTCCATTAGTATATAGAGATTGTTGTTGGTGGTCTTGTTGACAAAGGTGTAAGGGAATTATCTGAGATGTTTTTCACAAATGGTTTGGCACCTCGGTATTATGTTAAGACGATACATCTCTATACATGGGACAGGAGGAGATATTAATTTACTGGTCTATGTTGGTTGGTTCGCGGTAGACGGTTTTGTTGAAATTGTTTTCTTCTTTTTGGACTCTGAGAAGTGGCGTTTTTTCTCGTCTTCTGGTTCCATGATGAACTACTTAAAGCGACGTCGGGCTTTGAGGTGTAAGAATTCCGGGTCGTCAGATAGAGGAAGGATGACACACGTGCCATGTACTTTACTCCTGAAGGTTCTTCAGGGACATTAGCAGCGTGGTTCCTGCTGGCTGGTCATGTAGATCTCGCTGAATTAATCGTTTCAATGACTTTTCGTCTAAGTTTGTTCCATTTTATGGACGATTTTCTTTTGAATGACGTCACCGTGACAAAAAACGAGTGTAGTAAGTAAAAAATGTGTGTTAACTAAAAGATTAGAAGGAGCTGCTGAAAGACTACAGGTGTTAAATACATCTGGAAAAGCACAAACTGATGTTGTGCTAAGAACGTACTCAGTAAGTAACTCAGACTGATAACAAACCTTCAACTGAATACAATGTTTATATCTATTAAGTCCTATTAATCCTAGGTTCATTCCTCAAGACTAGAGTGTCTGTCCACCCGTGAATTTCAAAACGAGAGACCAAAGGTCTGGCTTCAAGCTGGCACTATTTGATAACGATAAACCCGTTATACAGCCTATACGCAGACGTTGATGAAAGTACCCCCTACGTTAGAGAGCGCAAGTGAGAAGACGAACGAAACTTATAGGTCTCTTTCAATTAATGATGTCATTAATTACATGAGACAATGACAAATAAAAGGAAATAAATTCCCATTTAAGTATTTCTATCGATTATCAAGATTATCCATATTTGGCATTCGAACTACTGTTCTAAAGCTTTAATTCAGGGAAATTAAACGACAATTGTTCAATGTTTATATTTTAATAATAGAGCGGGATTCAAATCTGCAATGTTATATTACTATACGGTGCAAGCGTTTTTAATGAATTGCTTACAGGGTAATTTATCATAGAAGTGAGTAATGGTACAGCCCTGAAGACATCATCGTTGATGTCGTTATTTAGATAGGCCATTTGATGTCAGTTTATAGACATTAACCCGATCATTAACTTGATATTTACAGCCTGTTGAACACGGGTACCCGCCTGTTATCATGGAAAATTCTAAAACTGAGCATCTTGGGGTTATCCAGCTTCTCACGTAGAGAAGGGGTGAATGCGACCGAAATACGTAAACGTATGACCAATGTGTATAGCAAAGAAGCCCCTCACTATTCTACTGTTGAGTTTAATCGGGGTCACATCTCCTTGGACGATGACCCACGATTAGGAAGGCATGTGGAGGCCATTACATTATGATGCACGGATCCAGGGCTTAATCGCGCCCGATCGTAAAATAAAGGTGGACGAGATATTTTCAGAGTGCGGCATTGCCAATAATGCTTGAGCACTTGCACATGTCCAAGGTGTTTGCAAGATGGGTGCAACGAAACTTAAATACAAAAGACGACACCAGAGAGTTGAATTCAGTTTTGAGCTCTTGGATAGCTTCAATGCTGATTCCGATACCGTTCAAAGCCGTCTGGGTATAGGGGATGAAACGTGGATTAATCTCTGGGATCCTAACACCAAGCAAGAATCCATGCAACTGAAGCATAAGCATTCTCATGCACCCAAGTTCAAAATTCAGCCTTCTGCTGGCAGGATCATGGTGACCATTTTCTGAGATTCAAGGGGCGTGATGCTTTTATACTAAAAACCACCTTAATCATATGAGTCTACTCTGCTCACTTAGTGAAACAATTGAGAGCGGCGATCAATAAGAGGCGCGGTATGTTGACTGCTGGAGTATTGCTTCTTCATGACAACGGCCAAGTGCACAAGAGACAATGTGGTTTTGAACAACTTTACCATCCCCCACATAGTCAAGATCTGGTGCCAAGTGACTCCATCTGTTCCGCAATTTGAAATCACACTTGCATTGTACTATTTGGTGATTATGATGAACTCAAGGCAGCTACTGAGGCGTGGCTGAAAGGCCAGTCAGAAGTCAGAAAAAGGGGATAGACAATCTCAAAGACGAATGGGCAATGTACATCGAGGTCCAGGGAGATTATATTGACCATTTGCTTTTGTTTTATTTCCTATTATATGAACTTTTTGACTTCCCCTCGAATATCGCACTTGCTGCAATTATCTGTGAGCAACTTCAATCGTGCTTCAACTTTTGAAACATCCAGCTACATCAGCATATCTAAATACGCAAGAATGCTTCAATACCCTAATATCTATCAGAAGAAAGGCCTAGTGTCGCTGACGGCCGGTTATTTATGGCTATGTTCACTATTTGAAACTCAGCTGACTTTTCATCCGGGCAGTGCCGCTATTGATAGATATTGCCTGATATATGTAGATATCAGGGTATTGATGGAGCACTGCGGATTCAACCAAGCTGGTTTGGTCGGATGCTGTAAGAAGGAAAATACAAAATACATAAAACCTTAAGGCACGGTACAAATTCGTTACTAAGAAGTTGCGTGAGGGAGTAATAGCTGTAAATATTTGAACTAGTTAACTTAAAGATCGACTGAAATGACCCATGGCAACTTTCGTGATTCATAAAATATGTATTCTAATTTGCCAGTAACTTGAGTTTAAATTTTCGAAATCGGCCGATAAACAACTTTAATACGGCTTTTTCGATTCACCAGCTAATTAGCACCAGTGAACAGAACTGAACTGGCCCGTGGTCAATGAGGCGTGTCCTGCCGCGAGTCCTGCCGCGTGACGTGCTAGTCGGCGGAAGTATAACCTCCTAAATGAAAAAACAACAGGAAATCTCACAGTCTTAACAACTGTTTAAACATATCTAAAGTCATCCAAGCAACTCAAACCTCCGATAAATTGATGTTAATTATATCTTTAATCATTTGTATTGTTCTAAGCGAAAGACAGTGTTTTAATATGATGCTATGCACACTATCCAATGGCATGTGTACATCAATTACGACGTCTGCCAAATGTTGTCACAACAATCAGACTTCTTTAATTAGTCTTATTGTTTATGACACACAGGTGGCCGTTATGTAATCCTATCGCATTCAATTTAAATTCTTCATTCAATGGTCTTTAATTATACGTTTTGAATTTTAACGCCTTGGACCCACCAAGCGGAATATATGTCCTGTCATAATGGCGTAACTCTTGGCATTCGACTGCTACTTAGTTCATTGTCACGGCGTCCAGTCATTTTGAACCAATGAAATTGTAGAATATATATTCAACCAATAGATTAAGAGAAGGAGATTTGGCTCATGCACTTCTACGGATGATGAAATACATTTAAAAAAGTACATCGTAAATAACGGGTACCAACATTCTTTAGGATTACATAGGATGTTTCTAGCGCCAGGTATGGTTTCATGTCATTGATTGTTAAATTCAAAGACAGAGATATTGCAACACTGTGTGAGATGTTATACTAGATAACAATATAATATGTGTTAGTTAAATAGAAACGAATCATCCACTAAGTACTAAGTACTAAGTTGTCATGAAAGTGAAGTGAAACAAAATTATTTTTTCTATATTAAACATTAATAAAGTTTTTACATTCTCTCCCGTTTATTACAAAAACCTTCAATTTTTCGAGACAAACTTCATATCGATAAATACATGTTGTAACACTATGTGATATCCCATAGTAATGGATCCCTCACCGACCAAGTTCTTAACTTTTTTTATATAAACCCACTCACGAAAGCCGCGTCCAAGGATTGTCACAGTCCAATCAAGATGGATTTGACGAAAGTTGATATCATGAAGCAGTTACATATCGTATTTTGGAATTCTTTCGGTCATGCTTTTGCCACTATTTTGCTGTTGAATTAGCTTAAAAATACAGAGAAAATCAAAGGGCTGGACTTTCAGCTGACGACTAGCACGTCACACACTGGGCGTGGCTTCGAGTCATGCTTCGGTGATTTTGTCTAAGCGTTCGCCCGTCTCATTAGGTGGTTATCCAAAACAGGGGTATAAAAGATCTCATAGTAGTCGAATTAAAGCGTATATTTTCTCATTTTTTGGCTCTATTGATTCTTATAAGTGAAGCGACAACAGATAATAATTTGTAATAATCACAATTATGCGTTACGTCTCCTCTTTAAGAGGGAACGTTCCTTTGTCTTTTGTCTAATTCCGTCTTGATTTCTGATACTAATCATTATATTTGTCCACTTAAAATTGAGTGACTCGAAATATTAAACTCGTGACAATGTGGGAAAAGTGATTGAAAAATGATAATATATTTAATTGATGCTCCCGATTGTTTTAAAGTTCAATCTATATAAAATAACATAAAAATATAATTAGTTCAATCTATAAAAAAAAATAGCTGTAATTATAACGTCCGCAGAAACGGATCTCGGGACGTATAATTATAGCTGGTTTTAACAAGATTAGTACAAATCTTAGTTGATTTAGCAATAAACATGCTCTGAAATATTCTAGTTTATGACGGTCCAGTGTTGATAAAGAATCGCACAAAGATCAAGAAATTATTTGTTTTAAAGCATTAGTACTCATTAAACTTTTAGTAGGATAAGCCTTTTTTTTTATATATCAACCGGAGTTAAAAACTGTCCTCGAATCTGTAAATGGACTTACAGTGGGAAATATGAAGCTCTCGTAAATTTAAATGGCCAAATAATCTAAATGACAAATTAGAAAAAAACCCCAGTTTTTTGCCATCACCTCACCTTAGGTAAAGAAGTCCTTTATGAATCTACAATTTGAAAAGCAAGCGTATTTTTGCTTGCTGTGGGTTTAAGATATAATTAGACGGCCCTAATGAGTATTGAACACTTGAATAAGATTTCTAAATAATCAAATTTACGAAAATAAAATCCTTTAAAAAAATCCGATTTAAATATCAATAGTCAAAAGGTAATTACAAAAACATAACAAACATTACTTTATTCCAATTGTCAGTTGATCAAACATCTCATTACTCGAACCGATGTTCTGTAGTCGTAGAGGAAATAGCAAGGTATCAAGCAAATAACACTAACGGCCATTTTTTTATGAAAACCATTCAATCATTTGAGGTAGAGAAATGGATTCGATCATGGTAGATGTATGCTTCTTTTGATTGAAAGCATTGTCTTTATTTAAAACACGTGCTTCTGCTCCTGTCATCTTAACAGTAGCATTTTCTGAATGAATGTAAAAATATCATAAGTTTTTAAAAGGCACCAAATTTCAGTATTTCTTTAGAGTTTAATGCAAATTAGATATCAAATTTTCATGATTACAACGCCGTTCCAAAATTTAAACAGCTATAAGACACATACGGTCATAATAATATAATCATAATTCATATGACATGTTTTCGTTGTTATCTGTTTAAGTGAACTGTCTTAGGCAAGCTTATACTCGGACACTGACGTTGTTACATTATTCTAATGTCGTCCCTGAAGTGGCAATAGAACTCATTGACAGTCAGTAAGAAGCGTCAATTTAGCCTGAATGAGCAACCAGTACGTGACTAAACATTAAATAATAAATATACATATGCTATAACAGAGCTCAACCAGTCAAACAGAAAATAAAACTTGAAATATTTTGTAATTTTATTTATCGCTTTCATATAAGAGTCAGAAACACGTGCATGACACAAGGGAGACAAGCACACGAACGGACGGACGGACTGACAGATTGTAGTTAGGAGGAACTGCGCACTTCAGTATAGGCGAAACTAGCATTAAGCCTGTTTGACATGAACAATAGGGTTGGATTGACCCATTGGGCTTACCGCAGCACTGAGGAAATAATTTCCCATACATACACCTCATTTGCCTAACATGTGGTGTTGATGCCTAGTGTCTTATATCGAGTAGAATATAACCGGAATCTGAAAGCAAATACATTTAACATTTCCATCCAAATTTTATGTGAGGTGTAAGATATTTATAAGCCTGCCAAAGGTTATAAGCATACATTTGTACACACAGAAAAATGGTGTGTTTCACGATAAAGAAGTTGTTATCCATGAATTCTGTGCTTTTTAAAAAAAAACAAAAAAACATTTGATTTGATCAATACAAACCTTATCTAAATTTATTTATTACATTAACTGTAAAAATAGCTTTGAACATAATTATCATGTCTCGCTCAATTTTGATAAATTCATGAATACTATATTACATGTACAGTGTATAATATGAAGCATTTGAACGAAACAAAGGAAAAACAAGTTAAATGTCACAATCAATATTTGATAAAGATTGTTTGTATAAAACATTGTATGCTCAAGCGCACCAACTGAATTGAAAGTTTAGTTGACAGCAATCCTCTTTTGAATGTTAACATACACATGATGATTCAAAAATATAATAAATATATCGGAACATGGCTTGCAACAAATATTAAGACCAATTAAGTGAAATGGTCCAATAGGGAAAATATGACTGTCACGATAATGTAGGTAATTTGCCTACCAAAGATATTTCCCTCTCGATGTAGGTTTTTATCTTTATAAAAATGGACAAATATAAATAAAAAAAATATGACATGTACTAAACGATTTTCTCCCAAGTAAACACACCGTGTACACGTTTTTTAATTAAAACCATTTTATTCACTTAGGAACTTTGAAAATAATACTTATTATATACTTAATAAACGTCGTTTATCTTATAAGATAGTTTTACAAATCGATGAATAACGCATAAAAGTTTTGATTGAGCATGTAGAGAATATTTGTTGTTAGGTAGCTTTAGTCGAGTACTAACATATTGATATAAAATAAACAGTCCATGATTTTCATGGTATTTTATTTGGATTTCATACAGGTCAAAACACCAAATATTGAAATATTCATTAAAAAAACTCATACACTCATCCAAAGATTTGTAATACATGGCAATCATTAGTTACCAATGAAAAACAAATATTACCCTAAAGTGTGCGTCTCAGTCAAAATCACAATAAAGACTTGACATAATACGATTTATACAACCTTCCAAACAATATCAACTCAATTTTATCATCTTCCTCCCAGATTTCCAATAGTTCATTTGACAAATTGACACACGTCATTGTCCGGTTTTGGATCAGGATCAGGAATCCTATACCTTTATAACGTCACTTTACTAAGCCGATTAAAATTACATTGATCCTATCCAGTAACTAACAGTTCCTCTCATTCATGTAGTTTGGCATAAATGACTGCATCAACCTCCGGAGTGTCCCTTTAAAATGAAATACGATTATCAACCCCATTCTTTTTTCCAAATGACTTCGATGCATAGTTCAAACTATAGGAGCTTGAAATTATAAATGCATAGAGACCTAAATGTCGAACCCTGTACTTTTGTTAATCTAGCTAACTTAGTTTTTAATGTTTGACCGCGCAGGAAATAGTCATGTACCTGTTACACTAGCGTGCGAATCGAGTCAAAAGTCTACCACAAGGCTATGGTTTTCACGTATCACGAGACGTGTGTGTATGAATATACTTCAAACAGACCCGGGGATAGTTGTCAATAGAAGGGGGAAACGGATTACTTCCTGAAGTTAAGAGAGTTATACACCCTTCATGTGGTTTTGTTTACAAACATGCCTCCAAAAGACAGGGGGCGTGGCCTATTCTACGCTTCGAAAACATTTCACGTGACTCCTTTGCATACGATTAATGATCCATGTATGGAAGTCAGATTTAGTATCCGCCTATCAACTTTGTTTAATACCGATATGTCAGCCCCAAGCCTAAGATATCACATATAAAATCCCCTTCTTTTTCTATAAATACATATGGTAAAACACGCGTCAAGATGTTTTCACGTGACCTAATTTGCATACGAGCCGTTTCCATGAAAATGAAAATCCCGGGGACGCCCACGAGATTGAGGAGATATAAAGCACGTGATTCCATTGCGTTGTTTATTTACAGTGCTTGACGATCTGATGTGAGGCTAAAGCTACACGAGACACGCTATTGTAAAGGTGGGACTTTCTTATTTTCTTATAACAAACGTGTGTTTTTAAAGCTATTAGATTATAATTTCAAACTATATCGAGGTTCATCAGAAGATGGTGTTGATTGTGTATGGGCATACAGCACGAACATATAAAACAGCTCAATACCACAATCAGTGAGTTCGTTGACTATTGGATATGACAATTGATTATTTGAAGGAGTAAAAACGGTTCTGATATTTGCTCTTTAATTCAAGAAATAGACTCTTGTAGAGTTGTAAGGAGTGTAGGGATGCAAGTTCAAGTTTCAACTATGTTATATGTCACATTTTAAAATTTGGAACATTCACGAACATGATTATTGTGTTATTAACTGTGATAATGATGACATTGTAAGTCTAATATTGGTAAATTTTAAATGTTACATTCAGAAGAAAACCTATTCTATTTCATAAGAAAAAGAACCTCATTCTATAAAATGCCAAAACAATAAACGAACACGAAATGTATTATAGTATATGGGGTACGATATCACGATAAGAAAACCTCATAAGATATTGTGAAAAAACAGAAGTAACAAATCAAACATTAGAGGATATTTGACAAGGGTTTATGAATTTCAGGGGTACAATGTTAATGTTTCGAGAAGAAAACATCACAAGAATTTTGAAAAAAAAAGTAACAAACCAAAAAATTCCACATAGGTTTATGAATTTCAGGAGTACAATTGTTGCGAGGAGAAAAACCCCAAACAAGATCAAAACAATAACCCAAAAAAACAACAATGGACAAACTCCTTCATAGGTTCATAATTGCAGGGTACAATGTTGCGACTAGCCCGCCGGACTAGAGTGGGAAGCCATGTGAGGCGCTACTCGACAATAGAAGGGGACAAGCGAACAGGACGACGATATGCTCACCAGAACATGGCAGTCGCAGGTTGAGTAGTTTCCGTGCATGATAATTAAATCATTTAAGAAATATGCTAACAACCATCTTGCAATCAACAATCATGAAAAAAAAAGATAAATTGAATATTTTGTTCACGGTGTCTATACTGAAAAGTCCAATGCTTTTGTCCCGTGTGTATTTCACGTCATAAATGAATGACAGGTGTTTGTCATTTTATGAAATGCAATCAACCTTATGAAAATACTTTATCCATATCTGGTAATTATATCTTTGAAAAATCTGTAGTCGAAATTGTAAAATTTTACAAAGATGATAACATTCTTCTTTCACCCTAGTCGTATGGGTTCATAACGATAAGAATTAGGTGATCAATATTATTTTTACATCAATGCCAAACTGGTTTTTAAAATTCTAATTCTTTTCTAAAACTGGTTTAAATCTTAGTTACAGAGCATTGACTTATTCCCAAAAATCAAAGAGGTTTAAACCTTGATTGATGTAATCAAGAAAACACTAGGTTGACTTGAGATGTTTATACAATACACTTACGTCATGTGGTTGAACAGGGCTATTAGAATATGTTCTCATCGCCAAACCACGTTCGACTAGTTATTAGCCCAATAACTAAACACTATAATCTTGATATTGATAGCTTTTCTAATGGCACTTTATATACCCTTAAAGGGACACTAGCACTTTCAAGGGATTTTTTTAGAAAACGATTTTTTTTACAATTGAAAAACAATGATTTCTTAGAAAACAAACATGTCATGATCTGTTTAGTTATGCATATCCATTTCTCTTCCTGAATGATTTAAAGCTGTTCACACACATATCTGAGAGAGGTTTTTGCTTTACACTTGATTATTTCGAATACAGATCATCAGGTTGAATGATTGCATGTTCATTTGGCATAAATAATGTATATTTGGAAAGATTTGATAAAATATATCTTTCGAAAAACGTGTCACTGTCCCTTTATATTATGTCTTAAGATAAAAAAAATGATGTTGCGTTAGAGTATAGGCCAAGTGTAGCACACTGACGATGCGTCACACAAAAGGAAAACTGGTCATATTGTATTCGCTGCCCAACGCTAAACTTGGCCTATGGTTGATGGTACAATTTTTAAATGTCTGATGTGATGCTTCTTCAGGGTAGCTTCATCTGCAAGTGTTCTAAAACTTGATGATAACCTTAATCGCATTGGTAACGTATCGCTGTAACTAGCCCTTGAAATGACATAAATCCTTCAATTCTGGCAGTATCCGAATGACAGTACAGTTGAATCAAGGGAATTTGCATCAGTCTCGTTGCAAAACAACAAGTAAATGGTCAAAAAGTCACAATACACAAGTAATTAGCTGTCAACGATGCAAGGCAAATGTCTTGAATGGTATCGGGGGATTGAAGGCAGATAAAACTACCCAGGATGCTCATTGCTATAAATAGACTAACGCTTATCTCTCCATCAGCAGAGCCGAGCCTTCCAGCCACCAGTGTGACAACCTGGATCTCAGACCTGGCCGCCAACACAAGCCGAGTTGACCTATCCGACACCGTGGTCCAACGCTCCCAGCGCATGTTGCTGGACACCCTGGGTGTAGGAATCCTTGGCTGTAAGACGGACATAGCCCAGACCGTCATAAGGTGCTCCGCCAACTCAGGCGCCATGGATGGAGGCAGCTCCTCTCAAGCTACAGTCTGGGGCTCCAAGGGGCAGAAAGCGACCCCCACTCTCGCAGCCTTCCTCAACGGGATCAACATCCACTCCATGGACTTCGACGACACGTGGTACCCAGCCACTCATCCCAGTGGGCCTGTCCTCCCGGCAATTATCGCCCTTGCGGAGACGATGACCGGATCATTCGAGCCCAGTACAGAGGACATACTGGTGGCCTATAATGTCGGTATAGAGGTGCAAGGGCTGCTCCTCAGGTGTTCTCAGGTTGCCAAGGAGATTCCCTGGAGGTAGGCGAAATCTCTCCCTATGGTTTCATTGACCTTTTAAATTATAACTTTATTATACTTGAACCATGAACCGAGCCTTTAGTTATTAAATTCTATTCTATTTCCCAGGTTCCACCCGCCTGCAGTTGTTGGTGTTATGGGCAGTGCTGCTGCCTCAGCTCGCCTCCTCGGTTTGGGTCCGAAGAAATGTCGCCACGCCCTGGCAATCGCTGCTTCCTTCGCGGGCGCCCCGATGGCTAATGCAGGTACCACAACTAAACCACTCCATGCGGGCAAGGCAGCCCGGTTCGGTCTTGAGGCGGCTCTGTTAGCTGATCACGGACTAGAGGGGAACCATGACATCCTGGACATGGCATCTGGGTTCGGCGCTTTCTACGACGACTACGACCCTGAAGAGTTCCTGTTCGCCCACGCAAACAACAAGGAGTTTGTACTGCATACACAAGACATTGCTATCAAACGCTTTCCTGCCCATCTGGGTATGCATTGGGCAATCGATGCCACGATGCAGGCCCGTCAGGAGATCTGCAACCAGGCCAGACGCGTCGTACCTGAAAACATCGCCGAGATCCATATTTTTGCTCCCAAGTCTAAGTATATTAACAGACCACTTCCGACCAACGAACACGAGGCCCGCCATTCCTTCCAGTTCAACGTCTGCTCGGCCTTGCTCGACGGGCAGGTAACTCCGGACACCTTCACCTACAGCTACAGAAGGAGACCAATGTTCAACCAGCTCTTGTCCAAGACACGGATCAGCTGCCCTGAAGACAACATCCCGACCTTCAACGACATGTACGTGGAAGTCAAAGTGACCTTGAAGGACGGGACAGAGGTGATAGGTCGCTGTGACACGCCGTACGGACACTGGAGGAACCCGCTGACGGAAAAGGATCTTGAGGGGAAGTTCCTCACCAACACCAAGGACTTGAAATATAAAGCGCAAATGGAACTTATCAACACCATCAAGAACATGTCCAGTAGACAACCCGTCTCCGGACTCCTTGCTGCCATTCGGGATGAAGTGTGAGTCACGGTCTTACACTGGAGATATCAGGGAGATGTTTAAGTGACGATAAAGGCATTAGGGAGAGACGTGAATGCAACCTTACACCAGAGGGATAAGGGAGGGATTTGAAGGACGGTATTACGCTTGGGGTATTTGGGAGAGATGAGAGTGACGGTCTCACCATGGAGACACGAGGCAGATGCCTGAGGAACTCAAACGACCAGTCTATGAGAGACGCATCAGATTTTAAATCTTCAAAGCTCCATTAGCAAAGATAGTCGTGAATAGTAGTCATAAACATTAGCTTGGGACTATCTTAATTATACGAGGTTCGAAACTAGGGTGATAACCCGGAAGATAAATTGTGATATTTGAGAATTTCCTGAGGCTGAATTTCTGAATTTGAAGTTGATTGTGACAGATCTCATGACTTCATCGTCATTTTATATACAGTAACAGTGAATACCGAATCTAGTCTTTAACAGAGTTAATATATCACAAACTACCTTACATATCGATCATATTTGGTTTAGATTTATTCACCGATTTTTTTGTAATGTTTTATCTATATGTAAATACTTGTTGCATTTCATGTTTTGTATATTGCTATTGTTGATATCATAATGTATAAAATGAAACCCACCTTGACTTACTTGTTTATTTTTGTAATAATGTATCAGTTATCTCAGGCTTAGCATAAAAAATACCAAAGTCGATATGTATGATTTTTCATTACGGAAGCATTTCAAGATATATTCTCAAGTTATAGAATAATAATTTACTCCTTGCGGTAGTTCTAATAATAATTCAGTAGAGATAAACTTTCTATGGCTCGAAAGAGTAAAGACATTTCACATTCAATCATTAATGTGATTCTATTATAGAAATATGCCACCGTTCAACACCTGCTCGAAATGGTTATCAATATGTCGAATACTCAGGACTTATAAACATTATATGAAGTACTTGCACCTGATGAAATATTCACATCGAAATATTATCAAGAGCTCTCAATTTCAATTCTGATATAGTCATCTAGTTAAGTATAGTTTCTTTTTTTATAAGTTCATATTTTGAAATTGTGTGATCAAAGCACTAAATTATTTACTCATTATCATATTAACTATACAAATAGGAAAATATACAGTTAAATGCTTGCTTCCTAAGTGTACAAACTGTTATTGTAAATTATTCGGTTAATATCTTATTGTTCAAAAATGCCTAATCCAGAAGCCACAACATATGAAGTTGATAAAAGGATTGACGATCTCCAAAACGATTGCCAAAACAACAGATACTTGTTTATTGCATTAGCAAAACACTGCTTTCTCGCTCAACAAATTGTATTAAGACATTTATGCATCCTCGGTGAAATGAACTTAAGTGGCAAAACGCTTGCAATTTTGTATACTCAATGCAACTCTACCTATTCAATATGTGAATTGAAATAATATATATGTATATATGTAGATAAAACCCTGCCACACACATGAGTCAGACCGCTAGCCTAAACAAACACTGTAACATTTCTCGCGACAAAAGTTTTCTAGGAATCGGAGCAGAAATAGGGTTTAAAGGTCACCTTGACATACAACTCTTATAAAGACCTCATAGTTGTAAATTTCAGCCTTTTACAGCTTACAACTGTTTTCGTATAACCTTGAAAGTAGTGTGTGTGTGTGTGCATGTGTGAGGGTGAGTGTGTGTGTGTGTGTGTGCATGTGTGTGTGTGCGTGTGTGCGTTCTTGCAAACACGGAGTTCTCTTATTTGCAAGGTAAACTACTTTAATTGCCTGGATCACAAGGCTTATGAACTCTCTTGAGGCACTGTCTACCATTTCTTTTGTGTCTACGACTCTCTAAAGTCAGGAAGGCCGGTTACCTGAGTAAATGACATTGAATATTAACAAAGGGTTGATTTAAAATTGCTTTTCGCATGTATTGAAGTGATATGTATCGTATAACGGTGTTTCGTAGATGAAAAAGAACATTATGCTGTAGTGTAAATAATATAATAATGAAGTTTCAAGTATTTGGCAAGAGAAACTTAGAGAAACTAGATTACATAGGTAATATAAGAATTTAATGATATAGTCCATTAAACCTTCGACGGAGCCCGACAGACATTTAAAGCAAATTGAAATTATATATATGGATTCAATCTTAGTTGATGAGACTCATTAAAAATCCATCGTTTCTGGCCTTGCTTCCTATGAATCATATATATATATATATATATCTGTATTATATTGAGTATCTGTCAAAAGCACTATAAATGTCAAACCAAATGTGTTATGTGATGTGCATTTCGTTGAGCAGGTATGTTTGTTCTACATAACCTTGTTTAAATAGACACCATCTGTGTGCAGTACATTTGCCTTTAGTGTACCTGTCCCTTGTACTTACCAACTTATAATATATATATATATATATATATATATATATATATATATATATATATATATATATATATATAAAATATACTTGTAATATCAATTCGGTATACAAACCCATGTTGGTACAGAGTATGTTATAGTTTTGATTGCACAATATAATGTTAAGATTTTGAAAATCACTATTTTACCTATTACTATCTACCTCCCACCTCCCGATAATATACCTGAGATATCGGTATTTAGAACTTCAATATTTAAACGATTTGATTACCGTGTGGAATATGTTGGAATATCATTTCGATGACCTGCTAGGTTGATTATGATAATAATGTCAATAAAAAAAAGATATTATGCATGGCAAATATGTTCTTCAGTTCTTGTTCCATAAACCGTCATATGTTCATTTCAGGGCAGTATTGAATCATGAATGGTTCTATTGACCAGAAGTTATATGTGTTCAGAACCAGCGATTTATTTTTAGCATTCTGAAACCTAATGTTTATCTCGTAGTTTCTATGTAGTTACTATGTGTGTCGGATGTAACAGGGAAAATGATTAATTTGGGCAAAAAAAGCACTATTGCAACTTCAGTCGTAATTTGTTACGTTGTAAACATTGATAATATTCTTTTAAAAATCTATTAATAAAATATCCTATATTTATGTCATTAGTGTTTAATTCAACTAACTTATCCTAGAATTGCTACAGAATAAAAGCAGATATGTATAATCAAGACAGTTTGAAGCTCTTAATATTTACATCCGGAGATACATATTAACACCAATCAATAACAAATATGCATTAGTCATTATTTCAATGCTTTATTCTAGAATATGGATCAATTTGTTTCTAACCTAAAATACTAAATACTTTGACTCCTCACACGATTCGACAAACAAGTTGTCTGAAGACGATACAAATTATCTCCCTTATTTGCTTTATAGGTTTTATGTCTTCTCGACAGTCCAAAGTACATATTCATCCGATTTAAATCTTATAAACTCCAAAGTCCCAAAACAATCTGTCCCATATTTTAATCCATCACATTTGCCATTTCTATAATCTATCATTAATGTCTTAAAATCAATAATAATATGTTAACATGGGGAGCAGCATGAAGCTACGTTTCAATCAAACACGAATGGAGGGCAGCGCATCTCTTTCTACAGAAATCTTCAAGACTATACATTTATGTGACCCTCCCTCTACCACTCATGTCATAAACCTTTGAAACTAGCAAGTGACAAGGAAATAAGTAATGAAATAAAACTGAAAAAAAATGAAATCGGGTTCTACTTTTCCAACAGATAAATTCTGATACCCAGAAGACGGCAACCATCAGCTATTGATGTGAAACAAGACACGCACAGTGTATGTTAAGAAGTCTGATCCTTGTATAGGGATGGATAAGAAAAATAAAGATTGACATAGGTATTGATAAGAAAACTAAAGATTGTTATAGGGATGGATAAGAAAACTAAAGATTGATATCGGGATTGATAAAACTATAGATTGATATAGGGATGGATAAGAAAACTAAAGATTGATATAGGGATGGATAAGAAAACTAAAGATTGATATAGGGATGGATCCGAAAACTAAAGATTGACATAGGAATGGATAAGAAAACTAAAGATTGATATAGAGATGGATATCATAGTTTACTTAATAAGGCTTTCGTTTGTCCAGTTACAATGTAGTCGGTAACCTTCGTTGGATAGAAGTTGGAACCCAAAGACAAAGTTACTTTCTCATAGAACTACGAATACATTGGTAACCGGACACACAGTCGCTTTGATGATTGACGACAAGCGGAGTTCGAAATATCAAATAACCCCAGTCAACGCGTATACGACATACCGACAATTAGATCAATTGATTAGAACATAACTGTTACTTTTATTTTCTAAACACAAACTTAAAAGATGTTAAGTTACAAACGCATATTTGATTTTAAGCCATTTAAAGTAACGCGACAAAATGCATGATTTACGTAATAGATTTAGAATAATTTTTTTATATTCCATGAAATATCTAACATCGTGACAGGTCTCATTTGAATATAATCACATACAGGTTGAAACATCCGGATAGCCACGTGAAGTTCGTGTTTATGTGCAGAATATGCATAAGATTTCAATGCGACGTCCTGGTTATAAAGACGATCATAGCCAATCAGGGATCAAAAGATGTTTATGCATATGGCCATCAAATTGTTTAATAATCCTTTTCTGACAACAAAACCATCCAAATGGTTAAGTGGTCTACTGTTCATAGCAATGTTTGTGATTTCATCTTTTACAAATCTTTCCAAACGGATACGAGTTAAAGCAATAAGTGACGCCATATAGTACCATCCAATCAATGATTGATGAAATGAAGCGCGTCAACGTCTGACCCTCTCTACAGCTGCATGCCAAAAGTTTGTTCACATACCTGAGTATACTAGTGCAAATATCTTGTAATTTGAGATGCCTTTGAGGTATCGTAGCGTTGCGAAAAAGAAACGTATAATATTGAATTTTTAATACACATATGCAGATTCATTCTTCTTTAAGGCAAATGTATTTCGTACCCCACAATTACCCGTAACAGTTTTGGCAGGTCATTGAAGTGACCAGGGGTTAAAATTCCGAAAACACTAATTTTTATTTTCTCAATAAAATCCTTTATAATTCATAATCTTTTTTTTTTAGAAATTAGTCACCCTCGTTCCTTAACATAAAGTCAATGTGATTATGTTGGTTTAAATCATAGAGAGTCGATATGGAACATTTTATTTGACATTGAAATTTTGAAAATCTGACCCCTTCTGTCTATATAACTGTGCCAAAATTCGAATTTTTGCCACGAGAGACCAGATGATCAAAAAATGAGTTCAAGAATGGCTATTTCACACATGGACAGTGGGCGATCCATTGTCAGTTTTGCTTAAGTTATTCTATTGACGTTGAAACGAACCAAAATTACATGTAAATTGCACTACGATTCAGTAGTAAGTGAACAAACTTTCGCTATGCAGCTGTATGTCCTCATATGGTCACACAAACTTCCCACAATCAGATTTTTCGTTTAACATTAAACATGAGAGTCTATTCTTATCATAAAATAAGTATTGAGTCTAAAAAGTTTTCACTATAAGAAGATGAATGACGACCGAACAGGTCCACCCAATTGACTCGATTCATCGAACCGTGTCCATGCATGACCTCTCCTTGCCTCAAAGGTACACCTTATGGTGAAAAGAAGAATTTCCCTTCTATGATTTTTACTTTTTAATTTTAAACATTTCACCGTGTTTGTGTATTCATCAATCTTAATGCAAATTGGTGTATGTAAAAGTATGCTTGCATGTATATAATTATTTATGTATAATATGTATGTATAGTATGTATGTATGTATGTATGTTTGTATATGTGAATATGTGTACATGTACGTGTACGTATGTATATATTTGTATGTATGAACGAATGAAGGAATTTATGTAAGAAATATTTATGCATATATTTTTATTTATTTATTTCATTTTTATCTAGGATGAGTGGGTGAGCCGAGTACATGTCAGTGTGTGAGTACAGGCGTGTGCCGTGTGATTGGCTTGTAAGTCTTATTTGTTTTAATGTATTCTCTTATGTTATTGTACTGCTGTGATATTCAATGCTTTAGTGTCTCATAGGCCATATGGCCGGGTGCTTTTTAATATCTCTTGTATGATATGTCTGTATTGTATTTTGTTGTAAAAGTCAGTCGATTTTAATCGGACTGTTGTAAAAGTGCGTGACACTTTAATAAACATTATCTCTCTCTGTACACAAATACTCAGACTAACTTCCTCATTCTTATTTTAATTCAAACGGGTATTTAAAGATAGATATCTAAACCGGCGAACTGATGACGGGGAGGTAAACAAAATTCCCTAGTGCATGGCTCAAAAAGGGTCCATTTCATATCCTCTGCCAGCCATTGGTCCGCTGCGTCTCAACGGCGGGTTCTCGATTTGCCGGACAGCCGACTTCTCCATTCAAAGTTACCGATGCGCGATAATCCATGAACAATAGGGGATTAACGTATAGTCTGTTTCGGATACATGTAACTAAAAGTCACTTTATTTTCATTTGAAATGAAACTTTCACTTTTGACATTTTATCAACTTTATTTCAACATATAAATGGATAAAATATACATTTAAAAACTTTATTTCAACATACATTTGGTATACATAAATAATCATGGCATGAAATGGGTAATCTTCACAACAGCAAGGAAAGTGTCAATCTGAAGTTGGACTTCATCCTGATGATGGTTGTGAATGTTCCTGCAACTACTGAGAACATCATCGACAGTATTAGCCGTAGCAGGGCAGCCAGTCTTACAACATTTCCAATGAAAGCGATTTCGTTTGGTGCTCTTGACCCGAAACGTGTGACCGAGATAAACCAGATGTCTACCTCCTCTTGAATTTGGAATGAACTGAATGTTTGCAATGATGCAATGATGGAACCAAATGTCTCGGGTCTATATATATGGGCAGTGAAAATCATAATAATTTGAATTATTGTTCACTCAATCTAACTTATAATCGTGAACAATTCACTCACTGTCAAGTAATCAAAATCTGGATCAGTCGGCGTTTGATTATTTGAAGTCGAGTTCACTCATATAACCATCACCAACATGTAATCAGTGAATGCAAGCTCAGTCTGTGAAATGCCTACGCTTATTACTGACAACTACTCACTGGAATAGACTATAGCCGGCAAGGCTTCCGTTAATCCGTTATCATAACATCAGCTGTCCGGCAAGGTGAGATATAACCGTCTCAACATCCTTATCGAGTCTAATGACTACCAAGTATTTAGATAACATACCTTGAACTTCAAACAGAACGCGATTAATTACTTAATCCTGAACTCAGCTTTACGTATCATTCGTGACCGACTTAGATGAATGTTTTACATTAAGCCAATGATAATATACATGTTTAAAGTTTGATAGCTCTCATCTGGGCAATTTTCCATTAATGTTGTCTAGCACAAGTATACCAGAAGGCGTACAAATTCTACTAACTCTCTACTAAAACAATGGTCTTTGTTTCTAAGTTATCGATTACTTTGTTAAAATCTTTTATTTTATACTTTCTAAAATTATGTAATTCTTACATGTTTAAATAATGTTTTTCAACATTAGATCGTGTGGATAATGCAAAAACAACACATTAAAAATGCCTTTTTACATATGAAAAATACATTTTAAAGTTTAGCAACTTCAACTCACTTAGAAGCACGTTATAACTATGTCATAATCGATTTCGAGAAGAATCCTACAGCTCTGTTTAAAAGCGGAGATTAATATAATTAGCACATACGTTGCCGTCACAACAGTGCCATTGACAACTGTTACAAGCTGACAAACAAAGAACTAACAATGAATACCTAACTTAATGTTTTTCATACATTGTTGCATCATTTACGTGATGATTTTTTAGATATGTCTTTATTGTTTTCAATAATAAATGTAGTTCGATTAATAGGCAGAGTAAGGCCAATGTGATCGATGTGCCTAGGATGGGATTGCTTTTCAGAAATATCATTATTATGTGTATGAAATAACAAATTTCCAAAACGAACTATACGGTTATAGAAGACATTTCATGTATGTGTATTAACAGGTTATTCTCCTAACCAGTTGCACCCAAAAATTGCCTTTCCGGAGTAACGATATGATCAATTTATGACATTAACATCGAGTTTTCAAGAAAACAAACTTGTAGGACTTAGTTACGTTGAAAACTTCCATGTTTTCTAGGTAGGACATAATCTAAATGTCTTGCTGTCAAGTGTTATCTTTCGGTAACCTTATTGATTAATTGGAGGAATATTAATCTATATACTCCATATGTTATCAAAATGTAGTTCGATGAAAGTGTTTTTAATCGAAAGCGTCCTAACTTGTACCGAAGAGCACTAGGTTTATTCCTATCCAATCCCTATTCATGGAATTTGTGTGGTGTTACCTAGTCTCTTGAAATCAATATGTACATATAATATTTCATCCTGTAAAATCTCTTTACGAAATATTAAGTACTTGGAGTAGTTCGCAGCTGTGGTCTCAATAGCAGAACAAGGTGAAAATGGATTACTTTTTACAGATTACTAAACTACTGTGTAAATAGAAAGTTATGTCGAAAACTCTGGAACGTTCAATTGACGTTTTTTCGTAATTCCTCAAAACTGTATTATTACTTTATGGATTTTCCCGCAATAAACATTTGTATATCCTTGTGCTGATTACATTAATTGATTTCGTATCTGTATAAATTCTGAATTTCTTTAAAGAAATGTAACAGCCATTGACTGATCCTAGGTGATACCCACAATCGTTATACTTTAGAAAAAGACATGATGTTTCAGCAAAAAAGCTATATAACTTATAATCTGTAGGCCAGACCCTTAAATAATTCAGAAGCCTAAGCAAGTCTATAAAAAAACTTGAGAGCTTAATATCAGTCTTCTTTTCATTCCATTTAATATATTTGTTTTTTGATTAACTGATGCATTTTCAATTCAGAGTCTACCCAGCTAACACAAAACGTTTTATAAACGTTTTCTGAAAGTTTCTTAGAGAAACGTTTTCTAAAAACATTGTATAAACGTTCATAAAAAGTTTTCAGAAACATTTTGGCAAAACGTTTTTTAATACGTTTTGCAGAAACGTTTTTATAATGTCTATCTGACACCAAATATAAACGTTAATGTAAAAACGTTGTTAAAACGTTTTAAAAACCTTTCAAATATGTTATGATAAATACGTTGGTGAAACGTTTTAAAAACATTACGAACAAACCAATAACAATTAAAATAAAGTTTTAAATCTAGAGATTTGGATTGATTTGTTTTTTAGAATTTCTTTATCATATATTATCTGTTTGTCTTCATGTTTCAACTAGTTACGGTGAGCACCCCCCCCCCCCCCCCCCCCCCAATGCTATGTCAGAACCAGATTTATGTTAGGGAAATCTAAAGATTTCTCAACCACTTCTCGTGAAAATACACTTCTTTTTTCTAACCTGTGTTCGGGGTCGGCTCAACTTCCTGATTGGCTTGGTATCCTTTCAAGTATCCTGTTATCATATTTCGTATCTCTAGAATGTCCCACTTGTGACAACATCCCTAAAAATCTCAATTTTTCGAAAACAATTGAAAAGGATTACTCAGTGATGAAATCTGGTGACTATTACCCTTTTAAAGCGAAGATATTATTCACTAATTAACCCAAAAAGTATATAAGCGCATTGCTGCCAGCAAAGAGAAAAGTTTACAAAAGTGATAATAAGATAAACGTTTCATCTAAATGAATTTCATCGGATTAGATCAAACTATCATATGTATATCATGTATATAAGATCTTATTTGTTGAAATATTATTACACAAAAATTTCATCTATATATTATGTATATTTATTAAAAACACTTTGTAGTTTGTCTATCCTTATTATGCATGATAAAGGCCAAAACCTTTTTCAAAATTGATATATGACGAAAGGTGACTCCTGTAGACATGATGGTACTGTCTGTCAGTGTATTTATCCCTCGTTGTTTAAACTAACTTGCAGTGACCGTTGAGTGTATATTCGTTTTACTTATTAAGCAACTCTAATCTGAATTCGTTGTAAAAGCTACACTCAACAAAAAATGAACGTCGTTCTCTATATAATTGCTGATGTAGAATTTGCATATTATATATCTAATGATGTAACTTTACAAAACTGCTGCTGTCGTAATTACATGTAAACTCTAAGAGACTTCACTTTGAACTTTTATCCCTTCCATGTATTCTCAACAGAGAACATGCATTACCACTTGCTGTTCTTGAATGAGACGTAACAAGGCATCTGCAATAGGAATTCATTGGTTTGCAAATGAGAAATTTATCTGAAGCAGGAACTAAAGGTCTGCGCACTGCAAAAATCATTGATCACCTTGGTCACCGACCTTAAGAGAGGTTGAATAGTGCCTGTCTATAACGGGACAACCGCTCATAAGAACGATGAATTGTGAAAACGTTTCAATGCCTATACGGATTAATATTTCCGTTGTGCAATTGGGGCTCTCCTATCAAATGTTCGTCGTTCTTTGTATCTTGTAATTATCGTTAATCCCTGTTTACAAATACATGTATGTCCAAATAGAACCCTACAGGTCCTCAAATTTAATTATTCGTTCATTGTATCGTGTCAATATGTGACTCATTTGATCTCCTTTTCAACTTGTACCATAGACTGACACACCCACGTGCACAATCTGTATTTACAGTTAACTTTATCTATGCATTTTGTATTCATGAGTTAGTCACAAATCAATGTTGGAGAGATCAATGAAAACTCCCAACGGCTTATCGTGAACAAATTCAATTCGTATTCCTTCAATCATTAGTGAAGAGAGACTATACATCCTGATTGGGTTGATAACCTTTTAAGTATTTTCAAAATAAAACCTCTTCTATATTTTGAATCTGCCTTTTAAAAACGTCACAGTATGGACCATCAAGATTTCATTTCTTAAAGCGACTTATTCAATACAATTTGCCTTCTGGTTAGTATGACTACTTTGAAGAAAAGAAACATATTATTTCCGGATTGGACTCGAAAGAAAAACTTAATTGAATGATTCCAATATTTGGTGATTCATCGAACGTTGACTCAAAACAGTACTAGTGTTGCCAGGATTGACTAAAGCTTCCGCATTTCACAATAAACCACTTAGGATAAGCCATGCCGCTGATGGGATGAAATATTGCCCAAAAAACAACCCATTCACGTACTTATTACTCTTGATAGTCTCTTATATCACTATGTATCTCAGATTATCAGACATTTTTTCTAAACAATCATCCTCTTCCGTCTTCTCCACGTCGAAGTGTTTACCCACTTGGTGTACGCCTTGGATAATCTGTTCTCCAAAATTTCATCTATTTGTTCGTGCGACCTTATTTTTTTAAAACTATTATAACGAAATCAGATTAGAGCTTTGAATTAAGTACACGTATTTGATAGATCTTTCAAAACGTCACCTATATTCAACAAGGCTATATTTTCATTGTCGAACATACACCATGTGAAATCGAATACCGCAATAATCTATGGCATGTATAACAAAAGATATTATCAGTCAGCCATTAATTCTTTTATCTTATATACATCGATACAATTGGTCATCTCAATGTAAAATATTTCAGATCTGAAGACATTTTTCTTTCAATGTTATGATTCTTCATATAAATTTATGTATAACATGAGATTCATGATGTGTTCAGTGTCTCCTAGGTCACTTTCATAAGTGTGTTGCACTTGAATAAAAATATTTTTTCTTCTTCCCGATTTAGTATTGGTAACTGGGGAGGAATAAGATAAGTCCTCATTTGATGTGCATTCTAGAGTTTAGGTTTGAGAAAAATGGAGAAGGTGGTTTTTATGGATAAACAGCGTCTTTATTCTGATAAGGCGACGTTTCGACATAGATAAAAATCAGGTTTTCAAGAATGTGATGAATATTGACATGCGATACAACAAAAACATCTTAATGCTAAGATTACAAATACTACCTAAAACAAAGTCTTTTTTAAAGCCGTTGACTGATTTTTTCATGGTTGTCATTATCTATGATTATATGATTTACATTATTGTAAAACTTGTTATAATAAGAAATGTTTCTTGTAATCAAATGTTCTTTTTATCAGATTCATTGCTAAACATTCATTGGCTGGAAATATGTAATCGATTAGTAATTAGAATGATAAAAGTCGCCTGTGGGTTGGGAGAGGAAATAACGGAATGACTTTGTATCCGTATAGAGGCAATATTTTGAAACAATTATTCCCGAGATCGATGAGGATTTCTTTATAATGTCGAATTTTAAGGATGAACGTCAATATTCACAGATTGCCTTCATAAGTAAGTTGAAAATATTCATCAAACAAACACCCGGATATAAGGGAATCCTCCTGAGGAGACAAGACAAGTAAGTTGAATTTATAAACACTAGTAGTAATCTAATTCATATCCTGTTACCAAGATTAAATTTGGTATGCAAATACCTTTATGGAGATGTTTGGGGACATGGAGGTGTTGCCAAGAAGATAAAACTGATTAGTACAAAGGCGGAAGAGTGGGCGAGAATGTACAAAGAGTTCTGACTGGTAACCTGGAATATTGAGTGACTTAAAGGGACCATTCGAGCGGCTTTCATCCGCCATCTTGAAATGTTAGCATTGTGAGAAATCAAATGTGCTGTATTTTGCTAATTCATTGAAAAAATTAAGAAATAACTAATAGATTGATAGAAGAGGGGCATATTTACAAATAATTCATAATAAAAGTTGTCAGTTACGACAATGTTTTGTCGTAGTAATGCATTCCACATTCGTAGCTCCGATGATTGGCTTCATTTCACGAAGTTTTTCTTTTTTGATCGATACACTTTATTCTTTGTCAAATTGTGAAATCTTGAACAACTGAAATGTTAAACTCATGTACAAAGTTGACATTAAGTGTGAATAGAATCATGTAAAAATCATATATTTTTGTTAACAGGAAAGTCCTCCTGAATTTCGTTTCCACAAAAAATACCCCGCTCGAATGGTCCCTTAAGAGAGTGTTAATAGTTACCTCGGTAGATAACTCCAATTATGCAATGAGGAAGCCAACTTATCTTTGACAACATTGTTCTGAGTACATGTTCCAAGAATAAACTCGTCTTTCATACACCTTCTGTTATCTGTAAAGCACTTGAAACCCTTCCTGGTCTGTATCATGATTGCTTTGTTAAATTGACAATTCCATTATATCCAATATGTAGTTTATGTCAAATGAAGAACTGTCGATTGCCATTTTCAATGAACTGTCATAAGACGTCTTGTCAACCCAATACGAACTGTCGTCGTCGAAGCGTTATAAAGAGTAATCAGAATCTACGGACAGGCACACTCATTATGTAGTTGCCCTCAAGGCACTGTAACGCTTTAGGAATAATCTCTGTAATGAGTTCAAAAAGACTCCTTTCATTGATTGATCAAGATTTTATTGCAATTGGTTACACTTGTTTTACTTTTCGGGAGATAATTTCATTCTTGGGAAAACGTAAAGTGGATTTTAAGGAACAAGAGCTCAAAATGATGTAATAAATGCCGATATTTACATGTCAACATGACAACAAGGCATTGGGTCTATCTTTCAGGTCGCATGACATTCCATTTGTTATTAAAGCCGCGCGAAACATTTGGTTTTGAAGTAAGAATTGTAGTATGTATCGTAGATCAACATGCTATTACTCAAGTGAAAAAATTAGATTTATTCGACAAACGGTTTAATTGATATACACTGTTTGGTGTATTCTGGGTGTTTGATATAAATAAACTATTCAGGAATATTCTTGATGATTAATCGATATTCATTTTTGAGGCATATTCTTGCTGTTTTATCGTTATACACTGTTCGGGTACATTTTTGCCTGTTTGATCGACATATACTGTTCAGGTATGTTCTTGCTGTTCAATCGATATATATTGTTCAGGTATATACATGCTTTTCAATCGATATAAACAGTTCGGGTATATTCTTGCTGTTTAATCGATATTCACTTTTCGGGTATTTTCTTGCTTTTTAATCGATATTCACTTTTCGGGTATTTTCTTGCTGTTTAATCGATATTCACTTTTCGGGTATTTTCTTGCTGTGTAATCTCGAATGTACTTGAGGTACTTCCTTGTTCACAATTTGACATGTTCGGAACATGCTTGAAGTTGCTATATATGTTATAAACATCGTCTTGATATCAGTTTGTTATTCCATGCAAAAGAGACATATGACGTTTCTATTGTCAAAAGGTTGAAATCTCGAGGTATCTGTACCGGTGAGTACAAAAATATTAATTCTCTTTTGAAGACATTCTAAAAAGCTAAATCTTTGAAAGGAAATACAATGGATTGTCAATTTTTTAAGGTGAAACGTTTCGATAAAAATGTTTTACATTAAATAACCTTCTTCACATTGTAATTTTGTATCCAAAACTTCTTTATTCCCACATATTTATGAAAACAATTAATAAACAGAACTGAAATTTAGAATCTTCAAACTGTAATCTGAACGCAATTTTTATACCACAATCGTTAAATGAAGTTTTATAACCCGTATTACGAAACAGATGAAGAGACATATTTTCCATATCAACACATGTGTACCTTTAGCCTTACCTACCGCTTTCCGCCTGTGTTATACCGCCGGGAAGCAGATAGTTTTTGGATATCTTATTGGATTAAAATCCAATAGAATCGGTTATAAAGAAGTTGATATTACTCAAAAGTGAGCCATGTGTCCCTCTCATGTGGCGCATCTCATGTGAAATTTTAAAGATCTCAATGTGAATCAACTGTCAGATTATTCTCAATATGAATTAATCCCCCAAATGGTTTTTTATAAACAAGAGTCTCCAATCAAAACAAATCTGACACTTTGACCACGCGATTGAATCAGGTCGAGTTTGTTGGAATATAGAATCATTCAGCGACGGTTTTTAGTCTTTCTAAAGGGTCAGTTATAAATGAAAATGAATTTGAATCATAAATACCATGGACATCTTTACAGTAATTATGATAGATAGGTTATCAAACATAATGCTAACATACAAGTGCACATAACACTGGCTCAGAATTCTTTCATCATATGAGAAATCTACCGTTTATTGTAATATATTGACAATGCTGCAATATCGATAATTAAAACATTCATCTAAATTACGTTGATGTTACCTTTACTGCCGTACTGTTAGAGGCAATAGAAGTCTAAGGCTTTACGTTATACTAAGTTTCATGTGAAGTCAATTAGCCTATTTACAATATTTGTTAACAATTAGGCACGGTCAATCGCATTACAGGGAAGGTTCATATGAACGTTGACCTTAAAAAGTTACGTTATTTTGAGAGGAATCGACTGAGTTCTTATTCCCCCAAAATGTTTTACTTTTCAAAGGACGCATGTTGAATATTTCTATATATTCATGAAAGGGAGGTGTTTTGGGTCACGTTGCTGCGAGATGTTAGTTGGTGTAGAGAAACACGCGGACGTCCCTGTGTGTAATCCTCTTCAGAACGTGCTTGCTTGCCTACTTACCTTTGTTCAACTCAGATATACGCCCTCCCGTGCACCCAAAAACTCATATGATCGGCTATTTTCGGGAAAGATCGGAGAAAAAGGAAGCGCTTTCAAAGGGAAATAATTCTTCTGGTGTGATTATTATGCATATATTTGGATCAAATGTCGCACGTGCATCCCTCCATATACACATACGTACCTAACAACGTACGATCCTCTCTATACCTACCTATTTACCTATATCTACCTAAACTACATACCTACATGTACCTACCTACCTATATTTAACTACCTACCTAACTATCTATGTACTCACCTATCTATCCTACTACCTACCTACCTATCTATTTACCTACCTACCAACCTACATGCACCTACCAACTAAGGATGGGTATCGCTACTCATTTCCGTATTGCAATATATTGCGATACAGAGAGGCGTATTGCAATACGTATTGCAATATATTGGTACTTTTCATATTTTAATTTTTCCATGCTCTCTTGACTAAATAACAGCAAATAGAACAGTGATCAATGCTCATCTGGTTCGTTTTGTAAAGAAAGATTATTCAGTGACTTGGATCGGACTTTTAACATGTCCGTGCTATTTTCGTTTTGCGAGATCACACTTCAACTATCAGTAAAATCATGTTTTTTGGTTATATTTTTCTGTAATTTTACACGGAAATTGTTAATTTTATATGATCCGATATATTGGATATTTTCAGAAGAGTGTACCGGTACGTATCGTGTTGTATCTATATCGCAATATACCGATATACCGATAATACCGCGCACCCTTACTACCAACCAATCTACACACAGACGACAGAGAGATTCTAATTTCTAAACCAAACATATTCTCATTGAGATTTATGTTTTGAGAATAATTTGTGTGTTAGGAAGATTACTTTTAAATTTCAAAAAAACGCAAACAAAGATTAAAATATACATTATTTTAAGTTTCAATGCTCACTCACATGTATGTATCTATTTTCATGTAGGTAATGTATTGCCAATCACATATCTATCTGTGTACAGATAATCATTTACTGAATGTCATATATCGGTTAGACACTGCCTACGCGAATGTTTGTATTTAGAAATTCGTTAAAGTTAAATGAAATGTTTGATAAAAAACCAACATACCTTTAAACATATTTGAATAATGTCCATACACGTGTATTGTGCCAGAACTACTATAAGGTTTTCAACATGTGTTGGTGACAGTCAGTGAAATTAAATGTTTAATGTGATTTATGTTTACATTGTTTCCTCTACTGCAAAATCAATATTTAGTAGTTACATAATGAAAACGAGGTTAGACAGTTATCAAAATATTTCAACATGAGATAATTGCAGTTTGACTTTCACTAGTATTTATGAAATTGGATGTGTGCAAAATTCAGTTTTATCACAATCTCAATACATTATTTTCGTAATTGTGCTTCACAACGCGACGTTTCCATAATCGGCGTAACATACTGCAACAAAATCTATCATTTTATTGAGGTAAGTTAAAACAGGCTTCTTTTTTAAAATCGAATTTGGAAATGGAATAGAGTTAACTAAAAAGGATGGTAAAGAAGTTGCTAAACACACAAAATAAGGGAACTCAGGTACTACAATTTCTATTGATTTAGAATTTCTTTACTGCAATGAGAGGCTAAGTGGAACTTAACGACATCTACACCGAAACAACGTATCCTTTTCGATGAAAAGGTTTTATAACATTTGAAACTGTATATCATCATCTTACTAACCGTCGAAAATTAAGAAATTAAGTTACATTTAATTTACTAAGAATTCGTATACCCATCTTAAATAATGCGAACAATATTCTATTAGATGAACATTTTTTGCGTAGGGGACGAAAAAAGACAATTTAAACAAAAAAGTATATTGGTTTTTTATTCTAAAAACAATTGCACATTGTATCATATAAAAATATAAAAATAACAAACAGTCTTTCCTCATACAAACATTAAACGCATATCATTGAAATAATTATGAACAAGAGGATTATACAACATTAATCATATCAAATAAATATACACAATCTATAAGTGACGTCATCATAACCTAAAGGGGTTTTATGAAATCTCGAATCCAATAATTATATGAAATATTATTAACTCAATATCAACGAGACTATATGTAGATGTTTAAACGCATAAATTGTCATCATCGCAAAACATCTTGCAAATTATCTTCAAATGCAATTCAATGAATATTCTTAACTTGATTTGAAGGGATTGACAAACAGGGTTTGCCCTGTATAAGAGTCTCTTCTCTCTAATATCCTCCTCTCAAATAAAAATGTCTCCAAAAAGTGTATGAAAGACATTAGTTATAATCTAAGAAATTTCATCATCGTTACGCCTATTCGCAGGCAGATCACAGCCTTGCAAATTTAATGCAAGAAAAGTCAATAAAAAGAATGTCTTCGTCACAGTTTTCATTTATCTTTGTACACGGGATTGAACCGGATGTTTGCATCAGCGCCACCAAACGACCTTGACTTCTTCCCGCCAATACTCCTCGACGCTTTGACTAGCGCGGGTCCACCAGAGAATCTGGCTACGGGCTCATACGGGTTCTGATCAACGTGGGAGATGCTCCCAAGCTCGACAGATGACATCGGTCGCTGTGCTGGAACCGCTTCTGTGTAGGGATTCTCCCGGTTAAACCGCTCCGATCCGAAACTCTGCTCATCGTAGGCTGGGTTCATCCTCCCGATTACCTCCTCCGTGTAGACTTCGGCTTCGGTGCTTGTATCGTCCAGAGGAATGTCTACTGTGTCGTCCTCGAAAGCCGGGTTGTCGTGACCGCCACCACCAGAATCTGAATCGTTTACTTTCGCGTCGCTGTTGTTTCCGTCGCCGCCTTCAACGCCGCTGTCCAGGCTTCCGGTCGATGGGCTGGCAGGAAGTCCAACTTTTTTGCCTCGGTGACGGTTCAGGACCTTCTCAAAGACAGACTCGACGTACGTTCTCTTGACGATTCCGATACGGAAAAAGCCGAGCTGACCCGAGTTGACGTTCCGGCAATCTACGACGGTAGAGGCGGAGTTTTCAGGGGCTGGTCCGCTGCACAGAATGCCGTCGCACTTGAAGAAACGAGATCATCATTACGTTAGAAATGCAAGTCATCATTCGAAATAGGATTTGAAAAGAAAGATACAATAACACAATACTCTCATGATAGAAATCAATTATTCCAACCAAGACTTGACCCTTAGACACTATAATGCACCAGTCACGTGATTGATTTAAAACTTTTTGGGGACTTTTAAATATTTTTTATCAGAATTGTTGGTTATCATCTATACAGAAAATACTTCTATCGTAGATAATGCCCCCTGCCCAAAATAATAAACATCTTCTACTTACATTATCAAGCCCAAGTTTAGCCAGAACTTGCAGATGGTGCGTGGTGTCGGCTTCTCCTGTGGGGTTCGCAGATGTGGATGCCACGGGTCCCGTCAGGTCGAGCAGTGCCGACGTGACAGTGTTGTCCGGCATACGGGTGGCAATACTGTCGGGTCGGCCGATATACTTCTCAGCATAACCTATACCCAAACTGTCCAACCAAGGGCCTGTATATACAGCGATTGTTGTTAAGGCAAGACGTCATAATAACAATTGATACGTATGTGCTATACTCAACAAAATAAGTTAAGGACCAGTCCATTATAGATATTCTTTAGTTTGTATTTTGATCCACTTGATTCTTAAATATTGATTACTGAGCATGGTATCAAGTCAACAAGGCGAACGGTGTTTTCAGCTACTGATTGAACAAACGAACAGCTCATCTCTTCAAAGGGATACTGTCTAATTTCAACTAAAAACATCTACAATATGCTTTTGTCTGGTAAATAATTAATTATGTTTTTCAAGAATGATCATTTCAACCACTTGAATCAATGAATGACTTATTCATAGATGGAATCATTACCAAAAAAAGTTTGATCAAAGGCAGTCCGCTGCTTATGCGACATTCTTAAAGGTACCAAGTACCACGGTGACGCAAATCTAACCGCAAGGCGTAACCCTAGCAAGTCTCAATTATATGCTAATCTAAGTCTTACTGCATATCGTCACATTCTGCACACGTTCTCGAGAGTACTGCACTCGAGCTTGATTGTGCAATCCTCCACAGGGTTGTTACCAATCGCTTATGATTGCTTTGTGAAATCACAAATTTAGGTGCAATGCAGAAAACTTAAATTAGCTCGGATTATGTCTTGCGTAGAAATTTGAGGTGACGAACCTTTAGGCAGAACGAGGCTGACAGTTCCGGGCCAAATGTCCTCCATGAAGTCCCAGAGCAGTTCCCCGAACAGAGGCCGACCCGCCTTGATCTGGTCCCGACGGGATATCCACATGGACATGGGTCGATCATCCGCTTCCTTCTTAGTCTTGTAGGCCCGCTGTTGGAGGAACATTGATGACGAGACATTTAGCTTCATTTAACACTTGCTTATGATTTCAGACCGTTTTCTATGTACAGAGAACCCTCTATACTTCCTGTCGGTAAGATGTAAAAGGCCGTCATCAACGGCAACAATCCATATCAGGGTTCGATTTAAAGTTGGAACAAAGTTTTATGATCTATAATACAAATATTGTTTTCAATTTTAATAAAGCTTTTAAGCCTGTATTGGGGCTTAGCTGATACAGGAACTGATAAAATAACACCAATAAGAAAAAAGTCATTTCAACAGTCGAAACCACAGAAAATCGGGAACGAGAGTGGAATTCCTTCACTACCTGACTTAGTTTTGCCTACTTCAAACTAAAACACTAGGAAAGTTTCAAACCGACGGAGATATATGTGAACACGCTAACGTCAATACATTTATGATGATCATTTAAAGTCTCATTTCTAGGTTAACTGTATAGTGTCTGCTACTCATAGACGTTTTATCGAATGCAAATTACCTCAACAGATTTTGGGAACTTGACAGCAGCGACCAGAACGTATACGACGTCAGTGGGGATTCCACAGATACCTCCCTTATTCATGATGTCTACAAAAGATAAAAAATGTAAAATAAGTCATATTGCATGTACATAAAGTTCTAAACATTACCCAAAGTCAAGAAAAATGAAACGACCTGTCCATTCGGAAATATGTATGTAATTAAGATTTTATGTGATCTTTTACACGTTATTCCACAATCGTATTCCTAGTAGTTATGAATTCATAATTTAAACACATTTACAATTAGAGTTATGAAACTGTTCTATGCATTTTCTGTATTGATATGAAATTTACAAATGTTATAAAGATTGTCCCGCTACCCACCACCTATGGTCTTGACCCCGCTCTGTTTCTTGGCGTCCGCCCACACGGCCCTGTCGCCCTGGGAATGAATGTAGCTGACTTGGAGCAATGGTTTACCAACGGGCAGCACGTCACGACCCCACACAGCCTTCAGAGCAGAGGCAGCGAAGCAGTAGATGCACACGATGACGAAGATGATGATGATGACGATCTCATATACGCTTACTCCCGGCACGTTTAGAACCCTGAGGAGGAAGGCCAGGACGACCAGCTCGAACACGGCGCAGATGAGAAACCAGGCTTTGTTGATGAGAGCGGAGAGGCCGAGGTTGAGGAGTCCTACGCATAAGAAGGCAATGCAGCCAACAGCAGCTGCCACACTGTTGTCCAACACCAGGATACCAAGTCCTCGGGCAGGCCCCCAAATCAGCCACAGGGACGCAAAGGTGAAGAAGTTACAGCTCTCAACTGTGAGTCCTCGGGCAAATGCAATAGATGCCACAACCATCTGGGGAAGTCCTCCAAAGCCGATAACCCAAGGCATGACGGCGGGACCGAGAGGGGCCCAGACGACTGCGAGAGCAGAAACAGCGTTAAGGGCAAAGCCTGCACTGTCGAGGTCCAGGTACTTAGAGAAGCCCAACATCTCGCTAGATGAGAAGAGACTTCCACCTCGGCTTCGGCCTGATTCACGCAACTTACCATAGATGCAAACGGCGCAACATCGGCATTTATTCACAAGGAAGTTTTTCAGTTTTGCTGTTTCGACACATCGAACTCCGAGAGGAATCTTGAAGGCGCCGTTCTTGAGCCGACTGATGTGGGCGGCGAGACCATATAGAGAGAAGATGAAGCAGATCCAACCCATGGCGCCGAGGAAGACACCACTAAAGCCATTTACGCAGAAAGCTATGCACATGATCATGAGACCAAGGTGCTCCAGGAACTGGTATAGCTCCCGGGTAAGGGAGATAACCGCTATGCAGAAGAAGGTGATGATAAAGATGACTTGAACCGCTATGAGTTGGGGCAGCTGGGTTCCAATGGCGTACTCCACAGCCAGGATGTACCCGTTGGCGAGCCAAAACATCCCGTGTAGGAAGAAGAGGAAGCCGTTGTAGGCATCAGCTCGTCGGACTGCCACAACCCCAGCTATTGACTGGAACAGGCCAGCAGATACCACCCACATGAACTCGCGTCTGGGGTTGTCATATATACCAGTCACGTGACCAGCGAAGATGGCAAAAGCTAATGTGTCCATAGCGTGCCCGAGTGGAATATAATCTTTGGAGTGACCCTGGTTATGGGTCTGAGTTTCAACATTATCTTTGTCGTTCCTCTTCTTGAGCTTGGTGAGGAGGATAGACACAATGCTGTAGATGACCAGAGCCGCCAGGAGGATGTAGTAGGCAGCTGAGCTGCCCCTGAGTGGACGCCATAGAGAGGAGATCTCAAATATACAGGAGAGGGCAAATCCGAGAGCGAGGACAGCGGTGAACTTGGCCTTGTGCTGGAGAGCGCCAATGACGAAGAGGATGAAGATGAGGAGGAATGCGCCGTACCCAGCCCACAGAGCCTGGGAACCTGTCACCCCCTGGAACGTGGTGCCTTCCGTCACGTGGTAGATGCCAATGCTGCCCCACATGGCAGCCAGGGTGAGAAGAAAGGACCTCAGTACGCTCTCCTCGGGGTGTTCCGCTGATATCCCTGCAAACAGAGAGGGAATTGTGAGACACTTAAGAAATGAATTGTGCTGCGATGACTTCTATATTTTTATCAAAGCGTCAACATCACAAAAATCTCTCCTCGGAGTGTCCAGCTGACATACCTGTTAACAGGTAATGGAGAGTAAGACGATCCTATGATTTGAGGATACCTACTATGATGACTGGAAATATTTATCAAAGGGTTATTCTACCATACTTGTGTGAAAAAATTGGTTTCAATTGGCTACTGTGAAAAATCAGCAAATGTGTAATTTGGTTATGCATGATTCTTGTTTAATTTTATAACGTAAATGTATTGCCTTGGACTGTAAAATGCGATTTAAAGTTATTAAGAATCTTTTAAATTCAGCTGAACCTCAAACACAGCTTGTAAATGTCCCTAACATCCTTGTGCACTCTTCCAGGACGTATGCAGTCTATGCACATTGATAAAACAGATGGCAGAGGGTGAACACTTGTATAACATTCAAGTGAGGATGTTTTTTGATTTTTCATCAGTGTGATGAACATCGACCGTGTTCCGAGGAATTAAAGTTTTTTTTAAATTTTACTGTGGCGGGATTCAAATCATTCAATTCAAATCGTAGCATGTCACGAAAACAGTTTAGTGCAGACGAAACCTTGTCATAAGCGGACCAATCACATCATGGCGTTTAAAAGAAAAATGGCGGCGATTAAGTTTGTCGAATGTTAAATGAGAGTTACTTGCCCCTGGACACTGACACCGAAGGCTTTTGCTGGGCTCATACTGATTGGCTGGTTGAGATTACGTCAAAGATACAAGGCTGCTTTCAGGCCGTTGTAGAGAGGAAAGCCCCTGATCTAACAAGTTCAAATCCCGCTAGAAATCATTTATTTAAATTTTTATCATATGGATTATCATATGGCTGATATAAGAGCCAAAATGACATACGTCCTGAGTTAAGTTCAACTCACCTCCCTAAACTTACATCTTTATCTCATATGGTAGAATGACCCGAAAAAATATTACAATGCAACATTTACCATTGTTTATTATCGAAATTTAAGAATTTTCTGTACAATTAATCTGGTTTATAAATATACATAAGTGTGTTGTCTTCGTCATTATTAATGTAGGTTGATTTTAAAGTAGCCGAGAGATAAGTTGTGGCTATACATGTAGGTCATCCACAGCAAAAACAGCCGTTTCAATCAAAGGTGACGATCTTTCCATTACATATTTCTTCCTAAGTGTATTCCCCACTCAATTTACATTTTACAAAAGATAGTAACAAATCTACCATCAGTGTACACAAATAAAGTTATGAACTAAAGTTCACTTCTCGGACAACGTACTCTTTGTGTACTTTAATTAACCTCTCGAACCAAGCTACGAAAAACATCAAAAAGAAGTAAACAAATAATTGTGGTTTTCCAGACGGAAGTAATAATAAGTGTTAAATTGTCATATGTGAAATGATTTCTTCATCCTGTCGTCCGTGTTTTCTCCCTCTGTTTGGAGATTATACGACAAACTGAGGTCACGTGATATAACTCGGCGGAAACAAAGTTGGAAGTAAAGTACACATTGCTTTGACTGACCACTATTTATGAATATTTGGATACGAGAGAAACGATGAAAAATAATATATATGAAAAAAAAATTTTTTTGATTCCTCTCACTGAAGTGGATTTAGATAAACTAAAAGTTCATCACATAAAATCGCATTAGACATTAAATGGTATGTTAGAAATAGAAGTAAAAATATAGATATTTATGAAAATACGATTGTAACAAAACATGTTCATTGAAATATTGCACTGATTTTTTAAGATCATTGTTTTGATTTCAAATGACATAATTCCTTTACATATATATCATTTTTAATCAATATTTTTTTCAATACCCGAAAATAATTCATTTGACACAGGTAGATATTTATTGGGGAAATTTAAGAAAACAATTTAAACTTGCTACTACCCCTTTAAAGTCGTATGATTCATAACACTGTTTACCTGTTTTAAAAAAAAAAAAAATTAATTGAAGTCAGGCATGTCTCAGTTGGTTCAAATCACAATTATCTATGTTGATAAAAAAATCTCCATATTTCTATTATTCACAAAGATTCAATGCACAATCTCACTGACATAATATATCGTTCAGTATTAACGTACCCTATTTGTGTATATACATCACAGTGGGTAATTTTAAGAAAAGTAATAGTAGCAATTCCTGATAAGAGATATTATTAGTACTTGATGTTAGTACTGATAACAGGATGTTCCTGCTATCACTTCATAATATTCAATCAAATAGAAATAGGTATTCTGTACTTACCTACGATGATTGAGAGGATAGACAGAACAATGAGAGAAGATCCGTAGGTGACATTAACCAGAAGCTGTGCCGAGTCGAAGATGGTGAAGTTGTAGATGCACACGACGACAAGCGTAACGCACGTGCAGTACAGGCTAGCTACTGTAGCTGAGGAACGCCTGATAGCGCCCATATCTGTCTCCTCTTGTGGGCTTATTCACTTGTAAGTGGTGTTTTCACTTTAGATGTGACGTCTTGATATCTTGTTAACAACTCTCGCTGAAAAGCTTGCATTGGAAATGACAAAGTAATTTGAATATAAGGCGGTTTTAAGTAATGGAAGGCGTGGTTTAGGTCCGAGGCGTCATGCAAATTTAACTATTTCAATGGAAATATAACTTTTTATCACGCCGAGTACTTTTTTCATCTATCGTCCGGACGCTCGACATTCCATCACTAGTTCCGTGTCAGGTAGTTGACTGATTTTTGATGTACCCAACACTAAGCTAGCAGGGGATCTTCCGGGTTTACGGATTGGATGGACGCACAGACATGTCGTCTCTGATTGGATAGGAGGAAAGCGTGTCGCGGTCAGTGCGCGAATCGTTGCGCTTGTTGTTTAATACAGAGGTTATGTTAAAAGTTGGACTCCGAGACGGCATCAGCAGGGGGCGGTGCAATCGAGTTCATAAGGGAAGATCCGTTAGTGAATATAGAAAATGACGTTGTAAACTTATTCTAGTTGATTATGAATGCCGCCCACCTTGGAACTATGATATCAAAAGGTTCGCTGGAAAACACACCCTCTAATGATAAAAATAGATGCTTGGAGTCATAGATACACATGAATTTTGTTGATATATATTCAATGCGAGCGCGTGTGTGACATTTGAAGTGATTAAGCTGGTCGTGTGCAGGGTTCTGCTTGCGGTGTAGTGATATCCGCGTGCTGGACACAAAACGGAAAACTGCTAACAACTGGACCACAAACACCGACACTCTTTTGAAGAAGGACAAGAAAATATTCCACGAACTTTCACAATTCATGACACAGCAGACGACATTTAACACAAAGGACTGATGGCTCGCTAAAATATTTTCTTGAAGTTGGCCATCTTTACACGCGTGTGAAAGACACTTGTTTGGCTTTGCTGGAATTCATAATTTCGCTCTGGTAATATTTTCGAGTTTCGTTACAAGTGAAGACAAGCTAGCAGACGACAGCTGTTCAAGCAGACGACAAGATGGACCCAGAAGAGAAGGTTGAAGCGTTCGCCGCGATTCTGTACGCGGAGCCGGGAGCGCTTGGACTCATAGCAAACATCATGTCGGCCTTGATAGTGGCAGTGGAAAACATGTTAGATGGTCCATTCTCACAGCCCGCTCTTGCCCTCGCCGGTCAGTTGGTTTTTACATTCTATATAGTTAAATTCAACATTTTCCCCCTGAATTAAAAAAACCCTAAAATTTGCACAGTCAAATATATGATTACGATGCATTTAAAGATAACCCAAAACTAAACATCAAGATGCTCATTTGGTTAATTGCATGATAAAATATCTGGTTTTCTATTTTGAAACGTTTTGATAACAAATAACTTGAAATAGATTTCCTTTTAAATTTTTATATTTGTAAGTTGTGTTTGTATAAAAATGCATGTAAGTCAATGAAGAAGCAACTCGGATATCGTACATGAAGAGAAGGAAGAAGTACGTGTTTCCTCTTTGCGCTGACGTGCTATTTACGCAACCATGTTTTCTCCTACATAGGGTAAAATACAACAATGTATAACTAGCAAAAAATAAAAGGGGATAACATTCTTAAGTGTGTTTAAGCCTTGGAGAAAGTTATGTCTAGATCTAGGCTGGGAAGTGAACGATCAACTAATGCAATCTAAACTGAAGAAATATATGGACAGAAACTTTCGTTTATTTATGACAAATTTTTAGCAGTGAATCGTGTCTCATTATCAAGCAGTGGATATTATGGTTTATATTTGATAAATGCTATAAACCACGCGATTATAATCTCATTAAAATGCCAAATTAAGACACATTTTTAAAATAAACTATAAACTTTTGATAAGTGTCATTTTATTGTCAAAAAGATCTTAATTTTTTTCAGTCAAGTATACAATGTAACCATTATGTAATCATTTCCGCTGTATAAAAAGGAAGTGTTCACTACTACTCTACGGGATTTTCACAAAGCTTATTCCATAATCCTATTTTCCGCTTTGTCCCACCGTAGGATGTCGATGATTCTTCCTGGGCCGGTATGTGGCCACAGTGTAAACTTGCATACATGGAGTCTGCAGCTGATTTTAATAATATCATCGCTAATAGATATATATGAACTATTTTCTAAATTCGATGTATAATCCCATGTACCAAAATGGCTATTATATAAAGTGACACAATGGTTTAAAATATTTAACTACCGTTTGTAACGAGTGTATAAGTAATATTACAGTAACACGGAAGGTAAAAATCATCAAAATTGTTTAAGCAAAACATCTGAAAATTGATATTTGTAATTTACAATTTATTGGAAAATATAGTATGTGCAGAAGAAATAAGGTGTGGTTTAGTGCTTATATTATTTATGATAATCAAAGTGTTTATATGTTTAGGGTGTGCATAATTGTGCATAATTGTGCATAAAGTGCCTATGGTACTCATGATGCATATAACGCTTTTGGTACTCGTGATGATTTGAATACTTATGGTACTCTTGATCATTGGAATACTTGTGGTACTTATGGTGATTATAGTGTTAATGGAACAGATGCTTTTTATAGAGCCTATGGTACTTATGGTGATTATTTAGCTAATGAAAAAATAGTTTTATAGTGTGTTTGGTACTCATGGTGATACAAATGATTTTTATAGAGCCTATGGTACCTATGGTGATTATAGTGCTAATGGAATAATTATTTTTATAGTGCTTATGGTACAAATGATGCAGACAACGCGTATGTTACTCAAGATGCTTATACATGTAGTGCTAATATTATGGTACTCATGATGTTTATATAGTGCCTTTGGTACTCATGGTGATTATAGTGCTGACTTCTTTCAGGGCCATTAAGAAGTTGGTGATATGAATAGAGAACAGGTTCCATAGATTAGATAACGGTATTAGTATCTACACTGAAATATCGTAATCCTGCAATAGAGAAGTTGTAAATCCATAGAACTTGTTCTCTTGATTATAGTGCTTAAGGAGCAAATGATGCTTACAGTGATTGCAGTTCTCCTACTGCTAATGCTACCCGTAACTCTTATCGCTGTTCAGTGTGAATATGCATGGAGTGCTTATTGTATTTTGATTGCTGATGATATATGACGCTTGTTGTTCTGAGTATGCTTTGGTTGACCTTTGCTATAGTGTGAAATTCACAAATATGCAACAATGTTCAGTGTATCACTAAAACAGGAAGAGTTACACACAAGACACACTTGTACACAAGACGGCGACAACCCGCCTCCTCTTCGTCTCGCAATCGTTCTTCTTAGTCTCTCATATTCCCCACTTTCACTCGTTCCTGCCAAATGAAGGCTGAGTCACGTTCAGCCCCGGAGAAAGGGCTTTGAGTGCTCTTTTAGCGCATAGAGGAATCCCAATATTTTAAAAGATATGACTTTTGTTTATGAAATTGCCTTGAAAAAGACATTCATTGCATTCCTGAGAAAAACTTTAAAACCAGCCAAATATTTAATATGGAAATTATTAGTATTATATATGGATGATAAAAATAATCATTTAAAAATATTTTTATATCGGAAATTGAGATGGCCCTTAACGTTTATGTATGGAGTCGTAAAAGGTTCTTTTATTGATTGATTCAAGCGGAATAAACCATTTATTCAATGTTTGGGACATATACTTTTGAGTAATGGCTCTTGCAGAAATTCTGTTTGTATAACAGAGGATTTTCAGTAGCTGTTTTCATTTTATGAATTCTCACATCCTAACACCAAATAGGTAAAATGCATATTAACATCGATTTAGTAAAATCATTTACTATCTCTAGTAAATATCAATATTGTTAGTGAAACTGTCCCTCCCTATCCAGTACTAACAATATCGTTATTGAGATGAAACATACTATTTAAAAAGCAGACATGCTGTAACATTATGCATATACTTGATAAAATATATCATATATATATTCGTGTCTTGATAAATTCTTGTCCAACATAGTATAAATATGGTAAGTGATATGAGGCCAGGTTTATGATAACATATGAAATAAAACTTTTGACATTCACGTTTTCATTTGACAACAATGGTAATTCATCAGGCAGACAAAACAAAAACTGCACATAAAGTCAATGAAACTTAAAACTGTAAACGCCAGTGTTTCAGGATATTTGAAAACACCAGGTTCATGTATGCACAATGATTTAAATGTACTAAATTAAAAGATTCCTCTGCTAACAATTGCCTTTAAATCGCGAAATGATTATTGACGTCAGCGATGATATAATGACGTCATTATTAATCAACAATAACATTATCTTACCACAAAACAGATGAATACTACTCATAGTAAATGACAATGGATCTCGGTTACGACATAATGTAACCAGAAAAAAATAAACTAGATGACGTCATTTACTTTGAAGGCAATGTGTTTAACCGATTCGCTGACACTGTAAGCAGATAAGGTGGACCGAAAATCCCCCAAAGACAAACAATCCGGCGCGTTTATTGTGTCTGTGACGTCACAATCCGATGAACAGATTTAAATCGTTAATTGCTCGCATAGGAGGCAGCTCGGTATAAAGGTTAAACTGCATGTCCTGTCACTTTATTACCGACGCCTCTCAAAATGAATGGAACTACCTTAATCATGAAACATATAGACAGGGATCTTATACCAAAAACGAAAGGTGCTCTCTCGTAATGAAATAATCATTTTTGATATAACAATATGTTAATTGACGGATTGTTTCTTTATTACAAAGTTTTGTTAAGTTTTTCTTTTATATGTAACGTTATTCGTCAAAATATGGGTTGGTTATTTTTAGCAAAAATCAATTTGTTTTGTATGTGTGTTTATCAAATATGCAGACCGCATTTACATTTTCAAAACTAAAACTTTATCAGTCATGGAATTCTCAGTATAACTTCTGTTTCTGTTTCTGTATCTATGACATTTAAATTAGTTCATATACGAATAGTAACGTTTACCATATTCATTTGAAAATTTTTTGTTGCAGGGGCGCACTTGATTGTGATGGGTGGCTTCCTACAGCTAGTGGCATCTCTTCTCTGTTTCCGGCGTAACGACCACCTTACGGGAACTGCCTTCGCGGTGTTCGCGGCGTTATGGACAGTAATGGGAATCAATCACATCCTTAACCCAGTGATAGGAGTGGAGGTGTTACGGGTGGGAATCCTACCCGGGATGATCGGCTTCATGACCGTTGCGGTCATCTTGTCTCTTTGTGCAGTGACGGTCAACTACATCATGCCTCCTGTGCTTGTGGCTATCATGTTGACTCTTATTTTCGAGGGTGTTGGAGCCTTCTTTGATTGGGGAAGGAGAGTTGCCGCAGCGTTCGAGATTTTCATTGTGCTGACTAGCGTTTATGCTACTGTTGTAATGGCACTGAAGGGTGTCAGTCAGCGATATATCCTTCCCGGTCTCGGCAACGCCATCTTTGACCCGCTTCTGATCCGGGTAAAAGAGAACCCGAACACTACCAATGAGGCTCGGAAGAATACCAAATACGGTGAACCATATGGTCTTGGCTACATGGGCAACGTCGTACCGGCGGCAACGCTCGTCTTTCACCACCTTGGCTATTTCCAGGACTTCCGGGCCGCCATGCCTATGTTCGCGTATTGCTTCTTTTGTCATTTGCTTGCTAGCTACTACGCCTTCCTGCGGCACGACTTCTTCCATGGAGTCCAGTTCGCCATCTACTTCATCTTCTGGATGGCGCGGGGTGTCACCCAGCTCCTTATAACCCTCAACTTCCCCGGCATCGACGATCTCAGAGTTAACTTCTTCGGCCAGTGGGGTCTAATCGGCATCATTTTGGTCCTCGTTATCCTGTCTGCAGTCAGGAGCAAAGTCGTCTTCCTGTACAACTTGCTTTTCCTCTGTGTCGCCATCTTGTCCGTAGACCATATACCCCATCCGGCTCACAACTTCTCCTTCGGGGTGTCTGGGGCTGTATTTGCTATCGTCTCCCTGTATGTGTCCATGGCACACCTGGAAAACTCTATCGCCGAGAAATCCGTCATGTTTGTGGGCACCGAGGTCATCCACACGGACAAGCTCAAGAAGGTTCTCATCTCACTCTTCAAAGGTCTCGGGTACGTCCTGCTTCAATATCATTCTCTTTACTAGTGTTAACATGTACGTGGATCATAGGTCACAAAGCTAAGGAGGTGGGCCATTGACAATGATCCAAAGAATAAACACAGAACATAGAAATTCACCCTGGAACCGTCATAAGATCATAGAACATAAAATATAGAAATTCACAATTGACATAAGTCAGTTGACCTCATAAACGGATTAGGTTTAACATTTCTTTGTTCATTATATGTGTTGGTGAAATGTGCATGTATTTGTGTCATTTGTCTAGCAAAGTTTAAACTATTTAAAGAGCTGTTTTCTATTTTCATTTTAAAAACCAGTAAAAGTAGATAAAAACCAACAAAAATGCAAAACGTGACATTACACAATGTGATGCCCCCAGGGTCAATATAGATCATTTAGGTAACGTGATCATGGATCTCCCGCCCTGTAATGGGGGAAATAGGGCCCACTTGTGGTTAAGTGATTAGCGATGAAGAGGAACTGATGTGACCTCTTACATTATAAAAGTACACAATATTGATATAATATCCGCCTTGCACTATACGCAAGTGTTGTGAAGGTAACATACCATGCTGCTCTGTGTACTGACTCTCTCACCTTTACAGGAAATAAAAATATTAAGATCAAAGAAAAACGCCGCCCAAGTATATAAGTCATATTCAGTTGTTTCATTATTATAAAGGGCATGATGTGTTTACCTTTTGAAAAAAAACAACCCTTTAATTTCGCTATAAATAACATAATAATAAATAAATAAATAATCGTTAACTAAAATAGATAAAATATATTTTCACTAAAATTACTTATGATAAGCAGGAAGGAAGTAGTTTTTATGTTTTTACTAAACGTGACAGTTAAGAATTATTGGCGTTAAAAGATTAAAATGTTAGGTTTGTGGTTTTTGATACTCCCCTTATTCTCTAATCATAACTTAGAATAAATCGGGAAAAAAATTCACCTCATTTAAACAACATTTTGATTTTAAAATGTTTTTAACTGTGATTAAACATTGCATTATAGACCTTTAAATCTACCATCTTTTTATGTATAGACGACACCACACTTGTTTGATTGTTTTAATTTCAAAAATATTTTTTCAACGTAAATGTAGTCTCTATATATAACGAGTACGGCTTCAACCATAGCTGAAGTTTATGAATAGATATTGATCAATAGTGCATCCTTACCTGTGCAGAGAAGATACTTAAAATGTTGAATATTTGAATATCAAGGTTATGATCCCTCCAGAGGTGAAACCCCAAATGATGGGTTCATATTACTGTTCATATTCATAATTGTTTCACATGTACCCATTATAAATCAGGTAGACATTTGGGTTAGAATGAGTGTAAGTTATAAAACTACCAACAATCTCTTCAAAGCGGCTTGAGCTATTGATGACAAGGTCATGGTTAGAATACACATTTATTATTTCTGAACTGTTGAGAAGTTCGAGGTAAGATAGATAGTGATGAATAATCAGCGGTTGAATCTATAGTGGGAGATTGAAGATTAAATCTAAAGACGGAACCCAACTTAAACAGATTAGGAAAAGGTCAGAATTCCTGTTTATCATTTTTCAACGTTTACCACAGAGATACTTAAGTTTAAGCGATGGGAAACATTTAATAAATTGTCTCATTTCTCCAATTAACATTTCTAAAAAGCAGGCTTAGATGGAGGTTGAAATAAGGTTTATTATTTATCATCTCTCTTGTACCCTCAACTATACAGGTACGATATATCATGTAAAGATCAGAATTCGATTCATAATTCCCCCTTTTCCCCTTCACAGAGCGGGTAAGGGTGATAAAAGCCAATACCGAGACGAGGAAAAGGTCGACATGAAGATAGCTGACTGCCTGGCTCTCATCTCTAGCGGGGTGGCCCTCTCCTGCCTCGCCCCCCTGGAGGCGCAGAGTGGGGGCACACTGGCCCTCCCCTGGATCATCGTTGCGGGCCTCATCCTTCACCTCTATGCAGCCCGTCTCTCCTTCGCAGCGGGCAGTCTCGCCAAGTGTTACTACCTCATCGTGCTAGCCGGCTTCTGGGCCGTGTGGACAGCTCTGCTTATAGACAGTGAGTGGACGTTTTGGTCTTCACTGTGGGTATAATGTAAATAGCTATAAACATCTACAGAAAAGTAGCTTTTGGCTATCTTGGAAATGTTATTATTACTTCTTCTGGGTTGGTGTGTTTAATTTATAACGGTGAAAGTTGTTCATAACATTTAAAAATAACGAATTTAGTTGCACCTATGAATAAGACTTTATGTTAGATCAACTGCATAAAACCACCAACAACAATCATCCATACTGGTGTTAGTTGTAGAAGTTCTTCCAAACCCAGGCACTACATGTAGCTGTTGTTCTTTTACCCCAGACACTTTAGCGTTCCCACTGAGATCTGCATCTATCGGGGTGTTCATCCTGCACACAGTGGGTATGTTCATGACTCCGGTCTTCACCCGGGTATGGATTCCTTTCTCGATCTTCATGGAGCTGTGCTGCATCGCCCAGATAGTGCGGTGCTTCAACACCAACCCCGCCTGGATGATCCTCATCACGGCCATTCTCGCAGGTACGTATCAACTCTGCTAAAAGCATTGGTACAGGTGCTTATTGTTTCCTAACATCTATACTCACAGATAGGTTATGAGTATCAGTCACTTGCTATCAACCATTGCAACATGCCCCCATTTGCACATTTGTATTATAGATACGTATGTTAGGCTGCAATTTTCTGTCTGATGTATTCTGTTTTTTTGACGTTGTCATTCGAGAAACCGATTCGGGTTTTGTTGTTAATATGGGCGGTTGACATTTATAATATCCCGTTTCCATAGAGCTTTGGGAGACTACATGGGGAGACACCCGACAAGATTGATTTTTATGTGACTGAAACTTTTTCATTCACTGCTTCCAGAGCTCGTCTTTGCAAAATTCTTCAATCACTAATGCCACTGATGTCACCATATTTATTCGGTTTTAATGAACTCTTCCCGAGTTCTTTGTTGATAAATTAGAAAGGACACTGACCACTGAGCAGTTAATGATTTAAGGATATAATGGTACATAACATGTTTGTATTTCTATTCATTTTAACATGTAATCTTGCAGCCACCGTGTGTATCTACGGAGCAATCGCTGAACTAGTGAACGGAGTCTTGCAGGACATCGTAATACCGGTCGGAGACGCACTACTCGAGGTCAGTGGGTCATAACAATCTAAAACAATACACTCATGTGTACTTGTACCGAATTGGAAATTCGATGGCATGTTATTCTAATTAGATTATTTATTTTAGATTGAAGATGTACTACAAAAAAACACATTTTGAGAAAAGCATATCTACTTCTTTTGGAATCGTTAGAATAGCAGGGAGAATATAACATTTGAATCTGACAATATCTCTCTTGATTAAAACCCAATCTTTCTCTCTGTATCTTCAGGAGAAGTACGTAGATCCCTACGAGAACCCTCCCTGCCCCCTTTTCCCCTCTAGACGATCATCCGCCCTCCGCAAAGTTGCCAAAATCTTGGATAAGGGAGGAGTAGTCGGGACTCCCACAGACACTGTGTACGCTATTGCCGCATCCTGCAAGCACCCCCAATCCATCTCCCGCATCTACACCGTCAAGGAACGTCCCCCAGAGAAACCAATCTGTCTGTGCCTCTCCAGTCTCGATCAGCTCAAGGAAGCGAGCCCCGACTTCAGTCCCCTTCTCTGGAACTTCATGGAGAGATGCTACCCAGGTGGAATTAGCTGTGTTGTTCCTAAGGGTCAGTGGATGCACAATCTCGGACTTGGAGATGCCATCAACCTTGTAGGAACAGACGACAGTATATGCATCCGGGTACCTGACAGTTGTGTCCTCGCCTACCTCGTGTCTTGGTCTGGACCAATCGCAATCACTTCCGGAAACCCGAGTGGCGGCCCGGACAGTACCCATCACAGCATGCTCATCAACGCCTTGGGTATGTGTTTCTTACAGTCTGAGACCGATAATTTCATGACGCCCTAACTGTATTTTCGATTTCAAAAGACGTATGGTTAAAATTGCGAGAAGCCAATGTTAATGTAGCCTACTAATTACTCTCTAAGCACTAACATTCTTTCCAAAAGATAAGTCCAGGTGTCTTGTAATCTTGATTATTTGTTTGCATGTTCTATATGACTGAATACAACAATGACTGTATTTCTCATCAGACATGTACATTTACTTTTTAAAGTTCCGTCGAAATTCATTCTTTAATCATTTAGGCATGCACAACCACCAGAAAGCTTTAGGAAAAACTGACATTTTGTAATTTTAAACATAGTGTAAATCTTTTTTATGTGACGAACTTTTCATAAAATTTGAGTGTAGCACTGACGCTATGTGTTAAGACGAAAGCTGTCTAGTTTTTATGTAACGTAAAAGTGATCTAGTTTCCCACCGGAAGTAAGAAAGAGAGCGGATTAAGAGTATACCATCAAGGTTCCCCAGCTCACGATCTTATGTCTGCTGTGATAGACAGATCCGTGGGTTTAGTAACCACAAGCTCTTGTAGTGTGACTCGCTCTTACAGTCGGATAAAGGGATTTGCTATTTCGTCATGGGAGCATTTGCGGTTAATATGAGTAATAATATTTACATATGTGTGTATCTGCTTACATGTTTTAGGCTTTTTGAGATAAATGCTATAAAATGTGACTTGAGTTTATAGCTGCTGAGCAGAAATGCTATGTGATTTTTATAAAAATGCTAAGTAAAATAAATGAAAAATAAATGAGATGATCTTATGTGTCAACGTACAACTATATTCTTGTATGCAATAAATGTAATCACATGCTTGCAATCTCATTAAAATGAACTCCAGTATATCTGCAGTACGTTGCGCAGATATAGACCCCGCGAGGCATTACTCAAGTCGACAGAATTACCTTTGACTCAAGTTTGACATCTTGATCTCATTGGCTTGAAGTTAATACCTTCAAGCAATCAACATTGGCGTCTCAAAGGAGGAATCAGTTAAAACATCCCAATCTTTGAGAGAACAAGCGTTCACCTGCAACCTTAGTATATGGGGCGAACTCTCTGACTGGCTGATTTGAATTATGTCACAGGCGAACCTGACAGTTCGCGTTACGGGGCCTCGTGATATCTATTTTAATGAAATTGCATTTGCTTGATATCTGTGATAGCATTTTCATCGAAATAAATTTATCGCAATAAAGAAGTTGACTATCAATAGAATTTCGTTAACACAATTCCTAGAGTCTCTCTTTGAAGTAATGGTGATCAATATTCTGTCATCAGGTAAGAATCTGGACGGAGTGATTTGTGACGGTGAGTCCCGAGAGATTGTCGCGTCCACAGTAGTCAACTGCATGACCATAGACAAAGGTAAGAAGACTCTCATTGAAAAATAAGATTTCAATTCAAATCCAGTGTCGGAGTTCAGATCACACAAATAATTTCTTCTCAACCTACACAGAAATGAATTGAAAAGAGCGCAATGGCTCGATTTTCAATATCTAAAAATAAAATATTTCCCTGATCACCGGAGAGCCAGTCAATGTTTGGATTATTACTTAAGAATATTAAGATTAAGTATTTTAAATGCAAAGGTTCACTGTTATGTTTTCAAATAGGCAGTCAACTCAAAATTCATGAGTGTTTCATTTCTATCTTTCGGCCACCTTAGGGGAGACAACCCTGTACGATTAACGAACTGAGATGCTTTAACTTTGCCTCCAACTAGATCTCTACAAACAGTTATAACTTAGTTTTTTTGCCAATCATTTAAAAGGAAATACTTTTTTTGATATTCTATTGTTATAATAGTTAACATCGGTTTCATTTTATTGATATTTTGTCTTATTTAGTTAACATCGGTTTCATTTTATTGATATTTTGTCTTATTTCCAGGGGAGATAAGCTACTTCCGGATAGGATGCACGCCGAAGGAAGTGGTAGACCAGCATTTCGAGGACGCGAAACTAGCCATGACAGAGAAGACATCGGTAGTGACGCTGGGAGAGGCTGAATCGAAGAAATTATAGCAGTTTGGAAGGACACGTCAAGCTTTCATCTCCATTTCACGTCTTCAGTACACGCACAGTATCCATAATTTGTAAATTTTCTCACTCAATCAATTATCTAATTAGGAGTGTGGATTTAGAAAAGAAAAGTCACATTTAGGTATATTTTTCATTCCAATAACCATGTTAAACAAATGGAATATTTATGTTTTCCTTTTATTTAAAATAGTTTCATCAGAACTTCATAGAAGTCTGTATTTTTGGAATAGAATATGAATTACTCTTTTGTGAATCTTTTCTTTCAAAGAATAAGATATACACTATAAAATGCATTTTATGTTTATCAAAGTACTAAACTTTTTTTATGACGTGTTAGACATCGTAAGATATCAAAACAGTAGCAAAAGAAATGTTCTTGGATGCCATGATAAGCTGATAATTATACATCGATTCTGTAAACGATCATTATAAATTCATATTAAATGATATATATACATATCACTTGAACTTAGATTTAAAAATGTATGCATGTTAGGAAAAATGATGAATATTGTTTTGTGACGATGAGATGATGTAAGTTTAACATGTATTTATATCCCTGTGTTCACATACATGTTCAGGGCAGTGTAAGCAGTGTAACGATGTTACTGTAGATATATAAATATATATATATGCTTTATGATAACTATAGGTTTAGTATTTATTTGAGACAGACAATGCCTATAAATATGAATACTTTATCAAATGTAAGTATTGTATATATGTGTTAATATACCTCCATTTTTCATATTTTTACTTTTGTATGATTCTGTGTCTTGTTGAAATGTTGTTTACTTTTGTATATGAATATTTTGAATAAACATATCTATGAAAGAAAGATCGTTTTGTCATGAAATAAAATTTTCTGCACATTGAATAAGATATGAATAGAAATGCGAGCATACAGTCCATTCACCAAATAAAACTTCGTATGGCTTGTTTTTGAAACATGTGATATGGTTATATTACGTTTTGGATTTAGAATGATATTTACTGATATGCACAATTTGCTATATCGGTACTGCTTCCTCCCAGTTTGTTATGTTAGTTAGTTCCACGAAGAGTGTCAAATCAAAAAGATGATATACAGAAATAAGACATGTAAAATATATAAATATCCTCCAAAAAATGAAAATCATCGAATTACTTCAACTAATGTCTATGAACATTCACAAGCAAACGTGATCTTAGAAAACATTCTTACATTCTCTCCCCACAGAGGTAGCCAAGTCATAAAATCCTTCGCTAACCTCTTCTCATACGAGCACGTCTAGGGCTGAGGTATTGTAGCTTTTAAAACAGGTGTGAAAACGAATGATATCTTATGTATGCGTATGATGTAATTTCCACATGCGATCAGTTAAGGAAGGCATGAGTTGTATACATTAATTAACCAAATTTATGTTCGAATGACAATATTATAATAAGATGACAATTTGTTAATGATGAATAGTCTATATATACTTTTTAGAAAGGGGAATATTATGCTTAAGCATATCTGAAGATACTGACATCTAGGAGTCATATGTGTATATCAAAAATACTTCATTTATATCATTGTGCCTTTTAACAAGTTACTGTTTATTTCAATCACTCACCATGGGTCATGCTGTTTTGGTAACGATTAACGATTAACTGAACATTATCTAACAATACTTATGATGTAATATCTTATTTATCAATATTAACATATAATGATATTATCGATATGATTTTTATTGTAAATGAAATACGTGCTTGCAGTTTTACAGTTTAGATTTGATAACATTTGAAATTCCTGGAAAACGTTAGGTCAAAGAGTTCGAGACAGTTCTATCTCGTATAATTGTGAGGAAATTCGAGCGGATATTCCTGTTAGTTTATATATACATAAAACTATATAGTAATATATACGTCTTTTGTTTAATTGTATGATAATTTTAACACAATCCAATTGAAGTAATAGTACCGAGGGCAACAATGTGACTGGTTTCGGTTCAATAATGTGACAGGAAAAGAACACATTCATTAAAAAAGAACAAGAATGAGAAGTGCAGCCATTCATTGGCGATGAGTGTGGGAACCGTAGATATAAATATAGTGTAATAACCAACTTGAAATGGTTTTGAAAATATACACTTTTTATAGTCAATTTAAATCATTTCATGTAGTGTTAACAAAATATAAAAATTGGTAGACCCCACTAAACCAGTAGGACGACGCTTCAGATCTCGGGTTTTATGTAGGTATAATTGTTAATGCATCTTCCTTATCGTGTATATTAAAGTAAATATTGTTCATAACTGTAACTAGTTTTCATTTGGAATTCTGCCGACTTTCGAATGCATCGTTCGATGCGACTCCTGTTTTGCGCTCATACAGCACCCCGCACATACAGCACCCCGCACAGCACCCCGCACATACAGCACCCCGCACATACAGCACCCAGTCTTCATGTCGGATGTGTTCTGTCAGGGACGACCAAGCAGTTGAACTTGACTACGTTTTAGTCGTCTGAGTGACTAGCCAGTGACATTGCGTGAGAGTGATGGCGGGTACACAACAACCCCTGACCTAATAACTCGCAAAATATTGTTGCGTTTAAATCATCAATATCCATGTCGTGCAACTTGGGGGCACATGCACCTATGTACTACTCGTACGGTAAAAGAAATCCTAATATAATTCATACCAAGTTACGGTATTCAGTTAGAAGTTTGAACTTTGATTTGGACAGATTTGGGATTAAAACTGATCCTGGTTGTGTATGTGGTAATGTTGTTGAGAACTCATATCATTATTTCTTTGAATGTCCGTTGTATAAACAACAGAGATTAAAATTCTTGTCACTTATTGAGCGCATTTGTACATTAGTAGGAATTGCAGTTAATCATAACATTTTGCTAGAAGGAAGTGCAGACCTATCACTATGTCAAAATAAAACTGTATTTAATTTAGTACAATCATTCATTAGTGCGTCAAAGAGATTTGAACACATGTAAACCAATAGTCTTCTAAATATGTTCTGTTCTTTTTCTATGCTATTCTATGTTAACTTTCTGCCATCTGTCTTTAAAATATGTAAATGACCATTGTACATCTCAAGGAGAGGGTATCCTAAGTTGGAGAACTTGTTCCTAATCCTTTTCATGTGAATAAAATATGTTTAAACTAAACACCAGTGACCTAACTAATACACGTGGACAAAGCCAGGGGAGGTTACTCCACCTGAACTAGTATTAAGTTAAAGCGGCGATACGTTAACGTTACATGATGGACCGAGACGAGGGAAACTTTCGTCAAATTTAATTGGAGTTTCCAGCCTTCAGGTACACGTCAGTGGTTTCTCATTCCCTCCCAACAGAGGTAGTTCCGTCATAAATTCCTACATAAACTTCTGTTCTTACACAATCGTTTCTCGGTGTGGAAGATGAGAAGCCCGTTTGGATGCAATCGGAGTTAGTTATGAAGTTATCATTCGAAAAGCCTCATTTATTTCCGTATGCTATGGGATAGTTAAACTTTATTGAAAACGGCACTTTGCACTTTGAGTCTTCTTACAGAACACAGTCGACTCATTTAGCGATTGCATCATACCATAGACCTCAATGACAACACATATCGTAACCATGAAAGCGGTGTTTTATTGAGATGAAAAATTCCAGAAAGTTTGTGTTCTAATATTTTGCTGTTTTGGAAACCTGTCGGGAGCCCGAGGAGACCTTGTGACCATAGTTTAGTGTCGGTATTTTTGTCGATTTGCACACTCATCTCCAAGTTTCAAATTTAGGCAATCACATGGCGATAAGGCTTATTGGAAACTTGACTGAATTAGATCCTTATTGATAAGATATGATTAACGTTTTGGCGACAGTCATTGAAAACAAGGTGGTGCAACACTTTATTCTAGATGTTTATATCTGCAATCGTTCAAATGGCGGCTATCACAAGAGCTTATGTTAAATTCTTGATATATGAGGGAATGATGCTCTTCGAAAATAGCTTGGCAAACCGAAATTGGCTGTTTGATTGGAAATTTCGAGGATATGTGATCAAGATTTGAACAACATTCAGAAGATGTTTATAGGATCATGGTTTGACTGTCACAGTAGTGATTTGAGTTCAGTTAATCGTCTATCTTGACAAAGAAACTACATGAAGTTGCAGGTTATGTTGAAATGTAAAAGTTAACAATCTTTTTTCAAACAAATGATATATTATGGAGCGAGCATTGCAACTATTAATCTGTATATAATCCAATTGGGGCGTGTCTGATAAAAGTCAAATGTCGGCACGACGCTTGAACATTTCCCGAAGTCTTACCTAACAAGCATTGTATGTTTTAACCAGGTCACAATGTCATCATGCTATGTAACGGTTGATCGGCAACTGCATGGGGTGTGAGTAACTGAAGCGACAGTAAAATACTCACTAGTGTTCTGATAATATGTTTCGAATATCGATGTGGAGAAAAAAAAATCGTATAGATAGTTTGTGATTTATTCATTCAAATCACGCACATGAATACAGAAAATAATACTGATAACTTTCTCTATATACAATACATTATGACATTCACTTTAAGTTATTAAGTTTAAATATCTATACATAGAGTATATATATACACGTTTGTACACATGAAAAACATTCCAAAATGTTTTAACAAATCAATAACCTTTCGTAAATTAAAAACTGTTCCTTTGAGATTTAAACAAAAAACAAAGAATTGTGGACAAAACGCTAAACAACAAAACAGGTGATATTTTAACAGAAACATAACAAAGGTATGGAAAGAAGAACATGGAAAAGATATTATTGATTTGCTGGTTGTTGATAACAAGCAAAACAAAGGGTAAACACAGAGTGTGGTTCTGATCTCAAGCTTGTAACAGTAACGTTTTTCTAGCGGAAGAAGAAAGGAAGAGGAAAATATTTCATTTAAGTGTCACATAACCTAAATGTTGGCAACAACTTATGTGTAACATGATAAATAAAGCATACAGTCCGGCCAACATTGTCTTTGAGACACTAGATTAATTAAATAAACTTATTCAAATGAACTTATTGGACAGATTAGAAATGATTATGTGTGATATGCTATATGGCCAGTATTGATGTCAATAGCACTTTTGATTTCGGGCCAGCCCATTTATGAAGCTGTTGGTTGAGTTTCATGATAATACTAAAATTGAATTTGTACAGTGCTTATCATACTTATATTTTTAGCGTGCTCAGAACGCATTTTCATTAAAATTATTAACTAACCAATAGTTTTCGTTGTAAGATAAATATATGGGATATTTCAACATATATGGTATTTCGGTCATGGATGACATTGACATCCAAAATGTCATTAAAGTCATGGAGTGTCTTAATTCAAGAGACAGGAAGGGAAATGAGGGTAACTGAGAAAGCATAGGAATGCTGAACATTGTCTTATTAAGATGCAATCTCACTCAAAACTCGTACACAACACATAGCACACACATTCACACGTAAATAAACACTCAAACACATATACACACACATGCATACATATAAAAATAAATAAACACACGCAAGCACACGTGTGATGATGATCTATCCACCTCCATTCATCAGAAAGAATGGCACCATTTTCTCCAGTACATATTTGGTGCCGAACGTTTCCGCCTTTGCGTCTCGAAGGTGACGTTCAACCTTGTATTGTGGTGTGCACCCCTCTCGGAAATACGTTATTTCACCTGGAACGTAAGGAATGATTTTAATAATAAATCATAAAAATAATACAGTCTAACTAATAATAACCCAAATTCTGCATATACAAATAAAAAGGTAGCTTTTAATACTTTTTTTCTCCAAAATATGCATTTTCATATCCCAAGGGTGATATGATGCCATTTCTATTAAGCGAACATATGTAGGTAAACCATCTCATTTGATGTGTTGAGGTTGTCCATACGCATAGCGTTTGTGATGATATGCTACGCAGTTTACTCGTAATAGAAATATATAAAAGCCAAATAAATATTTTTGCGTATTTAAAATTAATATCCAGTCATATCATATTTGGTGTACAGTAAGGGCGAGTTAATCATTTTTCACTAACCCACGGTTATGCATCCTTGCATTCTCCATCATAATCCAATTATGACTACACGAAACTAGATACTTCAATTATTTTATATTTAGTAAACGGTTCACATATCTTACTAAAAATAACGAAATCTTGGTACTCCTTAATCGTACTCGCCCAAAACCTTCAAAAACACTTAAAAATTGATTCTTCCATTCATGTTTATTGTCATTCTTTCAGGCGCCGCCATAAGATTTACAATCAATTCCTCGCATTGCATGTGCTTAGATCGTGCTACCAATGTTCGCCAAAGTCGCTCCAGACTTTACACGTCAAACCACAGGTTTCCTACTGACAAACTAACTTTTTACTTCTGTTATCAGTTCGTAGTTCCGTGGATGTAACTGCTGAGGTAATAATCGGCGGGTTGCATGATCTTATCTTCACTCATACACATTCAGCAGTTTAATCTATGTTTAAGACATTTTGAATTTGTCATTCCTATAGATTTTGAGCAGACCCTGAATCATTGAATCTATCAAAAACTTCAACAATAAATGAGCAGTGGATTCTAGACAATAATTCGTTTTTTCATGCAAAAGAGAGGCGGCTTCAATATAGATAAAGTAAATATTAAATAAGCGATGATATGTTTCAGCAAATATCTAACCTTTATCAATATTCATACAGTTAACGACAGTGGAGGCTGTCAGTTCTTCAGAATCCCCATCACATAAAACTGCATCCAATTTGTGGCCTGTAAAAGAGAATTTTGAAGGGACTTAAACAAAGCTATTATAATCACTCTCATGTTTTATGCATGTTTTACAATTCAAATCGAAAAATAAAAAAATGTCAATAGATATTAACATTTGCAAAATACATTAATATCCAAAAAACATTTAAAAAAAACTGAACTAGATAATAAAGACGAACATTTTGCTCATTTTTTATCAAGACATATTTTGTGCATAGAAATGGCAGAGTGTTTTAATAATCTTTAACCTTATAATTCGTTCGTTTGGACGTACTTTAAGTGCCATGGGTTAAATACAGATGAATTTCTTTTCATCTTTTACAATAAAACAGCTGTAGTCTGTAATTTTGGTTAAGCGTAATCAGTATGACAGCTTAATTGACAGCTTCATTGGAATCACAAAGGGTGGGAACTTACCAAGTGAGTTGATGAGCATGTCATGGTGGATGCTGTCAGCTCCTCCACTTGGATTGCCGGAGGTAATGGCAATTGGACCAGAAACAGACACCAGATAAGCCAAGACTGAGCTGTCAGGGACACGGATGCAGATGCTGTCCTTGGTGCCTACAATATCATAAGCATCTCCGACCCCAAGATTGTACATCCATTCTCCTTTGGGTACCACACAGCTGATGCCACCTGGGTAGCATCTCTCCATGAAGTTCCAAAGAAGAGGACTGAAGTCGGGTTTGGCGGCTTTCAACTGGTCCAGGTTGGACAGGCACAGACAGATGGGTTTCTCTGGAGGACGCTCCTTGACAGTGTAAATTTTACGGATGGATTCAGGGTGCTTGCAGGAGGCACCGATGGCATACACAGTGTCTGTGGGAGTTCCAACCACGCCACCATTGCTCAGAATACCAGCCACGGTTCTCAGGTCGGAGGATTTGCGGGACTCGTACAATGGACAAGGAGGATAGCTGCTTCTGCCCTCTACCACCGATTGGGCATCTTCGAAATGCTTGTCAACAATTTCCTTTGGTGTACACCCGACTCGAAAGTAGCTGATTTCACCTGTCAAGGAAAGAAAGTATATTTACAAGTGATTTCAAGTGCATTCTACTACATCATACGGTAGAGAGACAGCCACTTAGTGTAATATATATTTGCCAATGACGTGAGTTATATGAACAGCTTCGATTTAACAATATAATGAAATTGATATTAATTTCGGCAATAATGTTGGTGTGTAAGAATCTGTATTTGTACAGTAAGGCATGAGCGTTTTGTACAATGTTTACCTTGATCGATCTTCATGCAGTTGACAACTGTTGATGCACTCAGCTCTCTTGAATCTCCGTCACAGATCATGGCATCGAGTTTGTGTCCTGTAAGACAACAATATACACAATTCAAGAAGATATCATCTGTCATTTGAGAAAAATGCACTCTTTAGTAACTGTTCTGTCGTTTTGACGTGATAGAAGGTGTCATGGGTTAAATACAGATGGCGAGAAACATTTTGTTGGTGCACATTTAGCAATAAAACAGCTGTAGTCTGTAATTGGCGAATTTTGGTTAAGCTTATTCAGTATGACAGCGATATTGACAGCTTCATTGGAATCACAAAGGGTGGGAACTTACCAAGTGAGTTGATGAGCATGTCATGGTGGATGCTGTCAGCTCCTCCACTTGGATTGCCGGAGGTAATGGCAATTGGACCAGAAACAGACACCAGATAAGCCAAGACTGAGCTGTCAGGGACACGGATGCAGATGCTGTCCTTGGTGCCTACAATATCATAAGCATCTCCGACCCCAAGATTGTACATCCATTCTCCTTTGGGTACCACACAGCTGATGCCACCTGGGTAGCATCTCTCCATGAAGTTCCAAAGAAGAGGACTGAAGTCGGGTTTGGCGGCTTTCAACTGGTCCAGGTTGGACAGGCACAGACAGATGGGTTTCTCTGGAGGACGTTCCTTGACAGTGTAAATTTTACGGATGGATTCAGGGTGCTTGCAGGAGGCACCGATGGCATACACAGTGTCTGTGGGAGTTCCAACCACGCCACCATTGCTCAGAATACCAGCCACGGTTCTCAGGTCGGAGGATTTGCGGGACTCGTACAATGGACAAGGAGGATAGCTGCTTCTGCCCTCTACCACCGATTGGGCATCTTCGAAATGCTTGTCAACAATTTCCTTTGGTGTACACCCGACTCGAAAGTAGCTGATTTCACCTGTCAAGGAAAGAAAGTATATTTACAATTGATTTCAAGTGCATTCTACTACATCATACGGTAGAGAGACAGCCACTTAGTGTAATATATATTTGCCAATGACGTGAGTTATATGAACAGCTTCGATTTAACAATATAATGAAATTGATATTAATTTCGGCAATAATGTTGGTGTGTAAGAATCTGTATTTGTACAGTAAGGCAAGAGCGTTTTGTACAATGTTTACCTTGATCGATCTTCATGCAGTTGACAACTGTTGATGCACTCAGCTCTCTTGAATCTCCGTCACAGATCATGGCATCGAGTTTGTGTCCTGTAAGACAACAATATACACAATTCAAGAAGATATCATCTGTCATTTGAGAAAAATGCACTCTTTAGTAACTGTTCTGTCGTTTTGACGTGATAGAAGGTGTCATGGGTTAAATACAGATGGCGAGAAACATTTTGTTGGTGCACATTTAGCAATAAAACAGCTGTAGTCTGTAATTGGCGAATTTTGGTTAAGCTTATTCAGTATGACAGCGATATTGACAGCTTCATTGGAATCACAAAGGGTGGGAACTTACCAAGTGAGTTGATGAGCATGTCATGGTGGATGCTGTCTGCTCCTCCACTTGGATTGCCGGAGGTAATGGCAATTGGACCAGAAACAGACACCAGATAAGCCAAGACTGAGCTGTCAGGGACACGGATGCAGATGCTGTCCTTGGTGCCTACAATATCATAAGCATCTCCGACCCCAAGATGGTACATCCATTCTCCTTTGGGTACCACACAGCTGATGCCACCTGGGTAGCATCTCTCCATGAAGTTCCAAAGAAGAGGACTGAAGTCGGGTTTGGCGGCTTTCAACTGGTCCAGGTTGGACAGGCACAGACAGATGGGTTTCTCTGGAGGACGTTCCTTGACAGTGTAAATTTTACGCATGGATTCAGGGTGCTTGCAGGAGGCACCGATGGCATACACAGTGTCTGTGGGAGTTCCAACCACGCCACCATTGCTCAGAATACCAGCCACGGTTCTCAGGTCGGAGGATTTGCGGGACTCGTACAATGGACAAGGAGGATAGCTGCTTCTGCCCTCTACCACCGATTGGGCATCTTCGAAATGCTTGTCAACAATTTCCTTTGGTGTACACCCGACTCGAAAGTAGCTGATTTCACCTGTCAAGGAGAGAAAGTATATTTACAAGTGATTTCAAGTGCATTCTACTACATCATACGGTAGAGAGACAGCCACTTAGTGTAATATATATTTGCCAATGACGTGAGTTATATGAACAGCTTCGATTTAACAATAATATGAAATTGATATTAATTTCGGCAATAATGTTGGTGTGTAAGAATCTGTATTTGTACAGTAAGGCATGAGCGTTTTGTACAATGTTTACCTTGATCGATCTTCATGCAGTTGACAACTGTTGATGCACTCAGCTCTCTTGAATCTCCGTCACAGATCATGGCATCGAGTTTGTGTCCTGTAAGACAACAATATACACAATTCAAGAAGATATCATCTGTCATTTGAGAAAAATGCACTCTTTAGTAACTGTTCTGTCGTTTTGACGTGATAGAAGGTGTCATGGGTTAAATACAGATGGCGAGAAACATTTTGTTGGTGCATCTTTAGCAATAAAACAGCTGTAGTCTGTAATTGGCGAATTTTGGTTAAGCTTATTCAGTATGACAGCGATATTGACAGCTTCATTGGAATCACAAAGGGTGGGAACTTACCAAGTGAGTTGATGAGCATGTCATGGTGGATGCTGTCAGCTCCTCCACTTGGATTGCCGGAGGTAATGGCAATTGGACCAGAAACAGACACCAGATAAGCCAAGACTGAGCTGTCAGGGACACGGATGCAGATGCTGTCCTTGGTGCCTACAATATCATAAGCATCTCCGACCCCAAGATTGTACATCCATTCTCCTTTGGGTACCACACAGCTGATGCCACCTGGGTAGCATCTCTCCATGAAGTTCCAAAGAAGAGGACTGAAGTCGGGTTTGGCGGCTTTCAACTGGTCCAGGTTGGACAGGCACAGACAGATGGGTTTCTCTGGAGGACGCTCCTTGACAGTGTAAATTTTACGGATGGATTCAGGGTGCTTGCAGGAGGCACCGATGGCATACACAGTGTCTGTGGGAGTTCCAACCACGCCACCATTGCTCAGAATACCAGCCACGGTTCTCAGGTCGGAGGATTTGCGGGACTCGTACAATGGACAAGGAGGATAGCTGCTTCTGCCCTCTACCACCGATTGGGCATCTTCGAAATGCTTGTCAACAATTTCCTTTGGTGTACACCCGACTCGAAAGTAGCTGATTTCACCTGTCAAGGAAAGAAAGTATATTTACAAGTGATTTCAAGTGCATTCTACTACATCATACGGTAGAGAGACAGCCACTTAGTGTAATATATATTTGCCAATGACGTGAGTTATATGAACAGCTTCGATTTAACAATAAAATGAAATTGATATTAATTTCGGCAATAATGTTGGTGTGTAAGAATCTGTATTTGTACAGTAAGGCATGAGCGTTTTGTACAATGTTTACCTTGATCGATCTTCATGCAGTTGACAACTGTTGATGCACTCAGCTCTCTTGAATCTCCGTCACAGATCATGGCATCGAGTTTGTGTCCTGTAAGACAACAATATACACAATTCAAGAAGATATCATCTGTCATTTGAGAAAAATGCACTCTTTAGTAACTGTTCTGTCGTTTTGACGTGATAGAAGGTGTCATGGGTTAAATACAGATGGCGAGAAACATTTTGTTGGTGCATCTTTAGCAATAAAACAGCTGTAGTCTGTAATTGGCGAATTTTGGTTAAGCTTATTCAGTATGACAGCGATATTGACAGCTTCATTGGAATCACAAAGGGTGGGAACTTACCAAGTGAGTTGATGAGCATGTCATGGTGGATGCTGTCAGCTCCTCCACTTGGATTGCCGGAGGTAATGGCAATTGGACCAGAAACAGACACCAGATAAGCCAAGACTGAGCTGTCAGGGACACGGATGCAGATGCTGTCCTTGGTGCCTACAATATCATAAGCATCTCCGACCCCAAGATTGTACATCCATTCTCCTTTGGGTACCACACAGCTGATGCCACCTGGGTAGCATCTCTCCATGAAGTTCCAAAGAAGAGGACTGAAGTCGGGTTTGGCGGCTTTCAACTGGTCCAGGTTGGACAGGCACAGACAGATGGGTTTCTCTGGAGGACGTTCCTTGACAGTGTAAATTTTACGGATGGATTCAGGGTGCTTGCAGGAGGCACCGATGGCATACACAGTGTCTGTGGGAGTTCCAACCACGCCACCATTGCTCAGAATACCAGCCACGGTTCTCAGGTCGGAGGATTTGCGGGACTCGTACAATGGACAAGGAGGATAGCTGCTTCTGCCCTCTACCACCGATTGGGCATCTTCGAAATGCTTGTCAACAATTTCCTTTGGTGTACACCCGACTCGAAAGTAGCTGATTTCACCTGTCAAGGAAAGAAAGTATATTTACAATTGATTTCAAGTGCATTCTACTACATCATACGGTAGAGAGACAGCCACTTAGTGTAATATATATTTGCCAATGACGTGAGTTATATGAACAGCTTCGATTTAACAATAATATGAAATTGATATTTATTCGGCAATAATGTTGGTGTGTAAGAATCTACATTTGTACAGTAAGGCATGAGCGTTTTGTACAATGTTTACCTTGATCGATCTTCATGCAGTTGACAACTGTTGATGCACTCAGCTCTCTTGAATCTCCGTCACAGATCATGGCATCGAGTTTGTGTCCTGTAAGACAACAATATACACAATTCAAGAAGATATCATCTGTCATTTGAGAAAAATGCACTCTTTAGTAACTGTTCTGTCGTTTTGACGTGATAGAAGGTGTCATGGGTTAAATACAGATGGCGAGAAACATTTTGTTGGTGCATCTTTAGCAATAAAACAGCTGTAGTCTGTAATTGGCGAATTTTGGTTAAGCTTATTCAGTATGACAGCGATATTGACAGCTTCATTGGAATCACAAAGGGTGGGAACTTACCAAGTGAGTTGATGAGCATGTCATGGTGGATGCTGTCAGCTCCTCCACTTGGATTGCCGGAGGTAATGGCAATTGGACCAGAAACAGACACCAGATAAGCCAAGACTGAGCTGTCAGGGACACGGATGCAGATGCTGTCCTTGGTGCCTACAATATCATAAGCATCTCCGACCCCAAGATTGTACATCCATTCTCCTTTGGGTACCACACAGCTGATACCACCTGGGTAGCATCTCTCCATGAAGTTCCAAAGAAGAGGACTGAAGTCGGGTTTGGCGGCTTTCAACTGGTCCAGGTTGGACAGGCACAGACAGATGGGTTTCTCTGGAGGACGTTCCTTGACAGTGTAAATTTTACGGATGGATTCAGGGTGCTTGCAGGAGGCACCGATGGCATACACAGTGTCTGTGGGAGTTCCAACCACGCCACCATTGCTCAGAATACCAGCCACGGTTCTCAGGTCGGAGGATTTGCGGGACTCGTACAATGGACAAGGAGGATAGCTTCTTCTGCCCTCTACCACCGATTGGGCATCTTCGAAATGCTTGTCAACAATTTCCTTTGGTGTACACCCGACTCGAAAGTAGCTGATTTCACCTGTCAAGGAAAGAAAGTATATTTACAAGTGATTTCAAGTGCATTCTACTACATCATACGGTAGAGAGACAGCCACTTAGTGTAATATATATTTGCCAATGACGTGAGTTATATGAACAGCTTCGATTTAACAATAATATGAAATTGATATTAATTTCGGCAATAATGTTGGTGTGTAAGAATCTGTATTTGTACAGTAAGGCATGAGCGTTTTGTACAATGTTTACCTTGATCGATCTTCATGCAGTTGACAACTGTTGATGCACTCAGCTCTCTTGAATCTCCGTCACAGATCATGGCATCGAGTTTGTGTCCTGTAAGACAACAATATACACAATTCAAGAAGATATCATCTGTCATTTGAGAAAAATGCACTCTTTAGTAACTGTTCTGTCGTTTTGACGTGATAGAAGGTGTCATGGGTTAAATACAGATGGCGAGAAACATTTTGTTGGTGCATCTTTAGCAATAAAACAGCTGTAGTCTGTAATTGGCGAATTTTGGTTAAGCTTATTCAGTGTGACAGCGATATTGACAGCTTCATTGGAATCACAAAGCGTGGGAACTTACCAAGTGAGTTGATGAGCATGTCATGGTGGATGCTGTCAGCTCCTCCACTTGGATTGCCGGAGGTAATGGCAATTGGACCAGAAACAGACACCAGATAAGCCAAGACTGAGCTGTCAGGGACACGGATGCAGATGCTGTCCTTGGTGCCTACAATATCATAAGCATCTCCGACCCCAAGATTGTACATCCATTCTCCTTTGGGTACCACACAGCTGATGCCACCTGGGTAGCATCTCTCCATGAAGTTCCAAAGAAGAGGACTGAAGTCGGGTTTGGCGGCTTTCAACTGGTCCAGGTTGGACAGGCACAGACAGATGGGTTTCTCTGGAGGACGTTCCTTGACAGTGTAAATTTTACGGATGGATTCAGGGTGCTTGCAGGAGGCACCGATGGCATACACAGTGTCTGTGGGAGTTCCAACCACGCCACCATTGCTCAGAATACCAGCCACGGTTCTCAGGTCGGAGGATTTGCGGGACTCGTACAATGGACAAGGAGGATAGCTGCTTCTGCCCTCTACCACCGATTGGGCATCTTCGAAATGCTTGTCAACAATTTCCTTTGGTGTACACCCGACTCGAAAGTAGCTGATTTCACCTGTCAAGGAAAGAAAGTATATTTACAATTGATTTCAAGTGCATTCTACTACATCATACGGTAGAGAGACAGCCACTTAGTGTAATATATATTTGCCAATGACGTGAGTTATATGAACAGCTTCGATTTAACAATAATATGAAATTGATATTTATTCGGCAATAATGTTGGTGTGTAAGAATCTACATTTGTACAGTAAGGCATGAGCGTTTTGTACAATGTTTACCTTGATCGATCTTCATGCAGTTGACAACTGTTGATGCACTCAGCTCTCTTGAATCTCCGTCACAGATCATGGCATCGAGTTTGTGTCCTGTAAGACAACAATATACACAATTCAAGAAGATATCATCTGTCATTTGAGAAAAATGCACTCTTTAGTAACTGTTCTGTCGTTTTGACGTGATAGAAGGTGTCATGGGTTAAATACAGATGGCGAGAAACATTTTGTTGGTGCATCTTTAGCAATAAAACAGCTGTAGTCTGTAATTGGCGAATTTTGGTTAAGCTTATTCAGTATGACAGCGATATTGACAGCTTCATTGGAATCACAAAGGGTGGGAACTTACCAAGTGAGTTGATGAGCATGTCATGGTGGATGCTGTCAGCTCCTCCACTTGGATTGCCGGAGGTAATGGCAATTGGACCAGAAACAGACACCAGATAAGCCAAGACTGAGCTGTCAGGGACACGGATGCAGATGCTGTCCTTGGTGCCTACAATATCATAAGCATCTCCGACCCCAAGATTGTACATCCATTCTCCTTTGGGTACCACACAGCTGATGCCACCTGGGTAGCATCTCTCCATGAAGTTCCAAAGAAGAGGACTGAAGTCGGGTTTGGCGGCTTTCAACTGGTCCAGGTTGGACAGGCACAGACAGATGGGTTTCTCTGGAGGACGTTCCTTGACAGTGTAAATTTTACGGATGGATTCAGGGTGCTTGCAGGAGGCACCGATGGCATACACAGTGTCTGTGGGAGTTCCAACCACGCCACCATTGCTCAGAATACCAGCCACGGTTCTCAGGTCGGAGGATTTGCGGGACTCGTACAATGGACAAGGAGGATAGCTGCTTCTGCCCTCTACCACCGATTGGGCATCTTCGAAATGCTTGTCAACAATTTCCTTTGGTGTACACCCGACTCGAAAGTAGCTGATTTCACCTGTCAAGGAAAGAAAGTATATTTACAATTGATTTCAAGTGCATTCTACTACATCATACGGTAGAGAGACAGCCACTTAGTGTAATATATATTTGCCAATGACGTGAGTTATATGAACAGCTTCGATTTAACAATAATATGAAATTGATATTAATTTCGGCAATAATGTTGGTGTGTAAGAATCTGTATTTGTACAGTAAGGCATGAGCGTTTTGTACAATGTTTACCTTGATCGATCTTCATGCAGTTGACAACTGTTGATGCACTCAGCTCTCTTGAATCTCCGTCACAGATCATGGCATCGAGTTTGTGTCCTGTAAGACAACAATATACACAATTCAAGAAGATATCATCTGTCATTTGAGAAAAATGCACTCTTTAGTAACTGTTCTGTCGTTTTGACGTGATAGAAGGTGTCATGGGTTAAATACAGATGGCGAGAAACATTTTGTTGGTGCATCTTTAGCAATAAAACAGCTGTAGTCTGTAATTGGCGAATTTTGGTTAAGCTTATTCAGTGTGACAGCGATATTGACAGCTTCATTGGAATCACAAAGCGTGGGAACTTACCAAGTGAGTTGATGAGCATGTCATGGTGGATGCTGTCTGCTCCTCCACTTGGATTGCCGGAGGTAATGGCAATTGGACCAGAAACAGACACCAGATAAGCCAAGACTGAGCTGTCAGGGACACGGATGCAGATGCTGTCCTTGGTGCCTACAATATCATAAGCATCTCCGACCCCAAGATTGTACATCCATTCTCCTTTGGGTACCACACAGCTGATGCCACCTGGGTAGCATCTCTCCATGAAGTTCCAAAGAAGAGGACTGAAGTCGGGTTTGGCGGCTTTCAACTGGTCCAGGTTGGACAGGCACAGACAGATGGGTTTCTCTGGAGGACGTTCCTTGACAGTGTAAATTTTACGGATGGATTCAGGGTGCTTGCAGGAGGCACCGATGGCATACACAGTGTCTGTGGGAGTTCCAACCACGCCACCATTGCTCAGAATACCAGCCACGGTTCTCAGGTCGGAGGATTTGCGGGACTCGTACAATGGACAAGGAGGATAGCTGCTTCTGCCCTCTACCACCGATTGGGCATCTTCGAAATGCTTGTCAACAATTTCCTTTGGTGTACACCCGACTCGAAAGTAGCTGATTTCACCTGTCAAGGAAAGAAAGTATATTTACAATTGATTTCAAGTGCATTCTACTACATCATACGGTAGAGAGACAGCCACTTAGTGTAATATATATTTGCCAATGACGTGAGTTATATGAACAGCTTCGATTTAACAATAATATGAAATTGATATTTATTCGGCAATAATGTTGGTGTGTAAGAATCTACATTTGTACAGTAAGGCATGAGCGTTTTGTACAATGTTTACCTTGATCGATCTTCATGCAGTTGACAACTGTTGATGCACTCAGCTCTCTTGAATCTCCGTCACAGATCATGGCATCGAGTTTGTGTCCTGTAAGACAACAATATACACAATTCAAGAAGATATCATCTGTCATTTGAGAAAAATGCACTCTTTAGTAACTGTTCTGTCGTTTTGACGTGATAGAAGGTGTCATGGGTTAAATACAGATGGCGAGAAACATTTTGTTGGTGCATCTTTAGCAATAAAACAGCTGTAGTCTGTAATTGGCGAATTTTGGTTAAGCTTATTCAGTATGACAGCGATATTGACAGCTTCATTGGAATCACAAAGGGTGGGAACTTACCAAGTGAGTTGATGAGCATGTCATGGTGGATGCTGTCAGCTCTTCCACTTGGATTGCCGGAGGTAATGGCAATTGGACCAGAAACAGACACCAGATAAGCCAAGACTGAGCTGTCAGGGACACGGATGCAGATGCTGTCCTTGGTGCCTACAATATCATAAGCATCTCCGACCCCAAGATTGTACATCCATTCTCCTTTGGGTACCACACAGCTGATGCCACCTGGGTAGCATCTCTCCATGAAGTTCCAAAGAAGAGGACTGAAGTCGGGTTTGGCGGCTTTCAACTGGTCCAGGTTGGACAGGCACAGACAGATGGGTTTCTCTGGAGGACGTTCCTTGACAGTGTAAATTTTACGGATGGATTCAGGGTGCTTGCAGGAGGCACCGATGGCATACACAGTGTCTGTGGGAGTTCCAACCACGCCACCATTGCTCAGAATACCAGCCACGGTTCTCAGGTCGGAGGATTTGCGGGACTCGTACAATGGACAAGGAGGATAGCTGCTTCTGCCCTCTACCACCGATTGGGCATCTTCGAAATGCTTGTCAACAATTTCCTTTGGTGTACACCCGACTCGAAAGTAGCTGATTTCACCTGTCAAGGAAAGAAAGTATATTTACAATTGATTTCAAGTGCATTCTACTACATCATACGGTAGAGAGACAGCCACTTAGTGTAATATATATTTGCCAATGACGTGAGTTATATGAACAGCTTCGATTTAACAATAATATGAAATTGATATTAATTTCGGCAATAATGTTGGTGTGTAAGAATCTGTATTTGTACAGTAAGGCATGAGCGTTTTGTACAATGTTTACCTTGATCGATCTTCATGCAGTTGACAACTGTTGATGCACTCAGCTCTCTTGAATCTCCGTCACAGATCATGGCATCGAGTTTGTGTCCTGTAAGACAACAATATACACAATTCAAGAAGATATCATCTGTCATTTGAGAAAAATGCACTCTTTAGTAACTGTTCTGTCGTTTTGACGTGATAGAAGGTGTCATGGGTTAAATACAGATGGCGAGAAACATTTTGTTGGTGCATCTTTAGCAATAAAACAGCTGTAGTCTGTAATTGGCGAATTTTGGTTAAGCTTATTCAGTGTGACAGCGATATTGACAGCTTCATTGGAATCACAAAGCGTGGGAACTTACCAAGTGAGTTGATGAGCATGTCATGGTGGATGCTGTCTGCTCCTCCACTTGGATTGCCGGAGGTAATGGCAATTGGACCAGAAACAGACACCAGATAAGCCAAGACTGAGCTGTCAGGGACACGGATGCAGATGCTGTCCTTGGTGCCTACAATATCATAAGCATCTCCGACCCCAAGATTGTACATCCATTCTCCTTTGGGTACCACACAGCTGATGCCACCTGGGTAGCATCTCTCCATGAAGTTCCAAAGAAGAGGACTGAAGTCGGGTTTGGCGGCTTTCAACTGGTCCAGGTTGGACAGGCACAGACAGATGGGTTTCTCTGGAGGACGTTCCTTGACAGTGTAAATTTTACGGATGGATTCAGGGTGCTTGCAGGAGGCACCGATGGCATACACAGTGTCTGTGGGAGTTCCAACCACGCCACCATTGCTCAGAATACCAGCCACGGTTCTCAGGTCGGAGGATTTGCGGGACTCGTACAATGGACAAGGAGGATAGCTGCTTCTGCCCTCTACCACCGATTGGGCATCTTCGAAATGCTTGTCAACAATTTCCTTTGGTGTACACCCGACTCGAAAGTAGCTGATTTCACCTGTCAAGGAAAGAAAGTATATTTACAATTGATTTCAAGTGCATTCTACTACATCATACGGTAGAGAGACAGCCACTTAGTGTAATATATATTTGCCAATGACGTGAGTTATATGAACAGCTTCGATTTAACAATAATATGAAATTGATATTTATTCGGCAATAATGTTGGTGTGTAAGAATCTACATTTGTACAGTAAGGCATGAGCGTTTTGTACAATGTTTACCTTGATCGATCTTCATGCAGTTGACAACTGTTGATGCACTCAGCTCTCTTGAATCTCCGTCACAGATCATGGCATCGAGTTTGTGTCCTGTAAGACAACAATATACACAATTCAAGAAGATATCATCTGTCATTTGAGAAAAATGCACTCTTTAGTAACTGTTCTGTCGTTTTGACGTGATAGAAGGTGTCATGGGTTAAATACAGATGGCGAGAAACATTTTGTTGGTGCATCTTTAGCAATAAAACAGCTGTAGTCTGTAATTGGCGAATTTTGGTTAAGCTTATTCAGTATGACAGCGATATTGACAGCTTCATTGGAATCACAAAGGGTGGGAACTTACCAAGTGAGTTGATGAGCATGTCATGGTGGATGCTGTCAGCTCCTCCACTTGGATTGCCGGAGGTAATGGCAATTGGACCAGAAACAGACACCAGATAAGCCAAGACTGAGCTGTCAGGGACACGGATGCAGATGCTGTCCTTGGTGCCTACAATATCATAAGCATCTCCGACCCCAAGATTGTACATCCATTCTCCTTTGGGTACCACACAGCTGATGCCACCTGGGTAGCATCTCTCCATGAAGTTCCAAAGAAGAGGACTGAAGTCGGGTTTGGCGGCTTTCAACTGGTCCAGGTTGGACAGGCACAGACAGATGGGTTTCTCTGGAGGACGTTCCTTGACAGTGTAAATTTTACGGATGGATTCAGGGTGCTTGCAGGAGGCACCGATGGCATACACAGTGTCTGTGGGAGTTCCAACCACGCCACCATTGCTCAGAATACCAGCCACGGTTCTCAGGTCGGAGGATTTGCGGGACTCGTACAATGGACAAGGAGGATAGCTGCTTCTGCCCTCTACCACCGATTGGGCATCTTCGAAATGCTTGTCAACAATTTCCTTTGGTGTACACCCGACTCGAAAGTAGCTGATTTCACCTGTCAAGGAAAGAAAGTATATTTACAATTGATTTCAAGTGCATTCTACTACATCATACGGTAGAGAGACAGCCACTTAGTGTAATATATATTTGCCAATGACGTGAGTTATATGAACAGCTTCGATTTAACAATAATATGAAATTGATATTTATTCGGCAATAATGTTGGTGTGTAAGAATCTAAATTTGTACAGTAAGGCATGAGCGTTTTGTACAATGTTTACCTTGATCGATCTTCATGCAGTTGACAACTGTTGATGCACTCAGCTCTCTTGAATCTCCGTCACAGATCATGGCATCGAGTTTGTGTCCTGTAAGACAACAATATACACAATTCAAGAAGATATCATCTGTCATTTGAGAAAAATGCACTCTTTAGTAACTGTTCTGTCGTTTTGACGTGATAGAAGGTGTCATGGGTTAAATACAGATGGCGAGAAACATTTTGTTGGTGCATCTTTAGCAATAAAACAGCTGTAGTCTGTAATTGGCGAATTTTGGTTAAGCTTATTCAGTATGACAGCGATATTGACAGCTTCATTGGAATCACAAAGGGTGGGAACTTACCAAGTGAGTTGATGAGCATGTCATGGTGGATGCTGTCAGCTCCTCCACTTGGATTGCCGGAGGTAATGGCAATTGGACCAGAAACAGACACCAGATAAGCCAAGACTGAGCTGTCAGGGACACGGATGCAGATGCTGTCTTTGGTGCCTACAATATCATAAGCATCTCCGACCCCTAGATTGTACATCCATTCTCCTTTGGGTACCACACAGCTGATGCCACCTGGGTAGCATCTCTCCATGAAGTTCCAAAGAAGAGGACTGAAGTCGGGTTTGGCGGCTTTCAACTGGTCCAGGTTGGACAGGCACAGACAGATGGGTTTCTCTGGAGGACGTTCCTTGACAGTGTAAATTTTACGGATGGATTCAGGGTGCTTGCAGGAGGCACCGATGGCATACACAGTGTCTGTGGGAGTTCCAACCACGCCACCATTGCTCAGAATACCAGCCACGGTTCTCAGGTCGGAGGATTTGCGGGACTCGTACAATGGACAAGGAGGATAGCTGCTTCTGCCCTCTACCACCGATTGGGCATCTTCGAAATGCTTGTCAACAATTTCCTTTGGTGTACACCCGACTCGAAAGTAGCTGATTTCACCTGTCAAGGAAAGAAAGTATATTTACAATTGATTTCAAGTGCATTCTACTACATCATACGGTAGAGAGACAGCCACTTAGTGTAATATATATTTGCCAATGACGTGAGTTATATGAACAGCTTCGATTTAACAATAATATGAAATTGATATTTATTCGGCAATAATGTTGGTGTGTAAGAATCTACATTTGTACAGTAAGGCATGAGCGTTTTGTACAATGTTTACCTTGATCGATCTTCATGCAGTTGACAACTGTTGATGCACTCAGCTCTCTTGAATCTCCGTCACAGATCATGGCATCGAGTTTGTGTCCTGTAAGACAACAATATACACAATTCAAGAAGATATCATCTGTCATTTGAGAAAAATGCACTCTTTAGTAACTGTTCTGTCGTTTTGACGTGATAGAAGGTGTCATGGGTTAAATACAGATGGCGAGAAACATTTTGTTGGTGCATCTTTAGCAATAAAACAGCTGTAGTCTGTAATTGGCGAATTTTGGTTAAGCTTATTCAGTATGACAGCGATATTGACAGCTTCATTGGAATCACAAAGGGTGGGAACTTACCAAGTGAGTTGATGAGCATGTCATGGTGGATGCTGTCAGCTCCTCCACTTGGATTGCCGGAGGTAATGGCAATTGGACCAGAAACAGACACCAGATAAGCCAAGACTGAGCTGTCAGGGACACGGATGCAGATGCTGTCCTTGGTGCCTACAATATCATAAGCATCTCCGACCCCAAGATTGTACATCCATTCTCCTTTGGGTACCACACAGCTGATGCCACCTGGGTAGCATCTCTCCATGAAGTTCCAAAGAAGAGGACTGAAGTCGGGTTTGGCGGCTTTCAACTGGTCCAGGTTGGACAGGCACAGACAGATGGGTTTCTCTGGAGGACGTTCCTTGACAGTGTAAATTTTACGGATGGATTCAGGGTGCTTGCAGGAGGCACCGATGGCATACACAGTGTCTGTGGGAGTTCCAACCACGCCACCATTGCTCAGAATACCAGCCACGGTTCTCAGGTCGGAGGATTTGCGGGACTCGTACAATGGACAAGGAGGATAGCTGCTTCTGCCCTCTACCACCGATTGGGCATCTTCGAAATGCTTGTCAACAATTTCCTTTGGTGTACACCCGACTCGAAAGTAGCTGATTTCACCTGTCAAGGAAAGAAAGTATATTTACAATTGATTTCAAGTGCATTCTACTACATCATACGGTAGAGAGACAGCCACTTAGTGTAATATATATTTGCCAATGACGTGAGTTATATGAACAGCTTCGATTTAACAATAATATGAAATTGATATTTATTCGGCAATAATGTTGGTGTGTAAGAATCTAAATTTGTACAGTAAGGCATGAGCGTTTTGTACAATGTTTACCTTGATCGATCTTCATGCAGTTGACAACTGTTGATGCACTCAGCTCTCTTGAATCTCCGTCACAGATCATGGCATCGAGTTTGTGTCCTGTAAGACAACAATATACACAATTCAAGAAGATATCATCTGTCATTTGAGAAAAATGCACTCTTTAGTAACTGTTCTGTCGTTTTGACGTGATAGAAGGTGTCATGGGTTAAATACAGATGGCGAGAAACATTTTGTTGGTGCATCTTTAGCAATAAAACAGCTGTAGTCTGTAATTGGCGAATTTTGGTTAAGCTTATTCAGTATGACAGCGATATTGACAGCTTCATTGGAATCACAAAGGGTGGGAACTTACCAAGTGAGTTGATGAGCATGTCATGGTGGATGCTGTCAGCTCCTCCACTTGGATTGCCGGAGGTAATGGCAATTGGACCAGAAACAGACACCAGATAAGCCAAGACTGAGCTGTCAGGGACACGGATGCAGATGCTGTCTTTGGTGCCTACAATATCATAAGCATCTCCGACCCCTAGATTGTACATCCATTCTCCTTTGGGTACCACACAGCTGATGCCACCTGGGTAGCATCTCTCCATGAAGTTCCAAAGAAGAGGACTGAAGTCGGGTTTGGCGGCTTTCAACTGGTCCAGGTTGGACAGGCACAGACAGATGGGTTTCTCTGGAGGACGTTCCTTGACAGTGTAAATTTTACGGATGGATTCAGGGTGCTTGCAGGAGGCACCGATGGCATACACAGTGTCTGTGGGAGTTCCAACCACGCCACCATTGCTCAGAATACCAGCCACGGTTCTCAGGTCGGAGGATTTGCGGGACTCGTACAATGGACAAGGAGGATAGCTGCTTCTGCCCTCTACCACCGATTGGGCATCTTCGAAATGCTTGTCAACAATTTCCTTTGGTGTACACCCGACTCGAAAGTAGCTGATTTCACCTGTCAAGGAAAGAAAGTATATTTACAATTGATTTCAAGTGCATTCTACTACATCATACGGTAGAGAGACAGCCACTTAGTGTAATATATATTTGCCAATGACGTGAGTTATATGAACAGCTTCGATTTAACAATAATATGAAATTGATATTTATTCGGCAATAATGTTGGTGTGTAAGAATCTACATTTGTACAGTAAGGCATGAGCGTTTTGTACAATGTTTACCTTGATCGATCTTCATGCAGTTGACAACTGTTGATGCACTCAGCTCTCTTGAATCTCCGTCACAGATCATGGCATCGAGTTTGTGTCCTGTAAGACAACAATATACACAATTCAAGAAGATATCATCTGTCATTTGAGAAAAATGCACTCTTTAGTAACTGTTCTGTCGTTTTGACGTGATAGAAGGTGTCATGGGTTAAATACAGATGGCGAGAAACATTTTGTTGGTGCATCTTTAGCAATAAAACAGCTGTAGTCTGTAATTGGCGAATTTTGGTTAAGCTTATTCAGTATGACAGCGATATTGACAGCTTCATTGGAATCACAAAGGGTGGGAACTTACCAAGTGAGTTGATGAGCATGTCATGGTGGATGCTGTCAGCTCCTCCACTTGGATTGCCGGAGGTAATGGCAATTGGACCAGAAACAGACACCAGATAAGCCAAGACTGAGCTGTCAGGGACACGGATGCAGATGCTGTCCTTGGTGCCTACAATATCATAAGCATCTCCGACCCCAAGATTGTACATCCATTCTCCTTTGGGTACCACACAGCTGATGCCACCTGGGTAGCATCTCTCCATGAAGTTCCAAAGAAGAGGACTGAAGTCGGGTTTGGCGGCTTTCAACTGGTCCAGGTTGGACAGGCACAGACAGATGGGTTTCTCTGGAGGACGTTCCTTGACAGTGTAAATTTTACGGATGGATTCAGGGTGCTTGCAGGAGGCACCGATGGCATACACAGTGTCTGTGGGAGTTCCAACCACGCCACCATTGCTCAGAATACCAGCCACGGTTCTCAGGTCGGAGGATTTGCGGGACTCGTACAATGGACAAGGAGGATAGCTGCTTCTGCCCTCTACCACCGATTGGGCATCTTCGAAATGCTTGTCAACAATTTCCTTTGGTGTACACCCGACTCGAAAGTAGCTGATTTCACCTGTCAAGGAAAGAAAGTATATTTACAATTGATTTCAAGTGCATTCTACTACATCATACGGTAGAGAGACAGCCACTTAGTGTAATATATATTTGCCAATGACGTGAGTTATATGAACAGCTTCGATTTAACAATAATATGAAATTGATATTTATTCGGCAATAATGTTGGTGTGTAAGAATCTACATTTGTACAGTAAGGCATGAGCGTTTTGTACAATGTTTACCTTGATCGATCTTCATGCAGTTGACAACTGTTGATGCACTCAGCTCTCTTGAATCTCCGTCACAGATCATGGCATCGAGTTTGTGTCCTGTAAGACAACAATATACACAATTCAAGAAGATATCATCTGTCATTTGAGAAAAATGCACTCTTTAGTAACTGTTCTGTCGTTTTGACGTGATAGAAGGTGTCATGGGTTAAATACAGATGGCGAGAAACATTTTGTTGGTGCATCTTTAGCAATAAAACAGCTGTAGTCTGTAATTGGCGAATTTTGGTTAAGCTTATTCAGTATGACAGCGATATTGACAGCTTCATTGGAATCACAAAGGGTGGGAACTTACCAAGTGAGTTGATGAGCATGTCATGGTGGATGCTGTCAGCTCCTCCACTTGGATTGCCGGAGGTAATGGCAATTGGACCAGAAACAGACACCAGATAAGCCAAGACTGAGCTGTCAGGGACACGGATGCAGATGCTGTCTTTGGTGCCTACAATATCATAAGCATCTCCGACCCCTAGATTGTACATCCATTCTCCTTTGGGTACCACACAGCTGATGCCACCTGGGTAGCATCTCTCCATGAAGTTCCAAAGAAGAGGACTGAAGTCGGGTTTGGCGGCTTTCAACTGGTCCAGGTTGGACAGGCACAGACAGATGGGTTTCTCTGGAGGACGTTCCTTGACAGTGTAAATTTTACGGATGGATTCAGGGTGCTTGCAGGAGGCACCGATGGCATACACAGTGTCTGTGGGAGTTCCAACCACGCCACCATGGCTCAGAATACCAGCCACGGTTCTCAGGTCGGAGGATTTGCGGGACTCGTACAATGGACAAGGAGGATAGCTGCTTCTGCCCTCTACCACCGATTGGGCATCTTCGAAATGCTTGTCAACAATTTCCTTTGGTGTACACCCGACTCGAAAGTAGCTGATTTCACCTGTCAAGGAAAGAAAGTATATTTACAAGTGATTTCAAGTGCATTCTACTACATCATACGGTAGAGAGACAGCCACTTAGTGTAATATATATTTGCCAATGACGTGAGTTATATGAACAGCTTCGATTTAACAATAATATGAAATTGATATTTATTCGGCAATAATGTTGGTGTGTAAGAATCTATATTTGTACAGTAAGGCATGAGCGTTTTGTACAATGTTTACCTTGATCGATCTTCATGCAGTTGACAACTGTTGATGCACTCAGCTCTCTTGAATCTCCGTCACAGATCATGGCATCGAGTTTGTGTCCTGTAAGACAACAATATACACAATTCAAGAAGATATCATCTGTCATTTGAGAAAAATGCACTCTTTAGTAACTGTTCTGTCGTTTTGACGTGATAGAAGGTGTCATGGGTTAAATACAGATGGCGAGAAACATTTTGTTGGTGCATCTTTAGCAATAAAACAGCTGTAGTCTGTAATTGGCGAATTTTGGTTAAGCTTATTCAGTATGACAGCGATATTGACAGCTTCATTGGAATCACAAAGGGTGGGAACTTACCAAGTGAGTTGATGAGCATGTCATGGTGGATGCTGTCAGCTCCTCCACTTGGATTGCCGGAGGTAATGGCAATTGGACCAGAAACAGACACCAGATAAGCCAAGACTGAGCTGTCAGGGACACGGATGCAGATGCTGTCCTTGGTGCCTACAATATCATAAGCATCTCCGACCCCAAGATTGTACATCCATTCTCCTTTGGGTACCACACAGCTGATGCCACCTGGGTAGCATCTCTCCATGAAGTTCCAAAGAAGAGGACTGAAGTCGGGTTTGGCGGCTTTCAACTGGTCCAGGTTGGACAGGCACAGACAGATGGGTTTCTCTGGAGGACGTTCCTTGACAGTGTAAATTTTACGGATGGATTCAGGGTGCTTGCAGGAGGCACCGATGGCATACACAGTGTCTGTGGGAGTTCCAACCACGCCACCATTGCTCAGAATACCAGCCACGGTTCTCAGGTCGGAGGATTTGCGGGACTCGTACAATGGACAAGGAGGATAGCTGCTTCTGCCCTCTACCACCGATTGGGCATCTTCGAAATGCTTGTCAACAATTTCCTTTGGTGTACACCCGACTCGAAAGTAGCTGATTTCACCTGTCAAGGAAAGAAAGCATATTTACAAGTGATTTCAAGTGCATTCTACTACATCATACGGTAGAGAGACAGCCACTTAGTGTAATATATATTTGCCAATGACGTGAGTTATATGAACAGCTTCGATTTAACAATATAATGAAATTGATATTTATTCGGCAATAATGTTGGTGTGTAAGAATCTATATTTGTACAGTAAGGCATGAGCGTTTTGTACAATGTTTACCTTGATCGATCTTCATGCAGTTGACAACTGTTGATGCACTCAGCTCTCTTGAATCTCCGTCACAGATCATGGCATCGAGTTTGTGTCCTGTAAGACAACAATATACACAATTCAAGAAGATATCATCTGTCATTTGAGAAAAATGCACTCTTTAGTAACTGTTCTGTCGTTTTGACGTGATAGAAGGTGTCATGGGTTAAATACAGATGGCGAGAAACATTTTGTTGGTGCATCTTTAGCAATAAAACAGCTGTAGTCTGTAATTGGCGAATTTTGGTTAAGCTTATTCAGTATGACAGCGATATTGACAGCTTCACTGGAATCACAAAGGGTGGGAACTTACCAAGTGAGTTGATGAGCATGTCATGGTGGATGCTGTCAGCTCCTCCACTTGGATTGCCGGAGGTAATGGCAATTGGACCAGAAACAGACACCAGATAAGCCAAGACCGAGCTGTCAGGGACACGGATGCAGATGCTGTCCTTGGTGCCTACAATATCATAAGCATCTCCGACCCCTAGATTGTACATCCATTCTCCTTTGGGTACCACACAGCTGATGCCACCTGGGTAGCATCTCTCCATGAAGTTCCAAAGAAGAGGACTGAAGTCGGGTTTGGCGGCTTTCAACTGGTCCAGGTTGGACAGGCACAGACAGATGGGTTTCTCTGGAGGACGTTCCTTGACAGTGTAAATTTTACGGATGGATTCAGGGTGCTTGCAGGAGGCACCGATGGCATACACAGTGTCTGTGGGAGTTCCAACCACGCCACCATTGCTCAGAATACCAGCCACGGTTCTCAGGTCGGAGGATTTGCGGGACTCGTACAATGGACAAGGAGGATAGCTGCTTCTGCCCTCTACCACCGATTGGGCATCTTCGAAATGCTTGTCAACAATTTCCTTTGGTGTACACCCGACTCGAAAGTAGCTGATTTCACCTGTCAAGGAAAGAAAGTATATTTACAAGTGATTTCAAGTGCATTCTACTACATCATACGGTAGAGAGACAGCCACTTAGTGTAATATATATTTGCCAATGACGTGAGTTATATGAACAGCTTCGATTTAACAATAATATGAAATTGATATTTATTCGGCAATAATGTTGGTGTGTAAGAATCTATATTTGTACAGTAAGGCATGAGCGTTTTGTACAATGTTTACCTTGATCGATCTTCATGCAGTTGACAACTGTTGATGCACTCAGCTCTCTTGAATCTCCGTCACAGATCATGGCATCGAGTTTGTGTCCTGTAAGACAACAATATACACAATTCAAGAAGATATCATCTGTCATTTGAGAAAAATGCACTCTTTAGTAACTGTTCTGTCGTTTTGACGTGATAGAAGGTGTCATGGGTTAAATACAGATGGCGAGAAACATTTTGTTGGTGCATCTTTAGCAATAAAACAGCTGTAGTCTGTAATTGGCGAATTTTGGTTAAGCTTATTCAGTATGACAGCGATATTGACAGCTTCACTGGAATCACAAAGGGTGGGAACTTACCAAGTGAGTTGATGAGCATGTCATGGTGGATGCTGTCAGCTCCTCCACTTGGATTGCCGGAGGTAATGGCAATTGGACCAGAAACAGACACCAGATAAGCCAAGACTGAGCTGTCAGGGACACGGATGCAGATGCTGTCCTTGGTGCCTACAATATCATAAGCATCTCCGACCCCAAGATTGTACATCCATTCTCCTTTGGGTACCACACAGCTGATGCCACCTGGGTAGCATCTCTCCATGAAGTTCCAAAGAAGAGGACTGAAGTCGGGTTTGGCGGCTTTCAACTGGTCCAGGTTGGACAGGCACAGACAGATGGGTTTCTCTGGAGGACGTTCCTTGACAGTGTAAATTTTACGGATGGATTCAGGGTGCTTGCAGGAGGCACCGATGGCATACACAGTGTCTGTGGGAGTTCCAACCACGCCACCATTGCTCAGAATACCAGCCACGGTTCTCAGGTCGGAGGATTTGCGGGACTCGTACAATGGACAAGGAGGATAGCTGCTTCTGCCCTCTACCACCGATTGGGCATCTTCGAAATGCTTGTCAACAATTTCCTTTGGTGTACACCCGACTCGAAAGTAGCTGATTTCACCTGTCAAGGAAAGAAAGTATATTTACAAGTGATTTCAAGTGCATTCTACGACATCATACGGTAGAGAGACAGCCACTTAGTGTAATATATATTTGCCAATGACGTGAGTTATATGAACAGCTTCGATTTAACAATAATATGAAATTGATATTTATTCGGCAATAATGTTGGTGTGTAAGAATCTATATTTGTACAGTAAGGCATGAGCGTTTTGTACAATGTTTACCTTGATCGATCTTCATGCAGTTGACAACTGTTGATGCACTTAGCTCTCTTGAATCTCCGTCACAGATCATGGCATCGAGTTTGTGTCCTGTAAGACAACAATATACACAATTCAAGAAGATATCATCTGTCAATTGAGAAAAATGCACTCTTTAGTAACTGTTCTGTCGTTTTGACGTGATAGAAGGTGTCATGGGTTAAATACAGATGGCGAGAAACATTTTGTTGGTGCATCTTTAGCAATAAAACAGCTGTAGTCTGTAATTGGCGAATTTTGGTTAAGCTTATTCAGTATGACAGCGATATTGACAGCTTCATTGGAATCACAAAGGGTGGGAACTTACCAAGTGAGTTGATGAGCATGTCATGGTGGATGCTGTCAGCTCCTCCACTTGGATTGCCGGAGGTAATGGCAATTGGACCAGAAACAGACACCAGATAAGCCAAGACTGAGCTGTCAGGGACACGGATGCAGATGCTGTCCTTGGTGCCTACAATATCATAAGCATCTCCGACCCCAAGATTGTACATCCATTCTCCTTTGGGTACCACACAGCTGATGCCACCTGGGTAGCATCTCTCCATGAAGTTCCAAAGAAGAGGACTGAAGTCGGGTTTGGCGGCTTTCAACTGGTCCAGGTTGGACAGGCACAGACAGATGGGTTTCTCTGGAGGACGTTCCTTGACAGTGTAAATTTTACGGATGGATTCAGGGTGCTTGCAGGAGGCACCGATGGCATACACAGTGTCTGTGGGAGTTCCAACCACGCCACCATTGCTCAGAATACCAGCCACGGTTCTCAGGTCGGAGGATTTGCGGGACTCGTACAATGGACAAGGAGGATAGCTGCTTCTGCCCTCTACCACCGATTGGGCATCTTCGAAATGCTTGTCAACAATTTCCTTTGGTGTACACCCGACTCGAAAGTAGCTGATTTCACCTGTCAAGGAAAGAAAGTATATTTACAAGTGATTTCAAGTGCATTCTACTACATCATACGGTAGAGAGACAGCCACTTAGTGTAATATATATTTGCCAATGACGTGAGTTATATGAACAGCTTCGATTTAACAATAATATGAAATTGATATTTATTCGGCAATAATGTTGGTGTGTAAGAATCTATATTTGTACAGTAAGGCATGAGCGTTTTGTACAATGTTTACCTTGATCGATCTTCATGCAGTTGACAACTGTTGATGCACTCAGCTCTCTTGAATCTCCATCACAGATCATGGCATCGAGTTTGTGTCCTGTAAGACAACAATATACACAATTCAAGAAGATATCATCTGTCAATTGAGAAAAATGCACTCTTTAGTAACCGTCTGTCGTTTTGACGTGATAGAAGGTGTCATGGGTTAAATACAGATGGCGAGAAACATTTTGTTGGTGCATCTTTAGCAATAAAACAGCTGTAGTCTGTAATTGGCGAATTTTGGTTAAGCTTATTCAGTATGACAGCGATATTGACAGCTTCATTGGAATCACAAAGGGTGGGAACTTACCAAGTGAGTTGATGAGCATGTCATGGTGGATGCTGTCAGCTCCTCCACTTGGATTGCCGGAGGTAATGGCAATTGGACCAGAAACAGACACCAGATAAGCCAAGACTGAGCTGTCAGGGACACGGATGCAGATGCTGTCCTTGGTGCCTACAATATCATAAGCATCTCCGACCCCAAGATTGTACATCCATTCTCCTTTGGGTACCACACAGCTGATGCCACCTGGGTAGCATCTCTCCATGAAGTTCCAAAGAAGAGGACTGAAGTCGGGTTTGGCGGCTTTCAACTGGTCCAGGTTGGACAGGCACAGACAGATGGGTTTCTCTGGAGGACGTTCCTTGACAGTGTAAATTTTACGGATGGATTCAGGGTGCTTGCAGGAGGCACCGATGGCATACACAGTGTCTGTGGGAGTTCCAACCACGCCACCATTGCTCAGAATACCAGCCACGGTTCTCAGGTCGGAGGATTTGCGGGACTCGTACAATGGACAAGGAGGATAGCTGCTTCTGCCCTCTACCACCGATTGGGCATCTTCGAAATGCTTGTCAACAATTTCCTTTGGTGTACACCCGACTCGAAAGTAGCTGATTTCACCTGTCAAGGAAAGAAAGTATATTTACAAGTGATTTCAAGTGCATTCTACGACATCATACGGTAGAGAGACAGCCACTTAGTGTAATATATATTTGCCAATGACGTGAGTTATATGAACAGCTTCGATTTAACAATAATATGAAATTGATATTTATTCGGCAATAATGTTGGTGTGTAAGAATCTATATTTGTACAGTAAGGCATGAGCGTTTTGTACAATGTTTACCTTGATCGATCTTCATGCAGTTGACAACTGTTGATGCACTTAGCTCTCTTGAATCTCCGTCACAGATCATGGCATCGAGTTTGTGTCCTGTAAGACAACAATATACACAATTCAAGAAGATATCATCTGTCAATTGAGAAAAATGCACTCTTTAGTAACTGTTCTGTCGTTTTGACGTGATAGAAGGTGTCATGGGTTAAATACAGATGGCGAGAAACATTTTGTTGGTGCATCTTTAGCAATAAAACAGCTGTAGTCTGTAATTGGCGAATTTTGGTTAAGCTTATTCAGTATGACAGCGATATTGACAGCTTCATTGGAATCACAAAGGGTGGGAACTTACCAAGTGAGTTGATGAGCATGTCATGGTGGATGCTGTCAGCTCCTCCACTTGGATTGCCGGAGGTAATGGCAATTGGACCAGAAACAGACACCAGATAAGCCAAGACTGAGCTGTCAGGGACACGGATGCAGATGCTGTCCTTGGTGCCTACAATATCATAAGCATCTCCGACCCCAAGATTGTACATCCATTCTCCTTTGGGTACCACACAGCTGATGCCACCTGGGTAGCATCTCTCCATGAAGTTCCAAAGAAGAGGACTGAAGTCGGGTTTGGCGGCTTTCAACTGGTCCAGGTTGGACAGGCACAGACAGATGGGTTTCTCTGGAGGACGTTCCTTGACAGTGTAAATTTTACGGATGGATTCAGGGTGCTTGCAGGAGGCACCGATGGCATACACAGTGTCTGTGGGAGTTCCAACCACGCCACCATTGCTCAGAATACCAGCCACGGTTCTCAGGTCGGAGGATTTGCGGGACTCGTACAATGGACAAGGAGGATAGCTGCTTCTGCCCTCTACCACCGATTGGGCATCTTCGAAATGCTTGTCAACAATTTCCTTTGGTGTACACCCGACTCGAAAGTAGCTGATTTCACCTGTCAAGGAAAGAAAGTATATTTACAAGTGATTTCAAGTGCATTCTACTACATCATACGGTAGAGAGACAGCCACTTAGTGTAATATATATTTGCCAATGACGTGAGTTATATGAACAGCTTCGATTTAACAATAATATGAAATTGATATTTATTCGGCAATAATGTTGGTGTGTAAGAATCTATATTTGTACAGTAAGGCATGAGCGTTTTGTACAATGTTTACCTTGATCGATCTTCATGCAGTTGACAACTGTTGATGCACTCAGCTCTCTTGAATCTCCGTCACAGATCATGGCATCGAGTTTGTGTCCTGTAAGACAACAATATACACAATTCAAGAAGATATCATCTGTCAATTGAGAAAAATGCACTCTTTAGTAACCGTCTGTCGTTTTGACGTGATAGAAGGTGTCATGGGTTAAATACAGATGGCGAGAAACATTTTGTTGGTGCATCTTTAGCAATAAAACAGCTGTAGTCTGTAATTGGCGAATTTTGGTTAAGCTTATTCAGTATGACAGCGATATTGACAGCTTCATTGGAATCACAAAGGGTGGGAACTTACCAAGTGAGTTGATGAGCATGTCATGGTGGATGCTGTCAGCTCCTCCACTTGGATTGCCGGAGGTAATGGCAATTGGACCAGAAACAGACACCAGATAAGCCAAGACTGAGCTGTCAGGGACACGGATGCAGATGCTGTCCTTGGTGCCTACAATATCATAAGCATCTCCGACCCCAAGATTGTACATCCATTCTCCTTTGGGTACCACACAGCTGATGCCACCTGGGTAGCATCTCTCCATGAAGTTCCAAAGAAGAGGACTGAAGTCGGGTTTGGCGGCTTTCAACTGGTCCAGGTTGGACAGGCACAGACAGATGGGTTTCTCTGGAGGACGTTCCTTGACAGTGTAAATTTTACGGATGGATTCAGGGTGCTTGCAGGAGGCACCGATGGCATACACAGTGTCTGTGGGAGTTCCAACCACGCCACCATTGCTCAGAATACCAGCCACGGTTCTCAGGTCGGAGGATTTGCGGGACTCGTACAATGGACAAGGAGAATAGCTGCTTCTGCCCTCTACCACCGATTGGGCATCTTCGAAATGCTTGTCAACAATTTCCTTTGGTGTACACCCGACTCGAAAGTAGCTGATTTCACCTGTCAAGGAAAGAAAGTATATTTACAAGTGATTTCAAGTGCATTCTACTACATCATACGGTAGAGAGACAGCCACTTAGTGTAATATATATTTGCCAATGACGTGAGTTATATGAACAGCTTCGATTTAACAATAATATGAAATTGATATTTATTCGGCAATAATGTTGGTGTGTAAGAATCTGTATTTGTACAGTAAGGCATGAGCGTTTTGTACAATGTTTACCTTGATCGATCTTCATGCAGTTGACAACTGTTGATGCACTCAGCTCTCTTGAATCTCCATCACAGATCATGGCATCGAGTTTGTGTCCTGTAAGACAACAATATACACAATTCAAGAAGATATCATCTGTCAATTGAGAAAAATGCACTCTTTAGTAACCGTCTGTCGTTTTGACGTGATAGAAGGTGTCATGGGTTAAATACAGATGGCGAGAAACATTTTGTTGGTGCATCTTTAGCAATAAAACAGCTGTAGTCTGTAATTGGCGAATTTTGGTTAAGCTTATTCAGTATGACAGCGATATTGACAGCTTCATTGGAATCACAAAGGGTGGGAACTTACCAAGTGAGTTGATGAGCATGTCATGGTGGATGCTGTCAGCTCCTCCACTTGGATTGCCGGAGGTAATGGCAATTGGACCAGAAACAGACACCAGATAAGCCAAGACTGAGCTGTCAGGGACACGGATGCAGATGCTGTCCTTGGTGCCTACAATATCATAAGCATCTCCGACCCCAAGATTGTACATCCATTCTCCTTTGGGTACCACACAGCTGATGCCACCTGGGTAGCATCTCTCCATGAAGTTCCAAAGAAGAGGACTGAAGTCGGGTTTGGCGGCTTTCAACTGGTCCAGGTTGGACAGGCACAGACAGATGGGTTTCTCTGGAGGACGTTCCTTGACAGTGTAAATTTTACGGATGGATTCAGGGTGCTTGCAGGAGGCACCGATGGCATACACAGTGTCTGTGGGAGTTCCAACCACGCCACCATTGCTCAGAATACCAGCCACGGTTCTCAGGTCGGAGGATTTGCGGGACTCGTACAATGGACAAGGAGGATAGCTGCTTCTGCCCTCTACCACCGATTGGGCATCTTCGAAATGCTTGTCAACAATTTCCTTTGGTGTACACCCGACTCGAAAGTAGCTGATTTCACCTGTCAAGGAGAGAAAGTATATTTACAAGTGATTTCAAGTGCATTCTACTACATCATACGGTAGAGAGACAGCCACTTAGTGTAATATATATTTGCCAATGACGTGAGTTATATGAACAGCTTCGATTTAACAATAAACTGAAATTGATATTAATTTCGGCAATAATGTTGGTGTGTAAGAATCTGTATTTGTACAGTAAGGCATGAGCGTTTTGTACAATGTTTACCTTGATCGATCTTCATGCAGTTGACAACTGTTGATGCACTCAGCTCTCTTGAATCTCCGTCACAGATCATGGCATCGAGTTTGTGTCCTGTAAGACAACAATATACACAATTCAAGAAGATATCATCTGTCATTTGAGAAAAATGCACTCTTTAGTAACTGTTCTGTCGTTTTGACGTGATAGAAGGTGTCATGGGTTAAATACAGATGGCGAGAAACATTTTGTTGGTGCATCTTTAGCAATAAAACAGCTGTAGTCTGTAATTGGCGAATTTTGGTTAAGCTTATTCAGTATGACAGCGATATTGACAGCTTCATTGGAATCACAAAGGGTGGGAACTTACCAAGTGAGTTGATGAGCATGTCATGGTGGATGCTGTCAGCTCCTCCACTTGGATTGCCGGAGGTAATGGCAATTGGACCAGAAACAGACACCAGATAAGCCAAGACTGAGCTGTCAGGGACACGGATGCAGATGCTGTCCTTGGTGCCTACAATATCATAAGCATCTCCGACCCCAAGATTGTACATCCATTCTCCTTTGGGTACCACACAGCTGATGCCACCTGGGTAGCATCTCTCCATGAAGTTCCAAAGAAGAGGACTGAAGTCGGGTTTGGCGGCTTTCAACTGGTCCAGGTTGGACAGGCACAGACAGATGGGTTTCTCTGGAGGACGTTCCTTGACAGTGTAAATTTTACGGATGGATTCAGGGTGCTTGCAGGAGGCACCGATGGCATACACAGTGTCTGTGGGAGTTCCAACCACGCCACCATTGCTCAGAATACCAGCCACGGTTCTCAGGTCGGAGGATTTGCGGGACTCGTACAATGGACAAGGAGGATAGCTGCTTCTGCCCTCTACCACCGATTGGGCATCTTCGAAATGCTTGTCAACAATTTCCTTTGGTGTACACCCGACTCGAAAGTAGCTGATTTCACCTGTCAAGGAAAGAAAGTATATTTACAAGTGATTTCAAGTGCATTCTACTACATCATACGGTAGAGAGACAGCCACTTAGTGTAATATATATTTGCCAATGACGTGAGTTATATGAACAGCTTCGATTTAACAATAATATGAAATTGATATTTATTCGGCAATAATGTTGGTGTGTAAGAATCTGTATTTGTACAGTAAGGCATGAGCGTTTTGTACAATGTTTACCTTGATCGATCTTCATGCAGTTGACAACTGTTGATGCACTCAGCTCTCTTGAATCTCCGTCACAGATCATGGCATCGAGTTTGTGTCCTGTAAGACAACAATATACACAATTCAAGAAGATATCATCTGTCATTTGGGAAAAATGCACTCTTTAGTAACCGTCTGTCGTTTTGACGTGATAGAAGGTGTCATGGGTTAAATACAGATGACGAGAAACATTTTGTTGGTGCATCTTTAGCAATAAAACAGCTGTAGTCTGTAATTGGCGAATTTTGGTTAAGCTTATTCAGTATGACAGCGATATTGACAGCTTCATTGGAATCACAAAGGGTGGGAACTTACCAAGTGAGTTGATGAGCATGTCATGGTGGATGCTGTCAGCTCCTCCACTTGGATTGCCGGAGGTAATGGCAATTGGACCAGAAACAGACACCAGATAAGCCAAGACTGAGCTGTCAGGGACACGGATGCAGATGCTGTCCTTGGTGCCTACAATATCATAAGCATCTCCGACCCCAAGATTGTACATCCATTCTCCTTTGGGTACCACACAGCTGATGCCACCTGGGTAGCATCTCTCCATGAAGTTCCAAAGAAGAGGACTGAAGTCGGGTTTGGCGGCTTTCAACTGGTCCAGGTTGGACAGGCACAGACAGATGGGTTTCTCTGGAGGACGTTCCTTGACAGTGTAAATTTTACGGATGGATTCAGGGTGCTTGCAGGAGGCACCGATGGCATACACAGTGTCTGTGGGAGTTCCAATCACTCCTCCACTGGATAATATGTTGGCAGCTTTCATCAGAGCAGAGGCTTTCTTTGAGTTGAATAGGGCACATGCTATTGTTAGCTTTTCTCTCTTTGGTGCAGTCTGAAAGTTAAATTGGAAGTTTTGTAGAAAATACGTTTTATCTTTGGTTTTGCGGTATTTTTTTTATACATGAAGGTGAAAAACATCCCTTATTTCTTGTTTTTTTTAGAGCTATTAAGAATTGCTTTGTTTTTATGCGGTTAAAGATTTACCTTTGAGTTCCTCCGAATGTCATTTGGTGTTACCACCATGGGTCGACGAATAATTCCAATCACCATTTTTTTGTCTGCAATAGAGTTTGCAATAAAGATTTTATATTGTTTTTATAAACATTTATAATACATTTGTTGAAATGAAGCGTTTTTTCCAATATCAATAAATACCGTAAATGAATTTTTTTTCTATATTTAGAAAACTCAAAAGTCTCATTTAGCTGTATTTTACTGTAGATTCTTTAAGTTTCTTTACTGTCGTATCACAATAAAAAATTTTACGATGAAAAGATATACTTTCATAACAATCTTTTTTAGACTAACCTTAAAGATACCTTTTAGGATGAATAGATATCACAGCGGTATCCTCCTTTGACAACACTACAAATAAATCCTCCTTGAGTGCACAAAAAACTGACTTCTTCTGCAACCTTAATAATAATGAAACGTAAATCTCCAAGACGAAACAACGTGTTGCAAAAAAGTCAGTCTTCGAAATCCAACTGTTTTTTTCCCCTTGGAAGTAATTGCCACTGTACGAACAGGTTTTGTAAGAAAGGTAAGAAATTCGTGGTCAAACGCTATCTTCCATTTCTACTCGTCTCCTCCGGCAAAAAGAGCTGTATGACGAACAACTCGACGACTTGTATATATAACCCTCCCAAAATTCTGCTCCATTCACTGCCTAGTCACGTGATCTCACGGCACCGTTTCGTGGTTTCGGGGCAGGGTTTTTCCGCCATATTTGATCGCAACGTGTGTCGGTTTCAATTTTAGTAACACTGCTTGAATCCTGATTGTTGGTCACAAATATATAAGTTTACGGCCTGCAGTCCATCTAGACACGCTGCGTTCCCCATACGAGCCTGCGCGCGGCTGATGTCACCTCGTCACTGTGGAAACACGGAAATGTACATGGGTCAAACTGTGGCGAAATAAACAAGTTGTCAGTTTAGAGACATTAGTATAAACAGTACGACTTATATCTACACTCAAGAGGTGGTCGATTTACGCATGTGTGATTATTATTTTCAGAAACTTGGGTTATAAGGTCTTCTCTTTTTACATTAAATGACAACACACCAGCAGTGAAGGTGCAATACTTATAGCTTTTTTAAATTTAATCTCCTATCACAAAGCAGGTGTTCGTTCAGGCTTACGTCCTAAAGTTTTACCAAAGTGGCGAATTTTCTTACTTTTAGATTCTTCTGAAAAACATATAAATTCATATAAAAAATAATAGTGATGAATTGATATTGTTAGTGGCCGTGTCTGTGCAAAATCGAAACTGAAAAAAACCCACCTTAAGGAATAAGACCAACATTACCTCTTTCACGATTTCAGTATAAAAGTGCACCATGGCCGTAAGACAGTTACATAATTGATCTTTGAATTGATCAACTATAGTATATATGTGATATATGTTTAGTAGTATCCCGTGTGTAGGTTGATTATCATGTGTGTGAATAAAGTTAATGATCCTTATATGTGTACATTTTTTGTGTAATTTCCGTGAAAAAGAAATAGAAAAATAAATCATTTGTTTATTGTAGTGACACTTTGAAATGTTTAATAAAAAATCCTTTATACCAGCAAGAAATCGACTGATTGACCTTCTTAATCAATTGTTGAAAATGATCACATTTCTTCACTTGAAACATGTTTTTCTTTCCATGTAGGATTCTATCAATCTGGAATAAAATAAAATCAAAATATAAAAGGAAATTTATGTTTTTCTCTGACCTCAAAAGCTGAATGTAAAGCAAGCGTATTTTAGGTTGAGGTTGATGCCGAATTAGGAAAACTGCCCTATATGTTTCCAAAATAAATTTTGTTAAAATAATATCTCTAACCACATCAAAGACAACACTTTTTATTAAGGAGATAATGATTCAATCGTTCAGTAAGCCGTCTGGTTGACCCGCAGACCACAAGCATTTCGCAGTGTCGTCCTAGTCAGGCAAACAAAGCGACAGTGGCTCGTAAACCCACAGTACAGCAATCGCAGAGGTTCGCAAAAACTCGTCAATTTAAAAAATTAATCTTAGAAAGAAATCTGATGTACTTATTTGGTGTTTGAGGTTGAAATTACAATTCTGTCACGTGTTCCCAACATCCAAACGGGCGGAGGTCCGATCGACTTGTTTTTTCATGCGGCGAGAAGGGCAGAATGACGTCATCACCAGAGAAAAGGGTCGGTTCAGACATGGGCACATCCTCTGAACAGGGTGTGGCGAGAAGCACACGTTCTGGCGGCAGGCTCTTTCATAGCCTTGCTGACCTCCACGCGACATATTGTCTCACGGCGCGTGTCCGAACTGACCACTGGGTCACAGCCACGGGACGCTAGTTTAGATAAATAGGCGACAGATGACCAGTGATCGGACAGATGACCAGAGAACCAATGTGACTTCGAGGATTCTACGCTTCATTGTCCAATTTCTTTTTAAAATATAACATGTCTCAAAAAGTGTTCTGGAGGCAAACAGACAGCATTCATAAGAAAAGATACATTCCGTGGTTAACAACTTCTTTTCGTGAAAATACATTACGCTTTGGTGTATATGCTTTCTCCATTACACAACGGAGTATATACTTTCTCCATTACGCTTTGGTGTATATGCTTTCGCCATTACACAACAGCGTATATGCTTTCTCTAATTACATAACGGAGTATATGTTTTCCCCTTCCTTGGTTAATATAGTATATGCTTCTTAATACATGGTTATAAACGACATGTTTTGCACAATAAAAAGTATGATTTAAAAAAAAAAACTCTCTATGGTATGTGTTCGAAACAGCGAATCAGATAAAATAGTTGAGAAACACGCAAATGAGGCACATGACATAAAAGTTATTTGTATAACTTAAATCCGTCTCATTATTTTGGGAACATTCTATAGTTATAAAGTTAAAACTTTTCCCAAGAGTTGACTTATCAAGGTTATGACCCCTCCAGAGGAGAAACCCCGATGATGGATTCATATTACTGTTCATATTCATAATTTTTTCACATGTAGCCATTATAATGGCTCTTTAACCATCAATATTGATGGTCTATTTCTATCTTTCTTCATAAAATCATAATTTTGTTCAGAGGAATAAATGTAAACTAACAGTGCTGTTTCTATGTACCAATACACCTTCACTTTTGTATCAAGATTGCATGCCATTCTCGTGTTATTTCAACTGTTCTTGTATTGTATGGGAGAGGCATTAACATAAGGCATATATATATATATGGCTTGTTTGCCGATCCTTTTCATGTAATAAAATATGTTTAAACCATACACGTGCTTTATGGTTTTCTTTCTAGTCAATTCGCTTCTAAATCAACCTTGATATTATGTTAATTTCAGAAATATAATTGATGATTAATATCCCGTGAAGGGTGATACTGATCTACGCGACACTGTTTAAACTGTATAAGTGGTTAAAGGTTGGATAATAAACGTCGTCTTGATTGCTGAGGCAACAAAACTTGCCAACAATTTCAAAATTTGATAAGACTCATTACATTTTGGCAACAGGGTCAATATAACTGACCAGTCGGGACGTCTCGGTGTAGATCCGTTCATTGTTATCATGCATCTTATTAACGATTAATCGGTAAAGAAGTCGTTGAACATCAATGAATTGCGTAATTTGTCATTATGTTTAAATGACATCCTTTGATGAAACATTAATAAACAGGTTTTGAATATTTTATTGAGGGCAAAGCACATTTTAACAAATGAATACAAACACAAGTGTAGTATGGATTGTACATGCAATAACCTTTACGAAGAGTAATTATAACGCCTGATAAACAACGGTAATGACGAGCACACAGATCCGAGGTGGGGGAGATAGGTTGAGATGTTCCGAATGCTAGAGAACATATTTGCAAAGGTCGACAAGGCGCTTGTTAACACTTGCATACTGAACCTTGTGTACACGTCACAGGCTCACTCTTGATGCTCTTCCGACAGGGACTCGGCAACTTTGTGTGCAGTAGAGAACTGTTCTATATGCAGCAAGGTTTGGGTGCAATGCTTCACTGAATTTCAGTGCTGTACCACCCATGGTTCGCTAGTTCCAGCCGATGCTCGCAGGATTTACCACAATGCACAGCCCCAATGGATTTGTTGGTTTTCTCTCTGAAGAAAATCTAGCGGCCGTGATATAAGTGAAATACTGTTAGAGTGGCCTCAACCTCAACCCCAAAGAATAAATACATCATTTTATGTGCGATTATAAGTCTATATTTTCCCTGAGTGAAATAGATGTTCTGCTCGTTAACGAAAACTGTAAATCACCTTCGTATGACGCCATTAACAAATAACATGACCTTTATTCAGTGAGTCGACCAAGATTTTCCATACTTTATAATACATCATATTCGAATAGAAATCCTTCATTAACACTGGTGACTGCGGAACTTTGCCCAAGGTGCACATTACATTACATCATACGATTATATGAACATGCGATAGAAAGAAAGATGTGGATATTCCTCTGTCAGTACTAGGAATTAGGGGTCTAACAATATATCGAACTATTGATAACTCGCAATAGTAAAAAAAGGCCAATTGTCAACCCTGCTAGTAACAGAACATTCATGAGGATTTAGCGACAGTCACCATTTCCTGAACTTTAACTTAATCAGACATGTGCATTATGCAGAAACCTTCCAACATTTACCAAATCAAGCAACTGTAGTCTTTCTATGCGGATACATATACTTCACCTTCATCATATATCTAATGAACACAGAACTTTTACATTTTCCTTGTGTTTGATTTCTTGTGAAACTGCCATTATAACTTTAAAAAAAGAAAAACGTTTTTCTTCAAAGTGTTGCTATTTTCTGTTTAAAACATCGAAAGCAAACGCCTTCGTTTCTTAGGTAAATTGTATTTTTCACAAAACTCTTTCGTGTATATGAAAATTATAAAACAACGGGATGTGGTTTTGATCACGTCTGCATCACTAGAAAGTTCACATGAACATGCGTCTGACTGGGCGTCTACGCCTCTAGTACACGTGTAAACAGCCTTTCAAACACAGAAAGAAACTTTTAAAATTTGTTGTAAGGCCAGCGAGGCAAATTTAGTCACAATATTCTTTTAGGGAGTATCTTAAACATGTGGCTCATTGTTTTCTTTGAATTGATTTATTTCTTATTTTTAGAATCTATTTTTGTAAGTATTTGAAACGAATGACGTCAAATCATACACGTATTTGGGAATTATAATGGATACTAAAAATAACATTGCTGGCAATAACTAAAATGATATTCATTACTAGATTATATAGTTTTCAAATGAATCAGTAGACGTAAAACAACGTTATATTCAATTTGAACATAGGATCATAAGCGTATTATTGATTGAAATGGTATGAACAACTTCATGGTATTTAATTTTTTAACAGATGAATGATTATTTCTGATTATTTCTATAGTCAAATTACACTTATGAAAACCTGAAATGTTCACATTTATAGATTAATGCTGTTAGATCTTTCGTTTCGAAAGTTTGATCACATTCTAAATTTTACAAATATCGGGAGCTAGGGCTACCTAAAAAGTGAAATGCGTTGGTTTCACGCTACAAAGGATCATTGACCTCAGTTGAACTTAAATGTCACCAGAGGTTATTAGATCAATACGCCCAAACGTAAAATGTGAATGTAAAAAGAGAAACAATAAGTTGTGGATGACGTCAGGCCGCAATAGTAATTTTCTTGACTGATTTCCTTGTTCGAGCTGGAGGCGGGAGTCAGGGGGCGATATGTGAGACAAGCGAAGGGGGTGTTTGATGTCTCACTGGTTCATTGATGATGAATTGAAACGAATAAAAACATTGAAAACGATTCTTTTGATGTTTTTTTTGTCATTGAAGATCAGGCAAAATCTTTTTATTTGGTTCATGCAAAACCAATTATTTGCATACCACATTCTGAGGTTATTTTTCAGTGATGGATCAGATATAAATCGATATCAAATATTTTGTTAAGGGTTGGTTTAATTCATAGATAAAGGAAACAGAACAAAACATCCAAAAATATTGCTAATGTTTCCTTTGCTCTACAGTCACTGAAGATGAGATTGAATAATTAATAGCAATTTTATCTGCATACCACAAATTTATTAGTTAAAACATCGATTACGATAAATGTTCGATAAAGGACAAGTATACCAATGAAGTGTGTAGGCTGTCTAAATATATTTCAGGTTTTCTAAAATCGTAAACCGTGAATCGCTTGTATAGTCGAGACTTCTGAAATAAATGGAGGAAAAGACTTTTGTAAATAATACACATTTCATAGAGCTAATCCTGGTTTACGCTGGCTAACAGAAGACTTCTCTGAAATAGTGTGTCTCTGTTACAAAACTCTGACAGTCTTTTCCCTTTCAAATTAAATTGATTTTACCGAGAATGAAGATTGCACATCTAGAATACAAAACGAAAGCCCTTATAAATAATTAGCTTATTCAATTCTGTGTTGATAAATTGAGCGTAAACATATATTTATCAAGAATGTCAACCGAAATTTACAAAGTCTTTATTTGTCAGAAAAAAACCTATCGGGGAACTAAAGTTTAAACGTTATCTATATAAGAAAGAATCTGAAGAACATTTTAAGACAAGAGGTTACATGCTAAAACATTGAATTGAAAACTGTGAACATGAAGAGTTTTCGAAATATCTAGAACTGTATACTTGCAGGGCATGAGACGGTAAGGGACCGTCAAATCAAGGTTATAGTCGTCAGAAGGATGAGACTTCGACAGATATTTATAAAGTGGAAAAGTGTTAGTTTCATACAAATTTGTTTAGATTTGATATGTTCCACAATTCTTTTAATGCTGATAAAAGGTCTTAACATTCTACTCGACTTTCTTAACAACCCGAATATTACCGAATACACGAGAAATTCTTGGTTTCAATGAAAATTTCATAAGTTGAGATCCCAACAATCCGCATATTATATAGTTATAAACAAGGTATATGTCCTGTTAGGCACTAACGAAACCTGTAACTAATTACAGTTTTCCATGTTTGCCTAATTTGCATGCTCCGCCTGCGACATGTTGTTGGGTTCTCCTTTTCGATCTCAGATCACAACCTTTTAGGTAACTCACCTTAAATGGTTTCAGAAAAATATCAAAATTATGTTTACAACACAGGCCTCTGTTGACAGTGAGATTTTGGGAGAGGGTGAACGTCTTGCATTCCGGACAGTGGTCAAGTACATTGAGTTCGTTTAGTAAGGTGGACAAAACAAGGAAAAGTATGGGGGTCAGTAGGTGGGACCGCGGAACTGGACAACACTGACCATCATGTTCTTGAGGAGATTGGGGTCACGGGGAGAGAGAGAGAGAGAGAGAGAGAGAGAGAGAGAGAGAGAGAGAGAGAGAGAGAGAGAGAGAGAGAGAGAGAGACAGAGAGAGAGAGAGAGAGAGAGAGAGAGAGAGAGAGAGAGAGAGAGAGAGAGAGAGCAGAGAGAGAGAGAGAGAGAGAGAGATGGACAGCCAGACAGGGGGACAGAAACAAAGAGAAATAAAGTAGTACAAATATAATTATTTCATTTTGTATCATGACTATATTGTTACTCTTTTCCAAAACTTCATCGTCAAAGAATCATCAGTTTTCAATATGTATCCTACAGAAATCATTCCCAAACTGATGATGTGGTCATTGGGTCCGTGGTGGTGAAATAGACAGAAATTATCATAATTTCCAATATTCCAATTAGGAATAAAAATGTGTTGATTGAATGAGCAAACTTCCATGTCATGTACACTGATTGTGTATTGAAGAGAATACATTACTTATATCACCGAGAAATGTGCCAAATGAAGTTTACGATATTGTCAGTTAAACTGTTACTGTTAAATGTGATTTATGAAATCAGATTATTTGATAGTAAATACAATTAGCACTATTCAAGAGAACGCGTTAGTGCGTTTCGTCACTTCGAGCCTGAAAGAGCAAAACATTTATAATATTTGCCCTCAAATATACTCAAGAACAGACTCTTCGGTTGTACAGTTGTACTTGTAATTATTTCCTGACAAGTCAACCATGTCTAAAGGGTTTATGCCCTGTCTCACACTGAGGTATGTATAGTGTGTTTTCTTTGGTAGGTTACTATATACGAAACCCGTCTGTTCACCCAACAGTAAAGTAGGGTACTTGGTTCGGAAGTGAAGGCAAAGCGAATGATAATTTTTCAACGAATTAACTTGTTGGTAAGTTGCTTACTCCCATTAAAAAGGGTAGCTATGTCTTTATACCAGTGCAGTTATACGTGAAGAGTTCCTTCATTGTGCGATGTTAATATTCATAATTTGGTTGTCACTGGTCTAAATGGAAAACTCATAATGCATTACAGTGCCTTACCTTATGGAAACTCTGTTAAACCATCCATTGTATCATCTTCTACTGCATATTTAAGTGTATTGGCGTGTGGGCTTTTAGTTAGTTAGTTAGTTTTTAAATATGTTAATTATGTTATCTGATTAGCTGAAGTGGGAACCCAGCTGTTCGCCTGCATCATAGACAGATTCCGTTTGCGCATTTTTACAGGGATGTTTCTTATTATTTCAAAAATTATTATGATATAATCAAATTAAGGAGTTTTAGATAGAATAATTGAATAAATGTTGTTAAGATATATTATTTGAATTTGAGATTTTCGATTTATCATCTGAATTTATATTCTTTGATGGGCAATTCGAATTAATGGTTTGATTCACATTCTATGAAATAAAGTTTTTGTAAAGAATATAGATTGAAAGACGGATTGTTTTCGTTTTGTAAACACTTCTATAACTTGGAAAAAATTTTAAATGGAGATCTTTGGTAAAACTGAACAAATCATTTTGTGATTATATTTTAGACAATTGGTAGATTGACCGTACTGTAACAGATCTGGTTGAAATAATCAAACTTTAAACGCTAATTAATAAATCCAGTCAAGGTTTAAACATTTGAAGAAGATACTACCTATTTGTCTTAAATTGCAAATGTACACTTGTAATAGGCGTTTAAACACAAATGTTCATCTATGCATCAAGTTTTTCTCTGCGGTCATCTACCGAGAAACGTTTGTAGGTTTCAACAGCGGTGAGAACATCGCATTCCAACGTGCAGTACACAATGTCCCGTGTTGTTGGAAACTCGGCGAATTTATCTTGGTTTCCTCATTTAACTTACATCACGACGGTTGTTAAACCACAAGGTTAAATTGCCAAATGGCAGGTGTTTTTTCATACTATTTTGAAAAAATTTGACCTCATTTTGTAAAGATCTATTTTTTCGCACTTTTATCAAAGCGCATGGTATCTCGTTATTTCTTAAGATTGGTCAAGAGCTAAAAATATTTTTAATTACCCAACAAAACATTATTAAGAGCATAAAAAACCCAAATTGATTTTGATTGGATCCAAAAAAGAGACTAGAATGAAACTATGTGAAGATTACCAGTTAGACTGGACACAGGATAATTTTAAACTGTTAGGCATATCGATCATTTAGTGTGGATTTATATAACATGGAAGAAATAAACTATGTTCCGAAACTTTATGTGAAACGTTAATGTCAATTTGGTCTGCTCAGCCTATTTCTCCACTAGGTAGAAATACAGCCCTGAAATCCTTTATTTTGCCTCAACTAAACCACCTCTCCTCTACCAAATCCATCAGAATCGCTAATAGACAAATTTCATACAAAATGTTTTAAATTCCTTTGGGGCAACAAACCAAATAAAGTAAAGAGATCGCAGATAGTTCTTGATAAAAAAGATGGGGGGATAAAATTCCCCAAACAAAGGAGATCATAGAGTCGCAAAAGCTCTCGGTTATTAGAGGAGCATATAAATCAGACTCCAAATGGTCTCAATTATTTAATATAAACACACAATCTATGTATCCATTGAATATATTTAATATTAATAGCCAAAGAATTATATCTAACTTGGTCTCATCTTTTAGATTTTACATTGATCTTATTCAAGCTTGGATGAAATTTGTCAAATCTACCAAAACACATCAATCATCGTCTCACGCTATTGCTGCACAAATACTTTGGTTAAATGAAAAAATTGTAATTGATGACAACTCTGTTTTCTACCAACATTGGTTTGACAAAGGTATTATATTTGTCAAAGATCTACTTGATGAAGACGATACTCTCTTATCATATGAAAATTTTATTAGCCACTATAACATTAAAGTTAACTATCTTGTCTATCTTGGCATCACTAAAGCCATAAGACACTAATGCAAATTGTGCAACATCGATAAGATAATTAAGATTCAAACCCCAATCATTCCACCTAGTATGTTTCACCTACTTAAGTCATTGAAAGGAACACAGTATTACTACACGAATCTTTTCAAATTAAATTCAGTACTCAAATACTCCAAAGACTATTTTTTGGAAGGGGGAAGATTTACTATTAGTTAATATTACTGATAGAGATCAGTGCCTGTACAATACCATTCCATCTAAATGTGTTGCTCTCTGTAATCTTCAGTGGTTTCAATACCAAATATTGCATTTTATATTGCCAGTGAACTATGTTCTGTGTAAGATGGGATATATAGATACTGACCTATGTAGTTACTGTAAAAAAAATACAGAGAAACCATATTTCATCTATTTTGTGAATGCCCAAACTGAAAAAGTGGCTTCAGAACGAAGCAGATATTTGTATTAACTTTCAGGATATTGATATCCTCATAGGCTATACAAAGAGTGCCTATAGGCCTATCAATACAATGTTGATACTGATCAACAAGATAATTTTTGACTATGGAATAAGACACTCTGTGCCTGAGTTTCGAACGGTCCAAGCTGAGATTGCCAAATATTATAACTTAGCTAAATATAATGCCATTGTTAATGACAATCTTTCTACTTTTTATAAACATTGGTCAATGTGTAACAAGTTGTTCATGTAAACCCATGTACTGTATGCCAAAAATGCAACAAAATAGAAAGTTATACATTTTTTTTTTATTAAGAGCAGACAATACCTATGTAAAAAAATACCTATTGAAAAAAGTACGTAAACATGTAAAACTACCCTTTACAGAAGATGAACCCCTTCGATTCCATTCCCCGAACCCTGTTTGATCAGCCCCCGGTCAATGTACATGATGTAATTATGTACTTTGTTATATTTCAATTTCTATCTCTCGATCTTTCCGGCTCTTGTATCATTAATGTAGAATACATTGTAATCTCAAGGACATTGCCAATTAAAAAAACATATTACAACTTAATCAGTTGGCTAGTCCCTAGATTCTAGACCAAAAGAACTACACTTGTATTTGACAATACTGTACATATAATGATAACACATGTTAATGATTAAATTTATATTAAGTTACATAGGTAAAACTTTATTTCTTATCATTTTGATAGATTTGAAAACGATGTATTCTTCCGGCTGATGTGTCGTGTCATGTGTTATTGTTTCACTATATAGGCCAGCATGCTTACCACTACACCTGTGTGCTTTGCACAGCACAATACAGAAAGAACAGTTCTTTTGTTTGTCAACTTCTTTATTGCAACTAAATGGTGAGTTGTATCAGTAGTCACAAGTTGTACCACTGGGTCATTTAATCCTATCCAGTGTAAACGTACATATGCCTTCTTTATTACCGGATAAATAGTGTTTACATATAGCAAAGATTTGATCATTATAGGCAAACAGTTTCTACAGCCAACTTGTCATGTATAACGTTCTTATCATATCATTGCAAGTATGTATAGAGAATTAACATTATATCAGTAGGCATAAGATTTGAATCATCCCACAAGTTTTGAAAGGTCTGTAACACAAAGAATATGACAGTGTGAAAGTTATGTTCATGAACTACCGATCAGTAGGTAGACATGTTGATATTTACACAAATTAATTTACTTATTATGATTTTATCACAATATCAGTTACACTTGATTCATAGTTGTTTTGAAGAATAAACAATTCCCGAACAAGATTCAGTAGCTTCGTTGCTTCAGTAAGTGCCGACCTCGAGGAGATTCTGGTCCGGGTCCCGGAAGTAGACGGAAGTGATTGCTCCTCGTGCCCCCGGCCGAATTACCGGACCCAGTACTATCGGCACCCTGTGCTTCTGTAGGGCACAAATAAAATAAAATTGGAAATTATAAAGAATAACTTTTAGAATTGAAACTTTATGTTTCTCAACGAGTATTAAAGGCATTATCAACTGTTAAAGTCACTTTAAATGTTTTTGAGAAAAACTGACATTACTTAAGAAATAGAGTAGCCTCAACCATCATGTGTTTTGCAATAAAGTATAGTTTTGCCCTGAACTATTATAGTTAAAGCACGAGGCCGAAGGCCGAGTGGTTTGACGTTAATAATAGTTCAGGGCAAAACTATACTTTATTGCAAAACACATGATGGTTGAGGCTACTCTATTTCTTTTCTAGCATGTCGATTTTAACTTGTGTAAATCATATTTTAGCCAAAAATAACTTAAATGAAATTAATCGAATTTGGCAGTTAATTGAAAATGCTCGACCAGGGCCATAACCAGTGACGTCATAACGTTATTGTTGTTGACGTCATGAGTCATTGTTTCATGACGTCATTCAAAAACTATACTTTATCGCGGAATAAAGGATAGGCGGCGCCTTTGATCTTTACCGCAACAATGCTAGAAAATGAAATATGGTAAATATTATGTCTTATAATAATAATGCATCATTTATTCCTGTTCTCACCTCTCTACTTAGAGTTATGCTACTATAGGAGATAAAACATTATTATGTAAAATTATAAAAATAATTACCGTTTTCAAATGATGCTTAAAGTGCCTGTGAAAGAATAGTTAAGGTAACAGATTGATAAACTGCTTCCTTGCTCTTCTCGCTTCTTAAAGACCCTGTCCTTTCGGCAATCAGTCGGCAATTTAGTTTTTTCGAAGAATGACATTGAAATATGTGCTGTACTTTTACTTATTTTAAAACATTATGAACATATACTTTTTGTATGGATAAAATATCCACACATTTAGAAATGATTTATGATACGACTAAACAACAATTCCTTGTAATGACGCACCAAGGCTTTTCACACATCAAAACAAGAGTAAAGTGGCAACTTTCTAGAAAACATTTGCGCGATTAAGATTGGATTTACTTGAATCGGTAATAAAGAAACTAATTACACATGACTTTTGCGAAACTTATGCAATCTGGTGTTAAATAAAAATAAATGTCACACAAGCTAAATGACAAACTTCATAATCTTTTATATATTTGCCGAAGCAAAAATTGTTAAAACTTACCTCAAGGTGTTTGACGAAGTTGTTGATATCCATCTGGGTGATGAAACATAGGTCAGCTGACCCGGGGGTCACATACCCGGCCTTGGGTTCGAACTCCCGACCAACCTGATGAATGTTGATCTTTGACCTCCCAAAGTATACAGAAGCCAACCCCTGTAGAATATGTAAAAAGTATGTAAAGGTTGTTCCTCATAAACTCAACTTCTAACTGCAGCTTTATGAAATTGTGTGTCGTCCTAATGACACCACAGGGTCTTTTCAGCACACAATTCTTACCCTGCTTATCAGACATATAAAAGCAATATGTATTATTCTCTGGTCTAGAGCTATTTCATAGGGTCGAGAAGTCATACCTTATTCCCTAAATCTTATCTAATGTCAGTAAAATAACAGAATAAAGACATCATCAAGTTATCGCTATAGCATTCAGTGCTATTCAATTAACTGCTTGCACCCATTGTCACAGATACTGTGCAAGGTCCTGTAAAAGCTCTTTGCCTTTGAATATCTCTAAGGTTATATGACCTAAGGCATTCAGTTGATACTTCCAGAGGCTTTGAAAAGTTTAAGGAACAAAGTTCTAAGAATAGTAAATTAATATAATGCAATAAATGGTGCTCGCCTAGCACTGTGCAAAAGCATACGTAATACGATCATACACATACCCAATTATTGCCTTCCTCCATGCCGAGCACGTTGACGTAGAAGAGTTTGGTTCTGGTGATGTTGGCGACGGTGATGACAAGGTGATCAAGGTGATCCACCCTGGACCTGGCGCCCCGTCCACAACACTGTCAGAATAGACATGGACAAAATCAACACATAATTACTCAAAATAATGAACTTATCAGATGGATGTTTAGGAAAACTAACACATGTTCTTCAGAGACTATATTTTGAATATGGCTAGACTAGAACCTTTATCGTTACCAAATTTTTATTTAGTAATTTGATATCAGTTCATTACGTAATGACTATTCTTATTCAATCAAAGCCTTTCAGCATGTAATCGATGGTGAAGGATCGACAATACATTAAAAGGGTGTCCAATTACATTGTATCTCCTCGAACAAGTATCTTTGAAAAGACTTCTCCTTTCAAAATAAAATACCCTGTCTTCCTCGTTTTGACTAGTGTGGCAGGGTAAAATAAGAGCATTCCTACTAGCTTTGGCCAGAGGGATATCTCTTTGGCTGAATCGGTAGAGTGTAAGACTCGAATCCCACGGGAGGTGATCTCACAGTCACTTCTGTTACACTAGCAAACTATACTTACCAGAACCGCGGATACGAAAGTCAATACCAGCCACGCTCTCATGACTGTCTGCTTCATAATGAGTGAGCTAAACATAACAATGCACCTAGAAATGCTATGATGTCTACTTCTACCCGGTATGAGAGACACCCTTTGAAGTTCGGTAAAGTGCCTTTAGAAAGTACGTCGATAATTCACTCTGAAGTTCGGTGTTTCTACTCGTGTGGACAGGCGGAGTTTGGGGTTTAAATGACTGTAGACTATCACTATAACCCCCCCTTTCAAACACTGACATTTTCACAGCTAAATGCCAAAGATGCGGACAAAACATGAACTCTAACACTCCTTTCACCTTTGCAGGAAAATGTAAACAACGATGACTTGTGCCTATCGACTAAACACTTTGAATGTAATTAACGCAGTGTGTGGAGGTGTTACCTATCTTTTTCATGCAGTTGATCGACCTTTTTCATGTAAATGTTTCTAAAATCCAAGATTTTTAATTAAAATGTTTCTACAGGTAAATAAGATCTGACTTGTCAGTTATTCCATTTGGGATTTATCGTTTGGACAGAAGGATGTTTTGAAGGATGCTTCATGAATTACTTGACACCTTAATGCTTTCATATAATCTACTGCATAGCGTATGATGTCATGATTTTAAAAAAACCTGACGCCATCAAAATGCTGATTTATTGTTTTTACGTCTAGTAATATTAAATAAAAACTCATTTAAACAGCTTATCGGTGCTATACAAATGTTGCTATGCATATGTATGTAATATGACATCATCTCCCTTAAAATTAATTCAAAATGATACGTTAAATTTTCACATAAAAGGGCATTGAGTGTGTTATTGGGTCAAATTAGTTAAAAAATTGGAAATGCTGTTATCTTATTAAGCACTGACTATCGCTGAAAATTACCATTTTCAAATGGTACTGTATAGAGATAATAAGTGTGGTCTTAAAGATTCAACAATATTTTGACATCAAAATAATTTTTTTGATCAACGACAAAATACCTTATTCAAATTTTGAAGTATACCACCTCTTAATATTGCCGTAGCTAAAAACTAACAGACAGTCCGTTACGTAACTGTTAATTGTGTACTTGGATTTCCCTTACGTCTTTGATTATCACCACGCTGTCCGATGAAGGCATTTTTTGGCACGCATCGAAGTCAAACAGAATTTCTTTATACACACAAACATATTATTAAGCTCATTTTTAAAGAATTTTTAAAGAACCTTTACTGATGTTTATGATGTAGATTTTCACCATCTTGTATGTTATAACATGTCTATATCAGTTCTCTAGGATAAAGAATACTTTTTAAATAAAAAAAATTTTTCTTGATACAGGTGTATACATTTTCTGAAGACACTTTGATAAGTTTCACTATATATACTCTTAAACAACAAACATATATACAAAAACAAATATGTTGATAGATTCGATGCTGAAACTATCATTTGTGTCGAGAAAAAACTGTGTTCTGATCGTCATCTTAAAATCTTTTATCAATTTGGTGTTCGATTATACTAAAAGTTAGCTCTGACGCACCACGATATTTCGTATATATAAACAATTCAAAGTTAATGCATATATCTAGATTTTAATAACGATCTACATTAAGGAAATCTACCATATACAGCTGCATACCAAAAGTTTGATGTTCACATACTTGCAGATCCTAGCGCAAATATGTAATTGGACATGTCTTGCAAGCATCGTAGCATCGCGAAAAAAACCCGGATAATTTTGAATTTTCAGTGCAGAAATGAAAATCCATTGTACCTTAACGCAATCGTATGCCCGGGGTTATGTACAGTTAACCGTATTAGTTTTTGTTAGGTTACTGAAGTGACCAGGGGCCAAAATTTCGAAAAAAGTAATTTTTTATTTTCTTGACAAAATTCTTTTTAAATGATCAACAGCTTTAAACACAAGCCATGTTTCTTTGTTTGTTTGCATTTAGTCAATATGATTTTGCGGATTTTTTCCTAAGATAAATTGAACATTTTAATCGAAATTTACGGAAAATACAATTTCGAATATGTGACCCCTGGTGTTTATTTGATCATGCCAAAAATAGACTTTTGCAAATAGACTAAACAATCTAACAACATGTTAAAGAATGCCTATTTTCCACATTGACAATGAAAGATGCTTTGTCAGTTCTGTTCAACGTAATTTATTGACGTTCAAACCAAATCCAAATTACATCATATTTACAAATTTACGTAACATCGATAAAAAGCTTAAGTGAGTGTTTTTATCCTCATATGCCCTAAATCACAATGAAGATAGTTCTAAAACGTGTCTTCACCACTCTTTTATTTCAGTTCCATATTCGAAGCGCCAGTCAAATATTCAATCGAGCAAAACCATAGGGTAACGTTCTATTTTATTTACAACATGCTATTTGCTAGCAAAACTTTACTTTCGAGATATGAACATATTGTCATATTGTATTAAAATAATAAATGTCAAGGAAGGAGAATAGACACGGATATTTTACTGATGCTTCCAACAACTTCATTCAACGGATATAATCTGATGCTGATCAAGTGACAATGGTAACAAAATGTATAAAGTTTATTTCACAAAATGGTACAGAAATGAAATGAAAAAAATGATTATTAAGCAATAAGCAATCAGGAACGATGATTATTGTAGAGGCAAAAAGCATATCGTTGGTCATATTGTGATTAATGATGCTTCAGAGGTGACGTGAGGTGATATGGGGTTTAACGCCGCTTTCAAAAGTAATCTACTTATATCGTGGCGGCTAGGATTATTGCAAGGAGAAGCCCGCAACATCAGTTTGGCTATACATTGCGGTGAAACATGCGAGCATCGGCTGTGGTTCATCAGAAGTTGTATGTGCCTATTTCGATGAGGTTTCCATCCGGATCCCGGAAGTAGACGGAGTTGATGGTTCCAAGCGCCCCAGACACTCGGGACGGTCCCATTATGATTGGCACTTTCATTTTCTGTGGGAAAAATGAAAACGATGTCAAAATTTCACAAATATAAACTTTGATCCACGTGCTCGAACAACTTCATTTGGATTTGGATTCGATTAATAAAGAATCGTAATATGTGGTTCAATGATCACAACTCTTAGAAAACGGTCAAAGGGGGCCTTAATCTGTATAAAATGCATGTTCCCACCATCTTGTAAGTCGTAAAACGCTATTCCAACGGTAACGCATTTCCTAACGTACCAATATGAAGTGCTACCTTACTTTTCTGAAAATCACTATAAAATAAAAGATGAAAGCAACTTTATTATCCCTTAACGATTAAGTTTAAGATTCAAAGTAACTTTTTACTCTTATCTGAGCTAAATATATGCTGGATGTGTGAATTATTCGCCTGTATTTTGTGCTGGTCGTAACTTATCTGCGTTATCGATTATGTATGAAGTGGTGGATGGATAAATCTAGTTTTCAGGCGAGACATTTTTTCCGAAAAATAAAAAAAACTCTTCTAGACCTCGAGGTGTTTGACGACGGTGTTGATGTCGGTGTCGGTGACGAGGCACACATCAGAGGTGCCGGTACGGACGACAGACGCGGTGGGGCCCACCTCCCTTCCGCTCTGGTGTACGTTGATCTTGGACTCACCGAAATGCAGCGCAATTCGGGCCTGAAATAACGTTCAACATTCAGTGAGGAGGCAAAATTGGTAATGGTATGCATCATTGGATTTACCATACATGGTATCAACTTTAACCTCATGAACAATGCCAACACATGGTTCATATATTTGATTACTTACAAAATGTTAAGGTATTATCTGAGAAAATGTGTTCTATGACTTCTACAAAGAGGTAGTGAATCTCGATTTGCCCGAACGAGACAAAAATGAGATGTGTAGATGCGCATGTACGAAAAAAATGACACTACGTATGGTTCAACTATACAGGTTGGAGATTTTACAAGCGCTTCCAGCACAGCTGATTTAGCACTTAGGTCTGTTGAGACCATTAATAACGTTCCGAAATGGGGAGAAAGGGTTAGAATTTTTGGAGCCGAGAGCCAAAATGATAATTTTGAAAGTACAACCATATATGTTGTACTAATAAGTACATGAAGGCTAGAGATTATAAAAATAATTAAGGTAACCATGAAAATGAATTGATAAAACAACTAAGAATGAGCACAAACCCCGAGTGGTTTAGCCTTCATACCCAGCACCCCCGTGTAGAAGTGGACTGTCCTGTTCATGTCCGCCACGGTGATGACGTAGTGGTCAAGACGCTTCAGTGTGAAGCCCCCGTCTTGGTCAGAGGCCGATCTTTTGTCAGTATCAGCGTCCGAGTGAGGGTCAGTTTGGGCGTGCCAGTTTATAGGTAGAAAACAACTAACCTGGGGATGCGAGTTGACATGGTGAAATGACCTTCTGTTGGTGTAGGTATCAACAACACATGGTTTGATTGAAGGCTTACTGTATGAATAAGACGTGTTATTGGCTTACAGAGTGAAATGAACTTATTTCAAAATAAGTATCACAGTTATTATAGTTGCTGGAGGAGGCCTAAACGCATAATTATAAAATAGATGTTTAAGTAATTAAAAACAACATTCAACGTATTGTTGACAAGGTGTAACATTTGTATAGTTACGTGTAAATACGAATTTCTGGATAAATGTATTACACTGGCAACAGAAATATGTTTTATGGTTCGACAACATCGGTCCCAAAAAAAATAAAATAATTTGTCAATTTGTATGTAAACTGTCAGGCAAAAGAAAGGTTTCACCTAAGTTGATTTAATCATATATATAAATTTCGATTACAAATGTTTTAAGTTTTAGACGTCGTACGCTAAAATCGAACAGTGCAGCCTTTAGTTATCAATCGAAGAATACGTATGCATGTGTTTGCAATTTTTTTTGGAAATTGAAATTTTGAATTTAATTTTTTTGGAAAAGTATTTTTAATAACCTACAATTCTTAATCGATATATAAGATATGTTATACGTAAAAATCAACAAACAAACCTTGTTTTTCACACATTAACGCCCTTTTAAACATGGTAGGGGTCATATTGGTGTAAATTTCATTTTTCACCCCTGTCTACTTTAGTATTACACAAAGATATCTTCACATTAACCAAACAACGATTAGTTCATATAAATTATTGTAGACATGATTAATGTTGATAATTCAATTATAAAATGCGTAACATACATTTCAAATCGTTGTAAAGTCGAAACCAACTGATGTGAAACCTTTCTTTTGCCTGTTAGTTTATTTGTTCAGGAATTCTTCGACATTGCGTGCGGTACATTAACATCATTCATTAGCTTAAATATTCAATTTAGGATAAACAGCCCTTCAAATAAAAAAGACATTTAGTAAGCAACTAATCTTTGTAAGGTTTCTACATTAAAAAAGTAAAGTGATGAAGAAAAATATTAGTAACATTAATCATTACATACACCAAACAATTATTCTTTTAAACACGCAATAACAAATATCGAATACCTTCCAATTTGATTAAAATCAAATCATTGACTTGTTCCCTTTGCTTATTCAAGGTTGTCACTTGTAACTCATTGATGATAATCAGATTGACTATCAAAATAAAACAAATAATATATTCCGTTAATACAAAGATCTAACTACATACCTGAACAACAAAACAAGCAAAAATCAGCAGTTGACACTTCATATTGGTTATCGTTAGAAACTAAAGACGGACGTGTTGAAAGATGCAAGCGGCTCGATGTGACGATACTTGTGTTACGAATGTGACACGATGTGATGTTAGTTGTTTTGTATTGTCTAGTCACATCCTTATCTGGGATAAAGATCTGCCCACAAGTAATTACTACATGTCCTCCATATAATTCACTGCATTAAGTATTTTTTTTATTTAGGAACTTATCTAGTGATAGAGCAGCTTAGAGAAAGTACAATGAAGATTAAAGTTCGACAAAGCGTGATGACAACGGCGTTGAAAGCTGTTGAGGTCGGAAATATAGTTCTATCCTTAACGTGATGATGGAGAGTGAGTAGATTATATTAGAGCTTCTTAACGGTAAGTGACAGACTGAGAAAAAATCACATTACACCGCACAACAATCATTAAATGATATACATATAAAAATCAAATTACTGACTTCCGATGTTTTGTCTTCCATCAGATGTCTCTCTCCTTCGCAATTCTAGTTTTATAATCACACAATACGAGCGATTACAAAAACACCGAAAAAAATTACCAATTCACAGTTTGCATGCATAGTCAAAATATTTGTTACAGCGTACCTGTAATAATAACCTCTTGTAAATAAAGTAACCTCTGATCAATATGATAATTACCTCTTTTAAATATAGTAACCTCTGATCAATATAATAACCTCTGGTCAATATAATAACATCTGGTCAATATAATAACCTCTGATTAGTATAGTAACCTCTTGTAAATATATTAACCTTTGGTCAACATAGTTACCTCTTGTAAATATAGTAACATTTGGACAATATAGTAACATTTGGTCAATATTGTAACCTCTTGTAAATATAGTAATCTTTGGTCAATATGGAAACCTCTTGTAAATATAGTAACCTTTGGTCAATATGGAAACCTCTTGCAAATAAAGTAACCTCTGGCAATCATAGTAACCTTTTTTGTCAATATGGAAACCTCTGGTCAATATAGTAACATTTGGTCAATATAGAAACATTTGGTCAATAATGTAACCTCTTGTAAATGTAGTAACCTTTGGTCAATAAGGAAACCTCTTGTAAATAAAGTAACCTCTGGCAATCATAGTAACCTTTGGTCAATATGGAAACCTCTGGTCAATATAGTAACCTCTTGTAAAAAAGTAACATACTGTAAAAAAAAGTAACCTCTGGTATAGTAATCTCTTGTAAATATAGAAACCTCTGGTCAATATAGTAACCTCTGGTCATTAGTGACCTGTGGTCAATACAAACACCTCTTTAGCAACTTCTGTTTAAGAAGTGTGTACTGTACACTATGGGTTGTGGCGATGCTAACATTTGGTCAATATTGTAACCTCTTGTAAATATAGTAATCTTTGGTCAATATGGAAACCTCTTGTAAATATACTAACCTTTGGTCAATATGGAAACCTCTTGCAAATAAAGTAACCTCTGGCAATCATAGTAACCTTTTTTGTCAATATGGAAACCTCTGGTCAATATAGTAACATTTGGTCAATATAGAAACATTTGGTCAATAATGTAACCTCTTGTAAATGTAGTAACCTTTGGTCAATAAGGAAACCTCTTGTAAATAAAGTAACCTCTGGCAATCATAGTAACCTTTGGTCAATATGGAAACCTCTGGTCAATATAGTAACCTCTTGTAAAAAAGTAACATACTGTAAAAAAAGTAACCTCTGGTATAGTAATCTCTTGTAAATATAGAAACCTCTGGTCAATATAGTAACCTCTGGTCATTAGTGACCTGTGGTCAATACAAACACCTCTTTAGCAACTTCTGTTTAAGAAGTGTGTACTGTACACTATGGGTTGTGGCGATGCTAACATAGGAACTTAGAAGTGACATATTGTTTGAAAAATTTGTATTCTATTTCTAAACCAGTGTGACATGTTGTAAGATTTTGTATTTTTTCACACAATTTTAAATTATTAACATGTGTCTTTGGTTTGCCACTGCATATCGGTACATCTAGACGTAAATATTTAAATGACAGGACAAGACCTAACAAAAACCTCTTTGGTTGACATGGTAGAAGTTAGTGGATTTTTATTGATAAGTTGTTGCTTTAGTCTGTGAATTCGAGGTTTCAATGTACATACTAATGTAGTTGTACGGCATTTGAAACAGAAGACAACAAACAATGATTTTACGTTTTTTCATTAAGAAGGTTCTTTTTATGTTTTCACAATCAACCAGGGTTCAGGTAAGATAATTACTTTATTCGTTTGCTGTCAGTAATTTCGTCTTACGATTAAGATATCAAAGTTTTAATTGATATCTGTCACTGAGTGATCGCTGGTCTAGAATAATGAAATGTATCAATTGCAAATTCATATTAATGAAGTGTTTGCAAAATAAAGAGACTAGTATCGCTGTAATCTCTTCTGCTATTTTCAAATCTCAGCACAGTTGCCGCTCACTATGACAGGCTGTATGTAAATCACAATAAAGTAACAATGCAATGTTTAAACACGATGATGTAAACATTTTATTATAGAATTCCTGAGACTATTACATTCTATATTCGAGACAAAAGAATTCTTATAAATGTTGAGGAATAACATTCATGATGATTCTACTGGCAATCGTGTTCTTCTGTTCCATTAAATTGTGAGCTGCCCTAGTCTAAGAAGATGGTAACGTAATGCTATAACTATGGCTAAATTTTGTCCTTGGCGCTCAGGGAGCTTCGTAAAATTAGGTCATGTGCAGTAAACGGAATAGCAGTTATGAAAATCAACTCACTTATCAATTTTGTTTACATTATATGAGGTCACAAAAGAACTAATAAAATATAAAGGTCTACATGAAATGTCATATTACAGAGGTGTCGGTTTAGAGGCACTGTATGATTTCTTTACGTAACTGATTAGAGATACAAATGAAGTTCCTATGTTTGAATGTTCTGCAATGTTCAAGATTTCCTGCTATGGTTGTAAGTTCCTATCTCTATGAGGTTCTGGTCAGGGTCCTTGAAGTACACGGAGTGGATTCTTCCTATAGCTCCTGCCAAGTACATGGGCCCCATTATGATTTGTACCTCCATTTTCTGGAAAGATGGATGAACTTTATAAATCACATGGTCAAAAACCAATCTGTATTGTATGTATTCGATGATAACAGTTATTATCTTTATATCTTGGCAAACAACAAATACGTATTTCAACAAATGTTACATCTAATTGATGTAAATTCTTATCACAGTACTAATATTCATCTCACGTGGATAACTACGGCCATTTCTATATTCGTTGAGTTTCTCGAATGTAGTGTACCATACGTGAATTTTCGGTTTTAAAATATTTCCTGTTGAAAAACCCTTCCCAAGTCGTGATTGTTAAAATCAGCGTCAGTGGTCTAAAGAATAAAAAACATGTAAAAACAAACCATATTTTTATATTAAATCTAAATTCCTTCACCTTGAGATGGTTGACGACTGTGTGGATGTCGGTGTCGGTGACAAGGCACACATCAGACGTCCCTGGCAGCACCACAGACGCTGTGGGGGACACTTCCCTCCCTCTCTGGTGTACGTTGATCTTGGAGTCCCCGAAATGTAATTCCTTCCTCGCCTGTTTATACAGAAGATAAGATGTTAGATACGAGATTATGCTTAGATTCAATCGCCTCTAATTTCGAAAAAGCCCATCTCCGTTGTCATCGATTTAAAGGTATATCAATCATGCATTAGTTAATTAAATAATAGCATATGTTTAAACAATACGTCAGCATACCATAACGGTTGTGCAGAACGTGACAGGCTTTAGATGAAAGAGACAACTTTCTTCACATGTGGTAATTCTATTTAAACTTTCTTTTTGAACGCATCTGTAAATTTGATTACTTAACTTCCCTTCACATAATCTTGCTTTGAGGAGGAAACCTAAACCCACTTTGCTTCAGTACTATGAAGTGTTAAGCTCGTTGCCACAGTAAACTGAGGCCGTAGAAGATCTATAAAATGAGGGATCCTATGAACTATGAATATAGGGATTGGAGACATATTTATGTTCTTTTCTTTGCGCTTCCAAATTGGTGATTTGTTTATTTTCATTTCAAAACCAAGATGTTGGTACAAGCTTACCCCTAGCGGTGCTGCCTTCATGCCGAGTACCCGGGAGTAGAAGTCGAGAGTCCTGGCAACATCCTCCACAACAATCACATAGTGGTCCAGTCGTCTCACAGTGAAGGGGCAGCGTTCTTCTGTCGCCATCTCAACTAAAGAATAGTTGGTCCCTTGGAAGGTACTGTAGTATCACAAACTCATTGAAATCAGCTCGAAACTCTTCGCTTGTACCTCGCTTCTTTTCTCTATCAAGGTACGAGGGACAAGTTTCGAGCTGATTTCAATGACATTGGTTGTATAACAGAGACACGACATTAAAGTGACAAAGAGTATATTTCATGAATTGTGTGTGTGGCTTAGAGCCAAAACATCATATGAACGTGGTTAAGTTCAAATCGCCTATCTAAAGTTTATCTTTATCTCTTACATACCAAATTTATGAAATTTTCTTGTTTTCAGTTTTCAATTAAAAACAGTCATATAAATGTTAAGAAGTCGAAATTGAGCGTCCCATTTACATGAATATTAGTCGAATGACCTACTAGGTAATACCAAGCTATATTTCACGTTGTGTCTGCTATAAATAAGTTTCCAAAGTTATGGTTAAGTCATTGGCGCGCCATTGTTCGGTTGATATCAACCTTTTTGTCCTGTTCATTATCACTATGATATCTGATAAACACTGATATGTTAGTTTTCAGAAACGACCACTTCTTGTCGATGAAATAACACCATTGATGAAGTTAGACATATTTGATCCCTCCAACATAATTTGTGCCCCTTAAACACGGCACGATTTCTTTCAAACACCATTATGGGCCTAGTTATTTAAAGAATGAATCAGAATCCGAACTCTTGGTTGATGGCCAGATATGCTTGTAAACGTGTCGTTGATGAAAATATAGATATTTGCCTTCTTTCAATATTTCAATAGTGAAGTTACAAGCACTAGTATAATAGAATAAAAAACAATCCAATTATATTCTGAGACCAAAATTCTGTAATGTATTCATTGAAATGAAATTGGCACAACATAATTAAAATGTTTAACTCACCTTTCAAAAGATGCTCGATACTTTCATTAACCACAAAGATGTTTTCAGAGTCGGGACAACGGCAACCTGTTGTAGGGAGAGTGTGACATATCGCGTGATTCGAGACTTTGCGAGAACAGTCGCGTCCGTGCTGATATGTCGCCAGTCGTCCCGACATGCTTCACCGTTTACTTCAGAGAAACTCGTTGTTAGATGTAAGATCAAACTATATTCGTATTTTCATATAATGTATGTTAATCAAATGCAATTATTCGATGATAGCCCAGATATAATTCAAGTGATATGCATGCATAAGTTTATTGGGAGTTTAAAAGAAATTATGGCTATCTTTATATGGCACTCAGCCATAATTTTTCAGGATAATAATCAGGACAGGCCCTCTTGGTCATCTTTTAATCATGGCGGCAAGTGTTCAAACAGATTGGTAAAACGTATACGCTTCCGCTCGTCTATATATAACCAGCACGTAGCTTTTATTGGGTTATATTCCGCGGTGTTCAAGTAGAGTGGTAGCGTATACTTTTTACACTGAGAGAGGATGCTGTTACTTATAAGATTCATACTTTCTGGTCATGGTCAAATTTTGATAGAAGTACAAATTCTTATCTCATTCATATTTCTAGCAAAAACTTATCTTTTTAATCTATGCCTTGCCTTTCTGAAAGGTTAGGTCATTGCCCTATTGCCTTATACCTATTGGGATATTATACTGATACAGGCCTTTATGAGGGTGATTTCTATTGTAGAAATTTACATTCTGAAGAGGTCTTCAAAGACTATGTGTTTTTTCATACATATTCTTAAATAAGACATCGGGAAAAATTTGTCAATTTGTAATATGATATGTTGATACTGTACGTAGTGTGCACTATACATGACATCATGTTGGTACATATCAAATAGATGCAGTATGAAACGATTTCATGCCAAAAGCAGCGGCATATTTCATCAGTGAAAATTTAATCTATCACATATAAACTCACAAATGCCCTTTTGATTATTATTTATTAATTGAAACTTGTAAAGGATACATCTCTGAATGCCAAGCAAATAAGAGGGATTTTAGTCCTCTTCAGACAAAAAAATACTGACATACCGCGCGAACTTGATTACCAAGATCATCAATGGTTACGATTAAACACTTTTCCTTATTCTAGAAATCACTGATGAAGGATATGATTAAAAGTTGTGAAGAAGCAGTTTGCACAAAATAGCCAATGCAATATTAATAAATGTATTTTTCAATATCTCTGTACACATCAACGTGATTCCGTTATGATCATGACTGGCAGCTTGGGGGAAGGACTCCGCGAGAATGATGATTCGACGAGGGTTACAATCGATTATCGCAGGTGATCATAACTCCATCAAATTTGTACTTTGATCATGCTTCAGAGAAAGCTGCGAGATTAGAGCTGTGAGATTAAGGCGTGTAGGCTATCATGACTTGACGTTGTCAGGGTAGTTGGAGACTTCGATGAGGTTATCATCCGGGTCCCGGAAGTAAACGGAAGTGATGGGTCCAAGCGCACCTGTTCGCTCCACCGGACCATCCAGTATTGGCACCTTGCATTCCTGGATAGGGGAAATCATTCAAATGGATCATGATTGCTATATTGATATCTAAGAATACATATTTCATATGTATTGAACTGTTCGTGAAAATTGGTTACCTCTTCTATTTTTTTAAACCTTGAATTTAACATGTATTTCTATTTGATTTAAGAATGGATACAATAAGACCAAATATTGACTGATCTATATCTTCTGATTAAAAACATATAAATTCACATATCAAACGATCAATCAAACAGGAACATATTATTTAAATCCGCTGCAAACAAAAGCTTTGTTCACGGTTAAAGGACGTGAAAGCTTCCTTAAAGTCAATGCTGTCTGGATTTCGGCTCCTGATAATTTAATAGCAATAATAATATTGTAATAGGAAAAATATAGTTTAGTTGCCTTTCCTAAGGATCACCATAAAGTTGACCACCTGCCATCCTTAAGAAGAGACAGGATGGACCACCTTAATGTCAGTAAAGGACTTTGCTTTGTGCTTAGGCTGATTATTTTAGTATAAACTTATGAAAGTCAAGTATTAAAACAATTTTATATGAACGTCTATGTAATACAATGGTATATCACTAGTGCCTGAATATTGGTATGTCCCGTGCGCAAGCGAGGTATATACTGTTATCAAGATACTCGAAAAGTATTTCGAAAAGTACATAAAAGTCAACTTTAAAGCACAGGTTGGTTACTCATCTAACCAATAACGTATAACTTGACATAATCGCATCGTTCATGACGTCATGTCACAAGAGGATAATCTATCCAAGGGTTTAGTATGAACGATATGAACCGCAAAGGTAATAAAATGACTTTTCACACCTTGAGATGGTCCATGACGTCCCTGAGCTGGGTGTTGGTGATGAAACAAACGTCAGCTGATCCTGGTGTCGGTGAGCTCGCCTTGGGTTCGAACTCCTTCCCTCGCTCGTGTAGGTTAATCTTAGACTGTCCGAAGTTCAGAGCCTTCCGTCCCTGACAACAGCAACTCAAGGCTGAACAAAACTCTTTAATTAAGGTGAACAGGTTTCTTTGGTTGGTCAACTTCTTTACTCGAATATATATGACGTTTCGGTGCAGAAATGAACTCCTCTATGTTGTTTTTCTACAAGTAACTAAAAAAGATATTTTAGTCCAGTCACGGTTAAAAGCATATTACAGGACGATTTTTTTAATGAAGTCCTTTGAGATGAAATTATATTAAATCAGTTCTCATGTGATGCATATGATCTGTTTTTAAAGATGATGTTTCAAATGACATTTAATTGTAATTATTATATTTAAGTAATTATTAATAGGGCCCTGATGTTTCTAGGTGTTACTAGAAGTTTGTGAACATAAAACATGTTTATCAGCGTTTACAAAACATTACATATATTACACTAAAACACAACTAAATTCATTTCAAAGATTTCAAAAATGGTACGTTTGATACTGGATATAAGATAGAAAAGTCTCCTCGTATATAGAAGTACCAGCAAGACTGCAGTACTGGCCTACCTTAAAGGTAGCCACCTCCATGCCCATGACCTTGGTGTAGAAGTCGATGGCCTTGTTGATGTCGGCCACGGTAATGACGAAGTGGTCGAGACGTTCTATCTTAAAGCCACTAAGAGTACGACGGCCAAGGGTGTGGACCGACCCATTCTGGAAAATACAAGACATTGTATACAATAAAACGTCATACATTCATCGTTGTTTAATAAGAAAGTTTCTTGCAGTTTGTGGACAGAAACATTCTATAGTACAGCTAAACTTGTTACAGTTATTTCTCATTGTGCATCACGATTTAATACAGATCGAGTTTCTCTCAGGTTTTGAAGAGAAACTTTCTGGAATATAGCAAATCATGTATTCACAATGATGTTTTAAAACCATCGTTTCCAAGTTTCTACGATACATAATCCATGAACACTTACACATGGCATTGACGTAACAAAAAAAGTACACGTGCTGTTTTTAATACATGTGGGTTATTAAAGATCCAAGGTTCAAGAGCGTTTTAGTTGAATACATATGATCTTATGTATGGCTCTTCATAAGATTATAAGGTCAATGTCATTTCTCTAATTACATTGGATCTATGTGCACTTATTGAGCCTGAAAGCGGGATCGGAGAAGCTAATTATCTCACTATGCATTTAGATAAAAAAAAAGGTGGAATGTCAGAGGAATCGATGTTGAGATGAACGTTTCAGCGGGACACCAGCATCTCTGTTCTTGTTCTTTATAATGATGATGATTACTCTAATGTTTATAATGAAAAAGTAATTTTGGAAACTCGGCACGTGCCAGTCGCAGTGCAGGGTCTCTTTAAGCGTGTTGTATCCTTATATTGCTGAGCGCCAAGTAAAGAAGTAAAATCTACCATTTTAACGTCCTTATGGTATTGTATCAACATGCTATTGGTGTAACCTAACAATGCATTTCTTTTCATATTTTCATTTTATTCTGTAAATGTAACATTCAACTAAACACGTCAAGGCTGTGCATAATGTTATAATACATACTCGTTAATTCGTTAACGATACTATATCATCAAGTATTTGTGAATAAAACGACGATGTTTAATTCCTCCACCCGTGTACATCCGTAACACGCTAACTAGGTTAATACCAATAGGTCACCAAATGCAATATCAGATCACCAGGCCAAGTCAACTGGAGCCATAACCTAACCATATACATACATATATCAACATGCTTCACTCGGCAAACATATGATACTTAATTACAGTGCCATACACACATCACGTCGTACGTCTTTCTGACAAGACGCATGACCTACATATTAGATAAAGTGTATCGGGACCATGTGGCTTATCCATTTATCATTGTCAAATATGTGCATTTAAAAGCCCAAACGACTTTACCTCCGCTTTGTTTAAATAGACTAGACTAGAATTAACCATTTTCATGCCTAATGAACAGAAAATATGTGTCTCGAAGAATTATAAAATGAGCACAAAGTCCAAGTTTACACCATAAAACCTATATAATATTATCCACCCGACTCACCTCAATGATCCCATCAGAGGACATGTCTACCTATGTCTACCGTTCTTGTCTAGTCAATACGTCTCTACTGTGTGTCGTGTATTTTCCTATGCTGCCAAAGCACCGACCCCACTGTTTAGTGCCAGACACGGTGCTGGCAAATCGGTTCATTACAGTACTGAGCAGAATAAAGTACAGCTCGTGTCGGTGAATATATGACTTGTCAATATAGCTTTGATTTCATCTCTTACCTTCTTCGTTTAAAGTATATGTGAACGAATATTTTCATGGATTTTGCTCTTGGTACGAATGTGAATTTATATAAATAGATTTATTCTCTTTTCAAGTATTTTGTAACATTTTCTAAAACTCGATTTATGTGGCTTATTATTTTTCTTTGTACAACACTGTTTTATTCAGAATATATTTCCAAAAGATATTTTCTACAATTAAAAGAACTCAATGGGAAAGTATAACTATTGTACGTGAGCTGTTTGCATAGTATTTTCAACGGGATAAGATTGTAACGGAAACTTGGCTACCGATTGCTCTAATTATAGGACATCCAAAATTACTATTGGAATATAAGTCTGAATGTTTTGCACTTTGGCGTTCATACAAAACCATTACAATGTGTGGACAACAAACCGGCTCAAATCATTTAAATTTAATTTGCAACTGCATGTGCAGAATACAGATCTTGACAGTAAAATGCAGCTCAGTTCGTTTGTCTGGTACAGTAGTCTTTCGTCGGAGGGGCCAGTGAGCATTGGTATTTACATTTAAACATTGTGTTTGTCTTCAAATAGAAACATCGCCCCGTGTAATTTGAATAAGAATAAAAAACAAAGGTTCTCAATTATTTACTTAGCCCACAAAAGGTGCAAACTGTAAATGTAACCTTTCAAACACGTTTATTTAACATGTTCTGAAAGAATTCGCTTTCATTCATTTCCAAGCTTCAGCCTTTTAGTATTTTGCGTACGAAAACATCAACTAGCATTACATATAATCTGTAAAGTTGTATCTGTATAAGAATGGGAGGCGTTTAAATGCTGACCCCTAAAATGCATATGTTTACTTTAGCGTACCGTATTTGTGCCATAACTCGAATACGGGTATTATAACGGGTGAGACACCCCTAATGAAAATCAAAGATAATGTTCAACTATGAACCTTATTAATTATATATTATATATTTAACTATAATACCAATCTCACTTTATATTGTATGGCCCATTTGGTTTACTTTTTTCTGTATTAAATGCTTAAGAGATTATTATGAAAGAAACTCGATTTTCTGGAATATAAATTATGATAGACCATACTCTTAAACATTCATCGTATCGATTGATCATTAGTTAAAAATGAAAATGCTATTATAACGTTGATTCTCATTCTAGTAAGTATTCATTAGAGATCGTTCATCCTTCAATTATTAACCAAATCTATTTGAAAAACACGCTATTTAACTTATGAATTTATCTTTTCGCTGTTAGGAGGCGGCATCAATACAAATGCTGTTCTATTTCTCAGGCAAAGTGCTAGCAATGCACAGGAAAGTTGACAGTCGACGTTATGGTTTGTCATAGACGTTTTTAAGATATATTCGGTTTTTCTATTAATCTCGAAAATGTTTCCAGCATTATCAGATAATAATCTTCGTAACACGATTAAGATCTTGTTTTCATGAGATCGCGTTTATTTTGTCATATAATCGCAAATGACTGGTAAAAATATACCGCCGTCACTGATGATAGATCTTGAGATATAAGTATTTACTGTGGTGTTTTTTCTCAAATCAAGATCATTTTCTTGAATAGGAAAGATATGAACACACTGTTATTTGGGCTTCAGACAAAGGTACGACCATACAATTCTTGCTTGGTTTGTGTTCTTTAAGATAAGCCTGTCTAAGGATTTTTGCTCCAAGTTTTGTGTCAATACACTGTGTTTGATACACTAGAGGTTTATATGAACACTTTCAAGAATGAACACCGTTTTCTTCTTCACAAAATGTGTATGCGGTGTTGAAAGTTTCAGAAAAAAAGTTTACGTTATGATTGTAGAGGCACTTCAGTTTTACTGGCCCGATAACTGATAAAGAATTAGGTTTTGGCATCCTCGGTTTTCCAGGGGCGCATGTTCCGATGATCTACAGTATATAACTTTGTGAAGAGTATCATAACATTTGGCCCTGGTCGTCAGAGCATTTTATTATTTGAAATTAATTGAGATATATCTCCAGGCATATCTAACAAAGTGTGCCGCTTGAGTCAAGAGCCACGGTAGTTGATGATTGTTTTCTTCGTTTTCTGTTCATAAGTTGATGATGAAGTATATTCGTTCTACATTCTCAGTACAATACCTCACTCTGGTTCTTTCGTGTGACGATGCTTCAAAAATGTTGATTTACTTACGTATTCCACTCTTCAGTGACAGCCAAAAACTAATATTATTGAAAACATGAATAACACGTTAACTAGTATTCAAAGTAGAAAAGTTTATCATAGGCCTGCTTTTACATATCAAACAAGTAATAAATTATGGTTGAATAAACACAAAGAAAATGAAAGACAGTTGAATAAAATCAAGCTCTCGAAGTGAACTCGCGATCATCCGTCTTAATTCAGAATACTTATATATGAGTAAGTTTTTATACAACATATACATACATAACAAATTACCTCATGATATTCCCGGCCCTCGAAACCTCAGTGCCTAAATGAAATTACGTAATCGATATTTGTTCATGAATTAATCGCGGAATGATTCTTTCTGCAATCAAAACCCTGTCAACCAGTAAACTATCTAGCATATTCCTCTTCAAAGTTTGAAACACACATTACAGTTGACAGAAAATAAGAACGAGTCCCCTCTCAGACAAACTTAAATAAACACTCAGAGTTTTGTTTGCCTCAGGTAAATAGGTCAACGTTCGAGTCCAGGTAAGATACAAGTAAACCATCCCCCTCACGTCCGATCGTGATACAGACAACACTTCGAATTCTAACACGATAGTTCAAATTTCTTTCAATGTCAGAGATAATGAAAAATAATTATCGGGCGTTGCCGTATTTACTATCTTAATGTGGATCAAATTAAACCTTAATGGGCTTACTATGATATATGAGAGTGTATAATTGAAGCGTGTTTCGTAAAATGATGTCGTGCACTGAAAGGTAAATAAAGCAAAGAGTTAAAATATTTCTATCACATTCACCACAAAAAGCACGAATAACCGAATGTGCACACGAGCCTTATATCAGATTGATATGAACATCATCACGTGACCAACGACAATACTGTCTAACCCGGAAGTAAATCGAAGTCAGACTTTTCGTACTACGTAAGGTTGTATATTCGTACATATGACTCAGACAGTCATTGTTTCTATATATTCTGTACCAATACTTCTGTACATCAACACTGAATATTTACCTTAGCGATCTTGTAGATCTGGTTAGAGACCAATCTCTGCCACATGACTCGGTTAGTGTGTCTCCCTGAAGGTGACAAGCCGGATCTTTGAACAGCGCTAGGTCAACAGGATTCCCCTAGACTATTTATAGAAGTCACGGAATTTCTCTTTTCGTTTTAAGATAGACTGACTTGAAGTCTTTTAGACAAACGTTTGAAAGGTCATGTAGGACGTTTCGTGGCTTAGTTTTGATATCGTAAGAAGAATATAATAAAATATATATCTGGTTATCATACCGTAAGAACTTGTACGTGATTTATCCATCCATCTGCAAAATTGGTCTTTCAAATAGTAAAGCACAGGGCAGTGAGTCAATGTTTGCTAAATATAGTGCCTTATCTTATGAAGTTGTATGCAGACTTCAAGTAAACATCTCATTCCAAAGTTGTGCATGGATAAGCATTAATCATTTTTTAATCAATTCAATAGAACCTTAAGTATATGTTAAAGCAAGAGAACATTTTCAATACATGGAAAACTTCTTTATTGCAAAAGTGCAACTTTTCAGTGTAGATAGTAATTAACCAATGTGGTGTATTTCGTTTCCATCATCACATGAAAGAGAACAAAACCTTTTGATAGCCGATTTATTGTCTCGCCGTGTCATAACTTGTTATAGATACCGGCGTATGTATCCTTACCATCCTTCTACATCAGCTTGTTTGTATCAACGAAGCTATTACAATACCCTTATATATATCAAGGCAAATTCATATTTTCGTTTATTCGTATTGGTGATGGCTGGGTATTTTTCTGCCTATGAGGTGGCGTTATGCAAGGAATCTGAGACAAAATATATCGACCTGAATGGCACTTTCATCAGAGTACTGCTCGGAGCAAGGTTGTTCATTGGCTTGTTATATATATAGAGCTATAGGAGGCATTAGGTATCAAATAATCATTTTGAAATGAAAACTGAAAACAATGCAAATAAATGGCATTGGTGACGTTGATCTTAGTGAACTTTGCATTAGTAACTTGTTGTATTACAAATCGTTTTCTTTTCAGCATTACAGAACATTTATTTAGCTCATTTAAACCAATTGAATTTATAAATGTTATTGTCGGGATGCACATAGTGTTTGTATTAAGAATGTGGTTTTAATATTCGAGTATGTATTAGTGAATCTTAAACTCTGATAGCAAAATGAATATCTAATGGAGTACTAAGAACTTTCAATGCATATTATTTGTGTCCATACCTATTTTATATAGTTCTGATATTACAACTGTGTAAATCAATTAACATATAATTATGTTAATGTGTATATTATTTTAGAGACACGTTTCTTCAAAGAAGTTAATGTATGATTTACTTCAAATTTTTGCGTACAAAATTATGATATTGATTAGCTGAAAAATTACACAATCTAAAAATGTTCCAAAGAGAGATAACAAACAGCGTGTTTATTATTGCATCTTTAGTGAGGATGCAATCGATACAAGCCATCTGTTACCGTGTTATTAAATCGACGGTCGATATAACTGCGGTATAATTTTTGAATGGCAACTACTTTTGATAAGTGTGTTTAATTGATCTAAATGTGTAAAAAGTCTCGTTGCAACCTGTACGCGTATTAATTGACGCACATTGTGTAAATTCGATAGACCATACCGCCGATTCAATAGGTAGTGAAGGATAGATATCCTTGTGGAAAGATCTGATGAGGTACAATGGAAAAGGTCTACCGTCCTCGTGCTTTAACTATAATAGTTCAGGGCAAAACTATACTTGATTACAATAGACATTTGGGTAGAGCGAACTTTATTTCTTAAATAGGCACCGATACTATGACCATAGAAAAACACTTACGTCACTAACACAACAAATGATGAGTATATTTATCAAACTTTAATAGCAAACATTAATGCAGTAACAAAAAATAATTTTTAAAAAATCGGTTGTCAAAGTACGTTGTCCTGTGTCTACTCAAGATCCTGACGCAATCTCATTGAAATCAGATCAAACCTGTCCTCGTACCTCGCTGCGTTTCTCGAGGTACGAGGGACAAGTTTCGACCTGATTTCAATGAGATTGGATCCTGACGTAGGTGTAAAAAATTTACAAATCTTTAGCAGTATATAAGAGATTTGTATACATATTAGAGACTTTTAACAATATTTCCATCCCCTGATGATTTGTCACACTTTGAAGCTGTCACGTATTCCTGAACGTGATTGGTTGAGAGAACAGTCATGTGATACAAGATCAGAGGAAAGGCATATATAAAATCATGTAAAGAATTTGTTCTATGTAAATAATTTAGGATAAAGGACCTTTTTTATAAACCAGCTTATAAATAATAAACCAGCTTTATAAATTTCAGAGAATGAAATGTTTATACATAAATATTTAATCTGTTTGCGCCTCCACCGTGTCTACAAAAACACTGATTCCCGTTATCTAATAAGCCTATTTAATAGCCCAATTTCATAATAATCATCATACACAGCCTTTATTTTTTTCTGAAATAATTGTTTTGTTATTTTCAAAAGATAAACTTTGAAGCCTATTTTATTCAATATTTTGAAATATATATATATTACAATTTTAAACAAAGGAATTGTCACTTTTATGCTTACGCATTACAGTCAGACCTCGATAATCCGAACACTTCCGTTTTTCATCAAAAACGTTCGGATAGTGAAACGTTCGGACTACTGAAACGAACCAAATTTACAGACAGACGACAACGTATTACGAATATCTAATGAGTTTTATTTCATATACACATAACAACTGGGATAAATATAGTAATAAACAATCATTGCACAAAAACATTTCTGGACACTCACTCAGGTTTGAAAAATTTGCCGATTACAGATTGTGTAGTCAATGGCTCAAATGAAAACTGGCCTTTACATTTTCCTGCTTACATCTACAAATTTCTCTTTTTTGTGAGGCAGTAATTTCGAAACGTTTACGCTTAGGGGTGGGACTTGCCATCGTGACAAGTGTCAAATGCAACTAAACTCATTCTGACACGATATTTATAACTATCACACAAATCACAAACTCCAGATACACAAAGTGAGACATCTCAATTTATTACAATCACAAACTGCTGACACGCTCAACTCAACTTGCACTGTCATTGATGTTTACCGATTCAATCAGTGTGGTGCTCGCTTGACTAGTGGATTACCGAACGCTTTGATAAACGTTCGGATTAATGAAGCAGAAATAGCTGTAATTGACTAATCCGTTACAGCTAATTAGCGTTCGGATACGGAGACTGAATCACCGGATTAATGAATCAACATTTAATGAGTTTACATAGAGATTAGTTTGGTTACAGTTTGCTACCGTTCGGATACTGCGGGGTCCGGATTATCGGGGTGTGACTGTATATTCTTTCTCTCACTCATTTTGGAAAAAAAAGCAGATTTCTTTGATACGGATATTAAAATTTTATTAAACGTCCCAATAGTTTAATGTGAGTGTGATGTGTAGGCTACATATGGTTACCAAATTAACGGTCGGATAAACACTTAATAGGCTTTATAAGGCTATGATATATAGGCCTATGCCCTTCAAATCATAAACCTGAATTTATAAACAAAGTAGATCAAAGATGTCATGATATATCACATAATAATAAGCAACCCTGGTTTTAAGATAGAAACGTTATTAAACCTGCTTGTTCATAGTTTGGAATATTGACACAGGTGAAAGATCACGAAATGAATTCCTTTAAGGGCAATAAAGTATTATTATTATATCATATGTTATAATATTAAAGTATTGTTCTTAAGGCGTTTATACATTGTTAGGTTTCCATGGTGCATGTGTTATCCAAATGAACCGCGCTTGGAAAACGGAAATGACGCAACTACTGACCCACTGGTCATGTGATCTACATCCGGGTCACTTGTTGGTAAGGACAGGCGAGTTGTGAATACTTGTTTTGCTTTGTCAATAATCAGGGGTTAACCCTGAGACTTTTACCTTTATTTTGGTAAGTATTTGTTTGATATTTACCAATCTAACAATTTAAGAAGGGAAGAATATGGTTGATACGTTACAAATGTTTTAATAATCGTATTTCGAGCTGAATTTTCGAAAAATGCGTCTAATTGCGAACAAGGAAACGTGTTTTCAGCCATTTTTATGACGAAAATAGGATACCGCTTCGAGAGATAAACGTCGATGACTTTGAAATCAGTGGGATGAAGGAGGTCAAATTGACAGTAGAATTTCTATATTTAAACGTGGAAATACAATATTGCTTGATAAGTTGTTTTCTTTGGATGTTTATCAATATCATTAAAGTTTTAAATTCGCGTTCGTCCAAAACCAACCCACGCGTGCATGAGCACGAAGAGCAACTCGTGTTGATATTTTAAAAATGAAACACTCACAAACTAAAAACATATTGTATAATAATTTTTTAGTTGAGATCGACCAAATATTCCATATCTCCAATTATCTCTTGTAAATTATCCAAATAATAAGGTCAATTTATATTAGGACAAAAGCCTTTCTTGTGGCCTCGGAGGCGTATTGGTTCCTTGATGTTTTTCTGTCAGGAAATAGTTTTGTTCTTTGTAATGATTGAGAAAAGGCAAAATTCCTCTTAAATGTTGTGTTCCAGTCAGATTTATCAACATAATAAATCTATCGACTGAAATATGAACAATTCATATAGACATCCAAGCAAATTTTCACAATTCAATTATTGGATAAAATCGCATTATTATCATCCACTGCAATTAAAAAATCTAGTGTCGTTATTGTCCATACCAACGCTTATTCAGTCTCATTGATTAAATATTGACTATACATTCATGTCAATAAACATGAAATTGACACATACAGTTATTGGTAGAATAAGTATTGTATTGTTTTTTGCCTGAAAACAGTAACTATGCATGAGTGAAGCTTAAATGCTACAGTGAAGATAAACAAATTGGATTTGAGTTATTGTTGATGAGTTATTGTACAATACATTGTGTTGACTCTAGCCTCAAGGATGGTTGTGTATGTATCTCAAAATGTGATCATTCATGATTATGGTTGCAGTACTTGTTAGTCTCAAACCTTGGTACATCTTCACATTTGACCGGGCCGTTAATAGCAAATTAGTGGGTGAGCAGAAAGGGCTACTGAAAATAATTATAACTCTAAAAACCACATCTCAAATAGAAGTTGGAGGTGAAGGTGTGAAAAGGAAAAATAACCTCTGGCTGGGTTGTTAAGGATGAAATATGATTTGTTCATTTTGAAGCAAGGCTCTGAAATCGAAATAAAAAACATGAAATTGATAACAAGATGTCTGTAACAGCAGAAACTATTTAAATATTATCAAACCACAAAATTTATTGCATTTTCTAATTGCAACTATTCTAAGTTCCATGCCTTCTGGGGTTCTCTCCATATACTTTTGAAAACTTCATAATATTATGCTCTTCTTGTGTATTTGATGAAATTGATCTGGAATGTTTTTGCTCAACTGTACTTAGAATACATGCTCTGAATTGTTTATTGCTATAAATGGAAATGTAACTTAAAAATGGAAAAAAAAAAAGAAAAGATGTCTGTAACCATAGTGATATTTGAATACCCCTCTGTTTTTAGTATGTCCATGCATTTGTTTATAACACTAAGAAAGGATAGTTTTGGTAAAGACGTGAGCAAATAGTTTTATTGAAAAGTATCTTTATCAGAATTTTAAACCTCTTCTACAGTACTAGCAAAAGATGGTTTATATTTATTCTTACTATTTCAGTTTACCATACTTATGTCTGTGCTGACAATTTGATTGAACAACCCACAACTCAGCTTCAAAATGAGAAAAATGAAGCAGTGGAATACCAGTTTCAAAATGCAATAATTTTCCTGTATGCTTATCTCTTGACACATGACAAATCATATCAACATCATGTGTTGCATTATCAACACCATGTAACATGATTTTAGTGCATCAAAAACTAACTTGAAGGGAAACACGTGGCATAGGGTTTTACATAAATTTTAGCTATCACAATTCTGAATAAGGAATGAGTTTTACAACTTCTTCAATGAAAATTCTCTTGATAATGTTGGTGCTATTTACACCTACACATTACATTCTGGCAATTAAAAAGTTGTTTATCCATAAACTGATTTCCCATTTTGTTTAACCAAATTCCAACTTGCCAAGCAAGGCATTAACTCAAGCCAGTCTCCATCACTCACTGCTTTAAGCCTTACTGCTAAGTGCCAGAATTCATTTTCATACCATTCACAGTTCAAATTATCCTTTGTTTTCTTAAGGTCATTGGAAGCATGTTGCCATCTATACTTATTTCATACTACCGGTAGGCACACTAACAGTAATTGATTGTTAGAGGATACTCTTTGTCTGAAAGTTTCAAATAAGAATTGCTACTGTGAAGGGGTTTTGTGTTGCGATGCAGTGATAAAAAGTTTAGTTGCCCAACATGTGATTTTTGAAATAACAAAGAAATGCTAGTTGCTTAACCTTGAGTGACAGTGCACTTGTTAAAATGATTTAATCTGTGTTACAGGACTGAGGAGAGAGGGTGTGGTGGTGACTCCCCCAGTCTGTCTGTCTGTTTCTCTGTCGGTCCGACGGTAGCGCACAGCCCGCCCGCCGCCCGATATGTCTGATTCGAAGGACGACAAGGGAGATGATGAGAAGGTGTATGGGGGCTGTGAGGGCCCCGACGCTATGTACGTCAAACTCATCTCATCGGACGGACACGAGTTTATTGTGAAAAGAGATCATGCTCTCACATCTGGCACGATCAAGGCTATGTTAAGTGGACCTGGTATGTTATTTCTTTATCCGTTTAGGTTAATCTGCCTTAAGACTTATTGATTGTATGTTATCTGGTAGTTTCATCAGCTGTTCTTGCCTGGATCACCTCCTGATTTTGGTGGATAAGAATTTGTAATTCACCTACCCTCTTGGCTTGATTTCTATTAAAATTTTGAAAAGTAGGATGCTTTTATCATTTCAAAGGGTCCCATCAAGTAAGCAAATGCCCAACTTACACTCTGATGACCTAGGATATACAATATCTGGTGGCACATCAAGTTCAACTGGATTTTTATTGTCAACTTTAGTTGGCAATTTTGGTTAGGCTTACAGCCATCAATAAGTCAATCTAATATAAGAATGGAGCCTTAGAGAAATGGCCAATTATATTAAAATCATGACTTCCTTTTCACACTTTTTAACTACAGTCTGTGTGTTAGACTAAAAGTTGCAGAGCATTAGAATATAGGCATCGTGTGTCATACTTTCATCATGGTGAAGCTCGTTATCAGTTTGGACACACGATAGTACACAATAGGACACTATACCTGAACTCAACTAAAAATACATTTGTAATTGGGCCTAGTCTAGGCATTAAAGGGGCAGTAGCATGTTTTTCGAAAGATTTATTTTATCAAGTAAAAACCACTGGCGCTCAATTTTGTATGAAGACTTTTTTATCATTTGAGGTAGGAAATTTATTCTCATAGCTTAACTGATCATGGTACATTCATTATAAAATTGCTTCTTTGAAAATTCAATTTCAAGGTATCTTGAGAGCACTTTATCTTTAAAAAAAAATTGCTTTTGCACCTTTTAAGTTTGGTATGTAAGCACTTAATGATGAAATTAACCAAATATTGTAACCTTGATGTGGTTTAGTATTTGGTTTGCAAGCTCTTTGGTCAGTGATTTGCCATGATTTTTTTGTACATAAAAAACGGAAAACAGTCGGAAAGTTTTGGTTTCTGAAATACAATTCGTCTGTACCATAGAATACAGAGTGAACTCACTGATTGGCTGATTTGAATTATAAAGCAAACCTGACTGCTCGCGTAACGGAGCCTTGTGAGATATTCATGCGTAATGTAGTGGAGCATTTTGATTTCATCTTAATGAGATTGTGACAACCTCAATATATTGTAAAAAATCTAATTTGTTTTGTTTCTTTTCCAGGTCAGTTTTCAGAAAATGAGACAAATGAGATTAATTTTAGAGAAATACCGTAAGTATATCTTCCTTTCTCTTGCTTCTTGTCAATCTTCTATCTACAACTTCAATCCCAGGGTGATTAGGACTATATTGTCTTGTTTCTTGACTCTTCTAGGCCTTTAGCTCATGGTTCTTAAAATCTTCAAAGTGACTTGCTGATGACATTTGTTGATTAAACCTCCAACTATACTGATTAATTATTAAGATGCCTTTCCGTTGGATGTTTGTCTTTTCTTGACAAATACCATGTGTCTCTCATTGAGTGAGGTAGAAAAGTTATATGGTCATGAGTGGCAAAGCCATAAGTGATAATGTGAAATTTTTCTGCCTCACGAGATGAGATAAAGATAGTATATATAGCAAAGAAAGAAAAAGTTTGTTTATTTAATGATTCAATTGTTATATAATTACCAAAATCAAAGGGCATTTATGTTGAGACATGCTCAATAAAGAGCCTGTCCCAAAAGCAACAACATAACGTCATAAGCATCCCATTTGGTAGAGCATTGTTTGATTACATCAGGTCATTGTTGTTTTCAGTCACACAAGACCGATGGCACATTCAATATCATTTTCACTTGTGACTGATAACATGGTTTATTTTCATTGATAGATCTCATTACTTCAACAGCAGTCATGTAACAAAGTATATGTGCCCTATCCGACCTGTCTTATTATGGGCTGGGCAATGTAACACTTAAACATGTAATTACTTTCTTGCTTCTTTGTTTTCCTGCTATATACACCCTCACTGTACATGTATAGTGGGCAGAACATACTGAAATGGTTGTGCACTACTATATCTGGGAATTGTTTCTTGAGTAGGCCAAGTAAAGGAGACCTGTTATTTGAATTATAACATTCATTATAGTTGTCATGAGTGTAATATGCATGTGCCTTTTGGTTTTCAACTTATTGCTCTAATATTTGGATTTATATTGTTAACCTTCCCATAGAAATGCAACTTTCAGTTTTGTTTCTTCAACGTAATTTTAAATATAAACATTACCCCGAGTTTGATGAAACTGTATTTTGAACAATCCTGTTATAAGGGTTGCATTTATTACCAATGATTAAAATGATTAGTTTAGCTAAAGATAATGGAAGTTTTTTAGAATATTTTTATAGTCGTCCAAAGAATTAACAAGGCAATGGCTATTGGGCAGGAAATACCTGCCTTCACTTCATTTTGGTCAGAAGAAAATTAGTGGAATGTTGAATGTTAAGTTCAGACAAAGCACCTAATGGGATTTCTAGTTGTGGATTGGTGAATCTGTTGTCCATTGTTTTTTGAGCCATGATTTAACACCCATTAAGTTGAAATCTATTTTACTTATAAACTCCTGATCTAATAGGGATTATTCACTGTAGACTTGTTGTTGTAATGCAAAATGTGTTGTCTTTAATTTGTGTATATATCTCCTTCCTGGAACAAGGCCATTAGGGTCCAAACAATTTGCATCTTTATCATTGTTTGCGTTATACTGACCAAAGTTTCTCTGTTTCAGGTCACATGTACTGCAGAAAGTGTGCATGTACTTCACATATAAAGTGCGCTACACCAACAGTTCGACAGAGATCCCAGAGTTCCCAATAGCACCGGAAATAGCCCTTGAGCTTCTTATGGCTGCCAATTTCCTTGACTGTTGAACTTTTGTTTTCCATAGATAATTGCCATTTTCAACAATTCTTTGATAATCATTATATATATTAATTATTCTCATTGTACTAGAGATACAACTACTCGATGGATGTTTAAATGGAAGGTGTTTTAGTTTCATTACATGTATGGCTTTCACCAGCTCCCGTTACGAGCCCATATGCAACATGCTTGCTTCTCCATACACCGAGTCTAACAGAAGAGGGAGCCAGCGCACTCATTAACACGGAGATGATAAACTGAATATTCAAGCATTTCTATTGCTTTGGTGACCAGAGAGAAGGCGTTGAGGAAAAAAAGAGACAATTAGTTACTGCCATGTTACTGCGCCTTAGCTGTTTGTTAAAGTACCTCATTAATATATTGCTAATGATACAATAATACAAGATATATACCAGTAATATTCTAGGAAATAGTCCCTCTTGTATGTATATTCAATGATGCATTTTGAAGCTATTACAGATGTTTTTAAAAGTATCTTCTTTTGTTCCTGTTGTGAAACCATCATTTTGAATATGTTGCTCATGGTAGAAAAAAAAAAGAAATCTGTTTTTATACATGTAAGAAAGTTGAACAGCATTGTCGATGTTACTAATTTTGTGAGTGTAGATTTCTGGTTAGTGGTACAAAGATGTTATATTTTGTTCCTTAAATTAACGGCCTAACACCTTTTTGCCACTTCATAATTCACTTCCTGATATAAAATTGATTTTGTTTGTACATTTGAGCCTTTTGTTACTTGATCTTTTTATAACCCAGATAAGAGGTGGCATCCAACCTCGACCAGTCCTGATTAGGGTGATCAGGGTGAAGCTTGGAGAGTTGAGCTTGTTAACAAAAGTGGTACATTTACAAACTTTAGAGTGTCTTAATAAATATGTCCTGACCGTGTTGTCTTACCTGCTCTCATCGTTCTCTCTTTGGTTCTCATTATTCATAAGTTTCTTCAGTATGTTGCATCTTTTATCCAGGCATGGCATTTTTATGTTTTTATTGTAGTCACTGAATATCTGTGTGGGATAGTTAACCATTAATGTTCGCATTTGGAGGCTTTCAAAATCGTTGACATTTATTTTTACACATGCAATGGTTACAAGGAGAGTTGTTTATTAAACAGAAATTTCAAAATATTTAATAGATTTATAGTTTAGGTCATTAAGTCATATGTTATCTTTTTGGAATTACAGGCTTGGGGTAACAAATTGTATGTGACATAAACTAAGTCTGGTGTGAATCCGTTTCAGCCCTAAGAAACCAGACACAATTACATTTACAAGCCTGAAATGCCTGATTTCAGGCTTGTAGTGGTGACAGGGTTAACAATGCAACAATTCAAGTGTCTGTATCAGATTAAGCAATAGGATGTAGAACCTTTCTAGTTGCTAGAGAATATCAGTCTCTTGTCCAATTAACTTCAAGTCAAATGATTGCTGTGTGTAATTAAATAAATGTAAATAAAGTGTGAAGTTTAAGGGATGTCAATTTATGTTTTAGCATGGAATGTTAGTTTTCCTAAGTTTTTTTTCCTTTTCCTTTTGACTCTGCTTTTATAAATTCTTTATCAAAATACAAAACAGTTACATTCCTAAGGGTAGGAATGAATAAAGCATTCGCTACAAAATGGGTAAATGTTAATGATAATTGATTCAACCAGTTTTTACGAATATTAACAACATAAATTCTTCTGAATATGTTAATTACTAAACACCAAAAGAAATGCAAATCAAGGTGGTATAGGAAAGAACATACATTTTCTTCAAGCAACAGTTCTTTGTTCTGGTTACATTCATTTGAAATAATTAAACCCATTTACAACTGAAAAATAGCAGCCATCCATAAGAACAAATATTACCCATATGAAAAGTTGACTATTTTGCGTTTCTTTTGGTGTTCACTATACTTGTCAGTGTATATATGATAATGGTGATGTCGGTCCACCAAAAAATAGAACCTACAATGTTTAGAGTGGTAGCAACAAGTGATGATGATAAACCGATCAAAATGGCTGCCCAAATGATTATTGACATCAAAAAAGATGCTTGAGCCTCAAAACATTGTTAAACCATTTTACGGGGCATGGAGCTCAACTTCATTCTGTTAAGCTGCAAGCGACCGAAATAAGCAATCCGATTGCTGAGATGTATTTATAGATGTCAATTCTTAATTTGCAAATGGATTTGTAAAGTTTCCGAAAAACTCGCGTAATTAACAATAATCACGTTTGAGTAAAAACACCTACAGTATATGTAAGTTCAATACTTACATAACATTCTTTCAAGGAAAGATAACTCTGAACTGAAAAAAAATCATTTCTAGCAATCTTTTATATAGACTAAAGAGAAAATATTGGTTATTCATAAACAAATAGCATTTCATCCAACCCAAATGCAATCCCCTTTCTTTGAAAATAATAAAAAATCAAAAGCTTGATCAGTCAACAGAACACCTCTGAACATGAAATGCCTTTTTCAATCACCTTACACAAATTTATAACCCAACATAGAAGTGTGGCAAAACAGTGCTTGTTTCCAAATCAACCTAGCTTGCACTTTTGCAGATTAGGGTTATTTTGAACTCAACTCAATGGATTCAGTTTTACATGGACACATTGCTTTTGTTTTTTACCTTGTTTCATGATCATGATGTACAACTGGGAAAAGTTTTCTCAGAAATGAGTTCTCAAGATGAAAGAAGTTTTGGTAGTTCAGATTATTTTGTTTCCAAAGCAAATTGCTAAGTATTATTTTTGACACAGTTGTTGCCCTGGAATCTGTTATTGAAACATGAGCAGTTTACTGGTACATGATAATCCAATGAGAAGTTTGCTAAGAAATTATTTCATCTAGGTGAATGAAATTTTGTTTATAGGTTCCCCTGATGATACGCTTGATTAGGTTTGAAAGATAATTCTCATTTGATATTTTTTTTAGATAAAAGTCCTTGAATATGTAGGTCATCTGTAGTCCTGAATGAAATTTAAGATGCTGGAAAACCTGAAATATGTCATAATGGATAGCTAAAGCAAGTCTTAAATTTCTAAATAGTGTAAAATCTCTGGGATATGAATTCAATTATTATGAAAAAAACAAGTCCTTTATATCAGTATGAGTAATTTGCTTCTTTCAAAATGCAATATACCCGTGGTAAAACTTTCTATATTTAATACTGATCAAAAACTTCTTGTACACAAATAAATACAAAAATTTACAAATCTACATTCACCCAAGCCAATGTACAACAATATCTCAAACTTATAGTAATTTCTATTGCACTCAATTATGTTTTATGTTCTTGTTCATCGCTGCAAGATGTTGTGGACCTCCCCACGTTGTCCTGAATATCTCGCGCTCCTGTTCATGAGCACCGTACAAGGAGTTGTCACTTGCTGCTATCACAACTTTCTTCACAGCCCTCAAAACATTGGCATTCGCACGGCAGTACTGGCTCAACACAAGAGTCTTTGCATCTTCCAGAACAGAGTCTATCTCTGGAAGTATATGATCAACAAACCCCAAGTCTTTAGCACCACAAGCATCTAGAACTGTCCCGGAACACAGCAAGCTTAATGCTTTAGAACTACCCAATATCTTAACCAGCTTGGCTCCTCCTCCCCACCCCGGTGTCACCCCCATTCGACACTGAACAAAACCCAGCTTGGCTGATGTGGTCATCAACCTGAAATCACAAGAGGCAGTCAACTCTGCACCCCCTCCCAGTGCTCTCCCTTGGATGAGGGCAAAGGTAATCAAGGGTAGGTTAGAGAAGCGGTTCATTGTGTGCTGCATAAAGTAGCACATGTCATTGCCTTGTTCCGGTTCAGCGGTCGCTTTTACAAAGGAAAGATCTCCTCCTGAACAAAATGTATTTCCTGCTCCTTTCAGGATGACCCCTTTCCCGTCCGACCATGACTCAAGCTCTGTAACTCTGTCAGCAAGTTCCACCATCATGTTGCCTGCACATGTAAATTTAATGGTCAAAAGTAGTAAGTCCTTTTTTATTCTTTTTGATTTCAAGATTAAACTTTCCTCTCAAAAATCAGAAATAATTAATAGTTTATAAATAATTTCAAAAAATTATCATAAGTTCATACTGAAATTTAAAAAATAACAAAAGTGAAACATCTGAGACTCATGAAGGAATTGGCACCTGACATAGCATTCATCTTGTCCACATGGTTCAGGGTCAAAACCGCCAAACCCGACAAACTGTCAAGGTGAAGGTCAACACTGCCTCCTTGGAACTGCTGGAGATGAACACAGATCTTGTCCAGGCTCGGAGCGCAGGATGTGGAGATACTGACATGGCGAGGTCTAGCTGTAATGTAGCATGACAAGGGGGCCATTTTAAATGCTTTTGATAACTTATGGAATTTTGAATTGGCCATTTTCTTTTGTAGCAATAGTAAATGTCTAATTTCAATGGGCCACTTTTTCATCCAATGTGCAAAATGTCCTGTGGTTCCTACCTTTCCCAATCCCTGTATATGTATTAGATATACCCACACTTCCCGAGGTGCATCGCTCAATACACCCCCTGTTTGAATCGTGGGTCTCTGAGGCGTAGCGTAGCGAAGCCGAGGAACCACGATTCAAACAGGAGGTGTATTGAGTGATGCACCTCGGGAAGTGTGGGTATATCTGACTTATACCCCACGCCAGTCGAGTTATATATATATACATAGGCTTATATAGGGGAAAATAACAACATATAAATAACACAACAGAAAATACCACCGTTTGTATCAAACCTCAGTAGCTTAGTCGGCGGAGTCGTTGCCCTGCATCAATAAGGTCACAGGTTCGACTCCCTCCGTCGTTTATAATTCTCAAAAATATATTGTTCGAAATTTTACAAGTCCCTTTGTTTGTCAAAGTTGAAGATCGCTTCACCTGACTAAGTTTAGATGTACAAAAAAGAGTAGGTGTATTAGAAAAGTGTAGGTGTATTGGAGAGGTGTATCGGTCAATACACCTACAGAGTGAACAAAGGAAACCATAGCAACGAGACCGGAAGTGGGGTATAAGATAACTATATACCACATACATACCACATAACCTCTGACACAATTGGGTCATATTTCACTTTTCTCTTATGAAAAATAATAAATTTACTGTTGAACCTTTTTACCATGGTCTCTTAATCACACTTACTTGTGGAGGTTCAAATTACAGTCTGATTAAAATAGACCGTGTTCTTAGGAATAAAAGTTTGATCATATTGACTAAATTGAGATTCAAACTTTTGTCTGACCACAACCATACATGCCAAATATTCTGTTATACACTCAGCTATCCAATCACAATGCCTCCGACTAAATCATTCGGTATGTGTATCTGGGGACAAGTAACTCCCATGAATCATTAGTTAACTTGATCACTGCCAGCCTACTTTTAAACATGATGATGTGATTTCCACTTAAGACTAGGTTTTGTCTGCACTAAACTTATGCCACAACATGGTTGATTTTAATCAGACTGGTTCAAAATAACATAAGCAATGTGATCCTTCTTCTGACAGATCATAAGACAGATATTAGCAGTAGAACATGAACACCTGGGTGGTATTCTCTAGTGGCATTTAATCCTGAACTTCTCACTGAGACACCGTGAACCCGTCTAAGGAAACTGCTGAGCTTGTAAGAAAATTTTTCTCTAATCCAATATCACTTCCCCTGCATGACCCCTGGTTACTCCCTATGTGTCTACACAATGGGTGGTCCCTGCATGGAGAAGAGCCATCTCTTAGCGGATGCTGCTAAGCATGATGGGACGATAAAAGGCTAGGCCTTCTGTATTTGAAGTATTCAATCCATATTTTTGGCTGATACGTAAATCTTCCAAGGACATGTCTGATAAAGCATATAACTAAACTGTCACAACTTGTGCTATTGTCCATCACTGGCTGCTTTGCATCAGTTGCATGTAACCCTCTTGCCCCTCATCATTGAAATTTTTTTATCTTCAGACTTAAGTAGGCCTTCAAGTCCATGTTCAGTACATTGAAGAGCTGGCATATAAAGTTGACAAGTTGCAGCAAGGCCTTTATTAGCCAGTGGTGGAATCCTGGCTCAAACTAAGCCTTGCATGACACTTTAACTAAAATGTTGAGATATACTAACATATATGGAAAAAAGCTCTTACTTGAACTGAAAAAAACTTGTCTGAGAAATCTGTGCAGCATCTTAGGCGGCTGATCTTGACCTCACCAAATTGGTACTGCAGCCCAGCTGATCTGTAATCTCTAAAACATCAAGTTTATGAAAATACTGTGTAAAAAAGCAAGATTTTAAAAATATCGCATGATGAGGTTAAAAATATTCCTACTGGATTCTGCTAGCTGGACAACCCTTTGGCTGAATGGCTAGAGTGTCTGACTTTCACTTCGGAGGTCCTGGGTTTGAATCCCCTTTGAAGTTGAAATTTGTACTTTTAGTCCTGCTTAATTTGCACAAAGTTTCGGAAAGAATATATAATTATATATTTCTCAAGACCATTACTAGTGGCGTGTACTGATTTTATATTAATTAGGAAATGAAAAAGGGCATTAGGGGTCAAGGCGATAGATATCATACTATTATATTTTATAAAAAGTTCATAGACATTTCTTTTGATCATTCAGTAATTGATTCCATGGTTAATTTTTAACCCAAATATACTCTTTAGAATACTGACTAAATCAAGTTGAGAATCTGATAAATTTTCTGAAGTAAAAACTAAAGTTCAAAGGTCAAAATTAAAGTGAATACAAGCTGCCATTGCAAATGCTAATAACATAGGTCATAACAGAATATTTTACCTTAACACAAAGTTCTTGTCGTAAGCATCTATCTAATGATCATAATATACAGGCCTATATTTTAAGTAAACATTACAAGTTTAAGCTGATGTCGATTGAACAATCATACGTCCAGTGGTCCAAGGGACGTAACTCTAATCGTCAAGGTTTTTGGGTTTTTTCTGAGATTTATTTAGAAGTAACCCCGTGTTTGGTTCAAATCTTCTTGTCTCGTGTTAAGTTTTCCCGAACTTTTATTGAATTCATCAATCACTGAGATCTAAAAAATTAATTCATATTCACAAATCTGTATCTCTATATCAGTTTAACTCTCTCCATGCAGCAGGTAAATAGATAAACAAAATATGTTATACGTCAAAGTATGCATCTTCCGCACGCATCGGGCGAGATATGCATTTACAAGAAATTCATATTCACGTGAATTTCTTGTAAATGCATATCTCGCCCGATGCGTGCGGAAGATGCAAAGTATGTATCCCTTATCTTAAATTTATTCTTGATGATAACAAATAGCACATACCTCGTTCACCAAAAGTTCTGAAAAGAAATAATTTTTTAGTCCCTCAGTAGCTTAAAAGGGCATCATTATCCGCTGCCAATATAATAATGATTGCAACGACGTATTTACACGTGGTCGCAGAATGTGAGTAAAATCCTATTGCGAATAAGAAGCGTTAATAAAATCTTCTATTCATCAACTTGTAAACGATATCACGTTAAGAGTAGATAGTATGGTGGAATGAGTGAGTGAGTTGTTGTTTAACGCCGCTTTGGCAATATTACAGCCATAACGGCGTTATGGTGGAATGAACATTACTAATTGTATATGTGCACGCATATTTTACAGCCTTGCTTTACTTTTAAGGGAATCATGATTTTCGTTGAATATCAAGTTATAGAATGACCAATTAAAACCGACAATTCATACGTAATATTTACATGTACTCTTCAATACTTAAACGCTTAAACTTCGAATGTACAAAACACTAAATTTCTAGTGTGTTAAAAATGAATGACTACTAAGACCTTAATATCTTATCATTTACATGTAAATGAAATTAATGTGTTAAAGTACACTTCGCCTATTGTCACTGTAGTCATACAGATTTAAATGACCATTTGTTCTAATCCCAATTAATTCCTCTATCATTTATCACGTTTAATATTCAAGTATTTGAGCATTCCTGAAATTAATTCTCCGTAGGTAAAGCATTGAATAGCATATATATAGATAACCACGATCCATATGTAAATCAACATTTACAGACTTATATGAAAAGACGTCAACAGCAATGTCATTGTGCAGAAATCCTAAATCTACTTATTCTCCATAACTAAACGGACACCATACAAGTAAGTTTCATTATTCAAAATGCCACAAATGTCGCCCTGGGGTCAACAAGCTTTTGAAACTCTTCACAGCTAGGCAAGCCTGTAGAGGATGTATCCCGGTCTGCAAACCCTTAACGCAGTGTCTATATAGTGCCTCAGTATTTTGATTCCTTCACTGAGAATTTCATTTTGATACATGAAGCATGTGTATATTGACATAAGCGCTGAAGCACAACATTTCCCAGGCATGTTGCTATATACACGACCATAGATCCCTCCTCGATGTAAACACAGTCTGCTTTTGATTAAAGTAGCTGGGAGATTTAATCTAACTTACGCGTTCAGCTATTTAAAAAAAATTTGTAATGAAATGGAACACTTTGTAGATGTTGTAAGTGTGTGCATGTTCAAACAACAGGAATTTTAATCATCGTTCAATGAGTTCCGTGCTGATAGGTGCAGTTTAGAATATAGTTAATCATTGCAATATGAGTTCAGTTTTTAACCGACAATTCACTAAACAGCATTATCAATCGAATACTGACAAGTTGCAAGCTTCTGAATTAAATGCTATTTAGATAGTAACAAATTCTAACATTTGTATATTGGACCACACTATGAAGATTCCCTTACGAGATTCGAACCCAGACATGCAGACTGAGAGTGGGGCCCTTATATTATCGCTTGCAAACAGTATGATCCCTCACAAATACACGTTTACAATGTTATATACATTACTGATTCACAGTCAGGATTCAAACATCCCATAGCACACCCCCACATGACATATTCTCGGATGTGGTATTACATTAACTTCTATATATAGCGAGCGTGTGTTGCCAATTAAGTGACAATTTGTCAGGGTGTACAAACGTAATGAATTAATGCATAGCAAATTAGAAACATGTGTCAGATGAATTAAATGGGTCAGGAATACTATTACTTTTGATGCTTTCATTATGGCGTTGTAGTTTTCTATTACATTCAACAAACAATAATGGAGTATAAATTTCAAAATTTGCAAATTTATTTAGTAATTGAATGGAAAAAATATGGTTTTGCAAGTTCATGACATTAAGAGAAAGGTTTCACAATTTTACGGGATGTTATGGCATATTTTCTAATGCAGGAGGAATGGTATATGCTTGGTGCAGTATGATGGAACTTATAGGGTTTGTCAAGTGTTCGACGATCTAAATTTCTTTGCTCCACAACTGAAGAATACGTTTATGAAATAAACATTTTATTTAATTTGTTTACACTTAAACAGTGATACATTAACCATTTCAGTGTGTTACGTGTGAATTTAGAATATGAAAAAGTCCCCAGTAAAATGATCAAAATGACAAACAATTTTATAATGATAACAATTAAATCAATAATTAACAAAACATCTAAAGTAACAATATAGATTAATATAAATAGGTAATGCAATATCAAATGAGTCACAATAGGCTAAAACATATATTCACCAAAGTCGTTGGTCAAACAGCAGTTGACAAGACGAGTCTTGGCTGGAAAATCCCTAAAAGTGGAAAACAATGGCGCAGCAGAATGATCAATAAGTCAAAGGCGGAGAACCAGGAGCTCAAGGTGTGAATCATTTCTTTCCAACAGCTACCCTTTATATATATAGACTAATTGGCTTCCATATCTTTCCATTTATAGAAATATATCAAAGCAGTCAAGAAACTCATATAAAGGACGGAACCAGTTTCACGGTGTAAGGAAATCTAAACTTACTTGAGACCCGTTTATACAGCAGTATGATAAAACAATATGACAACCAAGCCAATAAAGTAAAAGAGAAGTAGTGAGTGAATAAAACGGTTTATTTGCAGACTAATCAAGACGATAAAAGGGTACGAGAACTGATACCCGTAAATGTATCAGTAAGAGCCAACAGCTGATCAGGGAAGTCAACTACCCGTGATAAAACAATTGACAAACACTCTAGTGTAATGCAAACTCAGACCTTGAAACAACTGGACAAGGCAACTTGCTATCTTAACGTGAGTACATGACTCAGAACAGATCAACAATGGCTTGACATAACAGGGGACTTGCGGGGCGGATGGACGGATAGGGAATTAAAATGGATGTATTAACAACAAGTAAACATATGGTAGGATCCCAGGAGATCACTACTTGAGTGACTAAATAAATAAGAATACTAGATAGGAATAATAGAGCTTATTAATATAAAGGGATGGGGATTGTAAGGTTAAACTGTACTCCAAAAAGGTACAGAGAAACAAAGGAATATTAACCTCATCAATGCAACATCAATTGTCAAAAAGAGTATAAGTCCGCCCGTCATAGTCATAGTCTGCAAAAAAGATGAAAAATGTTACATGAATGGAATGGAACATGAAATGCATGATATGTACTTTCAATATATACAATTATTTATGAAATTTTATAAAAGTACATTTGATGAGAGACGCGAGAAAGGAGGCGTGTAAATCACCCAGATATGAATCATTCTAGACTAAGCTAGTCAACATAATCAAAACAAGTGTGCGACAAATTTAACAGTGCAACAATGTTACACAATGTTTAATTAATAAACAATCATATTCTAATAAAAGTGTTTAAATGAAAATGAAATAGAAATAAAATATCAACTCTTGATGCGTGAGAACAGGGGCCTTGTGACATCATGTAGAACTCGCATAATAGGCGTATACCGAAATTGGCATCTATGTCAAACTTTGCCTCCCTAAAATAAAGAAGGTGTATGTCAATAAATATTGCATTTATCACCCTTCTTCACACTACATGTACCTTCGAGAATGCCCATAAAAGAAACCCCAAGGCTGTTCTTAATAATATCTTAACCATACATTCTTTCCCAAAACAAGGTATTCACTCATGCAATTCTAGTTTTAGAAGCACAACTGAAATTCTTCTAAGCTTTTTTCAGAAAAATTAAATGACACAGTATATTAAGATTATTATTTCCAGAGACTGAGTGTAAGCCTAATGAAAAGCCTCTTCTCTTCGTCTTACACATATTTCACATACACAACGTGTTGTTATTGGTGTTACGTGCACAAGACATGCTTCATATATCCGACATATGGAACTGGCAATTTTAGAAAATTTACAAACACTCCAAAAATGATTCGGCACGTCTGTGAACAGGCCAGAACTTTCGACGGGCACCTGCCGTGATACTGAGGCATGAATACTGTACTAGATTATGCACCAACTTGAAAAAAACACCATCAAATAATTTCATATTTGAGAATACTACTGGTGACAGCTTCCGTGCTGTCAACTAACAAGATATGACATGCATGTACAATTGTGATCCTGGCGACATTTTTCATCTGAACAATGCGGAACTTGCTTCGTAATCTTATCAAACATGTTCTGCATTTTATAAATTTGAAAACTTTTAATTGAAAACCTGCTATTCCTTAGGGGTGATTCACTGTGTAGAAAAACATGCCTAACCGAGTTGTGGTTAATCAACCAAGGTATGTATGTATGTATGTATGTATGTATGTATGTATGTATGTATGTATGTGTGTGTGTGTATGTATGTATGTATGTATGTATGTATGTATGTATGTATGTATGTATGTATGTATGTTTGTGTGTGTATTTGTGCGTGTTAGTATGTATGAGTATGTATGTATGTACATATGTAGGTGTGTGCGTGCGTGCGTATGTATGTATGTATAGTATGTACATGCATAGAGTTACTTCATTAAACGGCCTGAAGAAGCAGGTACATACTTTTGCAAGTTTCTTCTTAGCTCTAAATCCTTACCATTTTTACGTTAAGTATATCAGTTGTATCTGTTTGTCTCACTTACTATTGGTTAGATTGTTGAGAATGAGATGGTGAATGCAACAATACAATTACCCAAGGGAGATCAAATGGAATAGATGGCGTCTTGTACATAGTTGCATTGCAAACCAGACAGAATTAAATGCACGTTGGGGAAGGAGTATAAAATGCACATGGATTGAAGACAAAAGCATGCCTGCGTTTTTCTAGATGCAATAAGTGCACCGTCTCCTTCCGCACGTGCTTCTGATTACACGTGATATTTAAACGCATGGTCGTGTGCAGGATAGTGATATTTTACTGATATTTTACTGTGTATATAATTGTAGTTGATGACTCCCAGAGAGGAGGAAGAGTAAATGTGCTATTGTATTGCAGGAAACCGTCGCGATAAGGAGCTTCGTGGCTGTTGGGCGCATCTACCGGTAAAGGTTATCTTGAAGGTGTCGGTTTAGAGGGTAGACGATGTTGAGGAGCTCTAGTCCAACAAACACGCACAGGTATAAACGATGCAACACGTAATTGACATTGAAGCAGACATGTGCAAGGGGAATTGAACATACAATTCATTGGCTCGGCACGTCTTATCTAAAACTGGATGCTTTTTTATCACTCAGTTCCAGTGAGTATTTGCCACCCGTTTACTTCAAGAGTATTGATAAGAAGTCGTTTGGTATTATGCAAGGAAAGATATCCTGAATATACTCTATGTGATGTCTCCTGAGTCACAGTATTATTATTATTATTATTAACAACATCCAGTATTTTTTCGCAGTCGATGCTTTTAGGATTTATGATATCATATATATACATATGTATATATATACATATATATATATGATTAAATATAACATACTTCACATGGTCACTTTAATCTGATACTAGCATTTCGTCAATAGCATTGACTCATCAGAGATGAAACGATATGATCGTTAACACCGCATTACAAGCGTACATATATATATATATATATATGTGTGTGTAGAATACAGATTTATTAAATATAATGTCGAGATGACAACCCCACCCACGCATCGTACCATAACTGCCTGACGCTCTTCACTTTCCCCGAATATCTAGTTCAGTCACATAAAATAACAATTTGTATTTTGACATTTAATGGTTCAATATAAATAAAAATTGAATATCAGATATATTCCTTACGTGACATATTCACTCAATTTGTAGCCATGTCAATTACTTACATTATTTATTATTTATTACTTATGAGGCTACCAGCCCTTGTGGCCTACATCGGAGTAGCTTGCATCATAAATCAATATTTCAATCCCAAAAAAAAAATTAGTACAAAAGAGGATTGTAGATTACATTATATTTCAGATATAGTGTCACTGATCTTTAAAACACAAAGCTGTCGTACACCATAGATTAGAATAACAGGAAGAAAATACAAAGAAATATATTATCAGTATCAAGAAAACCAGTTTCTTTACATCATGCATGGTATGCTACTGAAAACTTTAACAGAGCAACATTATAGTTATTGACAGCAGAGCAACCGACAGAGAGGTCAACAGCCAATAGTCAACCAATAAAACCTATTTAAAATATAAGGACATGCGTATGTTAACTGCAGCACAGAGAATAATTTAAAATGGAACTTCCGTGTATAGGCATAACTCCAAAGATAATCTCAAAAACGTTTCTGAAAACTGATTAAAGATTCCATTGTTATTCACAATGCAGGATCATCTTTTTATCAAACCATGTGGATACATGTTGTAAATGCGATATCAACTTTATACAATACCGTGTGAGCTTTATAGCATGCGGTGTGACCTCTATAGCATGCAGTGTGAGCTCTATAGCATGCAGTGTGAGCTCTATAGCATGCAGTGTGAGCTTTATAGCATGCAGTGTGAGCTTTATAGCATGGAGTGCGAGCTTTATAGCATGCAGTAGGTACTCAAGCTGTCATGTCTAGATCTTTATTTACGTCATCGTTATGCAAACACCAGGTACAGAGACAAGCGGGTTACCCCTTAGTGTGTGGTCTGTTCTCTACTCACCGTGCATGTAGTCAAAAAGAATATATATTGTGGCAAGCGCACCTTACTTATGCAACCTTGCATTAGTTGAAATATATTGCAAATATTGGGCGTTATGAAATTTTAGAATGTCTTAGCGTATGAAATGCGATACTGAATGCATTCTTTTGAAAGCATATAAAAGAAAGCTACAGTGTTTTAAAAATTCATCAAGGACAGTTTATTGAGTCAATGATTTTGAGGTTGAAATTGTGGCAAGCGAATCTTTATAATATGTTCTTACAAAAAAAGGTGAAACTGAAAGTTTTCTATAATTGACACAAAGTTATTGTAGAGATATGAAAGAGGAGTTTCAATCAGGTTTGCAAGGCTATTTTAAAGAGTAAGGATGGGTAACGCTCCCATGTCCCATGTTGGTTCTGTTTAGCAATAGTATAGTATAAATATTATTGAGAGATATTGCTCTTTAGAACATCGCCTGAAATGAAATTAGGCCCACATTATTAACATTTTTGTCTTCTTGATGGGGCATTTTGTAGACGTAAACGAATACAAGTTTATAAGAAAAATATTTTCTCAGTAATCACTTATTCTACTCTTTATGTTTAGGCATGTTGAAAAATTAGATACGACAAAACTTGTAGAATGGTTTCTACAAAGAGATGAGGCCATTGTAAGAATTTACATACCGTCACCATTCTAAGCTTTTCAATGAACAAATTTAAAAAAATCTAATTAAGGGCTCTAGCACATATAACAAACACCTGGCGTCTACATCATTTTCCCACCTTGGTAGTTACGTCAGGTATGCATCCGTTGACAGGTATTTCTATTCAAAGATGCAATCAGCTCATTAACCCCCCGCACAATATACGTAACACAAACCCCGGGTATTTAAATACAGCATACCTGGCGTTCTCCAGTTCTTGAGCTATTTATTCCTTCGGATGGAAATAGGTCTTTGTATTTGCATGCTGTACATTTTTAACCGTTTCAACATTTCATTTATTATTATCCATATGGTAAGATACGTGTCATTAGATATGTGCACATCAGTTCCCCTTGTAAAATTTGTCTCAGCACTACGTCTCTGATGCTGTCGATTGTTACGTGGTAAAATACATGTAGTTCATGCCGTCAGCAGCAGATGTAGATGCTGTAGAAGGATGTTGCTGACTATTTTACGACATTTTTTAATGAATAAAATGGGCATCAAGAAATCAAATTATTCGAAAGTGCGATCTATATAGTTCACGAAACACTACAGATTTGTGTGGAACGTTCCCCCTCTCTGGGGAAATGCAAACATCACACACGTTTTGTAAATATGTAAGACACAGTTTCTTGATTTATAATATTTAAAAGTGGTGTTCCCTTTTATGTTTTCAATTTTTAAAGAAAGTATGATATTAGTAATATGATATTATTAAACTTTTGATTTCATTGTTCAGTTGAAATTATGATAATCATCATTGGTGTCGTAATATGATTTTCAAAGGCTTATAAGTTTGTATACTTGCTTCTATTATTCGAAAAACGTTACTTGCTGTTTAGGTCATTGCTGCCTAATTTCTGAAAAACATGAATGTGTTTCACTCTTGTCTTTACTATACTTACTAGGCTATATCTTACGCAACATCCCAACTGGTTCCCTAATGTTCCCAGACTCGTACTAGGATCACGTTCCCCTCCGCGTTGTCTGCTTTCATCCCTTACATTGTACCCCGCACGTCACGCTCATTTGTTCACCTGGGAAACCGTTTTATTATCAAATCACCGGAAATCCTCAAAAAGAATAATTGATATTAATTTTAGGAAATACAAAACCCCGAGACGGTATCAGTTTAACTATAACGCCCTAATTACACACTCCATTCTTCACCCCACAGACGTCCCATTGTTGCCGCAGACTCGGTGTTCCTACGAAGGTCTGTATTTTACATCTCGTGTAGTCGTTTTCTCCCATCGTATTGTTGTTTTTTCAATATGCGACCTCCGTATTGTTGTTTAGACGATGTCAGGTTACATCAGATGTCCGCTCACAACAGTATAGAAATCTACGTGATATATCGGGATCTAAATCTTTTTACATAAACTTTTTTGTCATTTTTTGAGGTGATGGAAAGATAGCAGAACGAAATGCATCTTGGGCTATTGCTAAACACTGACATGTTAACATCGTAGTAGCATCATGGCAAGGCAAATAGTTCATCACTTATATAAATATTTCGTCCATGGTTTGTAACAACTTTCTAAACATTGCGTGTTTCCTCTCCTTCAGTATTGAAGTAGAAATCAACAAATTACTTTCTATCCGCTTTAATACGACTTGTATAACGACATCATTTCGGAAAGATCACATGAAATTTCACACGACGTATTCAGAAATAATAGTCAAGTGATGAATTTCATATGCAAAGAAACCGCAAGACTTAATACATTTATAAAAAATTCTCTGGTGAGAAAGGATAACTTTTATAAAGACGTTGTTAGTCTATTTTCTGTCTTGAATACGAAATATATATTTGTATAACTTTAATAACTTGTATCATTGAAACAAAAGTAGTGACATATTATCAATAAGAGCACTTGCGCACATATAATGTTTGCCTAGTTTGTTTCAGCGCGAGTTACCGTATTCCATCCTTTGTGGTACCGTATAATCTCAAGAAAAGCAGGCCGTCATCTGGCTATTTCTATACAATAAAATTGGTAATAAAGAAAGTACACTCGGAAGTGTGTCGTATGACAAAGTATATGCAAAGTTGTGTATAACACTCGCTCACATTTAATAAAAGTCAAATGACACACTTCTTTGGGTCATAATCTCTTTCAATGAAATGTTGCTCTTGTACCAACAAGATGGTTTATGAGAAAAGTAAACTGAATCGAAAACTGATAATTGATTGCAGGCATCGGACAGAGGCTAAATAAGATCGGTTAATAAAATGGACGACTGTAAAACCCTTTGATCATATTTTAAAGAAGGAAACCAGACCCACGACTTCAATACCACCTTTGAGAGCAAGGTTCTAATGAATACCTTTGGATCACCGCGCATGCTTCACATTTCGTCACTGTTCTACTTCTTCAATAAGACATAATTACATCTTGAACAGATACAAAGCTTCATCATAGCCATGATGACAATGATATAAATGTATTTCAAACCTCTACATAAAGTTTATATTAGACTCGGATATCAATGCTGATTAAAACGTTTAAGTTAAACAAATTAACATGTCAAAGTTGGATATCATTCTAAATGCTCAAAATGTAAAGTTTAGTAACTAAAGGATGTCTTTAGGCCTCTGACACATCTAACGTCATTACTTAAAATTTGAACTGAAAGTTTAGAAAATTAGAATAATTCACCAGTTGCAAACAGCCAAGCGTTACGTATACTGAACGTCACGTTCTATCAGATTAAGGGGAGATAATCTTGACCTGCATGGCTTGACACAGTGTCACATCATTCTTTTATCGCCAAGTCTCTCCTGTAAAAAAATTGCACCATTGTCGCCGGTTTTGACGCTATCTCGTCGTGTTCATAACTTTACTCTCCATTCAGTGTGAATGTAAACACATTTATTTATGCACATTCTTTTTTCGGCATTGTTTGTAGATTTAAATTGACATTAATTCTACTGTCAACATGAATAACGTTTTTGTTGCGTTATGTGAATGAAAGAATGGAGTAGTTTTTAAACGATTTCTATATATAGAGTAGTGGCGTGTCACATTACATTAGATTTCGTAGTTTAAAATCTACATAAAAAATATGCGGAATTTTAATAGTGATCACATGTGTCTTATCATTTTTGCGATCATACTCTCTGGAATAATGCAAATTCTTGTTGATTTTGTTTAGGGTTTACTTCATTGCAGAATTCTAACCCACACCCCTGGAAGAAAGAAGACGCTGAACGGAAGCACTGACTTCCCCAACAGTTTATCAATTCAGTCTTCGAGACTTGGCATTTACATGATAAAGACGCACTCCATGAGTCAAATGTGCCGAACGTCATTGCTGATGTCAATTAATAGATAAGTCATGACTGTTCCTAAAACGTGTCATAAACACAATACATTGGTTAAACAAAGTGGTAGAATATTGATTTCTTTGGTTATTGCAGGGGTCGCGCGAAAACCGGATAGTGTACCGCTGCTGACGCGCGTCTACTACTCGAAAGTTATTTCGGAAACTTAAAATAGACATAGAGGCAGATTGGCATTGATAGTGATTGATATGTTATGTAACCAATATTCATATAAATGATATCGGTATTTATAGAGTATATTTGGCTCTAGTTTTATGTTATTGAAAACTAGTAATTGTTTTAAATTTGATGAAAATGAATATGTAAGATCTTTTCAATTTTAATCATCATATAGGTATTATGACACGTCAAATAAAATGTGGTGAAAGTCACAAAGTGTCCCTTAAATACTATTTACGTTAATCCTTTCAGCCCTAAAACGCAGACACAAATATTTCTGGCCCTTATGAGTTGAAGGGTAAATAGCGACAGGTAACGTTTAACGAGAATAAAATCGAATACGGATTTGGAAAACAGATTTATCTCAAACATATATATATATATGTTTTATTCAATAACGTCATAGGATTACAGAAGTTTCTATAGTTTTGCTACTTGAACAAACTTAAGCGTCGATAGAGTGATCCTGCTAGAAAGAGGTGCTGTAGCTAAAACAAAGCCTTTCCTATTCCACACCTACCTATTCACCATGATTCTACCAGTGGCGGTAACATGAGACTAACTTATCTTACCAAGGAATCCTGACTCGGAACCGAACCCCACCCCAACCTTGGGGTTGTCAAACAAGGTTAACGACGCCCCACCTGTTGCCCCACACAGATAGAGCAAAGGCCACCCTCCCCTCCTCCTCCCTGACAGCATTCCCCACAGGTATATGGACTTAAGACAACAGAGCAACATCTGAATGTCAGATACTTACATACTTACCTTGTGTCTACCTGGAGGGTAGCGTTATTTACGTGTGTAACATTGCTTCCTGTGTATATACAGTCAGGGTCGGATTGCTAGCTTGACTTTCAAAGGTTTTAGATATTATGAATCAATTTTAAGAAACCTTTTTGGTGCCTGTAAATCTCCAGTGTTTTTTTTAATTACATCAGTATTATGCAATACAAACGCCAGCTTTTGCATATTTCATTATTAGAAGCTTCCTCGCGATGGCCCCGAGAACATTCACTTCTAATGTAATTGTTTAAATCTTCAGGATTTACATGAGAATAAATTGATAAAAATATCAGTTTTTTAAATATCAGAAATTTGATTAGCAACAGATTTCTAAGGGCGTCTGCCTGTATAATTGTTGACGGACTATCCATACAGACTCTAATAATATTGCATTATCAATTAACGGTAGTTTCAACCTACTTTAAACCGAAAAAATAACGATAAACAAGACTACTGGGCGGAACACCTCGAAACACCCCTCCCAAGTATTTACTCTGTATACTAGTATACATCGCCATATCATATTTCAACAACATCAAAGGCTTTTCATATGTCTCACTTATACATACTATGAATTTGACAACCTCGTGTTATTTGTTTTTCATTACGCTTAGCAATAGGGGCCGGAGGGCAATGGTCAGACTCCAAGACGCGTATTATCACTGATACTTTATTCGGCCCTCCCAGGTTTTCACAAATAGATAGTTTTCTCTCTCTCTCTCTTAACCGAAATCTCTCTAATCCAACACTCTCTGTAAACTCTTCCAAATAACTAGCCAGTGTAACATTAGGATGATGGTCATAAGTGTAAAACTCAAGAGCTCTCAATACAGCATAAAAAAGAGGAAAATCAAATTTTCAACAGCAGAAAGTGGGGAGGAGAAAAGGAACTTTTCAGAAATTTAGAATCGAGCCAATTTCAACTTGTAATCTAATTTAATGAATGTCGAAGGTGACCAAGGGGCAGTGCAGTCGACCTTTAATAGTATATATATAGACTTATAGATAGTGTGATGTATTATCGCTTTCAGCTGGATAACGCAGATACTAGAATTAATTAATTAATAAATAATGTGATAATATTCATTGAAAATCATTTTTATATAATATTTGAGATAAGATAATTTTTCTTCAAATTGACGACTTTAGTGATATATTTAATATTGAGGTCAAGCTAAATTTACTACGACATCGAAGAACTCAAATCACTCATTCGGTAGACTATAGGACAAATATTCCCCAGTTTATTCTAATTGATAGGAAACTGTTACCAGATTATCTAGTATCTTGTATTTTGAAATATGTGGTTTAACATTTATACTGGTTTTTATCACTTGACATGGAATCGCAAATACCAAATTGTCTACAGAATTGAATACATGTATTTTATATATTACTATACATTTTGGTATAATCTAATCCAATCTTATCTGCACCTTGAAGTTTTTATTCATCTCCAAACGCATTGTCATAAAGATACCCACCAAGATTTTAAAGAAACCATGAACATGAAAGCAAAAGAGAACACCTCTAAATATATTTTATTAGTGTCGGGTTCCATACCTTGAGGCAAGTCTGTTAACCGTTCAATTTTCATTATAAAGAACATCAACACAAAATTAATACGAAATGATGAATATATTCTTAACATTCCCACGTTATGAATTGATATGCCTCAAGGTATATTTTAAGTTTTTGTTGTGTGTTAATTAAAGGCAACAACAATATTTCTGCACGTATAAACGGCTTTAATAAAATACCACCTCGATGAACGGTTCATTAACTTCATCTTAAATGCTTATCAAGTTAGTGTTTACCTGCTAGCTGACCACAGGTTAGAATAATATTGCTTACTATGTCATATTAACGCTACTTACCTTTTTATCGGTAAGTGTTTTACCCTTTGGCCCTTCCGTGACCGAGTTGGATTCTGTTTCGATATGTGATACAAATTTAGCCAATAATACAAGCGACAATGGTCGACAACTGGAACCCTGGGATTGGCAGCGGAGACGGGGTCTGTGCTCCTTTCTTAAGAAGTAACCAAACACCTGGGTTATATATACAGTTGATTGACACATTGCAATCTAATTGAGTATATTTTACAATGTTCAAGATGTAACTGTGTCAGAGTGTCCAAGAACGACATTTGGAAACGAAGACTGCCAAAGTTTTACATATATCTACTGAATGTAAAGGATGGTAATATTTTTGGGGGATTATCTTATTGTGACAAACGTCAACTCACACTTTAACAATCTCCCTGCGAATTATTTTGTCAGACGGAATGAAAAGGGTTTAGTGAGTTTGACAGGGGAATTTGTGTGTCAAATTAATACCCATAATTATTACAAAGACAACCAACTGAAATCCGAAAAAGATTATTACATTGATATAATAATAATTTTCAATTATCAAGATTAAGATAATACTGTTGAATGTCTAAGAATTTAACATGATGGTTGTGAAGACAGAACAAAAGTCTTCTGAAAATGCTTGATCGTCGACTTCAACTGTTTTCTAGTCTTTCATTTTCTACAAAACATGTACCTGTGGATTGTAGTAAATGTCTAAATGTGATTCACGAGCTAGCTAACGCATAGGAATGACAACATCTTAACAGTAATGAGAGAAGGCCGTCAATGAACACATGACAATATTCGGAGTTACAATCCAAGTAACGTAACATAAACGATGATTATCTTATAATATCAATAAAGAAGTTGATCATCCGCGAAATTTGTTCTCCTTCACAATAGGTCTGAATTCATTCAGGGGAGACCGTTCTCTATCAACTCGATGTTTCACAAAGTTTTCAAGTGTCTTGATATTTTTTTCATATCAATACATTTGAAGTTTATAGTGGATTTATTTCAAAATACTTATCTCAAAACGCCGTAGTCCTCATAACATCAAGCCGACAAAAATCCAAACCATTTTGCATACGAGTACACGGATTTCGAAGGTAATCAAGAATGAACATTTTTATTGTTTCTTTCTTTTAACGTTAAACTTGGTATTCGTCGATGGAATGTAAGGTCATGAAAGTGTCGAAACAATTGCCTTGTCGCAGTTGACGCCGCGGAGCTTTTGAAGACCCAAGTTCATTCTTTAATTCTTAAAATATCAAATCCTGTAGGGGACAGAAAAATGACCTCCCTCCATCCGCCTTTGTAAACGGGCAGTATTTTCCGGACCAGAAATAATATATAAGACCTAACTCATTGAAACTTGGTTTATGGAACAAGCATCATGTTAAGTGGTGCCTTTTGGGGTTTTTTAATTTTCCCCTGCATTAATTTTGGGAGTTTCAATGGAAACGTAACTTAGAATTTTGTATCCGGACAAGAACACAAAAACCATAAAGCCTATAATATTGAAACTTGTTATGATGAACATTTATCATGTGAAGTGCTGCCTTTTGAGTCTTTAACTTTTTTTATCATTTGCTATTTCCATGGAAACACACGTCATGTTGCTGTTACCAAGAAAGAACCTTAAAAGTCTTAACGTTAGTCACATGAAGTATAGGATGTTAAACAATTATCATGCGTTGTGGCGCCTTTTGGGTTTTCGACCTCTTTAGAACTGTACCATTGGCTAGTTTCTTGGAAATATAAGTTACATTACGGTTTCCAGGGTAGACCCTTAAAATTTTGATGCTGATCAAAATGAAATAAATGATGCAAAACAATTATACTTAGTAGGATAAATTCATTACCAATGAACTGCTAAGGAGAGTTTTCACCTAAAAATGACTTATTAAGGGTTTATAAACTATTGTTTCATAACTATTGTTCAATATATCTGACATATTTTTCCACTTCGCAGAGATAAGTCCGACTTTGTCAACTTGTCTGTAATGACATTAAAGGCTCAATTGTTAAATACTTTCTATTTTTTGTTTTTTAGCATTGGAAGTATAGGAAAACTTATTCACAATAAAACCATTTAAATACTTTCCACCAAAATACAGTTCTTGCGGTCCTCTCAGAAGAAGAATCTCCGAATTGGTTATGCTATCGCGTCCTTAAAAGGAAACAGAGTATGTTGTTTGAGTCAGATGGTGTTATTTGATCAAGAAGTAGTGGTTGTGTTTGAAAATTAGCATATGTATTCAGTTAAGTTGATGACGATGAACAGGTTAAAGTCGAGATTTGTAATTGAAAACCGGACAATGGCGCACGCTAATGACCCAAATGTAATTTTGAAAATTTATTTACAGCAAGCATATCGACATATGTAGGTAGATGTAGGGGGTACTGAGTAGGTCATTTAATTGATATTCATTTAAATTGGAAGCGGAATTTCGACCTGTTCATTTTTACATAGCCGAAGTTCTATCACATATGGCAAAAACGTGAAACAAAATTGATTTTGTAATTTTTAAGATAAAGATGTAACTTACGACATACGAATTGTACTTAACTCAGGATACATGGTATATTGGCTCTCCTCAAAGCCGCATGTGATATTTATGAAAGTACTAATTGTCACTTTAACTTGCCGAGGAAACTCAAACAATACCTGTTGTTGAGTGTATCTGTCTGTAGGAACAAGGTTGCCACAGGAGTAGTGTGTGTTTGTTAATTACCTGTGATTAGCGGCTGCTTGAAAGAGTTCCAGGTAATTACATGTTTACGTGTTTACTGATAGTCTTCCTGTGAGTGGGACGATACCAACTGCTGGCGTAGAAGTTGGAGGGGAGGGGGGGGGGGGGGGGGGGGGGGGAGGAGGAGGAAAGAGGAATTCCTCACATGATTCCTGAAGTGTTTCATTCCAACTTTCATTTGGGAACAAGTTTTTTTCTTATTCTTGTTTTGCGTTTCCAGAACACTCCTCTCTTTAAAGATGCCAAACACATTTCTTATAGATGTCAGCAACGAGGTTTGCTGACTCTGAAAATTCCCAAGAATTGAAAAGACTTATTTCCTTTTTAGAATTTGTAAACTTCTGTGTGGCGTCTATAAATCAGTGTAATAATTGTTCGGAGGATGATTATCAATTTCAGTGAGAATATGAAAAGGATTATTTCATCGTGTTAAGTGGTAAAACCTTCTCCTTGATTCACCTATTCAAAGACACAAACATTATACATCGATCTTTGTAAATTAACATGATTATCAATTTAAAGAAAAGAAATTTTAATTCAAACATATATTTTGTAGAGATGTAAAATAATTGCATTGCGCTATATGCTTTTATTTATTATTTTCAGGAAGTGAAATAGGTAGCCAAGTAAGGTCGCGTATTGAAGTTGTCATCCAAAATATTTGTCAATGAAAAATCCTAAAAGTTCATGTCTAGTTTAGTTACCCTGCTACATGTATATTTCAGGTCATCTTAGAACATACACATGTATGCCCTCGCTTTAGCTTTCTATTGACTAAATAGGTTACTTCTTTTTCTTTACAATTAAGCTTCGATCAATATGAAAAAGTAACAGCAGCTGGAGTCAAGAAGGGAAGTAATAAATCTTAAGTTTCGGTTGTGCAAAACTGGTAAATATTATCTGCTGGAAACTTCACCCTTCATTATGCATAGTAGAAGCTTTTCTGTTGTCATTGTCATAATCATAGCGGTTTTTTAGGCTTTTCATTTGAAACTACCCAGAAAAATATAGAATTTCATGCGTATTTAATACAACGTTAAATTAAATACTTTCGATCATTTTACAGCCCGAATATGTGCATAAATGCCAAATGACTTATACAGTAATAAACCCGATTCCGGGTCGTTAAAAACATCGAAAGATATGCAATCACTATCTTTTCAAATATTGTTGTGCAACATGGCTAGGGTAAACAATTCCGCTGCACCGAGGCCTACAGCTCATCGAGGTGTATCCGTTGAAAGAAATATAGGATTAAGTTGCAGTGCATCTTTCCTGGCAAAACGACATTGACAAATTCCTTACGTAAACCATGTAAAAAGAGCAGAGCAATTTGACATATGACACTAAAGGTTTTCAAGTTTCACCCTCTCAGTTTGTGATATGCATCAATCATAATATTGATCAGTCCATTCCGATCTACGTAATCTTCTTGTGGCAGTATCATGCAAGGAAATAGGATTTTTATTGGTCATACCTGTATGAATAGTATCATCGTACATATAGATAGAAAACGGCAAAGAGGCATTATTCGATACGACCAATCATAGATTAAGGAGGTAATATAACTTGTTTATACTAGCAAAATCTTCAGAAATGTATACACATGTTCTTTGAGGAAAAATGTGAATCGTTGTTAAATTTGAGTTCCCATTGTTTAAAGTTCAAATTTTTGTACTTTTATGCTCGAGACCAATGCGGCATTCCAGTCCACTCGTCAACCTAAAAGTAAAAAACCATGCACTATCCCAACACTTCTGATAATATCCAGCTACTAATCAAATCTGCCTGTTGGAGGAGTAGATGAAAAAGAGATAGTGAAGAAAGATGAGTAAAATTACGTCTCTTTACTAAGATACACATCAGTAAAATCACTCGTAAATGTGTAAATGCAAAGACTTTTAGAGCAACAAATGATCAATAACTTGTGCCTGTAATTCGTGAAAATTAAAGGAAACTGCAATCGTTTCCTGATGAAAAGACATATCATTTTTATAACATATTTATCATGATACAAAGATGTTACAAGAGGCTAGGTCTGTTCACGTAACGGGTTTAACACATTAACAACACTGTAGACATGACACAAGTTCATCGGCCCTTTCATTGCTCTCTTCACCAGTGGGACGCACGAGTCGGTACACAGCACGGACCGGTTTAAATGCAAGAAATATGAACATGAGTTAGATTATTATTACTCGACATCTTGGGAAGGGTCGACGTCGTATCCCGTTCTGTCACCAGGTGTCAATCAGACAAGCCCCGCCCCTTCAATATGAAGCTCCCAGGTATTGCAGGTAATCTGATGCAAACAACGGGCTTGTTCGGTTCTGATGAGCTTCATGGAAGCCTTTGAAATGTTGCGATAGGACAGGTGTAGTGAGCGATTAAACCTCATCAAAGTGACAGGTGATAGTGGATTGAAATGACAGTAGTAGAAGCGAAAACAGAACATACCACTTTAGCACTTATATATTATACTTATATATATTTAGATACACAAACTTAAATGTCTGCATTGAAATTCAAGTATTCTCCGTTACTTGTGGACACAACAGATGAAGGAAGTACGCTTAGATTCCGAAACGTCGTGATTTTCACAATAAAGAAGTAATTTAGAAAATATTGATTTTTATAAGCTATAAAATAAAGCTATTGCCTCAAATACAACAAATCTTGTGAAAATTGAAAATTATTCATTTTATGACGTATTAGAAAAATTCATGCAGTTTTCAAACACTTTGTCTAAGCAATAAATCTTCTTGTTCTTCTTTTTTACACGGACGTTGTATATATTTTATAGTCAAACGTCCACAGGTTTGAAATCATACATGCATATTATATAAGTTATGTCATTTGAAGAAACTGAGTCATGGATGAAACAAACTTAGCGTACAAGTTTTGTAATGGAAAGAAAGTGTGTCATGGGGAGAAACATGCTTAGCGTATAAGATTTGTCATGGGAAGAAAGTTAGTCATGGGGAGAAACATGCTGGTTGTGTCACGTTGTTCGAGCGTGCCTCTTTTCTCACGCCTCTCATAAAATGTATTATTGAGAAATGTCTTTAATTATTGTATATATTGAAAGTACATGTTATGCACTTTCCATTCATGTGTCCATTTTCAATACTCATATCTTTATTTCCCGACTGTGGCTAGTTTTGTGTGTTCATATATATTTTTCATGCCCTATTTACCAGCCTTTTAACGTGCTAGAGGAGTTAGCCTCCTTCACCAGAAGCAATTCTGTGTTAATGGTTTGGGAATTAGAGCCTTTTTAATGTATCCAAGAAACACAACTTGTTGCGTTTTTTTGAGATAGGCTAAAAACTTCCAAGGTGCCCAAGGCGGTCTTCAGTGACGTCCGCACTGGCTCTATTAAATGGTTTAAGGTTATTTTGGATTGGTAACCTTACTATTCCCATCCCATTATTTTGATAAGTTCTTATTTGGGGTTTCAACTCATGCCTCGTTAATGTCGCTATTGTGTCAACTACTCGTGGGTATATAGGATGCACATTCCTCTGAACAAGTAGACACAATCAGCAGATCTGATAAGAACGGATTTAACATAATTCAAAACATGGTTAATTTGATGATTGGTTCATAGCTACATCTTTAAGTTGGATTTCAAACAAGAGAATGTCATTGATTACAAATTCTTTATTTTTTTCTCAATTCGGAGAAACACGTCTTAAAAAAATCAAGGATATTTAAATGAACAAAATATATCTAACTACTGGCTATTATCCAATGAAAAGTATAAATCCACTGCATTGGAGAAATCATATCTTTTCCTGGTATCCTTTATATTCATGCTTGCTGTCACGCGGTTCGAGTGTGCGACCTTTTTTCTGCCTCTCCCCTAATGTTCTTTCGTAAAATGTCACCAATTATTGTATATATCGAAAGTACATATTATGTACTTTACATTCATGTATCTATTTTTATCATTCATGTCTTTATTCGCCGACTGTGGCTATTTTTATATGTTCAAATGTCATTTTCATGCTCCATTTATCAGCCTTTTTACATGTAGCATTAATATGCCAATGTTCATGTTACATATATTTATATCTTCTTGTAGAGGGGTTTGCGCCCTTTACAATAAACCATTGTAGGGCTCCATAACTTAACTATTTATGGAGCTAGGGATAATTTAGTTTCGCAAAGAAACACAGTTTCGCGATATCCTTAAGATAAGCTACCATCTCCTCTTGGAGCTCGGCCTGGTCTTCATTGACGTCCGAACGGAGCCCTTAAATAGCGGGCTAAGCTCTGGTACCAGCAGTCTTGACTTGATCCTTGCGGGGAGAGGTCACGAGTGGACCTGGGACGCTGGAAGTAAATTGGTGAGGTTGATATTCCTTTATTTTTCTCTGTACCTTTCTGGAGTATGTGATCACTTCCTTTAAAAACTTACAGTTTTAACCTTACCTTCCCTCCCATTATTTTATAAGTTCTACTGTACCTAAACTAGTGTTCTTATTCATTTACTCACTCAAGTAGTGATTAGGGATCACCTAAAGTACTGTGTGCTTGTTGTTTATTCATCCCTATTTTAGTCCACCCGTGTCCCGTCACTCCCCTTTGTATATTCACGCTAAGTGTTGATTTGTCTTATTGATGCTATCTCGTTAAGACGGCCATTAGCTTATCTTGTTATTACAACGTCTGGGGGTATGCTAGAGTGATTCCCTACAGTTTGTCTAGTTGTTTAGTCATGGGTTGTTGACTTCCTTAATTAGTTGTTAACTCCTGTTGAGTGGATTACGGGTAGCTTGTTGCTGTACCCGGTTATCGTCTTGTTTAGACTGCAAATAAATCACTTGATTCACTGAGTTGCTTCTCTCTAGTATTTATTGGCTTGATTATTTTCTTTTCTTATCTTTCTGTCGGATAAACGGGTCTCGTCTGAGTTTAGATATCGTTACACCGTGACACTTGCACATTTCAACATCCCAATTTGACACATTAATAGAGATTATAACTTTTACGAAACGTGTGTCAATTTTTGTATTACCCGAGCGAGAGCGAGGGTTATTCCCAAATTCGCACAAGTTTCGTAATGGTCATATGACACATATTCGAGGGTAATAATTTCTTTATTACCGATTCTATTCCATTTGAAACTCATAGACATATTCAGAAAACGGCCTGCTTCCTTTGTGACAGCCCGCTACAGGGACGTCATGAAGAATGGTTTTATGACGTCATGGACAATGAAATACGGTAACTCCCGCTGAAACAATCGTTGCTAGGCAAAAGTGATATTTGCACATGTGCTCATATTGAAAACATGTCACCACTTATGATTAACCGTATGGGTAATAATGATGACTATGATCTCTCTTATTCCCACGGATCCAGGGGTTGTACAATGTAATCAAGATACATCAGCCATGACATGCTGTTGGTATGTGATTAAACATTCAATAAACCTCAGCCTAATGTACGTATTTGCATTATTGAAAATCTGTCAGCATCCCATTCAATTGCTGTGTAGTGATGCGAGTCGGCGTATACTTGCAACCTTGACTGGCAGGTAAGTGTTCTGGTATACGTAACTTGTACTCCACGATCCGATCTCGACCGGAGTCTGTGATCATACACATTATTGACATTTATAGCTTCTCTAATCATTTGAGAGTTGAAGTTGGTGCGATCAATAATACTCGATACATCAAAGTGCATGTAAGTTTATTCAAGTACATTTCAACAGTTTGATGCAGTAATTTACAATATCATTTGAAACCAATTTGAAAGGATTACGTGTCACAAATGTGTATGCATTTCAATAGATAAAAAACGATATGTGTAAAATGCTAATGCCCTTGAGGAAATGGAATTTTAGTAGTTTTTAAATTATATATTCATAAAGTATAAGATTCAATTTGTTAATGTTGTTATCATTTTCAGGTCATTGGTTGTCGCAAACTAGTTTCCCTCCAAACATTTTTAAGGTATAAGAGTCAAACGTTTACTGATGTTACTGACAAAGGAACATGTCAAAACAACACATTGAATTAAATTGCATAAGGCCTTACACTTTTGTCATTTCGCAGTTCTCAGCCTAAGAGATGACATTCGAACTGTATCGAAGCACTAAGCAATATCCTATCATCTTGGACCTAGATTTTCGAAGCTCTCTTAGTGCTAATATAGTCGTAAGTACAATTCATTTACATGAACTGACGACAAACGTATCGAGATCTTCAGAATTCTAGGTCCAGATCTCCAAGTCAGCAGATTCTAAGCACAGAACCGGGTCGCCTTAGAGGCGTTCAGAAGCGAACACGCCGCTCTGTAGAATGAGGATATGGATGTAGCTTCGCGTCACAAGGCGAGTGACTGACTAGGGTAAGACCGGGCGCGCTACTCCAGCCCCTCTATTTAATTAATTCATATCACAGGACTAGACGTCAGTGACGACCGTACAGGGACGTGAGCGGTGATTGGATTTAGAGCGGCCATGTGAGGAGCGGGCGGGACTTTCACAAACTTCTGTTAAGGAGAGAGAATAACCACTGTGAAATAATGCGGTATTAACGGAAAATTGAGAAATTCGAAGGGAAGTATTCTTTGATGGATTTTTATTTTGCTGTAAAGGTGAATAGGATACACACAAGCGGTTAAGAGATTTAAGTGGCCGATTTGTATTTCTACCTCGTCTTAAGTGCTCCATACCTCACAGGCCCCTTGATTTATTTCCCGGAGTACTCGTGGGTAACAAGGTGATATTTACCATGTAAGGTGAAAATCCTTTCTAAAACAACATCCAGTTAAAAGAAATGCTTTGACTTCAATAGGAGGAAATTTATCGCTGATTCATCAGTTTACCGGATTATCATGTACCTTCTACTGTGTGTGCTGACCTTCGGGTCTTTGTCCGTGGGGTGGGGACAGATGTGGGAGTGGGGCCCGGACCTTGAGGGACCCTGGTGCGCCAAACGGTCTCGGGGTGAGCAGTGCTGTGACGACAGGGACGACTATTGTTCTGTTCCTATACTGGGGACAGAGTGTTACTGTGATGTCTTCTGCAACACCACGGCGTACGACTGCTGTCCCGACTATTGGGAGCACTGCCACGGGATACGCCGGGTCGTCACCACCCCCTTCCCTCTCGTTTACACCACGCCCAGGGTGCCCGTCACCACAAGTAAGTGTCATACGGATATCAAATTGTTTTTTTATTCTATGCATTTTAAGATAGATAAATATTTTTTACCCAAAGAATATCCCTTTTCCCATTTGCCTTATACGACACCTAGGGTATAAGACACGTATAAGTCATTATATTCTAGTATAAGTCTGTTCCTTCTAAAAGGTATTTTTGTAAAAAATAATTCCACATTACAACGTGGTGTCGAAAAACTTGATTTTATTAAAACGTCGCGACCCTCTTGTGCCAATATCTGGATGAAACCATAAAACTTCCAATACTCTCCCAATATTTTCATTCTTTATCGCAATTTTTTTGCATATTCATTACAAAACTCTCTTAACCATATTTAGTCTATTTTCCTCACTTGGAATGGATCTTCCAAATATCAACACTACATGTACATCCAGTGCAGAAACTGGTAGAATTCTTACTTCAAGACCTACCTGCACTTAACAGGTCCAGTCGAAGTCCTTAGTTGTAGCCTTATCTGACATGATGGAGAAACTTCGCGATTTTAACAAGGATTGTTCACCTCATTAAATACCGCAACATAACTTAGTGCACCTTTTGAACATATCCCAAAGGTAGCTCTCTGTATATATTAGAGACTATACATACATATGAAATCGACTGACATTTTCAGTTTTGACGAATATTATATTTTTTTATGGATTGAAAATGTATTTTACGAATCTTTGGGCTTTTAATTGTTTTGTATATATATTTTTTATTTTTCCGCCCTGACACTTTCTTTTTTCTTAAAAAATGTAACCCACATGTTAATGGTTACGTACAATCAAATTACAAACATTTAAGTAATTGTGAAGGACTAGTTCCTTATCGATATTATTTTTGACTGTTCCAACCTTTATGGGAGACGGCATGAAAGCATATGTAATATTTATATTTAAAATTATTAGGAGATGAAAATTATAAAATTAATGTAGAAACGATTTCCTATGAAGTGAAAGCTTTGACATTTTCAATCCAGTTACGAAATTTAATGTGTTATATGAGAAGTAATGAAAAATGTTTTGCAGAGAGAAAATTTTTCGATATTCTTTCAAACACAAAGTGTTCTGCCCTTTCTTCGAAAAGTAAAAATTGCATTAACCAAAGACTTAAAAAGGAAATGCTTTTCAATATGAAACAAATGGTCTTTTGAGTAAGAAGAGTAAGAAGAGGAGGACGAGGCTGCTTACTCCGGCCTTGTTTTTCCTGGTTTAGTGCTTTGTTAGCATGTACGCAAAAACAGCGCAGAAACCAAAGAAGAGAGTACAGACAATTAATCAAGAATGACAAAGAACGTAGCGTGAATACATGGAACAGTTTGTAATGGTAACTATTTGTAGTTGGGTGCGACACCAAGAGTCCTGTCAATTGTCAGTCTTTCTTATTCTGTCGTCTACATGCGTGCTGGTAGAAGTCTCGCTAACTGTACCTTCATCACTCGCATTGCGATGTAATTGTTTCGAAATTTCATACTTTCCTTATATCACAGTAAACTTGAGTGAACGCACTGAAATCTTTCATTACAGGTTATTGAGAATATTTCAGTTATATATTAAGTTATCTGCTCCAAAGTTCAACTCTGATCTGGTTGAAGGTATTACAGTCTCTTAACAGTTTATGGGATAATTAAGACTATTTAATATAGAGAGGTTTTTTGTTGGTAATTGGTTCGAGATTTTCACCCTGCCTTATTGCTCCAAATGAACTGGGTGAGTGCATTGCAAGCTTTCTCTACAGTTCAATGGAACGATTGAAATATCTTCAACTATTTTTGATTCAACCTTTTGTCCTATGACTTGAACAGTTTGGTTTAATGGTTGTATCTAGACGCATAATGTACTGTAAAACACGATTAACATCTACACTCAATGAAAGACTTGCCGAAAGAAAAGAAAACATACATGTATATCACAAAGAAAAATTGTGCACGCCGTTTAAGGATATTTTCTAGTGAATGCAAATGATTTGGTTTGATAATGATATCTGTGTTATATCTGTAATGTAATCGCGTGTTTATCTATAGAAACCAGAGTCGTAGTGTTCCTTCACTGATGTCGACGTTAAATGCACTTTCAATATAACTTAAGAACTGCCTTCAATCTCGCAACGATGTTTGCTCAAATCCTTACCGCGCTTCAGGTTATGACCAGCCGAGTGATATTATGATTGCATACGTATCGTAAATTATCATATTGACAGAGCATGCCTTATTACCTACAGTGTCGGGAGTGTTCAAATAGGGCTGAGCTGAGGGCCTTTCACTGCCGAAATATATCTAATTGTCATCGATGTTTGACATGATTTGAGCAGGTTCTCGAATAGGTTTTGTAAACATTCTAACATCGTTTATACCTCCAATTGATGGCCCTGTACTTTTAATGGTATATTTGCGATCGTTTACTCAATAACGCAAAGTATATGTATATATAAATGTGGACCTACATCTTGAAATGATAGATATTAAGGCATAAATGTATACCATGTATAATTATCCTATGTTTGAATAATATACATATCGCATGTACTTTAATATAACGGAAACACTTATCCATAAACCTACATCTAACGGATATACTTATCTTATGTACCTACATATAACGACACTAATTAACACCCGTGTTTTTGTCGCGTCAGGTTAACATGATAATACGATCTGTCATCGCCAGTCCAAGAGATAAGATGTAAAGTTGGCACGAGTCGAATTATGCTATTTTCCGCGCGGCTGTGCAAATACCGGGATAATTATGACCATGTTTCAACACAGGGGTTTGCTGACTTAGCTGTTTGTGTTGTGGACCCGTAACGACAACACGGGACTTGATACCGCTAAAACGTAAAACAGAACAACTGATCTGTTTCGGCTCGTATAAACATTCAACGAACACACTGGACTGGTCAGAGGTTCCTTTGTTAATACTTCTAAGACGACGTCTTCATTTCGCAGTATGCTCCTGCTAAGGCTTTTCAAAGTATAGAAAGTTGATTCTTGTACTTATACTAAAACATATCCAAGAAAAGTTTGAGTTTTTAATTTGATTTAGCAAAAGATTCCAAACGGGAGATAAATCGGACGAGAAGGGGAATAACTCACATTATTCTCATATAAAAAAGGGAATAACTCACATTATTATCATATGAGGAGGGGGAAAACTCACATTATTATCATATGAAAAGGGTAATAACTCACATTATCATATGAGAAGGGGAAAAACTCATATTATTATCATATGAGAAGGGTAATAACTCACATTATTATCATATGAGAAGGGTAATAACTCACATTGTTATCATATGAGAAAGGGAATAACTCACATTATTATCATTTGAGAAGGGGAAAAACTCATATTATTATCATATGAGAAGGGTAATAACTCACATTATTATCATATGATAAGGGTAATAACTCACATTGTTATCATATGAGAAAGATCATTGTCAATAAAAAAAACATCGGTACGAAAATTTGAAAGAGAACAATAGCAAACCTATGTATCCGATAGCTTAATAATCCAAGGATTGTCATATAAACTGACATCATTAATAAGGAGGATACATATACTACGCTGGACTCAACACCAAAAGAGGCTTGCTAGAAGTGCAATACACAATATTACCCGGGTGCAAGGACAATCATCATTTCTTTTTTTTCATTTTCAACTCCATAGGAGTATACATCCCAGCAACCGATTAAGCGCTTAATGGTTTCTGTCACATTGCCATCACTAGAAACCAGGTACCCAATTGTACTGCTGGGTGAACAGAGGCACATTTCGAATAAAATATCTTGCCCAAAGTGATACCAGAAGTTTCTCAACACGTCTCTCATTGTCGGGCAGCTATTCACCCTACAAACTCTCATTTTATCCAGCAATGAATCGGGGTAACCCACTCATCCATTGAGCCATGACTGATGTTGGCGAACTTCAGCGATAGCGGTCAACTGAGCAATGCACAGAAGCACGTGCCGCCATAAAGATATTATATAGGACACTTGCGATAATCACATTTCGAGTTACCGTCTTTTGATTGCATCTAAAGAAACGCACCTGTAGCTGCCCGGTTCGACAAGGACGTTTGGCATGGATACAGCGTATTTTTTTCACAGTGTCACAAACTGGTTTGAAGCCTACCTTTCAGGACTATAAACGAAACTTTCTATTTAATACACAAGTCCAACAGGTTCAGGTTTTCATATTCATAAAAATAAATTGTCGTATCTAACAAAATGTTTCATGTTAAAGTTGTGGTAAACATCACATATTTCAGTTACCTTTTCTAGAATAGTCTTAATTTGATGTAAGGTCTTTTTTCTTTTCTTGACAAAAGATATATCAGTATCAATGACCTGTAAATAAAATACACCAATATTTCTACTAAAGTTGAGTTTACTGCTGTTAAAATGACCTCCTCTATGATATTGGTTTAAAGCGGTTATATAGCTGTTGTGCTGACCTACTTTAGCTACATGTGCTTCTGTTCAGAATGGCTCCATTTAAGTCGTTAGCTAACCACGAATCTGTTTTATGAAAGGTTTTATTGACATACCAGTAGTCATTTGAACGTCAAAGGAAGTTGAAACTGCATTGCCGAGTAAGATCACATTAGGCGAGTTGGTTTAATTTTAATGTTTATTTCAAGATCATTTCATTCATACTTCTCGATGGCACACATTTTTGAAGGGTGAAAACCCACAATACAATTTTGACCATTACCGTGAACCCATATAATCACGAGTGTGAATCAATCTCATTGAAAACAATTAAACTACCACTCCTGCCTCACTGCATTTCTGATCTGAATATTGCTTTATTAGGGTCATGTCAGATCACCTTGTCTGTGACCTTTAACATTGCATGAATTCAAAATATAACTGTTTATCATAACTCTATGTATTAATGACACACTAATGGAGTTGTGTAATTAGGGCCAGCTTACACACTTGAACACGCTCTGGGATATGTCTATAGGATTACTATGGTTTGTACGGATGAACTGCTGTGTATAAGATACATGGTCAAGAGATGTTAATGTATATAAATGATGCGTAAGGATCGCCACATACCGACCGTTCGTCCATACAAAAAACGCTACAGCTCTAGTTATGGATGCAATATAAACTATATATATACTAATCATATGGTGTAGATGTAGTGCTTAGAGTGTCAGAATCGTATAAACAAAATAGTAAAATGTGCTCAACCATAACACTTGAGAAAGTCTAGATTAGTAAAGGGAGTTTAGGGAGGTTATTCAGCAGATAAACCCATAGTGAATATGAAACCGGGGACGTTTTGTAGTGGCCTTCTATGGAGTATATTTAAGAAATGTATTTGTTCACTTACTTATAAACGGTTTGAAGTCAACGATTAAAACTGATATAAACGCCGGGGCTTGTCGAAAACAGCATGCTTGGATGGTTGATCACGGTACAGTGTTTCATTGATAAAGTAGTCCTTTTGTTCACATGGCTTTGTTTTGTCTAATCAAAAGACAGCATTTCGTGTAAAAATCAAAATACGCGGAATACACTTTGTCAACTGAAGTTTATGGTTTATTGGATTGTATAGATTTCACATAATCAATCAGAAGGGTATATGAAAATTTCAATGCCTTAATTTAAAAACAATTGAAACCGAACGTGTTTTTGGACAACAAATGAAGTGACATGTGCATCGACCTACTATTAAATGTTTTGTGTAAATTCAACGAATAACACATTGATTTGAAAGTTTACTTTCCTAGCCAAATACATGTTAAATAAAAAGGACTTGAACACAAGACATCTACCAATATACATATATATTTTCATTGCGATACCTTGTTCATTTAACTGTAAACGGATATCGAAGACGTGTGCACTCAAGTTAATCAGTTTCACCGATATTGCAACCTTTTACAACTAGAAGATTTCTAGATAAGGACATTTTGCATGAGCATCAATAGTTTAGTAACACAGCCTTGTATTTTCACCAGAAAACATAGCTGGCATATTTAAAACAGTAACTTCAACAGAATCCGCTATGTTTCTATGAAGTTGTCACCATACATATCAATAAAATAATTCATTCTGCATTGTAAAACTCTTAATCAAAACGGTGTAATTAGTGTCTTCTTTTAGCGTTTTCTTTTAATCTGAACTAAAAGCTTAACTTATTCAAATATGAAATTACTCTAGACAGGATAGGGTTAAGAAGGCGACGGGGGTTACAAGTTATGAAGAAGAAACATGTTCTTGGCAGTTGATGAGCTCTATTTGTTACCATCTTACCAAACAGCTGGAGTTTCTGAACCGGAATATTGCTGGATTTACAGGATTATAGACGAAAGCTTCCCCTGAGATAGGAATCTATTCGTATATAGTTACCGCCACTCTGTGCTGTCTTCTATCGTGCTGTTGTAGTAAATATAGGACATTAAACGTCATGCTGATGCACCCATCTCCTTCATTTTTAAGATCTCTAAGAAAGGCCTAGCTTCGTTCTTAAGTATATTTCAAAGTCTTCCAGAAAGTGAAATCGGTATCGTGATTGAGTTTACTGAACATGTAAAACTATGCAGACTCATATGAACACATTTATTACGTACTATTTCTTGGTATTCTCGTTCAAATAAGACACAAACCATTCCATTGTACTGCATTGCTGCACATCACATCCAACTCCCTCGTATGTCTTATGTAACCTGATGTAATCTAATTTATAACCAACAGACTGTGCAGAGCCATGCAAATGGGATCAGAAAAAGCGGTAAAGGGAGTATTTATTGAATTCTTCTTTTTAAACACACTACGATATTACAAAACTGATCCTTATTTACAAAAATCTATTCAATGCGTAAACTCAATTTGACAACGTCAGCTATTTTCCACAAATCAAGGACGTATTCTATGTACGTTCTTTCACAAACTAATTGGTGTTAAACGCTGGTCTGTGGTTAACACCCGTGGCTCTACCCCAAAGCACCGTGTGGTGTTTATTGTCACCATGTGTGGACTGTTCACGGAGACGTATCAACTCAGACCATCGCTTCCAGATGCACAGTTCCTGATACTGTCACTATAGGTAACAACGCGTCATTGTGTTGGAAGTTAAGTACAAATATTCACGGTTATGTTGGAGAAGGGGCGGAAATACTGTGGAAGTGCATTTTTGTTTGAGCTTGCCTCAAGGGCATGGCCAAATTGATAGTGAAAAGGTTTCCTTTTACACTGCTTTTGTCACCAAATTCTGGGTTGGTCTGATGTAGTAGAGCATCTCATTTCATCACAAAATGTTCGAATGATCTGACGCATTAAAAAAGCCGATTTTGTCACAAAATGTTGAGGTATTCTGATGCAGTAGAGACACTGCTTTTGTCATAGAATTGTTGGACGGTCTGATGCAATAGACAAACTCATTTTGTCACAAGATGTCGGGATGGTCTGATGCAGCAGAGAAACTTATTTTGTCATCGGATGATGGAATAATCTGATGCAGTAGAGAAACTTATTCTGTCACAAGATGTTGGGAAGGTTTGATGCAGTAGAGAAACTTATTCTGTCACAAGATGTTGAGATGGTTTGATGGAGTAGAGAAACTTATTCTGTCACAAGATGTTGGAATGATCTGATGCAGTAGAGAAACTCATTCTGTCACAAGATGTTGAGATGGTTTGATGCAGTAGAGAAACTTATTCTGTCACAAGATGTTGAGGTGTTCAGATGCAGAAGAGAAACTGATTCTATAATAAACGTTTAGGATTTTCTGATGCAGTGGAGAAAGTCATTTTGTCACAAGATGTTTGGATGTTCTAATGCATAAGAATTTATTTCATAAACAAGGCCAGTGTATTTTCAGCCTGGCTAGCCATTGTTTATTACATTTCGCGTGAATAAGAACTATTTCGCTTCAATAATGTTTTATATTGAACCTGAACTTTAATCAGAATAGGTTCACTAAAAGTGTAACATTGCTGAATTTGTAGTTTACCTGATTTTTTTTTATCATAATAGTACACAAAATCCTTTGTCGCTTTATTTAACTAATTTGTTCCTACTCATATATAGCGATATTTCAAAAAGTGAACTTAACAGTGGAAAAAAACTACAAACCATTTTCATGATTAACAGGTTATTGAATTAAGAGGTAATATTGAAGCATATAATTTGTCCATTTGAATTCGTTTAGGAAAATACACACTACCTTAAATCCAGTCAGTTTACACAATTAGATATTTTATTTTAAACTGTACAAATGTTACTCTCCTATTTTACCAATCAACTGAAAGTTGAGCGACGGGTTCAGTCACTGTACAGAGGCAGTAGTGAGTGTTTGCCCTGTATTCGGGTGTTTGGTTACTCTAGACCTGACCGGTATAATGACCAGTAGCAAATCCTCCCGGACTCTGATCAGACTAAACGGCGACCAGTCGGACTAGAAACGTTTAATGTGACGTGTTGACGTGAGAACTGAAACAATGAGCTAAAAGTTTGTAGAATTTGACTGCTACGTCATTTCATGGAAACTGTTCAAGGGATCAGCCCTAAAGCTCTTTGTGATATATCAAATGTTAACGAACCCAGCCTTAATTAAATTTATTGTTATATGTTAACGTTAGAACTGAAACTATACTCAAGTTTGAAGAATTGGGCCAGTACGTTAATTAGTTGAATGTAGTTTGTCCTAAAGACCGTTTAAATGATAGATCAATTTGTATAGTCCATCACAAGGGTCCTCTTAAATGTTAAACCACGTCTACCTTAAAATTAGTGTCAGAATGCTTATTACAAAGATTTCTAAAACACATTTCAAAATTATATTTTGATTTAATTATCCCCAAAATTCCTTTTCGAAAATAACGTCTTTACTTTTATGTGCTTCCTCAGCTGAGTGATGCCCGTAGTAGGTACTTTGTCACCTACAGATTCACGTTATTTCAACTGAGTTTTTTGTTCGAAATGTTATATTTGAATTTGAAAAGCCCTTGCAATTTACTAATGATTAATTTCGTTGTCCTCTTTGAAAAAGAACGTTTAACAAAGTAACTGCAGTCCATCTTTTTCGATCTCGAAGTCTGACACCAGATTACATACAGGTCCTCTGTGCGAAATATCTTTTTCAAGCATTCCATGAAAAGAAGTTACCTTTGAAGTAACTACAACATACTTTCAATAGCGAACTGATTTAGCTTATGACATATTTTTTTCTTATATTGGAAAAATGGACATTTTGTTATAAAATCAAACCCTTAGTTTTTTCCCAACAGTTCGAATACAACTTTTGCAATGCCCCTTTAGCCATACTTTCATATAAAAATTCTCCAGAAGCTATAAGAATTTCTTGAAGCCCTGAATATACAGTGAAATCTTCGTTTTTAACATAGAGCATGCCAACAGCTCTGTGTATGTTTGTCACGTAAAGGTTATCAATACACGTACAGTCTGAGGGGCCCAGAGTAGGTACAATACTAACACCAGTTGGTGTGCATGTTCTGTATGTTTCTGTATGTTTCTGTATGTACTCTAGTCTGGTGTGGTCTCAAGACAAACAGGCACATGCAGGCAAGTCAACCAGTGATGTATGGAGACTGATAGGCAGCCCGTGCTCACATCACTCAGGTATGGTCTGTTCTGGTTATGGAAACATATATTCATACTTGTAAATAGCAGGGTCTCCACTGAGTGAGAGAACGATTTTGAAAAAGGAACATGACAAGTTTGGAATGATAATCTATGGTCTGCCGGAAGCTTAATTCGAATAATCTATATGACGTCGTTTTGTTTCTAAGACTGAATTTCGTTTGTTACAAAAAAGTGTCACTTAAAAATATTTTCAATGTAAAGTTATCTTTGTAGAATACAATAAAGTTAGATAGTAACATATGCTTGAAGATAGAATTACAAAGAAAATAATCAAATATTCATAACACAAAGTTACTAAAAATTAGAAACGTAGAAAGATAGAAAGTTTATATCATCAAGCAAATTAAGATGATAATAGGATAATCTACCTCACGAGATTAGGTAATCATTGTATTTATCGAGAAAAGAAAAGGTTTCTATCTATCAAATGTTGAAATCGAATTTAATAACTTCCGGTCTTTTCACCGACAATCATATAAACAGTTGAATATCGGAAAACAAAATGTAAGATAAATCTGCACAGAACAATTTTTTTACTCGCCCGTGTAAGATACTGCAGTGTAATATTCATACGACGATATTAAACGAGTGTAATACTGCTGCGCGTATGACGTCATAACATTATGTGGTTGTGATGTGACCATGTTAGCACCGCCGTCACAATGGCGGCTAAGTCCAGGGAATGTTTCGTTTAGTACACATTTGGCAATCATAGTTGATTACTGAGGTCAAGTAATAAAGAGGACACTAAACGTCCTTCAATTCAATACTATTTTTATCATACTCGTTTATGATTTGCTTTCAAACTCGCTCTGCCTCATTTCATACTTAATCATTAACTCGTTTAATAAAAATAGTATTAAATGTAAGGTCGTTAAGTATCCTCTATATTCAAAATACTAACGAACTGCAGGCTCTTGTTTGCTCCGACCCTAACCTACATTATACACGATAAGAGCTAATGGCATGATTTATTTCAAGCAAGGTAGATATCATTGTTATGTCACCAATATACACTGTGTGGGCTGAGTTACATTACATTACCAGGTCGTTACCCTTGGTGTGTGTCTATGTGTCGACCTTTAAGATGGGTTGAATAATGGGAAATGAAATGAAGTTTAATTCATTATATCAAATAGTCAGAAAATATTTTTGCAATTAGTTGTACACATGTTATAAGGTAGTACTTTTTCCTAGCAATGTTCAACAGTTTCACAGTCAAATGAGTTTGAATTAATTTGCCATCGCTTACTATATCAGTATTTTGTAATTGAACGTGGGTCGATATCGTAAACATAACTGTAACTGACTCAAAAGCATAATGCAGGTATTGTCTGTATACATGTAGTATAGGATGTGTAAAAAGAAAATCCCGCAAGACGTTGTGACCCATTCGTCTTCTGAAAAAAACCCGTGTTTATGAATGTTAGCATCCTCGGTTACCCAGGGTGAATATTCCCATGTGCTCATCAATATATCACCCTGGGGTTTTTCATCAGGAAAATTATTAACACCCTTGATTTGAGCAAGCCAGTTGAACAACCACGTTGTTTCACGTCGGGTTTCAACATGTTTTTAGTCCTCCGTTGAAGAAATTTTGTACAATTCCAGCTCTAACTCAGACGTTTGTTGAAAGGACTCTTTTAAAACACCCATTTCAACATACCGTTCAAGCCATTCCACGAGGGGTTATTTGGTTACGCCTTTTCCTGTTAAGGTAATCTGTATATCGTTATTCAAACCCTTGGTAACCGAGGATAGATTGTACAGATTAAAAGTGGACTGCTCTCTGATACACAGCAGTGGTACCCTGGTAGAAATCTCTGATACAACTAGATTGGTGCATTGCTCGTTAACTTCCTTATAAACAGACAGCAGGAGATCATCGTATCCGCAGTAACATCAAGCATTGTTTTGTTTTATCGTCAGGAATATCTGGGTTTATACTCGGTGTAAGGAGCAGGGCATTTGGTAATCTTCGGCGACCTATCAGAGTGCTAATGCACGTTCGTTTGGTAAGAACCAACGGTGGTACCAACAAATTTCTTTTAAGTATCAAAATATAGATTTGTTCTTCATCATTTGCTGTCATATGTACTACTAGATGTATTTGTTTACATTATGTCCTTTACCTTGAGATTTCAAGTTTTCTGTTTTAAAAATTTCAATTATAACTGGAACTTGAGTTCCAGGGAAATTACAAAGCACGGATGTGAGATACACTCACTTACTTCTCACTACTTACATGGCGACAGAGGCATTCAAATCATGCCTTTCTTATGAAGTGTTCTATTGTTTGTACCACGTCTATGATCTTATCTGGCAGCATAAACTGACGACTGCAGCAGTTGTTACTGATAGACACAAGACAATGGTAGGTTCCAGGACATTGATGGGGTTCTGAGATTCTGTGTGTAGCAGATGTTGAAGGATAGAGCGTATTGTCGGATCTGTGGACGGAATCCCTCCTGGGCTGTGTACAAACATGTCAGCGTATTTATATGCTTTATGCCAGAATACAGGGGAGACATTCCACTGTTCTTTCAGTGTATACGGTTAGTGACGTCTCTAAAATTGACTTACAACTTTTGTGGATCTGCTTCAGCTGGCCATTACGCATACACCGTTAAGAAGTACCAAAAGAAAATACTTTTTAGGATTGTTTCGGGTTTTTTAAAACCGAAACGTAATAGTCGCAAAACCCATGGAGAAAACTGTTTATAATCTGATGAGATAAATTACTTTTATAAATCCCGAAGTTTATCAACCCCCATAGCTTAAATAGACACCAACTGCTTTACTCGTAATGGAGTCGTATGAAGCGACATTGGTTCAATAAGAATTAGAAATGAAAACGTAAATGCATTTTTATCGTTTGTATCCCCAAAATGAGTAGAGAATAAAAGGTACATTCTTTTATTACAAGGAGGTGGTAGAGATAGCGACATGATCGTTATCAGATCGCCTATACTTGCTCGTTATGGATATTCGTTGTTAATAGTAGTTTAGGATTTCAATTACAGCGTTAAACGTTAGAGATATTAATCTGCAGAACTCTGGTAAAGATCATATTCAGTACTCTAGAGACTTTAACTACTACGATGAATACTCTAACCCAACTTACCTCAAGTAGGTAATTGTTTAACAGTTTGTCGAGAAGACATATCAAACACTGCACTTTAAAGGCGCCCGCTCGAGTAAATGGTGTTGCTTGTCTCGGCTCTGGATGACAGAGTAACGTCTCCCTTTATTCCTTCTGTTTGTTGCTAAGGAATTCAGTGTGTTTAGACTCTAACGCCACAAAAATGTGTCAACATAAACTTTAAATTTCACTTGATGTTTTGGAAAAAGAATATCTTCTGAGACGGCCATTGTCCTGAACATTAGAAAGGCAAAACAATTTAACAACCTAAGGGAAAATCGTCAGGTTAAAAAAAAATATAGGTACTTGTGCACTTTTCAGCTGCATGGTGCAAGCCCGTTCTCGATTTCGATAAAATGCATTCAACATGCAATACCAATTGCATCTACTGAAAGTTAATCATTTCATTTCTTTGAATCCGAGTTCTTGAATGTGTGAGTTACCTCAAGTTTGATGTAGACAAAAATGGTAGACATCTATTTGCTCATCGTATGTCTTCTGATTCAGGAGTTACAAAGGTTTTTACACGACCAGTCTACTTTATTTACTATTGAAAATTATTACTCAACCGTGGTGAGATCACTCATTAGATAACAATGAGTTGGTAACACACATATGTGTGATACCATATCTCGTGCGAACAAACAGAACTACTTTCGAACATCAATGACATCGTCCAATCACGTGACTTGTAAGTTGGAAAATGGCGACTTTCAAATTTTGCATTCTCAGGGGGACGTGATCGACTATCCAAAACTATAAAATATCCAAGTGTCAATAATCACTCTCATATTTGTGAAAAAAGCACTATTCACATAGTCTTTTGTAACTCGCAACTTCTGTGCCGTCGCAAGTTGTGTTACGTCCCCCCTCTGCCGGCCACACAGCTTGGCCCTTCCATCATCCAACCTGTCGCTTCCCCCTCAACAAGCAGACAATCTGAACATGACATCTTGCAACTCCCGTTGCCTTATTTCTACATTTGCGGGTCCTATTATCAATTCTTTTATTCACGTCAATGTTCTCAATCCTCCTCAACATCTGACACTGTACGTTCCATCAACTTCTTAAAACTGACTGACCTAGAAAGAGGTCACATTCCGATGACGTCACGACTCACGTATCGACTACACAATGGCTTGACATAACGTTGGTTGTTAGCATTTGTTATATGAACAAATTTCTCGAAAATGATAGACTTGTTCACCAAAATAATTTTGTTCCATGTTTTAGGCGAGTCACTTATGTAGACAGTTACAATTAGCGAACTATTTTGTTCTGCGTTTTGTGTGACTGGTTGATATTCTTACGCCAGTTCGCGATCAGCTGACTGTTGTTTTGACGACTAATTCATCAAAAATATTGATACGTGGGGATGAGTAATAAATAAAATACTAAACTCATGATAATGTGATAACATTTTCATGCAACTCGTGAATGGAATATGGTATCAGACGAACGAAAGTTCCATTCACTCGTTGCATAAAAATGTTATCACATTACCATTCGTTTAGTATTCTCTATATATAAAAGTACAAACCATACCCATCCATTTCACAGAAAGCTAGCTGTACAACATAACTGGCCTGGACAACCAGGTAGATACACATAATAGTGAATATGATTGGCACCAGGGGAATATAGATATGGTTAAAAATTAAAAATGAGATGTTTGATTTTGTTGAAATAGTAAAATCTCAAAGCGACAATCCGTGATTTTCATGACATATTGTCTGTTTCTTATGCTAACCGAAACACATGATATTATGGTATAGATTGAAAACATCCCAAATGAGATAAGTATGATTTTTAAAAATAAAAATCGAAATTCAGCCTAATGTATGTGCTGAAGCAAAACTAACACGTCTCATTTAAATCAATGCTCGTTATATAAGCTATATTTCTCTGTGAACTCTTATCTGTTTGTCTAGTTTGAATAATTTGTAAATTGGCGCGCTCCATTGTCCGGTTTTAGATCAAAATCGCGTAGCGAAACCGAAAAGCTCTATGATGATAGTCAGTATTTCTCGATATAATGACAACAATGATGAAGTTGGACATCTTACCGAATGCCTCTTTTATGTAACGTTGATGGTGGTTTTATTCATCAATCATTCACTCTTCTAAATTTGAAACGATTCACGAAAGGGAAAGGCGTATTTCAAAAAGTTCATTTGACCTGATTTCCGTCCATGTTGACAACATGTAAGCAACTTCAGCCATCTAGCGACATAGGTCGTCAACTGTAGGTTTGTAGGTTTATGACATGAAGTAACGTGTTACGTTTTATCGTCTCACATTTAAGTAGGACCATATAAAAGTGCTTGCACGTAGAAATTGTAAATAACTGCCAGGTTGAAGTAGATCTTTCAAAACTGGATTCAAATTAGGTTTAATACTGTTCTATAAAACATTTTGTACAAAGGAAGCTATCTATTTATCTCTTGATCTTTCTCAGTTCCTTAATGCATTGTTTGGCTAATGTGAACCATTAAAATATCATGTAAACAAAGGCGGACATTTTTTGAAACATAAATCAGTTCTTAGACAGATTACACAGAGGCTTTGCAAAGACAACAAAAAGCTTTTACGATTTCTTATCAACTGGTCATAACAATAAATCTTACCCTCCCTTAAGTGGAAATCTATATTGGAGATCTTTGAATTGTTTAAACGACATACCAATTAACAATTTCGGTTTATCTCTTTGATATTTTTAGGTAAATTTTATAATATTGAAATTAATTTGACGTTGCCTACGTATCTAAGTCTTGACAAGAATTTGATCTAAATGGTTGATTCAACAGAAAATAAACAAAAAGGTTTTAGCCGAAAACTGTCATATAGTATCTACGAAACGATTATGGGTGTTTGCATTTTGCCAATGAGAGCGAAGTTGTCCCAAATTTGAAAGAGATTTCTTTAAGCACACTGTGCACTCACTTTTGAGTGCGGAAAACATTCCATTTAGTTCCATTAGGATAACGTTACGATAGCCAGAAAATATACCTTCTTTTGTGTCGGCCATTTTAGTGACTTGATTATTGCAAGTTTAATGACGCTGCAAGACAAATAGTTGCTTGTCAAAAACATATCATGCCAACGAAGTTATAAAATATAACGTTTGAATACAGCGCTCTTTATATTAAATCAAATAGGTAATAAACATTTATAGTTCCTCAAATCAAATAAAAATGAACAAGTTTTCAGAACATTATATTTATGTAAAGGGATTGCGATGTATGGTGTATATATAGCTGTAAGGAAACGTTACTGCATGATAATTCAGGTGCAGGTTAGATATAAAGAGAAACACATATTTTTTAATATACATTAAATGATATCAATACATATGTACTTTGTAGATTATGTTACCGCTGAAAAACCCAGGGAACAAAACGATAGGATATGTTTCACTTAAAGTCACTGTGCCGTAATAAAATTTAAGAGACATTTCTGGTCAATATACTCTTAAACATACACGCACACGAAGTAGATAGAAGAAGTTGCAACGCAGTTCCCCACTGCATACAGTGGTAGCAAGGCGTGTTTCACTTAGTCACTGTGCAGCAGTAAATTGTAACAGACACGATTCCGTCAATACTCTGACACACACACGTACACGAGGTAGGCACATTGTAGAAGAAATTGCGACGCAGAACCCCACAGCATCCAATGGTATGTTTCCATTAAGTCACTGCAGTAAAAACTGCTGACTGTAAGCACTTCATCACACAGACGGTTGGTCATGTCACCTTCAGTAATTGCTTCCAGACAAACGAGTAGCGTCTGTCACTCATCTGTATACTTCGTGTCTATACTGACATAGCCGTTTCCACCTTCTGCTCGACAGTTCTGGTTTGTTGCTTCTTGATGAAATGCTCATGGATGGACACTGCTGTAATCGTACAAATGCTTCTGTATGCTCTCGATAAGTCAACGCGATACAAATTTATGGTACGGATATGGGGATGACATGATATTCAGACACTAGTATGTGTGTATGGTGTGTACCTGCATACGTGGCCGATCTGTCGTCTACCGGGTGAGTGAGAGAAACACCCGATCCTGGCTCTTTATAACATCAAATCAACCATTTTTAGAACTGACAATGTCAAGAAGAGCATATTCCATAGATTCCTTTCCCTTTTGATGATAGATTGAAGAGAGACTGCAAATTAGAGGCATAGTGATCAGAGCTGTTGTGCTGTGTGTGTTCACCTTAGGGAGCAGTCATATTTGGTGTATTTTTTTACATGGGCCTTTGGCCTAATTATAAATAAAACTGTTTTGATTTTGACACTTGTATGTGCCAACACTGTCTGATCATTTTTGTCTGAAATGTCATCTAAAGAGTGTGAACGTATCCTGCTTTCAACAGATCATTAGTCAGATTTGTAACATAATACCACAAAAAGAAATAATAAAAAATAAAGATAACAAAAAATAATATCTGTGAAATGTTACAAAGAAGTAACGCAACGAAGTGGGAACAATTGGGGATCATATCAATCGGTGATTAACATAAGTTAATAATTCAGAAATAGATCGCAACGCGGGAAATTTAACAACCCGGGTGGTCAGTAAATCATGACATATTATGCGACTATCGCATCTTATCAAACACAGATTGAGGCAACATACAAATTCGGAAATTTAAAATACTTTCTTGCATATTCTATGAAATCTCTTGAATTCTGAAATAAATTTGTGAAAAGCAGTGAGATTACGTACTTTAAGTACTACGCAAACCAATAATAAGCAAGGTAGACAAACCATTACTTAACTTACCTACATGTAGTTTAACATTTCGCTACCTACATTTCAGAGTTAACTTTAAGCGGGTTTACTCTCTAAACTCATAAGACAATTATATAAGTTACTAAAACGTGAAAACATGTAATGTTAAACGAGCGGAGACATATCGAATTACATATGCATATATGTACTGATCCGAGTTATACCAACATGTGACGTCTATTTCAATCTCATTCATCTATAAATATTAACCTTGCAGACATGCAGATTTAGCAGATATTGTATGATTTCATTGGTATCTATAAACATACTTGTCCACGTTAAAGAAACAGCATTTCCTGATTAACTACCAATCTGTACATCTAGTAATACATGTGCTCGTTGATCAGAAGATTATATTCCGATGAATTCACTTTTTCGATGTAATAACATACCATGTAGTGTGCTGCAACTCGTCAATGTGATAAAGTTAAGCACATGTGGTGATAATCTTGTTTTAAAATAACATTTTAATCTGATTGAGACCGACCGTTTTTTGGTAATATTGCTGGTGTTTCAATTTGACCCTGAAATAGGCTTCACCTTAAGACACCAATTCGGTCCTGAGATGAGTGTGTTTTTGTCTTTTTAAAAAGAGATTACGAAAATTCCATTTGCTCTATAAATGCAAACTCAAAACGCGCTCAATGAAAATATTTTCCCATGGAAGGTGGCTTTGTATTCTTTATTCAAAATTGCTAGGGCAAAGAAATGTAATTCGCAGATAGTAGAAGCATAGGTAAATGATATATCACCTGATGAGGCCCTATGGTCGAAAGTACTTGTGAATAAATCATCTTTATTTCCTTCAATAAAATGTTCATATATATATGAGAAACCTACTCTCCTTTTTTAAATATATATATATATATATATATTGGATAAACACAAGTGGGTGTCTTGTAGTCGACAGAATGTACACAGATAAAACACTAAAAACATTGATCATCAAATTTGTTTTGTTAATTGTCAAGGTTCAGCAAAATTCGTAACACATTACAAGTAGGCCTGGCCTACATCTTTCACTCTTGCTCCGTCTTAAACAAATATGCTTTAACAAACTCCACATGTTGTAAGACATGGACCACATACACATGTCTCCAAGCCTAGTACGGGTTCAGCAGTACCGGTCGACGCTCTGTAGTCATCAACATTTGTACCCCTGCCTGCTCCCTGTATACATCATGGCTGTCATAACAGCTACCCATATCCAACACTGTTCTTACAAGTAACCACTGAACTAATTCTTCAAGATAAAAGCCAAATGCCACGCAACTTGATATTTTCGTCTTGGTAGACGGAAAGGTCAGTCTGACAGAGGTAGGTGTACACTGTAGGCTTTGGGTTCTCTTGCATCAGCGTATCGTGTGTGAAGCAGGTAAAAGCTGTGTACCGTATTTCCTCGATTTGATGACGGGATAGTGGGAGTTTAAAAACATAAACACCGGGTCTCACTTAGACAACACGTGAAGAGATGACTTTACAACATTTCGTATTCTAAAATGAATCATTGATCCTTTATCATGACTTATGGGCTAAATGGTTCCATCATAAATGTATGCCATATCGATTTGTAATAAACGTAACATTGTTATTATTTGGATAACGATATATGCAATAGTAAAGATTTTTGGTATAGACATGCCTAACGGGATTCGAACCCGGACCGCCTAAGCCAGGCCACATATCCAGCACAGACCAACCTGACTTTTAAAAAGAGCATTAGTACATAGGAAGTCATTTGGAAACTGCAAGATTTACTTTGAGGGGAAAATTGGCGCTTTATTTGAGGAACCACGGTAGTCCTTTGAGTCGAGATCTTAATATTTATCTGAATGCTGATACAATCATTAGCAAATACTAACTTGGACTTCACCACGGAGAGGTGACCTCAACGCTAAGATGTTTTTTAGAGTTTAAGGCTTTGAAGGTGTATCCTTAGGTTTCTTAGTGGGTTTCATGTATGTGACAGTGAACCATCGGAGTAAATGGTTTTCTGAACTTTGTCAACGTTAAGGTTAAAAACTGAAAACGTGAAATGGATAGTATGTATAAATAACATGATAATTAATACGAATGACTGAGCTTTAACGTTTTTTTCAATTTAGCAGAAAACATAGGTTGTACTGATTTTTAAGAGAAATACATCTCAGGTCAATAATTCCTGTTTCATTGAGGACGCCAATTAAACGAGTTTCAATTTTATACCCGAGGACAGCAGGAATTTACTACACATGGCTGTGTATAACCAAATGGATATTTCCACGAAACATGATTTTTCAGACATTTTTCAAATTACAGATCTTTTTCTAAGTCGTTTCGGACCTTTTATTTTTCGAGTGTTGTTTATCAAAACATCCTGTATGCGTGTATATTTCAAAGACCTTACACAGTGATATTATGCTGATGTCATATATCAATATTATTACACGACACACTGTTGCATGATGTTCAGACAACATTCACTCTCATTGTAACCACGGGCCGTGTAACCGCAATAACCATTCAGTGATATAATCGACTGATAAGAAAATTTACATTTTCATTCAAATTCCTTAAGACATTAAGTTTACTTCAACGCCATGGAGAGTGTATTTTTCTCAATATCCTCTGTGTAACCACAATCTCTCTATGCTTCGCGGAACAAGAAGAATGTTCAACGCCACCCAGATAATAACGGGTTTCTATGACGTTTTAAATCGCCTAGTAATCAAATTTATGTAAAAATATGAATAGATATGATCGTATTGAAATTTCAGCTTTAGCACACGATAGAATATCTAAATATCGACTTTGTAACAAAACACATATTGTATGAGATAGACTTTCTCACGGCACTATAATATGTAAGTAATCCCTGCAGTTGGAGGACAAACCTTTACACTTTACCTACTTAACTTTTATTTGCAATGTGCCAATTTCACATTACACGTGTTTATTGTGTTTATTGAATTTCAACCTAGAGTCTAATGCAGATATTGTTCACATTTTTGCTGAATTGCATCGGAAGTTACATGATGAGATAACTGTACATGATATGCACGTTTTATAGCTTTGATATGTTAGACATACAGTTTTACAGGGTCATCTGACAATGATTGTGTCTACATACGTTGATTATTCAGAATTAGGATCTGTAGGAAGAGTTGGTTATTCAGAATTAGGATTCGTAAGAAGAGTTTGTAATTCAGAATTGTGATTTGTAAGAAGAGTTTGTTATTTAGATCTACGATTTGTAAGAAGAATTTGTTATGCATAGTTATGATTTGCAGAAAGAGTTGGATGTTCAGTATCATGGTTAATTTTGTAAGAAGAGTTGGTTATTCAGAATTGTGATTTATAAGAAAAGTTGGTTGTTTAGAATTATGATTTAAGAAAAGTTGGATTTTCAGTATTAAGGGTAATTTTGCAAGAAGAGTTGGTTGTTGAGAATTGTGATTTTTAAAAAGAGTTGGTTGTTCAGAATTGTGATCTGCAAGAGAAGTTGATTATCAAGAATTATCATTCGTAAGAAGAGCCCAATACCATCCTGAGACGAAATCAAATGTCAATCATTTAACTCTGATTATATTGATAAACTCTGGTTTGATTGGGAGAAAAAAACTATATCTCAATTATCACATATCATTTTCACTCTCTGTGTCATTATCTGCATGAAATGTAGCACACAGTTATCTGTGGAATGTTTAACGATGGATATACTAAGTATGTACTAATTTAAGTGCTTGTGTTTAACAAACAGATGTCAGTGACCCACAGAGCGTTAATTTAACCTGCTGTAGGTTGAGGTAAATCTAGACATAAGTTGCCTGTTCAAGGTAGACAACAAACATTCTTCTCAAGGGTGGCACTGTTTCTAGCCTCTTTTAGAAGCTTCTGGTACTTGCAATTATATATTGGTACATTTCCTTTTGCTGTTGAATTATCACTGAAGGAATCAAGCTAAAACTTAGCTGAATATTTTGATTAAAATGTCTGGATACCAATATGATAAGAATATGATTCAACGTAATATGTAGCAGGAAACTTCCACTCAATCTACATATACATATTTCAGAGCAGGGTTGGTTTGCATATACTAGAAATTGTGGTTGAATCCATTGAGAATTTACATGGAAACATTTTATAAGGAATGCTCAATGGAGGATGCTCAAATGGAGAAGTTTTATATTGTGAATGTTGTTAAACATTTTGGAGATAATTTGTTTATTTTATAGTTATCCAATGTTTTAATTGGTACTTAATTATCTAAGATATATCGAACACCTTACATTGAATTTCCTAACGTTAATTCTTTTCATCAGTTGATATGAAACCTTTTTTGCATGTGCAAGCAAACAAGATCGATATTTCTGTCAAATTTGTGTACATTTTGAAATGGCGGACAAAGGTATGTACCGATAAAACATGATACGGAAATAATACATTAGGCTGTGGGACTGTCTGGAAACATTGGCTATGTGAATCACTCAGTGTATCATTCATGCCAGAGTAACTGACTGATATTGAACAAACGTATCAAAATTAACATTTTACGAAATTGTTTATAGTATTGTGACAATCAAGGTTTAGTCCGTCTTATGAAACATCTTGATAGATTCAGGGGAAAACACAACAATTTCGTTGTAAATTCGACTTCAAAGCACATAAAAGTAACAAAATTGAATGTTTGAAGTTCAGTCCTTTTTAAAACACATCATAAGGGAGTACATTAGTGATTCGTTTGAGCTCAAACTGGAATTCCTTTGTCTCGTTATATGCAAAACTGATCTTCGTTTTTGAAACCGTTATGAGAAAATTCGTTTTAACCATTTGCCTGTAATCAGAATCGCTCTGGAAACAAGTCTCCTCTTGAGCAAATCATCTCATGCCGCAGATCCTTTAAGAACAAATCCTCTCTGGAATTAGGCACAGCCCTTTCCCTGCTGATCAGTCAGATCGCGTAGGGTCATCTTCTAGAAGTCGACCATAGCTGTGGAACGTGCCTTACGATGAGGCTGTTAAGGTTAAATTTCGGTCTAAGCGCGATTGAAAGTAATTGTTCGTGAGAACCACTGCTAAGCTTTCGTCTCTCATATGTGACTGGCATCAATCTCACGTCAGGTTTCTCCACCCCTTCTTCGTGATGTCTTCAATACATATGCTCCAAGTTGTTCTACTTAATACAAATGGGGATTGCTAAATTCTTTAATAAGATTTGTCCACTTTTCAGAGGAATCTAAAACAAGTGGAAATAAATTTGAGATGTATAGACACGTTTAATCAAAATTACGGTGCTTTCGCGAGGAATAGCACATTCTATAAGATATACATTTCCTGATGTGGTGATTAATTTTTTAGATTAATACCTTTTGGACGTTGATTTTGGTTTTGGGAATTTGAGGCAAAAGAATGTTCAAAGTGAAACCAGAACCTATTCCTATCCAATATACACGCTGCGTTATAAAACAAGAGTCTTAAACGTTGAGCCTATATCATGTGCGTGATGAAAAGTGTTCAGAGGTTTTTGCCGTTTACAAACTGACGCATATATCAATGTAGCTGTTGTATTGTATTGGTCTGGTGAACAGCCCTAGGAAGTTATAACTGTCATGGCGAATTTGGATGATTTCACGAAAAATCTTTATAAGCACGATAATGAAATAAAAAGTCTGTCAGTATAATCACTGATGCATGTTTTGTCACGATTGACGGTTTGTGCTTCAGTCGTGACGTTTGATTATAAGAGAATGCCATGCCAAACGGCCATTCAGGTTCTATGGTCTATTGAGTCATAATTAAATAGTATCCTTTTCGTTATTCTATACATTTAGTAAAGTATTCTTTGTTTACAGTAGCATTTGTGAATGAAAGACATGTTGCTACCAGGGCCTCAAATCTAAACGTAGATTCTGTGCTAGTTTTTCGTGAAGTGAACCCCAGATGCAGAAAAAGAATCAGCTATGTGTTGTTATTCTGGGAAGGTATAAGGAAGGTTTTGAGGAATGAGAACCTTCCTCCCACTACAAATGTGTGCTACTCACCCGGTGGTACCCGTCACACGTCTATATTGTGAAGTATGGTGAATTAATCCCACATACGTACAACATCGCCTTTATCCACAATATATAGATGGTCACGCACCAGATGTGTCTCGACGGAAATGTCACGGTTCGTTTAACTTCATACTGAGTGTCTCTATCAAATGCTCGTATTAAATTGCCGATAAAAGTATTCGGTTAAACGATTTTAGTACGAGTTGTAATGTATATGTCTCGCTTTTATTTACTTTCTATCATGAGTAACATACCTTAGATTCTTGTGCTAACGTATGTAATCGTAACAAATATTAGGCGTAGAGTTATTTATTGTTGTATATATAAACCCTGACACCTTCAGAAAATAGCTTATTCATGTTACCCGCGTAGAATTTTTATGTTTGAAATTGTAAAACTTGACATTTTTAAGATTTAAAAGAATTTGAATAATGTAAAGGAGGACTGTTGTCGTATTATGTAATATGATTATGACATTAATATGGAAATTGTAAAAATGAAGTATTATGCAATCATTTTCCTAATATGCAAGGTCAGACCCTCATTGCCATCAAAATGTTTTGGATTGTAAGATATATACTGAAGACAGATCTTGATATACGATCATTTGAATAACACCTCTCCATCAGTGTAGTTGTAACTTGTAAAGGTGTCTCAAACCCATATCTGTATTTCTATCTAAGGATAACATTTATTAATGATCAATTCGTAGAATATTCATTTTAAAATTTTATCTGCCGTATAATCTTTTGGGAAATGAAGTTCGGTATGTGTGCATCGCTTTCTTAATATGAATGTTCTTATATATCGAACGCCATAACTGTGCATTTGGGTTTTTTATTGAACGAGATGTCAAAGTTACCTGAAGTTAAAGAATTAAAACCTTTTTAAATAATATTCTCAATGGAAATTGATGAAGGCAGACAGAGAAATATATTCAATATAAGGTCGTTGACCCAAAATACAGAATATTCATAGGGTAACATAACCCTGCGCATAATTATATATATATATATATATATATATATATATAGACATATATCCGCATGAAAATCAACTGGAAATGGTAAAAATTATATTTTGTTAGGAGTTGCCTTATCTTTTAAACCTTTAATGAAAAGATGGAAATCTTATGCAAGATATCATAATTTTGAGAAGAAATTAGTGTAATAAAGTTGTGATGAAAGTTCGAATTAATGTACTTATCAGCAAGTGTATTACGAAAAGAGCTGTAAGCTTAACAGATTAAGAGTACATGGTATTCATTTTCAATGAAATACCTACTTTCAGATAACAAATCATGAAGGCGGATTTTATAGATATACAATTTCTTCATTTTTGGAAGGCCATGGTTTGACGTTATTGTCGTTGCCAAGCAAGTGATGTCCTTCGATAAACAGTTAAGAAAGAGTATAAGAAATATTCACGAACGAAACAGTACATGTAAGAAACAGGAATATATGCAGTTTTGAACAGCAACTTCCCACCAGAGCTCAGTTCAACAACCTCTGGGTGAAAGACACAAAACAAACATCCTGTTGCTAATTAATGTCCTGTAACATGTGTATGTTTGTACCTGTTCACACACCATTATAACGTGGGAGATAACCTCTTTATAACAGGGGAGATAATCACATTCCGAGCTCCCATGAATTCCACCAGTGTTCTATTCGCACTACCAATAATGCATTTTTGTTGCCTCAGTCTTACTCCCACAATAAACACTTGACATTCTTTATTTGGATTCTTTAGACAAAAGAGTTTTGCGTCCGCACCCACATGTATTACAATTTCGCTCATTTACCTAATAAATATTTTTGTTTTACACATTGATATTTTATACAATATAAAAGATATTAAGGACAGAAAAGTCAACACTTTAATAGTATATAGATCATAATAGTATCTTTCAAATACTTCAATTTTGATAATGTCCATGGCCCTTAAATATTTTTGTTTAGTATACTTGTACGATGTACGAGCGTTCACAGAACAGGGGACAACAGTTACATGGTTGATGTGTCCCTGAATCAGTGACTACATTGGACCTTACCAATCTCCTTCTGCTGGTTTGGTATATTTTGTAGGAGTTAACAGAAACTACTTTATATACTTTTACTCAAACTGATTCGTATTCCCATTATGCGATATCCACTATCATGCATATCAAGACAGGATATTTGTTTTTCTTCCGTATAAGCACTGACAAATCCCATTTGTAAATGATAATTCAAAACAATATCCTTTTAGATTCGCTTAGATGTGTCATTATAGTTTAAGCAAGAGCCCTTATGTCTGAGGTTTCATTGTTCCCAAGTAGAAGTAAAAAATAAATAAATTCTATGAGATGATATATGTTACTACTTTAGGGGTAATTATTCTTTAGTTGGTTAACATGTTGAAGTAATTTGTCAGTTCTCGAGAGTCAGTTTTAGTAATATGCAAAATATTACCCGATGGAAATATACGGACGGACGGACATTGAACGCCTTTCAGGATTTGTATGTTCGTCATGCCGTTCATGCCGGAATCGGATCGATATCTTAAAAGTGTGTGTCTGAAATAAGTTACACCTTTTCCAAAGTATAACACTGTCAAAGAGCAGCATGTAACATGTTACACAAGTAATTAACAATGAAAATGACACACCTGTAAAGTCTACCCTCACCTATTAATGTCAGAAAGATAATCTTGGGGTGAAATCCGATCTGCAGCGCTAATAGTTTTCCATCAATCTTTGATAGCTCTTGTATCTAGGTAACCAAAATCATGGTATTTAATGAAAACATAGAATATCATAGTTTCGTACATTGTCCGTCGTATTTTGTATGTTCATTGCCATTGTCCTAAGTACCAAGATTGCAAATCTGTTTGGTATTGAGATACTTGTAATTTGTTATACGATTCCAGCCATTTGTATAACTTGTATTTATATATAATAGCAATACCTGTGATAATTGGCACGAAAAATACTTACCACTACGACAGCGTGCAACAACAAAGATTTCTCACCTGTTGAAAAGGTCACGTATAAGTATACTTACCTAGGTATGTAGATTCATGTAGGTATGTCAGAAATACATACATCCCATTCCTGGCAACAGATCCAATAAACACTTCGCTCAAGAGAAGAAAAGAAGTTACTGCTGATCTGTTGTGGCATTATAGTTATTAAAGTAGACAAAATGAATAGATATGCTAGCGATATATGATGTTATAACTTCGCCCATTTTCGATTTTTTAACAAACGAACCAATGCATTTGTAATCATTGTACTTTGTTTTCGGCATGGTAGATTTTGGGTTTGGCCACGTGGAAACCGTTGTATTAAATACAATACAGTTAATACTGTTTACTCCATACAATATGTAAATTATTGTAACTCTTGTACATGGAGGATTGCAAAAATGGTGAAAGTGCACTCGTTGAAGTGTGTTTCATGTGGATCATTATCAAGTGATTCTCAGCGAGTCTTCTGTTGCATGAGATAGCTATCCGACTTATCTGAGAATCTTGAGCAGTGCACGCCTGTATCACGTTGACCTACCTGTAGTCGCGGAACCGTGGAACCTTATGGTAGATATAAATATAAACATAATTACCTGAGTTTGGAAGATGAATGTTATATCAAGGTACTTAATCTGTTTTCTTCCATTTATTGAATCCTTGAAATGTTGGTATTGGTTATTATCTCGGTTTATTTGAACCGTTTAAGTAGTAAATCATTTTTCTCTCCATACATTTATTGAATCATCGAGATATTGATATAGGGTATTGGGTATTGGGTCTATATGAACCATGCAAGAAGTAGAACTGTCTTGGGTATCATTTGGTATTGGGTATTATCTCGGTTTACAAGGAGCTGTGTAAGCAACATTACAATGAGTGTTCGAATTCTCAATTCTCTCCTGCCAACCATTCTCTCATATAGTTTACTAGGAACCACCGAAAAAAGGATTTGTTCTTAATCATTTGTTCATTTAAGAATAGTTTAATCAACTGAGCAGAGTAAAATAATTGGTATGGTATGACAAATAGGTATACTCTTATTATTTGTCTCGTATTCCTGTTTGTCGATATTGATCTGTGTTGTGTACTGGAGTACCTAAGTGGTCCGAATTGCCACTCGGGAAAGAATGTTATTACATTTTCGGTTACTGGTTGATATTTCCGGATAATGTTTCGTTGATTCACTACATGTGTGTTATGCTGAGCCCCTGAAACAGTATTGTCTCGAGTTACTGGCTGGTGGAAGGGAGTTACAGTCCTGTTGATGAAGGATACATGACGGAGTAATTATTAGTTCTACATGTAAGTAGAGGCTCAAGTGGATTACGGAGAGATCTGATTATGTTTCTCGACAAGACTTAACACTGCTCGTTCTTAATGTTCATGGTTATTTTTTATAATATGAAGTTGTCATCATTTTCGTTGTTTCTTTGCCATTTCGTCATTAGAAAAATGCGTAAAAATGTGTACAGCTATAAAGAACATATAGCCTATACAAAATTGCTTTTTTGGTTTATACAAAACTAAACATTTTTTGTCGTAACTTTCTCAAACCAATCATTTTTTCATAAGAATTTTCGGCGTGTTTAGAAGTACAAACTTTCAGTTTTCGATAAATTGTTGAAAAAATTAAACAAAATTTTAAACTGCTTAAAAACTTATAAGGCTAGGACATGTTGCAGTTGCATGAGTATCTCTGAAAACCTCATCCGAAAAGTTGACTCAGAACATTAATTCAAAAAAACCCAAACAATATACAATTCGTTAAATTTCATACCACTTTTTCAATAAGTTTATCTCTAGACATATGGGGTCAATTAAATTGTTTCGCATCATACATCTTCAGCTTTGATTGACTCGACTTATTTCCAAATCCATCGAGGTCTTCCATTGCAATATAACCACAGCCCTCAACAGGAATGTCCATTGAAGACAACTCAAACACAAATAAATACAGAGTGTTTGTCAAAGATTAGGACTCCAAGAAAGGAGGATGGATTCTCGGATTAAGCTTTATCCCAGAGATTACAGTGGATTATCATATCTTTAGCTAGATTTACATATCGGGGAAACCATTGTTCGGAACTGGGTCGATGGTGTCATATGTCGATCAAATTTCCTGTTTGTTGGTTTTGTTTCATTGAAGGAGCTTACACAACCAAACACCCACTATTCCGTTGAAGACGTGAAATATAATATAACACCCCTGTTCGTAAATAACCCACTTCACTTAATTTTCATTGACATAGAAATCTTACTTAAGATGTTAGGATAATTATTGTCAGTCTGTGGACAGGCGATATCACAGAGCGGAGGATATTTGGATCTAAAGTAAGCATGAGCTAATATTTGTTAACACATAATCTAATGATAACATACGAAAAGGGTTACTCTTTGTAAAGAGGCTATGAAAGATTACAGCGTTTAGATGTCCCTTGTAGCGTTCGGATCTTCCCACTGTGAGGCCTGTGTCGTGTTGACAGCACATGTTCCCATTAAATTGTAAAAAGAAAGGATGTGCCAGTCACTGCCCATCTTCTGTACCCTAAACCTGGAGTGATAGGAAGAATAGGTTTTCAGTGCACAAATGTTAATAGGAAAGGGTCGTAACTGTCAACAACAGTATGGGCAATTAATCTGATAAATATCGGTTTTAAACGTTTTGAGAGAAAAATATTTTAATTTCGTTAATTTTTTAATAAACATTGCATAATGATAAAATATTAATTGTTTGACACTTGAAGATTATTAACGATATCTACCGACATGACATTTCTTGTCTCACATCCCACATCATGAATCTGTACAATGACCACAGATAAAGTGACTAGCTCTGTTCAAGGCATACGTTCGTCCCATAATGTATTTTGACTTATCAGTTAGTTTGATGTCATTTCCAATCATATGGTTGTTCAATCGACAATTTAATCGATAACGACTTCTCCATTTGTACGATAGCAAGGCAACTTCACTGTCCAAGTCAAGCCAGCTATGTTTACATGTTTCTTTTCCCCTCATACCAGATATCCTGGCCATCTGGGGTCAGTCTGGTGGTCAATTGACCTTTAACCCCGACCAAATTGTACTTGTTCTTACGACTCATTGTACTGAGAGAATAAAGTAGGTCTGTTTAGTTCATTTCTACACTAGTTTCATTGTTGCAACATAATTGGTCCACTTGATGACCAGTGGTGTTTATTTTGTAGCCAATGGACAGAGTTGTTAAGAGAAACGTGACCGGGATAAAGGGATGGATTCTTTTGTAGGAGACCTTATTCATGTGCTACTAAATGGTGCTACCTCTGTGAAAATCTCTTATTGTTTTTGTTACAAGGTTGGTGATGTACATCTGGAATTTACTGCATCGTTCATTGAATGCAGGGTAAATGAAGTACTTCATGTTACACTAAAACATAAGATTCAATGCAAGGTATGAAATGATCGGGGTTTAAACCTGTACTCATATCGTACTAATCACGCTAAATGGTGGTGTATAAAATAAAAGCGCATACTACAGTCTTGATTATCATGCAGAAAGTTTACATTTTAACAATAAACACACGAAACAACACCAAGAATTTAAAGTTTATTAAGCACTAAAGTATTTGAATATTTATGCATCAAATATTTATAAAATCATGAGAGAATCGGTTCACTGAACATGATAAAGCTGTTTCTTGCACAAACGATACAGTGGAAAGTTTGGCGTGGGTGTTATGTTGTATACATCTGTGTTACATTTGGTTAGTTTTGTCAGCTATTAATAAAAATGTGATCGGAATATATATCATTGTTAGATTCTAAACAACAAACGCCTCTTTTAAGATATGCTAGGTGTATGCTTCACAAGGCGATACATCATGGCGACATGTACTGTCAACTAGTATCGTGTTGTTTGTTGGAGGGTAATCTCGATTGTTCTTTGTTTAAAAATCACCTGCAATAAACAAAAGCAATATGTGCATGTCTTGACGACCGGGAATAACATTTGGCTATAATGTTTTATCTAAAACATGTAAATGCTAACATTAAAGTTAGGTTTATGATTCAATACTTTCCTTTTATATATGAACATTCTAAGTGTTTTTCCTCAGTTTTTAAATTACTCAACTATAAAACTCCACAACAACTCAACCAGGGCATGGCTAATGCGAAACCGCATTATTCACACGTCTTTATATTAATGTAAACACTGAAACAAATGAAACCAAAATTTATGACGAAAACAAAATCCATACTTAAGAATGTAATGTATGGAAGATCTCTTTGAAGTAAGAGTAAAACATAAAAAGAAAGTTTCCCATGTTGATCGCACTGACATCAAAGCGAAGAGAGTGTATACATCATAACTGAGCTGTCACTCAAGCGTCCGTGTCGCGAATACAAACTGCTAACTAAAACACAGATACCCCATTCTTCCAGCAGGGAGTAATTGTGAGTTGTAAGGCACTACCTGTGATAGAGTCCATGAGGTGCCCTGGTTCATTGTTTTGGTCACTTTTGGTCTAGCAGAAGCCTTGTTACTCTTTGAATTATTCTCTGTTATATGTAGTGTATATAAGATAAACAGTAAATTCTGAGCAGTGTATCTGTTGACATGCTAATAAAGGTGTTTACATCAATGTGCAAGCTCGTAGTTACACTGTGCTCTTCTTGTCTCATCGCATTACCAGATGGAGTGATATGATCCAGTATTAAAAATGTGGATGAAAGATATATATATATATATATTATATATATATATATATATATATATATATATATATATATATATATATGATGGCTCGATAGTACGATATATGTTTTCTGCAGACTCAGCTGTAATATCTGGTGCATCTTATAACGTACACTTTGTGTTGCACTCAGACTGGGGTCCGTGTGATACCATAGTTTAAGGTACGTGTGATACCATAGTTTGGGGTACGTGTGATACCATAGTTTGGGGTACGTGTAATACTATAGTATTGGGTATCTGTGATACTATACTTTGGGGTACCTGTGATACTTTACTTTTGGGTACGTGTGATACAATATAGTTTGGGGTACCTCTGATACTATAGTGTTGAGTACCTGTGAAATAGTATAATCTACTTTATCTGTGCAACCATAGTGACACATTTAGTGCACCTTGGTCTCGTTGTTTCACGTAATTATGCAAAATACACCGATATTCAGCGTTTAAAGATATTTTAATGTAAAGTTTAAATATCCTGAATATAGATATGAATTTTTTTAAATTGGCTCCATCACTTTCAGTCAGGTTCATATAATGATATAACGAAGAAACGGTGGCGCCTCTCAGATTGCATGTTATACTTATCGCAACACTTCCCTTGATAACTGATACAGTTTCTTAAAATATGAAGGCTGGAGATACAAGGGAGACTATCCTTCATTCCTGACAACGACAGGTGGCGCCCTGCAATCCTATAAAAAATGATTGACTAAACAATTATGTGATGCACTGTTCGACATGAACTCTTGCATAGCGCACGAGTGGACTTTTTCTGCTAGGTGATTTGATGCCCAATATAAGATATTACAATGTTTGTTTAGAGATATAAGAAGCATTGAGATTATTCCATACACGATAATAGCATAGGATTTATTTCCTTGATGAATAAGAACGATACCTATATCCAATCATGCACTGAACGACTTGAAATCTTGTAAAGCTGCATACCGAAAGTTTGTTCACTTACCGCTGAATCGTAGTGCAAATATCATATAATTCGGGTTTATTTTGGACGTCAATATAATTACTTAAACAAAAGTGACAAAAGATCACCAATTGTTCATGTGTGAATTAGCCATTCTTAAACTTATTTAGAGATTATCTGGTCTTTCGATGAGATATTCGAATTTTGGCATGTTGAAATAGACAGAAGGGGTCATATTTTCGAAATTTCGATTTCCTTAAATTTCGAATAAAATGTTTCATGTCGACTCTCTGAGAATAAAATCAGCACATTAACGTAAAGCAAAGCAACAAACATTACTAATCGTCAAAGTAGTTGATAACATATAATGGATTCTATAGAGAAAAATAAAAATTGATGTTTTCGAAATTTTGACCCCTGGTCACTTTCATGGCCTGCCGAAACTGTTACGGTTAATTGTGAGGTATGATAAACATTTGCCTGAAAGAAGAATGGATCTGCACATCTGAAAATTCAACATTACACGTTTCATTCTAGCAATGCTACTATAATTCAAAGGCATACAAATTACATGATATTTGCACTAGTGTACCAAGGTATGTGAACAAACTTTTGGCATGCAGCTGTAGTGATGGCTCTCTATTTCTGTTTCACAAAAAATGCATATATTTGGAAAGAAGATATAAAGTTCACGAGTCGACTTAACAAGCAAAGGATTACCAATGTTTTCTTATATCTTCATGAATATCATTAAAGCCAACATAGAGTATAGTGTACATATATTTTTTGATAGACTGATACACATTTACTTCCTGTTCTTACAATGTTAAAGATATATGGTATTATCTATATGAAGGCCTGACACAGCATCTGACAAAAGTCCCCCCTCCGTGTATTGTCGTGTTATAAGATGAAGTTGTCAAACGACTCGAATGAGAAACCAGCCTCAAATAAGCTCGATCTTTACTCAGCTGTTTTGTGAAGTCCACACACACACATTTAGCGTTGTCTCCTCTCCGAGTCAGTTTGTCTGAGCTGTTATAAAGAATCTGATATCTATTGGCACTGACACATGAAACAAAGCACATATGTTCCAATGTTTGGGAATATTCCCGATCCGTTGTTGAGGGCAATTTTGTCGTTGTTCGTTATAATCTTGCTTGAAAAATAGCAAAACTATATGCGATTCTTGTTTAAAAAATTAAGTCTGACATTTATAGAAATCCTAGTTGAAGTAATATTGGCACGTACCGTTTTAGATAAAAAAATATCTTTTTCTTGAAATGAAATTCATCGAGGAGCTACTTGTAGTAATCAGTGGTAAAAAGCTCCAACTTTGTGATGGTCACTGTTGATGCGAAAACAAACATGTAGTGCAAATATGTTATGGCTTGTATCAATTTACGGATTTTTTTCTTCTTATCAGAAAGTAAAAAAGGTGTTTTAAAATTTTAAACTTAACCCTTCATGTTGCAGATAACTGCTACAAGAACGGAGTGTTGTTCCGGCCGGGTGACAAAACAAGTGACAATTGTAATGATTGGTAAGTTGGGGTGACAACACAAGTGACAATTGTGATGATTGGTAAGTTGGGCTGACAAAACAAGTGACAATTGTAATGATTGGTAAGTTGGGAAATACTTGTTTTCAAAATATCCCGTGTGAAAAACAACTTCAAACAATTTTTAAACAAAAATTTGATAACGTCAAATTACCAACAAACCGACATATCTACCCTGCAAAATATAAAAGTTTCTTGTCTGATTGGCAAATTTGTTGTGTCACAAATTGAATCATTCATATCAATAAAATACAAAATTAATGCAAGTCATGTAAATGGCAATATGATTTATTTGCCGGATTTAATATGAATTAAATATTTTGAAAACCCCTCTGTTTGTGGTTAATACAATATGGGTAAAACACTTCACCATATCCTAATTCCAAAATGATGAATTCTGTTCCTCAAACACTGAAACAGACATTTCCTTCGTAAGGTTAATGATCTCGTCTACAGTCTGTTTATTTGACATTCCAAACATCCATCAAAACCAGTCCCACGAGGAAAAAGTTAAGAGTGAATAAACTCATTGCGTATGAAATAAATGAGCTTCCTTTGAATGAAGCTACGGAGTGAATAAAGTCATCATAGATCCCGTGCCACACATGTATAACTTCCATGTGTTGTCCCCCAGCATGTGCGAAGTGTTCCCCGGGTCCCCCAGGAGATTTGACTGGCGCTGTTCCCAACACGTGTGTCTCATCAGACCAAATCTCGTCGATGCCGTTAATGGCGGGAGAACAGGGTGAGTGTATACGAGATCTGTGTTCAGTTATTCAGCTATTCAGGTATTTTATGAATGCTTCACGTTTATTCTGCTAAATGATTCCAAAGATATTATTTTATGAATTGCAACTCTCAGTTATTTTATGAGTGCATCTATTCACAAGAGGGATTGAATCAATAAATTGCTATGTGTTAAAGGCACTTAAAGATAATAAAATCTATGGTCAGGTGTGCACAAAATGAAAAACATATAAACAGTTTAAACGGGCCTAATTCGTAATATGCGCAGCATTTGAATTTATATAAATATTGAGATGTGACAGAGGATGAAATATTGTTTATTCAAGCAATCTTGTAACTAAACAAATTAAAACAATTTGGTTTAAGATAGCGGCTGCCGTTTTCGCTCTGCTGGCTGAATAATAGAATAATTCATTTAACCTGAATTCATTATTTTATTAAATAACTTACGAGGTAGATTACCTCAGTGTGGATCGTTAGCAAAATCGAGAGGTATGCACTTTGTTTGATCACATTTTCGAAATAATTTTTAAGATTTTCTATACGTTGCATTGGTACAATAGATTGTTAAATTTGATTCTGGGATATCCACGAACACAATGTAAACCCTCAGGTGGAGAGCGAGTAACTATTCGAGTCTGTGGGGTTTGACTCTGAAGGACGGCGTGAAATATCGACTTGGAACATTCCCTCTCGAGAACGATGTCGTCCGAATGACCCCTCTCAGAGTGAAAATCGATGAAGTACTTCCGGAATCATTCGATGCGCGTGATAAATGGGGTGACCTCATCCACCCAATCAGAGACCAGGGAAACTGCGGTGCATCATGGGCATTCTCAACGACAGGTAAAATTTACCTGCAAAACAACCTATATATGGCATACTATTCAAAGGTCAAGAAAACTTCCAAACGGAAAGTAATCACTTTAGGAGAATGTCTTATCATCTAATGCAACTAGACGACAATTATATAGACGATAAGTATATATAATGGAAAGCCATAGGCGTCACGTGTGATGTAATTCTAAGCTGTAGCATATCAATCAACATTAAGAAATATATAGAAGTAATTATGAGAAAGTAAAACATTTTGATATGAATAGAACCATCATACACTTTCTACGTCAAACATGCCTAGTAGAACATACATTTTATGAGAATGATACCTTGGTCGGTTGAACTGGTTTACTTTATGAGACTATTAGAAAACCGGCCAGGTGATACTATCCAGGGTGTATTGAAGTTTTTTTGTGCCATGCAAAAGTGTATTTGTTTAATATTGGTTTTTGTAAAACTCAACCACTCTTGTTACAGCGGTGGCGTCAGACCGATTGGCCATAGAGTACCAGAAGAGGGAAGAGTTATCTCCCCAGCACATCCTGTCCTGCAACTCAAACAATCAGGAGGGGTGTGAGGGTGGATTCCTGGACCGGGCCTGGTACTACACCCGGAGGAGAGGGTACGTAGTTTCCGGAACAAGGAAAATAAGAGCTAACCTTATGCTAATTGGTCGTTAAACTGAAAACCAATGGATTTACATTGATAACAAGGCTTGTGATCTAGTTCTCCGGCTTTGATCAACGCCGATGCGTGTGTTGCTTAAAACAATTGACATGATTTATGTTGCTATATATTCACTTAGTTTACTTTTTGAGGGTCATATATTGAATGAATATAAATGTACTGATGTTGATGTTGAATATATTGATGTTTCCAATGTTACAACGTGTAAGCTGGTTCTAATTCTAATGTTGATGTTGATAATGATTAAAAAATATTTCTGATGCTGATGTTGCAAAATGACGTCGACGGTGTTATGGACGTTGTATCTTTAAGAACCAATGATAAGATAACATTTGATTTTTATTTTCATTGACAATGACGTCGACACCGACATTGACAGCAACATTGCTAATTAGTACGATAAGTTGTTGGTGTTGGTACTAAAACGAATAAAGATGATGATAAGGAGGAAAATGATGACGATGACTATCATAACGATGAAAATGATAATGATGATTATGAAAATGACTAAAATGAAGTAGGCAGTATGGTAAAGCGTCCGCTCTTCTCCCGGGGGCCTGGATTTGATCCCGAATGCGTCATACTAAAATACGTTAAAAGATGGGAGTTTTGCATTGTTGCTTGGCGTGCACTTGCACAAGATGAATTCTCTAATGTAGTTGTACTTAGGACGAGGTGAGGTGAGGTGATATACACAGGGGCGTGTATCGCTTAGAAATAGCTTTAGAAAGACATATACCCATAGACCCTACCCTACTACTATATAAAAGGAAAGGGATGTAACGACCAAACCACCCCATGCTCGAACAAAGTCAGTTTTCGCATCCAAAATAATTTTTCTGGACAAATTGTTCACTACGATTCGAAAGCTAAATGATTTCCCTACAAAACGAGCTATGGATTGTCAAAATCGGGTAATTATCTCAAAAGTTACATGCAACGACGTCCCGAAAATCGCTACCGCCAGATTTTCAGGCCAAAATCCCCACTCACGGAAAACAGCAAAAACTCACCGTTTAACATCGTTTATTGATTCCAGCAATGTTGACAACACCAATGGAGAGCTCGATTCGATCGGCGACATCGAACTACATGTTCACAATATGAGAACAGCACCTAATTATTGTTTCTACGAGTGCTAGCATACATTTTATCAAAAATCATCTGCTTTGCTGTTGTCTTGTCTGCCATAACAGTGGCCTTGACATTCATTTGACCTCGTAGCCGCAGCAAATTTAAAAATTATAGGATTTGGTAGAAATTAACATTGAGTATTTTCTATTAAATTCCCTTCTGCAGTCGTGTGTGTTTTAATGAGCCCAAAATATTAAATAAACTCGTTCTTTATAACTATGGGTCAAATCATAATTTTTTTTAAACGTTCCAGAAATATGAAATTATTCGACAATTGGCAAATGTCAAAATTTCAAACGAATCGTTAGAAAATCGCAACTTAAACTTTAATTGACAAAATTTTTTTTTGTAATTTATGTAGAACAATATACTTATTAGTATGATTTTTCATGTTTTATTAAAGAATATATAAACAACTTTTACTCGGTGTGCCTAAAAATATTGTTTTGATCTTTTTCTCCAAAAAGTGATGGCATATATAATATTAACCTGTTACCAACATTAACTTGATAGATTTCGCTATCCTTCTTAATTGAAGCATATATTTTTAAAACTCAGTTATGTTTTATAATTGGAAAAGAAAATATTCAAAAATTAAAAGAATTTGTAAAGAGGTTTGAATCTCAAAGGCAAATTTGAAAGCAACTCCTAATTCTAGATAAACTACTTCCATGTTGAATATTTGATGTGCAGTTCAGATACATTATTTAATAAAATAAGTTAACCATTATACCATATAGACTATAGAGAACCTCTGTTACAATTAGATAGGTGATTTAATTTTATTTCTTCAAACAATAGTGATATGATTAAAATTATCAAAACTGTGTTTGACAAAAAAGGGGATATTTATTTTTCAGAGGTCAGACAGAATTATATATTTTTATCAATACTGGCTTGGCTCAGGAGTGAGATCATGTAAATCATAAAAGATGTGGATAGCAATCATTGATAATGACTTGTATTTTGTAATTCATACTGTTCAACCACCCTGGTGGTTAGGGGCATAAATGCAATGCCTCGCTTGGAAGGTTACCTTAGTTTTCTTTATTGGAAGCAATTTTGATTTTCATTGTTAAAAGATTAAAACAACAAAAACATATTAAGTTACAATATGCTGCATTAAAACTTATTAACAGTTAAGTATAATCGTGTTGAAAAAATAACTTTTCTTATAACTTCAGTTGAAAGGTAGATTTTTATGCCTCATGAAAAGGTGATTTGATTTAAGTTACTAAAATAAGGCCAGTCTCTCCCCAATAAAGGAACAAACATTAACAGTGTGTCCAATAAATAACATAATAAATTTCATTCTTAAAGTAATCAGTATATTTTATCATGTATAAGGTCATAAAAAGCATGTCTGAAGTGACAGATCTCCAGACTGGCACAGTACTTGTATCTTTAATTGCTGTTTCAAATGCAATAAATCTGATTTAGTTATATTTTTTAGAATATTTGCGTATGAGGGCATTTTCCCCAAAATGTCCTGAATTTGTTTGCCTTGCAAGCAATAAACTCTTTAGTTTCATAAACATGTCTGTAATGGTTAGAATTGTAATCAAATGAAGGCTCTACCTTTTTTACACTTCAAAGAAATTAATTAAGCTCACTGAAATTAATTTGAGTTGAGCGTGATAAAATAACACAAACCTTAACAGTGATACACACTCAACCTTTTTACAAGGTTCACAGGCTCAGAGGCACATCAGTTCTGTAATATTTTTCTCAGTTTTAAAAGAATAGAGTCATGACCCTGGAGCTCATCAGTCTTTAAAATCTACTATCACTAGGCCACAGTATTATTATACCAATCGCTTATGGAGCATATAAATATTCCATCTTTCTTAGCTTTATTAAGATTATTAAAGAAGAAGATATTTATAAGGCCATGACCTGTGTGACTTTAGTCAGGGACAAACAAGATATATAATATATAGTTTAGAATCCTCATTAGAATGTACAGGTTTCTTCACTATCATCTTCAGGAGAAAAAAATGAAAATAGGCTTTAGGAGTGGCCCTAGAGGCCTTTCTTAGGTCACCAAATTTATAAATTTAGATCCTTAGTAGTCAAGGAATTGGTACACAAAATTATATAAGGACACCGTCCCATGTCAGGCTAGATGAGGTGAAAAGTGAAATTGAATCACTTATTTGCTTGCAGTTTAATTCAATTGGCATAGAATATTTGATGTAGAAATTATAATTGAAAATCTAAAAACACATTCTTTGTACATCATCTGTTATATATCCAGCACGAAACAGACAGATTTGATTTGTAGCCCATATTTCACCTACTGTTAAGCACTCATTACAAGTTATGCCAAAATAAACTTTCCTTGCCTATTATTGATGTGTATATTATAGTCATAAAAGTATTTGTATTCAGTATTGAACATCCTTTGAAATTTATCAACTCAACCTTTTAAATATTCATAAAAACATCATGAAAGGCTTTTATGAAGTACAACCTACTGATCATCTAAGATATGCAAAGTGTTAACAATTCCTCATGGTTAATGGTATTAAACTAAAACTTTGAAAAGGGAGGTGTTATCCATAGGTGGCTAGAAATTCATGTATTAAACACATGAAATATCTATTTTACACTCTACAAAACACACGTTTAGTTCTTTGAAGGCTAATGGCACCTATAATTATCACATATCAAATAATAAGAATCAATTGAATTCAATACAATCAATATAATTGGATATAAGTGATGAAAGTAAATGTATTGTTTTCTTAATTGGGGACTCACTTGTATGTCTGTATATATACAAAAACATATTAAAGAATCCTCACAAATAAATTCATTGATAGTCAATTTATTTATTTTATTTGAAGATTTTATTGAATTACAATAGCAGAAAAGTTTCAAGAGTGTCCATGTATTAGAGATTCTTTTCCATGTATGCAGCAAGGATATTCTCCAGATTAAACTGTCCCCTCTTGATACTGAATCTTGTAACTGAAAAATATAAATTGGAACCAAATTAAATATGAGGCAAAAAAATATTGTTCCATTGTCATTATAGCTCCTCAAGTACTACAATATTAATTGTATTTAATGTTACAAACTAACATTTAAAATAACAAAGTATAGTCAAAGTGGTTGCTCTCATAATTCAAACAATCATGGAACTTAATATTTGGTTAATCATAATCTACATTGGTAAAGGTGTGTTGTATAAACATTTATGATTACAGCATTTTGCTTTTAAGATAGCTGAAATAAATAGGTTTTAAATTTAAGTTGGATTTCTTTTGCCTCTTTTACAGAATTGCTCAATCAAACTCTAGAAACAAAGTGACACTTTTCACCAAAAAAGTTTCATACAGCATTAACAACAGCTTAAGACATGGTACCTAACCAATAACCCTAAAGCCCCCTTGTTATCTCCTTATTTTCCCCCATGGTTAGGCCCTTCCTTCCACTACCTCTCCTCCCATTGAACCTGTTGTGACAATTGTCTTCCCTTTTCTCACTCATGGTAAACACAACTACTATTAAGTAATATATCTAAACAAAAATTACCTTGACAAACATATTTCAACTTGATCATGTCTCAGTGGCATATATCTAATACTCTACATTATCTGCTGAAATACATTAACAAAAAAATTAAAAAGTATATCATGCAATGATCCAAATCTTTAGATTGTGGCTGTTGTGCTTACCTGAAAACTTTCAAATAATGATAGAAAAGTGTCTCCACTCTCTCCTCCTGTACTGAGACACATGCCTGCAAAGAGAGAATCTTTTTTGAAAAAACACTTCTATATTTTAAACAATGTACATTTCATCCTTTTATTTCTTAAATTATTATTTTTTTGGATAATTCTTGGCTACATCATGTATTTGTGCTTGTCAAATTAAAACCATACTTGCTCTGCTATTCTCTTTAGAAACTTTTACCCAAATGAATAGATATGTATATGATCATATATTATTATTTATATTTTTTTAAATTTTTTTATTTTCCGAAACTCCATACAAAAAAACACATATTAGAATAACAGTTCCCAACATAAACAAATTTTACACAAGTAATATTTCATTAATGTATACAAGATATAATGGATAGGCAATCTTATATTCAATATCAATTCCGACAGTAGGTTGAAAATAGTAATAATTAAAAACTAATCTAATACTTCAGACAAGAGTATGACAAATTGACCAGAAATTCATAAAGCTATCATATTTACAGTTTGTGAAGCGTTAAATTGGGCAACAAAATATGCAGTTTTAATATCCTCTTTAATATGTTTAAAATTTGGGATTTTCTCCTGTTGTTTCATTTTAAATATATTGTATTTCACAATGTTTGTCAGTAAATTCAGAACATAGTTTCATATCATGATCATATATTAGATATTTATTACAAAAAGCCAGAAGGCTATTAACCAGCTGTCACCATCAGTTTGTAAGTGTAATTCGGAAGGCTCAATCTTTAAATTATCTACATGTATAAATATGATATTACAAAATGGGAATAATTCAGGTATTCTAACAGTCTTGAATAAAAATCAAATATTGAGCAGCTTAGAAATAGAAGTGCTGGTAAATACATTTGATGGTGTTATATCAAATTGCTAACCAGATCATTAAAATGACATAAATTCTCAATCAAATACTTACTGTTTATGCCTGTGACATGCCTGAAATCCAAAATAAAAATCATGACTTAGACTTTTGTTAAAATGGTTTCAAACTTAATTTAACTAATCATTTACCTATTCTAGTTTCACACATATATTTTTTATAATATAGCACCTTCAAATTTTCAAAAGGCGTGCATACCTAATCGATAAAGTTGGTATTATTGTCATATGTTTAAAAACATGGCACCTTCATCTAACATCAATAATCAATTAAGCTTGTCTTATTGGTTTTTTTTTGTTGGAATATTGGCAAAGTAATTAGATTTATAAATAACATTTTAGAGATGTTTAAACAATCACTAAAGTAAAATAATAAATTGATGTTAAAATGATAGAATGATGGCAATTAAAGAAAAACATATAATGAAAACATCGTATACGCCGATGCTTACCTGATGGAGGCTTGGTAAATGGAAGGCATCGGTCCATTAATTATTCCCAGCACTGCCAGCAGCGGAGAGAAGTGATTCGAAGCGCCTGGAGTTGGAGAATGGTTTTTTCCTTTGCCGATTCAGACATAAAAATTTAAACTCCTAAAAAAGGCTCTCTTAAATTACTATATGTGACTAATTTCCAAAAAACAACAGCTCCAGTTGCTTGTGGTAAGGTGGACACGTCTATAAATCCGAAACTTTTTTCGACCACGTTGTGATGTTTACAAACATGGTGTTGAAAGGAGTGTGAGGAGTTCGATCGGAGTTCGGAGTTCGTTCAGTTGCTTATTTGCTGCGGCTACGAGGTCAAATGAATGTCAAGGCCACTGTTATGGCAGACAAGACAACCGCAAAGCAGATGATTTTTGATAAAATGTATGCTAGCACTCGTAGAAACAATAATTAGGTGCTGTTCTCATATTGTGAACATGTAGTTCGATGTCGCCGATCGAATCGAGCTCTCCATTGGTGTTGTCAACATTGCTGGAATCAATAAACGATGTTAAACGGTGAGTTTTTGCTGTTTTCCGTGAGTGGGGATTTTGGCCTGAAAATCTGGCGGTAGTGATTTTCGGGACGTCGTTGCATGTAACTTTTGAGATAATTACCCGATTTTGACAATCCATAGCTCGTTTTGTAGGGAAATCATTTAGCTTTCGAATCGTAGTGAACAATTTGTCCAGAAAAATTATTTTGGATGCGAAAACTGACTTTGTTCGAGCATGGGGTGGTTTGGTCGTTACATCCCTTTCCTTTTATATAGTAGTAGGGTAGGGTCTATGGGTATATATGTCTTTCTAAAGCTATTTCTAAGCGATACACGCCCCTGTGGTGATATAGGCTTTAACGCCGCTTTCAAGATTATTTCATTTAGGACGATGAGTAGCTACTAATATTATAATGATGATAAATATGACTGGCAATAATTGACGATTACGATAATGATGATGACGACTGCGAAGATGATTTGACAATGATGATGGTGATGATCATGATGAAACTGATTAAAATGACGATGTTGATGGTGATGTCGAACATAATGATGTTAATGGTGATGATTATGATGATGATGTTGTCAGGCTGGTAACGGAGGAGTGTTACCCCTACACGAGTGGACAAACAAACAGCGGCGAGTCTTGCCTGGTGGGACCGAGGAAACGAGACGGATATTGCCCTAGTGGAATACCGTTCAGTACGAATAGATTGTTCAAAACTACACCGCCTTATAGGATACGACCCCTCGTAAGTACTGCGTGGTTGACTGGTGCAACACAGCACAGTTACATCCCATATACATTATGGTCCATAATAAGTATGCCCTACTGCATGGATGATTGGTGCTATCCTAACCTAGATTCATCTCTTTTACATAAACGGTCAATATCGTGAGTACTGCAGGATGATTGGTACCACACTACGTATATTTACATCCTTTTAAACTATACAGTCCATATAGTGCGTATTGCGTGGATGACATACCCAAGAATATGCGACATTCGCAAGGGACGCAACTCTTACCAAAAAAGAAGCGCTAATAAAATCTAACAAGGGCCATAACTCTTTTGACCTTATTGAACCACCAGCAAATTCTTAATTAGGTTCCCTGTGGCTATATCATGATGGTGTCGAACATGTGTTGTTATATAACACCACTTGTCAGGGTTGGGGGTCTAACGGTTTATTATCTAAGTAAACACTCGACCCTTTTACTAGTTAATTGAATGGCAATTCTTTCTTAATTTTGAGAATATATCTTTAATGGGTTATAATTTAACTACTGTTAAACATTGTCTAGAAATATATTTTAGTCAAGTTAATAGTTTATCATAAAGAGTAAAAAGCGATTAAAGTTGAAAATTCGAAATTCTAACAAGACACGAGAAAAAATAACAAAAACATGTTTCAGAAGTTTCATGAAGTTATCTTATCAACAGTCATCACTTTAAATAGGTTTCTGTTCTCTTGGTATTTTTCAACAATTATATAATAAACGCCTTTGAAAGATGTTTGACATTTATCATGAACATGGATTTTGCCAATTGTAGTGAAATTTAAAGGTACTAGGGCACGCAAATATTTCATAAATACAACGAAACCATCTCTTTAGTCATTAAAAATGATCTGCGTGCGGGTAATCTACGTTGTAAGTTATTTAGTAAATATGTACATATGCAGGTTGACTATAAAGATTATTCTGAAATATAACTTTTTTTATAAACTATCTAGTAAAACGATCAACATGTCACATCTTAAAAAATTCGTTTTATTCTTACCAACTTTGATATATATTATTTAACAGCCGAAATCGGATTTTTTTAATTTTTCAAAGTAAGTCGTAAATAGACTGTTGTCTGTCTGTCACTTACTTTCCATACTAGTGTGTCTTATTAAAGCAATCATTTAAATGGATATCGTTCTAAGTCATATACCCAGTTTCTTGTTTGATATGTTTCTTATTCATAAATATAAGCTTTCGCCTGTACATCTCCAATAAATAATCTTTGCCTTGTCGTTTCATATCTGTAGTAGTCAAGTCTAGTCTTGCTGAATGACGACCTAGACTGTATCAAAGGCTCCTATTGAGTACACTCATAATGATTGTTGTGTTATCGAATTTTCAAATTTGTCGAGTTATACCATCTTAGTGTTTGTTACTGACTTAGTTTCTAAATAGTTGCTTTAAAACTAAACAAGAAGAAATTGTTTAAAAGTGACCTATATTGACTTATGCAAATACATCCTTCAAATAAATTGCCTTCGGAATAATTGAGAATACACGAGTGATAATGATTATGATTATCCTAATGAAACATCTTGTGTGCTTAATCCCATAATAAACAAATATGTTTAAAGTTTAACCAAATGAAATGCAAACTATTAAACTGAAAAACACCCAGTTCGTGTGAATTTTGCAACTGTTATTACAAGTTGTTAAACAGGATTTGATGAAAGAATTAGTGAGAAAATGAGGTTGTTTGAAAGACTGATTGTTGTTTTCTTTAAAACTTATTTTGAAAACACCGGACCGTACAATCACATAATCAATTCAACTACTATGTACCTCCTTTGTCTTCAGTTAACTCTAAATGAGTAACACGTGTTTCTCTTCGCTAGAGGCCTTTGTTTGAGAATACAATTGAAGTCAGACGGTGACAGTTCTCGCTCTCTTTATATATTATCCAAAGTGCAATTGAATAATGATCATTATTCTCTACACATATAGTTATTGATTGTCTAAATGCGATAATTTTATCGCCAAAACTACCTAAACGTTTACTGATTTGAATTTTTTGGATGAAAGCTTCAGTTGAAATAATGAATTTGTAAATTATAAGGACTCTACAAAAAACAAGAAAATTAGTTTTATGTGTGCATGCGACAAATGAACGTCGGAATAGTATTAAAGACGAACTATTCATTACCAAAGAACATTGTTATCACCAATGATACACAATGATACAAATACTATATATTTATACTCTTTCAAAGAAAAAACTTATAATTGATTATATGATGTGAACGGCCTGTTTATAAAATCAGATGATGAACACTTAGATAATTCCGATTTCCACGTTGACCATTTAAAATGATACGACACTCAAACCAACCAACATTAGCAACTAACGTAAATCTATCACCTCAGTGCACATACCAACACTGCATGAGACCTGCTAGCTTACTGAGATCTGTAACTCATTAGTCCACCATCTGCTCATAATGACCTAACTGACCATTGCTTAGGGTCAATGATTGAAGGGAAGCAACTCCGTAAGGGCGATTTCTTACGTAGTGTTTCAAAATATACCATTTTTGTTTCGTCTCGCGCAACTTCAGTTTTCAACACACATTGTAGCTGATTAGCAAAGTGTATAGACAAGAATATCTAGTTTGGGAATTGACGTTGGATGGGTTTGTAGAACATATTGTTTTTATAGAAATCTGCACTGAAAACGGGGAAAATCGTCAAAAATGACCGGTTACATGATCAAATGCACTAGGCAGTACATGTATATTTGTTATAGCGATGGCAACGTACACGCTGTGTACACACAGACGATACAGACAATGAAAAAAAGTTCCTTCAGTAATTATCATCATTTTACGCTTCACTGATTTCTTAGCCAGCGCAAGGCTATGTCCAAGATTCTTGGACATGATAGGTGCCACAGTTACAAAGTTCCCCCCTAAAATACCGTGCCTGAAAAGTCTTCAGTGGCATTCATTATCTAAAACAATATTTAAGAGATATCTTACGTCGACCATAGAACATTTTACTCTTTATATACAGTGAAATGATCGCAGTTAACATCTCTCGTCTTTTTGAAAATAATGATCAAATCTTCACACTGAACTACTTAACTATCGAACGGTCGAAGTATCGCCTCAATGCAACTGCTGCGCCATTGCGTTTCCCACCCTCCCCAAATTTAAACTTCATAATCATAATAAAATCGAAGCCCGCTCTTAAAATCAGCGTAAACTCAACTTCAACTTCAGCTTAAATGTAGATCTTAGATTCACGGCAGACTATTGTTGTACCAGACGTGCATTGGGGGGGGGGGGGGGGGGGGGGGGGGGGAATTAATCTGTATAATTGTTAACTAAATTGTAACATATGATGAAACCTATTGGGCGCAACCCACTCAAACGAAGATCCTGTATCCGACCCAGACGTGTGTCCCTTAAGATTCGTCGTGTTCGTCCATACTGAACTATCTTCAATTTGGTCCACATTTGAAAACGTACAATAGAACCAATCAGTTTTGGTTTATAGAATTCAAGTTGTTTGTGTTCACTCCTAATCGGTTTGCTTATCTAAGGAACACCCAGATTACCTGTGCATAAAAACACTTGTAGTTTCACATTCAAAGCAAGGCAACAAGTAGGGTTTGATCACTGAACATAAGAAAGAAAGCTGCATTCCGTCCCAAGACACTTACTTACTTCAACGACCCACATTCCGACATTCGTGTGTGTAGGTATGTGGGAGATGGCCCTGTACGAATATCAGTAGACTTATCTATTTGTAGATCTACTTAAAGAACAAAGGTTTCTAATGGGTTGACTTTAAGCCAAATCACCGCCGGATAGAATCTGTCAGATCCAACAGCTCCCCCTAGCGGACTATCAATCAGGGGAGATAATCCACAGATTACACCTGTTTGTGTTGACTTTGATCCTGTGGGTACTTCACAGGAGGTAGTCGGGATCAAGTAGTGTAAGCTGTATTTAGGGTCAGGTGTCGAGGTTTTTCTTTCTCTGTAATTCCGCTTTAACTTCTTTATCAAATGCAGCGCTTAAAACATTTAACAGACACGGTGTTTGTAAGTGTGTATACGATAGCGTTTCAAATGGTACATTCACAATTCAGAACATTTCTAATCAAGTCGAAGTTTATTATCAATACTTCGCAACGTTTGACGACTCTACAAATGTACAGAAACTCGTTTAATCTCGTGTTGCTGGAAATACAAAAAAAAGGAGAATTTTATGTTTAATCAACTGTTCGTACTCCGACTGAATGTCAACAGAGTCATGTGAACTAGGCATACCAAAAAATACATATAACTGCTGAAGAAAACTCTGTTCATTACTTTCAAATTTGACTTATTCATACATCTCTCAGCAAAAGGTTATGGGTATTTTTAATCGATGATGAAAACATACGATCCTCTCACATGATGAATGAGATAAAAAAATATAAATAATCAGATTTCTTGCTCGTCTTTTAAAATGATCATTTCGAAATAATTTAACATGACATATATATTTTCCAATCCTAATGAAGAGAACCGTTAGCACTACAAGAACTAGCAACATGTGCACGTAACCATCGACCCTCTTCCTCCTGGACAGGGTTCATTCAGCTGTGAGATATCTTTCTTGGAGTTGACAAATGTGTCATATATTTGAGAATTATAACGAAATCAACGAAACGTAACGTAGAATTATTGTGATACATTGAAAACGTATTTCTGTGAGTTAGATAGTTGTATTGAACTCGACAGTACGTTTTCAGTCTCATGTACCTGATTCGGCTTCTGCAATGATTTTATGAGTACTTCAAACGTATGATGTAATTAAAGTTGTATCTGTAACAAGATTTAATAAAAAGAATATTTCAAAAGTTTTACGTGGAGTGCCTCTAATATTGATAGTTATGCATATATGTAACTGGGTAAATAAGTTTGATTGATAATATTATAGGTATGCCAATTGATAAATATATCAACATTTAATTAATTTCGAAATTAACACATATCTCTCACTATTTCTGCCAAGTATCATCATCTTCATATGTGATTAATACCCTCATCTATAACACCTATATACATTCGTAAAGGTATCCAAAGCTGAAATTTTTATCCAATACAAAATATGGATTCATATTTATGAATGATTATGATTATAAACATGCTATTGCAGGAAAGAGAGATTATGAAGGAAATCATGGATAACGGACCTGTACAAGGTAAATTATATATCATCATTAGAGATACTTGTCATCACTGTGGGGTTTGTACCTAATTAATGAATATAAAAAAGCTCTCTGTCGATACATTCTATTGACTATATATCATAATTCGGTTTTGATATAACGTCGTGTCTAGAAGTGTCTACCATTTCTTATAAACACATTAGGCCTAAATCAAAGCATCAAGTGAACAAAAGGCTTTTTTCGTTATGATCATCATTTAAATTGAAATGTATCAACACGAAAGAGAGGACAAAAGCAGCAGTGTGATGAAACTAAGGTTTACAAGAGTAAGATAAAACTGAAATTGCAGTACTAACTTCGCAACCACAAATCATTGTAAAGTCATACTTGCTGCGATATTACTTAGTTTAATATACGCGTTTCTTTCGATATCAGTAAATCACTAAATACAAATTACATAGGTTTACGGGCGTCCAGTATGACGTCCTCCATGATTCATAGCAATGGGTATGAAATAACACCATGTCCTCCAGTTGGAATGCTAACATCAAAAGTTTTTGGTAGATACAACATCATGACTCTCTATGGCATGGTATTTGTGTAAACCTGACTCTTTTAGATATGATACAATATCAACACGCTTTTAGGTATGATACAATATCAACACGCTTTTGGGTATGATACAACATCACGACTCTCTTTGGTATGATATTGGTATGATATAACATTTGGACCCGTTTTGGTAAGATATAACGTTACTACTCTATATCTTGTATGATATAACATCAAAAGTAAAAGTGCCAGTCAAAAGTATATATATATTTCAGCAACGTTCCGAGTACGGGAAGACTTCTACATGTACCGGAGCGGAGTGTATCGCTACAGCAACGTGACTAGATACGACCCACCGGAAGCCAAGCTGACCGGCTACCACTCCGTCAGAATCATCGGGTGAGCACCAGCCCTGAGGCGTTTGTTGAAATACGTATTACGTAACAACATAAATCTATGACGTCACACTTTGTGTGTACTTTACATACATAAACTTTCACTAAAGCTTTGTTATTTATCGCCATCCTGACTGGTTCTGTTTTATTTGTAACAACGATTATTGTCATCTAGCAACTTCGTGAAACATTGTTCTTCAACATAATGAGTCTTTTATGACAAAGTGTAAGATTTGCTGATTTAGGTTCAAATTATAATATTCGACTTGCATATTCATCCATATTCACTTGGCTAATTCAATACAATGATTGACTTTCAATGATTATTATTATTATTAAATAACTTGTACATTTTAAGAAATAGAAATTGTACGTCCCATTTACTTGTACACTTTCCATATAGATTATTAACACTACTAACTAATAAGTGTCCTTTTGTCTGCTATAGACAAGTTTTCCCAATTTCGTCTTTCTATTCGACTCGGGTTAACCGAAATACAGTACTCGACATTTGTCTTTATATTTGTCACTCAAATTTACTCTTTAGCGTAGTTAATTTTCAGCGACAATCTGCAAAAATCGGAACAAATAGTGTAACTCGTCTCAATAAACATAAATATCACTTTAAAATAGTTACACCAACAGGGTTAAACTAGGAATATAAACGTGATGTGAGAAATACTGTTTTTACATGAAATCATCACTTGATTAAAAATGTGTTTACTTAGAGTTTCAAAACTGCTCAGAAGATAACAAAGGAACTAACCGCATATTTATCAAATACAGGATAAAGTTTTTAAAAAAAAACCATGTTACTATTGTTAATATAAGAACATCATACCATGTAGCCTTCTATTCCTCACATTATATCTCCTGAGCACATTTTTCTCGCTAAGAATAAAACTTGTTCTCTTTTTTCAGTTGGGGTGTGGAACGGTCTCCGTTCGGGGACATCTCCAAATACTGGGTCAGTATGTCTACAAAACAATTAATTTGAAGCACATATTTGAATCATGTAAAGAGGTCCACTCTCCACTGTGTTATAAGCTCCACTTTTTCCTTACTGTTTCTGCGTCCAGTCCATTCACAACACTGCACTATTGCAAATAGAGATATACCTGTAGTTAAATGAGATTTGTCCTCGTCTAGAATTGAAATAGCATTGATGCATAATCTGACCCAATTTAGATATAAACGGAAGGATATAATTGCGATCGTAAAATGAATATTTCAGTATTCTTTCAATAGATTTAAAAAAGGAACACTTTAGAAAAAATTACGTCAACCCGTCACATAAAAGTTCCAGAAATTTCATGCGAGTTGCAAGTGGATATCTCGTAGGGGCTGAAAATACGATCAAAATTACTTCAAAATAACAATTTGTCCTATACTCGTTTACCTAATGTCACAACAAATTCCTTTTTTACCTTTTAAATGCAATTTTGTCCATTCCCTCCAGCTGTGCGCAAACTCATGGGGAGAAAATTGGGGCGAGAGGGGCTACTTCCGGATTATACGCGGGGCTGACGAGAGCGAGATCGAATCCTTTATCGTCGGTGCATTCGCAAAGGAGAATCGGGAACGGAGGATCGGCCGGGGCCGCGGAAGGCGTCGCTTCCGGAATCTCAAACTAAGGCAGAGGCGCAGGCGCAGAAAGGACCGGAAGAACAAGAACAAAAATGGCCGTCGAAAAAATAAGAAGCAAGGAAAGAAACATGGCAAGAAACAAGGTCGGAAACACAGGAAACAGACCGAGACAAGTGTATAGATGTTGTGTATAAGTTAATTAATATTGTACATGTATTCATTTTTGATACTTAGTTATGATAAGTACCTACCGTGTTTTATGTTAATTCCAAGGCGATAATGAAGGTGATGATTTTTTCGCAGGTAAAGAGAGTTTTATATGTACATCTTACCAAATTTGTAATCAATGCTGCAATAATATGTCTCACGGTTTGATATTAAATTATGAAATGTTAGACGATATAGATATCTTACCTCAGGACATACATTTATAAACACTAATCAACATACAGTATGTAACTATTAAGAGATAATAGTCAAGTTCGATAGTTATTGCCACTGAATTTTTCTAAATATTGTTACGTTCATCTTTTAATTTAAATCAGGGAAGTACTTTGTTGACAGTATAATAATGGTGCTATTAACATAGATTTGCTTTTTTCGTCTTATAATAAGACGGTGGTGTTATGTTCTCGTCTACTTTATCTTGTCAGTCTGATTAAACTCAACTTTCTTTCGAGGAATAAAAGTTCAAATATTGCTTCCTCCCGGATACAAGCCCAATCGCTCCACATCTGCTGTGTCGAGGAACCTATCGAAAGACTTCGTATCCCGGTAAAGTCGATTATGTGAAACTGTTTTTCCTCGGAAGAGGGTTGGTTTTAGCCAGACTTACTATTTTGTTTGGCCTGTACAGAATGTTCATGTAGAGTAGAGCACTTTATACCTGTAGACCTGTATACCTGTAAATACTTTCCTGTAGGTGCCTCAAATTGTTTTACTTTATGTAATAAACATACCCTTTCCTCGTTGGTGTCCTTTGTAAAATCCTTTTCTGTGTTTCCAGGCTCAATAGTCGGTACAAAGTGCACAGAAAGTATTGTATGTTCTTCCAAAAGAACAGATGAGTCTTGTTGTAATTCTAAAGGATGGATAGTAGTGAGAGAAGTTTGTCTTTTGAAGGAGACCGGCCAATCAGTTGGCGATCTGTAGAGAACTATCTACCACAATATCATGATAGCTTGAACGTGACACCAATCAGTACGTATTGTGCGCTATATAGTCGATACAAAGCATGCTCAAAGCGCTACACATTTATTACCCTGAAGGAATTGTACAAACCGTATTCCGGTACCCAATTGTACAGCTGGGTGGACTGGGTGCAATGAGGATGAAGGACACAACACAGTGTAAAGCGCAGGTCACAAATCTTTGGTGTTTCCACCTGGGTTCGAACCCGGGCCGTTTCCGTGAGAGGACAGCGCACTGACCACTACACCACCGGTACCATGCTCCATCTATATAATATACTCTTGAAGTAATATCTTTAGAGATTGCGGAACTGATCCGTTGAGATCCTGGTGTGTAAAACAAGTACTCCGATTATAATCAACCGTGTTTTAAGTAATAAACAGAATATCGCAACTATCGGAACCATTGCGCTTGAAAAGCAGGATAGCGTGTATCTGTCCCGTAGCTTCTGAAACCGAATAATTGTGCCTGAGGCTCTTCCATTAGCTAACTTATCTTTGATCGTAACTTTTGATTTACAGGTTGTTTTCAGACCCTTATGCAGAAGACCTCTCCGATAGATCGCTTTTTTCCCCTGGTAGAGTAAGTGTTTTGAAAAATCATTCCACGGAAGACGGTCGGGTACAACACATTGCTGAAATGGAAGCCAGTATGTGAAAGATAATTCCGAGACAAATGATACCGAACCTTTATAATAGCTCATAATAAAGAGGACGTAAATGATACGGAAGACATGGATTTATGAATATTGCAATCGTAACATGTATAATATCATATATATTTCCTTCACCATTAGAAACAAATCCTTTTTTCTCCCTGAACATCATGACGAGGATCATGTCTACCTAGAATCCTAAGAAGCATAAAAATGAGAACAAGTTATTTTTTGTAAGGTTATTCGAGATCTTGGATCGGAGACATGTTCCACAGAGTGATGGGAATTTGTATCTTCATAACGTGTATCTCCAATCAAATGATTTTTGCTCCGAAGAGAAAAATATAAAGCAATATCATCAGGAAAAACCCAATCAACACACTTTTATAGATATATATTCATTGAAGCGCGAGTAAAATATATTTTTGAACAGTAGATGCCTGTTCTTCAAAGAAACTTCATAAAAATGAGTAATTTTTAAGGTATATATAAGTGTTACCATAGGACCTTCATATTTGCATGCTCACCGGCCAAAAATGAATTTTTATGGAATAACACATCCATCATTCTACAAAGCGTTGACACACGTCCTTTCTAACCGCACCTGTCGCCTTGTGTTTCTCTGTCTCACTCTGCAGCTGATGCCAACGTACCTTGAAATTCTTCTTTGAATTGCTTTGTTATTTGTGAGACTATAGCGCCTGGTTGTTACAAAATAATAACTATAACGTTCAGAAACATTTTATATTGTGTAAAAAATGGAATTGTATTTTGACATTCAAGTTTTAGTGTAATGCAATCAAAATTATTGAATTCTTCTCCTGACACATACCTGATACGTATGGACAATTCTAAATGAAGCGTGCATAAAATGTCCGAAATGATTCTTTGAAACAAGCGGTCAATAAAAGACCTTTACTTAATGGATCTTAATTCACTGTCTTCTCTTATCGCACCATTCGATCAAATTCCAATGTAACTGAGTTAATTTCATTTGCCTTTTGAGAAGACCATTATTAATTCAAAAGTGTTAGGTCCATAGCTTCGTCATATAGGTGTAAGGAATACAAGAGTAGATTCATCTAGACAGCTTTCTGTTTGAGTGGCATTCCAGACGTTGGCAAAATCAGGAAGTCAAGGAATTTATGGATTATCAAATTCTTTATCATAGTGTTATCGACGTTTTAAGTATAGATTATTATTTGCATGCTTGAAAAAGTTATAAAAAACTACATCTAAACTTCGCTGTCATGATAATGCATAAAATTAATTGTGTTCCTGGACAACCGAATTTGTTCTACAATTACAATGACTTTGGCCTTCCTATCTATGGGAATAAAAAGAACACACAATGTTTCGTTGAGTGTAGGGCATATGTTTCGTACCCCTCGTACTATCAGAAAACGAAGCCATGATGATCCTAAAATTTCCATCGGCAACATACTCGCATGCTAGTAGAAACAAAAGCAACATCAATGGAATTACTTCGGCCGTACCCGAACGACTCTATCCTACTTGCATCATCTCTTGCAGACAACTAAGTTATGTTACCGTCGACAAATTTTGTCACATAAAGTAGTGGGTTTATGAATGTTGCCGAGATGGTTAGGGTAAAAATAGAGCCGAATTTACTCAATTTCCACACAGAATTTTGAATTCAAGGATTACAGTTTTGGTTTTAAAAACTTGATTCCATCGAACCTGAATATGGAAGATAATATGAACAGAATAAGTAGATTTGTGGGTCTGGTCATGAACGATTCTTTTAGATTATTATAAAAGTGATAGCCCATATACATGAGAGTAAAAAGGTGGTGCTGTTTGAATGTTATATTAATTAGATAGTATTTATCTGCGACATGTATTTGAAGACAAATATATTGCACATATTATATATTCGGAAATTGTGACTAAAAATGAGATTTTAATGAATTCATAAAAATCATACTTTTCTTCTTGTGACTTGATAATGAGAGGAACATCTGGTTTGAGATGTCAAAAAAAACCCAATGTTGTAGCCAAGTTGATTTGAAACTCTGAATCGAACGCGTTTGCATTTTTAACTTTTAAATGAATATAGGAAAATTCCCTTTTTATAAAAAGAAAAAAAAAGTGAAGAAAACAATGGAATGAAAGCTTTAATTTGTTTTCTTCAAACCAACGCTAACGCCTTCTTCTAGTGACGTTATAACAGACATCTGCTATTGGTCGACATGTCGATCTGCACTCATGGACTGGAAGACCATTGGACTGTACGGATAGATAAACTTTCCAAAGTTGCCAATAACATATGCCGGCGACAAACTCGTATTATAGTATCAAAATTTCACAGTGAATGTTAATATGTAAGGGTTTGTCACAGAATGAACAACTCTCCTGCTTCATGAAAACCCATCCAACTACACCTTTCCCGTCTGTATGTTTATGCATAAGCATTGAGGCAGTCGTCGGCCATTTTTGGTCAGACGGTTTCTCTAGGGGTGTGTTTAAGAATGGGTTGATATTTCAGTCAGACGTTTTATAAGTTGAGAGACTTGAATACCTTTGTTGCATCAAAATAAACACCATTAAAACAAACTGTGGCCACTTCTGATTAGATTGGTGAATTTGTTCTATCAATGATTTGAAATAATTTGGAGAGGTAACCAATGGAACTAAAATGTCGATCTTGCCATTAGTTGGTTAACTTCAGGTACTACAGATCGGGTTACTTCATTTGCAATCAATGATATGTCATTTTTTAAAATTTGTGATTTGGAAGGTTCATACTTGTGCCTTTTGACTTTTGGTTAACATATATCAACGAAGTTCATTCATGTCAACAACACATTAAACTCCCATTTCTAAGTAGCTCAATTTGCTCAATTTGTTCTATGACAACTAAGTACTAGGATTCAATAAAATAACCATATTTAAGTTAATTTTCCAACGAAGGTAAATTTTCCTCATTAAACTAATTGATAATTCTATCACATCATACAATAACCTTCACACGTCTTCTTTCTTATTAGATAACTGTTATTGATGAAAAACCTGGGCTTAAAACCAGTTATACATTTTTCGTTAACCGGGAGTTGGAATAGAATGCGCATAAGCTTTGAGAACAGAAGGTGTTCTGTTTCAGATATTACGTGGGTTCATTACCTTTATCCAGATCCGAAAATAACGCGTAGTAATGTTTATTATTACACATATTAATTTTCCTTTTTGACAACACATATATTTTCTTTCATGTATTTCCCAAGGTTGGTGATATTATGAGGCAACTACACGCCACTTAAAGAGAGTAAAAATAATGTACATATATATTCCCGGTTTGTTGATATTACAGGGTAATTACCCGCCACTTTAAGAGAGTAAAGAATAAATATATTGTATGGTCAAAACTTCTTGCTGGATTCTGCCCAAAGACAAAAGTTGGGTATTGTCTTTAAACGATCTAATTATACAAGTAAAATCTTGCAAAAGGGTACAGGAAAAGCAAACGTAGCTTAATAGAGAAAACTATTGACAAAGACTTTAACATTAAAGTATGGATTTTTTTATAAGTAAGAAATATCAACTTTCCTGTTACCGATTTTAGTTTTGAATTATTGAATTGTCCTTGGTCATAATTTATTCGAGAGGCAAAGTTTTCTACTTTGGGAAAAAGAGCGGAGAAACTTTCTCTATTATTAGGTTGACATATCATTATTCACCCCCATCATCACTAGTAGAAAAGCAATAATCAAGTAATCAAGGGTCAAACAAAGAAAAAAAACCCACTGGTGGTCATTTTTTGTATGAATGCATTTTAATCATTTATTTTCGTTATGATGATATAATTTTGATTATCTGAAAACGTTCCTTATTTCACATATTTATGCTATCATGATGTCAGGACTCTGGAAATGACTAGTGTCCATTTAATACTTCTCTCACATAACATGTACATGCAAAATGAAAACAACTTATCTGTGTAGCAGTGACATTTGTAGGAAACGGACTAACAGGTGTCGTAACACAATTGGAAAGTAGCAGAAATTTGATACCAGATTGGGGTGTTATTATCGTCATCAAAGTCACTCAAAATCATGACATGAATATAATGAAATGAAGAATGTGGTTTTGACCCAGATTCATGTACATGAGGGAAATCCTGAGCCCGAGGCCAAGTATCGTCTGCAACCTCTTGCCCTTCGTTAATTGGCGAGACTTCCCTGCCCCGCGGGATTTGACTAAAAGTGCAACAAACATGGCGGCGATGTTGGCCAACTGAAACAACACTTGACGATACATAGCTGTTTTCTCACAGGATCTTCTGAAACGACTCCAGCTATTGTTTCTCGTATTCAAGTAGGAATTGAGTCATCAAAAAGAGAGGGCGCCGATTTTGTTTGAGGCTCAAATTTCCTGACCACTCCCCTTCCTCGTCTTCCCTCTCCCCCCACAATGACCAGCGTGCCCTTCCCCCCCAGCTCCAATTGGGTAGCGTCCACTAAAGGACGACCCGATGACAGATTCAGGCTGTCAACATCATGGTGGTCATCTTCAACCCGAGTAAACCAGGAACCCTAGCTGTGACCTTGCCCCAAAGGGAGACCACTCTTGATTGTTTGGTGGAACACTACTCCTTGATTAATTTGCCATACCGAATTGTTTGTAAATAAGATGTCACCAATTGACTTAATTAAGGATCACATGTACGACACAAGGGAATCATATGAAACAATCGTATATTTGACAGATGTTTTCATGATTACGGTGTGCTAGGGTTAACCTACCTCAGAGACTTGGCTGTAGAACAATTATATGCAATTCTTTACTTATGAAGGACGAAGAACGAAGAAGAACTAACTTTGTTTGAAATTTTGTACATTCCATCTATTATATGGATCGTGACGAGTGGCATCGTATTAACTGTTCCCAATTGAATCACGCGAGGAGATTTCTTTTATCATAAAAACGCTTTTGCCTTTGATTATTATGTTTAACTTAGTACCAAGAGTAAGTACTACGGCGCCGCACACATATTCCTCCGTTGTAAACCTTCTGTCAAACAAACATATTGAATTTTATTTTGTTAGCTTATTTAGCAGTCACGTGTCAGTCAACAGAAAAGCCTACTGATTTCACTCCGACTCCGACCAAAAGTGATATTGACTTGAAATAGACATAATGACGTCAAACCGTTGTTCCATGACGTCATGCTATTGTTATCGTGACGTCATTTGACCGTCATGTTGAACAATTGATCCAAATTGCTCTTCATGACTGTAGGTTTTTCTTTTCTTTTCGTATTTATTTCGATGCATAATAAAACAATTATGGACTGGTGAATTCGGTAAATACCTGTATATGATGTTGGTTTATACATATCCACACTGTCATTGCAATGCTTGGCTTCATGGCCCCTATACTGAATAACCTGTCTGCGGTAGCTGTGTCCCCGGCCAAACCCCGCCACCCCCCAGTGTTTTGAAATAAAATCATTTTGTTTTCATAGTTTAAGAATATTTTTCTTAAAGAAGCAATTATTTTGATATGATTCCATATTAGGTTTAGTAAACAGGTTCCGGACCAAACTAAACTATTATCACTGCACTTTTCGTACAAGCGGTATCCACACAGACACGTCTCCCTGTAACATTCGACCTACGAAACATGTGTATCGGCATATTGTCTGGGTGACGCCAACAACCTCTAATCTATTCCAATAAACTAATCATTCATAAATGATAAGTCGATTAGCAGATTTAGGATAATCACTTATACTTTTAATAGTTATGGGTATGAATGTGAGCTGTGTCCTTTCAAACCGGCGTAACTGAGACTTCAAGAAAGCTTTACGCCGCCTACATGTACCTCGTTTCCTGTGGAGTAGCGTAGGCTCCTAATTAACCAATCGCTGTCTGAAAATATTATCGCACAATTGTACGATGCCAACAATGACGGAATATCTTATTTTCATGAAATAGTGAGTCCTGCAATTGATTCATATGAGGCAAAATATGGATCAAGGTTTTAAACTTAAAAATGTTTTGACAATTCAAAATGTCAATGTTTTAGAACTTATTTTCAAGAAGAATGAGTTGGCTCTATTGCGATACACAGTAGTTTAGAAAAATATACTGACATATCAAACTGAACTTAATTTCATTAAATTTCAAACGAACATGGGGTGTTAACCTCTTGCTCTGTATAGCCTTTCAAAGAGCCTACTGACATATATAATCAATATGTATGTACTTTTTCATCCCTTGTTTTCAGGAATTTACACCCTTGTGAGCAAATGCAAGGGGAAAATGTCACTGAGAAAGGCATAAAATTTGTTCTCAGACACAAAGAACTTATCCATTATTAGCAATACTTTTTGAGACGACGAAATAAGACTGTCCCACTTCTCTTTTTCCTTGAAAGGCCCTCCAAGCCATCTGAGGACCATGAGTCCCCGTCCCCCCGGGCACTGACGGAGCCGGCGTGACAGTGCTCACCCTCTCTCGTCCCCGAGGGGGAGGTTCCACAAAGCACAATTCCCGTACACTGCCTCAATGGAAACAAGACCGTGGCATTCCGGAGTCGTATTTCAGGCTAAAATGTCACCCCCTTGTAACATTTCTTTCACATTTCGTCTCTTAATATTTGCACGTCGCAGCTTCCGGAAAGCAACACCTTTGTGTCGTTTCACTTCCGGTGAGACAAAGTGAGAAACGTATGTTCTTTGATAGAGGTTCATCGAGTTGGGTGAGGGAATATATAAAGGCCAAAACAATATGGTGAAATAGTTCAATAACATCAAAAATATAAATAATAAAATATATAACAATACAATTTGAAATCAATTTATTGTTTTGTTATATCAACGTTAATTCTCTGTATGAGATCATAGCCTAACATTATAAACAATGTTTGAATGTCTGCCTGTGAAAGTGACCACAAACCCATATGTTTTTATATAGATATTGTCTGTTATGATCTCTGATAGACTATCTTACAAGAGTGCTCGGGGAGCACAAATTCCCCCGCCAGAATCTTTAACTTCAACTGAATGGTTAGTGTATGCAATATACCTTTAACAGGAAATCATTTGATATGTGACATTGACCTGTAACCTTGAAGGAGAACATTTGACCAAAAATTATAGCTTTACCAGTTATCAATATGTATAGGAACCCCCAAACATCTTGGTTCACATGCTTTAAGTTAAGATCAATAACTCATTAAATATATTACAAGCACCCTAAACTTCGATATGCGCATCACCAATGTATATATACCCAAGGCATGTTAAATCAGTCCTCGTTTGGCTTTATACATGTATACTAGACAATTTAATTTAAGATACATTCCAATTTTCATCGAATGATTCATATTATGCATAAATATTGTACATTTCTTAGTACATAACAAATTATGATGAACAGAATATGTTTAGATTATCATTTCATGTTGAGTAATTCTTCATCATGTAGAATAACGAAGTGGAAGCTTAGTAAGTTTAGTATACTCAGAAACATCGGATATCTTCACAATAAACACTTTGCTATCAAAAACATATTTTAACATACATATGTTTGCCAACTCTGCAATTGCTTCCAGGAGTATATTTACAATAATTAATGAAAGAACTCTGTCAGTTGTATTGTCGTTTACATCTTTATTGTTTGATAAAAAAAAACCTTATTTGTTAACGAATAGTAAATTAAAAAGAAAAACATGAACAGAACCTCCATTTCATGTATATGAAACTAACCATAAGGTACGCTGCAAAACCTCGAGTCACAAAAAGTCATTTTTGACTCTTTTTACTGTAAAGTTATCAATGCAAAAACCTCACATGTAATTTAACGCATTTTAACTTAAAACCCCATGTAGATCCCTCCTCGTACACGCACCTGTTTGTCTGTGTGTAGTTGAGTTACCATGCTGATTCAGTTACTAATGGTTCCTGCAGACTTTTCGTGTTTTGCTGGTTATATACTTCAGCTTTGGGACTGAAACCTTTTTGTCTTATTGTTTCTGTCTCAACCCTCGCGACCCCTTTACCCCCTGGGGTTTATGGTAAACCGCTTAGTGATTTATGTGCATTGTTGGATTTAAAGTCTCGCATCATGTCGTCATAAAACGCGAGAATGTGACGTAATGTCTTCATTATCGTAATGGCTTTTTTGTTCATAAAATATATCCCTTTTGTGTAATCATGGCAATTTCGAGTTTTGATCAATCATTGTTATTTTATTAGTTTATAACATCTATAGATATTCTAATAGTAACTACATGACCAATTCTTTTAAACATCAATATGAAATCTATATAAAAGATATCAGACAAAACATGGATAACAGTAAATATCTGAAATCATGCAAATATATCAGTTTCGTTTAAAAATCGTTTCAACGTTCCTTGAGTAACTACATAATGAGTTCAGTAGGTGTTCGTTTATTGACTAAGATAAGCTGTTGCGTTTTTTTTAGCACAGTCTACAAAATGCTTCTCATTTTCTGTAGGTAGGCAAAACTAGTCTCTCTCTGTTATTAGATTTATTACTTTGTGAGACACTAAGGCAGAATCTTTTCAGAAATCTGAATACAACCATTTCAACAATGTGAAGTTAAGAAACCGTTTGGTCCAACGAAGCAATAGATGATGCTAAATCAACAGAAGTTTTTTTTAGAGTTAAGTGACCTCTTCTTAACGTATTCGTTATTAGTTTTCCCCAGAACGTTTATTCACCTGTTGTTGAATTATAAACATACTCATTTCGATCCATGATTATACACTATAGAAATAGTCTCTATAGTAATATGGCAAAATAATTTCCACTTGTTTGTTGAATTAATGAGTCATTAGGGTAGTGTTACTTTGCTGACACACGTGCTGTTGCGCAACAAACGTCTTTCAAATCAATCAAGTGCGGCCTGCCACTTGTCAAGGATCACTACTGCGCATGTCTTCCGTATTGACTCGCAAGATGATGCTTCCCTAACGAGGTGTTCTATTTGTCTTCACGCTCTCTGCCGACGTCAAAACCATCACTTATGTATTAAACAGCTAAATGAGTTTTAAAAGCAGAAAAAGTATAAATTATCCATGGAACAAGATATTTCAAATACAAAATTGGGAGAAAACATGCTTAATTTTTTTTATATCACCCGAGGAGGACATAATGCGAACATATGAAATATCACTAACGTCCCTGCTTCACTTGTACACTTTGTGTATAATTTTCCGTGCAGATCAGGGTGAATCACTATTTCCACCTAATTAATGATATCTATCAAATCTGTGGTTTATATCAAGTATTGTGATGAATAAGTTTACTTGAATATGTCTTACTTATTTGTACATACACGGGACCCAGTCACAGCCCCTTTTTGTTCTCTGCAAATGAACTATGAACTTTTATGAAATAAATATGTTTGACAGGTTCACTATCTTGAGACATTTATGAGATATAAGTTAAACAGAAACTTTCATCCAGAAATTTAAAACATCTCTAAGCTACAATACATGGGTGGGCGCCTCGACATCCATATGTTCAACACTACGTCGAACTGTATCATTCCGATCACAATCGCTTTTAAATAATTTTGAAACCGGAATGGTTGAAAAAAGATAATACTCGTTAGGTCTGATAAACTTTATGTTATATTTGTGATTTTAAACAGATAATCTTGATCCTTGGTAGTATGGTTTTCTGTTTATCGGAACCGTTTTGGGGAGTATGCATGCGTATAATGTTGACGTTCATTACTTAGCGGAATTAATACTGACGTATAAAATATAAAGAAAACGCTTAGATATGAATTTTTTTACTTGCTTGTAATAAAAAGCAATTTGTTTCATTCGTTGAAACTAAAATCTAAAAGATAATGAGTTCTTCTGATAAAGTCATAACGTATATTGCTGTGATAAAGAGAATTGTTAGGATTACTGACATACAATGTAGCTTCATGCATATATTAATGACTGAAAGATCAGCATGAGGAAATCTAAAAATGCTTCCGTACATTACAAAATTATTCTCATTCACTTTAATGCTCTGAGAATCACAAATTATATATTGATATTTTTCTCGAAATAAGTTAAGGTTTTCCCCTAAATGTCGAATTATTCCCAAAATTTATCCAGAAACCCTGTTTCCCCTGTATTAGTTGTTATATTTCCTCGCACATTACAGTCATTTTCTGATGACTTGCTTTGCCATTACTATATATTTAACATGTATACATATACAGTCACGGGCGCAAGGAGAAACAAGAGTTGAAAATATTATCAATAATTGTACAGTTTTCGATCTTTAAAGCTTATCATAATTAAAGGAATACTTGTACGTTGGGAAATAGTCGGCACCTACTTCCCGCCAATTTTTTACACTCTGCTATCCATCAACCTAAGTATATTGATTACCTTCACATGGACCGTGTTGTCTATCTATAATCTTGTTTACACAAATGTAGATGTGACGTCATTATTGCGTAGACAAACTGACCAATAGTGATAAAGACCAATTACTCGTGACCAGTGTGTTTTGTATACTGACCATGACTGACAGCTTTTGGTCAGATCTGGGAGTCATTTGAATGCGTTGAAAGATTAATGAAAATGTTGTATGAGGTAAATACGAATTTCAAATAAAAATTGAACGCAATTAATAAATGTATAAATGCCATCATGATTAATGGTATCAACTTTGACGAATTCAATGTGAGTGACGACAGGTAAAATACCTATATGAATAATTGTAGTTCAATATCGGACATCATAGCATTTGGCAGTTTAGATATATAATTACCATGAAAAACAGCTGGATGTTAAATTTGGAATTTATTAGACGGGGTTAGAAAGGTTAGAAGAAGAAAGAGAAGGAAGAACAAATGTTTAAAAGAAAATTTATAGAGTAAATAGTGAAAGATTAGTGAAACTGTAAGATTTTGTGGTAACATGGTTCAAATGACTATCGTTCATTGCTTAATTTAATGAATAAATATGATGATTAATAGTTCATACAATCATTATTATTCGAAAGCCACACCGTCACTATTTTAGTGAATGTAACTTCAGAGTTATAATTCGATAATAATTTGAAAATAAACATGACAGTATATTAATAAATTTGTTTAACAAATTAATTTCAACGTACAACATGAGAGAAAAAACACTAGTTCTTGTTCGATGTGTTTCGAAATATTTCATAAACGAATACTGTCGGTTATATAATATATAAGCAATGTAATTAAGTGTTAATAGTTTTTTTCATATTTGTTTCGAACATATATTTGCATTCTTATTCAAAAGGTTTACTAACATTAAAGAGATAATCATATATCTAATAGAATAGATTTACACATGTTTTTCATTATCATCTTAAATCCTAATCGTCGAAATATATTCAAAATCAATTACGATATTTAAAACCATATCAAATGCCTTACTTAAATTTTGACATATAAATTTTGAAATATAGTGTTCGACATGTATACCTTTGTCCATTTTTTACGAATTTTAAATATTACTCTAAATGGTAGAACATTTACTTCTAAATTTAACTGAAATGATTACTTTTTTATATTTTCAGTTGCGAATCGTATGCTAAGTGGTATGAAACTTACTACTAAATAATATCAACAGTCATACCTTTCACAATTATAAAATCAGTGCCACGTTATCTCCAAGCAGTCTTTTTCAGACACCTCCATGGTGTACAGTCTCGTCTCCAGATCATAAGACAAAAAATTCATCTGAGGACTATATCAATTTTGATTTCGTGATCTTGCAGTACATAGCGTTTTCAGTCAAATCTAGACTTGCTGAATGGGGACCTAGGCTGAATGAAAGATTCCTATGGCGCAGGACCACCACCTCGTTAGACTAAAATTTAGTCTATGAAATATTTTAATAACTTTTCTGTTCCTTCATCCATAATATTTTTTTCTTTGGGCTCCTTTAGTCAATCTAGACTTGCTGAATGTGGACCTAGACTGTATAAAAGGCTTCTTTATATACACAGTCATGAAGCAGGACCACCACATCGTGTGTGTTCGTCACTCCGGTGAACCCATCAACAAGTTCATCTCGTAGTTTTTCCTCAAATTATCCCATAAGGACTTAGACTTTGGTTTATCACCTCACTGAGAGGTGGGGAGGGGGTGCTCGCGGCTCGGAATAGTCTTCTCGGTTCCCATGGGGGAGGTTTCTGTGTAGAGACGACTTGTTTTTACATTAAAGATAAAAATTGAATCTTGCGTTGTGATTTGGCGCTTCTTGTTTCAGGGGCAAAACGAAATACCGGTTGTTCGGTGTTCAAGTGGGGACATTTTCTACTCCTCTTACCGATTATATTGGTATTGTAGGAGGTGGGGTGTCACCGAAGTAGAGAAACAAAGAAATGCTATGTACAGCGAGAAGAAAGTGTAATATCGGCAAGCAGGTGATGGCGAGCTAATCTGGGAGATAAATGTGCCGTGAAATACGCTGTCTTAGTACGCATTCTCATACCGCGTGGGGAATACCCTCGGCTGATAACAAGAAGTTTTTGTAAATTGTCATTTCGAATTTTTCTTTGCAAAGACTTTCTTGTCATCTGAAGATTCAGTTAAACAAAGACGTTGATTTTTTTTGATGGAATGTATTTAAAATGGTATGATTTAAGGTTCAATTCAATGTAAGTTTCGTTACAGCCTGTAAAGCTATATATTTAGATTTAACCATTATTTTTATGCCAGTCCTTGCTTGCTTGCAGTTATTGAATCATCTTGACTATGATTAGTTACGGTATGCAAGATTTGAATTCCCCATGCCGGTGATCAGCGTTACATCATGGTTATAAATGGACCTTGGCTCCATCGATCAACGCAGGTTCATCAAGAAGAAGTATTTAAAATGACTGATTTCGGAGGCGAAATACTAAAATATGAATGTCAACGATCTGTATCGTTAAGCATCTTTCGGTATTTTCAAACATAAATAATAAGTTAAAAACATATTGATACTTTGCCCCTGGACCGTGATCTAAAAGCACATACAATATTTTTTGTGGGAAACATTTAATAATTTGTTGATAAAATTCCAAATGTGCGACAAAGAATCCTTTTACAAACACTCTCCCCGATAAACGTAGATATAAATGAATTCCTGGAGAGTAAAAACTTGATTTACAAATGGAGCGGAGTTGAGCTGGTGCTTTGACTCACGTATCAACGGAGAGGGTGGGGTCGGCTATTTGTCAGCCAATGCAAGGTATTTATATGTGTAATTGTAGATGTAAGGGCCGCCTAATTGAGCTATACAATTACAAAATCGAATTTTTCTTTTGATCATCGAGGTACATAATTGTTGGTAAAACAGAGCGCTGTCAACAAGTTCATATACATCTGCTGACCATGTGATATTGCGAGGGAGGGGAGGGGAGGAGAGCTGATGGAGGGTGCGAAGGGATATTTGGTGCTAAACGCTCGCGGTCACCACATCAAGGGCTTCACAAGGCAGGGGTCCGTAAGATCCCGCAATAAAACAATATGAAGATTTGCTGCACAATCCGGCAAGGCTAACAGGTGTAAACGTCCCACTGCGGGAGGAATCTGCCATGACATAAATCACAGAGGTGGATCTATAGAGACTGGGAGGGGAGATAAGGAAAGGGGATGTGGAGATATGAGACACTGTGAGCCCCCAAGGTCTCACTAATTATCACCCCTTCGCATACTTGAGTCGTCAGATTAGGGCTTCCATGTATCTGCAAGTGTAGAGGAATCATCGAACACGTGAAGCACGTGTAATGGACACGGCAATAGACACCCATGCGTATGTCAGTTGCGAAATTGACATATTTTTATGCCGTAATTAGAGGAATAAAGGACACGAAACTATGTGGAAGGAATCCGAGAAATGGGCCGTTATCGACCCCATTGCTTGATATTGAGGGCTATTTTGTCATTAACAGGTTAATTTCTCCGCTTTCTCTGAATGGTACTGCATCTGGGAATTAAAGGGGTAATAATTGTTTGTTAATTAAAGTTATGACTGCACATTAATGCTGTATATGTGTCAACAGTTGGTCTGGATAAATGTTCCATTTGAACTTTACAGGTAAAGTGTCTATTTCATTTGATGTTAATGGTAATGTTCGGATGCCATAATGATTGTTTATAACGTACATATGTATCTGATACGTACATACCGCACATGTGTATTGTGTCAAATTGTATTTATCAACTCTCTGTTGAATTTTACTTTTTGATTTTCTGAAATTTATTTTGAAAGGGAATAGATTATATCATTACTTATATGTCAGATCTTTCGATAAAACCTTTTTTGTTACACTTTAACGGTTTTGAAAACGTACACCTGCTTTTAAAGAAGTAAGCGCTATGGCTGTTTTTGTATTCCAAACTTTACGTTATGTCAGTGCTAGTATTTCAAATCTCAAAAACGCATGCCGAGAGAAAAATAGAAAGAATCTAACGTAAATAAAATGTGGATAAAAAGTGGAAACGAATGCCAGTAAACCTGAAATCGCAGTTGCAATAGACACACACTAGTCCCCAGTATGCGCGCGCATGCAGTGTTTTCCGTTTGACACCTCTCCTGTTACTCTTCGAGGGGGGTCGACTCGGCTCCAATGAATTGCCGGTAATTATCAGGAAATCTGTGAAAACTGTAAGAAGAAATATGGACCTTACTTCACCACGCTTGTCAAATTCTCCTCAAACGCTGAAGAGTTCTTCAAAGGGCGTGAAGACTTCCTTTCTCAGCCAATCAGAATCCTCGTTACAAACTGCTTGTTTGTCAAAGTTGCGAGCACATGCGAACAATTGAGAGCGATATACTCTATTCATGGCACATCTAAGGTATACGTTGGAGGGGTCAGTGAAAAGGAATATGCGTTCTTGGTGTATTTTGTGAACTAGAATCACAGAAGGACTCAACTTTGAAAAGGTTTACTTTGAGCGCCGTTGGAACACCATTAGGCGAGGTAGGTATCGAGGTTGATCGCTTGTTTTCTAAATTTTCAATAGTAGTAAAATACAATATAATTAGATTTTCAGGAAAATCGTCAACAAAACTTATAATTAAGGTCTTAGGTATGATGAAATTAATTTATAATTTGAGATTTCGAGACGTGAGAATAGTTTTTTTAGATGATGTGAAAACGTAGATTGATAGTCAATAAATTGTAACTACATAAATGAGGAATAACGAATATTTTCTATCAAATATTTTAAATTGAATACTTAAAGAATGGTCCCAACTGCTGTCTTGTATCAAATATTTACAGACTGTCATTGACAAAACTTCGGAAAAATGGTGTTTAATAGTTCTTGATAATAACAGGGGGAAATCATTAAATGATTTATTAACTTAATTAAGTTAATCATAGATAAATAAAAATTACACATGAATCACGATTTCATTCCTCAGTCAAGAAAAGGGCAACAAGGAAGAGAATAAAATGTAAAATATTATTTTCTTGAACGTCTTCCTTATTCTACTTTAGTTTTGGTCAAACGTCACTTAATTTTATATTTGCATTTTTAACAAATTTGTTTTGCAATGCAAGTCAAAATTTTGCAGTTCAACAAAACATAACATAGTCATAGATCGAACTGCTTGTATATGCACGCTTTAGTCAATATTAAGTGTACTAACAATATTTTTTAAATATATCACCCGCAATCTTCTAAATAGTCTAACTTTAAATTTTAAAATAATCTTTAATATTTCATATATTGTATAGCACATTATTTGGCAGACATCATTGTAATTGTCTTGATTTTAAATATCATTCTTCATCGAAAACCTGATAATTTAACTACTTTATCTCATCTTTCAAACAGAAATATGAATTAACTTCCTTTCGGGTCGAAAATAAAAAAAATATGTGCATAGAGTATTATGTTGATTTTAATCAATGTTATAGAAACATTTTCAATATTTACCTTTAAGGAAATCTTTATTAGTTGTTTGACTTACAGCTAAAATTTAACACAAGAAGATGGAACCCCTTAACAATCTTTTCTCATTTACTATGTGACAATCATTTGTTTGATTTCCAAAACATTGTCTTACTGTAATATAATAACCTTTTTTGTGATAAAGATCAAAATACCTAAAAAAAGTACCTAATTTAATTACCAAACCCTTTCATCTCCACATATTTTTCATAAAAATATTGAAAATAACTGTGAACGCAAGTTTATTTGTGTTTGTATAAACTGATTTAACCGTTCTTCAAAATTAAAGTCATCGTCTGTTAATTAAATATGAGTTAACTGTTCTTCAAAATTAAAGACAGTCGTTTGTTTATTTGTGTATTGACCCTCCATTTTGTATTTTGAATAAAATTCTCCGATTAGGAAACAAAGACATGATGTATTTGGGCAACACGTCATCGGTTTATGTAAGTAGTGGTTTACAAATAAAATACAATTGAAGAAATACTAAATCTCTAGTACTTCAGACTCAACAAAGACTTCATTTAAATGATAAATAGAAATATATAGTCATGTTTTATGTGAAAATAATTGATGACAATCAGAGTTCAGTTATACTCTGATGAATTCAAGTTTTAATTCAATAGTATAATTGTTCACTACAATTTCCTTCTTGATGAATATCTTTGCAAGAATATATTCTTATAAAGAAAGAAGATAATAATGCAGTCTAGTGTTAGATAAAATATATACAAGAAAAAAAATCTAAGATAAACTTAAACATTATCGTAAAACAAACGACATACATATCTCTTGTCTTCGTTTTAAAATAGGACAGATGAGGGTCGGTGTTATTCAAGTGCACAGCAGACTCTGCCCCAGAACATGTGTCTAACAGACTTGTATGCAACTTAATAATTTTAGTATTTTCCATTATCTGACCTTTTTATAAAGATATTAAGCCCACTTGAGAAAATACATTGACACTGGTTGGGCGTCGAGGACGAGGAGAAAAAGTAATAGTTCTTGAGGCTCGGTTTCCATGCGGTGGCATCTTTAAGCAAGATTTGTTTACCTAAGGAAAAGCTTAGCGCCGAATATACGTATTCAGTTTCCATTTGAAAACTTTTGAATGTCTTGAGTGCAGAGAAGCGCGGAGAGATAGGGTATTGTAGCTACAGGGTTCGTCTTCATATGCAACCTGGCGTGTAGGAGGAGTTCCTGGTCAGGGAATTGGACGTGAGGTTGGGTAACAGGGGTATGTGGGGAGGGGGGAGGGTTGTAAGGATTGGCGCTGTGGGAGAGAAAGAGTGAACGATAGAGGACATGGATAAATGAGACAAAGATGAAAAATAGATTAATGGGGAGAGAGAGGGATATAGATTAAGAGAGAGACAGAGACAGAGAGACAGAGGCAGAGAGACAGAGAGAGAGAGAGAGAGAGAGAGAGAGAGAGAGAGAGAGAGAGAGAGAGAAATTGCAAGAGAGAATGGCTGATGACAGGCAGGTCCTAGTGTGAGAAATGCAGATAGTGATCAAGATGGAAATTGATAAAATAGATAAAAATGACGTGAAGGAGGGTCGTTTTTAGAAAGATATCGATGATGATGAGGGGAGAACACATTTTGATGGTGAAAATGGAGTCTTATAATTTAATCATGTGTCACATACTAATGGCCCGGTAAAACGTGACCTACGATACACCAAAATCGTCATGAATCATATGGTACAATTGAGGTTAATGATAAGAGGTAGATGTTGGAAACAGTGAGCGAGAGCTTGTATATACTCAGGAAACAATGTCAAAGGCGTCACCATCACCATTGATGCTTGTGCTGACATGTTAGCTAACCAAGAGTCGTCATGGCCAACACTTGCAAGGTTATAGGCACGGACCCAAGATACATGTGCCAATAAAGGTGCAGTTAGAGATGAGTTTGGAACATGTGAGGATAACAATATAGGGAGCAGTTGGTAAGAAAGAGAAAATTATAAGGATAAAGATGAGGGGAGGCAACATGCTGATGTAAGATAACGAACGCCGACAATGAAAAAGTATACTTAGGAAACGTTTTTGACAACAATGAGAAGATTACGATGTTGGTACCCGAGGGGTAGAGATAGATATGTACCTAAAACGGTTTGGTATGATGATAGTTTTGTTGACAGGGGCATGCCTTGCAGGAGGGTACATGTGATTGTGGAGGAGGATAATCTGTATGATATATTGACAGAAGTGAAGAAAAACGCAGGTCACTGTATGCGATATTGACAGAAGTAAAGAAAAACGCAGGTCGCTTGCTAAACATTTGAACATGGTTGGTAAATTACTGCACGATCTTCATATCAATGTAAAATAAATTTTTGCTTTAACGTGCCCATACATTACCAGTACGTACCGTATTTTTCGTGCCTCAGTTCGTATTAAAATATTTACAATTATTTTCAAATTAATAAAAACAATGGTGAGTTTCAATGTTGAAAACAGAACTATTGTAATGGTTGATTTTTGATGGTTTGAGTGTTGAATGCGATTGTGAAATTAAGGCATATAAAGTTCCAGAAGGGACATAGATAATTCGTTTATACGTTAACTGCAAACCGCAAATTTCAACCGCGTTAAGTGGCATTATTATCTCATTGTAAACAACCACGTACTTTTTAGCGAACTTTTTTCGTTAAAAGATAATATACTTAGATGAATCGATAAAAAAATGTACATACTCCTTCTTAAGATATTGAATTTAAAGTTGATAAATAAGAAGTTCTTTTGTAGACAAATATTTGTTTCTTAAAATGATCGTAAATCATTAATATCAAGAAATAAATTCAGTTACATGCGCTATGCCAACAATGCAGTATCGTATTGACATTAATATGTGTAAGCTGTTTCTTAATATTAAATACAACTAGGTTTGTTTTCGACGTGACTATTAGTGGATTTATTGTCCTTAAATAAATGGTATTGATACACAGATATATATGTAAGATATATACCAGCACAATCCGTACAAAAATATGTATTTATTTAAAACGATGTATTGTTAATTTTGTTGTTTTCAATGTTGTGTCAATGAATCTTGGACATAGAATTATTTAAAAGATTGTTTTGACAACTTTCATTTAAAAATCCCTTTTTCAGATTCATACAAAATTTGTTTTCTCATTAGATCATGTAAGTCAATATCATTGATAGTGTGTATTGAAATATAATCTCATAATATGATTGTTGTCCTTCGCAGGCTAAGTAGAAATATGTTGGTTACATAATTAATTTTGTTAACATGCCAGAAATTTAAAACGATTCCGTAATATAGTAAAAAAATAAATAAATTGCTTCAAATTAATTTATTAATTATTTATAACTCATGTATGTTATGTCATTTAATTACATTATTTTGTGTCAATAATTGCATTCTATTTGTGTTACCTCATTCAAATGAACTAAAATCATTGGTAAACTAAGTATTATTTTTATATGGATAATGATTGTACATTTCCCATCAAACGTAATTTGAAACAATTAGGCTGTCTTATTCTCTAGACATCAAGATGTTTCAATAATATTTCAAAATAAATAATGAGACAGATATTTCATTCACTTACTTGATTTATGATTTTCCGTCAAAGAAAACATTTTGATTAATTTTTCGATGATATTGTATCACGACTGTTTTTGAGTAATTCGCATGTTATTTAATAATGACATTCCTATCTTTGTATGTAATTTGCAAATGGTTTGAATGATAAATCTAGTTTACAATCAAATATTGTAAGTAAATAATACGATATCATATTTGTAAAATAGTTTCCAACTCAATAAACACCTAAAATTCTATATGTAAGAAATCACGTCACGTAACTACTTGTAAATGAATTACGTTAACACATGTGCCGTTTGATTGTGGTTGACACAGAATGACGTATTCCTTGACAGTGTATCCGGTTGAGTGGTAATATGAAAATGAAAGCCTTTTAATGTTTACTTTTTGTGTAAATCCTGAGCGCTAGGGTAATACAAAACATTGTAAGCATTTCTCATGCAATGCACGCTGGCACCCCGTGTCTTTATAATCAAACAGTTTGTGATTATTCTGCCTATTTTCTCAAGAGAAAAGCATTGTGAGGATCACATTAGCACGTGCTCTATCAGCAGTAATCATGTATACAGGGACATAAAACACGTCTCTGTTAACTTGTTAATGTAAAGCTTCTTCAACATAACCAAATCTATTATCAATTACTTTACATACATGCTGTGTGAGACGATACGACACATGTATTTGTTATGAATCTTTGCAAACAGGCAGCATGCTATAAACATTCACACAGCATATGATGTGAGCTCATCTTTATTTTGATGATATAAACAAACGTAACAAACATAGCATATTTCTGTGTCGTTCATTATAGAAACATGCATGCGCGTTGATTCCTGCTTAGCCATAAAATATTCACTGAAATATCGCGGATTTACCCAGATTGCGAATTTGTTTTCATATCTCCATGAAATTAATAAATTTTGAAGTCAGTTCTTAAAATACTTATATATAATATAGAAAATGTCCATGTGAATGTTGTATAAATTCTGTCAGAGGCTGATTTTCTTTTGTTTCTGTTGTTTATTTTTGTTAGAAAATAACACACAAATAGCAGCAGCATTTTGATGACTTTCATTGAAAAAATCGGTTTTAGGTTCAACTGAAATAATGATATTTCATAAAATACTCAATAACATTTCTATTAACGTTGTTCATCTTCCAAGACGTCACATTTCGCCGTATCCGTTAAAAAAGTCATGCTTATCTAAAACATGCAGTTATATCCGTTTTGAATATCACACCAATAAGTCATAGAAATAAACCAATAACTCGATCAGAAATGATGACTCTTAGATGTTTATTTTTTAAAAAAATTTAAAAACCATGAACAATATGTTCTCGTACACTGAGTATGCAAATATCAAAACATGCATGTTTAACAAAAAAATTAAAAACATTATTGAAATGATATACCTAGGGCAAAGTATTTTGATAGAAGTTTGAGGGAAAGTCGATCAATTATTAGTGACTTGATTAGTGAAATTAATGTTGACTTGAATGATTGATGCCCAACATTTGATCAAACGATATCCTACCAAATGGTCACATTAGCATCTGTATGCATTTATTTTGTCTACTCAAACCACAACCAAACTACAACAAATTGCTTCATTTACTTTCAATATTGGTAACGATTGTCCAGAAAGATAATAAATAGTTAGTGTGTTGTTTACTATCATGTATGAACAAAATTTAAAACAAAAGTTTTGCAATTTTTCGTAAACCAAAGAAACGTAAAATCAGATTCTAGCATTTTCTAAATACATGTAGATTCAATGCACAATTGACAGAAGAAACTCATCCCGTGAAACCAAACAATTGACTGCAGCAAACGTATCCAGGCTGTTTCGGGTAAACACACAGGGTTCAATTGGTTTTGCAACCTTTCTGTCTTGTGTGAAATGTAGGTTTTGTCTGTGTGTACCTGCGCGCACCTGCAAGCCATGAAGACCCTCTCCATCCAGCAACTCTCCAGGTTACAATTTTCTCCGCTGTCTGTAATGACTGAGACGTGTGGGGTATAGCCGGAGGGAGGGACTCAGACCCCTGATGTTCCTTGACTACTAATCACCCCTCCCCCCATGGTGCTCTCTTCTCAAACGCAGACCCCTCTCCCCTGATAGTTTTCTATGTATATGGACTCCCAGGTCTCTTCCCTTACCCGGAATGGTTTGTTTCTCAGACAAAGCCAAACCCCTCCACCGTCAACTTGAAAGTATTCTATCTACGAAAATTTACCCCCTCCCCCGGGTGTTCTAGACTTACCCCTTCAGACTTATGCTTGTACTATAATACCAATTATCTCTATCTGAAATACAGGATACTTGCAGTTACTTAAGTCCCACCAATAGTTTTGTATATCGAGTAGATAGCTGTACTCATGCAACCTCAACGGTTGTGAGAGGATACATAGCATATCGTTTAATATTTTGGGTCTAAAAGTCTACCCTGTCTGACCCACGGCTCTCATTGTAGTTCTCATCTATAGTATAACCTGTGTATTCAGTTTGGTAATTCTACGCGAAATGCGAATCTATAGGGTCATAAACAAGTTGAAGGAAGTTAGAAAATTAACATTTTTACTGAAATGTATTAAGTAAGAGTTGTCTATAGTATAACATATGTAGTCAGTTTGAAAAATGTTTTTTTTTTGAAAATGTATCATGATTGATATACAACATTGATGTATGCATAAAATATACGCCATGAATATACGCCAAATGAATATAATCCAAGATATTTCAAATATTGCATGTGGGTCGAAAACCAGAATGAAGATTACCTTTGTTAAACATTCATCTCTCAACTTACACGTATATGCAGTGCTTGTATCTAGGATGAAATCAAGTAAACCTCATTACACAACATTTTTTTTTCATATGCAAGTGTGCCGTATATCGTCTTTATCGTTGAATTTAATGAGATATGATACCTCTTGATTTAGCGCACACGTACGTACACACGTATATACACATACTACAATATGATTGTTTATAATATAATACCTTCGTTACCATAGATACATATTTTCTATAACAGGTAAATGCAATATATTTAATTTCATCTCCATAATAAAATTAGGACGAGGCTATCAATATATCATGCATTCATCACATTTATACATCTACATTATCTTAAGTCAACTAGAAAAGACTTATGAAGACTGACTACAGTCTCCCTGATCCTCTGTTGGTAGTCATTAATGGGGAATCTGTATCCGCGATTGCAGTCTAAATGTTGAAAGAAACTGGATATGTAAAAGAAAAGGTTGGACAAAGATTGAGCACGGCATGACCCCTGTGTAGTGGAAGCATCTGGGTGGAGACGGGCCCATAGTCTGCTGAGTCCTCAAGACGCCTCCCCACTTCCGTGACTCGGGATCAAAGAGAGGGGGTCAAGTAATTCTGTGTAATGGCGAGTAATGTCCTTCTGATGTAAATGTCACCAGCACTTCTTGTCCTAGGAACATGGGTCAAAGGAGAAAAAGGGATTTGGCTCCTTTGCGCTGATATAGTTGGATATATACAGATATTTCAATGTGGGCGCTCTCATGCTTTTGATTTAGATTGTGAATAAACACAAATCACTCTTTTAAAAAATTAAAATTATACAAATCCCTGACATTTTTACATACATTAATAATTCAATATGGCTTTATCTGCAAGTTTTATGAAGAAAACTTTAATACAAAAATTATCAATATTTCCATGATGAAAATTTCAATTATTTCCTGCTCTATGACCAGAATATAGAAACAAAAATAATAATATATCGTTGTATGAAGAAAAGAAGTAATGGGTATAAAATTAAAGTGCTCTTATATAGAATATACTATCCGTGTCAAGAATGGTCGGTTGACAACTCTTGAATTTCAAATTGTTCTTCAATGAAAGAAGTACAGCTGCATACCGAAAGTTTGTTCACTTACCAGTGAATCATAGTGCAAATATCATGTAATTTGGGTTTCGTTTCAACGTCAATAGAATAACTTCAGCAAAATTGACAATAGATTACCCACTGTCCATGTGAGAAATAACCATTCTTGAACTTCTATTTGGGATCGTCTGGTCTCTGGTGAAAAAATTCGAATCTTGGCATATTGATAAAGACAAAGGGGGTAACATTTTCGAAATTTCGATTTCGTTAAATGTCAAATAAAATGTTCCATAACGACTCACTGAGATTAAAACCAACATTGACTTTGTGTTAAGGTACAATCGTCCCGTATTTTTTAAGAAGATGATAACGTGTAAAGCATTTTATGGAGAAAAATAAAAATTAGTGTTTTCGGAATTTTGACCCCTGGTCACTTCAATGACCTCCCAAAACTGTTACGGGTAATTGTGAGGTACGATAAACATTTGCCTTAAAGAAGAATGAATCTGCATATATGTGTGTTGAAATTTTAATATTGTACGTTTGTTTATCGCAACGCTACGATACGTCAAAGGCATCTCAAATTACATGATATTTGCACTAGTATATACAGGTATGTGAACAAACTTTTGGCATGCAGCTGTACATGTAAGATAATCATAATCAAATTGTAATCAAATTCATATGATAAAATCGAAATAATGTAATCAGAAAATATTACTGGATTTAGGTAACTATCTAAAATTAGTATTGGTTATAGCTCTTAGTAAAATAATTCAATTTTTTGAAAATATTTCCTATTTTTCATTTTGCTAGCTGTTTTGTTTAATGTACAGAATAGGGAGTAAATGAAAGATACAATAGTGATGGTAACAAGTGATTTTAGTTCTTTTTTTATTACATTTATCTCAATATGGCGACTGCGATTAGACAAGCAACTCTTACTGTAGAGTATTTAGAAGTTGATTTTAATCATTCTTTACAATTCTATTCCTTTCCTCTATTTCCTGTATTCGTTTACATTCGAAATGATTTTGCATTATCAACTGAATGGGTGTTGATACAGTAAGATTTTACTTATTAATAATTCAACTGTTACTGAGAGTTTTTTTTAACATTTTGTCATTGTTACTTCATGTTTTAAAGAATCCTCTTTGCAAAATCCCCATATGTAACACTACGTTGAAGTTGTTATCTTAAAACTTTAAGCGATCTGTAATATTCAGAAAATATTGTCTTCCATAAGACGTAGTCACTGGTCACTCGTCTGGTTTCAACATGAAATTCTAACTAGATGTTTTTATTGAAGATATCTTCCATAATATACAATGTATTAACAATTGACCACGACGGAGTTTATTGACATACTTAATGATTCCCTTGAAAATTATTTATATTTCTTTTGATCACATTTCCTCGTTATATATAATGCAAATCTGTTATTCAATGTCAGATATTGAAAATGACATTGTCTAATTTACTTGATACAACGCTTCATTGATATTTTTTCGATTTCAATTTTGCATAATTTGATTCATTTACAAATTTTATCGAATTTTTCCAAATTGAACACTACACAAATTCTGATATTCTGATGTTTCAGATGAGCGAGTGCGAGACAGAGGGAGCCTATATAGACTCACACCCCACATCAGACTCGTACATGGACTCACAGAGCGACGAGTACCTGGACATAGAGGATGACGTCGACGTTGATGACGTCGATGGTGACGATGATGACGTATCCGGTAAACAGGGGGATGAGGAAGGTGACAAGACGTCATCGTACCCACAACGACGACTGCTACGGACCCCAAAGTGTGCCCGGTGTAGGAACCACGGGGTGGTGTCGTGTCTGAAGGGACACAAGCGCTACTGTCGATGGAGGGACTGCCAGTGTGCTAACTGTCTCCTCGTGGTGGAGCGGCAGAGGATCATGGCTGCACAAGTAGCCCTGAGGAGGTTGGTTCTTATTAACATTTATTACTCTCCCGTTGAAGATACCGCCGTTTAATAAATCTACAAAGTTATTACACATTGTGTAATAACATCGCGTGTTGATTGACGTCACATGACGTCACAATCGTTAAACATGACGTCACAATGTTAGCGAGGCAACGACAATGGCTATCCTGGCGATCTGTATGATTTTTCTTTGATATAATTCAGCGAGTAATAAATAAAATACTAAACTCAGTCCCGTATAATTACATTTTTATGAAACTCGTGAATGGTATCGGTATCTAACTCGCTTTCGCTCGTTAAATACCAAACCATACACTCGTTTAATAAATATGTTATTAAACGGGACGTCGTTTAGTATTCTCTATGTATTGAACTTTTCTAATGTATTCATTTATGTTGCAACGTAAACTGAGGGTATGGTAGGCTGAAGCTTTCAAGTTTTTAGTTATATTCAAATAACGAATAAGTAACTGGGTACATGTAGTTATTCGTTATTCAAATAACGAATAAGTAACTGGTTAGTTATTCGATATTCAAATAATGATTACGAACTGGCAGTTTTGATTAACTAATATCTAATTGGTTAGTTATTCGATTTTCAAATAATGAATAACTAAATGGTTGTTGTGAATAACGAATAACTAACTGGTTACTTAGATATTCAAATAACGAACAACTAAACCGTTTTTTATTCGTTATTCAAAACTGTCACTTAGTGATTCATTATTTGATTATCTTAGTTATTCATTATTCAAATAACTAATACTAAATACTTGCCCCCACTGGCCTCCACAACCCACATAAACATTAATTAATTCTAATTAAGTCCTAATTTTGAATTTTTTATTTATGAGATTTTGTGGAGAGCATATCAACTATAAACCTATTCAATCGAAAATATGTGGAAATAAAATTAACTAATGGAAAACGATGATTTAGACTTGAATATAAATTTAAGCAATCTCATAGTTGTAATTACAAAATGGAACTATAATGAAGTACTTGTATTTCCAAAGTATCCAAGCAACTCAGGTATCTCGTCCCGTCTAAGTTATTAAATATCAACTGCCTCATTTATGTTTTCGTTGGTGTGTGGATTAAATAAAGAAATTTGTTACACACTTGTTAACCTCACCATGTGTGTTATACATTTATTCAAACAGGCTACCTTTTGATAATATCAATGAAATTTATGACACTTTACCACGACTACACAGAAGTAACGCTGCATATACAGAAAACATGCTCAAATTTCTTAGAAGAAATTTAATCTCTTTTTATCGTGTCACATTTAATTTACATCCATGGTTAATTATCTTATCAAATTAGCAAATATTCGTTTTATAAAGTTAGTTCATAACAATGATTAGGCGAGAGGCCACGTGCAGCACGCGCCTACCCGAGATAGCACGTGTTACATTACCAATTAGTATACTGACCCCTGACCTCTGAAGTACATGGGATGCACTGGGGTCGTATTGTTGCGGTTATTATAATTGTCCGTAATGATTGTAAAGTTCCTGTGGGAAATGTACATTGCGCGATCTGTCATTCAAGGGCCGTAAATCTTCAGAAATGAGGTTTCAGTTTGGAAACATCCGACGTTTAAGATATGTCATAATATTGATATGTTTGCACTTGATGAACGAATATAAAAATGAAATTTATTCTTAACTCTTGAACCCCTTTTGTTCTTGTTGAGATTAGCACTACTGATACATGTATAAAAGGTAGGGGTAGAAAGTATTTTTTAATAAACACTCTGGTTTCATTATGTTTTAGTTTTAAAATAACCTGGTAAGTATTGCAGAGAATTCGTTGAAACCCAATCGTATAGGTTTGAAATAACACACATGACATGAATTTCATATAATTGTCCGAGATGAAAACTTTATCGTAAGGCTGTAAAATATATTGATCAAATCAAATGGTTCATTCTAATGTTAGAAATATAGTTTTGCTTTGAATGTTACCTATATGTCTAACATGGACATTTTAATAATGTGATACCCCAAAACAAAATCGTTTATTATCGAAAATCCGAACAGAAAACACGGTAGATGGTCTTTTTTTACTTTACATTTATTAAAAACACTAATAGTGAAATTCCTTATATTAGATTGTATTAATAATAGTTGACTTGCAATATTGCAAGTCAACTATTATTAATACAATCTAATATAAGGAATTTACTTTACATAAGGTTGAAAACTATGATTCAAACTTTAACATGGCTTAATGACTTTGTTTTCTTCCTCTCCAGACATCAGGCTACAGAGATGACAGGTCAAATGAAGGCCAAGGTCAAAAGCGCCGCAACTCTTCTCCAACAGCGGAAGTTGCTACAGCGCAATCTTCGAAACCTCCAGCAACATTCGCTGTCACGTGACATTCTCACCAGTAAGTAATTCGAATAAGATTTTCAAATCTTAGAATACGTTATGACATATTGCCTGACTAAAGTTGAGACGTCATTAAACTATCAGAAAAAATCAATACAGAGTTCAAATGTCGAAACTAAACTATCTAGGGGATGTCGTAAATGACCTCAATGTCATTTGACATTGGTAAGGCATGTTTAAACATATCCTTGGGAAAGACAAGATTTTCTGGATAACAACTTCTTTAGTATAAAAGCACGAGGTTTTGGAGTATATGCTTGCTCCTTCATCAGGTGGGATGTGGAGGATGAGGGAGTAAGCACATACTCCGAACGTGGTGAATTTCAAAATAACGAAGTTGTTATCCAGATCACTTTTCATTTCTTATGTACATCACTTCTTATTCCCTTCAAAAGCTTATATATTCAGGAGTTTAGACTAATGATTAAACCGTCCAGCTTATGTGAATTCAACTCTTCAGTTGTCAAAAATTCACCATTCCTTTTATTGTCAGCCGAGTTATCTAGGTTTAGCACACACACAAAACGTCTTGAATGATATTGTTTGATAGTGCTGTGGAAATATGAAACATACACAAAAACTTGAGAAATGTGGGAATATTTATTACATGATCAAAAGTAGTTTGATATGTAAATGCTAGAAAAGCTATTCTGACCCTCCTTATAAGAACCCGTGAACCGGAAGTGAATGTGACGTGAAACCTTTGGAGCCATACGAATATATATACACAACCATGTTTCAATTATTTATCGTCAAGTGGTTCATTATCAATGAAGGTCTGAATTATTATTTACGAAAAACGTCAGTCAATTCTCGTCACGTAAATACACAAAGCGCAAGTTAAGGAAGATAACAACACATTTGTGTTGTAACTTACACCACTAAAACAGTTTCACAGTTGCAGTGGGTTTTTTCTCTAGATTTTTCGGTTCAACAGAGAACATAAGAATTGTTGTCGTTGTTAGTTTGATTACACCCATCTGCCGTTTGATCCGCCATGTTGCACAGAGGGCGCTGGTCGAGGTGAGGCGCCCCCTAGCGGTGATACAAGACATCTGCACACACCCAGTTGATTTGTTACTTTTGTCGCTCGTCCACAAGGATTAAGGTTACTTAAAAAACAGCTCCAAGAATTTCACCGAGCGTTATGATAATATGATTCTTATGGAAGGATTTGCGTTATCTACTGTGTATATCTTTGGTGAGGTTTATATGCACGAAGAGTGGCAGTTCACAGTGTAAGGAGAACTGGCTCGGGTCAGCTTCACTGTTGGAAGAATATGAGAAGACTCTTTCATCCAGAGATATATACAACTGTCAGGCATATCTGGAAACCCGAGAGTAGAAACATACCAAAAATACTGTTTTTCTTAACAGCAAGGGGTATGCAAGTTGTGAATATTTATTTACAAGAGGAGGAAAATTTCATCTATCTATTGTGGGTGTTACATGGGTCAGAGTGAGGCCTGATAGAGTGTGTTGACCTTCTACAAGCCTACTGTATCCCTCATGTGTAATCACTCTATAAACTTCATGTCTAATCGCAACCAGTTGGGAAAAGTTGACAGGCCGACGAAAAATCTTACACGTTTGAGAGTCTTAACTCTTTTTATTGATAAATAAACACGAAGTAGTGATTTAAACGTGTCGCCTAACTTCTTGAATAGCAATGTTAGTTTTTATAAGAGATGAATAAGGTTTCGTTTACACCCAGTATCAATGAATCACTTTTAGAGTGAGGGTTTATCAAGTGCAACATTCATTCTTTAGGTAGAAAGTGGCAATAGGCTGAAATGCCGTGCGTTTCATTTTAGTTGCAATGGTTTAATGACTTAGACGATCATGACTATAGCTGAAGGCATTAAACGAATGTATAGTATCAATAATGCCATACAAATAAATAGTGGTGTCATCTTGGAAGTTACTAGTGGTAAGCATAGTGATGCATTTTGGATAGACCATTTGGCTGCGTAAAACTGTATTTATGTCTGAGTTCTTTCAGTACATACGTATCATGCCATTACCAAACTTATCCTATAATCACTATCAAAGATAAATGGAAAAGGGAAATATGAAAATTTTAGTATGCTAATGTATTGCTGTTATCTGCCTATACAGGTTACCGGGCCCGCCTCCATGCGATGCCTCCTCCAGAATCGCTCCGGACCATGATGCCTTATATGAACGAACGCATGCGTAAGAGACGGTGCTTTGCGGACAAAGAACTCGAACTGGTGATGCTTGAGAGGGAGCGACAGGCCGAGATCGTCAAAAGTCGGGAGGCAGGGGAGACAACTCCCACTAGAGAGAGCCTCGATCTCACCAAGTCTCGTCTCCTGATGGGGAACATGTCCCCGCGAGACTTCCTGCAAAGGATATTTCCGACCCACAATCCTAATGTACTAGAACTGATCTGGCAGGGGTGTGGGGGTGACCTGGAGAGGGCCATAGAACAGTTGGCGTCAGGGATGAAGCAGGACCTTTCTCCGTCTGTTAGACAGCACCAGACGCTTGCTGGGAAGGTCATGCCGTACCAACTTCCGGTACCAATGTTGGGCCTCAAACCTCAAGCACCCGAACTCGTTCCAAATATCCATATGCAAAACTCACTATGTGCAATGAACTTTCCTCCATGGGCTTTGCAAATGAACATGGCGGCAAGCGTTTTCCCAACATGCCCTACTGTGCAGATGCACACAGCACCACATTCAGCTAGGAAGGCGGAAGGCAGCCATATTGACATGCGCAAAGCTATAAGTTCAGAGGACCTGATCGCTCGCCGGTCCGCCTTCCAGTCCCTTCTCCCTCACACTGCCCAGTCATGTGTGTCCAGTGACTCTGTCTCAGTGATCAGCGACAGTAGCTCACCTAGTCCGAACAGTCCTCAAAGTCCAAATAGTCCAAACAGTCCTGCTTCGTCCAGTGATGATGCGGGCGAGGTGTACAATAAACTCGTCAAGAGGGCGCCACTCAAGTTCTCTGTAGAGTCCATCATCGGCAAGTGACGACACGAAGTTTTCAGGAGCAATGTGGTTGTGATATCTTAGTCCCATAGGTGAACTTCAAAAAGTCTCGTGTGAAATACAAAACTGTATGGCATATTTCAAACTTATTTCTGGCATAGTCTTTTCAAAGTCCCACATCAATTTATAGGTAAGAGTGTGTATAGGTAAGGATGATTCATGATGTGTAATTAAACAATATGGTTGGTGCTGGTATGAAATGTAACTTTAAGTTGACCCTTAAGTTGTTGTAGCTCTGTCATGAAAGTAGACACCTTGTTTTGAACAGTATCAATAAGTTGTTAAAGTGTTAAAAGGGTTTACAAACTGGTTTACTTAATCATTTTATAACACCACATTGTCAAGAAATACGGAATGAATTGTACATATTCTACATTAGCCTCAGTAATTGACTGATGCTTGACAGCGTTGATTGTACATTTGTTTTCTGATGACGTTTCTTCATGTTGAGCTGCTGACTGTGTTTATGTGTATTAAACGAACTGACAATTCTCACAGTGTGTGGTAATATTTCAAGTGCTACCGCATATAGCTATTGGAAACGACCTGGAAGTCAACATGTGATTGCTCGCCATCGGCTAAAACATGTACAGGATTAACGTTGAAAATATACCGAAACACAAGGTATGATGATTCAAATCACATACAAAGTTATTCAATGAACACTTGTTGTCAAATGAAACCGGATTTTTCTTGGTGTCGACCGTACGGATGTTGCTAGTATTCCACTCATTGATATTACACTGCATGGAGAAACGTTGAAACTCAATTATTGTTTAATGATACGGCCATATGTTTTAGAAACACAAACATCTGATGGACAGACAAAGTTATCGTAACGTCATAATGTAATTTGTAATCTTAATTTCTTAAGAATAAGGTTTGATAGCTTCGCGGTATCATACTTTTATTCTTAAGTTAACCAAGTATAAACAACATAAGGTGTTGCATCCAATTGATGTTTTTGTGAGGAATTATTGACCCGATCTAACCAAATTAATGCAGGCGAGTTCTTGAAAATCTTACATGCGTGGTGATAATTCCCTATGTAAACCTCCTAGGATTGTCATTTTGTGACATCTGGCGATTGACGGATTTATATATTTTTCAAAAGGTGTAAAGATTGAGTGAAATATTAAAAAATCTACTCAAACAAATATCTACTGCGATTGCTAATGAAATAATAAAACCAAGGTCATTTGTCACAGGTCTAGATAGAAATCAAGAATAAAAGGCACTAGTGCACGCATTTTCGCGCTTCAATCGGCTATTTCACAATGTGTAGGGACAAACACACTCACTTTGACTTTCTGCTGATCCAATTTAATACTTATTGTTATTTACACTAATCTGCCTTCATTTTCAAAAAATGAATACGGCCTCAGTCACGATATTTTAAGTGCCGGATGTGCACAAATGGGAAATAATGGTTGTTGAAAACGGTTCAATCATATCAGCGTTATTAAGAAATATCTGCAATTTCATCAATTTCTTATACACATTATAGATGTTGCTGTTGTTTAACCCATTGCGGCTGCCGTTTTGGGTTATCAGGCTGTTTGGAAATTTTAAATATTGTTGATATCGTAGTTCATGCGTATTAAATGAAACGTTGCACAACATACTTGGGGTCTTTTAGAATTAACGTTATAAACTAATTGCCTACTTATATTCCAAATAAATACATATGGTAGATTACCGTTATACGGATCGATAGCAATGTCGAAAGATATGAATTATTTGTGCATTTGTCTTATTTGAAAATTAATTTGTGCGCATTAGTGCCTTTAAGTTCGATATAAATTGCTGGTTATCTGAACCAACTGTCAAATAGACACTTTACCATATCTACAGGGATAGAAACAAATGTCACATGCAGTCGATATATCGATATATCGACAACACTGGGAACACTTAGTCATTAGTGAGAAAGAATTGATATTTTATCTAATCAAACTATCATTATTTGGATATGTAATACGATCATTTTCGTATGGAAAGAAAAGGCAAATTCCTATTAAAACACGAGATTGACGCGATTACAAAAGTAAGGATGATAAACCAAATATACAATAGGTAACCAGATATGATCGATATCTGATAACATGGGATCATAGAGGGTCAGTGGGCAGATAATCACCGAGCTAATGAGATCGAAATGGCGAGACTTCCATCAGCTGCCTGTTTCCTGGATAATATTAAAACTACCTCTGTTCATTACTCCCGCTGGTATATACCGGAAGGTCATTGGTACGTTCAAGGTCTTCGCTGATAGATTCTTGTGATTTTGATGACTGATTGTAGCTTGTTCATAACTGCGTTCGTTACATTACATGGATCCTGAATATTTTGGTATGGTATAAAAGACATGAAAATAAGATTGGTATATAAGCATATATTTTTAGGCAAATTTTCCAGATTACATATCTGTTTGCAGAAGTTTTACACATATCATAATTGCTTTTTATTTAATTTATCTCTTTTTATGTTAAAAATGTAACTTTACTGATTTACAATGGGTTTAAGCGAACAATGGTACGTTATGAAATATAAGATAATTGATTATTTGCTACGCTAACTAACAACAACAGAGATGATGTGTTGTGGTCAGAATCGATAATGGCCGATGGCTATCAGCACGTACACAAACACAGTGTAGACGGCCTGTCTAAATACACACATGCATCCAATCTTCCAGTGTGAACCTTGTCAATCACCCGAACCAAGACCTAATATCCCTAAGTTTCTACATACGTGCAGAACGTTTCCTGAGAAATGCTCACTTCCATATTACAAACAGCCCCATTACGTTAATATACTAAGCAGTTATGGACAGTTGTAGAAACTTCACTTCTTTGCTGTGCAATTTATTCCACTCCGTCACTCAAAAGACGTCCCATAAGTACATTAGGCTTGCTAATCCATTATGTTCAAGTTGACGCTAAGATTACCGGAGACGCAATTTGATTGGACCTCCAGTGAAAATCGATGCTTGAACCGTATCAAGGACCGACTGCATGATTCGGGAGGTCACACAACGTAAGGAATAAACGGATTCTACAACGTCGTCATTCTGCTATCAAAATTCGGTTGAATCTTCAGCTTGGCGATCAATAAGTGAGCTTGTTTAGGGCTATCACGGCAGATACACATAAGAGTGATATAGATCTCGATCAGCGCTTCTGGACACAAGGGCAGGTGGTTGGTGCACCGTCAGGAGCTGACTGGTCCTGTCAGGAGAGGTTTTTGGAGACTGCCTGCAGTCCGGAAGACTGGTAACAGTCAGGAGACTTACCTCATGCTGGAAAAGACAGGAGACTTATTGTGAAACTGACCACAGTCATAAGACTTACTAGTGATTGAACACAGTTAGGAGACTCTCCACATATAAGAATCTTTCTATGAAACTGGTAACAGTCAGGAAACCTAACAGGAGACTCGTTTAAGTACCAGTAGTGCTGCTGTACCCTGTGTTGGATGTACCACCTGTTTAGGGCCGTGAACTACTCCATGATGTATCAATGTGATGTTAATGGGGTGAGTCGTTCAGCCTCTTCTTATGTTCTCTTAATAACCGTTCATCTCTGTGATCTGTTTGACCTTTAGATACAACCAAACAACTATTTGAAATGACATCCATGTTCAATAAAAGGACCCGATCTTATATTTTATGTAGTATGGGGTTACAGATCATGGAGAGGTAGGTATGTGCTGGACAAATGTAGTTAGGGATAATTACGAATTTCGAAATTATCAATAATGATATATTAATTCATTGACACACTGATAAATTATGAATCATAGAAAAGCATTAATCGCAAATGATTTTGTCCAGTATGTATGTACAGTAATTGATAAAATCATATGAATTGCATATTTCAAGGTGTTGAAGTCATGTCAATAAAATTACACAATTGGTTCTTAAAGCAAACTGTGAATATGTGTATGAACTCGTAAACTGTCACTTCAAATACTTACTAAACTACAAACCCTAGTACCAACGCGTGAACAGGGTAACAGATGAAAAACGGTCGTTTCATGAGTGCGATCCAGCAAAGACTATAAGCATTAAGTGACCACCTGTCTTGACCAGTGAGATAATCAAGGAGTGACCACCTGTCTTGACCAGTGAGATAATCAAGGAGTGACCACATGTCTTGACCAGTGAGATAATCAAGGAGTGCCCACCTGTCTTGACCAGTGAGATAATCAAGGAGTGACCACCTGTCTTGACCAGTGAGATAATCAGGGAATGCAGGTTTTTCTGACAGAGGAATCTGATGAGCTGAAGCGAGTTACCTTTTATAAATCGACTTAGCCAAAACGAGAATCCTTCTCTAGTGCACAGGGGAAATAAGGACTGACATTAACTCTGAACTTCACGAAGACAAAATCGTTAACACAACTCTGTGCGATGAAGCATTTAGGATAAGTGACAATCAAATGAAATAATAACGTTTACCGAAGAAGAAAATGTTAGAATTCAGAATCTTCTATCAAATCAATGACTTTTTAATAAAATGGAATTGTAACGCGTTGTTCGTTTCTGACTGACGGGAGTGCATTATCGAACTTATCATTTATTTTGATTTACAAAAATGTTTAAAAAAACAGGTGAGTTTCTGGATTAGAAATATAAAGAAAACCAAGAAAATAGAATGAAGGAGCGCTTTGCATGGAATGAGAATTTCCAAAATCAATAATTCTTTTTCTAATTCTATATCATCATACCAAGGAGCAAGAAAACGTTTAGTATAGTTCACCTTTTACCCTCTTTAATAACATATACACAAGGTTTTCTTAGTGACTCACGATCCTCACTTAGTCCTTTGTGGGAGGAGGATTGCTAAGATTTAGTCTATGGACATTTTAAAAACAATTTGTGATTTAACATTTATTTCTTGGTCTTAAAGCCTTGACCTGCCGAATGAGGACCTTATATAACACAGTCATGAAGCAAAACTATTAAAGACAGTATGGGATCTTTACTGAAACGTCGCTATTGCTAAACGATACGAAATTGATAAATATATAGTCATGGACAAAAGTTAAGCACCCATAATTCCGTGCCGTTGCAAAATCAGTTCTAAGTTTTTAAAATGTCAAGCCAAATCATTTCCCCTCAAACAAATCTGCCCTTTCAATTGTTAAAAGTGATTAATTCAGTCAAATTATCGTGACGTTCCAACAGTAACTCGTTCTAAGTTTGAAAAGAGGGGAGCTTCATTTTCTTCCCTCAACTGTCGCTGACGATATTCGATCAAATCCTTAGTTAATTTAGATATGAAAATCAGTGATTTGCAGATATAAGTGCTCTATAGTTGAGAGACCTTTGTTTACGGTGTTTCCAAAATATTACGGAAAATGTTCATAAGCATCTCTTTCCTTGTCAGCCTTTTTTCGCTAGACACTTGTGTTTTCGCTGCATCTTCAAACGTGACATACCCGTTCTAAATTCCTATAATAACCTCTGTCCTAATCTACGAGCTGGTCTGGAAATGTAAAAGCCTGATTGGATGCAATCAAAGTAAGTTGTGCACTCAGCGACGCGGTTCGTAACTTATAATTCGAAACGTCTCAGTTATTTCCGTAAGTTTCGGAAAGCTAACTTTAGTCAAATATGCTCTTTGTACTTTGTGTCATCTTTGCAGGAAAAATTCGCCTTATTTAGCGACGACATCATTGCATAGGCCTGTATGACAACAAATATATTATCCACGAATGCGGTGTTTTCATTGGCTGAAATATTGTAAGGTAGTTTATGTTTGCAATAAATTCCCTCCACGGGAACCTGCCAGAAAGCCCGAGAGCAGCTCTTAATAGGACAGAGGTAGCATAGAAAAAAAACGGAGCTATACCGCCGTGGGGAGAGAATGAGAATTGTTCTATTGACACAATATAAGACGCTATAATAGTTTCGAGTAAAACTATACTGTATTCAAAACGCATGAGGGTTGAGGCAACACTATTTCTTTTCTAGTATGTCGATTTTACCTCCAGTTAGCCAGATTTGCACTTGAAAAAACGTAATTCAAGTGAATCAAGTACTCGACCACTGCTTATGGCGTTGACATCGTCATTATTTGTTTCATGTGGTCACTTAAAACCATGCTTTAAAGCGGAATTGAGGCGATGCGGTATCAATGACCTTTGCCGTAACAAAGTTATTTTAATTCAAGTTATTTTAAAAGATTAAAAATTGTACCATTTATGAAAACAGACCTTGCCAGGCAGAGCCGCTTAAAAGAAGAAAAGATTATTTGATACAAATGTCAAACGGTATTATTTAGTTATAGCCCCTGGGATTTATTGCTATTTAATTTCCGTTATATGATGTTGATATCACTAATAATCCCTAGAAATACAGATCTAATTACATAACATTTCCTCTAGCGTTGAGTCGGTTTTGCTCTACAATCAATGATGTACAAGATTCCTGATGGTTTAATTGATAGTGAGTTACACATAAATCTTGAACTCTCCTGCTTCCAATTGGCCTGATTAAAAATCGCCAAACAGGGGTAATTATTCTCTTTTTTTAATGAAAAATTTAGTTTTAATTGGTTTTATTGCATCTATGTAACAGGACCAACTGCGTACTACATGTATGGTGCCTTGATGTCCCCTGCTGATCTCTGTCCTCGATCTACACATAAAGTCCGCATCGTCATACAGGTCGTTGTTTGAGGGCTATTTCCTTTTCGACGAAGATGGTTATATTGTTCATCATTAGTCGTAGGATATTCAGTTCAATTTTTAAAATCAGAGCGTTTCCTAATCACTGGACGTCACAAATTCCGGATAACATCGTACCAAAAAACCTTACAAGATGTTTTTTTAGGAAGATTAGCTTCTTGTTTGGTGTTCAACATTTTACAAAATTAAAAGGTGATTGCCAGATGTTAAATGTAAGAATTAAATTTCTATGTTTGCATGATAAAGATCCACTTCAATTACGTTGGCATGAAGGGAATACAAGAAATTTAAAGTTAAGTATACCTTTAAGCATACGGTCTTCATCTGAAGATAGTTCTCATAAATCACAGTCTTGTAAATTGCATGATATCAGAACACGCAAGTACAACAAATATGACCTATCTTTGTATAGAAGTGTTAAGTCGGGAAGATCACAAGCCATACAAACACGGCCTTATGAAAACTAAATCGAATAATCTATCACATTTGTTATATATTATTTCAACATATATCTGTCATATCGGACACGAATCCACTGAGATGTGCACGATAACCCTAAAAGAATAGCAATCTGTGCTTATTTATGCATATTAGACAAAAATTCTGTCTTTGAGGAGATGAAAGCCGTTAGAAGTGTGAAATCTCACAATGCAAACGAGGTTTTGCGAGATGCTATCTGTCCAGAATCCCGCGATGAAGCAGCAACTCTGAGCAGGAACGTTTGGGAGATATCATGTCAAAGCAAACTAAAGACGTAAGGAGATAGTCTTGAAGGAGGGTTCGCTACAGGTTTCAGTAACGCCGTGTGGAGCAAAGGGCGCACAATTGACTCTGTTTCCACTCCGGGGTGCTTTGTTAGTGGATTTAATATCAATATGTGAACTATTCTATTGTGATTAAAGATTATTGATCCGTCTGGAGCGTGGGCTGTGGCATCAAATTTGATTTGAAAGAATTGTTTGAGGTCGGCGCAGGATTCATGTCTTCAAGTTTCGTAATGTAAACCTTGTTATCAGCAGAAAGTATCCTTCTAGATTTTCAAATTAAAATCCAAGAAGTGATTTGTGAATTATATATATATATATATATTCAAAACCTAATGACTACAATCGTATCTACTATGTAATCAATGTTGCTAAGTTATGATCGGATTGGCCATGCTAAACTGTTGTAGTTTATGTAGATGTTACATAGTCGTTTAATTCAATCCACTTGATACACACAATGTACATAATAGACATCATTAGGAAAATTTATAAAAGTTACCATTTCCCGCCAACGTCATTTCTGTAATGTCTGTCCCAGACTAATCGTTCTGTGATCAGATCGACTCTTATTTCAACATCAAAAGATGCTTTGAGTTTCATTGTTTACCAAACACTCTGAGACAATGTACAACACGGTCAGTTGTGATGCGGGGGTGTTATCCTACAAGCTCAACGGAAGAATTACAGGGTAAATGTTGTTGTCCCAGCTGGAGGGAAACAATACCCAAGCCAATCCTCCACGAAACCAACACTCGTCCCAACTCGCGTCTTTAACATCTCGCCGTTCCGCGAGTTATCTCGCGAGAGATTACGAGAACGTGATCTAGCTTATTAGTTCTGCGCATAAGCTAGACGTCTCGCGGCAAAGTAATTCGCTTCCTATCAAATGTCCTCTGAATGCTTCTAAGAAATTTGTCTGACAAATTATATCTCCGCCAACATGACTACCATATGTCAGTCCTTCATCTGATGGCCCCAGAACCCAATTAATACGGCGGATATACGCGAGAAAGGCTATCGCCATTTCGATGTGAAAACAGGCTTTGCTTTTAGTGTAAACCCAGCCAAGGGGGGTAAACATCGGAGAAGGCGGCCAGGACCGAAGCGTTTCCGATAGGAAGCAACGAGCATACAACTGAGGAAGCATTCATTTAATTAGAAAATAGTATCCTCCTCATATATCTATAGCGTCCGATCATACGCAGGTTGCCTCCCGTAGAACAACAGGCTTGTATCGAGGGGAAATTGAACTAAATCTGTGTTTGGAACCATGTGGCTCAATGTGTGGAGGGCGCTTAATCATGTCGATGGAACCTGATGAACAAAAGTGATATCAATTAGATAAGATTTAATGTTATTCTTTTTAGGCGAATAGTATAAGAATCAATACGCGAGGCTCCATTGTGATTTATAAAGAATATTTAGTTGTAATCAAATGAAACATAAAATATGGAAAAATCTGTATCCTCGAGGAATTACGATGTTCACAAATATTTTCAATGATAGAAAAATACAATATCACATGACGTCCAATCTTCGGAAACAAAACGAAATTCAAGGCGATTTCCCAGTTTATACGTGACTGAAATTAGTAAATGACTAAAACATAAATAAGTTGAAACAGGTTACTGAGGGAAACAATTTGGTTGATTTAGACTTTACAACTGGATAAATGAGAGTGCTCACTCGGTAAAATATAACAAGAATGAGAAGTGATGTCATTCATCTGCGCTACGAGAGTGAAACCCCTTGCTAAAGCATTACAAGACACTGTTGATAAGTCATATCTCAAATCTGTTGAGTGGATATTCTAACCATGCATATACTTATAATCTTTTATGTTATTTTCATAATGTTGAAAAATTATTCTAAGTACAGCGTCTTTTTTCGTGTCATATCCGTCAAAACAAAATGGCGGACAGGATGCCGATAGGCCAGCCTCTTTAACTGCTGGGAAGCACACAATCAAATGAGGACTTGGCAAAAACCGATTCATCTACGACAGGAACTAGGTAAAATCAGAACGCTATAGAAAGACTCGGCGTCCGATCAATAAACCAGACTACAGAACTGGATGATAGATTGATTCTTTGTCAGATTCTAATAACTCTAATTAGGATCGAACAGATGTGTTGATTTTAATCTTTTTTTCATTCAACAAACATTGATCATAGGAAGTTCATTGAATAGCGGATGGAAAAATCTGAATTTTTCCAAGGAAGGAAACTGTCAAAATCGAGCTAAATATATCTCATCCGCTTGTTGGCTTAGTTGAATTCTTCAAGACAATTTAAAGGTTTGAAGCATGTGCAAATAATAAAAGATTCTGTTATGTACTGCTTGTCAGTTTGTTGTCGAGGTGTTATACGAGTTGAGATGCTATTCTGAAGTCAATCTGAAGACTTTTGGTATCAGGACCCCCTGAACCCCCCCCCCCCCCCCCCCCTCTAAAAAGAACGATTTTGTGAGTATGGACTGTAATCTATGTATCCAGACGCTTCGAAAAGAGTCTAGCGGCGTTTACCAGATTCTTTGAAGCCACTGAGTAGTTATTTCTTAACAGCAACGATAAATCGCTTAAATCGAACGCCTCGACATGCGTACTTACTTGGTAGAATCGAAGTAGGCTATGTGAGCGATCCACACCAGAGATTGCTCAAGATTGATCTGAGTGTTACTGCACGTGCACTACTTGATGACAGGACGTCACGAAACATACACTGCACATAGAAACTATAGTCGTGACACGTGCACCCGGCGGTCGTGTATCTAAAACCGCAATAGCTAATTTAAGGTGCCAGGTTCGCCAGAAATATTGTTCTAAAAAGAAACTGGTTAGCGGTGGAAATATCGCATAACGACGCGTGTTTATAGCAACTGGCCTAGAATGATCACTTTCTATCAAATACAAGATGTTTTCACGTGTGTGTTTATTTAACTTGGTGTCAGTTTCTGATATAGCACTGAAACGTACACCTGTCAATCAGGACATCACGTGCCCCACCCAGCGTCTCCTCGCACGTGCAACACAAGCTAAGATGGCGGCCTTCAACATCACAGCGACGTCTTGAAAAAATGTTCAGATTTTAACGTTTGACGTTTTATTTTATCTTGAAAGTGACAGGTTTCTCATGCTTGAATCAAGCAAAAGACGTCATCGGGTAGTGGCAAGTCCTGTCCAGAGCCATGTCAATGTTATCACTTACAAAATAATTGGTTGATTTTAACATTCCTCTGCGGTTACGGAAGCTGACGTGATTCTGCGAGTTGGTCTCTACAGATGGCACTTCCTGTCGTTCATGTTGTAGGTAAAGTTCACACAGGGAACAGCGGGTATGCACAAACACTGAAAACGGTTGAAATAAACGAGAGTTCTTCATATCGGAAGCAGACAAGCACTTATCTTAGACAGACAGAGACTTGAGTTCCACCGAGGAGCCCGTGTTTGGGTGGAACATTACTGAGTTGTCTACTTTGTAATTGGTCTCAACTGTTATCTTGTCTTACTGCTGCCAAGCATACTCACTGCTTTACCATTTTGCTAAGTGTTGATTATTACCATTGCATTACATATCATTTATACATATTGTAGATGAAAGGAACTGTAAACATTGATTCTTAAAAAGGCCATATTGTGTTCGTTTTCCAATCCCAAATCTAATGTTGGTTTTTGCCTATTTTTAAAGTCATCAAACTATTCTAGCAATTTGAACACTCCGCAATGTAGAAATATATGCATTGTATCCGCATTCTGTTTTAGATATTAACAAGTATTTTATGAATTTAAAGTTGAGAGTAGATTTTTGTGATCCCTTCATTGCATATAAGCTTCAGGTTGACATTTCTTAGAACATGTAGAAGCTCTAATCGCGTCTACATTACGAGTGTAATGTTTCCATATGTTTGTTGGAAAATGTTGAGAATATTGAGTTCAGTTTTCAATTTCATTCAATGTTGATAACCGCAGCTTGTATAGATGCGCCTTAGAACCAAATATTCACTCCCCAAAGAGAGATTACAGAAGTGATAGTTTTATTATGTATTTTGCGCTTTCAAATAGAATATTCAGTATACAAAGCAAAATAACACCATGGGTGCGTAAACAGTTGTTATTCATTGTATTTTTGAAAATTTATTATTTTTTTTACAACAAACTTAAAAAAAGATACCTTTTAACTTTTTATAACGTCATGGAGAACTACAATGGTATAAAACGCATGATACATATAAAATGTTTGTTATGTTGTTATAGAAGGGTTTATGTTACAAAAACGTCAACATCAGAAGCGATATGTATTATTTGCTCTGGTATGAAAAAATAACCATAATGCCATACACTTTTTTATTGTTATTTTTTTTCTGTCATGTCAATTGATTTAATTGGGGTAAAACTTAAAAACTTAGATACAGATAAAAAGTAATGAGTCACTGGAAAACATAAAGAATTTAATATTGTAATTTCAATATGTGCGTTTAGAGATCATGTTCAGTTTCTGGTTTCATATTACACATAGTAAAAGACTTTAACTGAAGATAAAATATGCAAAATTAATGTGTGCACCTTGTTTTCTAACTGAATATCTCATACGCTTATTCAAACTTCTGAGTTTTCCGAGAAGAAACCAAATAAGGAAAAAACAAATTTTTAAAAACAGAAAAACGTATCAAATTTTGTATAACACATTTATGTATCTATTTGTGTGATTCAATCTGATATACCTTATAATGTCGAGTGATCACAAATGTAATGAAAAATTACTTGAAAACTAAAGCAATGTCAAATACAGCTTCTTACTAAATTTAAGTTTTAAAAAAATGAAAATGCTCAAAATATACCTTTTAAAAAAATTAATTTGTCTATTTCTTATATGAACACTATATACTCTCTGTATTTTGATAGAATGATTTAATATTTTGGGATCAGTCTGAAAAGATGTGTGTACATATGCAGAGGCAGATCTTGTCAAGACGGGTAATGTATTATTTTTTCGTATTTAATAAGATATATGGAAAGATATTTAAGCAAATAAATAATAAATCTTAAGTTGCTATTTCATGATGTTATTAAAGTGGCCAGTCATTTTGGTTGCAAATATCACATATGTCATTAAAAATGTGTTGATGCAATATGATTATCGTATTAAATTCGTATTAATACGAGTAGGAACGTGTTACATTCTACATTTAAGCAAAGATTCTTGAGTTGAAATAAGGTAAACATGGATAAACACAATATTACAAAATATTTGCATTATTTCGAAGCAATGAAACAAACTTTTTTCACTTGATATGAGGGAATTTATGTATATTCAGAAAACAATTATCTGGCTGTGTAGAAATTTTTCTCTGAATGAATCAAAGTTGACAGGCTTCAAAAAACCTTGTTCAAACCGTTTGACATGTGAGTTGTTCGTTCTGAAGATATTCTTTTACACCTGATCATACGTATATGCACTATAAATCTTGCTTGTGAGTGATACATGTACAGTGTTAAAGTGCCCGCCGTGATATATCTTGTCCCCCCCCCCCCCCACACCACTCAATTCTCTGTTAATTTTATCTGTTAATATTTACAGTGCTTATATAAAATCATTAAACTGTACTTAGGAACATTCAAGTCAAAATACTGGAGTATGCAATGGATCTATAATTGAGTTTACTTTAATCGGATAAATAGCGTCACATTCAATTCATATCTATTGTTCATAATTAAAGTCTTCATCTTTAAATTGATTATGATTTTTTCAATGAATATTTCTTTTATGTTGGATAGAGTAACCTCATGCTCTCTTTAAATGCCCCTTAATAAATATTGACGCTAAATCATATCCAATTGCTTAAAGTCTATATCTCGCACCGTCATATTTTCGATCACCACCTCCTACCACTTAGCCCCGCCCCTTATGAAATCACGTGATCCCTGGCCGCCATATGCAAGCACCAAGACAGCGCAAATGATGGTTTATTTTTGCATTAGAAGCCCACATATTTAGCGTATATTTTTCCAAATCGCCTCCTGTACAATGTACCGCCTAAACCCACCATGCAGGTGAAATAGATTTCCTCGCTGGTATAAATGATAGGGTATTTACAGAACTTTACCAGCCCCTCTCGTCTCGCCTCCCTTAATTCTCTCAAATGCACTGCAGATGATCTGTAAATTATAGTAAAGATGACCACTTGTGTTAAACGCACTGGTCAAGTTGAAGTCGATTACTGGCCAGCACGACTGCCCACCACGTGGTCATGAAAGGAGAGTTTGTTCTCTTGTCCGGATAGCCCATACCAGGATGGTTTTGATGTGGGCGGCGAGTAAGCCGAGCCATATTGAACAAAACAGACAAACGAAGCCGTGTCACGTGCTCCCCAGATACAGGTATGCTGCTACTGTCTTATACATTAGATTGAGATTGCTGGGTAAACATGGAAATGTGCAGGAAGGAGGTAACTCATAGATATCATTTCTAATTTACTGTTTCCATGGAAACGCTACCCGAGTCAACAATAACTTGTATTTCTGTTTTCCATACAGTACAGGTTGCCGTTTCACCAAAATTTGGCACAAATCAATCGGATAACTAAAACTTGCCTTTGACAACAAGAATATGTTTTGTGTTGCCATTGTTTTACTGAGCAATCGTTTTAGTTCATGCGAATTAAGTCAGCCCAAGAATATACAAAATTAGACAGTAACATGGTCTGTGGTGACATTAATGAACTCCACCTCTTGGCAACTAAATGCATATACTCCACATCTTTAGTTGTGATACGGCAAACTATAAATTAAGTACGTTAGGTTCGTGTCAAATCTACAGAGCAAGCATCAGACACCATGTCTCTTTGTGAACACAACCATTACCTAAAATAACAAATGTACACACATCAATCGTTACATCGTCACACTGTCAAATTCAACATTTATGCCATTAGAGTTATTTCCCTTGGGTGGAGGTCACTCCTGACGGCGTAGTGAGAAAAGGACATGCCGGTGCGTTAACGCTGGTGTTGTTTGTTTGTGAGAAGACCAGATCGACAGAGGCGATGAAAGATGTATAAAATATATCGTGTATGCCGAGGTAAATACTCCAGTTTATTGTTGAGACTGTAAACTACGAAAACGCCGCGAAGCATACGGCCGCCATATTGCGGGGAATATGCTGATATGGTGTGGACGAGTATAAACAAACAGCCCTTGCACTTTGAGAGCGTGTTCCAGGGACGGCGTGCGTCTCTGTGTGAGAAAGTCGTCAGATTTAAACATGACATATGAAAACAAGAAGAAGGGGGGTGGGCAGTTGAGCGATTGAAGGGGATTTGGGGGAGGTGATGGAGGAGGGCTGGTCTTGTGGGACAAGGGTGATAAATATGTGGAAGGCTCATATGGAGTGGGGTCAGTCGAGTGTGCCAGTGTTTTTGATTATCCTGAAATGTTATTCTTTGGTCTTTCAATTCTATTTCGAATATATATTCTTATAATCAAGCTGATTGACATGAATTCTTTTAGATTGTTAGTTTTCCTTTCTGACATAATTTAGATGAAATTGAATTCAGTTGTAAGCCTTCAAAAATACATCGTCCCTTGATGAAGTATATCTTATGGATTATAGAATCAAAAATAGTTACAAAGAAAACATATTTTCATATTTTGAAAGTATTGATCACAACAATTGTCAGTCAACAAAAGGTACCACGCTGTGGTAGCGAATCAACGTATGCACGTCACTCAAAAATGTATCGTGTAATCTCGCGGGATTTGAGACGGCACGGAACGAGTACTGGCATGACTTGAGGTTTCTCATGAGACATTTCTGACCTTTGTCTCTTTCTGTATTGGAATGCCCGGATGTAGATACTATGTGTATATCTACACGAATCAACATATATATAGACATCTTCACAAGAATCTACCAGCAACTTTGATCATTCATTGTATTCTATTCGATGACTTAATTTACTGTTTGTGTGGAGAATCAGATTCTAATTAACATTTCAAACTCCAAATCAATTTTTAAAATGAGCACCCGATCAGAAGCTGCATTTATTTTAAAGACCTTTTCAGAACCCCTTTTGACCACAGAGCCGTTGAGACAAGTTTAAAACTGCAGTTTGGATAAAAGTATTGTTTGGGATACATACATAACTGTATATCCTTAGAAGTATCATTTTAATAAAGAACATACGAAAATACCACCTTGGATACCCACCCTTGTATGCACTTTGCATAGTTTGGTCTTCCTTCATATCTTACGTGTTTGAGTAAACATTTTGTTAAGACAAGACAATTTAGAACCTTGTTATTGGATATTCAACTGTCATGACAGGGATATACGAGTCTTCATGTTTTTCTGCTAAAACTAGTTATATTGTTTATATATAATCCTTAGTTTGCGAGTTCTAAGAATTAAAAAATAGTATAATTTCTTTAAAAAAGGTACAAACAAGCCACAGATAAATTACAGTTACAACGTCTTTATTGTGAACTTTCACGACGTTAAGGATTAACTCTTCTGTTACTTCTTTAAGGGGCATTTTAGAAGCTGGATTGATGAAGAAGAACAAGATGTTATGGATAGTCAACCTCTTAATGTCAGGAATTGCGACGTTTCAGTAAGGATGTTAACACCTTTTTCAAGCAACGGTGTTAATTATCTACATCGAAAAGTTGCAATTCGTGCAATAAAGGAGTTGACTATCCAGAACATCTGTTCTTCTTCAACTCTTCTGTTAGCTTACTACTTTTCGTGTTGATTATAAAAAAGAAAAAATATTGTATGATCCGATATAATCCGATTGCAAAAGAGGCATTCTGAAAACTTATTCTTAATTCACAATAAAGGTTGTGACCAGGAAAACCTTTTTATATGGACAAATTCCCCTGCAAGGCTATAACTCGCGCCAGTTTCCAGTCTCATCATTTCTTGCTAAGTGCCAAAATGCATGGTCTGAAAGCAGCGTTTCATTGTCTAAATGAGATTCGTTGCAGAGGAGGGCAATGGGATGTCGGGATATGTTGTGATACTTGAGTTAGCCATTGATTGAGGTTGGTGCAAGTTATGTCATGTGGTTGAAGTTGATGCATAGCTGCATATCAAAAGTTTGTCCACTTACTACTGTATCATCGCGCATATATCATGTTATTTTGGTTTAGTTTTGACGTCAATTAAAAAATTTCAGCAGAAATGACTGAAGATGACCCATTGTCGAAGTGTAAAATAGCAATTTTTTTAACTTTATCTATAGGGATCGTTTGGTTTCTCGCGCAAAATACTAATTTTGACAGGATAAAATTGACAGAAGGAGCATATGTTCGGAATTTCATTTCTTTAAATTTCGACTAAAATATTCAATATCGACCCTCTGAGAGAACAGATTAGCACATGCACATTGACTTAGTGTAAAGAAACAATCATGACTTATGTTTAAGCTGTTGATAACTTATATAGGATTATATAGTGTAAACAAATATTTTTTGGGAATTTTTCTTTAGTGACCTGTAAAATCTGTTACGGTTAATGGATTTGGTATTGTGTTTGGGTACACCGGGCCTTCACTTCTCTTTTGAGAATTCAACATTAGCCGGGGTTTTTTTTCGCAATGAATAAATGCCTCAAAGATTTCATAAATTAGATACTTTTTACACTGGGCTACTCTGATGTGTGAATAAACTTTCGATATGCAACGGTATGCCTTACTTGATCACTATTCTTCCACTGTAATTTAAAATTATTTGTAATCATGAATCTGAAATAAATTGAGTCTTGAAATGATAGCGTTTAATGTCATTATCAGCATTGCATAACACTGTCATTTATTTTATCCAATGTTTGATAAAAACTGACTTGATTAAAGTGTTTCTTTTAGGCTTTGAAGAAACATTTATCTAGCAAAATACTGTATTTCATGATGATCATTTCCAATCTTATGAAGCATGTAATTGGAGAAATTGTAATATATCGCAACATCATAAAAACAAGTATCGTTTAGAAACAGCTTCTTCAGCAGTCCCCGCTTGTTATAAGCAACATTATATATGTCATGACATTTATCCCGCGAATCAATCTATGCAATAATGAGGCTTTCTTTTAAAGAATTGCTGATGTTAATCCTATCTTTAATGCCATCGTAAGCACGTTTATTGAACATTCGCTCTGTATATGATATTCCCTCTTTTTCGAATACATTTTTGTTAGATATTTGAATGAAAAATTATCGAATTTCGAAAACAACCATAAAATTGTTAATACATGTGATTCATAAATTTTCTGAAATTCTCCGAGATATTTTTTATTCATGGATAGAATAATATAAATTGGTTTTGTTATCGTAAAACTTCAAAGGCAAAACCTAAGACCAATACATATACCTATCATGCTCCTCCCACTTACATGAGGGCGTGGCAGGAATAAATAAGGTGCTTGACCTCAATTCTTATTTTTTTTAGAATAATTATTTATTGAGACTCCTCACGTGTGTATGTTTGGTCTTGATCGATGCTCAGATACGGAGGTGGCAGGGTGTCCACCCTCAAAACTTCCTTTGTCTTTTATGAAGAAAAACTGGGTCAGAAATAATATTTTTAAGTTATCCTCTTTAAAAGACGGATATCTAGATGCATACATTTGTCCTACCCATAAGTAGTGCAACGTTTTATAGGGTGGTTAACCGTGTTAGGTTAACTAGCGTTTAGTGTAAGTCTGTTAAGGGTTACGATATCATGCTAAATGTAATCAAATATCTACCTATATCGACAAAATTATTAACATTACTAGTCTTCAGAGAACTAAATCCAATGGCTGACCCGATGGTCGGTCACCTCACCCGTCGCGAAAATTGAAAATTCATTATTTTTGCGATGAAATATTATTTAAACACAAATCGTCTATAAATTGAGACAACATTGGTAAACACAATGATTAGCAAAGGATATTTCAAAATGTCAACTTTATAAGATAATGAAGAATTTAGTGATTTACATTTTTTACTCAAGTGTTGAAGTCTCTGCAAGATCCTGCAGTGCTTTGGGTATCAACTTTAAGTATGTGAATGATATAGAGATCTCTATCATTCATCCGACGGAGGGACTGGAGTAAGTTCCGAAACGTCGTGTTGTAAATGATAAAGAAATTGTTACCCATGCCAAGTCTCGTTGTATACCTCCTAAACCAAATACTTCCATCGAGAGTCTGATGTCCAACCAAGCTCTCTCTTCACCTCTCAAATAGCGACTGTAAAGTGCACAATAAGTCAGTGTCCAGATCACGTCTATCAAGATTGTACTGTTCTTATAAGTCTTACAGCTGTTTGACAAAACTTAATTTCATTACTTTCGAACTAAGCAAAAGATTAAGATATCATTTTTTATCCTAATCATTGCCTGTATGGCAGTCTAGTCTTTAAGTATGGCCTGTGCATAGTTGTTTTTCTGTTATATTTACTGAAAGGTCTTATTGGTCCTTCCAATTAATCAATGAAAGCGGTTCCTTTTCTCTCAAAAACTACGCCTGAGGATAATGTCGTATGGACTAGTACTTGATGGATCAGTCAGAATGTGTCCCAGCAGGCGACCTTATCAAATATTTTATCTTTTAAACCAGCTCCTTTTCTCTCGTTCTACGGCCTAGGGATATTGTCCTTGACCAAATATCAACCCAACTGCAGATTCACACATAACAAAGTTACGCTCTATTACGATGCGAGTGGGGGGCAGAAGCGGACCTAAATATGGACGTCATTACTGAGAGCGTATTTCTCGTCTCCAGTACTGGACCGTGGGTGGCTCACACATAAGACCAATTTACACCGGTCGTTCAAAGACATTTGTCGTATGTAACCTTAAACAGTGGCTAATTCTTCCCATAACCGCGATGAACTGGATCTCAGAACACAAGGGCGTAAGTGTTGGGGTAGCACTCTGTTACCCAGGACTGAAACTCGCCATGACACTCTACACTCTATATTCCACACTCTTACGTCCCTCACCCACTATCAGGACACATGGAACGCACTCAATGGTGTTTTCTATTCAAATTTCGTTATATTTCAGTTAAATGATCATTAACGTTTCACTAACGTTCTTGCCATTATTCATGGGCGTTCTCACCTCTTTATTCTCGGACAAAACTTTGTGATTAATTTGGGCGGTTCGTTTTTCTTCCAACAAAGGGTTGTTGTATAACATGTAACATCAAAATATGAGGGTTATTTTTATTAGAATTTCTTGTATATGAATAACTTGTCTTTCGTTTGAACTTTCAATGTTGGTTACCTAGTTTGTTAGAGTTTTGCAACAAGAATAATGGCTAACACGTTTTCATATCAAATACAAAGTGTGATAAAGTTATCATTCATATCAAATATACAAAGAAAATTGAATTCAGCATTAACGGTAAATGTAACAAAACGCAAGTGCTTCAAACAAAGAAATGCTAACGTCTCATTAGCTGTGTACAGGATGTAGAGGCGGTTCAAATGTTGACAGGAATATATGAAATCGACACCAGAAATAGACAAGTTCATGTCTGGCAGCAAAATAGTCTGAACCCTCTGTAAACAATGTATATCGAAATATCCGAATACTCGCGATTTCTTTGTCTCCATTTTCCATACAGGAGATGGTTTGCATGAACAGTTGTACCCCAAACTGTGCCATGTTTCTCTTGCCCGGAGCAAGCAAACACAAGACAAAACATAAGTTTTGATAATACGGATCATCTTCCACTCGGAGTCGAGGCTGCGACGATAGGTCGGCAGAGGGCGCTCTCACTTCCGGTAGCCAGTTTCCGGCGTGGCCATGTTAGCTTTGTGAATCCTGAAACCAACTCTACAAGCTTACCATCGACCTTTCTGCGCTTTCAGCAGGATGTAATAAAGATAAATATTTGTTCTAGGAATTATATCACATGTCCCTGGAGAGATCAGTATTTGTATTACACTTTATCAAGTAAACGTTAAAAGTTAATCAGAAATGAAGTATCATTTAACAATGAAGAGACTGTATGTCAATATTACTTGTTTGATACTAGCAACTTTCTTTTCCCGTTATTATCTTACACGCGAGAAAGAACGTGATGTCAGAGTCATTATATGTGAGTTATCAGACCATGGAAAAGTTCAGGAAAAAGGCAAAATCGAGAGTAACATTCGTGTGGCTGTAAGTTTTTTTTTATCTTATCGGTAATAAAAGAAATTCTATAAACAAGCGCCATTCAGTCAGCAATTTGGTTACATCAGATCCCTGATAGAATTGGGTGAAGCATTCATTAGTATATTCAAATTCTGTTGTTACAAATTCTTCTAAGAGATATGTTTAAATTCTTTTTTCAAAACATTACAACGGATAAAAAATTATTGCAAAGCTGCTCGGGTTAGTCGTTTGAGTAATCTAGTGCTGGAGCGGTGCTTTTTTGCTACTTTCTGGTGTTAATAATTTTATCTGGTTCCCATGGAAACAATTTGGGTTGTGTGGATGTATTGCTTTCGTCTCTGGACGTATCGTATATATATATCGTAAAAGCCGTTCAATATTTTGTCTACGAAACTTGGTATGTATTTAGACCTAGTGCTGGAGTGGTGATTTTTGCTACTTTTGATTTTCTGATGGTAATATTTAATCTGGTTTCCACGAAAACAAATTGGGTTGTCAGGATCTAATGCTTTCTTTGCTGGGTCATTACTTAAAAGCCGTTCAATACGATTTGTTCTCCGAAACTTGGTATGTGTTTAAACCTTTTGGTGCTTTTGGTTTTCTGGTGTAAATATTTTATCTGGTTTCCATGAAAACAATTTGGGTTGTCGGGATCTTATGCTCTCGTTTCCGGATCGTACCTTAAAGCAGTTGAATATTTTTCTAAGAAAATTTATATGCGTTCAGAATTGTGCCTTGCTACTTTGCTTATTCTGGTTTTTATATTTTACTGGCTTTCGTGGAAACAATTTGAACACAGTTGATATGGGGTGGAAACCTTTTCCTGCCTCTGTCTCCAAATCTATTCACTGTCGTTTTGTGAGACAGGCTATGTGATTAGAACTAAGTGTGGAATGGTGCTTTTCATACTTTGCTATCTGAATCATTTTTCATTTCCTTTTGGTTCATGGAAACAATTTTTTAACTATGTCCACATTTGAGGTAGGGACCTTTTTCGCCTCCATCACGAAATCTATTCAGTATTATTTTACAAAACTTGGTACATCGTCAGACCTAGTGTGGTAGTGACGCCTTTTGTTACTTTGTCTATTCTGGTGTTTGTATTTTTTTATGGTTTTCGGGGAAACAAATTCAACAATGGAAATAAGGGTAAGATGATTAGGTTGAATTGTATGTTGAAACGGGGGACGTCACAGTGCATCACATGCATATTTTTCTAGTTTCGTGATTTTATGGATCATACTTTACCGAATGTTTTATTAAATAACCAACTTTCTTTGGAAAACAAAATTTGGAAAAAACGATTTAAGCACACCTTGCCCTTAGGGCATTACCCAGATAAGTGATATGTACGTGAAGTTTTACGCCCAAAAATCTTTAAAATCACGTGCAAATTCACTTTGTTTTGGCAGAAATGTTTTCCTTTTGAATCCATTTAAGATATTAACATTTATATTTATATTATATTTATTTAGAATATATTCACCTGGATGTATCAGTCGTGCAGTCATGGTAAAGATGATTGTTTCAAGTTCACCTGAACAATTGTTCCTTGAGACTTTATTTATATCTAATACATACAGGATACATTCGTTATTGTGCAGCCTGCACAAAGAGCGTTTCTTAAAAGCTTCATCTCCCACCAAAATTGATTTCGTGTTACTTCCTTTAACAGTTTCCATGGAGACGGAAGAGTGAAAAAGATGCATTAACTTCGAGGCAGACATCGTTTATATCTAGAAAGAGAATAGGGCATTTATGAAACACTATAAGCTTTGGAGGAAAACTCGTTGCTGAAAAAATACACTCGATATAATTTTTGAGTGAAATTAATCATTGTGTCCATTACAACTATCCTGGATTATCATTGGAATATACGCAATAATAAGTCGAGAATAAAAAACAAGACCATTGATGAAACCTGAGATGTTTTGCTATATTACAACTACTTACTATATAACTCTGATACATAAGATGTAAAATAAAGCCCCTCCATTCCAGCATTCAAATAACCAGTTCAACATGCGACGGTAAAGAGCGTATAGGGTTCTTATCGACTCAGTAACAATGTTTATTTAATTCAAACGATAATTGTTTTCGCGACCTTAAAGTTTACAAACAAAAATCCACAAATTTCAAAATTTCTTTCATACATGTATAACCTTTGAGACAGATATATAAACCGCACTTAATTACTGACAATTTAAAACATCACCCACGCCCATTAGAAATATTCAAAGGGTTCCATGTTTACACCTAGGCATTTATAAGCAGTCTAATGGGGGCAATTTCTGCTATGGATCTATCGAGCTTCGAAAGCGACACCGCCACAAGGGAGATAATCTTGTCTTTGAAAGTGACAAAGCATATCATACCGCTATAAAATGTTTCCAGGGTTATAGATTGGACAGTAAACGTAAGATAGCGAGTTGAATCTACGCTTAAGTGGTCTCCGCTAGACATGCTATTTGATGTTTTTGCCGTCAGTTTTGACAAACTCATACTAGAATAACATTATTTGAGACAAAAATCGGGAGGCGAGAAAGCAGCTAGTTGATAGCGTTTCTTGTGATGGTTAATTTCCAGATAAGAAGAGCGGATCCTGGCACCAGCACTGCGGGCAGCCAACATCGAATCAGGAATATAGCCTGATAACCACATATCTTTTGACAAATGAGAATTTGTTGGCTTTCAGGAAAGCTAAGAAATGGGGAGATTTGTTTACATTGGCGATAAACATAGATCAAGTTCAGCAAGTGGCGAAAATAGGAGACATCGGGAGGCTAAATAATCGCTTAGCTAGATCAAACGACGTTTGTTTTTCAGATGGTCTGTTAATTATTTACAGAGAAGCGATCGGGTTTCATATTTCCGTATTATCTATATTGAATATAATATCCGCACCGCTTCTTGTGACGGAAACGCTGTTCCCGAGTCTGATTGCTGTAAATATTGTTAATCAAAATTATGCGATTTGATTTCAGATTTTAATTCAGAATTTCATTTCATTAGATAAGTTAAGAAATCAGACTTTATTGAAATAATGCTGGAAGTTTTGAGATTAGTTTTTCTATCACACAGTCCAGGAAATTAACTGAAATCGCCCGGATATGGATATCGACATGTATAACATGATATGAACATACAAGTAACCATGGATACAATCTATTGTCTGAATCAGGGTGAAGTCTTATATGATATTTAATGTTACTGCTGTCATTTAATTGTCATCTTTTCAGGGCAATGAAATGATAATTCTATTTCGAGTCATATTAATCGATGTTTACTTTCAATCTGTTCTTGGCTTGCATAAAGTTTCATAAGATACGAATAACATCGAATTCTGTTTATAAGTTTCCATTACAATAATAGTGCCATTACCAGTATGTCGCCTTCAACCCATATGAAAGGTACGAGGAAATTTGACTGCAAGCACGGGCACATGTGAAAAGAGAGCGCTTGTATCACATTTGCATCGAAAAAGTCTAGGGTAGCTGATTAATCTCAAAACAAACAAACCCAATCGGAAAGAACGCGAATTGCCCCAATAAATCAACATTGTTAGTGTATTATCGCTATTGAAGCAGGAATAAGGACCATGTCGCCTCGTCTACCATCTTATCAACGTCGGAGTCGACTGAATACAACAACAAAACAACTGTTACTGACAATCAGCTGTTCTCCAAGCTTGTTACAGCTCCGTCACCTCGGGTTATCTCCCCTGAGTGACTCCATCATTCAGCAGTGTTTACTGAACAATACACAGCCTGCCTTGACAGTTTCTGATTCCCGCTGATCTGCATCCAAACGGAACTTTCAGCGATCAGTTTTTGTCTTGCTGAAACACCGTATCGGCTCTGTCTTATTCTAAATCATGAAAAAGTATTAAGTTATGCTTAAATTTAAAAGCACATGTGTTAAAAATTGATATATATCATTGAATGTATTATATATACATGTTCCTTTCCATAGAGATGGAACACATAAATCATTCCACTTTACGCATAGGGAACGATATCTGCATATACTTAGAGGATTATAAGAGTCCAAATTTAGATTATAAACTTTAGATTTATGAAAAAACCTACAAATTAAGACCGTCAAATTGGAGTACAGCGTTTGAAGGTTTAATGGCGTTACTATAACGATAGGTACGTTTTTAACAAAAAGATTGATTTTCCGTGATCTTGAATATACAATTTCGAAATGATTGTGGTATGTTTATTTATCTTTGATAACCCTACTAGCCTGACAATATATGTTTAATTGAATTTCTTACAGGTGTGTAAGATATGCAAATAGTAAGTGTACACTGTTAGTGACTGTTAAGAAGTTAGCCATCTAAAAAGCCTATATTCGTATCAATATCGTTGAATATCATCAGCCTCTTTACGTTTCAGGTATTTTCGTCGCATGGACACCTCACTGAGTGGTAATACGTGTGCGATGAGGTCTAATTTTTAATCACACCAATCAGAGGACAGCCCGACGAACAGACAGACAGACATACAGACAGGATGAGCCCCGGTCTTGACGATCAGGACCAGGTGTGGAGCAAAGCGTCTCATCACCTGGGTAACTCTTCAGCAGACAACGCGACAAGATGGCAGAAAGAGGCCTCAGCCACCAATCAGATGCACGCCTTCTACTACATAGTGGCTGTGGTCTCCTTCTACATGTCCTCCATCCTCCTCCTGTTGATAAAGTACATCAAGTTCCGGGACCCCAGTAGGGAGACGTACCTGTACCAACCACTAGCGGACAAAGACAGCCAAGTTGACCGAGCAAACGATCCAGGAGGAGCAGACGAACAATTAATTCGCGCGAAATCGATTCCATCATTTAAGCGGGAAACTCGTGTGTGATGTTAGGTTCCTTTGATGAGTGTCGTCTGGTACTTCTCAATGCCATTTAAAATGTTAAAGAGTCCGGACCAGCTATGAGAAGTCAGCTAGAAGTTTGAAGTGTGCAACCCGAGCCCACATCAGAATGGGTACTGGTGTGGCGGGCGGGGGAAGGCGGCTGGTGAGATGTCTATCAGTCTTATTGTGAATCAATAAAGGGGAACATCTTGTAGATAAGAATTTAACCCGTTTTCAATGACAATATCGCGCCTTGCCTCGCTTTGAGGGCCCAGTCAGGACGACTCCAGAGGCAGTCAATTAAAGCGCATTCATGTTTCTCTAACGGTTCTCTTACCAAACTGGGGCGGGAAGGTCTCGCTCGTCAAGCTTTGACTTTTAGCAGGCAAAACATCCCGCGATATGAAAGAACTAAGTAATTCTGGAAACCTAAATAGTGAACTTTACACGAGACGCTGTTTCAACGAATCGTTCGAGTTGTTTTCTTTGGAAGGGAGGAGAGACGAGTGATTAGCTTGTACCTGTGTAGGCTCCGTGCAGCACTAACCCAAACCGAGACCTACATGTACCGAACCTCCTCAGTGTTCTTTTATTCACTGTTGTATCGGGAGACGTGAATATACACCATTTAAAAAATGATGTGAAGAAAAATATTTTGCAGGAAAAGTTAAACTATTTTTAAACACAGCCTTAGATACCCTCGTAGGATTTGTTCTTTATTCTTAAACATAATAATTAAAGTGCAAGGTAGAAACACATGTATACATGTATGAATCAAAGAGTACAACTTTATTGTAGAGTTAATTTGGATTGAAAGGCTAAAACAGTAATGATTAAAGCCATTTAATATACAGGGATAAATGAATATCATTCAAGGAACGTCTTTAAAGACAAAATTGGGTTGCATTTATAAAAAAAAACTTGCATTTGTAAAATTTAGCGACTTCATCGTTACTCAACAACCGTAGAGAAAGTTGTAAGGTTATCAAATTGATCTTTATCGGTTAAATGATTTCAATGAAGGAAACCTGTTAAGGTAAACTGGTTGTTTACTTTTGATTTATTGCAGAATAAAATCTCTGCAAGATTTATTTTTGAAGTAGATTTTCAGTTCTCCCCTTTTGCATATTTTGTTCATGCGTGTTTGTGATTATTTGCATAATTTAATCTGCTTTCACAAAATAATGATTGAATATCAAAAGTGTATATTACAAAGTACAAATTACTATTTCCAATTAAAACTTCTCCATAAAACGGAGGACCGTTATTGGTGAATAAAAGTTGAAAAACCGTTTAGAATGTTTCTTAATCTTTTCAACTATCGTTTGTTTTTTTATGATAGTCTGCTGCCAACAGTGGTTTTGATTATACATGGTTTACAAAATTGGTGTCATAAAATATTTCTTCATTATTAATTTTTTAATTGTGGGATTATTCTTATTTATCTACACGTTAACATAAAAGTCTTAATTAAACGTCATTGTTAGAAAATGTGCATAGTACATAATAAATCGTGATAAGGTGAAATCTGTTTATTGCATATTCAACAAGTTTATTGTTTTTTCTATGACAGAAAATATAATTTTTACAGCTCATTAGATACATAATATGTCAGTTGACATTCATAGATTTGGAAAGAAATTGCTTCCTTTGAATTAAATTGATCAGCTTTTTATATGATGAAAGCTTATTCGTAATACAAACGATGAAACCATCTCACAGTTTAAGTCGTCTGTGTTTATGATTTATTTTATGATAAGATAAAGGTAAATACAATTATGAATTACTTGTAGTAATTTAAAACATTCTTTATGCTGGTGTTTTGGGGGTTTTTTTTATTATTAAGACAATATCATATTTAATATATTGCTTCATTATGTACAAACAATCATGCATTTAATTTCCACAATACATTTCTGATCATCGAGGATATACCCTCCCCGTTAGCTCGTATGTTGTGAATGAAATAGCTCCAAATGAGCAGCTATTATTTATAGATTTAGAGCAGCTTAACCCTTAACAGTTTTGTTTAAAATATATTGCATATGTTATACATATCATGGGTATGTATTAACTCCAATTTCATGTTGCCTTTCTATCACAATAATAATCTCCATAAATAATTCGTAATTTGTATAGTTCCAAGACTTTACTCAAATCACAAAACATCATCACGAAAATTTTGATAATCAACCTACAAATGTATGTAAATATCTTTAAAATCAAAACAAATATTTTATACGCTTATATATATCACCTGGTATATCATTTGAAAATATCTTCCTCCATTTGCATATTTGCACTATGCTGTACATTTTTTAAGATTTAGATCTATCGAAGTAGTGCAAACTTATTTCTACACATATTCCTTCTTGAGACCAAGCCATTTAGAAAACTGGGCATGCACATTTTAAACGTGGAAATTATTTTTTAGAAGAAATATCACATCGTCTTCACGGAAAATATATTGATTGTATCGAAATGAAATGTAATCTAAGCATTACAGAAGGAAAATTCCTACATTTCAAAGTTTTTTTTACAAATCTCTGAAAGAGATGGTAAAAATAGAGAAATATATTGCAACAAAAAACAACAATTACTTAATATTTGAAAAAAAAATGGAGACTATTGGTGAAAGATTTGCTGAGATAGTATCAACAGCATTTTGTAAAGACCATAAATAATATGAAGGAGAATTATCTGAAATTCCAGTCTATATATACATTATGAATGACAAGTATCAATATTCCCTGTAGATATAATGACAGATTAAAGTTTAGTTGAATGTATGTAAAGACATGTAAACAATGATCTTTGAATTGACTAAAACATACAAAAATTGTATTCTATTACGTTGCCAGGGATAAATCTGTTTATGACGTAGTCTATGGCAGGAACATCGGAGTTTAGACAAAATTAAAGGATATCATTGAATCGTGATGAAATATAGTGTCTATAAACAATTTGATCCTCTGAAATAGGATCAACAGTAATCAGTAAATACCCATTTAATTGTCTACTTAGAACACCATGCATTAAATTGACATGTATATTAATAACAAAATCACATGGATCGATGGTATAAAAAATACAGCAAATTTTGTTCATGTGTTTTAACACTATTTTAGTTCAAACTAGTGTCCTTATATTATCTGTAGGCATTATGCCTTTTATCACTCAATGTTGAACATATCAGTTTGATACTCATATACTTGACTCAAAATATCCTTTATTTCCTCTGTATACGCTAAGGTTTGGTTCCGAGTTAATATGTTGTTGGCACCGATATTCCTCCATTCAACAGCTCTAACTGAAGAGAGGGCTTCCCCAGGCTGGGCGGGTTTATCTTTATGAATATTCATGGCGAGTCGGCAATACAACAAGCTCTCTGATTGGTCGGCAAGAGATAACAAGCATGCCCCAAGGGACACCTCTCCAGTGTAATTTGGTACCATTCATTGAGGGGGAATCGGTTCCAAAGCAAGACTCTAGAACTCATCAGTATGGCAATTGACACTTCGAGATTCTTCGAGATTATTGCTGGAAAACACGAGAGACGTGAATGAGTGAAAAATCACATAATCAGTAGCAATTAAATAATATTTTCACCTTAAGAAATCTCGTACCATGCAATGACCAGCACCAGTCTTAATATAAATATTACAAATGTCTTCTTGGGGACTCAAAAGAGTTTATCATTAAAGCAAGTTTTACTTTTTTGTCCTAAATTTCAATCACCTATTTCAGCTTATATAGAGTATCACTATCATTCAAACAAATACATATTTTCGAAAGACGACTAAGTTTTGCAAGGAAATGGCCATGTTTTCTTCATAAAGGATTTACGTACCGTGATTCCATATTCTCTATACATTCGGTCACTGTCGACTATCCTTTATCCACTTCTTGTGTCTGTTTGATACGGTTACGAGCCCTTATTATGTATAAATCTCCATTGACTAATTGTACCATTTCTTTTTGAAAATCTTATTAAGATATTTCAATACCTACATTTATTATGTGTATACCATGAATATTTAAAATAGTATACATGAATGTTCTCTTTATGATGTATAAACCACCCTGATCATTAGTTACATTATGATTTACAATAAAAAGAAACTTGAAGAAACACGAAAAGACACAACCGGTTTTCGCAACCGACAAATAGCAATTACTGATATCTGGATGTATGTGCTTAGATTTGCATGGACATTAACTAGATATATGATATATGGACGTGAAGAATTTAAGAGATTCTTCAAAGGACAATTCCAGTATCCACGAGTTGCTTCCCTTGTTGCATAGTTGACATTCCAAAGATTTCAGTAACCCCAATACACCGCGTCTTCGTTATGTTTACCAACTCAAAAATATTGTTGAAAAACATCAGAGTAGATTATTTTAAAAGGCTATTTCATGAAAAATTCCATGAAAATGTCATTTCGTTAAAATTGTGAATTCATGCTTTGGAAAATTACGTTCAAAATCCTAAGATAGTAGCATCGCCCTTATTTAAAAAAATAAATCATTATTTTATCACATTTTATTATTTGTTTGCTTTTCCGTTTACTGCTAAATTCAACATTATTTGATGTCCCGGTTTATGCTCTCCATCTTTTGTGCCGTTTCTTATCATCACTGGAGGAGTTTATATGGCTGGGGTCATCTAAAGAACAGGGCACCCATTTTAAAGTAATTTTCAAAAAAACAAAACAAATTACTTAACAAGGGGATAGGTTTAAGGTTTAGAGTTAGCTGTTTCGACCCCTCCACGGCTTACTTAGCTGCTCGTGCATAAGTTAATATTCATCCATATTTCCAGTGTACATGAATTGGTATTAAACTGAACAAAGCAACACTATGTATGGATTTACGATAAACTATTTCTAATGACAAAGAATTTCTCTATTCATTTATAAGTCACCGTGTCAGGTGTGTTTGCTTTTAAGTACTTTGTCATAATTCCACATTAAACAGATAATAATATTAATAAATCGTACCATATTTGAAATGTAACTCGAAAAACCGATTAATTCCTTCAAGCTCCACATTTCTATAAAATTCTACAGTTTATGAGATATCTATAAATACAGATAGTAAATAAATAGCGAAAAGTATGATAATTATGTTATTATCTTCGATTATTGCAAAATGATGAAATAATTACACGCTGTAAGAGAAAAAAATACACAATGTCTTAGACGTCAACAGCATGAACAAAAAATTTATTTCAATTTGATACAGAAAGACGTTTTTGAAAAAATGACATTTTGATATGTACAAGTGTTTTCTTTAAATAATCAAATTTTTATCAAACACATCAACACATGTAAAAATGTACGTACATCCATGTCGAAACAGAGAAGTGTGTGTTGGTATCAGCTGCCGGACATGAATCACGCGTCCTGTCGGCAAGATGAAAGAGAATGACTCGTTTTATACGCATCATTGAAGGAGACACGAGCAATGCACGCGCGGTATGCAGTCACGTGATAAAATATACATCAATTTCTGTCAGTCATCCATTCCGAATGTTACAGTGTCTTTCGAGATAAAGACAACAAACTATTCATGTCCGAACGAAGACGTATTAAACATGGATGGTTTAAAAGCAAAATGTTTTATAAGATATTAGTATAGTTTAAGACAGAGAGATTGTTTTGAAAATTGATTGTAGAAATTTATCATCACCTTGATTTTAAAAACTTTATAATAAACACTGTTCTTTTTACAAATATACGTTAATTTGTTTCCGTATGTTACCAATTTTTTAAACATCCCGTTTCTTTCATTTCAAAGAATAAAACACACAAAATACACTTGTACACTTTTATATAGCCAAAGTAATATTTATCGGTTCTTAAAACACGAATATCAAGACGAACAGTTGCTGATATCGGTACCGCCTACATCTATGTTGTATAAAATTGGCCCACACGCACTGAGTCGTCGGTGTAAATTTCGCCAGGGTTGACCAGTGTTAAGCGCACTTAACTCTACATATGGTTTTGTTCTAAACACAATAGGTTGTGAAGCAACCAGTGTCGCCAAAATGTAAGTTTCATAAAACATTTAAATGGTTGTATATGAAATTTCCTAAACTGTGAGTTGTTATGCTAGGCATGAGATGATAGAGTAACAGACTTATTCTTACAAGAATATTCGAAATATTCACTCTTAATATATTTTCGTATTTTATCAGGTATTTAGCAAAGTTTAAGTAATTTCACAAACAGTTAATAATAATGGCAGTAATAGATTTAATATTCTAAAATTAACTTTTGGAAAAGGATTTTTGATCGAAATAGGAGGTAATTTGAGGATATCAATTCTGTACCATTATTTCATTTCAAAATCATTACCAGATATTCCAATGAACAGTTATAAGGGCTTTGTTTATAAGAACAAAACCGTCTTGCCAAAAATTAAGCTCGCTGAAAAATATATGATTTATATTTACTTCCAACGTATTTAAGACGCAACAGAATGATTGAATTTGGTGTTATAAATTATATTAAGAATATTAAAAGTAGACATACCTTATATTCATTTATAAACTGGTTTTAATACTATTTCTTCTTTTGGTACGTAGAAAGACAGAAACCTGAACTATCGACTTTATCATTACGATATATCCAATCTATGGAAAAAACATATTTGCATATATAATATTTCTCAGTAAATATAGATGTTTGATAAATAAGTAATAAATTTAGTTTGTATCACATACTAAAAGAAAGTACCTTCATTTTTGCATGCTCAGATTTGAATATGATTTATATTATGTATTGTGGTCCAAAATGCAAAAAGTAAAATTTTCTTCATAATTCTTGTCATTCTGTGATATTTTATAAGTGAAACAATTTAAGAAGTTAAGACATAAGAAACGAAGAGTTATTACCAATATAAATTATGTATTAAATGTTCTCTCTAATAAATATTTACTTTTTATTTATACTCTAAAATTGTCCTCGTTGGGATATGCAATAATTGTTCCAGGCCTGTCGCATGTATTTTGAGTTTTAAATGACCACTGAATAGAATGTTGTTCCCTATAAAGTTTTCTGTTACTGTATAAAAACGGACAAATTCAACAGTTTCAAAAATGATGATTTTCTACACAGATAAAATACAATTTGCTATGCATTAATAAATTCAGTACAAGCGATTATACTGTACATGCAGATTAAAGATATATTTTTTTATAGGATTAATAGGTTCTTTATCATTAACGGCTAAATAAATTGATAAAGATATTTTCCCGATTTACTTACTTACATATATACCTTGAAAAACCCCTTTTTCATATTCTAATGAATGTTGAGATGATCATTAAGGACAACACGATAAGTTACAATAATTTTCCCGGTTTACATAAATACCTCAAACAACGAAGATTCGTACCCGAAAAGAAACCCTATACTCTCTCACTGCATGGTAACATGCCAATGACAGTGAGGGGAGGGACAGTAAAATCACTACACACATGGACGTACATAAAGCAATGGAGGCTTCCGTGGATTTACACAAATACTCACCACAATAACCTTCATTGGTGTTGTTGAGGAATCTATGGATCCATTGATTGTAAAAAATAGGTGAGTGCTGAAAGCGTCATATGCTTGAATGCGCGTGCATGCATGTCATGGCGAGAGAAGCGTCTTTGGTACTACGAGGTTAGTGAGACTTCATGCACATTCACTGAGGCGACCTAACAACTAGCATGATCTACTCACGGTGTTGATGCTAATGATGATGCTCTCTTCCCCGTTTATTATTAATTTAGACGTGTGTTTATGGTGTATATTCATCAACCTTAGCAAAATGGTTATTATTATTCTGATCACTGAAAATAGAGACACTTCAATTGTATCAATATTAACCATTAATAAATTGGATATACAGTTTATATTCTTGATAAATGTTGATATTGAGTTGGCGCAGGGTTTATTTCATATTTTATGGCTGTAGTGCATGTAAAAATATTAAATTAATTAATTTAAGCTGGAATAATCTTACTCAACTTACATGTTCATCCCCCAATGCCTACTATTAACAATTTCTTATTTTCAATCAAAACACACCGAAACAACACGTTTTATTTGTTTACAAGATAAATGACACTGCCAAATGAAAATTATGTTTGACTTTTGGTGCGCCATGCCAGGTACATTGTCCGGTTTTCGATCATGAATTCTGACTTGAATCTTTATGGACCTTGTACTGAACCAATTGGCATTAGATTAGTAATTTTCGGAAGCAGTCAGTACTTCACTATTCAATTACACCATTAACAACGTTTGACATATTTGACTCAAACAACATGCTGTTTGTCCCTTCCAGGAAGCTTATCGCCGCTAATGGCTGAAATATTGCCCAAGCGGCGTTAAACAATGTTTCACTCACTCACTCCAAGAAGTTTAAACGGGAAAATGTAAAACATACATGATCCATTCTTTAGTTTATGAAGCTGATGCGAGAAGATTAAAAGATAATTTCTCTTATAATCACGAACCATTTAATATATGCTCTCAGTTTGCTGACAGCAAGGTGACAGTAGTATGTGGTCCAGTGTTGTCTATATAAATGTAACCCTCACTGCTTGAATGTTTCTCAATGATTACGATGTATGACAAACTGGAATCTCATATCATCGTACACTGAGTCTCTAGATGAATTATACTAAATATCTACTGTACAGATATTACTATGACGGTTTTTTTAAAATGCATTAACCTCAAAGAATTTATTTTGTTTTTATTGAAGATCAAGAATAACTTTTTTGCTTAACATACCAACGATATTTTTCATAAAACTTTCGAACATATCAAATTTCATTGGGTTAAGGCTCTTGAATTATTAACTGATTTTATGTAAGAACCTGAGTATTCCAACTGTTTATCTAACAACACTGCTGATTTACTGCTGATTAATTGACACATAATAAATGATACTTTTATCTGTGTTATTATAATTGCCGATGTTCGTGCTTACAATGAATGGTAAATCTTTAATGTCTTTAATTCCAGTGAATTGAATTCGATAAACCTCGACCTTTAAACAAAACAAAGCGAAACGTTGAATGTAAACACTGAAATCTGCGCCAACGATCCGCCCTTGAAGATTGACTCTGAATGTTTTCAATCAATCCTGCTTGAGAGTTAGATTATTTATAATAATACCCTTAGAAATTATTCTCAACAACACTCTAAAAATTTATTTCATAAACTTCTTAATTAAAATTAACAGATAAAATCAATTAACTCTGATTGTTCTTATGATCCGCCCTTGAAGTTTTCGACCTTCTCTAAAACTCACTAACATACTTCCTCTATTTGAGCGATGCGTATTGATTCTTATTGCATTCCTCGTGTTCACAATCCCTTTCAGTGTTGTGTATTGACACGTATTTCAGCTCATCCTGTCGCTAATTAAGACGTCTTGACTCGAGTCAACCGCTTAGCAGCTGCATCGTCATTACAGCGGGTGTGATTGCATTTTTATTGCACGTACTGAATTTCAATCCCAATTAGCCGACTGTGCAGCCACTCTCTGCAGTGACATTACAATAACCTTTATTGCTTATGGACCTTTAAATCCGAAATCAATACAGTTATACGGAGGGTTGGCAGATATCTTAGGTAACTATGAAATGGGAAAATTACAAAAAGCTTTGATGATCAAATATTTGAATTCCTTAATAACCTCAAGGATGTAGGGGCCCTACTGTCTGGAAATACAAATATTTATATTCTGTAGCTTCTCTTTTCGATAACCGGGGCCTCTAGAGGAGGTCGATGTTTCGGTGGCCGAGTTGATAAACTGTGGAACAGTTAGTGCAGGTGATTATGCCTGACTCTCACGGTGTTGGTTGTTATCCTTATCATGTAAATAGTCACAATAATTGAATTTGTTTACGTAACCTGCATGTTATTTGTGTAAAAACTCTCGTGAGAGGTGCCACTTTAATTTAGCCGTTGATTTTTCTTTCGATGTTGTCCTTCCTAAGGAAGATGAAGTAACTGAAAATGTAATGTAAATTTATCAAGTTGATTTTAAGCCTTGCCCTTAGTGACATGACATTTCGATCATGCTATTTCAAATAGAAAATTCGATTATTAGGTACAGTCCGAGTTTTATATTAGCTTCAATGTTTTTAATTCTAATTGCATATTTAAAATAAAGTGTATGTAAAAAGGTTGCAAACATTTAAAAAGCAGTATAATATGTAGTTATCTGAAATACATTGAAGAAAACTCATCATATCTATATTTCAGGTTTAATGGTTTTAAAATATATTTTACAATAATCCAATCTTAATAAGCATGCTATATACGTGAATCATGTCGTTATTATGTTACAATATCCAATTATTCAGCATAACTTTCCCTACTAAAATAGTTTTTTATACATTACTATTTGTGAGTCAAACGCCCATCTAGTAAGTAACATTAATTATTCAACATCATCTTGTAGAATCGATTAGAGGCAGAATTGTTCCTATTTGAAATAATAGCAGAAACCGTAGCATGAATTAAGCGTACATTACTAATTAGTTTCATAATTAACCCTAACCTTTAAATGGGAGAAAAGTTAATATCGTGCATGTTATGGTTTTGAAAGTGTATCAATATCCTTAATAGGGATAGCTTTGCCAATATTCATGTTTATTTAATTTCAGAAAATGTCAACGGTCCCGTAAACTATTATTATATGTCACACAAGGATGAAAGCGCTTGAATTATTGATTAAGATTAACATTTTCCAAGCCAATTTGAAATAGGTTGGATGAGTTGGACTAAATTACTATTTTATTATTCATAACGTTTTATGCTTAATGAAGGAGTGTAAACATTGTTATTTTTTTAAGCTTCTTAACCTTTTTATACCAAGTCTATGAGAAGCCTTTTGAAGTGATGTACATAAAAAGCGAGATTTTCTGGATAACAAATTTGTATTGTGGAATTCACGCCGTGTCGGGGTACATACTTACTCCTCCAACAGATGGGGTAAATAAATGAGCATATGTACTCCGAAACGTCGTGAATTCCACAATAAGAAGTTATTATCCAGAAAATCCTGTCTTGATTCCTAATAATGATTGTATGCCAAGTGAGTTATGGACATGTTCAAAATGGCTGTCAGTGATTTGTTACTTTCGAAACTTGTAACAGTCAACATGTATATGTAAACTGATGCAGTTTCAGTGATTGATTACTTCAACGAAAACTTGTCTGTTGCTGGGAACTGACGATCGTCAGGCCAAAAAAATGCAACATGTAAAATGTTCTTTTCAGTAATACGTGACTTCTTCCTGCTCCACTGTCCGTAGTTTAGTGTTTAGTTGTACAATGGTCTCATGTCGGACAACTGAACACGGATAGTTCCCTCATGTGTATACTGCGTCCACAGGGGTCCGACAATAATCATTAGTGCTCTATCGAATCAAGCCCATTAGACTGCCCATTGGTCAAATGACGGGTTGTCCAGTACATGGGTCCTCGGAGGAATTCTACACTGTTGCCAGTCTTACTAGATTTATACGTATACTGGAGAAAAGGATTTGTAAGATAGGACATTGAGAAAGAACCTCTGTTAATTTAAATGTTCTGAAACCAAGGACAGACCTAGACTTGGTTAAGCTATTATTGTGTATACATTCACGGGGATGATTTCATGAGGGGGAGTTCATGATGAATGGGATGTACTCTTGGGGTACATATCTGATGTGATTTTGATTGACCAAACCATTCCAAACCGACCCCCTCCCTTCTTCCCTATTGTCGTCAATACGCCCTGCATTATCATACACTGAGTAAATTGATCATGATTAAATTTGCCACTCTGATGATGTTGGGACGTGACTTGTGGAGCTCCTGGCAGGGAATACCGCAGCTGCTTCTGTCTCTCTCTCATTGATTGCTCCACAAATATTTCATCTTTCCTGCCTGGGATACCCCTCTCCCCTTGATCCAGTTTTCCGAAGCTGGGTCGTGTCCCAGAGGTGAGGGAACCGTAGGGGGAACTCCGGATAATTGGAAATATTCCTTTTTAAGTAGCAAAGTGCTTGGCCTATTTCAAGCATAACAGGAGTTTAAAGGAAAAGAGTAAGTGTAATTGGATTTCTAAAAACGATTCCGAACGTGACTGTTCCTTTGCCTTTCCGAGGATTGCCATTGCAGTGTAGAGCTATAGAAGCACATTCACAGACAGAACTGGAGATAATGGTGTGATCGATGAAGTGTCTTCATCTGTACAGTGACACGCGCTGCTGCAGAGTACTGCTTCACCTGGCCATCACAAATCAAGCGGTGTGTGGAGATTACCTAAAACAGGTATGTATCTGCTTCTGTATTTTTAAATTTCTGTCAAATTGTACAAACATGAAAGTCGAGAAGCTTTTCTGTCAATGTTTTATCATAACGTATCTTCCTTCCAGTTAAGAAACACAAAATCGACAAATGTGCAGCAATATCAATAAATGTGCAGCGTTATCACATCTTTCTCTTTCTGTACTTAAAATTCAATAATGTATGGTTATGTGATAGGTGTGTCGAAAGCAGCTACATTAATTGTTTAAGAAATATTACTTTGTGACTGTTGCTGAGAGAGTGAAAAATGGAGAGCAAGAGAGAGAGAAAGAAAAAAGGAGAGAGTGGAGCAGAAAAGGAGAGACACAGAGAGAGTCAGAGACAGAGAGAGTCAGAGACAGAGAGAGACAGAGACGGAGAGAGTCAGAGACGGAGACAGAGAGAGAGAGTGTGTGTGTGAGAGAGAGAGAGAGAGAGAGAGAGAGAGAGAGAGAGAGAGAGAGAGAGAGAGAGAGAGAGAGACAGACAGACAGACAGACAGACAGACAGACAGACAGACAGAGACAGACAGAGACAGACAGACAGACAGACAGAGACAGACAGACAGAGACAGAGACGGAGAGAGTCAGAGACAGAGAGAGACAGAGACAGAGAGGCAGGTTATTATATATTGATATATACGAACTAAACGGTTTACAAATCAAACTATCAGACTAGAATGATTACATGTTTTACATTTTGTTCACTACGACAAAGATCTCCAGTCTTCAAAAGCAATTTTAATTGCAGTCGAACTAAGCTAACGCTCCATTTTGTTTATAAGGGGATATTAATATTAGCTGAAGAATCAACAGATAAAACAACTGACTGTCTGTATACTTCACAAGTTGTATACCAGACAGTATCTCAGTACATAGACGCCTTTGGCAGAGTTCTCACGGTCACATAGGGTAGAGAACATACCGCTTTGTGTTTCAGGCACACAGCAAGACTAAGATTAAGTCGGTCACATAGGGTAGAGAACATACCGCTTTGTGTTTCAGGCACACAGCAAGACTAAGATTAAGTCGGTCACATAGGGTAGAGAACATACCGCTTTGTGTTTCAGGCACACAGCAAGACTAAGATTAAGTCGGTCACATAGGGTAGAGAACATACCGCTTTGTGTTTCAGGCACACAGCAAGACTAAGATTAAGTCGGTCACATAGGGTAGAGAACATACCGCTTTGTGTTTCAGGCACACAGCAAGACTAAGATTAAGTCGGTCACATAGGGTAGAGAACATACCGCTTTGTGTTTCAGGCACACAGCAAGACTAAGATTAAGTCGGTCACATAGGGTAGAGAACATACCGCTGTGTGTTTCAGGCACACAGCAAGACTAAGATTAAGTCGGTCACATAGGGTAGAGAACATACCGCTTTGTGTTTCAGGCACACAGCAAGACTAAGATTAAGTCGGTCACATAGGGTAGAGAACATACCGCTTTGTGTTTCAGGCACACAGCAAGACTAAGATTAAGTCGGTCACATAGGGTAGAGAACATACCGCTGTGTGTTTCAGGCACACAGCAAGACTAAGATTAAGTCGGTCACATAGGGTAGAGAACATACCGCTTTGTGTTTCAGGCACACAGCAAGACTAAGATTAAGTCAAAGTATGAATTATTCTTTTGCGAAATCCGGAACACTTTTCTCAGGGGCGTAGGAACAGGGGCGGGCTTGGGGGGGGGGGGGGGGCCCCACTTTTTTTTTAAGCCCCCCCCCCCCCCCCCCCCACTTTTTTTTCAAAATGTTTTTGTCAAATTGATTATTTTCCCCTTTCTACTACATATTTCCCAATAACTGGTCTAGTATTGTTACAAAACAGCTACTATGCACTACTTTGAGGGTAGTTCCTAAAACTACTCTGAGCGTAGAACTAAAACATCCATCGATAAGATGGGGTAAGCAGTAAGTTTCCTTTTTTTTTTTTTTTTTTTTTTTTTTTTGGTTACAAAATTTCAATCCAAGCCCCCCCCCCCCCCCCCCCCCCCACTTTCAAATTCGCTCCTACGCCCCTGTTTCTCAATGCTAATTTCTTGGGTTTTTTGTATTGGACTTCTCTAAACTTGCTTAATGAGTAACTAGACTGAATTGAAGGTTTGTGTTTTTACATATAGTCATTGAGCAAGACTACACAAGAGCTCGTCTTCAAATATCTCTGTTCCATGACTATAAAAGAGAACCCTGTAATATAACCTAGGTCCTAATCTAGGGAGTCAAAACTTTTACAAATACGAATCAATATGATATTACGCTACGTTATTTTAGAAAAATAGATTCTTATTGGCCACATTTTCATCTAGTATTCTAATTGTACTGTCTCAATATTGTAATGATTTCCTGTGCTAGAATTACAGGTCATTACATACTTTCAGTAACGATCGTCTAATCCGTAATACAATGGTTTTGTACTTGGCGTTCATCATCTCGAGAAAATTCATTAACTTAATAATATCCTCATAGCTGTCGTTTTTGCTCGAGGATAAAGGTCATCGTTAATCAATCTCATTGAGATCAGCACAACGCAGCGAGGCACGAGGGGTATGTTTCGAGCTGATTCCAGTGAGATTGATGGTCAATGTGTTTTGTCCAAACTATACAAAATAACCACTATCAAAGATTATTAAAAACACAAGTTCTTGCACGGGGTTCAACAATAAGATTACCACCGATGTAGTTAACGGTGTTTACAAGCAGTGGTACCGGTAGAGTGAGTGAGTTGTTGTTTAACGCCGCTTGGGCAATATTACAGCCATTAGCGGCGTCCTACCGGTAGAACAAGACATCTTCCTATTTTCACATTTGCCTGGTGTTATGTGATGTCCGTCAGTGTATCTAGCGAATGTAATGATTTTCAAGATAGAGTTTCCTCACGGTGGTATAGGTATATAAATAAAGCCCAACAGTGTAGTGGTTACACGTATCTTCGGCCTCACGTTAAGGCCCGGGTTTGAATCCCGCTGCAGAAACCATACTGTAGATTTTTAAAATACACATGCTTTCTCGTAGCCATACTAGCTATATGCGTATGGATGCAAATCTCATGTAGGCAATAAGGTCGTAAAGTTTAGCTTTACTAGTGACTCGAGACTGTTACGTGCAAAGGAGCTGCAGATTTTTCTTAATGGTACAAAATCAATGGTTCATTACAAGAGGAGTACAGCTTTGTTCTTATACCTATCAGTTAAACACTAATGTAGGTTCTCAGCGTCTGGGCCTGATGGGTCTACGGAGGAGTACCCGTGGTTGTCTGCTGGCATAGACTATTGATTGTAAGTAGTTTCAGTGGCCTCTATTACTTTAACACGCACATCTTCTGTTCATTTTAGCGGCTTTTGAATCAAGGCATCTGACGTCATTTCGACGTCGAAATTTGGTTGAATTCAGGTCAGGACGTCGATCAACCAATTTTCGACGTCTGAACAACGTTAGTTCCCTGACGTTGAAATTCGGTTGGTGTTTTGACGTTGTTTCAACGTCATCAGAACAACTTTAAACTGAAAAGTGATTACTTTTATAAAATTTCATTATTATTAATAACATCAAATACGTTATGAATTGTTTTAAAGAATGAAATAAAAAATGCAAAAACAAACAGCTACCATTGACATTTAAAAGTGTTATTGATATTGGAATTAGATAAATAAAAGTTAATTTCTTTCAATTTCACAACAAAGGGAAGTAACTCTGCCTTATGTCTAATTAGAATAAACAAGGTATATGGTATTTTTCAACAGTTTTTATTTTTTCAGTTATGTTCACAACTGACAACATAAATTTTCCATTTGAATAAAGTTATTAATTCTTACAAAACGGCATTTACGCATTTTTAAAAAACATTTTTTTCGTGACACTTTGATCTAAATCGTTGCAGTGTCATATAAACAGTAATACCCTCACAGCTTACATAATTTTCAGTAAATGGATAACTGCTCACGAGCAGCCATCAAAATCTTGCACCAAGGCCTATGAAAGAGCTGAATTTGAAAGCGTAGCCTCACAGATAATTAATGCATTGCTTCAAGTAAACTTACGAAACTAAACAATACAACCTGATTAATCAACAAAACTTGACGTCGAAATGACGTTTTTTCAACGTCAATACCACGTGTTGGCTTCAACGTTGAACCGACGTTGAAATCACGTCGGATTTCGACGTCGCCGCAAATTTCAAATCCAATCAAATTTCAACGTTATTTCAACGTTGCTAAACGACGTCGTTTCATCGTTGATACAACGTCAGATTGCCTGGTGGGAGAGGTCTGTCGTTCGAATCTCGGTAGCGGCGTGCAACTTTGTCCGCGATAAAAACCTTTTCTTCATGCGGCAAAGTTTAGGTTCAATGTTACATTGAATACCGCCAATGGTTCGCTAGTTACAGCCGATGCTCGCAGGTTTCACCGCAATTCAAAGCCATAAAAGCGTCGTGGGGTTTCTCTTAGCACGTGAAATACTCTTGAAAGCGATATTAAAGCCCAAATCACCTCACTTGTTCATTTTTACACAATGGTAGACCTGTAGAACAGTGGAGAGGGTCTCCAGGCAATAATTTTAATCTGTACATTTCACATTGCACACTACATGTGAATTTAGTCTATCAGTTGATTGGTCGAGCGATCTTCTCTGCATGACATTTTGACTGAGGTTGACTCACCTACAGGCCAGGATTAAAGGCGCTAATACTTGAACACGTTTACCGTATTACCTCGAAAATTATTTTGGAAGTTAATTTCTAGAATGGAGATACATTATATATCTTACTTCATGTTCATGCATTATCTTTCGTTATTGTATGCCGGAGTGTTTTTTAGGGTGTTCGTTAAAGCCACTGGACAATCTTTTTGAACATTGATTTCATTCAATGACAACACTTATTCAATTTTCATAATTGATATTTTAACAATGTATTTGGGAATGAAATTAACAGAGGGTGCTGACAAAAATGACCTTGATTAATCTTACACATTACGCGAATACATTCACTCATGTTTGCCATTTCTATTCAAAATGTTCCTTTAGTACATAATTCGACGAACAGCGTTTCGCCCTGATATATAGAATCTCAGCGATCGGACAGACATGCTTTCCTTTGAAATATAAATCTTATTTCGTTCAAAAATCCATTTTGTGTCTTCAAATTATTTATTTACTTATGATACTTAAAGTGATTTTGATAATAGCAGAGTTAGTCACCAAAGTTTAAAAACACTTAGTTTACATTTTAAAAAAAGAACAGTGTGTATCATACTAAATAAATAAGAATAAACTGTTGATCAAAGACTATATCAAAATTGAACAGATTTGTCCATATATCTACATGTACTTATGTATTTGGTTGTCTTTCTCACGGGATATTACAATTTGAGTCTTTTCCTGGCTTTTTTTCGTCGCCGCTAATGGCTGAAATATTGCCCAAACGGCGTTAAACAATAACCCACTCACTTTTCTTCGCTACCTTCATTACAGTAAATACGGTTTCGATCCCCTGGTATTACGCGAAAATTCAAGATTAAACAGGTCTAAAAGGTAATCAGACGCGACTAATACCCCCTTACTTCACACTAAACCGTGACGTAAATTAGGCCATCGAAAAATTTAATTAGCCAGATTTATTCCACTTCTTTGACGGGATTTTGAATATTGTTTCAGAGGATTTGATATTTTGAACCAAAAGTATTCAAGAAAATGGTAGCATCACGTATACCGTACATGAAGCTATCCTTCTTTTCATGTTCACCCCTAAAAAATATTGCATGATATTGTACTTGACTTTTGATAGTGTATAAACGTAAACGTGTTTAATTGCACAAAATTACATTGATGCGAAAAAGAAATTGCTGTTACAATCTGCCCCTCTTAGGCTAATGGTTACGAATTCCAGCTATGATAAATGATTGTCATTTTAATTTTGCAGAATTGTATTTATGACTTGCACTTGATCGGTTTTTATGGTTAAAGTATTTTTATGCAACTTATGCTGTTAAGGAGGTATTCCTTACAATTTTTAAGTGATCGTTATTTTATATCTCTTCTTTGTTTGGAAGTTATGACCTTGATAAAATCATGATTCTTGGTACGTTTATGATGTAAATGTAGAGAGTGTAAAAGTTTACTTTGAATACATAGTATTTGTTAAAATGTGGTTTATGTGTGAATAAAGTTTAAATGCATAAGGGCATTTTTGCAAATATAAATAATATACAGACAACGCTTATCTATCGACATAACTAACGACCTGCATGCACTCAGGTAACCTATCATGTAGGTTATTTGGCACATATGCACACATACAGGCTATAAAGTTAATTTATTAAAAACCAATAGTATTTTTTGCAACGTTGCATTAAATACGTATGAACTTCGATATCGACAATATTAATATTTTGCATACACCCCGAAAAGCCAAAACGGCAGCCGCTATATATGTATGATTAATTCAACAGGTATACATGTATACCTTATGATGAATAAGTAAAATTGCAGATATATACTACATAAAAACAAATATATCATACTTTGTCCTTAGTTAAGAGATTAAGGTATATTCAGAAGCTGAACTAATTCCTAGTTCAGCCGTTTTCAACAATCAATATTTCCGAATTGTGCACAACCGACACTTAAGATTTGGACATTCTTCCATGACTTCGGCCACCTTAACTTTAATCAACGCTTCAAGGTTAACTGTTAGGAATAAGAAGTTTTTCATTGCATCAATTGAAAGCTAAAGTGAATGCATTTGTCCTGAAATATGCTAAAATAGCCAATTTCATACACTAGTGTAATTTAATATAAGTTAATTAATAACTAATAGGACATATGAGATCAAATTAAAAAAATCATATTCTTACATGAAGTATTTGAAAAATTAATTAATTAATTAAGATTAATGAAAACAACCAAGAATCCATTAAGGGGAAAATACATGAATTAACTTGTCAAAAATGAACGTCATTGAATGGTAAATTGATAAATCTATGCCTTGAAATTGAACGAGCTGCATTGTGATGTTGCCTCAACATTGTGGTGAATTAGGAAATGAGAGAGCTAGTCATTTATGAACGAGAAAAAATATAATTTCAATCTACGTTGTGATTCTATTTATGGCTAAGTTTAGTTATTCAGTTTTTTTTTATTGTGTTCTTATTTGTTTAATAAGTAGAAACCTTTCCCCTACCGTACGAGGACGTAGATGAATCATTTATGATGCATTCTCGTTCTTTATCGATTGCATTGACGTTATGAAAAATTACCTCGTTTCTTGGATCAATTGAAGAAGATAACTTTTAGCTTGCTAAATTTTTAATATACAACCTAACCATTTGAAACAGATTTAGCTCACATTCCATTAGGCAATATTTTTAAAATTATTTTCTTTTGACATTAAATAAATACGTCATTATAATGGCAAGTGCTCGACAGATAACAGATCATACTTCTGAAGAGTAGAGATTTGGTCACAAATATGATATATATATATCATCAGTTATATTTTAGTTCATTATTGGTAAATATTCAGAATGTTTTAATTTTTGTCTGTTAAATGAAACGATATAGATGCTAATACTGTGATGAGATGTGGCATTAGTAGTCTGTTTGAGGATTTAGGATATACATGTAGCATCAAAATATTAATATTTGGTAGTGCAAATATTTTTAAACTTTAAATAAAAAGATATAAAACTGAAAATGGATTGTAATTTGGCGTCTAAAAGGATTCCTACTAACACGCTATGCTTGATTGTTTGAAAATAAAACTACTGAAAAGTTATTTCCAAACTTTGTTAAAAGCGCTCTCATTGAATACAAGAAAGACGAAATCTTGCTTGGCAAAAATCCAAATAAAATTAGTTGAAACCAAGAAGAATTAGAATTTTCCTTTAAAAAAACATATAATGAAACATATGTTTATATCCAGAGGAACGAAACTGTGAATAAAAATCTTATGTTCTATAAAGGATGTTGTAAAATAAATTAATTCGTTATGCCGTTAGATACCATGATTATTGCAAACGATAAATTGTAAATTACATGCATGTACGATATCATGACATACGAAATATGGATCATTCCTGGCGATCTCATTTCATGCGAATTTTTAATTATTCTTACTGTATCATGATAATGATAACGATATCATAGTCATTTCATGCGAAATGTTCATCAGTCCTTGCGATATCATAATCATTTTATACGAAATCAAAGTTATTTCATATAACTTCACAGTTATTCTCTCCATACCATGATCATTTCGAACTATGTCATAAATGATTCCATACAAAATCATTATTACTCAATTAAAAATTATGCTGATTTGCCACGATCATGATAATTTAGATGATAAAACTATTATCATTAACATTAACCTTCCTTACCATACATGTAAATGATCATTCCGCGCCCTATTTCATGATCATCATCAATCCCATAAATATCCTTAGATTTTCTTTGATATCATGATCTTCTAAACGTTGTCTCGTAACCAAGAGAATAGCGATATAGTAGATAGATGAATAAGTTTTCCTTTTAGATCTACCAAAGTTGTTACCACTCTAGAAAACAGATAAATTCTAGGTCGTCAAAGGTAAATATAGGGTTACATGTGAGCCGTGTCAACTAAATATGAATCGAATGTACCATGATTCAGGCCAGCTTAGAGCAAGTCGTGCGTTCAGAGAGAAAGTTCATCTCCCCCAATCTCTTCAACAACAAGCAACAACCGCTGTGTTTGATAATGGCATCATTCAATACAGAAACTATATACATGGTCGGTCCCTGTACGCGTACAATCATCCCCTGCCCACACCAAGAGAGGAGAGGAACGCCGAACCACTCTCTACAGCAAATATACCCCGCCCAACTGCACCGACAAACAATTCCCTGCAGAAATGAATATGAAATATCCGACATAACTTCCATGGGATTCCATCCATTCGCCTCGCGGTGCACCGACTGAACGAGGCAGGACGCACTGACTGACGGTGAACGCTGCTTACACGAAATGTCAAAGCATCCTACAAAATAGAAGCAGTGTGTGTGTAAGATACAGTTTTGGCGGGTCAATTTGAGCAAGGAGACAAGGTTTAAATACACAAACACAACTAATATGCGTTATGCTCGGCTAAAGGCCACGAACGAATGCGGAGTTGAGGAACATGGCTTGAATTAGCGATGTCCAAGAGAGAAGTTTGGAAGTAGAGGACATAGTGATGTAGAAATGCCAACCCTGTACTGGTAACCGTATCCAGACGTACACTTAAACTTAGTACGTATAGATTACGTGATGTCGGCCAACAGGGTCAGGGGTCAGATATCCTAGTGTATTGTTGCTGATCTTATAATGAATAAAGCCAACAAACACATACAATGATACAGTATTGCGATGAGGAAACCAATTGTATCCCTTCCGCGTCCAGTACCTATGTACGTTGTTTCAGAGAGATATTGGTAGTACAAATATGACATTTATTTCCACCAGCTTGATAACGGTATATCTTTGCCAATATGTCGCTCATAAAGAAGTTGTATATCCTTAAAGACTCCTATTTGTAGTTATACATGTTTGTGTGCTTTATTCCAAAGACTTCTAAGAATCATTTCGTGTATACAATCTCTCTGAGACAGGAATCGGTGTCGGGTCGTCGTCTTTTCCGAATCAAGAGGTTTTGTCTCAGTAAACATATCTTGATGTTTCATTTGCAAGAATCACAAAACATCGTCACCAACATATTACATTGGCAATATATGTGAAAATTTACATGTCAGTATCTGTTTTAGCCAGATATGTCTGATTTAACTGAAAGAGGGTTTTATCCTACCAACCAGTAATAAATGTTCTAACACATTGTCAATGGAAATGCCGGAAAATGGCGAATTTACAAAGAGGCCATCCGTTGCCTGGTTAATGAACATTTTCAAAAAATACCCGCGTTTCCATATATTCATTAATTTCAAGTTAAGAATAGATACAAAGGCTGACAGTATGACTTTAAAATCAAACGTGCATAATTTTCATAAACTCCCTTTGAAAATGTTAATGCATATTTTTGACATTAAAGTAATGCCCATTTTATTGTACGGTTCAGAGATGTGTGGATTTCACCCTTGTAAAGATATTTTACATGTTCAAGATAAATTCTGTAAACTAATTTTGAAATTAAGAAGACCTGTCCCCAATATTGTCGCAAGAGCAGAACTTGGGAGGTATTCATTAAAGGTAAATCAACACTTGAAGCTCATTAAGTATTGGCTGCGTTTATTAACCCAGAGTGAAAATGGTATTTTGCATCATACAAATGTGTACCAGTATAACCGGGCAGAAAAGGGTTTGGATTGTTGGGCGCTTAAAGTTAAAAATCTATTATTTTCTTATGGATTTGGCGAAATTTGGAATAGACAATCTGTTTCCTGTACTCATTCATTTGTGTCAGCTTTTAGAACAAGATGTATTGATATTGATAACCAGTTTCTCTTTGAATCCCTTGAAAAATTATCTTCATTGTATTTTTACAAAACAATTAAGTTAACAAGGGAATACGAACAGTATTTAAATGTTGTAAACACTTCCGCATTTAGAATTTTACTTTTACAGTGTTACGAAATAAATTTGGAATAGAGGATGTCCCCAGTCAAACCAGCAAAATATAACAAGACAATTGTATATTAATTACAATTTAATCAATCAAATAATAAACAAAGTATTTAAGATTACAATATCAAGCTAATACAAATAATTATACAATATCAAAATGAGTCACACTAATTAGCTAAATAAATATATTCACCAGTCCTTAAGAATCACACAGTTGATAAGTGTAGAAAGCAGTCAGTGGGTCTTGATAGGAGATAGATGAATCCGGCTTGTAAAGGTATCCAAAAATCAGTGGCACGGCAGATGATCGCAAAGTTGATTGTAAGAAGCAAGATGATTAAGAGTTATAATGCCAGCCTATATATAGGTTAGATACCTTCCAGAATGTTCTTTAAATTTCCTTGACAATATCCAATCAGAAATGTCCAACTCAAGCAATCAAGAAATAATTAGAACATTCTAGAAATAGAAGTTTGTGGTAACTGCCAGCTTAGACTATCAAAACAAGTGTGTGTGACCCACTAAACAATATAACAATGTTACACAATGTTAAACTCTTAAACAATGACATACTCATAACACCCTCCCCCTTAAGGAAAAGAAAGTTACAAAGAAACTTTCTGTTGTAGAAATAATTAACAGTTACATTTTAACAAAATACAAAAACTAGAAAACAATATTTCATCATCAAAAAGGACATTTTACACTCTGGAAAGTGCATCAGCACAAACATTGTCTTTACCCTTGATATGTTTAATCACAAGATTGAACCCTTGCAAAGTTAAACTCCATCTCATAAGTCTTTGGTTTTTGTTCTTCATTTTGTGAAGAAAAGTCAAGGGATTGTGATCAGTAAAGACTTCAACTGGAAATGTTGTTGTACCTAAGTACACTTCAAAATGCTGTAAAGCTAACAACAGACCCAAAGTTTCCTTTTCAATGGTTGAATAGTTCTTTTGGTGCTCGTCAAACTTTTTGGAAAAGTAACAAACTGGATGATCAATACCTGAGTCATCCTCTTGAATCAAAACAGCACCTGCACCCACATCACTTGCATCAATTTGCAACTTAAAAGCTTTCTCAAAATTTGGTGCCTGTAACACTGGATAATTCATGAGCATGGCTTTGACTCTTTCAAATGCAGACTGACAACTGCCATCCCACAAGAATTTAACTCTTTTCCCCAAAAGGTTTGTGAGTGGAGATACAACATCAGAAAAATTTTGACAAAATTTTCTATAATAGCCTGCCATGCCCAAGAATCTCATGAGTTCTCTCTTAGACTGTGGAACTGGAAAATGTACAATGGCTTCCACTTTAGCATTAACTGGTTGTACCTGGCCGTGCCCTACAACATGCCCTAAAAATACAACTTGTGCCTTTCCGAATTCACACTTTGCCAGATTGACAGTCAACTTCGCTTCAGACAGTCTCTCGAAGAAAGCTCGGATTCTCATCAGATGTTCTTCCCATTCCATGGCGTAAGTGACGACATCATCCATGTAAGCTTCGACACCGTCAACACCTGATGTGACGTTTCTGACGAGTCGTTGGAACGTCGCTGGAGCGTTCTTCAGACCGAATGGCATTACTTTGTATTGATACAGTCCATCTGGTGTAGCAAACGCTGATATCTTCTTTGCACGATCAGTGAGTGGAACCTGCCAGAAGCCTTTCAAAAGGTCAAACTTACTGATGTACTTAGCTTGACCGATGTGATCAATGCAATCATCAACCCTCGGTATCGGGTAGGCATCAGTTCGTGAAAGTTGATTCACAGTTTTCATGTCAGCACAGCAGCGCCAACCACCACCACCCTTGGGCACAAGAACACAAGGTGAACTCCACGGACTGTCACTGGGTTCAATAATGTCATTGTCCAGCATATATTTAACTTCTTTCCGCAGAATTTCACTTTTCACAGGATTCAACATGGGTGTTGTTTCACAGGCACAGCATCACCTACATCTATATCATGACTAACAATATCTGTTCGACCAGGCACATCAGGAAACAGATGAGAGAACTCATAAATCAAATCTGACATTTGAACTTTCTGTTCAGGAGACAAATGTGACAACTTCTCATCAAGGTGAGCTAACACATCAGAATTGCTAAGTTTAGGTGACACATTATCACAAAGATTATCAAACTTCACATTGCTAACAATGTCATCAACATGTACATCATCATTGACAGTACATTCAGAAACTGGGGAGAGTGTGGCAATACATGTAACCTGTTTTGGTTTTTCCCTATCATGATATTTTTTTATCATGTTTACATGGCATAAACGTTTGTGTTTACGACGGCCAGGAGTCAGGACAATGTAATCTGTGTCGCTAACCTTTTTGTCAATAAGGTATGGACCCTGATATCTAGCTCTCAACGGTTGGCCAGGAATGGGTAGTAAAACTAACACTTTCTCACCAGGAATGAAATTTCTTTCCTTTGACTTTTTGTCATAATTTTGTTTCATTTTTGCTTGTGAAGCTTTCAGGTTTTGTTTGGCCAACTCACATGCTTTCGAAAGTCTGTTCCGAAATGTAGAAACATAGTCCAAAAGATTGATCTCAGGATTGCAACTGAGCCATTGCTCTTTTAGATGTTTTAATGGCCCGCGAACACTATGACCAAAAACAAGCTCAAAGGGACTGAACCCTAAACTTTCCTGAACTGACTCCCTGACAGCAAACAACAACAAATGCACACCCTCATCCCAATCCTTCTCCGTCTCAAAGCAATAAGTCTTGATCATATTCTTCAAAGTCTGATGAAATCTCTCCAAAGCTCCCTGCGACTCTGGATGATAAGCACTAGACTTAACCTGTGTAATGCCTAACTGGTACATTGCCTGCTGAAATACCTTAGACATGAAATTTGAACCTTGATCAGACTGAACAACCTTTGGCAACCCAACTAAGGTGAAAAACTTGATCAAAGCCTTGATAATCACAGGAGCAACAATCCTACGAATAGGGATAGCCTCGGGAAACCTGGTAGAAGCACACATGATAGTGAGAAGATACTGATTACCAGACCTAGTCTTAGGTAGTGGACCAACACAATCAATGATAACTCTACTGAAAGGTTCATCAAAAGCCGGTATAGGTTTTAAAGGAGCAGGAGGAATTTTCTGATTTGGTTTTCCAACAATTTGGCATGCATGACAGGTTTTGCAAAATTCAGCCACATCTTTTCTCAAACTAGGCCAAAAGAAATGTGCCAAACTTTTCTCACAAGTTTTATTTATACCCAAATGACCTGCCATTGGACTTTCATGTGCCAATGAAAGTACATGATTTTGGAATAATTTTGGAACCACAATTTGGTGATGTAATTTCCATTCATCCTCCGCAGGAATTTCCGGCGACCTATATTTCCTCATCAAAACACCATCCTTGAAGAAATAACAAACTGGAACCTTACTAGCCTCCTCAAAAGAAATAGCCTTACTAGCTAACTTCTGAACCTCAACATCTTCACCCTGAGCACTAATAAGCTGCTTTCTAGACAGAATGTGATCACCACCAGACAAACTATCAGACTCAACAAGAAGACCTGAAGAGTTACCTCCTTTCGAAGACTCTACTTCTTGGAAAGAATGATCCATAAATGTATCCGATAGATGATAAATGAAATCATCCGGCAAAGAAGTCTTGGAAGAAATGTCCTTTGACATTGAACGAGTCACTGCACAAGAAGGAAAAATACCCGGAAAATCCTCCTCCAACTTTTCTGTACAAACTGAACTCTCCGGACCAACAGTGACAATGGGATCAGCACCAACTTTTCCATAAGATCATTACCGATCAACAAATCAACACCCGGAACTGGGAGAGAGTCAAGAACACCAACCTTCACCTCACCAGAAATCAGATCAGAAGTCAAATTGACAAAATGAAGAGGAGCAAGAGAACTGCCACTTATACCCTGAAGCAAAACATCTGAGTTAGCTGAAGACTCAACAGAAAAAGGCAAAGTATCCTTCAAAATCAGAGATTGAAGAGCTCCAGTATCCCTCAAAATAATAACGGGCCTTGGGGTAGAAGTATATCCCATAAGTGACACAAATCCTTTTGAAGCGAAAGGCAAGAACTCCTCAGGAACAACAGAATCTGAAATCTTACTCTCAAAAACAACACTCTCCTCAGAACCACCAGAAAAGAAAGGCTTAGCTGTGATAGATACAAAAGCATTAGGGGAACCTGTGGACTGATTCTTCCACTTGAGTTTGGGACATGCAGAAATCAAATGACCTGGCCTCTTACAATAAGCACAAACAGGATCAGAATCACTGGAAGTCTTAGGCTTAGACTGAAAATGTGATGGCTTGTCAGAAGAATATGAACCTATCTTAACACCTTTTGAACCTGCATACCCAGAAGTCTTACCCGGGGAAAAACCTTTATGGTGAGAAAACTTAGAGTTACCCGGAGACCGAAAAGAACTCTTGTGAGTCAAAAAGTAATCATCTGCCAACACCGCTGCATCATGTAAAACATCAACCTTCTGCTCATCCAAATAAGTCTTAAAGTCAGAACTGACACACTGCTTAAAATCCTCCATCAAAACCAACTGCCTCAAACTAGCATAATCTGAAACCTCTTTAGAACCACACCATCTATCAAACAAAGTCTCCTTTTCTCTAGCAAACTCTACAAAAATCTCATCGTCCCTTTTATGAGCATTCCTGAATTTCTGACGATAAGCTTCGGGCACTAACTCATAAGCTTTCAGAAGGGTCCTTTTAACAAAATCATAATTTGAGCTTTGCTCAATCGAAAGGGCCGAATATGCATCCTGAGCTTTACCCTTTAACACAGTTTGCAATAGCATAGTCCATGACTCTTTTGGCCACTTGAGGTTTTCAGCAACTTTTTCAAAATGTAGAAAATATTTTTCTACTTCTTTTTCATTGAAAGGTGGGACAAGTCTGGCGTGCCTTGTAATGTCAAAAGAGAAAGGGGTTGAGGGAGGAGATGAAGCTTCAAGCTTTTTAAGTTCAATTTCTTTCTCAATTTCCAATCTTTTTAACTCAATTTCTCTTTCTTTTTCTCTTTCCTGAATTTCTCTTTCTCTTTCCTGAATTTCTCTTTCTCTTTCCCGAATTTCTCTTTCTTTTTCAAATTCCATTCTTTTAAATTCAATTTCTTTTTGAATTTCTAGTTTCTTTAATTCAAAATTGTCCGAATGTTCCTCTTTAACCATGTCCAAAACATCAGGGCCAAAAACTCCCTCATCAATAAAATGATTCAACACAATTTTCAGAATTTGGAATTTCCTCATAGCTGGTTTAGCCTCAAGTTCATAAAATTTTGAAATGGAAAGCAATTGTGATTTTCGCAAGGCACCGACTGCATTAGGGGTAGGGGACTTAAGAAAATCCTCAAGTTTAAATGACATTTTGCTGGTTTAACAATTAACTTTCAGAATAAAGTATTATTTTTTTTAAAAGTCTCAAATGCCAAATGAATTCGATCCCGGACGAGCCCCCAATTTTGTTACGAAATAAATTTGGAATAGAGGATGTCCCCAGTCAAACCAGCAAAATATAACAAGACAATTGTATATTAATTACAATTTAATCAATCAAATAATAAACAAAGTATTTAAGATTACAATATCAAGCTAATACAAATAATTATACAATATCAAAATGAGTCACACTAATTAGCTAAATAAATATATTCACCAGTCCTTAAGAATCACACAGTTGATAAATGTAGAAAGCAGTCAGTGGGTCTTGATAGGAGATAGATGAATCCGGCTTGTAAAGGTATCCAAAAATCAGTGGCACGGCAGATGATCGCAAAGTTGATTGTAAGAAGCAAGATGATTAAGAGTTATAATGCCAGCCTATATATAGGTTAGATACCTTCCAGAATGTTCTTTAAACTTCCTTGACAATATCCAATCAGAAATGTCCAACTCAAGCAATCAAGAAATAATTAGAACATTCTAGAAATAGAAGTTTGTAGTAACTGCCATCTTAGACTATCAAAACAAGTGTGTGTGACCCACTAAACAATATAACAATGTTACACAATGTTAAACTCTTAAACAATGACATACTCATAACAACAGTTTCGTACTTCAAGCAGTGATCTTATGATATCGCAGGGTAGAAAATTTGGTCTACCTAAAAGTGAAAGACTTTGCCCACTTTTTATCATCCCAAATGTAGAAACAGAATACCATGTCTGTCTTGTTTGTCCATTTTATGATGACTTACGAAGCCGAGTTGGTATTACAAATTCCCCTCTGAGTGTAAACTTAGACTTCTATTTACCACAAAAAATGAACTTATAATTAATAATCTTGCTAAGTTTACATTCTTTGCACTCAAAATGAGAAGCAAACAGTTGTCCATAACCTAACTTGTAACTTTTATCACCATTTGTCTATGGTCTTTTTGCAGTACCACCCATGGTTCGCTAGTTCCAGCTAATGCTCACAGGTTTTACTGCTATGCATAGCCACAATGGTGTTGCGGGCTTTCTCCCTGCTATAATACTAGCAGCCGCGATATAAGTGAAATAATCTTGAAAGCGGCGTTAAACCCCAACTCACTCACTCACTTCTGTGTATTGTGAATGGATTGTTATATGTGCTTGTGACGCAACATCTTTAAAATGTAAAACTATGTATTGTAAAATGGGCCTGTGGCCTGATTTACTGAAATAAAACTACTACTAGTATGACTTTATGTATGTAAGGTTTGATGTGTGCCCTCATAGATTTTGATAATTTCAGTTTCAAAAAGTTATAATTTTCCACGTTTTGTCAGTTTATATTAACATAACACATAACACCAAACATTTAAAATGAGATAGACATTTATATACAAACTTGTGAAACACACATAAACGAAACCTGTTTAACTACCCAAACAAATTACTTTTGGAAAGACACTTTAAAATCGTGGGGTATAACAGTAGAAACAGAAAATGTCAAGTTAGATCGAAGACTTATCAATCATAAACATTGATCAAGTACAGGACTAACTTACATTAACGACACCTTTGATAAAAGTGTGGGACTTTGTAACTTTGGGACTCGGTTGCAAGATCTCTTGAATACCGAGATAAATGACAAAACGATTAGAACGAATTCATTAATGAAAAATCATGGGGAAACTATAGAAAAGTTTTAGTCCGGTAAAAGTGTAAAACATTCTTGGCTCCAATATAAGATATTGCATAGATTTTTACAACAAATGAGTAACTAACAAAAATAAGAGAACAGAGAATTTTACAATCGTAAATTTGTTAAAATGTTCTGGGAAAAATGTGAAAAATGGCTGTTTGAGAAAAACAGGAACTATCATCTATTCTGAAATAAATTCATTTCTAGGATGTAACGAAAAACGAAACCTTGTTCTAAATTTGTTAATCATGGTTGTTAGTGGCGGTATGGGATGAATAACTGAATATGAATCTGAGTATAAAATGAAACAACTGGAAATGACCCCAAATTTTTAACATGTCTGAGAAAACATATTTTGTTGACCGCTTTATAGCCTGTACATGTAACAACTTCATAGAATTATCGGTTTGTCATAACCTTCTCTGGTTAACAGACTACTACCTATTATATTACCTACCAAGAACCTCCATTTTCAATTCTATTCACATGTTTGTTTATCAAACCCTGTGTGTGTTTGTCAAGTATTGCCTGTGTAACAATATAACCTCAAGTGTCTTTCTGTATGGAGTTTCAAATTTAAAAAAACACTTTTGTGAAACTGCAAACTATTCTCCTAGGAAGACAACATATTGATTAGACCAGAGCTGGCTTGAAACATCTGTTTATATTTCAATTATGCATGTGAATTTTATTTACATTGACATACATTATTAAACATCTGTCAAACGACCACTTGTTTGAGCTGTGCTGTTTTTGAGGCCTGGCTAAGAGAATAACGCTTAGTAAATAGATTCTCCAAGACCCTTTAAGACTTAATATGTTCAGGTATTCAACAAATAACCATGTTCACTTTCACTGTATTATCATGTCAACATGTTACTTATATTAACTTAAATTGATTAACGTAAGGGCTGATATCTCAATATCATGAAGGGACCCTGTATCGAGAAGTAAAGCTGGGGATATCATCTAACGAGGGCTAAAGTAGCCTGGGCGAGTCGGGGATACCAAACTAATGCTTTCAGACTTACAATGAATTATTTAACTTCTACAGAGGTTTGCTTTCATCATATGTTAAAGCATTTCCGATAGTGGCAGATTAGAAATTGGGGGGGGGGGGGGGGGGGGGTTCTCGTAGTTGTAACTCCTTTCAAAACATATATAGATGAATTGGTATGGGCAGTCCTTAAGCAGGTATGTCAACGGATGCTGCGGAATAAGTTTCTATGCTTTTAGCTTCATTCATGTCGGTCCTGAAGTTAAATATCAGAGCGCTCTAAGGAGGCATGGGTAAGCCGAGAGTGGAATGTGTGCCCATAGGTGTAGTAGAAGTGCTTCCATGTGCGAATGTCATTTGGCAGGAGTCGATGGTTGTCAGTTTCATCCCGTGATTGAGTGAAATGAACAAAAGAGTATTGGGTGAAGTGCCCCGAGACGCTGCCTTACTTCACTGCTCAACAGAAAGGGAAATGGGGTATCGAGTTGTCTGCGCGGGGGTCGGGTTGGCGCCAAATCTCTGCTATCAGTTGAAATAAGTAGAATGGAAATAACTCGAGGGAAGAAACACTATATTCTTGATTAATTTGTCCACAAGTGTTACGCGGCAGACAATCGAATCAAATTCCATACAGGACTGGCAAACATATAAAACAAACAAGTCGTGGTAGGAACACATCGCAGATGTAGCATGCATGGTGTCCCTTGACCCCTACGGTAGTGGACGAACTGAAAAGGGTAATATGATTTAAGTTTAAATGTAAAATAGTCACAGATTTTAATACTTACCCTAATTCATTTAATACATTTCTTGATGCAATGTCGATTCAGTTTAGATGAAGAATGAAAAAAAATCTGTTTTTAAAAATTCTGACAAAAAACACTTATTGCGACGGTGATGTTGGACTGAAATTGGTCAAATTAGGTTTTACACATTCAATTTGGTAACCACATTTATTTCTAGGAGGCAAATACAGAACTGACATATGACTTAAACAATCAGCCGGGTGTGACCAAATCAGGTATATAATTTGTTTATATTATAGCAGATATATTTTATTCTAATGCATAATCTATTCACGCGTATTGCCGCTGTCTAGAATTCCGATTTTAGGTAACTTATTTGAATCCGGAGTTTAAAAGCCTCTTGGCTCTTAGAAAGTCGATATCATCTTTATTTGAATATGCTTTCTTCGCGAAAAGAGAGCTCAGAAAATCTAGGTCCTAGATTTCTTTTTCAAATCCTCAAATCGATTCATATTGTTGGTAGTAGTTGATAGGTTCTAAGTGTGGGGTGTCTTTTACACATAGTTTATCATTCTCGTTTTATATTAGTCGGCAATGATATTTCATAAATGGGTTTGAATGTCCATAACTTTCCATAAACAACACAGGGCAATTGGTTGCTAGTTTCTTCAAATTGACCTTGGTGATATGTAAATGTGCAGACAGTAAAAAAACTCACTGAATCTGGACTGTCTTTATGTTCTTCAAATTTGTTATTGTTGTCACCTTTACATAACTCTCTGATCTGAACTTCAGATCTTAAGTTGAAAATAAATATGATAAAATATATGAAAATAATTCGTTATCAACTGGAAGACTGTGAAATATGAGTTGAAAATGCTTCAAAATACAAATGATTACAGGAGTAAATTACAACATAGTAAACATTTCTAAATTATTGCATTTTCTTCATTTAAATGATCTCTTAATATTTATGTTCCAGGCGTTTACAACAGAGATGGTGCGATGTCCTGACCTTTGTGGGACGCCATGAATATTTCATGACATCGAGAATTAGACGGAAATATACCCATCAAAACTGGAGGCAATGATCATGTGAGTTAGTGGGTAAGCTCTACAAATAGAATAATAACTTCTCAAGACGGAGATGATCACACCGATAACGACAACTGAATCAGCAAACGGAACTTCAGATCTCGCATCTAACATCACCGGAAGTTCTGTGTGTGGAAACGGAAGTACAAGAACAAGCGCGAAGGAAGAGGATGACCATACCCAGTTGGATGCCTTCCTGTATATAATCATAGTGCTGTCTTTCTATGCTATTAGCATGGTCCTTCTCATGATCAAGTACATCAGACGCGAGGAAGAGGAAATGTACCTTGACTTTTACTACACAGAGTTTGTCACTCGCGAGCACTTTCAAAACCCACGTGTTAAAAACAGACTAGCGTTAGAGCGAGAAAAACGTCGCCTTGATCGCCTTCTGCTTTCGTTTGAATCTAGGGACCTCGTTGTAACGTCAGACAATGATGAAACCAGTGGTTTTGTTAAAACGTCCGATAACAATGAGCATAGAGACGGTTTCACATGTTCTCAGACCAAAGACCTCGGTGTTATGACGAAAATAAACGAGGCAAGAAACCACGTCACTGCGTCAGATAAAGAGGACACCAAAAGTGTGTTTCTGACGCCGGATAAGGACGGTATCAGCTTCCTCTATAGAACGTTAGATCGAGATGGAAATTTAGACTTTGTTATTAAATCAGATCAGGAATTCGTTATTTCGTCAGATAATGATGACAATATTGACCTCGTTATAACGCAAAAGAGAGAAGAAACGATGGTATGACCTTTACAGTTATAAAGTGTGTTTATAGAAATCGATTTATGTCTCAACTGGTTAAATTGCGTATTTGCAATTCCTCGAATCTGATTTACCATTTCTTAAAACTAGAAATAATCCACTCCACTCGAATTTAATCAATAATTCACGAGGGCTCAACGCAGGATATAATGAAGGACGTTAAAGTCCGAACGTCCCTGACATGTTCCATTGTGTTAAGATTATGCTTTAGATTGTAACGTGGTAATTTCAGCAATATTTAAATTTCAAACGAAATATTTAAATTGTTCAAATAATTTCTCTTTATATATCGCCCATGTTTCCACTGGCCAATAAATCTATATTGACGTTCGAAAATGGCGTTAACACAATTTGCAAACTTGTTTAGGATCAAATATGTCAAACTTATAAAAGGTGTTATTTCATCGACAGGTAGTGGTTGTTTCTGAAAATTAACATCTCAATGCATACCAGTTAGCATAGTGACAATAAAAAGGGGAAAAGTCGAGAGTTATGATCGAAAACCGGACAATGGCGCTCGCCAATGACTCAAACGCAATTTTGCAAACTTATTCCCAGCAGATACAACGAGAAATATAGGTTAGTAATGCTTAAAAGGTCATTTAATTGATATGCATGTAAATTGGTTGCTGAATTTTTAACATTTCTTAACATTTTCATGGTCGTTTTTTACGTACAATCGTAAACAAGAGAATGTCTTAGTCTTGGCATTTAAGAGATAAAGGTGCAACTTTGGATAGGTTTTTCAACTCATTAGGGTCATTTGATATTCTGGATCCATTTAAGCCAAATACAAAATTCATGAAACATACTGTAACATAATTTATTTTGTGAAATGTGAAATAATGTTCAATTTATCATAGATGTCGAATCGGTGATTCTACGTGCTGTTAGATTGGAATACATTTCAATGAATCATTATTTTAATGAAAGTTGCCATGAATCAGTTCAGTCGATCTTTAAGTCGGCACGGTCTGGTGTTCATAATTGTTGTCACCCAGCTGAATTGTCTTCAGTCGAGGCAAACAAATACCTTTTCTTAATTGTGACACTCTCACTTGAGGTCAATTTTTATTCATTTACATCGATGACGTGTTAGGCCGCTTACGATCAATTAGAGAGCTAATAAAGTGATATATAGTGTAAGCAAAGTGTACTTTGACTCCATATCTTTGAATATAAGTATCTAAATAATTTACTCGAAAACAGCTGACTTGGGAGTGCACGTAAAATATTTAATAAATCCATGATTCATGCATTTCTTTACAGAAAGATAATTTTATAAAGAGACTCTCCATGCAAGAAATAAACAACGTCGTCATTGGACCGCTATTCGACACTTCCTCAATGCTACAGGTAGCTATACACCGTTAAATAACTTGTTTCTCTAACTATTAATGATGAATTTGAGAGTTCCTTCTGCTCGTGCGTTAAGAGAGTTGTCATAAGGATTGAGTTGCAGTTAAGTGGAAACTGTCAAAACGGGCACCTGTCTAAACCGGCATCCTGCCAACACTGACATAAACTTTTGATCCAGATGTTTCATTACAGTATAATAGTTGTTGAAAAAGTGCATAAAATGTAAACTTATGAATTGTTATATGATTATCAATCCGATGTCTAGATACAATATGTATTCTTAGTACCTAGTATACTTCTGATAAACACAATCCACATACGTCTTTTCATTCAGTATTAGGTTCTATGTTATTTTCTTTATCTCAATGAAACTTCAATCGACCCCTTGATCTGCAACGTACAAATGTACGTATTTAGACATCACGGGACATCCAGACAACCGGATCAATTCATTAGACGAGACAGACAGCTACGTCCTTTTCTATATATATCAACAACTCTATCGGGTTATAGGGGCTATTAGACACTATTTTGGATGTTTTAGAGTAACTGAAGACAATAACGGCCTAAATTTGGGCGTTTTGTTTGTACGTACATGCGGCGCTGCTCGGAAAACTGACTCTGCTCATGGGTGGAAAACAAACATGGCGTCCCAATTTGATCGTCTGGTTCGGCATTTCGAGGACACAAACGTCTCATCTGACAGCGCGGAGAGCATTTCCGACCGGGTCCGACTGCGATGGAAAACACAGATCAAGGGATGGTGTGTTTCAGTGTTCGCGTCCCGTCAGCATTTTGTTCTAAACTGCTCTTTGATTTGTCGTCTGCTTGGCCTCTACGAATTCCTGTCAACCCAGCCTAATCAAGACAGAAGAACAAGTGACATGAAAGGTCGTGAGAACGACAGTGTGTGAACAACTTGAATATTAAAGGTTTAAAACAATTTCGAACGCAACATTATGCCATTATCTTTTTTAAAACATAAGTGTATCCTTCCAATGACGTCAAACTAGAAACAATGGAACTACAGAGGAAGCAGATACTCCTCTTGGAAATATAATCAGACAATGTATGCTTTCTTAACAAATAACTAATAAGGGATTTGGCGTTACCGTACTGTATAACAATCTTTCCAGACAGAGGTTGCTCAAGTCGTTACTTCCCATGCAACCTCTGTAACAGGCAGTCTATATTTCTTTTGATCCCTCGCGTTGAAAATTTGCAACTCAGTTACGTACTAATGTCTTGTCATAATATGTGTGTGTGTCGCGCAGGAGAAGGCACTTAAGTCTTCTTGACCGTTCAAACACTGACCAAATGCACAGTTTGAGACAACATCGCTGGCTTAACAACCATCTGTAACTGCAACTAATCTTTGTAGATTATTTATTTGCAGCCAAGGAGTTGTTCTATTGGTTACAGAGGGAAAGTTGAAATATAGATTCGTGTAGCTTCTCTAGGAATTGAGAATGGTCTTCATGGTGAAGAGGGGCAGTCGGTGGTGTTTGTATCCGGAGGGATTGTAATTTTACTGAGGTGATTAAGAGCCACCAGTGTTCGGACTTAACCTATCAACTCAGTGCTTGAAAATCCAAAAGGAACTGAACGAGGAGAGTAATGTATTCAGCAATAGATGGATACTTGACGAGGTTTAAATAATCAGCAAAACAAACGTATCATCAATTTGAAATTGTAATGACTGTCACATAGCAACAAACAGTGGTAGCATTCTGGGACAAAATAATCCAATATTTCAACCATGTCCACAAAATGCAGAACGTCTTTTTAAAGGTTTTTAGTACCGATAACATGAGAAAAGTATTATTCTCTGAAGAAAAAGGGAAATTTATGGATTAACAACTTCTTTTTTGCAAAGAGATGCGACGTTTCGGTGCAGATACTGACACCGTTATCAAGCAAGTGATGTCATTGCTTGATAACGGTGTCAGTATCTGCACTGAAACGTCGCATCTCTTTGCAATAAAGAAGTTGTTAATCCATAAATTTCCTTTTTTCTTCATCATACTAACTTCTAAAATGCCACTCAAAGAAGCTATTATTCTCTGATTAACAATTTCTCCATTGTGACTCTACACACGACGTTTCAGAGTACATATTATCTACATTCTCCACTTGATGAAAGAGTAACTATAGACTCCAAAAGGTCGTGTATACTCACAATTAGGAAGTTGTTATCAAGACATTCTTGCTTTTTCTCACTAAAACGTTTTTGACACAAGCTTTGTGCTTTAGAATTTCAGGGTCAGATGGGGTTCAAATGCACATTCTCAGATTTTTTTTGGGATACGTTTTACACTCTGAAGTTTTTATTATATTGTTTAAAACAAAGAATTATTAAATTTAACTGGAGTGTAACCTTGAAAATAGATAGTGGATTTGACCTCATGGCTGTTTCAGTACTCATGTTGAACCTGCATGGAATCTTGGTCATAGGCGGAGGGTTAGACTCAAACAAGTCATTTAAAACGTATAAGAGGTTCAATCTGCGACAAGCCATTAGAGCTTTTCGATCTCTTATCTTTCCAAAACCTTTTCAGTTAATCTGGCAATATATGTTAGTAATATATCAAAGTGACGTGGTATGTTGAGATTTAGAGCACGATCAATGTCTTTTAACATTTTAACTTATTCAATCTTGCTCATAAAGAGTAATAGTCTCCGCTATTACTCACTGCAATTCACTGTGTTCGGGAGAATATATAAATTATTTGAGCACTAGCAGATTGGCAGGAGGAAAGACAATGGAGAGGGGCAGATAACACTCAAAATGTTTTTCCTTTCATTTCTTGACACATAAACACTAAATGTAACCTCAGTCCCGTTTCACGTGTTTATGCACCAAAATGAACCTTAAACCAACATTATGATTCCAGTTTACAGTCAAATCTTGCTTTCCTTTCACATTTTTATTTACAAGGCAAAACTAAAACTGCAATGCAAACTCGGCTGACGAAGAAAATATTCAAATAGATCACACTGAACGGCAAAGAGGCCTCGATACGGAGATTTTATGTGCGCTTTGAAGATTTGATAAGCACGACCAACCAGAATAAAGGACAGAGCAGTGTTTGTACTCAGGGGATTATATTTAATTACAAATATTTACAAAGATAATGTCATTTAATCTCAATAACTGCATAAAATCATACTACACTAGACGTGCCCTCTAATCATATATACATAATAATTCTATTATACATAAGTTAAATAAAACCGTACCCGTGTTGACTTCTATCCAAAATGTTCTTTTCTAGTATGATATTTCAATGACGTTTTACTGATAATAAACAATTGCAAAATAACACAATTAAAAGTAGCTCTAACTTCAAACTTGTGCTTCGCTTCTATCCATGAGAGAATCTCTTTCGCCTCGTAGATTCTGAAACAAAATGTCAACATAAATATAGTCACAAGTAACGACAAAAAGGTTAAGCCCCAAACTGTGATTATAACCAAGAAGTTTACAATGCAAAGAAAAAATGATACTTATGAAATCTTCACGTTTTACTTTTTTGTTTGTTTTGTTAGTACACATCATTCAATGCAACTTGCAAGCCTCTGAGTGTATTTTGAAAAATTAGCCTATTTCAAATGGTTGAAAACATTTTCCTCCGAATTTTATGTTTTACTGTGAATGAAAATGAGTGTTCCCGATCTATGTTTTCATAGATGTCTAAAGTCTATATACTGATCTTACTTTCCTGACAATTTTACAATTGTGAGTTCAACGTGTTGAGTGGTCTCTCCTTGAATATGGTCACTTGAGCAAAGTCACCCGATGTGCATTTTGATAAAAATTCTATTTTCATTTTCGCGAATGTTCTGTGCCTTTAATGTTCATTCTGATTGGACCCAAAAGATTCATGGATCTTTTTCTCATGAAGGTCTACCAGAGAGGTTTTGGCTAAATCGTGTAATAAGAATAAAAATAAAACATGCCAATGACAATATACATTCAGCCCTAAAGGCTTAATCATTGATAAATTTAACATTTACAAAAACTACCTGTAACACTAACAGAATCTAATAAATGTAGCAGCAATAAACAATATTAGATGATGGCCAGTGAAATACAGTCTAATGTATGTCCAAACATATGCATATTGTATGAAGCTATTACTTGAATATGAATGTTGAAATATTTGCAACAGCGTGCTAGGAAAGGATTAATCATAAAGGTTACTTTTCTTAAGACACGTTTTGTCGTCCCTCTTGAGGAGCCATCCATCCGGGCACTGACAGCGGAAACCACGTGACCTGGAGGAGACGGAGGATGACGGGAGACACAGGTGGGAGCATCCGCCATTGTTGTCTCCACACACGTTTTCACCTGGTGTAGAGCATTTCAACCGTCATACAAGCGAAATAAAATCAAGTAAGATGTTATTCCATATAAGTAAATCCATTTTTAATAAAATACAAACACAAAAACAACTAAGATTTTTAATGATGTTTCTTTAAAACTCAAATTGTTAATTAGAATCTCCAAATACATCCTGCTAAATCAGCGTATTTGAATCCGCTCATCTCCTTCCTAAAACCGGCTTGATTTTCTTGGCCATTTGCACCTATTATTTTTTCAGCCAATGGAATGTCGTTATGCAAGGAACTTGAAGCTACTATCTTGAAGTCAACGGATTTTCTCATTCGGGTTGTGCCGCTGTTGCTAGTCGTTTCATTGGCTAGTTAGATAGCTAGCGATACGAGGCTTTTGGCCTGAAGGATATCAGGGTATTTGGAAGGAGTTAAGCAGATTCAAAACCGCTGATGTAGAAGGATGCTCCAAATGTCACACGACCATACTCAATGTTTTAACACTTTTCCCCTACAGGCCTGATAATGGGCTAGTAAATTTACTTATGCCTGTTTTTTCTGGACGAAAGGGTTAAAAAGTGTTAAAAGGTTTCACTTTCCCACACACGAACGAGGATCAAGACGTCAAAGAGAAGTTAATCAGTGAAATCAATGAAACAGAGGATTAACGATCTATAATAAAATGTACATCATTCCTTAGCTGTAAAACAGTCCTTAGAATTGTCAATTTTTAAGTAATTAGATCGACCCTATAATTTTGCCCCATCGCGTTTCCGATCTGAATATTCCTCCATGAGGGTTGTCGCATATTTCTATATGTCTTTGATAATGATAATCAATGAAAGAAGGTGAACGCTCAGACATGACCAAGCGATCAGATCAGATCAGATCACAGCGAAGTACGAATGAAAAGTTCAACCGATTTTAATGAGATTACAAACTGGTATAACTTACATTCAAGCGAAATATTTTATTTTTGGACCAACCTGGTTTTTGCCTTGATGGATGAAATATCTTAAGGTCATATGGTTGGGTATGCATACGATATGACGTCATATTTTGTCCAGTAATTTTATTAGCTCTGCGCAAACTGTTACTCAGCCAATCTATCCAGTAGACATGGTCCTGTAACACAGAGACAGGCAGCTGAACACAGTGGTCAACAATTAAACACAATGGACATTGAACACAATTGATTCAGTTGAACAAAATTGCTGAACACAATCGACAACAATATTAGATGGTAAAACTATGTTAAGAAATTTGTTTCAAAAATGGTTAAAGTTTACATGAAGTGGTCACAAGGAGGCACTCACTCCGTACTGAGTGACAGAGAATAAGTGTTCCCGGTGCGGAGCGGGTCTGACGAGAAGGAGACGCCGGTCTGTCCCGTCGGTGGTGCACGAGGAGAGCGACTCTTTACCCGCGTCTGTCCAGTACAGTCTCTCTGTGTCGTAGTCTTGGGGGATAGAATAAAACACGTGAATATTTCATTATGGCAGTGAATCTATAGAATTTATCCAAAATCTTTATCGTAAAAGAAAATCAAATCATATATTGTCCTATATTGAATTGTTGAAGAAGACTGGTTCGAACCTCCGTCGGCAAGTTAAATATTATTGAATTTAAATAGGGTAAGGTGAGGTGAAAAAATCACCGGATCTGCTGTGATAGAGCACATTACATTTTTTGTTTAATTCTAAAAATATAAAACTAAGCAATGTCTTCTAGATCAATTGAGGTTTTAAAGACTTTTGACCGGGATGAGAAACGAAATACGTTTTAATAATTCTGTTCAATTACGAATAAATTTAACAAATTTAACAAATATCTAGTTAAATGAAATATAGCATTATGGATACTACTGATATATACATTATCAAATACCCAACAATATTTATTTAATAAAATAGAAATTTCATTGCTTATTTACACATTATCTTATCATCTGATACCTATAGTGATGCCGTTGGGCCACTTGATGACGGTGTTGATGATGACTTTCCTGGACTCTCCGTCCATGTTGGCCCGCTCTATAGTAGCCTTCTTAGCCCAGTTGGTCCAGAATATCCATCTGTGACGTCACAAACACGATTGTAAATGGTTTAATGTGCATGCACATATCATCAAGGAGTTGCCCACGTTAACACAAGAACAAATGTGTAAAATATCTGAAAACATCAATAGGCCCTCGCTTTTAACTTAGAGAGTCGTTTGACTGAGATTCTATCGTTATTTTACAGACGCTTCATATACATATTTGCGATAGTTTGAAGTGAAGCACTCGTTTACCGCGCAATCATCTCTCAGATGTTAGAATTTACCAAAGGTCAAGTGCAGCGTTGCGCAAAAGATAAAAAATAAGCAGTTTTATATATTCGTTGCTCTGCGCCAAACCTGGTTTGACACAGAAGCATGTAAACAATTAATCATAATTAATTATTGACTTGTAAGTAATATCTTTTGATCAATCAGATTTTATTGGTAAAAGCTCGCTTTTGTAGCCAGGAGAACCCTTTAATCCCGATAAATATAATTGCTGTTTCTTGAGAAGCACATTGCCAGTTACTATTCGAATTTTTAGGGAGAACCGTTGCTCTATTGTTAGACAGGAATGGCCATATATGCCCATTGATCCACCCACTAGTATCCTTTTATATATTGGAAGGTTAGGGTCTTTATGCAGATTTATCTTTCTCACGCTATTTCTAGGCTACTTACGTTCCCTGTGAGTATAACAAATTCATTTGCGTTATGTCTTGGATGCACTTTTTTTAAATTTCAAATACGTTGAATGCGTGTATAAAAGTAAAGATACCTCGAGACTTGATGCTGACTCGAGTTTCCCGAAGACATGGAGCGTACAGAGTGAAGGTTGACCACTCGTTCACAGTCTAATACAAATCTCAGATGCCGGATGAGAGAGATAAATCCGACTAACATATGATGCATATATGGCATAATAACATTACCATAAACTCAGAACATTGAGCAAGCTCGCTGTTTGCATCTAGAAGTCAGAGGAACTCCTGATCTAACAATGTATTTAACTATCTAAAGTTCCATAAGAAGTTCATTACTCACCCCCTAGACGGGTGGACGATGATAGCACGAGGTTTCCCGAGATCCTCACTGAGGAGAGTACGGGTGGACCGGGTGGGGAGAGAGCGCACCCGAATAGCCTCTGCCTCCGGCACAGCATCTACCCAAAAGAGAAGTTCGTGTATCCAGTCGAAAGCGAGGCCGTGCACGTTACTGGCGTCCTTTGGTACCAGCTTGTGAGGGTCCGTCAGGAGAGTGCCTTCTACCGTGGCTCTATCAAAAGGGAAAATAACTTTTGAAGGTATACAATATTTATGTTTTAAAAAAATTCATTTTGATTGTGAAATAATTATATCAAATCAAAAAGTACATTAATTTGGGAAATAATCGAAAGAGTGAATGATTTCGAAAATATTCTAATGATTTAGATAAACAAAATTTAACAAAGAAGCACCATGATTTTTTTTCTAAAAGTCCTCATTTCAAAATCTCTCTTAGCTTTTTTAAAAATTGACCGTGAATTCATTCTGATGATTTTGATAACATTCTTAGAATTTTGAAAAATGTTCAGATGGGTTCTATCTTAAAAATTTTAATAAGCAAGTTTAGACCTTAAATCGTTCTAATGATCATAAACATTCATTCTTATGAATTTCTAAAAGAACAATATGATTTTGTACACAATGTACAACTTTGACACATGCCTGACCAGCAGATGACGTTCAATGTACAGCTGCCTATCAAAAGTTCGTTCACATACATGGGTATACTAGTACAAATATCATGTAATTTCGGATACCTTTGAAGAATCGTAGCATTGCGTAAAAGAAACGTATGAAGTTGAATTTTAAATACAGATGTGCAAATCAATTCCTCTTTAAGGCAAATGTTTATCATACCCAGCCATTAACCGTAACAGATTTGACAGGTCATTGAAGTGATCAGGGGTCAAAAGTTCGAAAACACTAATTTTTAGTCGAATTATTGCACGACAGACGAGAATATCCCTGAATACGTTTAAGAATGGCTATTTTACACCTGGACAATGGGTGATCCTATGTCAGTTTTGCTGAAGTTATTTCATTGACTTTTTTACATGAAATTTACATGAAATTTGCGCTATGATTCAGTGGTAAGTGAAAAAACGTTCGGTATGCAGCTGTAGTGTTCAAAATACAAATCCCATCATCCAGGGATTGAGACACACTATCAATCGACCTAATGGGACATCCTTATAGAAGTAAGTAGTAACCTTTTTAAACCAACTTTTAAACATATAACAGGACATGAACTCACATGGTAGACTAAAATTCATTTCAAGAAACAAAACGCTTCTCTTCACGTCAATATCTGGGTTTTGCACTTTCAGTACAATCTAGACTTGTCGAATGAGAACCTAGACAATATCAAAGGCTTCTATCTAATATAGTCATTGGGCAGGACCACTCACACGTCGATGGATCCATGCACGAGATCTGACCAGAACATGCGAGAGTTGGCCACATCGAAGTCGAGTGCAACGGGCCTCTCTATCGGGAACCTGTTGTTGACGCCCAGCTTGGTCGAGGTGAAGGTCGTTAGGTTGAACCGCCGGAAGAACACGTGCTCAATCAAAACCAGGAAGGCGTCTCGACCTGGGGAGGGTTACGTTTTACAACTGACTCCCTCTAAACCGACATTGCTTTTGTTTTGACAAAATTGTCGATTTTAAGACATGATAATGGGGGGATTATTGCAGTCTTAATATGTTGGTTTAGAGTGAGTGTCGGACAAGAGCGACGTCGGTTTACAAGGAGTGCACTTTAGTTTATGGTAAATGTAATCTTCAGACTTACTGATGATACAGTTACCGTCCTGAAGATCGTAGCCGACCCTGCATTCGCACCTGTAGCCCCCGTCCGTGTTAACACAGATTTGTGAACACGTCTCAAGCATCTCGCACTCGTTCACGTCCTCACACGTTCCGTTGTTGATATAGAAGCCGGGCTCACACTTGGGCCATGTCGGGTCTTATAGCATGAAACATTCAAGCACATATAAGCTATATATTTTATGTCATTAACACATATCAGGGACAATCGTTTAAAGCCAACATTATCAAGATGTTTATTTGGTATGAATATCTGAAGACGGAAACAGTTTTTCTTAAACAGGTACATAAACAGACATGTGTTTAAATGTTTGATTGAATATTCTGACTCATTGTGATATGATGATGAACATTTATATTACTTTATTTGTTCTTAATTTATTTAATGTAGATTGTCAGAAAACTTAGATATTTAACAGTTGGCAAATGTTTTAATTAAACGATAAATCACAATAATGGAAAAGTATAATTAAATATTTTCGGAGTAAATAACGCAGAAAAAGAAATATATCTTGATTTCCCTTCACCTATCACGCCACAAGATCTGCCGTCCCCTTGAAGATACAGTCCATCGGCGCACGCACACCGGAACTCGACCTCTTCCCCTGGCGGAGAGGGGAGGCAAATCTCACAACCACCTCTGTAGGCTTTCTCACATCTGTTAGGCGCTGTAATGGAGTAGGTTATAAAGATGAATGGATAGTCAAGAAAAAGGCAATATATATATATTATATATTGTTCCATTGATTTCTCTTGAATGAAACATTAATAATGTAACTATGGTGTTGGTTATTACAGACTTAATTACAATGGTATATAGTTATATAGAGAGCTGTGTAAAACCTAATCTCAAGCACAGATTATTAAAGTATACGTTAGTTGCATAAGTTAGATCAGGCATATCACAAACATGGGTGGTATATATGATCTCATTGATATGGGCAAATGAATGGTCATTTTCAATTTCAGATAGTATCCCCGACATACAAGGACATCGCCCTATTTGAAGAAGAACTCACATGTAGGGAGCCTTCAGTAATACATGGACACATCTCGCAAAAAGGTAAAGGATATCGATATCAGACAGCTCACCACAATTTTCGCAAGCAAGGCATAATTCGAAATGGTTCCATCACAGGCTAATTTGATCCTTGTTGTATTGAGATCGGTGTTTGAGTTGAGCGCCCTGGTTGTAATTACAGTTAGTTACTGATTGGACTCCTGGAAACTACGCTAAATAACAGGTTACAGACAAGGTGAGGAAAAACGGAAAGGTTTGCATTTTTTATATTAAATGGCACTAGACATGCCTTCCAAGGGAAGAAGGTGTAACTCCTACCGTAGGGTTGTCTATCCGGGTGTAGCACCACCACCCCTGCAGGCTGTGTTCCCCCTTCAATCAACACCTCTGCTGGAGCCGCTGTTGTCAGGTTGAACCGCCTCAGTTTGGGGTTCTTCCACTCTGTCCAGTAGATGGAGTTCTGGAGAGATGGTTTAGAGGGATTGCATGGAATGGGGCAAATATATGAAATGTATATCCATTAGGGTCAAGATAGGGAGTCTAGGATAGCATTTCCTCTCTTTTCTCATATAGAGAAACAACAACTTAAAGCCAATGAAAATTGCAAACGATATATCAATCAATCCATTCTTTAATTACATTCCTTTGATTATTACAATACCTCACATGACATCATCTACTTTCAATGCACAGTTGATCAACGATGACCAAAATTATTTTTATATTCATCATGAACAATTACAGGATCAGGCGATGTATTTACCTTGAACACCTCTATGGAGAAGAGCATGAGTTTCTCCTCAGACAGCCAGATGGTTTTACACTGTTTGCCGTCAAGGTTGCAGCTTCCCAGTTTGGTAGCCCACCCGTCCACCCAGTACAAGCGGTCCTTCTGGTAGTCTGAGAAAGGTTTTGACTATTAGGGCACTCGTGGTAATGGAGAAATCCCCCGCATAGCATAACTCGTGCCAGCTTCTTTGGCTGGATGATGAAAGTTTTGCTGTAATGCGCAAATACTCGTGGTTTGAGCGCATCACAGCAATAGGCCTTTGCAGATCAGATTCAGACCAACGAAGAGCTTGCACATAGATTATGACAAAATGCAGTAAGGCTTGGATTAGGCAATGATGAAGACTGTGCGAGTTATGTCTTGCGAGGCGAAGAGTACTCTATCAGGACACAGCTTCAATGTCCAACCATGTCGCTTTTAGCAGACTTCGCGAAATAATGTATTACATGAAAGTATGTATTTTTCATAAGATTGGATCAATTAGAAAATATTTCGTACATATTTATTAAAGATTTGAGTCATTAATAGACAGTATTTTGATTAAGAAAAGTTAACAATACAAGAACTTGCCTATAGCCACATCATTGGGCGTGTCGAGCCCTCTGTTGATGAGCTCCTCTCTGCGAGTCCCGTCCATCCCGACCCGGGAGATTGTCGGCTTCTTGCCCCAGCTCGCCCAGTAGATCCACCTGGGCAACAGACAAGACAATTTACACTTACCAAACTTAACCATAACATTACCAATGCATTGGTTCGAAAATCCTACGAAATCTTTCTGAAAAGAAGTAACCTACATGGGTTACAAACCTAAAGACGGAATCCTTGATAGGTTAAATACATTGATCCATACAGTGAAGGCCAGACCTACTCCAAACCCAAACCAGGAATACAGCTAAAACCTTGAGAAGAACATCTTCTTATGTTTTACCTGGTGAGAACAAAAATATGTTGATGGCCACAAAGCGGTTAACGGCAATAACGATAAGTATGGTTAAAATTGCAGAATTTTATGGACATATATATATGAAAAAATACTCTTGCTCAGTTCAAACGTGATTACAATGCTTACTACTTTCATTTTACAAAAACATGTTTGACTAATGGCAATCAGGTTGATGCTTATACGCATTATACAGTGAAAAGCTACTCTACCCGCGTCTTGGATCAACAGCAAGTCCCCGGATGTAACCCAGGTCAGCCCCAAGGAGAGTCTTCTGTACACCAGTAGCGAGTGACGTCACAAGTAGCGAATGCGCACTGAGATCAGACCAGTAAAGGTTGTGGTGAATCCAGTCGAGAGCTAAACCCTGGGGGTCACGTATACCCGTCAGGTTCAACTTCCGCTTCCGGGTTAATTTCAGGTCTTCATCCAAAACCGCTCTAATGGAAATAAAGATTTAAAAGGTTATGTGGTGCGTTTGGCAATCCAACCAACGTGTCAAACATCGTCGATACCAACAAAACATTAAATCAATACTTCATTTAGTAAAACTTAGTATGTTTATATCGGTCACCTCCATGCAGCCAGATTCAAAATGGTTATCCGAAAAACACAGCCTAATCATATAACTAATTTGTATAAATAATGGAAAGATATTCACGAGGGTGGCTCTTTCCTATTAAGAAACGGCTAGGGACGCTTTTGAATTATACTAATAGCGGTTTTAATTGAAAATATGTTAATAGAAATGACAAAGGGTCAGATCAAGAGGGTCTTCCTCTATAAGAAAATACAATTCTGAGCCTTGTCTCTCATGGAGTATAGTGTACTCATGTCCTGACTGACTGACAAATTGACCATTTTCCAGTTTCGCGAAACGAGTCGGTTTAGAGTGACGTCCCTTTGAAAAGTCACGTGACCGCGGGCAAGCTGTCCAAGCTTACGTTCAGTTGAACGTTGTTTTGGTCTACTTTCAACGCTCGCCTAGATCTTATCTTTCATCCCCTCGAACTATGGAAGGTCACAAATGATTGAAAACCGTATAAGTTAACATGAAAAAATCAAAGAAGGCGAATATGTTCGTAATAATTATTAAATGGTTAACTGTTTTTTAGAGTGGTACTGACATAAGACTTGGTACATGTATCATTTTTAATTAAACTACTGGTGCAAAAAAAACATTAAATAATAATTTTTTAGAAGACAAGGTGTGGTTTTGTGTTAAACTTTCAATAATCAGACCAATATTGAAACGTGTATAAGGATAAAGAAAACGATCCGACCAGAATAAAAATTCGGCTTCTCCAAATTTTTAAACTTAACTTAAAGGCTGAAAGTAAAATAAGGGGCACAACAAAACTCTGCAATTTGCGCAGTTAACTACATATCTGATCTTTTGCATTGGGAAAAAAATCAAGAGCAGAACCTCACAACTTGTAAATTTAAGGGGCATGGGTACATGCCTACTTCGAAAGCGGCAACCATATATTTTCTTACGTTACAGATGTGATTTTCAAGCTTTCATTTAATATTTTTCATTTGAACGAGCTTTTATTATTTTACAAACACGTTTAATCTGGATAGAAAAAATATTAACTTATTCGACTATCAAGAGCATTGAAGGCTTTTAGAAAAGATTCGGCCTTTTATAACAATCGCTTAACTCAATGCTATGAGAAAGAAAATTCTGGATTTTTATAAAAGAAAAAATTCTGCAATCTTCATAATAATCTTCAGAATATTCAAATCGATTGTAGATTTTGCTTGCACGGTAATGAAAGAAATATACTGGCCATATTCACACAAACAGTAATGTACTCCCCCTTGACGATCATAAAAGTAAGAAAAAAGTAAGACTCATATGCCCGAATTAATGAAAGGGGTTTAACATTGTCAAGGTTTAACACTATTCTTCATTTCATTCCTATATTCTGCATCGGAATAACCGAAAACAAACTGCATGCTACTTAATTCGGACTTCGATTGACGCAGTTGAGATCAGAGATTAAAATTGGAAATAATCACTTTCATGATTTATTTTAATTATTTTAACACGCTTTACATCGATCAATGGTAAATCTACCCCCTAGCATGTTTACATTTTCGTGGTTTAATGCAGAATTTGGATCTGTTTCAATGTCAGTTTTGTTTCTTTAATAGAGAAACAATTTTACCACGGAGTTTAGCATACGGCTAAACTAGCTTTAATCGCCCACTCCACTTTAAACGCCGAACGTTACCGAGTGGTGATGATGAACCTGTCGCAGTTTAAACTTGCTTCAAAAATGTAAAAAATGTGAGACTCAGTCTACATGCAAAGGATTAAACCTGGGTTTTATAAAAAAAAAACTTGCTTCACTAAGAGCAAATCTGGTTTCATGCTTGAGTTAGACCTGTTGTATGCATCATCGTGGTCTTAACCTGTTGATAAAATGTAAATGTTTGCAAATGTAAAACTTTTGCAATATTCAGCCATTAGTGCCGTCAGTAAGAAGACCTTCAATTCTACACAAATCTGGAAAGTTAATCCGTATGTGAAACTGTTGACCGACGGTCATAATTATAATCATAATAATAAACATTAACCCTTACGTCGCAATAAATATTAAATTATATGTTTAAATGATAATGATTAATTATAATATCATATGGTTTGCGAATGACGACAGTTCGCCGCAAGTGTTGATATGATGTGGAGTATGTCACTTCGCTACAATAACAAAGTATGGATAAATAATGGCTGTTTGCAATTTTGAAAGAATAAACACAATCTCAAATTTCGGAGAATAAGTTTTCAGTATTAATCATCATACTCCGACCAACGGTCAACGGAATATTCATATTGTAATACCGACGTGTCCATTCTCCGCAATAACTGCCAATGTTGTGCATTTTCGTGTGAAGAAATAGAATATTTACTTAAATCCATGTTTTGTCAGAACGATTGCATAATTAATGCTTTTTATAATATAAGTGAAATAAATAATTGATGTTAGTCATATGAATATCAACGTAAACAATATGCAACGTGTATTTCTACTTTAAATATTTGATGGCTAATTTTTCTTCCTGTGTGTCGGATGATTTGAAATTAAACAATCTTCTTACAAATTACAAAAAAATATGTATGATAAATATTCCCCGCTGTAATGTAGGGCTAACCATGCTAAATGAATGTTATAAAACTAACGAGTCAAGGCATGATAATAAGTTGCTAATCTGTTCAAAAAATGCGCAATGAATGCATTTTTCGGATAATTTTTATAAATCGACAAGGAATTTTATGAACGTCTTCAATCGTTTGAAATAATTTAACGCATTTAGATAATTTAAACCCAGTCGGAATGAAAGCAACCTTGTAATAATTGATAGCAGTTTCGCCGTTCATCATTTCTTGAATTTGTTTTTGGCAAAGAATTATCAAGTAGGCTTACACATAATGCCACCTCGGTACTATATCCCTATAAGTAGGCCTACGTAGGGTTAGGCGCTATCATAATAAATGGCTTATTTGATTTTTAATTGTTAGAGAAAGAATTGAAATATTCATATTAATGGTTAAACAAGTTTAAATACTGGTTTATCCTTTTGAACTACGACTTTCTTATGCTATAAAGCCAACTTCTCAACACCCGTAAGTGGGCCCCCTTACTTCTCACCATTGACGCTTAGCGTGACGTTGCCCGCGGTCAAGGGCAGATAACTCTAAACGTCAAAACTGGAAAATGGTCAATTACACGTCTACACTCACGAGTAGATGCCGGTCTCCCGGTAGTCGGTCCAATACACAGTCCGGGTTCCAAGATCCACGTCAAGAGCTGTCGTCCGTGCTTGGGTACTCGTGTTCGCCACAGGAAGTGACGTCACACTTCCAGTACTGAGGTCCACTCTTTTCAAATGTTTCGTGTCAGCCACAAACAGCATTGCACGTACTGGGTCTGATGTTGAAGGTAACATAATAGTACTTAGCGAGACAAGTATGTGTTTCAAGTATCAAAATCCAATTTTGTTCTACATAAATTGGAATTATTGGAGCTATTATTATTTACTAAGAATGATGGGCAAGGCTACAGATAACTTTTTAGGTGTGAGTGTACATACACCTTGAATATTAAGTGGAGGTGTACTGAAACTATTGGGGGTGTACTCACTACTTTAGTACTTGCAAAGTGTGAGCACGTCTGTATGTTGTTTATGAAGGTGTAAAGTGTAAAGTGTTGTAATCAACCAATGAAATCGCAAAGGTATTACCGACAGAAACTAGCGAAGCTGTACATAATTTTAGAAGGACATTTTCCAATGAACCTGAACATGAAATTATCATATTCATGAATCAGAACATCCTTGATAAATTTAGAAATACGATACGCATGGAAATGAATGTCCAAGCGTAAACAGGCATGTATGTGCGTACATGATACGCATGGAATTTATTATAGGGCCGTACTTAGTAATTTTTAAGGCGTACATTACGCGTGTACGACCCTTATCTGTAGCCCTGATGGGTAAATACAAGGCTCCCTAATATCGCTCACCTCTGAGAGCACATTGTGTATTGTTAATCAGCACATGGTTTTGCGGACAGGTACACGTGAAGCTGCCAGGTGTGTTGATGCACGTGTGAGAACACGTGTTGCGGGTACACTCGTCCTCGTCCACACATGTACCCTTCTCCACCCGGTATCCGGCAGCACAGGAGGCGGATCTCTGGTCTAACACAATAAACACATATGTGTAAAGTTACCTGTCAATATTTCTCGTAACCAAACAGTGACAGGCTAGCAACTGGTAAGCAGTCCATCCGTTGAACTGAGTTCGATTCACGACATCAAAATAACACGAGTAAATTATCAAAATGAAATATTTTATTCATCATGTATGAAGACGATTACATTATTCTTTACAACTTTTACAAGTCTGACTCAATCTCATTGACTATTCCCCGGGTAACCCTTTGATCCAAAACTGAAACACCTCATATCTCTAAGTAAGAAATTCCACCTGCAGTCGATTAGTTAGAGGAGCCACCTTTCAATATTGTTCATGGAATTATCATAATGACCTCTGCTACTTACTCGTCTTAACACACGTCTTCCCGTCCCGCTGGAGCTGTTGACCGTCTGGGCACGCGCACGTATATCCCTGAATTCCGGGGGAGGGGAGGCAGATAGAGCACCCTCGGGTGTCTACTCCACACCGGTTCTTCACTAGAAACATCATGTCAGGTTGGTTAGAAACAGGCACTGTTGCCCTTTGTTTGGAAAATATTTTTGATGTTTATGATCTTCTCGAATTTAGAGCTTCATTGTCTTCCTGGCCTGTACTTGAAATCTACGATTTGATAATCATTTTGTATAATAGATCTAGACCAGTCATTGAATTCACTTAACTGCTGAAAGGGTAGAAACGGGAGCTACTCACTCCACTCATTTTACGCAGGATGATAATTTGACAATATGATTATTTATCATAACAACAGTAATTTGTAACCTACGAAAAGGAGTTTTTTAATCATCGTATAACTGAAATATCTTATGTCAATGACAATGGAAATAAGGTAAGATTTTATTTGAATGATTTCAACACGAAAAATATGAAAGTATCACCATGGGGCTGCCTGGCCTTGTGGAAGACCTTGATGCCGTGGGGCTTGATGCCGTCTATCCTATGGTAGGTCCTCTCCCCCGTGACCTTGTGCATCTGCCTCACTGTCTCCGTGATCCAGTCCGTCCAGTACACGTAGTCCTAGCACACACGATATCCGGTTCACGATGTTCACACAATGACATGTATGGTATTTCAAATAGTAATTACCGTATTTCCTCGAATAGAAGTCGGGTCTCCAATAGCCGACAGGGGTATGACTGTTTGACAAAATAGACGCGAGGTCTGGACTAGACAAGATGAATAATTGGTTTTTCAATATTCTAAGAATCATAAGCAAATCTCCCCTTATCGAAAATGATATGTAACATGCTATGATTAAATATTCACCAAAACATTAAATTAGTAAGTGAGTGTGTCAAGAGAGCACTCATGTACTTTGAATTGGGATGATTATTATTGCTAAAAATATATAGATGCCGGCTTGAATCGACGCCTGGGCTGCAGGTGATCTGAAAAATAGACGCCGCGTCTATTCCAGGAAATAGGTTATGTGCTTATTCATATCACGCACTTTCAATCTCAAGGATGCTCAATGCGCTTCTAACAATTAATAACCTGCAGGGAACTTTCATAGCAGCTTCCAAGCAATTCGCAACTTGTACATTTTGTTTTCAGGTACCCGTTTTAACAGCTGGACGAACCAAGTGCCAAGTTGATGAAGTCCTTTGCCGAAGGACAATACAGAGTAAGAACCCATTGTTACAAATGTTTGGTGGTGTCTCCAATTGGAGTGTTTACATGCAGTGTTTTCGAAGCCTGTGTAGTGCTTTACTCTATCATTATATTTGAAACAATGTGCATCCTATTTCATACAGATTGAACAAAATTAAAATCAAAGTTGTGTCCACTGTCATTTTCCATATGAGCTATCTTATTCGAAAAATGTGTGCAATTGCAGAAAATCAAATTACAAAAAGGTATTATTAGTTAATATACCTCGAAGACCGTGATAGAGTACATGTGCTCCTTGTCGAAGCTTTTCTTGTCGATGATGACACGCATGTCTCTTCCCTCTAGGGTCGAGCTCGTCACACTGTCGTGGTAGGCGTCGCACCAGTAGATCCTCTCATCTACATAGTCTGAAAAGATCAAGCTTCTGTAAATGGTCTGTTAAAGTCACATCGCCAGTTAATAATTTTCTCAGGAGAAATTTGGTTGACCTTGGTTCCAAGAGGTTGACTCTTTGTACAATTCGCAATGCGATGGACAAAAATCTTTGGGGCGGTTTAACGCGGAATGGGTGATATTTTTTCGTATCTTAAAACGAAAGTGTAAAAAGTGTTACTAAGGATAAAACCTACGTCAAATTATGTATCCGATCACTCAGCAGAACGCTAGTTATTGGTGCATGACATACAATGTTGCCTTCAGGCGCCAAACATGTCAACTTAAGTAAAGCCAGATTAATAAACAAGCTTTTGTCATGCAAATATTTTATAGAAACGCTGTTCAAATCACATAGTATTGTCATGTTGATTATGCGACCATTGTGACCTACCGATAGTCATCCCATTTGGCCACTGTATGCTGGAGCTCACCACAGTCTCCCTGTGTGAACCGTCCATCCCCGCGCGCTCTATAGTCGCAGGCTGGGCCCAGTTCGTCCAGTAGATACGTCTGAAGGGAGAAAGAGGGATATTGAAAAGAGAAATAACATGTTTGAGGTTATTCAGGGAGGCGATCCACATCATTTAAAGCGTTGTGCTTAGAAAACAAGCTTATCTTTGAGGAAGCAGAGATGTTTCATCGAAGGTAGGGAATGTTGTATCATGTGCAATAAACATAAACTACATCTTAGCTAGAAGAAATGAATGGATTAAGTGAGAAAGTGAGTACAATAAACCCAAATTATAAAACCTAGCGTACATGAAGTAACTATCTTGGCGGCTGTAAATTGAAAGGTAAATTTCACACACACAAGTGGTTATTTATGAGACAGAGGGTACAGAAAACTCTGGTCTTACCCTCTCGCGGGATCGACCACAATGGCGCGAGGTTTGCCTAGCTCCTTGTCAAGGAGAGTTTTGACCAGCTTCGTCTTGAGCGAGATGACTTTAATGGCGGCGCCCTTGTCCGAGTCCTGGGTCCAGAAGAGCAGTCGGTGTGTCCAGTCATAAGCCAAGCCACCTACTGACTCCTCATAACGGACCAACACATCCGGGTTCTTGAGTCTGTCTCGACTTAGATGTGCTCTGGTAGGAAAAAGAATTGGACACACATGAATATCATTGGTGAGTATCAACCCTTAATTAAAATGGGCGATACTGAGAGTTTTGAAATTATCATTTATTTATTTCTTACTGCTTGAACTGATGGTAAAATCATTACTTGAAATCATACCCGCGTGTATTGTTGACAATAATAGTCAAGAAAACATCTTAATTCGAAGATCAAATTCCTTTTACTTCAGTAATTCTTGACAGTTAGTTCAGACAATACGCGCCCCTATGCTTGAAACTAATAAAATACGTATTACTTTCAAAGCCTTATTTCTAGATATGACTTTTGGGGTAAAGTGTTAAAAATGTCGTTTAAATTAATTGCTTAAATAACGATACGTGAGGTAGTTTCCAGGGTAAGCAATTAAAAACAGAAACCTACACGTTTATTGTGTTTCTTAGAATATCAGTCCAGAATATCAGTTCCCGCTTGACGTCGAAGTCGAGGGCCACTGCGATACCGACGTTGAGGTTTTCTGGTAGAGCCATTTTGTAATGCTGGAACGTTGTCAGGTTGATGCGCTTGAAGTGCGAGAAGTCCAGTACCATGAGGAATCCTTCACCTACGGATTGGATACATTGTGAACCTCATTAAAACCAGCTCAAAACTATCTTTCGTTGCTTACTGCGTTCCTGGTCCGATAACTGATCCATCGGAATTGTGTCCGTAGGCCTGTTCTGTGGCCATTTACCATCAACGAGTTCAAACATTAGAGTTCCGCTAATTATCAATTCGTATCGATGACTCTCTGGACAAGTTGTTCATTAGCTGGAGGGCTATGGTCGCCTTACATGCACACTGTGGGATAGTACTCAGCGTGTACTCATAAACGCAGCGTGTTACGAATAATAGGTTCTATCTGATTTAATGAGAATGGGTTCCTTGTAAGCTCAAAGGTATTATTAATCAGAATTAGTGAACACATTATGCAAACGAAACGATCAATACGCAAAAGCAAAAACGCCCAAGTCGTAAAATACGGCGTCCAAGTCGTAAAATACGGCGTCCAAGTCGTCAAAGGATATGCCTGACCACCCTTAAGATTTAGTTGAGACAAAGAGTTTTCCATGTCAGTCGATTCTGTAAACATAATGAAACATACAGTACCTGTGTATCAAAATCATCGGTCAAATCTACATGTTCTTGTAGAGGAGTTCTCTCTCTCTCTACAATGAGCTTATGGGTGTTATCGTAACTCGGATAGTTCGGGGGATACAGCCATTATGGCGTAGCCTAGAAACACAACTTCTCTCTGACTAGCTTACCGGGTACAGGACTGGCGTCTCCGACGTCCGCACGCTCTCTTTAAAAGAGCGAGTATAGGTTTACTAGAGACAGATAGAGTCAGAATCTGGGCCAGGACGAACCACGCCGAAGGGCTGAAGTGAACTACAATTGATTTTTTAGGTTAATATTCCTTTGGTTCTCTGTACCTTATTTGAGTAGGTGATCAACTCTTTTCCTTTTAAGGACTTACATATAAACCTTACCATCCCCATCCAATTGTTCATCCCTATTTAGTCCCTATCGGTCCACACGCCCGTCTAGTTACCTGTTATTTCACGCTAGCGTTGATCTGATCTGTGTGATGTACTCTTGTTAAAACGGCAATTAGCCTTGACCTGTTGTTTCAAAGTATGTTTGAGTGTTAAGCTGGAGTGAGTGTCCAATGCTTATTATTGACTCTAATTAGCTGTTGATTCTTGCTGATTATTGATGTAAAGCTCTGAGCAAACACTGAAGACAAATCTTTCAATATTGTACTTGGAAACATTCTATTTTACTTGTAACTCACTGGTTTTATTGATTTAAGGAAAGAGTCTTTACATTCATGTGAGGAGCTGGTGGATTAAGATTTTTCACAAGGTGGAATTCCTCATGCTTTGCTTATGTATCGAATTCACCTACACAAAAACATGGCTTCTTCGACATCACAAACGTTCCTGTGAGTGTGATCATAAACTCCTCACCTTGCGCCTGACACCTGGTGTTGTTGACGAGCTTGTAGCCGGACTGACAGGAGCAGGAGAAACTCCCCAGGGTGTTGAGACATGTCTGAGAGCATGCATCATTTACTGTCACACACTCGTCTACATCCACGCACCGAGACCCTTGTAGCTCGTAACCCTCGAAACATGGGGACGGCTTGGAGGGGTCTGCAAAGAACATTGTTTGATTTTTTGGTTCCTAGTCTATATACAATCAATAGTACAAATATCTGATTTCGTTCTGAAATACTCGCTAAGTAGCAAACCATTATATTGTATTATTCAAAATCGGAGAATCTTTTACAGAATTAAGCTTGCTTGAATAATGAATATCTCTTCGACCCTGACCCGAAGAATGAAACCAGGATATTTTGTGGATTTGACAAGTCATTACTTCCTTACAAGCTACAATACAAATCATGTAATTTTGTCAAAATATCTGTTGAAAATATCGCATTATTTTTGCCTTTCATATACACAATTAGTTTTTTGTCTAGTTTTACATGTCTGGTGACAGGTATATAAATCAACTCGAATGTTTATTAATGACAAATACATTTACAGAGAGAATCATGCCTCTTTGTAATAAATTAGGTTATCCCATTTAATATATAAAAAGATCCATTGATATATGTGTACCTTTAGTGCCACACGTTTTATTGTCTTCTTGCAGATACAAGTCATCTGGGCATGCGCAAACATACTCTTGTGTAGAGTTACTTCCCTTGGGTGAAGGTAGGCAGATCTGGCATCCGCCATTGTTCTCACCACATCGGTTTGGGCCTGAAATCGGACACTACGTTTATCTATATATCATCCGAATTTATCATTTGAATAAACATTTGAGTGTGCTAAGTTGGGACACAAAATTCAGCAGGCCAATTCTACACTATTCAAAGTAAGTCTAATCCTAACGATAATCAGCATTAAATACGGATTAGCTCACCGCTTGGTTGACGGTCGGAGTGGTAGATGACGATTTGTTTTGGTCCAATGAGATCCTCCTGAATGTTCCTAACGTACTTGCCGATATTCCTATTGATTCGCTGTATCTGCCCGTGAGCACGACCGTTCCAGTATAAGTGCTTCTGAAAACGAAAAATATGGTAATGAAATGTAATAAGTAACATTAATCGTATTTCTGGTATCAGTTCGTGGAGAACGAATTCCCTGAAACAAAACAAGCTCTTTAGCCAGCAATTCTCAACTTACAAGTAGAAGTAGAAGTAAGTCAGTTACCTCCAGTTGTTTTTATAATTGTGATTAGGAGATAAATATACGTGTTTTGAAATCAGAGGCATATTACGGAATTACAATAGCTCTAAATTTCATTTAAAGTCGAAAGCGAAGCGTGAGGCTTTAAATGGATGATTTGTATGTATCTTGTGTGTGTACGTCATGTATCTTGTATATTTCGAATGAATATACATTGTACCTTGTAAATACCGATTTGTAACCCATGTACCTTGTATATGTCAATTGACTACATCGTGTATACTTTGTATACTTAGTGAGTGAGTCTTGTGCCTTGTATACGTAGAGAGAGTACATCATGTACCTTGTACTTGTCTAGCGAGTACATAATGTACCTTGTATATGTCGAGTGAGTACATCATGTACCTTGTATATGTCGAGTGAGTACATCATGTACCTTGTATATGTCGAGTGAGTACGTAATGTACCTTATACTTGTCTAGCGAGTACATAATGTACCTTGTATATGTAGAGTGAGTACATCATGTACCTTGTATATGTTGAGTGAGTACATCATGTACCTTGTATATGTCAAGTGAGTACGTCATGTACCTGGTACATGTCGAGTGAGTACATCATGTACCTAGTACATGTCTAGGGAGTACATCATGTACCTTGTACTTGTCTAGCGAGTACATAATGTACCTTGTATATGTCGAGTGAGTACGTCATGTACCTTATACTTGTCTAGGAAGTACATCATGTACCTTGTATATGTCGAGTGAGTACGTAATGTACCTTGTACTTGTCTAGCGAGTACATAATGTACCTTGTATATGTAGAGTGAGTACATCATGTATCTTGTATATGTCGAGTGAGTACATCATGTACCTTGTATATGTCAAGTGAGTACGTCATGTACCTGGTACATGTCGAGTGGGTACATCATGTACCTAGTACATGTCTAGGGAGTACATCATGTACCTTGTACTTGTCTAGCGAATACATAATGTACCTTGTATATGTCGAGTGAGTGCATCATGTACCTTGTATATGTCGAGTGAGTACATCATGTACCTTGTATATATCGAGTGAGTACATTATGTACCTGATACATTTCAAGGAGTACATCATGTACCTTGTATATGTCGAGGGAGTACATCATGTACCTTGTATATGTCGAGGGAGTACATCATGTACCTTGTATATGTCGAGGGAGTACATCATGTACCTTGTATATGTCGAGGGAGTACACCATGTCTTGTATATGTCGAGTGAGTACATCATGTACCTTGTATATGTCGAGTGTGTACATCATGTACCTGGTACATGTGTAAGGAGTACACCAGGTACCTGGTACATGTCTAGGGAGTACATCATGTACCTTGTACTTGTCTAGAGAGTACATAGTGTACCTTGTATATGTCGAGTGAGTACATCATGTACCTTGTGTATGTCGAGTGAGTACATCATGTATCATGTATATGTCGAGTGAGTACATTATGTACCTTGTATATGTCGATTGAGTACATCATGTGCCTGGTACATGTCTAGGGAGTACATCATGTACCTTGTATATGTCGAGGGAGTACATAATGTACATGGTACATGTCTAGGGAGTATATCATGTACCTTGTATATGTCGAGGGAGTATGTATACATCATGTACCTTGTATATGTCCAGTGAGTACATCATAAGTTTATTCGAGGCCGAGAAGAGGATTCGGCACTTCTTTTTGTCTAGGAAGCAAACTCCAATCTCACTTGACTCCTCATCGCACCAGTACAACCGGTCTGTCTTGTGATCTGAGGAAACATACCACTATGACTTGAGTGTTAACGATATCTTATTGAGAACATGTACGTCATTGGGTTAATTGTACATTTTTACATGAAATGATAAACATTAGTTTTAGATAATAAGTACGTAATTGACATTGACATAAGGTCAGCGAGTGTAACTGAGAACACGTCATCGACAAAACATGTTGTAGCACACGCCATATAATAAAACATAAAGCAAAAATGTGACGTAAACTCCTGTAACCAAAATTTTCAAGGTAGTTTCAGCACAATAGCAATAGTTCATCTTGTGAAATGTCAACACCATCAGAAACATAAGTCATAATTTCCCACAGCTTTATAATCTAATATTGGACGTAGAGGGGGATTAACGTTTTGTATCCAGGGTATAACGTGCCTCTTTGAATGAAGAGTTCATAACATGATGTTACAAGTTCTTACCCAGAGCTACGTCTTTAGGCTCTGAGAGGCCTCTACTGTGTAGGACGTCCCTGTGACTGCCGTCAGTGCCACACATCTCTATAGCGCCGTCCATTCCACCATTCGCCCAGTACAACCACCTGTAACCACATGGTTAAAGCATCAACCTCGTCGTTCCTAAAGGAAATTTCTCATTATCCTACGATCAACGTTTACCAATGAGAGAAGCATGAACCATCAATGTTGAATCCAACTATAAAGATGTAGTTCAAGGATATCAATCACAACTCATGAACCTTCTCTTCTCTGCACTGCGATCTACGTCTAAGCAACACACGGAAAATCAACAAACTCACCAGTTATTATTAAGTTTATCATTTTAAAGATAGTAAGCGAGGTAACTCTTGTGCAACATTTAAACCTCTTAGTAAAATTGCTTGCTGCTAAGTTTCTTTAGTAGAAGTTGATGTCGACAATGAGTGACTTAGCTCCTTTAATGAAGACACAAAAATAATGATTCTTTGGCATATAACCGATCTGCACAAAATGATTACTATAACCGATATCCCAAAGGACAGAACGAGTCGCTGAAGACTGTAACGCTGTTGTTCCAGTCACTTTCGGCAACACAGTTCAGTTCAGTTCAGTTCAGTATAGTTCAAACAAGCTAATTAATTTGTTTCGGCAACACAGCATTTAGGGGTATGACGATAAATCAAACCATCGATGTATCACATTTCTCATTTTTTAATCGATTAAATATCGATTTTATTTATAATGACTTTTGTGTGACTTTAAAGCAAGTTTATTTGAAACTATTTCATTGTCAAAAGGCTTATGATGAAAAGTTTGGCTAAGCCTGATCATCCTGGTACGCTGGGAAATGTCAACATCGTTTTCATCAAGCAGTTGATTCGTATGATTTATGATAATACAATAACAATTTGGCTATCACTGCTGAGATATTTAGGTTTGGTTCCACCACTATATAAAAAAACTCAACTACGCTTACCCATTGATGGGATCTACTACAATACCGCCGACGTTATGAAGTCTCAAGTCGACCAGAATCTTCTGGTGTCCTGTAGCAAGGGAGGCAACTGTGATTGTCCCGGCAGATGGGTCTGTCCAGTAGAGGTTCTGATGGATCCAGTCCAGCGCTAGGCCCGTGGGTTTCTGTATACCAGAGACGAAGAGTTCCCGACGTGACGTCAGCGTAAAGTTCTCGGAAAATGTCCCTCTGATAGAAAGATGAAAGACAGATGAAGGTATGGAATGCTTTTGAAGAATGACTGAAATTGATGATGGACGATGGATGAATGGGGTTGTGGCAGTCAAAGTTCCTTTGAACCATCATCTGGGAGAGAATAATAATTGAATAGTAAAGTTGCATAGAACATTAGATAAATTAGAATTGGCACCGGAAATATGATCATGAATAATGGGATAAAAAAGGTTTGGTGAAAGAAAATGCATGAACTCTAACATATCTTTATCATATTTGCTGTTGGATAGATGGTTTCTGTTGTTGGATATGAACTCATACCCTAAGAGTGAGACATTAATCACTCAATGTAACAATCTAACTGTTAAACTTCTAATAAACAGATGGCTGTTACATACACATTGATGTTTGTAAAGGTGACGTCAGTCCAGTAGACCCTGCTGTTCCTGACGTCCACATCCAAGGCTAGAGGGACAGCTCTGACCCCCTCCTTTGCCAATTTCTCAACAGTCACGTGGTTTGAGCGCAGGTCGATGATGTGCAGCTCCGCCATAGACAACACCATCAGCTTAGCGTCTGTTGGGGGATATTTTTAAATTGATACGTATAGATAAAAAAGTTGTAAACCAAAATAGGAGTTGATGCTTTTACACTAGTTTATGTTTAAATACTGGCACAAACCCACATTGATAACACCATCAGCTTGATGTCTGTATGGGAAAATCTGCATGTGTCTTGATATCCATGGTAATGGTAAGGTAAGTCGTAGCAGAAATGTTTTGTGCATGAACGCAAAATTACATTTTATATGTTCAACTAATTTTTTTGGAAGCGATTACGTACATGCAGATGTTTGCATTTCGAATACAATGTACATGAGCATGAATTTCTTAAATAGGGTTTGAACATGGACATAGGTTGAATTGAACAAAATAAAGTCCATGCGCCCATGGTTTATCTAAAAATACACTTTAGTTCCATACCTTCATCTGACTGTGTGGCGGCTCCTATGCTAGGCTGTTTTCTATGTAAAACCTTCGATCCCAGCACGGATTCCTGTTTCCTCACCAGCGGAGTTTCTGTCACCTTTCCCCGGTATTTGGGATGTATAGTTACCTTCTTTCTCTGCGTTTTGTTTCGCCATTTCCTTTTAGCTTCTGTTGCGCCTGTTGTTTCTGTTTTCTGTGTTGCCTTTGTAGGCTGAACGCTAGTCTGCAAGGTCTTGGTAGTTGTCTCCTCGGTCGGTGCGGTGTACGTGAGTGGTTTGCTTCTAAGTGAAGTGCCTGATGTTGGTGTGTATGTTTGCATTTTGTATAAGCGTGTAGGTGAATTCTCTGTACTTGTTTTGATTGCCTTTTTGTGTGATTCGAACGGATGTGTTGTTGATGCTGTAGTTTGTGCTTTTCTCGACACTATTGTTGTTGACGTAGGTGCTGATGTTGTTGACGTAGACGCTGTTGAGGGGGACTCCTGACCGTGCAGGGACGGGGACGTGCCTGTGGTGGTAACTTTGCGGCAATCTGATTCGTCTGACCCGTCCGTACAGTCTGGCTGACCGTCGCAGACCCACACAGTTGGAATGCACTGGCCGGACTCACACTGGGCGAACTTGGAACCGCACGTCATGAAACCTGATGTCGTTTGATATAAAGGTTCATGATGAATGTCGACTAAGGGATATGATAAATTTTCTCATCAACATCTATGGTAATGAAATTGTTATTTTGAAGTTGAATGACTTGAGTCCCATCATGTTCTAGAAAATAATTCACATGATACAATCACTTTCAATATTGATGAGAAAGCAAGAAGTATTAAACTTTCAAAGAGATAAACTTTATTATACATTTTGATTTTTTTAAATAAAACCGGACAAAAATATTAACATGAATCTTAAGGAGTCGAAGGTGCGATTATTTTTATGTACTAAGGCACTTAATTAATAGGGTATAATCTCCTTGAAAAGACAAACTGCCCTTTTGACTACACTAGCGAATGTTGAATGAACTCACCACAATCCACTTCATCGCTGCTGTCGAGGCAATCGTGTTGTCGGTCACACACCCATCGGTCGGGGATACATTTCCCGTTTCCACACGCAAACCTACCAGGCAAGCACCTGGGCGTTGACACACCTGCACATGGAGACTGACAAATATAGCTTCATTATGACCATCTATTATTGTTTAATGTTAAAACATGGTTTGTGGATACACATGGAATAATAGAAGAAATGACGATCAAGAAGTTTACCTGTGGCGTTCAGTGATCTATCAACTTCCTCAGCTACCTCGGACAAGGTAGATGCACGAACAGTACTTGTGACTGAAAATATTTTATCATTACCATGAAGTGTTATATCACATTCATTCATTCATACACTTACAAGTGGAAGTCAATAAGTTCGTAGTATTGACACACTCCTGAAGACATCATCGTTGGTGTCATTATGGAGATAGGCCATCTAAAGACAGTTTACAGTCATACGAAACCCTTCCTGATCATTTACTTGAGATTCACAACCTGTTGAACACATGTACTCCTCCACTTATCAAGTTTCTCACCAAAGAAGGGTTGAATGCGACCGAAATACATAAACGTATGGCCCATCAATATTTTACTGCTGCAAAATGGTCAGCTGAGTTAAAGCGGGGTCGCAGCTCCTTGGACGATGACCCACGGCCAGAAAGGTGTGTTGAAGCCATTACAGAGTAAATGGCTGCCCGGGTCCAGTACTTATTCATATCCGATCGTAGAACAAAGATATATAGGATATTTTCAGTGTGTGGCTTTTTTTCATGGACTTTTTTGCACCATAATTCATGAGCACATGCACTGGTTCAAGGTGTCTGAAAGATGGTTCCCTCGAAGCTTAAAAGAACAAGATCGTCATCAGAGAGTTGAAGACGTTAGCTCTTGGAGATCTATAATGATGATCCCGATAACTTTCATGCCCGTCTTGTAACAGGAGATCAAGGGTGGATTCACACCAAGCAAGATTCCATGAGTTGGAAAGACATGAAGCACTCTGCTTAACCCAAGAGGTTCAAGGCTCAGCCTTCTGCTGGCAAGATCACGGCGACCATTTTCTGGGATTCAAGGGTCGTGATACTTACAGCCTATACACCACCTTAAATTATATAACATGAGCCTTCTATGCTGACTTGTTGAAGCAATTGAGAGCGGCGATCAAGAAGACCGCGGCATGTTGACTGCTGGAGTTATGCTTCTTCATGACAACGCTCCAGTGCACATGATTCGTATTTCACAGGCTGTACTTCAACAATCTGGCTTTAAACAACTCAACCATGCCCCGTACAGTCCAGATCTGGCGATTTCTATCTGTTTCGCAATTTGAAATCACACTTGTGTGGTACAAGATTTGGCGATGAATGTGAACTCAAGGCAGCCACTGAGGCTCTTTTTAGGTCAGAAGACTATACCGCAAGGGCATAGACAGTCTAAAAGACAAATTTGCAAAAAGCTTCGAGGTCCAGGGAGATTATATGAAAGAATAAAGTTAATATCACAACCATTGGCTTCTGTTTTATATCCACTTCTGTGAACTTATTGACTTCCCCTCGTATTACAAGTTTGATTATAGATTTTATAAATTTGGTCCACCGTCGAAGCTAAGAGATTTTTCGTCGACAATTGCGACATTCAAGAACAACTATTTCTTTTCAAACAAACGAATTGCAACATTCAGTGTTTTTGCATAGCAATATTTGGTTAACATGTATAACATGCATATTGTCGCATGTGTACGAAAACAATTGAAATTGACTTCCCTTGAAAGGACCATCGGGCTTGGTTATAGCGGCCTTGCTACAAAGAACCTTACTGATTGTTATAAAAAATAGAAATACATGGATACAGTGTTTCATATGACTTTTATGCATCACTTGGAATCTCGTAGTTAAAACCAAATGACACAGCTATCAATATATGATATTGTATCTCACTAGTCTGTGTTTGAGCTGATGATGTTGTAGTTCCAAAGTTTGTGGTTCGTGTATTCTCGTCAGTATCCATCTCATCCTCTCCATCTTCCTCTTCATATCCACCAGCCTCTCCTGGACCTTCATTGTACATGGTAGAATTCAGATCGGAGCCAAATGTAACATACTATAGTATCTGTTTGACAATTTTTTAGGATGGCCTCGGGATAGGTTTGAGCTTGATGCTTGTTGTGAAATTGAACATACAGAAACATTAGAAAGGTACGTTGCTTACAAGATATTGCTTTAAAATGTTAAAGTTAAAATAAGGGTTTCATTCAGAGCATTACTTACACCTAACCTCGTCACTATCGTCCTCACAGTCCGCCTCGCCGTTACACGCCCACTCCCCCGGGATGCACGTGTTGTCCGCACACATGTACTCCGTCACCTCGCACTTCACTGGAGCTGAAAATGGGAGCAAGGCTAATATTCAATTCTGAAACCGTTATGCTGAAGAGATGCCCACTTGATGATGTAGATAGCAAATGCTCCAAAATCCGTTAGTACCATTGAGAAAGACGTTTATCAATAAAATATCGATACCCTTATGTATTGCAATTATTGAGGTTTTTCTTGAACGACAGATGGGTGACTGTGTGTGACAGAAACAAATGCCCAGGCGTCCTTCAGATGAAATTTCAAGAGTTCTATATCTCACCACAACTGGCCTCGTCAGCGCCGTCCAGACAGTCCGTGTCTCCGTCACAAATCCAAGCCGTCTTGATACACTTGCTGTCTGAACACTGATACTCGTCAGAGGCACACGTTGGACCTGTAGTAAACGCAATGTATAGCCATAACGCCATAAGGCAAAATCCTTATTTATAGTCATGAACTAAAAGAATGTTCATCAACTTCTGAAAGTTCAATGACGTTTTGATAATTCAATGTTCTTGTAACGTTATTTCAGTTTAGAAAAAGCTGAGTCAAATTTATGCACTATGCATATTGTAGAGATTATTGCGAAACATAATAAAAATAATTGCTGGTTTCATAAAATATTCCAATAGATTTATTCATACTGTTTCATATTAAATTTGCCCCTTCACGTTACATGTATGTCCATTGAAATACTTTTACGAAGTCACCGGATATTGACATTATGTCAGTAAATGTGAAATGTTCCAACTCTTCAAAACCTACGACAGTCAACTTCATCCGTTCCGTTGGGACAGTCAGGTTCCCCGTCACAGATCCACAGTTCCTTGATACACGTGTCGTCACTCGCACACATCACGTGATCAGAAGGACATGTGACACCACCTGGTGCAATTGAAATAATAAATGACCATTGAAGATTAAAATCCACAAAAAGGCGTTATCTACAGAGAATCAAATGGTTTCAAAAGTAGGCTTAGTTTGCAATGTGATGGCAGTTTTAAAAAATAGAACCATTTGCACTGTGACTCATCAATTTTCATTTATGTATTAGATAAGCCTGAAATCAGTCCCAAGTCCAAAGGTGTCAGTTACCTGTAGAGAATTTCAGCTTTAGAGATCAAGTAGTTTTTGAGGACAAAGAGAAAATGTGAAAAGTTTAGAGAAGGCAATGGATGGACAACGGGTCTTGTCATAAGCCCATCTGGCTTTGTAGGCATGATGAACTAAAAAGCTTCCTGATGTGAATCTAGATTTTTTTTTCACTTTCTGTGTAGAGCAAAACAATGAATGATTAATAACAAAGAAGTTCTTTTCCTTTGAACATGGTGTGTTTAGAAGTAATAGTTGAGCAAGGCGCTGTAATCCTGATATTTAGAGGAGTTGACTCACAATTTTCCTCGTCACTACCGTCGAAGCAGTCCTTCTGTCCGTCACACACCATTCTCTCCAGCACACACTTCTTAACCCCTGACCTGCACGTCACAGTCGCAGTAGGGCAAGTCACGTTATCTGGAAGGAGAAATTATGATAAATGTATACAGTATATGAAAAGTCAACGATACCTCGTTTATACAGCGGAGTAAACCATGGCTAGAATCTTGCAATCAAATTTCAATTTGTTTTCGCCAAATATCGTATTTCCTGCTGTGATTTATTCTTATGCAAATCAATCAAGCCGAAGACTTCTTGGATTTAACCGTAATCTTGCTGTTGTTTATTGTGATGAAACCTCAATATTGCTTAAGGTCTAATGCAATATAGCTTTGATTTTGCTAAGGTTTCCTGCGAAGCGAGCTAAAACTTGCTTAAGTTTGTCGTAATGCAACCTTAATCTTGCTGAAGTTACCGTTATGCAGTCTCAGTCGCACTTAGGTTCATTGCGTTGAAATGAAATCTTGCTGAAGCAATATCAGCCTTTCTGTGGTTTATTGCGATGCAACTTCGATCGTGCTTGGATTACCACATTTCTAGCCTCAATGTGACTGAGGTTTATTGCGGTATACAACCTCAATCTTGCTGTGAATTACTGTCATGCAACCTCCATCTTGCTTTTTATCAGGTATAACGATGCAACATTAAGCTTGGTGAAGTTCACCATGTAGCAACCTCAAAAGTTGCTGTGGTTTGTCGCGATGAAATCCCAATATTTTATTGTTTACTATGATAAATCCTCAATCGTATCGCAAACAAAACCTGACGTTATTACTTTTCGAGGCTTAAAGCGGTATAAGATTTGATAACGATGGGTCGCTATTGTAAAAGAAAAGGTTGATAATTATATATTCAGCATTCGGAGCCTTCTTCAGCATGATGTATGTTTTTCCCACATTTCTCTGATGGTAAAGATTTCATACTCGACCGAACAAGAGAAAAGTCTATCTAATTAATGGTAAACTAAAACATCATCTCACCGCACTGAAACTCGTCACTGCTGTCCTCACAATCCTCGTCCCCATCGCACCACCAGTTGGCGCTGATGCACTGGTCACGTGACTCGCACAGCACGTGCTCCGGACCGCACTTCATGATGGCTACACAAACAAACGTATTAGTAAGGTTTTTTAAAAAGCAGTCAAATTTTCATTTTAAACATACACTAATTCATCCTTATAGTTTTGGTAGGCATTAAATCAAAAAGGTTTGAGGAACTATGTTTGCATTAATAATGAAGTATTCCTTACCTGGTTAAAATTTAAGATGATATAAATCAGGTCATTGAAAATTAAGATATGCAAGCATTAGACGGAAAGAGTAGGCGATTTCGAAGACCTCCTTTAACAAAGTGCTAAGATACCCGGATATCCATATAGTTTTAAGAAATTGAAGTTTATTCAATACTTTGGTATAAGATCCCCTATAGGCCCGAAGCAGTTGGGACCAAGCCAACAAAGAAAATGACTTTTTACTATTTTACTATTGCAGTTTGAGTAATCCCAATCCCAGATTTAACACTGTTACTTTGTTCACTGTCTAAATGACATGTATTCCTAAAGACAAGATTGTATGTATACTCACCACATCCCACTTCATCCTCTCCCTCCTCGCAGTCAGTGTCATAGTCACAGTGCCAGTGTAGAGGGATGCACTTCTCCGTACATCGGAACTCCGACTCCTCATTACATATGTCTGGAAGATAATGTTGGTTAAACAGAGTTTGAAGTTTGAGCAATAATCACTTCTCCGTACAGCGGAACCCCGACTCCTCATTACATATGTCTGGAAGATAATGTTGGTTAAACATAGTTTGAAGTTTGAGTAATAATCACTTCTCCGTACAGCGGAACTCCGACTCCTCGTTACATGTATCTGTAAGATAATGTTTGTTAAACAGAGTTTGAAGTTTGAACAATAATCACTTCTCCGTACAGCGGAACTCCGTCTCCTTATCACATAAGCAATAATCTCGTGTTAAAAGATGTAAATTGGTTGATTGTACTGATAGCAGAAACTATAAGGACTAAGTTTTCTGAATGAAGCACTCACTCACGTCTGTTTGTCTTCACTGTCATATCAAAACATGTCTCTCTAGCAAAACATCATCTTAGAAGTGATATGTCGATTTTTATTGTTACAACGTAAGCTTCCTTATATTAATGAGAAAATCGGATCTGCCATTCATAAATCGGGTTAACCATCGCAAAAGTGAACTTAAAACATCCAAAGGTTCAAGAGTACGTTGAATGTCTTGTATAAACAAGACTATGTACTGTTTTGAAATATTGCCTGTTTCAAATATCATTTGTGTATGTCTTGTTTTATCAATCATTCTGTTGATTTCAGTCAGAATTGAAAAGCAAGATTGAATCGGCATTAAAAATCAGCATTGGTATGACATTGTAATTGAAAATGGAGAGAGTAAACAACGCTGTGTATTCCACACGGGAGCATACAGGATACACTACATGTTTTGATTCAACGTGAGAGCCTCTTTCTTATTTGGCCATTAAATCATAGGCTTCAATGATATATATTGTAAAAAAGCTTAAACTGTGAACATACGATGATCTTATTTGGTTTAAGCATATTCATTTTATGAAATTACATGAATTGGATTGGCCAATAATCTCAAAAGAACTCATGTGAAGAAAACTCCAGCAACAAACATGTATGAAACATGATGATGACAAGAAACATAGCAGCAGACATGATACCAATATGATCAAATACATGACAGACCAAATTACATTGGAAAGTATATTAGTAGAAAATAATGCTGAAATACATAAATGACATTTGCAAATACATATTTGTCATTTGCAGTCATATCATAATATGTAGATTTATTTAAATTCAGTTTGTCTCGGATATCCAACGTTTCAACATTAATATATATTCACAACAAATTTTCGAATCTTGTCGAAGATAATTTGTATCAATTCATCGATATATTAATATCAGAGGACATGACCTTGGGATTGCAGTTATCACACAATATATCTGAACATAAAATGCATATGGCTTCTTGAGTAGGGATCCTATTAACATCATAACATCTGTTTAACATAGTAACATGTGAATTGTGTTTTCAGTGATGTCATGTCATGATGAGGTTTTTATAAATGGTGCACTATAATAAAAACTATTAGGATTAAAAACTGCAAGTACATGAATTTAAAGTGATATAGAAGCATAAGTATCAAAACCATTTAGATATCATTTACTGACGTCTTAAACGTATTTCAAATCATTTTTGGCATATATACATATATGCTAAATCTTCTGAGCTTAAAATGGATGACAACTTCTCAGTTTCTGGTAAAAGAGTAAAACCTAGGCAATAACATCTCGCTGATTTTTAAAAAGTCTGTTCTCATGTCGTTGTAAATCGGACATTTGAGTAAAACGTGGTGTTCAGCCTCAATTTTGTTTCGTGCAATGGAAACATCTTCTCTCATGTATCTTGATTCCTTCAAAGTTGCCGGTTTCAATGCGCAAAATGACAGTGCTTGTCCTGAACAATTGAGGGCACGGCTGAGAGACTTCGACATGTGTGGTAAAGGATATGCCTCTGTTTTGAAAGTAGATTTATGATCTATGTCTAAGTACATTTGTTGCCATACCTTATATACCATTTTCCCTATAGGTGCTTGAGGCTTTTTTAAAGGAAACCATTGCACAGTAACTGTTGTGTATGTCCTGCTGTGTTGTAAGATGCTTGAGGATGTACTATCTTTGGACATTAATCTGACATCTTGATGCAAGTAAAGTATAAATAAGAGTTTATAGTATGATAATTCTATCATTGTCAAACTCGTGAGTTTTAGAATAAACCTGATAATTGAACATAATTGAAATTATTAAGTTTATTTTGATAATTACAAAAAAATATTCGTGAACAATAAACTTACAATGATCACGAAAATTAAACATGAATGGTTCTAACTTGCATACATGTACATGTGTAATGCAACGAAAATGACAAATCAGTAAGCGTGCACTCGCAGTACTGCATGGAAAATTTCACACATTTGAATCATATCTATATTTTAAGCTGAACGTTTTCAAAATAGCCGTTACCGTTAAGGTTACACCCATCAAGATTAGATCATAGCACTGAATTTCCCCATTTCCCTCTCCAAGTCTTGAAACAGGTGCTTCTTATTGGCTGACCAGTAAGTTAACCTTTCAGTTTAGAAACGACGGTTGCGTTTGAGAGACGGGATGGTAACCATATGTGGTAATCACAACCAGCGACGTAACCTCCCTGTAGCTAGCCTTGCTATTGTTTAGCCGGTACGCAAGGACACACATACAAAGGACGTGTTGGTGACCGAGACAGTGTTATCATAGAAACAACAGTCTGGTTGTCACTTAGCGATATTGCATAAGCATGAATAATGTTACTTACATCGTGGACAGAATGAGTATTAATTTGAGTGTTAATTTGTGGAAAGAAGGTGTTGTTGTTTAACCAATTAACAACTTTAAGTAGCTGAATATATCATCTAGGAGGTTCTAATTCCCAAAAGCACATCTATTTTGTTTTCATTTAGCAAATCTTCGTACTAGATGTCGTTGACACTCCATTTTATTGCTCAATAGTTATTTACAGGCTAAACATTAAGGATACATTTTCTTTGACATTTGAACTGGTTTTGATGTTATTTAAAATGGAACAAAGAAAGATGATGATACCTAACTTAATAAACAATTATAAACTTTGATTGTGACTTCATATTGTTACGAACTCATGATCGAATATCGATTGTTTTTATCACACGTTCAAAGGGACACAGATTTTTTTGTTGGTGTCAAATATGTAAAACTTCATTTATGGTGTTATTTGATCGAGAAATATTGGCTGTTCTGAACACGTACATCTTAAAACTTGTCAGTGAAAATAAACAGGTCAAAGTCGAGATTATTGATCGAAAACTGCACAAAAAGGCGAGCGTCAAGCGTCAAAAGTAATTTTGAAAACTTCTTTACTGTAGACAAAGACAAATGTAGGTTGTAAGTCCTTAGTCGGTCATTTAACTTGTAACTTGTTATTGTGCCAACTTATTCATAACATTCATAAAGTTTATTTTCTTTTACAATTTGTTTTCAATTTTGGCATGTGATAGAGATGAACGGCGATATGAAAGTAACTCAGGTGATGTAATATATTTCCTTTTATTAAAGCAACATACACTATCTATGAAATATACTCTGTGTCAAATTTAAGGCCACTCCATATGCTATCAGATACACGCAAGATCATTTAGGTCAAAACTGTATTGTTATGATTACGTCCCGGAAGGACAAAGTTGGAAACCGGAAACACTCAAGAACAGGTCAGGCAAGTGTCAATGATAGCGCTGTCTATGCAACTAGAATAGAATGGTTTCGGACAAGGATATACTACTTCATCGAGAGAAGGTTAAGTAAAAAAATCACAGGTACGGTTATCTTAAACCGGTTTTGTGCACTGCACTCTACAGCAGACCGAGAAACTGCAATTGTTTTGTTATCAAAAGCGTGGTGTCAGACAAGGGAACTCATTTGCACCCTATCTGTAGCATTTAACATATTGCTGAAATGCCCAGTGGAATTAGCATCGTACTGACGCTTCGATATTTGGATAATTTGAGACAAGGATCGTCCAGGAAATTAATACACAAGTAGAATTTACTTATTTATTTTGATACTTCTTGCATTGTAAAGCAAAATAGTATACCTTCAAATAACATGTATCTAATTGCTACTATTTGTACTGTGCAAATACAAACATCTCTAAGGTTTTAGTCAAATCATTCTCATCGCAGCATATCTAATAACGTCACAGAAAAGTATTTACAAAATAATCATTAAGTAATAATCGTAACGTTTTTCTTAAGTAATATATTGTTCAAGTCCTTTGCCGTTGAGGTAAAACAAAAGCAAATAACAATATTAAATGAGAAATTGTTATAATTTCAATTGAAGCCTTAAATACTTACGTGAGAATGAGAGATGGAGTGAAATTGCGAGGATGAATAAAGTGAAGAAATAAATAGGTCCTCTCATGGTGCGAGCCAGTTGTCAACAACACCCATCGCATGGTTTTCAGCGTCTCAAATGTGTCACACCAGTCGGCCTGCGCACTCACAACGAGCTCCGTCTTGCCAATTTTAACTTCCGGGTGTTGTTTTAGTGAAAACAACAATGGGCATAAACATTACTACAACAAATGTTGCTTTTCCACTCATTCCTTTATCCCAAACATAAGCAAACATATCAAGTATACTTGAAAAAACAGGAACTTCCATCATCTTTTCTAAAAAGAACATCATCTTAGGATATTCCGAGAAACGAAACTATGTTCTGAATTTACTGACAATCATTGTGAAATACAACATATTTAAAATGAAACAACAGGAGAAAATCCCAAATTTTAAACATATTAAAGAGGATATTAAATCTGCATATTTTGTTGACCGATTTAACGCTTACACAAACTGTAAATATGATAGCTTTATGAATTTCTGGTCAATTTGTCATACTCTTATATGAAATATTAGATTAGTTTTTAATTATTACTATTTTCAACCTACTGTCAGAATTTATTTTGAAGATTGCCTATCCATTATATCTAGCATACATTAATGAAATATTACTTGTGTAAAATTTGTTTATGTTGGGAACTGTTATTATAATATGTGTTTTTTTGTATGGAGTTTGGGAAAATATAAAAAAAAAAAAAAAAATAAGCAAACATATTTGTGCATATATTATTTGTGTATGCTGGTATGTTTCATCGAACACTGCGAGCATGTCTAAAAGAGAATAAGAAGTATTTAACGGTATTACTATGTACTGGAATAGCTAAAATATTCCCCCCGAACAGATAATAAGAAGACATGACAGTCGCCAACTTTGATTAAGTTGAAACAGCCCGGTTTTAATCGTTAATGGGTTTTTTTCACAAGTGATACAAGTAAAAAATGTATACTATGTTATTAAACGTATAGTGTCACGATGACTTAGTAGCCCCTTCGTGGAGAATAATTTGTATAAGGCTTTGATCCATCTAAATTTCTACAATTTCACAATTTCTATATTTTATTTCAAGGTTTTTGAGGGACCCGGCATCTTGATTGTGTCTTAATTTTGCCTATTACAGTTGTATAAATGATACTGTTAATTTGACATGCAACTAAAAGATGATCTAAATATTGATTATTGGTCAATTTCAATTGTTATAGATTGGATAGGTGTCTTGCCGTAAAATCTGCAATGTTAAGACGATATTTGGATTTGTTGTCCTACAACCTGTTCATCTCAGTGAGTGTGATATAGTGGTACTTTCTGATTATTTGTTGCCCTGATGGATGGGATGAATAGTTCTTTATAAAGTGCATCCTGCTACATCAGCGTATTTGTATCCGCCCAGCTCCATCATATACCCTGATATCCTCCGGCCTAAAACGTTCGAATTGCTAAATATAGCAAGCCTATGAAAAGACTCGCATTCACCAATAGCGGCACAACCCGGATGAGAATCCAAACAAATATCAATGTAGGCTATAAATAGCCATGAGTAACCAGCCGTAAGCGATATGAGCGTTTAAGGCTAAAGGATATCAGGGTATATGATGGAGCTAAGCGGTGACATATACGCTGATGTAGCAGGATGTATAAAGTGTGGTTTTAGTTTAGAAACTGACTCGACAACGCAGCTATTTATTCATAAAATGTATTCCATGTAATTTACTATTCCAGAGGAATTCTAAGCTTTCGAATTAAATAATATAGAAAGCATAGGGGAGGTATTCTCCAACACTTTACCTGGTCGAAAATCAGATGATCTCAAATCGCTCTTTTTCCACGTAGTAGTGAAATTATGTTAACTTTTATGTTAGCTCGTTTATCCCAACCGAGATTATGAAACATTGAATCATATGTTTTAAACATATTTTATTCATGAAAAGAATACATTTCATGAATGGATTGGCCAACAAGCACCGGGGTGCTTATTTTACGGCCGCTCCAAAGAATGACATGTGAAATTGTACAGAAATGAATGAACAATTGCTAATGACGCATGTAATCATATCAAACTCCAAAAGGTTGTGGTTATGCATGAAAACTATTGTTTGTATGGCAGTCAATATCAATAAAGTGCTTATGGAATGTCAAATCGATCAGATTTCATTATGAAATGATGACTGACTTCAACAATTTATCGAGATCGTTGCAATTGAGTGATGTACATCCCCGTAATACCGTGTTGATAGTAAATCCTTTCAAATAGAAGAATGATTGCTGTCTTAATTCGGTGCATATTTTGCAAGCGAAAAAATAATGTACTGCGTTTTCAAGTGGACGACCACAATCACAGGCGGGGCTGTCAATAATTCATGGTTCCGAGAATCTTCCATAAGCCACGCCCCCCTTAGCAACGGTTGCTCCGCATCACATTAATGACAAGATGGCGACCTCTTGTACCACCGATTCACTGAGAGAGATTCCCGAAAATATTTCTGTGAGTTATTTACCGAATCACAAAGAATTATCACTTAAAGCTCAACAGAAGGGGTTGAACTACTTCACTCAGGGATATATTCACGAAATTTCCGTTTCTATCGTAAATGAGAGCACCACAGGAGTCGATGCCAAATGCTGGAGGTCTATGAGGAAGTCGGAGCTGCCACATCGTCTGCACATCGAAATCAACTCAAACGACGATAAACTGACTGAATCACACTGCAGCTGTATAGCTGGGTAAGCAATCATGTGTGAGAACTTAATTTTATATAAAACAAATCCAAAACTTCATTGTCATATACTTGTAATCGTCAGCTCTTCGTCGTCTGAACATAAGACGTTAGTGTACACATTGCATATGAAATCATCGTTGCATTAAAAATTTATGTATTTGACAGGAGTGATGGACATTGTTGTCAGTAAAAGAATAAACTTATGTCATTATCTGAACACAAAACTGTCAAAAACATCCTTGAGCAGTGACCTCAGTGAGGTCATATATGTGACATCATGAGCATTATATCATAGCATTGTTCATGATAAGTCTTGTGAGCCAGTTTTATCATATTATAATTCATACATTAAATTGCTGCAATTGTAACAATTTGTTTAACTTCAGAATTCCGATTGTAAAAGACACCGAACTTCAGGAACTCGCTGAGATTGTTGGCAGCCCTCTACAATACACGCTGTCATCATCCAGATTAAACATTCCAACAACATCTACACCGTATGGAGATGTTCCCATCGGATCATCACTTTCTTATCAGGTACTAGTCCATGTAATAATTTAAAAAACTTCTTTCTTCAATTATTAAAAAAACACCAAACTTAGGTTTTTAAATTATCAAATAAATTTATTTGCATTTTCTGAGGCCAACACATTTTGTATTATCTATAGAAAAACAAGTTCTTTGGGAATTGAAATTCATTATTTCATAGATACATTGTATGTACATTGTAGTATATTTACAGTGTTTAAAATATATATACATGTAAATATACCAACACATGAAAATAATTCACTTTTCACATGTGAATCAATTTACCTCATTCAATCAAATGATTATCTCCCTTTAATGATTGTGAAATTCTTATTTAGAAATACAGACTGACATTGACAATTTAGGTTCATTCTTTATCTTTGACAAAAATGTCTTCAAACAGAGTAAGGTGACAACAAACTGTCCATATTTTGTTAATCCTTGAAAACATACTTGTGGGGATTGAACTTTTTAATATTTTATTTTTCTTAACTTTAGCAATAAGTCTCTCTATGTGAATCCTGTGTTTGGCAATCTTCTGTGTTTCCTTTCTTTCTCCACTTGTGAGTTGCTTTCCACCACGGACAAAAGGGGGGATGTTCAGGTTTAGATTTAACTTTGCCAATTCATCAGCTATTGTGAACCCTTTATCGGCCATAATGGAATCGCCATCCTGAACGTATCCTTGTATTTTTAGATTTTTCAAGAGCTCATAAAACCCACTTTCTTCTGTAATCACTTTGTCTGATACAGACCCAGAAAATAATTCTGACACAAATAGAAGTGTTCCTCTTGAATCGCAACCAATTAACCCTTTGAGTGTTGTATTTCCCTTGTAATCACTGTAAAACTGACTCTGTAATCCAAGAGCACAAGGAGACTGTGTAAAAAGCTCAGTTCCATCAATGATGATCAAAGTAGTAGGATAATCCTTTTTGAAATCCTTGGGCATTTTGTTTATAAGTATATCTCTGTGTGGCCAAAGAAGCAACTGACCAAGCTTAAAATACATGTGGTCAAGCCAAGTATTGAAAACAACTCCAGCGGTTTGGAGCTTTAGACCAAATTTCATTGCTAGATCAGCTAGACTTAAGTCACGTCGACATCTTGTAAGTGTCAAAAACAAACCATCTTCATTTGACAATGACTTTAAGTCACTCCTCCCTTTCTCAAATTGTAAACTGAAGTTTTCAGGGATGAGAAATGACAGCAAAGCTACAAATCGCACATACGTGATGCCAGTGTAGTGTTTAAACAGGTCTGTGTGATTAGTTTTGTTGTTAAGCCCTGATTGTACCCCGAACCATTTGTTGTCACTGGTGGCAGTCTGGTTGGCAGCTTGCTGTAATTCATTAATGGTGTTCTCCTGTTCCTCGACCTTGGCTTTAAGGGACTCAATCTCAGCTGCCATGGTTAGAACTTCCAAGGAGGATACCCCTGTAAATATGTAAAATTTTGTAAATGAAATTGTATAATAAGGCTTGTCAACATCATTAAATACATTTGTTTGTTGTAACACCCCCCCACCCCCCCCCCCCCCCCGACTTTCATATCTCTCAATAGGATTTTGGAAACAAAAAGTCTTAACAATTTTCCATCACTGTTATTAGTGTTAAATTTGTTAAATGAAAATTGTTTTGAAAAGGTTTGATTAATGTTAGAATAGTAGGCAGGGAAAGCAAACAAACATTGTTTTTAATGATGGCCTATAGTTTTTGGGTATGCAAATCATAAATGCTGATTTTTTATTTATTTACAGACTAGAAACCTGAAAGCGGCAGTGCCCCTGTCAACATCAGCTGGATGTGGCAATACATCTGTACATAGACAATCGCCTGTAGTATTGCCAGAGGAATACAAATTTCTGAACCGACAAATGGAGCAAGCTGACATTGAGCAAATAGAGACAAATACAAGGCGTCAAATATTTTCAGACACCTGGTTTTCAGAAAGAAAAGTACGACTTACCACATCAAACTTTGGTAAAATAATGAATAGAAAAGCCAAGCCAACACTTCCATTTTTAGAAGATGTATTTAACAGAACAAAAAAATCCGCTCCTGCTCTAGATTATGGGAGAACACATGAATCTCAAGCAAAGGCAAAATATCTTGAAACATTCCCTTCACGCCATATCCATGACTGTGGACTTATCATTAACAATAACTTTAACTTTCTAGGTGCATCACCGGATGGAAAAGTTTGTGATAATGGAGAAAGTGGAATTCTGGAGGTAAAGTGTCCGTACTCAGCTCGGAATATGGATATAGAAAAAGCATGTGAGGAAGTTGTTGGGTTATGTTTAGAATGTAATAACCATGACATGAATTTGAAAAAGTCCCATATGTACTATGCCCAAATTCAAGGACAACTCATGATATCTGGTTGTGACTTTTGCGAGTTTGTTGTGTTTACACAGAGAAGTCTGTTTGTTGAGAGGATATTTCCAGATGTGCCCTTCATGGAAAATAGGGGTGACTATTGGCCTAATTTGACTATTGCGATAGCGATAGACTATTGCAGTCTACTATTGCAATAGCTATAGACTATTGTGACCCACTATTGCAATTGCTATTACTATTGCAATTGCTATTGCAATAGTTTTAGAAACAAACAAAAATGTATTTAGATGTGATTTCCAGAGATTTCACGAGGATAATCTGATTAATGAAACAGATTTTAGCAATCGTCCACTGTTGCAACAAAGGTTCATAACTCTAAAAGAAAATTTCTCGTCTTGAACATTAAGAAATCAAATGAATTCAAATAAACATGCTTGAAATATTTGGAAAAGTCACTAAGAATATAACTAATCCAGAAAAAATAACACTTTCGATGGTATCAATAGTTTACCTTACTATCGATATATCAATAGTATTTTGAGTGTTCTTATCGATAGAGTACTATTGCAAGGATGACTATTGCGATGCATCGATAGTTTGATATATTGTTACACCCCTAGAAAATATGCTGATAAAATTGTCTTCTTTCATTAAGGAACATGGTCAACAGTACCTGATAGCACTGACATGAGTAACAGTAAACTCTCTGGTGTGCTAATCAGAAGTTTCAATTTTACCAGTATACTAATGGGGACTTGTACTTACATTTTTCATCGGTTTGAACAGAACTTTCTGTTGTTGATGTTTCCCCATGGACAGCTGTGACAAGACTAAGACCGACTCCCGCATATGTGTGATCAGTACCCACCAAAGTAGCAACATTACTGTAAGACAAATAGGAATGATACATTACAACTATGTATTGATAATTACAATGTATGTTCATTTACTTATGTCATTTTTGATGATAAACATTTTTGACATTTTGAAAAAATATATTGTCAATATTGATTGCCTAACAAATGCAATGTGATCTACAAAATCTGATAATAAATATTATGATAATTTACTTATTCAAAAAAGAGTTGTTTTTATTTTCAATTGTAGGAATTCTCAGAGATATATATTATAAAGCCTCAGTGACACAATCCAAGACATACAGAATACTGTTAACGTACAGGATTTTCGTTCATCGTGCAATTATTCATCCCAAAAGATTTGAACATGGATGTATGAACAGGGATATACATCGCCTCAATAGATTTAAATTATTTAGTTACAAGTCAACAGTGTACAAAGTATTTATATATGTAACTATGATGCTAGGGCAGTTTCTTACTTCTCTGTGATCTCTTTGAAGGGAACATATTTTAACTTCTTTTTCACAAGGCCATTTTCATCTGAGCTGAGGTATCTCTTCTTTGGTAGTGGTCGACTCGGTGTACATTTACTTCCATCAGCTGGTAGAGGATCTGAGTACTGTTCTGTTGGACCATTTCCCCCAACAAAATGCTGTGATACAAAACACAAAAATGTAATGATTGACAGTGATACAAAACTATTTATTTAATTATTTACACAAAAAATTCACCAAACTTTCTACACAGGTGAACCATGTGAACCTTAGATTTGCCTTTTCTCACACACTCACAAAATATTTTTCTGCAATTGTAAATTATCATTTATATGTTCACATAAACAGTATGTTTAATATGTTACAATGTAATCATTCAGAGTGTGAAATTTGATTGATATACATTATTTTAAAATACTATGCATTAATTTTAGATTTTACCGGGTATTTTCATTTAGATCTACCGGTACCTCTACGAAGCCTTTTACAACATGAAATTATAAACAACAAGTAGGCCTAGTCCTAGTGAAGTACACGGTTACGGTACCAGCCTAGGCCTAAAGTTACTCCCATAGCTAACTGCCGGTAGAGTTTACAGTTTACCTCTCCTACGCCAAAACGTATATTTTTGTATCTAAAAATGCTCCAGATTTTTTGCTTACCTTGGAACAGACGACCTTATTCCTGTTGCCATTTATTTTGTCGACGTTGAGTTGCTCGTGTGGTCTACCGCACGCCTTGATCCACCTCAAACACTTCTCTAAATTTGTCTTGGGCTTCGGGAATGGCAAAAGTGTCACACCTATCAATCTGTCACGATACCTTTCATCTGTATTACACCTCCCCCAGACACATCGACGAACCATATTGGATTACAGGCTGAAACTTTACATTTTCCCGGTGCATCACAATGCATAACAACGGTTTGTTTGTGATGCAAGTATGGCCGCCAATCAAATCGCAGCGCCGGGCAAACTCGGAGCTGATATCTGATTGGCTAAGATACTGGTACTCATTAGCATATCGGAACCATGAATATGTCTTTCAAACGTATATATCAACATTCAATTCACTACAGTGGATTCTGAGGCGAGAGTGAATAACCTGACAAGTTCTTGAACCGTGGTTGAGGTTGAAGAAAATAGTTTTATTATTAGGTCCGCAGACTGAATTTTTAAAGCCAGATAACGAATCGGTAGTTTGAATGTCGGGAGTTAATGAATTCAACAGTTGTATTGTATCTGGTAAAAAAGACTTGGCATATGTCGCCGTTCTGCATTGTACTGTTCGCACAGATGAATTATCTCTGAGATTGTAATCATTTGTACTGGGTATTATAGGAAGGAGGTTGCAGAGATTTTGAGGCGCTAGGTTATTCTTCATTTTATAAAAACGTGTTAGTTTAGAAATATATCTTCGTTCAGATAGTGGTTTTGGATTTGTTTCTTCATATAATAGGTAATGGCTTGTACCGCGAACTGCTTCACATATTGATCTTAAAGCGTCTAAATTAAATTTTTCCAATAAACTGCATTGTTCCTGGGTACAATTGTCCCAAATGTGATCGCAATAATCAAAACTTGGTTAGATGAAGGACTTAATTTCCAAACTTTTCCGTGATAAACGATATTTCAGGCTTCTTAAGCAATTTATCAGAGGGCTAACTTTCTTTATCATAGAATTTATATGGATATCCCAGTAACAGTTACTTTGGAGGGTTAATCCTAGGTGCTTATGGTTAGCTACTTCTTGAATTTTCTCACCATCCATTGTAAGATAAGGTTGGTTGCTCCTATTTACTTTCCTATTTACTTTCCTACTTAACAGTATTGATTTCGTTTTTTTTTTGGATTAAATGAAACCTTCCATTTTTTAGCCCAATTTGAAATCAACGAGAGGTCGGCAACTAAGCAATTTGCAGCTGTGATGGGGTCGTCAATAATAACGTAAAGAGAAGTGTCATCTGCAAATAATCAATATGTCAATATTGTCTACAATATCATTATTGTAAATTATGAACAACAGAGGTCCCAAAACAGAACCTTGAGGGACATCTGCTAAAACTTGTTGGGAATTTGACGCGTGTCCATTAATAACTACTCGTTGGGTACTATTGCTTAGATAGCTTTCAAACCACTTCAATAAATTTCCATCAATTCGATATGATTTTAGTTTCGTCACTATTCCTTGGTGCCAAATGCTTTACTTACATCGCAAAATACCGCTTGTACTTCTTTTCCATCGTCTAGTGCTTTGGCTATAAAATCATATAAATAGGTCAATTGATTAGTTGTCGAGTCGCCAGATGTAAAACCTGATTGGCGATTCAACAGGGGGTTATTATCTCTTAAAAAATTATTTACATATTTAAAGATACATTTTTCAAATACTTTAGCCATACAGCTTGTTAATGCTACTGGTCGGTAATTTGAACAATCATATATGTTGCCGTTTTTTATGGATAGGGATAACATTTGCTTCTTTCCAAGAAGAGGGGAATTTTGCCAACTTTAAGGATTGATTGGATAGTTTAGTCAGAATGGGAGCTAGTGAATGAGCACATGTTTTCAATATTTCCAATTCTGTCAGGGCGCGTAGCTTTAGTTGTGTCTACAGAGAGTAATATATCCTTAACTTCCTCCACCTCCAATACTATATCACTTAAAGTCCATCAACATGAGGGGGTCGTCATCAGGGTCTATAACTTGAGACTGGCTGGTAAAATAGCTGTTCATTATTTCTGTTACATCGTTCAGATCGTCGTATAGAACATCGTCATTGATGACTGAGTGACAAGTACTTTGTACTGACTTAAGTTGCAAATATTCCTTAACTAATTTCCACCATGTTCTTGAGCCAATTGACTCACCTAATGCTGCATCAATCCTAATGCTATGTTGTTTCTTAGCTTTACGCACGGATGATATAACTTTATTTCTTAGTGATTTAATTTTTTGCCATTCAAGCGGACGGTTTGTTTTCTTAGCGATTTTATGTTGCCTGTTTCGTTTTCTGATTAGTGAGCGTATTTCGTTGTTCATCCACAGTGGGTCTGTAGGTCTAAATAGAACATTTTTGTTGTTTTAAACATATTTTATTCATGAAAAGAATACATTTCATTAATTGATTGGCCAACAAGCACCGTGGTGCTCAAAAAAACATTTGTGTTGGGTATATGCGCATTGCAAATTTGGATTAAGTCATTGGTTAGTTTGGATGTTATTACAGTCTGATTAAAATCGACCGTGTTCCGAGGAATAAAAGTTTTAAAATATTAGGTCTATCGAGATTCGAACTCTATCTGTCTAGGCTATCCTCCCCACTAGGTCTGAAGGCAGCCTCACTGCTCGTACGTGCCGACACCAGTTTAGCGCAGACAAAGCCTAGTCAATAGCGAACCAATCACATCATCGCGTTTAAAATAAAGATATCGGCGATCAAGGTTAACGAATGATAAATGGGAGTTACTTGCTCCTAGCTACTGATACCGTATGCTTTTGCCGCATGCATTGTGACTGGTTAGCTTAGTTTACGCAAGAACGTGCGCTACAGTAGGGAGCAGTCAGACCTAGTGGAGAGGATAGCCTAGACAGATAAGGTTCGACTCTCGATAGACTCAATATTTTGAAACTTTTATTCCTCGGAACACGGTCGATTTTAATCAGATTGGATGTTATTAGATCTATACTTTCGGTTTCGGTTACTCTATTGTCAATATCATTTATTGATTGGTTTAGACCATCTGTATTAGCGCGAGAATAATCATAAATTTTTCGCTCATAGCAAGTTTCTTTCTGTTGATCAGATTCAATATAAACATACACCGGACAATGATCACTACATACCGGATCTAGCACTCCCGCGTTCCGTACTTTGGTAAAACACGTTACGAATATCAAATCAATCAATGTACGTGAATGAGATGTGATCCGTGCTGGTTCAGATATTAATTGCTTGAGTCCGTATGCAGCCTCTAAATAATTCACTTTTGATTGTTTTTCATTAAAAAGATTTAAGTTGAAGTCCCCAACAATAATAGTTTTCTTATTCAAATCTACAGCAACTGCGATACTATTGTCAATAAGGTCCAAATATTCTTCACTTTTATCTGCCCTATAAAATGTACCGATTAGAAATATCTGTTTTCTACTTTTTATCTTAACCCAGAGTGCTTCAAGCCCAACCATGTCCAAACTATCCATTTCAATTGCACATATATTATCTTTTACAAACACTGCAACCCCATCCCGACGGCTTTCTCTATCTTTGCGAAATGGTGCTCGAAAACTCGGAATAGTGATTTCTTTATTATCTATCTTGTAGTGTAACCATGTTTCTGTTAAACAAATTATGTCATAAGTGCAAAACTCAGCTTCTATTAGATCTACCTTTTCTTTCAAACTTCTAACATTTAGATGAATTATTTTCATATCAGTATGAAAGCAAGGACCCGGATGAGGATGTACATCACAACAACATAGAAGAAGAATTGTAATTATGATGTTAACTGTAGAATTATATAAACACAGGAATCTGAAATTATGAATGAAAACTGTAAATTTCAACAAGGATTTTACGTGCACTTTGACTGCAAACTGTCCCAATGCCTGCCTCTACTGTTCTATATTAACCGTCATCTATATACATTTTAAAATCAGGTAAGGTAGTGGCAGTGGGAAACAAAATAAATGACATGCATAGCCAAGCTGGCAAAATATACCAAGAGAGCACAACATACCTGGAAACTTGAAGCATATAAACACAATGATGATATAAATCAAATGTCATGGAAGTCACAAAGATTTTTTTGTTTAAAGAATAAGAAAGGTAAAGACAAACAAGGCAGACCTGAAACAAGATCTGCAGTTAAGAAAAATTAGTTCCTTCATGGAATTATTGTATCCTACCATGTCAATATCATACGTTTTGCACGAGATTCTACAATTTCAATGATATGGCATAGCATCACAACTAGATAAAAAGTTAAAATTTACCTTCGAAAGTGAAAGATAAAAACCCACATAGATAACCCACAAAAATAATACAACCACTATTCAATTGAATTTACATATTAAAGTAAAGAAAAAACAAAACAAAGAAAAAACATTAGGTATCTTACCATGTCAATTGCACACGCCTTTCACGAGGTTTTACTATTTCATTTATAAACATAGCATGACGAGCTGGTTGAGTTAGACCACGTGTAAAAGAATTAGAAATCACGTTCACATTTTCTAGTGTTACATAATCAAACAGCGTCACGATAGCTTGCTTCTCACGCTGTTTTCGCTGGTGGTTTTTACCATGATGTACATGATCATATACATGAACAAGTCGTCATTCGAGATTTTTGGTTAACAAACATCAAAAAGGCAATCATTAACATATAATACTCCCTAGTTTTAGGGATGTCTTTTATATGAAATCTTTCAATCATATTCAATTTAGACATAAAGTTTTGAGGAGAGACGGACGCTCACCCAGATGTACATTACAGCACGTTCAACTTGCTTGACCGAGTGAAAGGATATTTATTATTGTAATTTCATAGAAAAAGCATGGTTCACATGACTGAAACAGGCATCACTCAACAGCATACTTTGCATATCTACATCTACAATACATATCTATAATACTCGTCACATTTCAGGAAAATTAATTGTGTATCTAAAAGCTGCGGTTGAATTATTTTCTTCTTTTTTTAAAAAAAAAGATAGAAAAAAAAATGTTTCATACGAGGAAAGTTGTATGGTCTTTTTGTGATAGTATCTGTGACATGGTTCACAAATGTCATGATAATGGGAGTCTATGAATTTATTTTTGACTCAGGTTGATCACCATCTTCAGCCTCGTGGCCTCCAAAACCTCCTGGAATTGATTGTCATTGGCTACTTTTTTGACACAGCCATCTAAAAGTTTAATGAGTATCACACCCCGAGTTACCCACGTTCCCTCCACCTTCTTCTCCTTTACAAGCTCACGGGCCTTTCTGGCAACCGAAGCTCGGGGGCCAGTCAGGTGTTCATTGATGTAAACTGTTGGGGTTCCAGGTTTATGACAGAACATATATTATCTTTTACAAACACTGCAACCCAACATTCAGAAACAATTCACGATTGCAATGATGTAGATGTTTGGATTCGACCTGAAAGTACAAAAGCGTATTTTCTCTATTTTGTACACACTATTACATATGACATATTGGCGCATTTTGATGTTCTTGGAGCTGGGCCCAATTCGATCAAGTTCCCTTTGCAAACTCAGGACCAGGTCTTTACAACCTAGGGAAATTACCTATACGGCATGAACATAGGTAGTGCTGCATGTGCACAAATCACTCTTGCTTACCGACGATCGTTCGGCGCGAGTTCCTGCATCTCATCTTCGGTGACGTTATATGATTTAAACATATTTATTCACAAAATAAGTGATGGGACTGGCAAACAAGCAAACATTTGCTTATCTGAATGCCGCTCCCTACAGGCATACAAATATAAACATGGAGGAAAAGTGACGTTCACAGAAAAAAACCCACCAAAGCTTACATTACAAAGATGAGTTACTAATACAAGCATATAACAGCACTTATCACTGAGAGGAGTTGAAGGCATATATATTTACAAGGCATTTAAACTATTCTGAAAAATCTGGAAATCTACGAGAGTGTACAATAAAATCATGGACAGAATTTAATAGTTTTCATTTTCTTTGTTGGTTGAGCCTATATTTCCGTTTAGGATAGATATTAGGTTATATATATGCTTTTATTCCTCCAAAGGAGAGTACAAAGGAAATCGAGAGTAGAGATGATTTTTTTTTTTTTTTTTTTTTTTTTTTTTTTTTTTTTTTTTTTTTTTTTTTAATCATGGACAGAATTTAATAGTTTTCATTTTCTTTGTTGGTTGAGCCTATATTTCCGTTTAGGATAGATATTAGGTTATAACCCTTAGTGAAGAAATATGAATTTGTTCTTATGTCGTTGTAAGTTGGACAGGTTAGAAAGAAATGTAGTGCGTCCTCGAGTTCATGTCCGCAGCTGCAGGCAGGGGTATCGGATATAAATCTTACGAATTTGTCACCGTTAAGATCGCTGCATGCAAGCCGAAGCCGGGAGTGAATTACCTGGCAGTATCTTGAGCCATGGTATGAATTGAAGTGAATTGGATTAGTGTTGATTTCCTTTAATTTTCTTTTAAATTCTCCAAAAGTCTTTGAATTAACAACGTCTATGGGGAGAGAATTCCAGATATTAATTGTGTCAGGAAGAAATGATTTTGAGTAATTTCTTGTGTTACATTTTATGGTTTGTAAATCAGTATGGTTTCTCAAGTTGTATCGACTTGCGTCAGACACATTATCAGGTACTAAATTTGATAAATACTCAGGAGTCAGTTTATTAACCATCTTATATACGGTGACGTCATATAACAAGTGTTCATGATATCATTGTAGCGGGTCGTCGCATATTAAGCAAGTCGTCCCTACATATTTGCCTGCGATTCAAATGGTTTAGATACGTTATTAATTTTTTGTTTCAATCGGAAGTGTTTCCTGTTGCTATAAGAAACTCTCTTTCGCTCAGCTAATACAAAACTTCACACTCGTTTCGTACAAATTGTATGTCACACTTCCTCTCGTCTTAATTTGTATTGATTCTCCAAGAAATACGTGTCTGCTCAGTTAAAAACGTATTATTGAGATCTTTACAAATTGGTGTGATATAAATGGCAACTTTCTTACACTTTCTTTCTCGCAGAATGTATCCGGTTTTTAGGTCATTTTATTTCAGAACGCAAATTTGCAGTTATGTCACCGAATTAGTTATAAATTCGACATTATCTTCTTAAATTTGATGAACCCCTTTAAATCATATGTATGATTCAATCGTGAATAGGTGCACATCGGTTAAAGAAAATGTAGTAAGAACGATAAATTGATAATTTATTTTCCTGTCAAGGATTACATTGGAGTAACGCGCATTCATTCCATAACTTTCCACATTTGGCAAGGCGCTCTTGCCAAAAACTGAAAGGCGTCCTTTCCGCAGTAATGAAAGGTCGCCTTTCCGTTGCCAAACTTTCCAAATCGATTAAGTCAATGAAGCGCGCATTATTTCTTATTTGAAACATGAATTTGATTTCATGAAATTTCGAGATCATGAACCTGTGTTAATCCTGGACGGGGAAAGATTTACTATATAGTTATTTAACGTATAACGTATTTGTTATAATAATTAATAATGGATAGTTATGTGACATTTTTCCACGCACTAATACATGCTTAAAGTGCATTATTCTGAAAGTAGCGAATTTGCAAAGCGCTTGATTAAGTTCAGTAAAAGTGAAAAGCTGCCTCATATCACTGGATGAAATGAAGATATTTAATAAATTTACAAACATTTACAAAAATATCTTTAATAGATGTTTAATCTTTGTAAATATAATATTTTATTCGTTGTAAATATTTATAAATATTTGTAAATGTTTGTAAATATCATCTTTAATCTGTATTAAATATTGTAAATATCATCTTTAGTCTGTCTTAAATATTGTAAATTTCATCTTTAATCTGAATTAAATCTTTGTTAATTTCATCTTTAATCTGAATTAAATCTTTGTAAATCTCATCTTTAATCTGTATTCATTATTCTTAATATCAACTTTAAGCTGTATTTTGTAAAAGAACATGTCATTGTTTGACATGTTTTTCTTCATAATGTACAAGATACTTTGGACATTATATATTTTGTGGGATTTTAACTATTATGTCAGCGTGTTGTAAGGTTAAATGAACTACAAACAAATTATGTGACTGATATTTGATTAGTTTGTTCATTTACACTGGCCCAGTAGGGATGGATAATTGAAATTGTTCTTTCGGTTGATCTTTCATCAGATCATCTATCATTCATGGAAAGCTTTTGATAAGAAATGCCAAATAATAATATTGAATAATCATTTCATTTCAAGATTAATTTCAATAGAATCAAAAGCTGAATTACATACTAAAGACAATGTTTAAAAATTGTTTGACTAAACGAACTAGTATAAAAATAATGAAATAAATGATTAAAAAATATAAAAATATATATGACATAGCTGGTATTGACATGCACACATTATTATTATTATTATTATTATTATTATTATTATTATTATTATTATTATTATTATTATTATTATTATTATTATTAAATATGTACAGGTAATACTTTTACACAGTATTTTTCATAGGCACATAGTTAACTTAGCGCTTAATATAGCAGTCCTGCCTTCTCAAAGCTACGAGTTGGCTGCCATGTTATTGATATGTCGCCCACAGTAGTATGGTTTAGTGCCTTTTAACTGTCTAAAGCACTTGACCTCAGCTTCTCTAATGTTGTCCAATATATGTGTTCCCTGTTGCGAAGAATCTGTCTTATCTTATTAATAAGGTCTCATTCTTCTCATTACGAATGTACTATATATTGAGTATGTAAAGTTGTGTGTTGATTGTAGATATGATGTCTTCATGGATTCTCCCCACATAGTGTTTTAGACACTGTACTTTTTTCGTAATTATGTGGTCGGATTTAAACATATTAACTGTCATGTTTCAAAGAAAAACACAATAAGCCAAGTTTTTGGATTATGAGACTCTTGAAAAAGATAGTCTACATAAAATTCAGGTATGTGAATTGATAAAAGTAAATAATGAATAAGTAAACAGATACAGAAAACCATCTGCCACCTGATCACAGTCTTATTGCCTTTAATGCCTTTTAGCTATAGGTTCTTCTAAAATGAAATTAGAGAGATAAGCATGAACTATCTTACAATATGAGTCTCATTTTAGTTAAGATTAAGATATGAGTATAACACAATGACTAGGCATACCCAACAACACTTGATAAGCTTCATAATCTTAGGATATTTATATCACAAAAATGTTTTCATTAGTTTTATATTTCTTGATTTCGTTTTGTTCTGTATCCAGCTTGAAGATGTTTGTATTGGAGCGGCGTCAAAATAAGCCACATGGCTTGTTCGCCAATCCAAATTTCATACGAAATAAAAATATGTTTTAACCATATGAGTATAACATCAGTCCCTAGTTACTGGAAAGGTTTGTTTGTAAAATTGAATCATAAAAACAAATACTTTCTTAGAAGAAAAATTGTTACATGCGTTGGTATGAATTATGAATATCTGAAAATATCTAATGGGTGATGTCTGAAAGCATATGATGATGGCGTTTTGATTTCTCGGATGATACTTCGCCATATCCTCCATGTGATACATAACTTACAGGTACTTAACTGTACCAATTCATAACAAAATCATCATCAAATTAAATTAATATGACGCTTTGTTGCACAGGGTCGTTCTGAGCAGGCTATTGTTTAACTAGTTTTCTTTGATCTCCAATGACTCCTCTAATTACCGACTTGCACGTGTATTAAACCAAATCAGAAAGGCTTCATTAAGATAAACGCCTCTGATTGCATTGTTACGGTAATTGCCTGGTAAATGACAACTCAAACTCATCTCACAAAGTTAACTCATTGTAAACGACCGAAATTAGATATGAATAAACATGACATACGGATTAGCTGTCTAGGTATGTGTTAGTAGTATTAGCGTTATGAGATATTTTACCTTAGTCGACACTAAGCAATGTTTTTATTGAGATACTTATGCTCGGTAAAATGCATATGACCTATAGCTGTTGTTTACCTATAGCGGTTGCTTATTTGCATAAAGTATGTAGTCCATAGGCCCATGATACAAATAAATATAATACATGTGTTACAGAAAATAAGTTCTTAATTGCATTGCACTCACAATGAAAGTGGCTAACTGCTTAATTGTATATGGTTTAAACATATTTTTTTCAAGGAAGAATCTGGTACGGCAAACAAGCAAAACTGTTGTATGTGGGTTGCATGAAGACAGTAAAGCATAAAACTTGTGTTGGTTTAAACATATTTTTATTCAAGAAAGAATCTGGTTCGGCAAACAAGCAAAACTCTGCTTATGTTAATGCCTCACCAGCACATACATCAAATAAATAAATACACAAGAACTAGACACGAAATATGACATTATAAAGCACAATCAAAATAAAGTATCTGTACAACATGTACTTATATATATATATATATATATATATATATATATATATATATATATATATATATATATATGTGTGTGTGTGTGTGTGTGTGTGTGTGTGTGTGTTCTTTGCAGCTTGACTTCATTTATAATAACAATATTAGCGGTACTTATCAAAGCGTTTGGTCTTAATAATGTATTGATGAAGGGACTTTACTATTTGCAAATTGACATTAGTTGTTTAAGGTGCTCCGTATAACACATTTTGGAGGCTATAGCCATTTGCATAGAAAAATGAATTATTTCTAGCAACCATATACAGCTCACATGTAAACAGGTAATGTACAACATCTTCATTGTGATACCCACAAGCGCATTCAGGAGTGTTTGAAATATGTCTATTTACTTTATCCGCGTTTAGATCACTGCACCCAAGCTTAAGTCTACTATGTATAATCTGACAGAAACGACTTCCATAATTCAGATCAGGATACTTGCTATTAGCTTCATCATTTTTTTAGCAGAGATTTGAATTCACTTATGGTGTTTGCTTGCAGGAATTTATCAGGTAATGAATTCCACATCTTTATCGTGTCGGACAGGAAAGATTGTTCATATAATTTAGTTGCACAGTTCGTTGTCTGTAACTTGGACTGGTTTCTTAGATTGTAGTGACTGTTTTCGGAGACAGTATTAGGAATTAGATTGCAGAGGTAGTCTGGTGCGAGACCGTTTATCATCTTGTAGAAATTTATTGATTTGATATCCTGTCTTCGATCTTTCAGTGGTTTAGAATGTGTTTCGATGTATAGCTTGTGATGACTAGTACCACGAACAATACCACATATTGTACGGAGTGCATCTAAATGTAATCGCTCGAGAGTGACAGATTGATCGATCGTACAGTTATCCCAGATATGACAGCAATAGTACAATATCGGCAAAATAAAGGATTTGTACATGATTTCAAGGGTTTTTCTTGAGAGACGGTATTTCAGATCTCGGAGGCAATTTATCATTGGACTAGCTTTCTTAACAATATCTTCAATTTGAATTTTCCATGTGCAATTTTTCTAAAGTGTTATGCCAAGATGTTCATGACTTTCGACTTCTTGTATTGGGATTTGATTCATATTTAAAGTAGGAATTTTATCAGTTTTTTTGTTTTCGAGAAAAATTCATTGTCTCAGTTTTATCAGGGTTGAATTTAACTTGCCATTTATCTGCCCAGATAGTTATGCGCGCCAAGTCGTCGTTTAGACACGATGCAGCAATATCGCGATCATCGACAATTACGTAAATGGAAGTGTCGTCAGCAAATAAGCGTATGTGACTATCAATGCCATCAACTATATCGTTTATGTATATGAGGAAAAGTAACGGACCTAATATGGAACCGCTAGGAGAAACAGTCGCCGCTTCGATAGATTTACTTGCTTTTGTATAGTACTGTGCCTTTGCTAAGGGGTACGTTACTTCTTAATCATATCTTTGTTACTAATCTGCTGTGGTGATGTTCACCCTCATCCAGGCCCTGATCTTTGCATAATTCACTTAAACATTCGGAGTTTAAGGGACAAAACTGATTTACTTGCAGCAGAGTATAGTCACTACGATGTTATCTGTTTATCTGAGACTTGGCTAAGCCCCGTTGTGTTAAATGATTCTATTCTTTTACCAGGTTTTCATCCACCACTTCGTAAAGATAGACCAACAAGGGGAGGAGGGGTTGCAATTTATCTTAAAAATAATTTGTATTTTAATCATTTAACTGATCTTGATGTTCCAGATTTAGAAGCTATTTGGGTTGAAGTTAACACAAACAACAATAAATTTCTCATTGGCACCTTCTACAGAGCTGACTTAAGCAATCGATATTGGGATATGATCGATGATTCGATTGCAATGGCTGTTAATAGAAATATAAGATTGTTCATACTGGGCGACTTTAATGCCAATATGCTCAGTACTAGTAACAATAAGATAAAAAATCTCCAAATACTTTATGACCTTGTTCAGATTATAAATGAACCTACAAGAATTACTCAAAACACTAGCACTTTATTAGATATTATTCTTACCTCTTCATTAGATGTTGTACATAATTCGGGTGTTCTTACTCCGATCTGCAGTGATCATTGTCCGGTTTTCGTTACATTACAACTCGGAAAGCAACCAAAATATGCATTTAAGAGGACCATCTATGACTATAACCGTGCAGACTATGATGGGCTAAATGATAGTATACTTACTACTGATTGGGACTATCTGTTTAATGATGATATAAACAGTTCTGCTACCGCGTTTACTAACACTCTTACTGACCTTATCAATGAATATATTCCAAACAAAGACGTTGTTATAAGACCTAGAGACTGTATTTGGATGAACGGATATCTGAGGAAATTAATGAGAAAAAGAAACCGCCTACATAAAGTTGCTAAAAGAAAGAATGATACTCACCATTGGGATCGATTTAAAGTCGCCAGAAATAAAGTCATTTCTGAAGTTAGAAAGGCTAAAAGGGATTATGATTCAAAACTTGATGACATTATCAACACTGAGAGAGGGACAAAGTCGTGGTGGCGCCTAGTTAATAAGCATATTAAGAAAAATAGAAATTCAGGTAAGCAGTTCCCACCTATCACTAATAATGGTTTCGTTTTAGAAAACGCAGAAGATATTGCAAATGTTTTTAATGATTATTTCACAGAACAAGCCCAAGTCGACGAACCTGATATCGATCCACCTCCCCCCACTTGCAGTGAAATCAAATTAGATTATTTACATTTAACTGAAAGCGAAGTTTATGATATCTTGCTTTCTTTAAATACTAGAAAAGCCAAGGGTGCAGATAACATTAGTAACAAACTACTGAAAGTTCTAGCTCGGTCTCTTTATAAGCGCATTACAAAGCTTTTTAATTTATCCTTGAAATTGTCCCAATACCCTGTTATTTGGAAATATTCAACAGTTGTGCCTCTTCACAAGAAAGGAAGCATTCATGATTGTAATAATTACAGACCAATAGCGTTAACTTCCTGTTTGGCCAAAGTATTCGAAAAATGCATATTCAAGCATGTATACAATTTCTTTATAGACAATGAAATAATATCTAAACACCAGTCTGGTTTTAAAACTGGAGACTCGACAGTTTATCAATTAACGGAACTTTACCATGTGATATCAAACGCCATGGAGGATGGTAAAGAAGTCAGAGCTATTTTTTGTGATATTAGTAAAGCTTTCGATCGTGTTTGGCATGCCGGCTTATTAGTAAAACTTGAATCCATTGGAATCACCGGAAGTCTTTTACAGTGGTTTAAGAATTATCTTAGCGATAGAAAACGATCGGTTGTGATAAATGGTCATAAATCAAACACAAAATCAATATTTGCTGGTGTTCCCCAAGGCTCTGTCTTGGGGCCACTACTATTTCTTGTTTATATAAATGATTTAACAGACGGTTTGGTAAGTAATGTAAAACTCTTTGCAGATGACACTTCTCTATACCTTGTTATAGAAGATCCTTTCCAGACTCAGACCCTGCTAAACAGTGATTTAAAACAAATTTCAAACTGGGCTAACAGGTGGCAGGTTAAATTCAGTCCTGAAAAGACTGAAGCGATGTTATTTTCCAAAAAAGGTAATGCAAGTCCGAAACTTCCATTAACACTAAACAATACTTTAATTCATGAAGTCAGTGAACATAAACATCTCGGTCTAACTCTACAAGAAGATGGAAAATGGCAGCATCATGTTGAAAATATACTGCGCAAAGCAAGTCCACTTATCATTTGTCTGAGAAGTTTGAAATATAGACTAAATCGATTATCCCTTGAAACTATGTATAGATCATTTATTTTGCCCATCTTTGACTATTGTGATACCATCTGGGACAATTGCACTAAAGAGCAAGCTAATATGTTAGAAAAATTGCATTTAGACGCTCTGAGGACCATCTCAGGTGCAGTTAAGGGCACAAGTCACCAAAAACTATATACTGAAACAGGCTTGTCTTCGTTAATGGAAAGGCGCCACTTTCACAAATTATGTATGTTCTATAAAATGGTGTATGGATTAACTCCACAATATCTGTCGATATGGGTTCCACCTAACGTTTCTGATGTAAGCAGTTATAATTTACGAAATTCCGAAAATCTACGAGGCACTTCTGGGCGTTTGTCTCATTTTAATAACTCTTTTCTTCCATCAACTGTTAATGCTTGGAACGCGCTTGATACCACCATTAGAAATGCAGCCTCACTGGCACAATTTAAAACTTTGATTTCATGTGACAGGACTTTATCTCCTACATTTAAATATTATACATCTTATGGTCCAAGGCGAAGTCAAATTCTTCTCTGCCGCATGCGCCTCGGTTGCAGCGATCTTATTTCACATTTGTTTGATAGAGGGTTATCAGTAAATCGCGTCTGTTCTTGTGGAAACATTAGGGAGGATCCTTTTCATTACTTCTTTAAATGCCCATTATATGATAGATTCCGATCAAATCAATACTTTTTTAAAAACGATATAACATTAAAATCTATCTTGAGCGGCGACAAATCCTTGTCACAGAGTGCTAACGAATCCCTAATAATATCTGTATATCATTTCATAAATGATACCAACCGATTTTTATAACTCTTTTATTAAATCTGTACCAAATGCAAAAGTAGACAATGCTTAATATGATTTTGAGTTTTGTAAAATAATTGAAAATGTATATTTCCACCAATGTATTTGATATCTTAATCGTTTCTTGCTTGTTTCAGGAGAAGCATTTATATAGGCATTTGCTGCCTGTTTGCTAATCCTTTTTCCTTTTTGTATATATATATATTCTGAATGTTGTGTATTATATGTTTTATGGAAATTTAATACTGTTTAAAACATATGGAACCTTGTGGAACGCCAGCAAGTACTGGTTTATAATTGGAACTGTATCCATAAATGATGACTTTCTGTACTCGATTTTCAAAATAACTTTCAAACCAGCTCAAAAGAGAGTCAGAGATGCCATAGTTTTTAAGTTTAGAAATGATGCCTTTGTGCCAAACCTTGTCAAATGCCTTACTTATGTCACAAAATACAGCCCCAACCTCTTTACCTTCATCAAGCCCTTTCACAATAAAATCATATAAGAATGTTAATTGGTTAGCAGTTGAGTCACCTGGCATAAAACCAGACTGTAAGTTGGTTAGGATATCATTGTCTCGAAAGAAGTTGAAAACATGTTTAAAGACACATTTTTCCAAAACTTTAGACAAACAACTCGTAAGTGCGACTGGTCTGTAATTAGAACATTCATTAAGACTATTCTTTTTATGAATAGGTATAGCTGAAGCTTCTTTCCAGATGGCCGGAAACGTGAAATGTTGAAGAGACATATTTAATCATTTTGTAAACAAGGGAGCTAAACTTTTCGCGTTTAAGAAATCTATTTCCTATTCCATCTGGCCCTGTTGCTTTTGATGGATCAAGGGAGAGAAGGATGTCTTGTACTTCCTCATGTGTAACAATAATAAAGTTTAGCGATGATGCACTTTGCTCAGAGAGGGATTCAGGTACTTGTGAATCTGGATTATTCACTGTTGACTGACTAACAAAGAAATCATTAAGAACATGTGAAATATCTTCTGGGTCATCATAGACAGTATTATTAGAAACAATCGGTGGAAAGAAGTTGCATTCGGATTTCCTTTGAATATATTGTTTTATCAAACGCCACCACGTTTTTGTACCAACAGACGAATTAACCCTACCATCCAGTTTTGAATCTTTTTTTTCTTTTAGAATCACGTATAAGGTTGACGACTTTATTTCTGGCTGATCGGAAATTTGCCCAGTCGGAAGGACGGTCGAGCTTTTTTGCAATTTTATGACAACGATTTCGCTTACGCACTGCAGAGCAGATTTTGCCATTCATATGCATCCATACGGGATCATGAGGTTTTATAGTGACCCGTCTATTTGGTATGGTATTTTTCACTATATATTTTAACTTTTCAGATAATATTTCAACTGCAGTGTTTATGTTTCCAGAAGAAAATAAATCGTTTTCATCAATTTCGATGATATATCTTTGAACACTGTCTTTATCCATCAAATTAAAATCATACACAACTCTATTTATAGTTCGTGGTTTGAATATTTTGTCTCTAATCCTCAGGAAAACAGGACAATGATCACTACATACAGGATCGAGAACGCCAGAGCTAAGCACGCTGTTTTCATGTGTAACAAAAATCAAATCAATTAAAGTGCTAAAGCTTTGCGTTATTCTTGTAGCAGTAGTTATTATCTGGTTTAACCCGTATATGTGTTTGAGTGTTTCAACGTTAGTGTTACTTCCCTTTAGAATGTCTATGTTAAAATCCCCAGCAATTATACTAAACAAATTAAGATTGATCGCCATTTCGATTGACTGGTTAATCAAGTCCCAGTAATGTTCACTTTTATCCGCGTGGTAAAAAGTGCCGATAAGATAATTTCGGTTTTTGCATTTTATATTTATCCATAATGCTTCGAGGCCGGCAATGTCTAATGTTTCCATACTCTCTACGCATAATTTTTGTTTAACATAAATGGCTACGCCCCCACCTCGCGTTAAACGATCTTTTCTGAAAGGACTGTGAAAGCCTGGTATTTGTATATCATTACGTATACTATTAACATTATCGTTCAGCCAGGTTTCTGTAAGGCATATAACATCATAGTCTAGAAATTCTGCATGAATGATATCAATTTTATCTTTGAGACTTCTAACATTGAGATGTATTATTTTTAGAGTTCTATTAAAATTTGGTCCCGGGTTTGGGTGAATATCTCCGCAACAAAGAAGGATAATACTGATAAATATGAAAATATATCAATTGTACAAGCAAAGGAAACTTGAACGATATATAGATAATTGAAAGTTGTATGAACTTCTTGAAAGAAGTGAAACTGCAAAGCACCCCACTGCCTGCCTGTCCTGCATTATGTCAACTGACATTTAACAGATATGAATACAAAAACCATGGGCCCCGCTTACAGAGTCCCGTATGTATAGACTATTGACAGGGTACTTCACCCGCCATCTTCGAACTCTAGCGTGTGAAATGCTCTTTAAACGCAAATAAAAACTAAAAGTATATCACGAAATGATCGGACATATATCCTTTGATACTCCGCCGCTAATCTTACCTAAATATTTTTTTAATAATGCCTATTTCTGACTTAATTTTCGCGAAGCGAGCCTGGTTACATTTACCCCACCCGGAAGTTGTCAATGGCGGTCGACCAGTTATTGTTTATGACGAGTTATTGTAAAATTAATGTCTTTAAAAAAATATTACCACTGAGTTAAGTTGACTTCTGACATTGTTGTTATCTCTCACGTGTTAAAAATGTCATGCGAACAAATTTTTAATTTCCCTCGCTTAATCAAGTGTTTATGGCATACTACTATTCAACCAATGAGGTTCAAGAAGCGTGTTGGCTGCGGCCATGTCGGCAGCCATTGTAAACTTCCGGGTAAGGTAAATGTGACCTGACCGCTTCGCGAAAGAAAGATTAAAAGCAGGAATAAAACGATAAGTATGAAGGAAAGGTTAGCGGCGGAGTATCTCTGGGAATGTGTTCTATTACTACATAATGCAATTTGAGTCGACAATAGCATAAAATTAGATTTTTTAGATCGAAGATGGCGGGTGAAGTACCCTGTCAATAGTCTATACATAGGGGACTCTGTTAGCGGGGCCCATGACAAAAACATCCAAAAGGCTGACAGGGGGGTCACATACATTGTAGTATAGTCATACAGGAAACAAGCACACGTAGACATTGAACATTCTTATAACTTTGGTTTGAGATCTGGCATAATACATCAAAGCAATAATTCTCAAAGAAGAAACACAAACAAAGAAAAATAACCGAAGTGGAAAGACTCATTGAGGTTTTTTTTTAAAATAGGGGGAAAAAACAACAAAAAGGCGAAGAAGTCCCTGTGGTTAAATACCAACTTTGTAAGAAATTAAATCATAAAACTAGTTTATTATGTCTGTATATGATATGAATGTATTTTTCCATGATAACACTACATGTTAGTCTAGCACTGTTACCGTGTGTAGAGATACACGCAAGTCACGAGAAACTTGCCCTGCACGTACACAGTGGAAGTAATGTACATTTCCCAACAGCCTGAGAATGGAGTGGGGTCATTTTGGATACCTCAACTTTTGATTCAGGATAAATGTAAGTATCAGTGTTCTAATACTATGATACAAATTAATATAGTTGTTAACAATTCTAGCATGTCAATAGAAGACAGATATTATACAAAATAATGTAGATTGTTATCTTACTCGATTATTTTATGACTCTAAGTGTAACAAGACAAATAGTGTAAAACCATACCAAAGGTATAGACCTACGATTAAGTATAGTATTTCAATAAGCCATTGACACATATGACAGCTTTGCAGTTACAAAATAAAAAATTAAAATTAAAATAAATTTGTAATGTACTATTTGTGCATTGTTGTGCCTATTAACCAAAGCATTTCATTACTTATCTGAATAGTAATTATTGATCATATTTAAGATAATCTATATAAGGATAATTGGGAATAATATTTATATATATCCATTGGAAATATAATCTGCTTTTCATATTGTTATTATCCAGACTGCAAATTGTAAATATACATTGCACCTGAAGCATTGGTGTATTCCTTGAAGTTGATAAAGTAAGTCATATTAATTCTCGGTCAGACATAATTCAATTCTCTTAAATCAAAATATTGATACATTTGGGTAATTATGAGTAAGGTTCAGACCAAACTGTCTAATACAAAATATTTTGAAAAAGTGATATAATAAGTAGGTGATAGCATAACTGTCACAGCTGGTAGAATACATTATTGTGATATAATAAGTAGGTGACAGCATAACTGTCACAACTTGTAGAATACATTATTGTGATGTAATAAGTAGGTGATAGCATAACTGTCACAACTTGTAGTATCCATTATTGTGATATAATAAGTAAGTGATAGCATAACTGTCATAACTTGTAGAATACATTATTGTGATGTAATAAGTAGGTGATAGCGTTACTGTCACAGCTGGTAGAATTCATTATTGTGATATAATAAGTAGGTGACAGCATAACTGTCACAGCTGGTAGAATACATTATTGTGATATAATAAGTATGTGATAGCATAACTGTCACAACTTGTAAAATCCATGTCATGGAATATGATAGATAAATGATAACATTACTATTACATCTTGTAGAATACATGTAATGGAATATAATTAGCAGGTGTTTGCATTACTATCACAACTTGTAGAGTTCATGCATTTGAATAGAGTGATTTTATAACAGTATACGTGTCATACTTGTAAACCTAATACACTTCATGTATTTAAGATAAAGATATATATATTATTGAAATATTTGACCATCACTATTGATCATGTGATCAACATAGTCATCTGTACATCAGGCACGGAAATGTTTCAACTGTCACAACCAGAAGAATCCATCTATGTAGAAGGAAATGGTAGCGATTTTTTTTATATTCACTCATGTGATCAACACAACAAAACTTGTGTTTGCTAGGAAATTGCCAATATCTTTTAGGAATTAATTCATTCCTTAAATTATCATAGTAAGTGCATATTACAATAAAGTGATATTCATCTTCTATATAATTACATTTACATACATTACATGCTCTTTCGTTCCTAGGTTCCTTATTATGTCTACCAGTTTCAATTCTTAGATGACTAGAGAAACATCGTAAGCGAGCTAGTGCATATCTAAATTTGTCACATGTTTACATGGTAATACATAATTCTGTTGAAAAGTTATGTTTAAACATACAATATGAATAAGCCTTAGGACTATCGTGTACAGCAGAATGCCATTCTTGTTCATAACATTATTCATTAACAAACATTGATATACTATTAATACACTGATGTTCCCAAACATAACCAAAACCACTTGAACATAAAATATCTCTTACATTAGAGGCCCAATTTACTTTACCATTATTAAGAGCTTGCAATTGCAAATGCATATTATAACATTTTCTAACATATCTGTAATTAGGCATAGTTAAGATTTTACACCAATATGAAATCACTCTTTTATATGCAAAAATATACAATGGGTAGCGACCACATTCACCTCTAACAATATTGTTAGACGTTGTAGACTTAACACCAAGGAACCGTTTACCAGCTTGCATATGTATGACTTCTTTTTCCGAGCAGATATCTTTATTCAATCCCCAAATTTCCGATCCATACAACAATAAAGGAGTTATTTGACAATCAAATATTTTAAAGAAAAGCTTAAACGAGAGGCCTTAATCTATGTAAAGAGGCAAAAATACCATTTAAAACTTTCTTTACTTGAAGGGCTGCATTATGTACATTTTTCCGCCATGAAAGTGACCTTGTAAACAACAAGCCAATATATTTATCGTACTTTCACATTCCAATTTGATACCATTAAAATACCACTTTTCATTATTAGACAATATCCCGCCATTTTTAAAAACATCAACCTTTGTTTTACTTAAATTAACAGACAATTCGATTCCTCAAAAAAGAATTTAAAATATTTACATGGTAAAATGACAGTACACTCATGCTCGTGTGGTTTCGTTTATGAAGATGCACATCACTACTTTTTTACCTGTCCAAATTACATAGATATTCGTCATGAAAGTTTCCTTTACATTAATGGTCACAACTTGAACACTGTTTTATTTGGTAATAAATCCCTGTCAAATAATATCAATATAAGAATACTATCATCTGTTCACAAATTTATATTGTTAAACAGACGCTTCGCCTGAAAATGTATTACAATTATATGTTTGTTTTCTACTATGTATATATTAATGCATCCTTATGATGTAAACATCCTGTAGTAAAATGTATGTTTTGAGGAGAGACATAATCATAGGGGACATTTACATGCCAGACGGCATTAGCAATAAGTTCTTAAGAATGAACTCTGAACTGTTAGCGGGTCCTCTTACAGAAGTGTTTAACTTATCGCTTTCTAAAAAGATTTTTCCGCAAATTTGGAAAGAGGCCTCCGTTGTTCCTATTCATAAAAAGGGAAGTATTAATGATTGCACGAATTACAGACCTGTTGCACTGACAAGCTGTGTGGCCAAAGTTTTTGAAAAATTTGTATTTAAACATTTGTATAATTTTCTCAGAGATAATAACATATTGTCTAACCTCCAATCCGGTTTTACACCAGGGGACTCTATCGTCAATCAACTTACATATCTTTATGATTTCATAGCTGAAGCAGTAGATAAAGGTAAAGGCCTTTTGTGATGTTAGTAAAGCTTTCGATAGAGTTTTGCAAAAGGGCATATTACAAACTTATTTTTTTTTAGAATAAATGGAAGTTTGTTATCATGGTTCAAAAGCTACCTTGAGAACAGAGAACAAAGTGTCGTTATTAATGGATTCCGATCTGATAACAGGCAAGTCTTCGCTGGCGTGCCACAAGGTTCCGTCTTGGGGCCGCTTTTGTTTATCTTATATATAACGATATAGTTGAAGGCATCAATAGCAATATACGGCTCTTCGTGGACGATACATCCTTATACGCGATTATTGGGGTTCCCGTTGAAACTTCTGCTGATATAAATGATGACTTGAAGCGAATTTCTGAATGGGCAGACAAATGGCAGGTATCATTTAATCCAAATAAAACTGTTTCTATTCGGTTTACTAGAAAATTGCAACCAGTTCAAATGCCAGATCTGACCATGAATGATAATGTTACGAACAATCTGGGGTATATCACAATCTGCAGATTGTTCAAACAATCTGCAGATTGTTTGCTCACAATTTAGGAATTCCTAGATTGTTTAAACAATCTGCAGATTGTGCGACCTGAACAATCTGGGAATGGGAATCTGTGTTTTAGTAGTATTTTCATCATTATAAAATGGGAATTATCTGGCTTATAAAGGTTTCTCTATTTAGCAAGTATAAGGATCGATTCCTAGATTGTGATGAGCAATCAGCTTGTCTCTTTCTCAAAATGAGGGAGTATGGACGCCGATTCCCAGATTGTGAAGGACTCTCAGCTCGTCTTTATGTCAAACTTAGGGGGTGTACGGGTTGATTCCTAGATTGTGAAGGGCTTATAGCTCACCTTTATTAAACTTATTAAATCCTCTCAATTTAAACAAAAGTGAGCTGTGAGCCCTTCACAATCTGAGAATAAATCCCTATATTCCCTTAGTTTGACATATAGACGCGCTGTGAGCCCTTCACAATCTTGGAATCGGCCCCTATACTCCCTCGGTTTGACATAAAAGCGAGCTGTGAGCCCTTCACAATCTGAGAATAGATCCATATACTCTCTCAGGTTGACATATAGGCGCGATGTGAGCCCTTCACAATCTAGGAATCGGCCTCTAAACTCCCTCAGTTTCACATATTGACAATATCTGAGCCCTTAACAATCTGAGAATCGACTTCTATTTCCTCTCAGTTTAAATAAAGGTGAGCTGTAAGGTCTTCACAATCTGAGAATCGATCCCTATCCCCTCAGTTTGACATATAGGCGAGATATGAGCCCTTCACAATCTGAGAATTGACCCCTAATCCCTCTCAGTATGATATAATGTCGACCTGTAAGCCCTTCACAAACAAGGAATCTATCCCTACACTCCGTCAGTTTGATATATAGGCGAGCTATGAACCTGTCACAATCTATGACTTGACAACTATTATCCATCATTTGGATGCAAACACAAAGAAAAACCTAAATAAACTAGACAATTATCATGTGATAATGCAAGATATACTACAAACAAGCATATTCCCAGATTTTGGTCATTCCCAGATTGTTCAGGTCTCACAATCTGCAGATTGTTTAAACAATCTAGGCATGAACAAATTTCCTAGATTGTTCGAACAATCTGCAGATTGTGATCATTCCCAGATTGCACGGAACAATAATACTATTGACTCGGTTCAAAGTCACAAACATTTGGGCCTTACTTTACAACATGACTGTTCTTGGAATGACAATATAAATGAAATTGCTAAAAAGGTTGCCCAAATGGTTCATTGTCTGAGGAGCCTCAAATATAAATTGAACCGCAAAACATTAGATATAATGTACAAACAGTTCATTCTTCCTGTATTTGACTACGTAGTCATATATTGGATAATTGTACAAAACAACAAGCAGATATGTTAGAAAAACTTAATCTTGATGCTCTGAGAACTGTGTGTGGTGCCGTCCGTGGTACGGGTCATGATAAAATATATAAAGAAACAAATTGTAAACCATTAATCCATAGACGATATGTTAACAAACTAGGGGTATTGTTATAGTGTATAAATTAATGCAAATTTCTTTAAAATTCATCAAATATATGTATGAAATATTCATTTAAAATATCCATGTTTCACATGTATGTTAAGCTGATTTCTCGCCTAAACACCTGTCAAACAGGGCCCTATAGTTAAAAGTAAGTGACCAGCGTAAAATTACATAAGACACTGAAATAAGCCGATGGCCGCTAGTGCAATTGAAATCCCGACGTTAGGTAATGCTAAGCAACCTGTCACATCAACTGTTGACTGCTTATTATCCTCCTAAGGTATATATACTAGAAAGCATGAAGGCAAGATCACTTCTGTACCTTGCTCCTACAAGTGTGTTCGTGCTTTCTAGGTAAGTCCTTCCATATTTTACTTTTACCTTGCATTTATGTTTACCATTTTTCATCTGCTAAATGTACGACTTATACATTATATCTTTGCCGAAATTGTAACTTAAATATGTTAGCGTACCTCTACGTCGATTATACATAGATGTAAACTTACCGTCAAGACAAAAGCTCGACGACGCCCAGGGGTATTGTTATAGTGTATAAATTAACGCAAATTTCTTTAAAATTCATCAAATATTTTATACATATATTTGATGAATTTTAAAGAAATTTGCGTTAATTTATACACTATTACAATACCGCTGGGCGTCGTCAAGCTTTTGTCCTCAAAAGCAAAGACAAATATTGTGAAAACAAACATGTAACTATGACATAATAATACAGTTGAAAACATATGAGTCATTACAAACATGTAATAAATTTATCAAAAATTACAACAATGGTCAAACAAAATAGTATTGTTAATAATAATACACCAAGTTATCTTAGCAACCTTGTGCCTCATAAGATATCAGATGTTGTAAAATACAATCTTCGTGATGACTGAATGCAGCAACTAAAATGCACACAAGTATGAAAGATTCATATCATCAACACCCGACTGTTCTTGTGGCCATACCTATATAGATTCGACCCATTATTTCTTTTCATGTCCATTGTTCATTAATATAAGGGAAAATATGTTTTTCTATAACAAAGGTTTTGACCTGAGATCGGTCCTATTTAGAAACCCAAATTGTTCCTCTTATGTAAATCATGAACTATTGATATCTGTGCACGAATTTATAGATTAAACAGGCAGATTTGCATTGGATCCATAAATGATATATTGTATTGTTATATCGGTAAAGCTTGTTGGCGACTATATATTCATATATAGATAAATCATATATTTTTTTAAATACACCATTACATGTTCTTTATCTTGCTGGCGTTTGTATAGATAAGTATATATATTTATTGTACAATCACCATGACATGTTCTATATTTTTTTTATTTTGGAGCGGTATTAACATAAGCTTCTAGCTTGTTTACCAATCCAATTCTTTTCTGAAATAAATATGTTTCAACCACATAGGGGATACCCTGTTTGTCGATCCCCCTGTACCTGAGTACATGAATAAATATTGTTTAAACCACAGTACACTCATTGTGTCGTACGGGGAAGTAGACATTTGTCATTACAGTAAAAGCTCTTTGACGTTAGAGCGATGTCGACTTGTGTTGTTTTAAAGGATCAATTTTCTTAGAACTTAGAATATTTAAATCTATATCAATCGAAAACAAGTATACCGCATAAGTTAGATATCGCTTAAATTGAAGATAAGATAATGAGGCAGTCTTATAAAAGGGTTTCAAAAAGGAAGTTGATGAATGACAGTGCGTTAAGAGTAACTGTTTTAAAAAGTATGCTATATGTCGACCGCATGTTACAACAGATTGACTTTGCTTATTTATTTTTCTTGTAGTTATCGAAACCGTGAAATGTGAGCCCTGGTATTGATATTTTTCTGCCCTTTAAAGCTGTTTTTTTTGGATAATTTTTTTTCATCCTCTAATATATGAAATCATCACTTTTGAGAAAAACATTTCTTTACGTATTTATTAAATTGATTAATAAATATTTAACTCGATTCACAATTATATCATGAAGTCTGATCGATATGAAATTTCATAAGCACATTCATTTTATAACAACTACCAAATAAACAATTGGTATACATGCAATATCAGTGTATGTTCCTTCGAAATTGGATAACCATATGTCATACGTCACTCACTTTAATTTGTTTGTACATATTTACATAAGTGATAATATATTAATATTGGAGCGGCCATAACTTAAGCTCTTTAGAACGTGTTGGCCAATCCCTTCATGTACAATATCATGAATAAATATGTTTAAAGCAAATATTTATGTAGGCCTTGTGTAAATAGGAAAGTCAACAAGTAGAACAAGGACGATGGATAAGTACCTCTCAAACATTTGACAGGGTGCAAGCAGTTATGAGTATAATTTTTTGGGTCGTTGCAATGACACTTAACTACCTATGATAAACAGAAGTAAGAATTCCATAACGTATATGACTCCTGAAAACGGTACATTGAACTAAAAGGTGCCTTTGTGACTGAGGGACACGTTCAACAGACAACATACATGTGCTAAACAAGTATTTTGAAGGTATGAAATGACCATTTCATTACATGGATTGTTTTAAATGTAGTAATAATAATGCATGTTGTGGTCTCTTGATTTGCTACAAGCTGGCTGAATATGCAGATATATATTTCATAATGATAATGAATTAATGAATATACATGTTCTCGATTTTTGTTAAATAATGTATCAGTTTCTTTTGCAGGTGTCTTTAATACTATTTCCAAAATGAACGAACAAATGATATATTTTAATGTTCTTGTCTTTAAGTATAACAACGAATGAGGTTTTTTTTGCAAGTGTCTACTTTAGTTTTTCTCATCGTACAAATCTATACAATGTACAAAAGTTAATTTGTGTAAAAAAATATTTTTTGAATTCAAACTAAACAATTCTTAACACATGTTTACTCGTACTACACGTTTTAGTCCTTTGCAATAAAATCTATGCATCTGAATGTTATGATTTTGGAATTATAAAAAAAACATTTAAAAAGCTTTGTGGTTACTGTTCTAGACAATAAAGAAATACAACACACAAACTATTCTTAAAATGTTGTTCTGTTACACAATCATGTATAAACAAATCTATTATTTTCCTTTAGTAAATCTACCTTGAAACACACCTTTAGGTTCAAGAAAATATAAATGTTTATTAAATTATGATATATAATACACCCATAAAACATATAAAATAATCATAAAAAGGAAATGCTTCGCGTCTTATCATTGTATTCACTGTAACAGCTTTTTAAAAATCACTTCAGATATAAATCTGTGTGAATCTGAGTACAATACAATTACATTGTAGTGTTTAGGTTACGATTGACATATTCCTCTTGAATCCAGCTTATGGGTTGAATATTTATTACATTCAAATCTGAACAAGCTAAAATGGATAGAAATCAATACGGCCAGAGTATCCAACTTGCGTGTCGCAATTGCAACTTTGGGTCTGTCAATATAAGAAACCTTTCCTATTATACAATGCTTCTTCTGTTGTAATAGATAAATTCAAAGATTTCAAAGGCCCTAATGAAACAAGTCATTCAAAGAGACCCAGAGTTCCACGTTGCACAGCACTTCATAAAATAAACTCTAAAAACTCGGCCAATGGTATACACATGTGAAGTTAAGCTATTTCAAATTAAACACATGCACCATACATGTACCTCCATGCTGTAAGAGGTTAAGGGGAGGGGTTGTACCTCAATGATGTAAGAGGGTAAAGGGAGGGGTTGTACCTCCATGCTGTAAGAGGGTAAGGGGAGGGGTTGTACCTCCATGCTGTAAGAGGGTAAAGGATGGGGTTGTACCTCCATGCTGTTAGGGGGTAAGGGGAGGGGTTGTACCTCCATGCTGTAAGAGGTAAAGGGGAGGGGTTTTACCTCAATGATGTAAGAGGGTAAAGGGAGGGGTTTTACCTCAATGCTATTAGAGGGTAAGGGGAGGGGTTGTACCTCAATGATGTAAGAGGGTAAAGGGAGGGGTTGTACCTCCATGCTGTAAGAGGGTAAGGGGAGGGGTTGTACCTCCATGCTGTAAGAGGGTAAAGGATGGGGTTGTACCTCCATGCTGTTAGGGGGTAAGGGGAGGGGTTGTACCTCCATGCTGTAAGAGGTAAAGGGGAGCGGTTTTACCTCAATGATGTCAGAGGGTAAAGGGAGGGGTTGTACCTCAATGCTATTAGAGGGTAAGGGGAGGGGTTGTACCTCAATGATGTAAGAGGGTAAAGGGAGGGGTTGTACCTCCATGCTGTAAGAGGGTAAGGGGAGGGGTTGTACCTCCATGCTGTAAGAGGGTAAAGGATGGGGTTGTACCTCCATGCTGTTAGGGGGTAAGGGGAGGGGTTGTACCTCCATGCTATTAGAGGTAAAGGGGAGGGGTTTTACCTCAATGCTATTGGAGGGTAAGGGGAGGGGTTGTACCTCAATGATGTAAGAGGGTAAATGGAGGGGTTGTACCTCCATGCTGTAAGAGGGTAAAGGATGGGGTTGTACCTCCATGCTGTTAGGGGGTAAGGGGAGGGGTTGTACCTCCATGCTGTAAGAGGTAAAGGGGAGCGGTTTTACCTCAATGATGTAAGAGGGTAAAGGGAGGGGTTGTACCTCCATGCTATCAAAAGGTAAGGGGAGGGGTTGTACCTTCATGCTGTTAGAGGGTAAGTGGAGGGGTTGTTCCTCCATGCTATCAGAAGGTAAGGGGAGGGGTTGTACCTCCATGCTGTTAGAGGGTAAGGTGAGGGGTTGTACCTCCATGCTATTAGAGGGTTAGGGGAGGGGTTGCACCTCCATGCTATTAGAGGGTAAGGGAAGGGGCTGTAAATCCATGCTGTAAGAGGTAAAGGGGAGGGGTTGTACCTCAATGCTGTAAGAGGTTAAGGGGAGGGGTTGTATCTCCATGCTGTAAGAGGATAAAGGGAGGGGTTGTTCCTCCATGCTATTAGAGGGTAAAGGGAGGGGTTGTTCCTCCATGCTATTAGAGGGTAAGGGGAGGGGTTGTACCTTCATGGTTTAAGAGGGTTAGGAGGGGAAGTTGTACCTTCATGCTGTAAGAGGGTTAGTGGAGGGGTTGTTCCTCCATGCTATTAGAGGGTTAAGGGAGGTGTTGTACCTCCATGCTGAAAGAGGTTAAGGGGAGGGGTTGTACCTCCATGTTATTAGAGGTTTAGGGGTGAGGGGTTGTACCTCCATGCTGTAAGAGGTTAAGGGGAGGGGTTGTACCTCAATGCTGTAAGAGGTTAAGGGGAGGGGTTGTATCTCCATGCTGTAAGAGGATAAAGGGAGGGGTTGTTCCTCCATGCTATTAGAGGGTAAAGGGAGGGGTTGTTCCTCCATGCTATTAGAGGGTTAGGGGAGGGGTTGTACCTTCATGGTTTAAGAGGGTTAGGAGGGGAGGTTGTACCTTCATGCTGTAAGAGGGTTAGTGGAGGGGTTGTTCCTCCATGCTATTAGAGGGTTAAGGGGAGGGGTTGTACCTCAATGCTGTAAGAGGTTAAGGGGAGGGGTTGTATCTCCATGCTGTAAGAGGATAAAGGGAGGGGTTGTTCCTCCATGCTATTAGAGGGTAAAGGGAGGGGTTGTTCCTCCATGCTATTAGAGGGTTAGGGGAGGGGTTGTACCTTCATGGTTTAAGAGGGTTAGTGGAGGTTGTACCTTCATGGTTTAAGAGGGTTAGGAGGGGAGGTTGTACCTTCATGCTGTAAGAGGGTTAGTGGAGGGGTTGTTCCTCCATGCTATTAGAGGGTTAAGGGAGGGGTTGTACCTCCATGCTGAACGAGGTTAAGGGGAGGGGTTGTACCTCCATGTTATTAGAGGTTAAGGGGAGAGGTTGTACCTCCATGCTGTAAGAGGGTAAGGAGAGGGATTGTATCTCCATGCTGTAAGAGGATAAAGGGAGGGGTTGTTCCTCCATGCTATTAGAGGGTAAAGGGAGGGGTTGTTCCTCCATGCTATTAGAGGGTAAGGGGAGGGGTTGTACCTTCATGGTTTAAGAGGGTTAGGGGAGGGGTTGTACCTCCATGCTGTAAGAGGTTAAGGGGAGGGGTTGTACCTCAATGCTGTAAGAGGGTAAGGGGAGGGGTTGTACCTTCATGCTGTAAGAGGTTAAGGGGAGAGGTTGTACCTCAATGCTGTAAGAGGTTAAGGGGAGAGGTTGTACCTCAATGCTGTAAGAGGGTAAGGGGAGGGGTTGTACCTTCATGGTTTAAGAGGGTTAGGGGGGAGGTTGTACCTTCATGCTGTAAAAGGGTAAGGGGAGGGTTTTTACCTCCATGCTATTAGAGGGTAAGGGGAGGAGTTGTAGCTTCATGCTGTAAGAGGGTAAGAGGAGGGATTGTATCTCCATGCTGTAAGAGGATAAAGGGAGGGGTTGTTCCTCCATGCTATTAGAGGGTTAGGGGAGGGGTTGTACCTTCATGGTTTAAGAGGGTTAGGAGGGGAGGTTGTACCTTCATGCTGTAAAAGGGTAAGGGGAGGGGTTGTACCGCCATGCTATTAGAGGATAAGGGGAGGGGTTGTTTCTCCATGCTGTAAAAGGGTAAGGGGAGGGGTTGTACCGCCATGCTATTAGAGGATAAGGGGAGGAGTTGTACCTCCATGCTGTAAGAGGATAAAGGGAGGGGTTTTTTCTCCATGCTATTAGAGGGTAAAGGGAGGGGTTGTACTTTCATGCAGTAAGAGGGTAAGACGAGGGGTTGTACCTCCATGCTGTAAGATAATAAGGGGAGGTGTTTTACCTCCCTGGCGTAAAAGGGTAAGACGAGGGGTTGTTCAAACATCCTGTTGATAAATATGCTGTCCAGGGTTAAGCCGATAATAAATAGGTGTCCATAAGTAGTCCAGCGCCTTTCAAATAATGGACGTACATAATACAATAAAACGTGAATGCAACATTTATCTTTGATTATGTAAGAAGTATATTCTCATTAATACATATTTCATTGTTTTGATTATGTTACAAATGTTTTCAATGTGCCCTCCACGCTTAACCCTGAGTGACGGACTTTCAGACATTGTATATCCGTCCCCCGAACAGTCATAGGGATTCTTGAAGGTTATAGACCTGTTTTTATAAAAATAACCACTTTTTATGAACTCTGTCTAGAAATGTTTCTTTTAATACTATAGTTCGCATGTCCAGGAATGATTTTATGAGGTAACACAATACATATCATGTGTGTAGACTGTGTCTTAGATATGGGATTGTTAAGGTTAATTCATGTTACTCATATAATGCATTGGTTCTCATAATTTAACTATATGAAAAATATGATTTTTCATCTAAAAGGTATTTGAGGGGTGAAAGAAACATAATGTATAACTGCTCAATATATTCTCTTATTATGGAATATGTATTGACGAACCTACTGAGCGTTTCAGTAGCCGACAAATAATGCGAGAAAGACCAAAAAACTAATTCGTAGATTGAAAATAGGCAAAGTGAAAAAACTGTGGCCTCGGCAAATACAGTCATTCTGATAAATTGATCTTGATCATCTCAAGAAATGACACTTCTCTTTTACGTGTTTTTTGGATCATTAGACATGGTTTGAGTGCCATATTATTTATATAAATTGTATCAATAACTTCCCTATATCATAGCTGCGAGTTACTTGAAATAGTACTATCCCTATATCACATGATCGGGTATAGTCATGCACGCGTTCCTTATCACATTTGCACTACCACTAGCTCCAGACAGCGAGTATCCGCTCCGTGACGTCACTAATATACTCGCTGCCATCAGAAGGCTTCAAGGTGAAAAAGCTCTAACACAGCGCGTGCAACCAACGATTGATGTCGCGCTCTAAAAGTGAAGCTCCTTACTCATAGGTTTCACAATGCAACTCCGAACAACGACTCAAGAAATGAGTACGGCAAACGAAACTTTTTGTTATTTTATTAAGTTTTCTCTGAATTGTTGAAACATAACAAATTGTCCGCAATATACTCATCAAATACAAAATTATATTTGAAGCAAAATACACCAACTTTGGTAATAATTATAGAATATCATACGCGTAACGCTTAAAACATACTCTCCAACCAAGTTATTTGTATGTAAACTAACAATTTGGTTCGAGACTATCGATGACGTCAATTCCTATTGTTGTCAAGATTCTTGACAACAATGCCCCCGCAAGTGAAGGCAGGGCAACTACCGTACAGATACTCGGAGGGAAGGCGCCCTGACTTGGAGGTTGGCACTACCATGGTTATGATTGTACATGTATAAAACTTCCTCTCATCGCTTAGGAAAATGTATATTGACTTGACAATCAATATATATATATATATATATATATATATATACATAATCTTATACATAATCTTCAAACAATTACCACTAATTACCATTTTAGGTTTTTGTTTTCAGGAATCAACAATGACAGGCGTTTCCACTGATGTATGTACCGAATACGTCTGTGTTAATGATAGACACAAGAATATGGGCAAATTGGCTCACATGATTTTATTTCTTACCTTATTTCATCAATGAAAGATAAAACGTTCAATTTTATATTGTACATGCAAATTATCGTAATCGTATATAAGATTGTCATAAAATTGTTGTTTTTATTGAAATGAAATTATACTTTTCCATATGCTTTTCATAGCTAATTCTAAAATTGCATAAGAGGATATGACCTGTGTGACATACATAACATGAGAGAATGCATTCTCCCACAATTTGTATTCGCGTAAAAATATCAAAACGAGTCAAAATGAAATAAAGATACAATAACGTTTCTTCCATAATTATGTAGCCCCTTAAAATATATTGCAATGATACAATTTTCATATTTGTATGGATTCATTTCCTTATTGAGATACCACATTTCATGGACGAATACCCACCCCCGACTCCACCAAAATGGACGAAGAAAGAAAAATACGATGACGAGAAGATGAAAGCTGTGGATGTTAAAGCTAAAGAGGTAGCACAGTTTGATGTGTTATTCAATAATTTTAAAATCTTATTCTAAGAATGTACATTATAGACACTTTATGAAGTTGGAAGAGAGAAATTCAGGAAAAATAGTTTAAACGTGCTAAAATTACTACTCACAATGGCTAATATTTTGAACGAATGTATGGTCAAATATTTAAAATGTGACACTTGCATACACAGAATGAAAGCTGTAAATATTTTTTCATGATTAAAAGCTTCCAAAACCGAACAAAATTATTGACTAATTAAGGTGAACATGTAAGATTTTTAAGCAAAGGAATTAACGTTAAGTGATATTGAAGCACAAAAGAATATTTACCAAGAAAACTTTCCTTAATGAAGGTAAGACTAGGCAAGGAGACGTTTGAGCAGCTAGCTGGGAAGTTAACTAATGGCTACGAGACTGATCTGGAGAAGGTCAGAGCAATCTTTACTTGGCTTGGGAGTCAGGACAAAGATTCTCTACCAACTACAACAACGACAGGGAAGACAACTCCTTTGGACTACTTAACGGGTCTATTTGGTGAAAGCAGTGGCTTTATATGGGCTGAATTTTTCACTCAGTTGTGTAGGTGAGTAATGCAAAGCATATACCCAAGGCAGTAAAGTATATTAAATGATATCTATACAATTATGACCCACATTAATACTGTTTCTGTTGTCATGGAATCATAACTGTAGAGATGGTCTCAGCAACGTTAGGTGCAATGCAGACTATAGTTATCGGCAGGAAAAAAACTAATTTTATTCACCCGAATAGTCGAATGCATTTGTGACTGAATTATAAGGGTAGCTAAACTAATGCCAAGCACAACCTACACATATTAGTTAGACAGTAATACATATGTCAGTGACACACGTTTTTATCCAGAGCAGCAAGTCTTCCTTGCGTTGTCATTCGTGGAAATGGTAAAGGTGTCGGGTATGAGGTTGGCCAGCAAGATGTCAGTCGTTTGAAAGGCTTCTGGAATGCTGTGTTTGTTGATGGGTCCTGGCAGATCATTCACCCAAAGTGGGCATTCACCGGAGTTTCGGGTCATAACAATGGTAGATGGATCATGATTGAGACGGATGGCAAATCAACACTTGTAAAAGATGAAGAACGTGAAGGAGTCAAACAAAGATACGTAAACGAGGACTATTTTTGCCCTGATCCTGAGGAATTTATCCACAGATGCATTGCAGACAAGAAAGAATGGCAACTTGTGAAAAACCCAATTGATCTTCACACATTTTGCAATGTTCCTGAGTTTCATTTAGAGTATTTTTCATCAGATTACAAACTAACAAGTGCTCATGACGCCATCTTGAAATCAGTAGATGGGAAATGTCAGTTGGAGTTTGTTGAGAAGAACAGACCACGTTATAATCTCGTATACCAGCTCTTCTTTGATAAAAACAAGTCAAAGGAACAGCTGCCAGCTGCAGAGCTTCCTAGGTATGTATTCTATGAAACAAATGGCCCCAAGTTAAGACTACTGGTACGTTTTCGGCTGATAGGAATATACAAACTTTCAATCTATGCACGCTTTCATCTTTTTAACATCTGCCTTCACGCAACTGAGAAGTCGCGAAATGAAAACTGGCTTCCGGTGAACCCTCCAATAGGATTCGGCTACGGCCACACTGCTGAAAACCTTGGCATAAAGGAACCAAATCACACATCAGGAGTTGTTGTTATGAAAGAAAACCAAGAGGAGAAGATCACTTTCAGAATGGTCCAGGTTACAAAAATCGTGGCTAAAATGCGCCATGTGAGAAAGGATTCAGCAGGCTTGAGCCGTTACATCATGAAGTCCATCAAAGGCAACAACGTGAGCATCAAGGTGACCATGCCGGACAAGGAGGAATATGCTTTGCAGATTTACAGACAGTCGGAGTCACAGGAATCAAACATCCTGAACTATCTATTAACAAGCAGCACCACAGACTTCCAGTCTTTGGAAGAGGTAATATCTTACTGATTTAACAGTCCCCATAATACTTAACGTTTAAATGTTTTCGGATAGTTTGAATAATATTCTTATAAATTTTGTAAGATACCAAGGGAGGGCAAATCTGAATTTCTGTAGGAACAATTTGAAATGAAAGTGATATTAAAGTTTAGATTGGTTAACGGTTATTCCTTAAGATACTGAAATGTGTTTTCTTCTTTGTTAAGATAAGGACGAAAACGTATTTCGAAATATATAGTTCGTATCAAGATCATCTAGTTATCAAGAAGGGATTGTTCTTTGTTGAATAATATTGTTAAGAAATCAACGTAACTAATGATCAGTTGAGTCTTGTAATAATACATGTATGTTCTAAAATTGTTTCTTATGACACAGACCAAGCGTTTCCTCGCAGTTCGGAAGCAAATGGAGGAAGTAAGGTTTTCTTTATAAATATTCTTTTCATATAAAAATGCCCTTATGAAATGTATAACGAAGACTATTCACACCCAACATATTATAAGCGATGTTGATAGAGGAATATTTTCAATGAATCCCTCTTTTAAAACTACATGTATTTTAATTTTACAATATGTTTTGGAGTCATCCCTTCTTATTCTAGACGAGAGTCAGACGCAACTTAAAAACGGCCCTCATTCACTGCAAGCCAGAGCCTCTGACTAGAAGCATAAGCGCCTTTGAATCTGCCAATCTGGAGGACACACATGGATTCCTGAGGAGTGCTAAAACTATGCGTGATGAGATGAACAGAGACAGTAAGGAGAATGTCCTTAACACTTACTGAGAAATAATGTATTCGAGAAAATAAATAACAACAAATAAAAGGAAACTTTTGACATCTTATATTCTAGTAATAATTGATATTGATTTTTAATGTATTTCTATAGCATATGTTAACAAACATATTTCTCATTTTTTTACATTTCAAATGAGATTAATTATGGTTACCTCCTATACAAGAACAGTTTAATGAAAAGGAAAAGGTAACGTGTTCAATGATTTAAAGTACTTGGTTGCAATATCGACTTTCAGTATAATCCTTCCTTACTACCATGAGAGGGTAAACAGAAAACATAAACTAGAGATTGTTCTTTGCATTATAATGACTGTTAATTTAGGTTTAATTACATCAAATTCTTACTACAGAGAACACAAACGAGACCATCAGGCACCATAAAGAAAAGCTAAAAACTGCCATGAAGAGACGAAACGTTGATAGCCTGAGATCCGCTATATCAGAAGCTCAAAGCACCGGTCACAAGGAACTCAACGTGGAACTTAAAAAGGCAAAGAATCTGGTCACTAGCCTTGGGATGGAAGGTTAGGATTTTCTTGACCATATCATGGTTTATCTCGTACACTTAAACGTCAGAACCTGAAACACAAATGATGCATTTGCATCTATGGAATCTTTTCATTTTTGAGTGTAGACAGAAAGCAGAAATTCATTTTAACCAAATAGTCGAGTATTTCATATTTTCGTCAAATATTTACATGGTAAGACAACCAAAAAGAAACCGAAAGTATAAGGTTTTTAAACATGACGAGTTTTAAAATAACTTTAAATGGACAAAATGCTTATTGAATCATTATCAGATATGGACAAGAATGTCATTGTAAAAATGATATTTTTAGATGTATTAGAGGTTTTGCTGTTAAATCTAATCAAAATCTAATACCATAATTTGTAAAGGATTTTCATATTGATTGAAGTGGTATGTCCAGATTGATTTTATGCTTTACCTGTTGTTAGATATAAACAAAGCCCGAGCTCAGTCTCTATTGGAGGATCTTCGTGATGCCAGAGACGCCAATACCATAGACAAACTGGAGGATGCTATCACAGCTTACAAGAAGGAGGAACTGTCTGACAGCGACTTGATTGAGGCCATCAGTCATCTTGTAGCGCTTTATGAAAACGGTAATATTTTTTTTTAATAAATCTATTTGGATTCCTTTAATTACGGATTCAAAGGTAAATGGTATTATCACAATGGAAATGACATCTGTTTTAATCTTCCATGCATCTGTATCCCTGTTAGAGATGATGGCCTGCAATATATCATGCTTTTGAAGAACGTTTTCAGGCTATTATCATGTAGAATTATATTCGTTTATAACTATGTACTTTTCTGCTATAAAGTCTATCAATATTTCGTATTCTAATGTTGCACAGCTATCATTGATGCTGGTGAGGACGTAAAACGTCTTGAGGAACTTCTTGCACAAGCAAGAAGGAGCACAGTCGCAGATGATCTGGAGCAATCAGATGTATTGATGACGGCAGCAGCCTATCTCAGACAGCAGAAACGACTTGGAGGAAGAAAAATACTGAAACTGGAAAAGTCGACAGTGTGTGAGATACAAGCATACAAAAACCCTCAGCCCGTTACAGTTGACACCTTGAAATGCACGTTTATTTTGTTGGGAGAAGATCCTAGAACCATCAGGGTAGGTTGTATTCAACTGTATTCAAATGTTCTGCCGTTACAAGAGGTTAATATTTGTCGCTGATCAATGATCAAATGTCCTCTGTTATCCGATTTTCTTATTTTAGAACAAAATATGTTTCAGAGTTGGAATGATATAAAGAAACGCATGAAGCCAAACGGAGAAATCGTGCAGAGGATGAACCGCCTGAAGACGGATAAACTACACCCACTTCAGGTGAAATGGGCCCGCGATTTGATGTCGAAGTACAAACTTGATGATGCTTTGGAGGTCAGCTCTGGGATAGCGAGCTTCTTTCAATGGGTCAGTTCCTCCAGCTCTAAATCAAATTTTCAACCGTGAATAATACGGGACCAACCGTGAATTATACGAGACAAACCGTGAATTCTACGGGACAAACCGTGAATTATACGAGACAAACCGTGAATTATACGCAACAATTCCCTATTCTTAGGTCTGGAACAATAAAAATTAAAAAACCATTCATGTAAATCGTATTTGTAGAAAACTAGGCGGTTATTGGTTATTTAAAGGTAATAATTTCATTGTTTGAAAACTAGGTGTAAGGACAACTATAATCATCTTTTTATCTTTCTCCGTTTACACCCGTCTGTCATGCAAATCATTTACATTCCCCTTCATTTAAGACAAATTTCAAATTACTAGAAAAATGTTGACATAATGTATTGGTACGAAAATACACCGTACAGGGTATTAATTTACTTGCCCAATGGAATCAATAGCTTCCTTATTAATTTGATTCGAAAACGACAATTTCACTAGTCACGTTGCTCGTTAGTTATTGTCTCGATCTGTAAAGGTTGAAAAGGATTTTAAGGCCGCATCATATTTCTTATCTAGACGTTCTCAAATTTACATGATTTCCTGTTGATGTCAATATGTTGTCTAATTCTATACGTTTCCCTTCAAAGAGAATGAAGATTTTAAATATATTTCGAGATAGTATGATGCAAAAGACATTGCAACATTGTAACATTGAATTTAAGCATCTTTTTCTATCATGTTATTAGTTGATGGTTAAAAGTGGGCAAGATGGGCTAACAGTTCCACATTCCTTTTATGACATATGCCGTTTTATGGTGTTAGAAAAACCATGTTCACATTGTGGTTCCTTATTTGGACTTAAATCTTCTTTTCACATCATACCGTTTGTCAAAATGTTACTAAGCTCTTTGTCTGTACCTTAACGTGTTTTGAATATTGGTAGATATAAGTTTATTTCAATGAACAGCTTATCAATTGTTAATAAACCTTACACTCTATGTATATATGTAGGTAGGTAAAAAGGTGAAGAAGGTAATATATAAATGGAAATAAATAAGATTTTTTTCCTCTCTAAAAAGTTTTACAAATATGTTTTTTAAAAACAGAAAAAAAACATGACAGTGTTTGAAAGTCATGTATATATCAAGAATGGGTATTGCTCCTCATTTCCGTATTGCAATATACCTACAGGTGTCTACACTAATTTTTTAAGAAATGTTAGCCATTAAGGATGGGTATCGGTCCTCATTTCAAGATCACCATATATTGCCATACAGAAAAGCGTATTGCAATGCGTATTGCAGTATATTGGTACTTTTAATATTTCAGTTTTTCTATGATCTCTTGACTTTAATAACAGCAATTGGAACATTAATCAATGCTCAAATGGACGCCGTTTGTAAAGAAAAGTAATCAAGTGACTGGTTTCGTACTATTAACATGTCTGTACTATTTTCACTTTGCAAGTTCACACTTTGTTCGCAATTTTAAGGAAAATAATAGAGTGTTTTTGTTACGTTTTACAAGGAAATTGTTAATTCTAAAACCTCCGATATATTGGATATTTTCAGAAGACTGTACCGGTACGTATTGTGGTGTTCATGTATAGCTATATACCGATATACCGATAATACCGCGCATGTTTTTCAATTTTTCAGAACAACAGCACTGTTGCTGATGCATCTAGCAAAGCAGAGAACTGAAGAATACATGGAGAGATATTCTTACTACAGACTTACATGAGTTGTGAGATAGATTCCTTTAAGAAGCTTGACAGCATTGTGTTATTTATAGGAGGAAGGGTGAATTGCAGACTATGTAACCAGAATTTACTATAACAAACAGCAGTGTCATATCTACAGTATCCAAAATGGGTGAAAATTGATTTACCAAAGTTAAAGTGTGAAAAAGACAATTTGTGTAGTTAAGGAACACTGAAAATCGATGCCTTCTCTCAACATCCATATGAATCTCTTTCTTAATTTCGTTTTAAGAATCTGTATATTTCTATAGCCAGTGAGTTTGTGTTATACGTGATTGTTGTTATTCCCTGTATAGCTCTTACTGTTCGTGTCAAACTTCAAAGGGCTGTACTTCAAAAAGGTCATTGCCCCGATGCTACTGTAGTATAGTTTATCATTTACTATTATATTTTCATAAACATACATACTTCAGAAAATCAATGTAAAATTAATACTTGAATGTTTCCAAAATGACCCAAATTATTTGTACAATCATCTTTGATATTTCGTCTTACTTATCGAAATATCTTGTAAAATAGAACGCAGATATTTTTCTCATCTGGCCTAAATGTTAGGAAGTCGAAATTCAGCGTAACAGTTACATAGATATTAGTTCACTGACCTACTAAGCAATACAAACCTATATTTTCGTTGTGTCTGCTATATAACAGCTTCTTAATTACGTTTGAGTGATTGGCGCGCACTATTTTTCGGTTTGAAGTTTGACATATTTGACCCCAACCGTATACAGCTGCATACCGAAAGTTTGTTCACTTACAACTAAGGATGGGTATCGCTCCTCATTTTCGTATTGCAATATATTGCGATACAGAAAAGCGTATTGCAATACGTATTGCAATATATTGGTACTTTTCATATTTCATTTTTTGCATGCTCTCTTGACTAAATAGCAGTAATAATATCAGCGACCAATGCTCCACTGGCCATCGTTTTGTAAATTAGGATAACTCAGTGATTGGTTTCGGACTTTTAACATGTCTGTGCTATTTTCACCTGGCGAGTTCACACATTGTTTACAACTTTCGGTAAAATCACGTTTTTTCTTTTTATGTTTCTCTGCAATCTTACATGGAAATTGTAAATTTTAAAACTTCCGATGTTTTTAGAAGAGTGTACCGGTACGTATCGTGTTGTTCCTGTATTGCAATATACCGATATACCGATAATACCGCGCACCCTTACTTACAACTGAATCGTAGTTCAAATATCATAAATTTGGGTTTAGTTTGGACGTCAATAAAAAACCTTCAGTAAAACTGACAAAGTATCACACATTGTCCATGTGTGAATTAGCCATTCTTGAACTTGTTTGGGATCGTCTGGTTTCTCGAAGAAAAATTCTAATTTTGGCATGTTGAATTGAATCGATTTCCTTTAATTCCGAATAAAATGTTCCATGTCGACTTTCTGAGAATGAAATCAGCACAACCGCATTGACGTAAAGCAAAGCAACAAGCATTACCAATTTTCAAAGCAGTTGATTACATACATGTATAATGGATTTTGTAAATAAAAAGAAAAATTGGTGTTTTCGAAATTTTGACCCCTGGTCACTTTCATGGCTGCCAAAACTGTTACGTTTAATTGTGAGGTTTGATAAACGTTTGCCTGAAAGAAGAATGGATCTGCACATCTGTATTAAAAATTCAACATTTTACGTTTCTTTTTAGCAATGCTACGATAATTCAAAGGCATACCACATTACATGATATTTGCACTAGTGTACCCAGGTGTGTGAACATACTTTTGGCATACAGCTGTACTCTGTGCCCCTTTATGTTGAAGCTTGATTATTCGCTCCTAGCAAACATAATTGGTTATGACCAGTGTTGATCATGCATTTGAGATTTATGAAAGATGAAATCGTTTGGATATATATTTATATATTCATTTGTTATTGAACTAACCTCACTTTCAGATGCCTTACGACCTAAGGAGGTGTTCGTTCATTGTAACGTTAGAGCTTTTTGAGAAAAGGTTATTTTATACCGATCAACACGTACTAAGCCATCTCCGAATTTAAAATCACAAACTATTCATAAATTCACAGGTAAATTCGCTATAATTACTAAATATATTTATACAAAGTAGAGTATTTCACGAATTGCAGAAATGGAGATAGAGGAACCAAAAAATGACGACCATAATTAGTCAGAAACTACAAATGCAGTCAAAATCACAATGGGTAGAGGTATGGTGAGAGCTTCCCTATTTAGAAGGTCTACTTTTATGTAGGATATGCATTTCATTTGAAATAAAGGATAATGCTTGTAATATAACCTAAGGGTTTGTATTCATTGACTAGAAATATGTGCATTTGATGCCATGTCTCCCGACCCAACTTTCAATCCAACCTAATCAACTCAATAGGCACTTTGATAAATTAAATATTTAATATATTAAAATAAAAATTACTACCGTAGAGAAAGAAACTACAAGGCACTAGGTCTGTGCAAGTGTACATGTAACAAGTTCAGTAAACAATACGGAATAGATTTCGATATAGACCCCATATAGTTCGAATTGTTTCTATGGAAACAAGAAGAACAAACACCACTAAAATAACCAAAGGAGCGAAAGGCACCTTTTACCACCAAGTGTCATGACGTACCAAATCTCAAACTTTCAAAAGGGTATCATTTTCATCCTTTTCATACATGAGTGTCACTGAAGTTCCTTTGTTTCAAGTGACAGTTAAAACTTCACCATCAAGTACGTGACCAAGAACATCCTGCTACATCAGCGTATTTGTCTCCGCCCAGCTCCATCATATACCCTGATATCCTTCGGCCTAAAACGCTAGTATCGCTAAATATAGCCAGCCAATGAAATGACTCGCATTCAGCAATAGCGGCACCACCCGGATGAGAGTTCAAACAAATGTCAATGTAGGCTATAAATAGCCATGACTAACCAGCCGTGAGCGATACGAGCTCGAGCGTTTTAGGCCGAAGGATATCAGGGTATATGTTGAAGCTAGGCTTCTTAATAACTCTTAAAAATCATCAAAATTAGTGATCATTTACTTTTAATGGTCCTTTCTGGTATACAATAAGTAACATTAAAATGGGTTTCGTGATTGCAAATTACACTGTTCTTTTATAAAGACTGTACTTGGTATACTAAATTAAACAAGGCAATCGTTAATGACTGTTATATCTTCATATGTTAATATGTGTAGTGGTGTAGATACAATTCCCATTAATGCTTCCAGATAAATCATAAAATATGTGAAAGTTTTAGTAACATAAATTACAGAATTGTTTATGCCATTATCTATATACAAAGTTCACTCATTCATAACCACGAAGGTATCTACAATGGTATAAACATCAATAACAAATCCGCAACTTGAAGGCTGACAGGAGATGTCGTCTAATATTTGAAACTTCAATGAACTATAAATGATGAAAAGTTTTCACCTTCAAGAGTGTCCATCCTACCAAAGTGTCTTATCTATTTACAAAAATAACGAGGAGCTAATTTTATTTATCAAATTAATAAAACGATAAAAAAATTGTTGTGATTTACAGTTTTATTTTTTAGATTATTGTCATTTGTTATGTCATTGTCATGAATAAATAAATTCTCTTATATTTGTAACATCTTCCGTTACGATTTCATTTCGTTTCCATTTGAGAATTTGGTGTGACATGCATGCCTAAAATCACAGATTATGCCCATTGTTCCTAAAATGCAGTCGACTAGAAAATCCCTGTGTGCCGCCCTTATACTTGTTGTCATAAACATCACAAATGTCTACTTTCCGGTAGGTAGCCGTACTGATGATATTTTACTTCGTATGCAAAGCTGAATATAATTTTAATAAACATTTATGTTAATCACTTTAATCAGATGACATGTATTTGAAACTTGAAGACTTTGCAAATTGAAACTATATAAAACAGGAAACGGGTCAAAACGCGCCAAAACCAAAACTATTCCACAACGCTCCAAAGGGGTATACCACAACGCCCCAGTGATAATAATAATATGATTTCCAATTATTCAAATTAATACTTGATTTTCAATTGTTTATAAATATTTTTTATCGCTCTATCTGGGTGACAACATCGCAATAATCTTTGAGTTAAAGGTGTCAACTCATAAATACAGTGGTAATTGATGACGGCAGATCAATTGAGTTCAAGATCTCAAAAGCTTTGTTGATTCAACACAACTTCTTAATGTTTACATTAGTCAAATTCAATAGCTTTGTTAAAGAAAACATTACTTGTTTACATATGACCAAGATCTAAGTAGCGTGGCTTAAACAACACATATAACTTCAACCATGTCTCTTAACCTTGTTAATTACACATAAAGAACACATAATTCGTATAAAGTTACAAACCTTCATCATTTATTCTTATAGTAATTGGCGCGTTTTGACTCGGGTCGTTATGGGGTGGTTCCCTTTGGTGCTTTTTGACCCGGAAGCAAACAATAGCAAGGGATAAGTGTATTTATGTCACAATAGCTTTTTCTAAAAGTAATAAAAATTGGTGCCAACTTGTTATAGATTTAAACCAGACATGACATGACGTGATTGTACAAACCGTAATCAGAATGAAATTTGTTTTATGTTATGTTTTATGTTGTAAATATAGTCGCGGTCCTAAATATATATATGTTGATTCATTTTAACCAAATGTAAGGATGTATAGATGTAATTTGAGGTAATTTTATTATTTATGTTTATTTATCTTTCGTACCTTGAATTTTGTTTTTGCCCAAAGTGTAACCTAATAAAAGGCTCACTTCTAATGTTTCCCTTTTAAATGTGACATACACATGTAATTTATTCAATGTCTCACAATACCAAAAGTGTACATATTACTATTTATATGCAACACACTTGCTAAATGAGCGCTAATTGTATTACCAAACTAGCATATTACCGTGTATAAGTCGACCCTGTGTATAAGTCGACCCCCTTTTCTCAGGTCCCCAAATTGCTGTCAAAATCATAAACCTCATTTATATGTCGACCCCCCCTAATAGCAGGTCGACAGGTCGGAGGCAGGTCGACATGAAACACGCGGCAAGTTGAGAGATTTAGTTACGGTAAGTTGATGTATCGGTAATTTTCAAAGTGAGTTGTAATACGTCAGTGTTTTGCAATACAGTAAGCATTTGTTTAATAAGAGATTGTTGTAATAAATATATCAATAATGAATATTAATAATAAAAAATACATACGTGTGTGCTGGTGTTTGTTCTTTTTTAAAAAAAAATAATTTTGTGTCATTTACGTCTAGGTACATGCGCAGTGTTGCAACTAGAGTGCGTATTTGTGTAATTAGTAAATAACACATCTATAATGAAATGTGGCGTAAAAAATAATAACTACTGGGCCACACCATGCGCAATAAACATTAAGTACGTATTTATATGCATATCATGCGTAGCATTCGGTTTCTAACTCAATTTTTATGTTACGGTTTTCATAACGAAATTTGGAAATTCCCGTAACTATTTATAGCACATTACCAAGAACTCGTACCCGTAAGTGACCTCAGACAAAAGGACAAATTTAATTGGCTAATTCAGAATGCCCGTATGTAATGCTAGCACTGCTTTTCTCGGAAATTGATAGTCGGAGTCGTGAAATTCCGAGTATTTTACGCGGTGAAAAACAAACCTAATGTCTTCATCAAATTCAAAGATAGCTAGAACAGTAATTGATTTTTTCACGAAAAGCGAGGTAATATACGTCTACTAAAGAGGTAGGGGTACATGATAATATTTCCGATGTGACTACACTTCAGTATAACATGTGACAAATCGCGCTAACATAAAAATGCCCGTATGCGATTCTGTCGTAACCTCTCACACTGCTTTTCTCGGAAATTGCGGTGAATTGTTTAATTGTTACCTAGTAAATAAGGACAAACGCTGTTTCCAAATCAATTACCGGTACTGTTATTTGATACAATGCAGATCAAAGCTGAGATAATTACCGGATACGTTCGTCAATATATGTACTGAATGTAAATTAAAATTGTAAAGATAACACTAGTTTACCAAGATTTAAAAAGATTTGAATATTACTCTTTTGTTTTGGCAAAACGTTAAAACATCGTATATATAAGGAGGCTCAATCTCATGTTTCACCGATTCCTATGTGTATGAATGATCGTAGAATCTCATTGGTCCACGTCATATGACTTGTTATGAAACACTCGCCATATTGATCGATAAGCATGTCGTAGTTGGAACCGTAACGGTCTGTCTATAAAATTGTCAATTAGAAATGTATTATATATAAGGTTATAATATTTTTAGCTATAAATAGTACTAACAAACAGTAAAGTAATAATTATTAAAGTATCTTAATTTCATTATTTTGACAACGTGTTGACATCGTGGCTTCCGGTTTGCATCGTTACTGAATGTTTATAAAATTGTCGATTAGAAATGCACTTCAATAGATTCTAATATGCTTTAACTATTAATACTAGCAGTATATAAAAACAAACAGTAAAGTATGTAATAATTATTAAAGTAACTTAATTTCATTATTTTGACAACGTGTTGACATCGTGGCTTCCGGTTTGAATCGTTACTGTACGTCCATAAAATTGTCGATTAAAAATTTATTTCAATGGATTATAATATTTTTTAACTATTAATGGTAATATATAACAAACAGTTAAGTATGTAATAATTATTAAAGTAATTTTATTCCATTATTTTGACAACGTTTTGACATCGTTGCTTCCGGTTTGCATCTCGTCTGTTCGTTTCCTTCGGCCGGCAGATCGTCACTCGACCTCTGATTTTTTTTTGTCTGAAACTGGTACCTCATATATAAGTCGACCCCCCTCCTTGACCCCACAATTTCTGGTATAAAAAACTCGACTTATACACGGTAATATACGGTATATCATATCATTTATTTTACAAAATTATGGATAAAATTTTATCCTGGTATAGTATTGAATGAATATCAGATCCACGTTGATAAGTTAAAACGTACTAAAAAGGACATCAGTAAATCCTACCATTCCACAAGTGGATCTTACCTACTTTGTAACATTAATATATTAAAAATTCGCCAGAAGGTATGACGTTACTTACCAGAGGGATACTTGGTTTAAACATATTTATTTTAGAAAAGAATTGGATTGGTAAACAAGCTAGAAGCTTATGTTAATACCGCTCCAAAATACAAAATATAGAACATGTCATGGTGATTGTACAATGAATATATATACTTATCTATACAAACGCCAGCAAGATAAAGAACATGTCATGGTGTATTTACAAAAAATTATGATTTATCTATAGATGAATATATAGTCGCCAACAAGCTTTACCAATATAACAATAAAATACTAGTATATCATTTATGTATCCGATGCAAATCTGCCTGTTAAATCTACAAATTCGTGCACAGATATCAATAGTTCATGATTTACATAAGAGGAACAATTTGGGTTTCCAAATAGGACCGATCTCAGGTCAAAACCTTTGTTATAGAAAAACATATTTTCCCTTATATTCATGAACAATGGACATGAAAAGAAATAATGGGTCGAATCTTCATAGTTATGGAAGAAAAGAACAGTCGGGAGTTGATGATATGCATCTTTCATACTTGTGTGCGTTTAAGTTGCTGCATTCAAGTCTTAGGCGAGAATGTATTATTTGAGAAAATCTACAAACATAATGTAAGTCGAAATGAGTATGCATTTCAGTTTCCGTGTCTATGGCTTTTTTGAATGTCGATAAAGATGGTGAGTTTCTGTGTTCTATCGGTAATGAATTCCATAATTTAACAGTGTCAGGAAGGAAGGATTTTGCATAATTTACTGTTTTACAGTTTATGGTCTGAAGTTTTGAGTCATCACGAAGATTGTAATCAACAACATATGATATCTTACGAGGCACAAGGTTGCTAAGATAACTTGGTGTATTATTATTAACCATACTATAAAACAAACTTAATTTGTTTACATGTTTCTTTATATATTTTATCATGACGGCACCACACACAGTTCTCAGAGCATCAAGATTAAGTTTTTCTAACATATCTGCTTGTTGATTTGTACAATTATCTTATATATGACTGCAGTAGTCAAATACAGGAAGAATTAACTGTTTGTACATTATCTCTAATGTTTTTCGGTTCAATCTATGTTTGAGACTCCTCAGACAATTGACCATTGGGGCAACTTTTTTAGAAATTTCATTTATATGGTCATTCCAAGAACAGTCATGTTGTAAAGTAAGGCCCAAATGTTTGTGACCTTGAACCGAGTCAATAGTATTATCATTCATGGTCAAATCTGGCATTTGAACTGGCTGCAATTTTCTAGTAAACCGAATAGAAACAGTTTTATTTGGATTAAATGATACCTGCCATTTGTCCGCCCATTCAGAAATTCGCTTCAAGTCATCATTTATATCAGCAGAAGTTTCAACGGGATCCCCAATAATCGCGTATAAGGATGTATCGTCCGCGAAGAGCCGTATATTGCTATTGATGCCTTCAACTATATAGTTGATATATAAGATAAACAAAAGCGGCCCCAAGACGGAACCTTGTGGCACGCCAGCGATGACTTGCCTGTTATCAGATCGGAATCCATTAATAACAACACTTTGTTCTCTGTTCTCAAGGTAGCTCTCGAACCATGTTAACAAACTTCCATTTATTCCAAAAATTTTTAAGTTTGTAAATTATGCCTTTATGCCAAACTCTATCGAAAGCTTTACTTACATCAAAAAAGACCGCTTTTACTTCCTTACCTTTATCTACTGCTTCAGCTATGAAATCATAAAGATATGTAAGTTGATTGACAGTAGAGTCCCCTGGTGTAAAACCGCATTGGAGGTTAGACAATATGTTATTATCTCTGAGAAAATTATACACATGTTTAAATACACATTTTTCAAAAACTTTGGCCACACAGCTTGTCAGTGCAACAGGTCTGTAATTCGTGCAATCATTAATAATTCCCTTTTTATGAATAGGAACAACGGAGGCATCTTTCCAATTTTCGGAAATATCTTTTAAGATAGCGATAAGTTAAAAACTTCTGTAAGAGGACCCGCTAACAGTTCAGAGTTCATTCTTGAGAACTTATTGCTAATGCCGTCTGGTCCCGTCGCTTTTGTTGTATCTAATTAAGACAGAATAGCATGAACTTCATTTGTATAAAGATACAGATCACATAGAGGATTGTTAATGGTAGGAATAACGTCTTCAATTTGCCTGTCAGGATAATTGACTTTAGTTTGATTAGTGAAATATTGGTTCATTATATTTGCAATATCCAAACTATTATCATATAGTTTATCATCGTAACGTACGGGAGGAAACGTTACTAAGGAATTTGTTTTAGTGAAATTTTTAATGAGACGCCACCATAGTTTTGTGCCATGACTTTCATTTACCATTTTATCAATTTTGTCTAAGTATTGTTGTTTTGCATTTCTTACTCATTATATCACTTTGTTTCTGTATTGTCTGAACTTTGCCCAATTAGAAGGTGAATTACGCCGTTTTGCCAGCTTATGTATACGATTACGCTTACGAATAAGACTGCGAGTTTCACTATTCATCCATGGGGCATCGTTTGGTCTGATTGTGACAATTTTATTTGGAATATGTTTGTTGCACAAATTCATCATGGTAGTGGTTATCTGGTCTGTTACTAGATTAACATCATGAGAGGAAAGTATTTCATTCCAGTCAACAAGACTAAGTTCTTCAGCGAGGACATCAATGTCAGCTAGCTTATAGTAAAAAAACTTTCTTTTATAGGTGGATGATTTTGTAATGTTCTCATTCAGGGAAACATAAAGCGGACAGTGATCACTACATATGGGATCAAGTACACCAGAATCGGTTATAAGGGAAGCATGTGATATAAAGATAAGATCAATCAAAGTGCTAGAAGTAGGCGTGATTCTTGTAGGATCAGTAATGATTTGAGATAATCCAGTCAATACTTTGATTCCATCTATTCTGTTTGAACACTTTGAGAGAATATCTTCATTAAAGTCACCAGTTACTATTGTGACTAAACCAAGATCAACAGCGTTACTGATAGATTCCTCTATTAAGTCCCAATAAGTATCACTTTTGTCTGCTCTGTAGAAAGTTCCAATAAGGTAGTTACGTTTTAATAGGTCCATACACTCAAAGGTCAAGCATTTTCTTATATACACAGCCACCCCTCCACCCCTGGTCTGTCTATCTTTTCTAAGTGGTAAATGATAACCTGGTATTTCTAAATTGAATCTTCTACTTGAATCTTGTCCAACACGCAAGAAAGAGTCGTAATTCACATAATAGACGTTTGCTCTTTTTCAGAACAGAGATGAGTTCTGACAAATAAGGAAAGGGTTTATGCTAATTGTTAGCTAATAATGTCTCCGAGTCATGTCACATGAGTCCTCTCCTAAACTGTTGATTGCCTGACACACGCCCCTTCCAGACAGGTACATCCGTGCACCTGTGTTACGACCCAGTAGACTGACTGGAGCCAACTAATGGGGTATTCGCTCGAAGTCGAAAATATAGTTTCAGGTATTCGCTCGAAGACGAAAAGCGGTGCTCTTTGATGATTGGTGTTGTTTTAGTAAAGTTTTGATAAAGGATTAAGGACGGATTATCGCCTTCCGCGTGGTGAGCAAGATGTGAACTGTTCTCACGTTGACATGATTTTTCACACTGTCAAAATTATGAGTTGATTTCAATCAATTAAAAAAAAACAATTATGGTACCTATAAATTAGTTTCTTCTCCAAATTGCAATCACTATCGGTATTGCACCATGGCTAACGCACAAGTAGAGTACAAGTATGTTCCCACTTCCAGAGGTGGTAGATTTCATGTATCGAATTAGCAAGCGAGGGGCAAATGACGTCGACTATTGGAAATGTTCCACTAAGAATTGCCCAGGAAAGATAACCACAAGACAGGATATACCGCTACGTGGCGATTCGACCCACAACCACCCACCAGTTCGGAAGGACATCAAGGTAAGATAAGATAAGATAAGATAAGATAAGATAAGATAAGATAAGATAAGATAAGATAAGATAAGATAAGATAAGATAAGATAAGATAGTGCCAGTGGCTGATGTAAGTATTTTCGATAATAAAACTAAATAATATAGTAACCTGTAATTCTTGTCTCTTTAATAAATTATCATAATCATAAGAAAAAAATCAATAATTCCATTCTATTTATGTTTAAGGTTGAGGAAGTGTGGCTGCAGACACTGGCTGAGATGCCAGATGACAACCGATGCATACAACTAGCAGACTACATCACCAGCAACTGGATAGAGGGTAGTCTGCCGATTGCTTCATGGAACCACTACCTCACCACTGGACCCAGGACCAACAACAACCTGGAGGGATGGCACGGACGCCTGAAGAAACTGGTTGGGAAGGCTCATCCAAACATTTTTGAACTAATTCGTTTCTTGTTAACTGAGCAGAAGACAACAGAAATAAAAACGGTGCAATATGCTGCAGGACAACGCCTCCCGCCAAAGAAGAAGAAGTATGAGGACCTGCAGAGGAAGCTGAGCGACCTGAAATCAAGACTTGACTCCGGACACATCGCCGTGTTCGACTACGCTGCCAGAGCTTCCCATCTTCTCAAGCTAGCTTAATTTCCTGAAACATTGTCCATTATAAATAACATTTTGAGGTTAGTACATTAAATTAAGATAATGATTAAAAGTATTATGTCCAGTCTATGTATTTTATTATTTTGTATTACTGTGCTATATATTTGTATTTATGTACAAAAATGTCTGACCAATATGTAAGAAATAAAATAATAATTGTGATTATGTAAAGTTTTTTTTATGTGGTCACTAGGTCGGGGGAACCACCGTTCGATTTGTGTGTCGAAGATCGGAGTTGTTTTGACAAGCGCCTATTGTTTAATGTAGATTGGAGTAGATTGGGAGGGAGCTACCGTTCGCTCGAAGACGAAAACGAAATTCGCTCCATGTTTATACACGCCGAAAATTTTCGACTTCGAGCGAATGAACCCAACTAATTAGCCTTTCCTCTAATTAGTCTAGAGACCATAAGGATCAAAGAGTAATTATGTAATGAATCTTTGTAAATATCTTGTAAATAAGTATTTTAATAGATATTTACAAGATTTTAAATATCATTTTTTCACGTAGTGATTACACATTTCAAAAATCAATAAAGCATGTGTTAGTTGATCGGTTAAACATGTGAAACGTACCTTTTCAGTGAATGTATACAGAAGAATTTCTAAATGTTCAGTTTTCGATCACTAACTCATTTATAAGAGAGATAACGTTGATCTTTTTGTCGTTATTATTTGCTGTAAATTCTCTTCAGGCTTATAATGGTGCGTGTTTAGAAGTGGGATATTCGTTAATGAAATTTAAGGAATGTTTTTTTTTCGCTACACTACGAGCTCGAAAAGGCGGTGGTTGTGTCTTAATAAGACTGTTTGTTTACATTTATATATATTGCATTTGCACCTGCCATTTAACGTGGTATACAGTAACCTATTTGAAAAGATGTAGGATTTTGAATTTGAGTTTATATTCTGGCGGATAGAGGAGCAACCTTCTCTTTTTGTACACTCATGTTTTCTATTTTATATTTGAAAAGCTTTAACTCCATTTCTACTGAATCTAACATCATCAAACTTAAAGGCAATAACGAATGTATATTTACTGAATGTAAATATGGCTTCGGATAGGATAAGAATAGTCTCAGCAAATTGTAGAGGGTTGGCAGAAAGAAATAAAAGACAAGAAATAATGAAAATATGGAAAAGAAAGAAATACTCAATTATTTGTCTACAAGATATTTATATTTCAGAAAAAGATAAAGATATCATGAAAAATGAATGAGGTCTCGATTGTATAATAGCCCCTTTTCAATCTAATTCAAGGGGAGTAGCATTCTTTTTAACAACAACATTGAAATCAAAATCCATAAATTCCTGATAGATAAGAATGGCAATTTCATAATAACTGATATAACAATAGATGGTATGAATATTACTTTAACAAACCTTTATGGCCCAAACAAGGATGAACCAATATTTTATAAAAAAATATTCCAAGATATTGTGGAATTTGGAAATGAATCAATTATTATCTGTGGTGACTGGAATTTAGTACTTAACCCCTCAGTAGATCTTGGAAATTACAAGAATATTATTAATCCTAATTCAAGAAATGTTGTTTTGGAAAATATTGAAGAACTAGATTTAGTAGATATCTGGAGGGAACAAAACGGTGAATCCAAAAAATTTACTTGGTGGAGGAAAAACCCTAAACAGCAAGCAAGGCTTGATTTCTTCCTTGTCTCTCAGGATTTGTTCAATGTGTCATATGAAACAAACATTGTCCCAGGATATAAATCTGATCATTCCCCAATTACACTTTCAATTTCAAATAGATTAAGTAATGAAAGGGGTAGGGGGTATTGGAAGTTTAACACCTCTCTCTTACGGGATGAAGAATATATTACCATTGTTAAAAAAACAATACAAAATACTATCCATGAATATGCCATAAACACAGACACTGACACTGAATTGAATGATCACATTAAAGATCGATGGAAAACTTCAGTTGAAAATATCAATATCTTTATTTCTGGAAACTTTTTTAATGAATTTGAGAGGTAAGACTATTTCATTTTCAACTTTCATTAAGAGAAATAGGGAAAAAAACAGAAAAGAACTTGAGGACAAAATTCAAACCCTTGAGGAAGACATTAGAGATAACTTTAACAATTTAAATGAAAAGTCTTTAAAAGTCCTAACAACTGAGAAAAAACAACTTGAGCAACTCAATGAAGAAGATACAAAAAGATCACAGTTCGCAAAAAAGAATTAAGTGGTATGAGGAGGGTGAAAAACCAACAAATTATTTCTGTCACTTGGAAAACCGAAACTATACTAGTAAACGTATTAACAGTATTGTTAAAGATAATGGTGAAGTGATTACAGATGGTGGGGGTATTATAGATGAATTGAACCATTTTTACAGTAAGCTTTACACTAATGTTTGCTCTCATGAAGAAGATAAAAATATTGACATAAACAATTTGAACATTCCAAAAGTAAATAAAAATGATTTTGACTTGCTGGAAAAAGAAATAAGCATGGAAGAAGTAAGTAGGGCTGTTTATTCCATGAAGAATGATAAAAGCCCTGGTATTGATGGATACCCTATTGAGTTTTTTAAGTTCTTTTGGACAGATTTAGGCCCTTGGGTCCTCAGCTTTATACAGGAATCTTTTATAAATAATGAATTGACAATTACAATGAACAGAGGAATTATTACATGTCTACCTAAACCAAACAAGGACCGAAAACTTTTGAAAAACTGGCGCCCTATTTCATTACTTAACTCTCTCTACAAAATAATTAGTACATGCATAGCAAATAGGATTAAGCTATCATTAGATAATATCATTCATGAAAATCAAACAGGCTTCATACTATACTTGTGGGTAATTAATACAAGAAAACGCTTAGAACATATAAATAGATTGCTTTCTAGTTGGCGAAGAAGAAATTTGACACTTAATGGGAAAATCACCGTTATAAAATCTTTAGCAGTTTCTACCCTAGTACATATTTTTTCTGCAATTCCTAACCCCCCTAAATCATTTATTGATGATTTAAGCAAAATAGTATATAAATTCCTTTGGAATAACAAAAATGATAAAATTAAAAGGTCAAATATCAGTAGGACTTATGAGGATGGAGGCCTTAGGATGATTTACATTGAGTCTTTTATCAATGCTTTAAAATTATCATCACTGAAATGCCACTTGAAGAAAAACTCCAGCTTTATTAACATCTTTCCCTTTGGCAACTTAGACTCTCTTGGCTCCAATGCTGTTGATTGCTTATCTGAAAATGTTAATCCTTATTGGAAAGATGTATTATTAGCTTGGAGAATATTCTATATAAAACACCCTTTTGACAATGATGACATAAGCCAAATCTTGGCCCAGCCATTGTGGCTAAATCATTTTTTTAAGTCTTCATTTATAATAAGAAACTGGTATGACCATGGTATACATTACATCAAAGATATTTATGAGGAAAATGATTTCCTCAGCTTTGAAATTCTAAAGCAGAGATACAATATTAGAGGAACATTTTTGGATTATCAACATTTGTTAAATAACATTCCAAAGAACTGGAGACAGCAACTGGTTAACAGAAATACTTGCTATAATCATGAAGCCACTAACAATGTTTATGATTATATGATTTCTAATAGTAAAGGTTCAAGGATATTTTACGACAAATTAATTGGTGACAATACTGTCCCAAAGGTACTTGATTATTGGCATAATGTCTTTCAACATGATATATGCTGGAAAGATGTGTTTATATTTTATAGGAAATGTACAAGTGATTGTAAACTGTTAGATTTTCAATACAAATTTATTTACAGAACAATTTAAACAAAGAAAGAATTAATGAAGATGAAGCTAGTAAATAATGATTTATGCATATTTTGTAAAAATTCCACAGACGATGTCTCGCATGTTTACTTCGACTGTGAATTTGTGAAGAAATTTTGGAATACTTTGGAACTTTTTCTAAATACTCATCTTAAATCTAACATCACACTTACAAAATTTACTATTATGTTCGGACTTATAATAAACAATAAATTATTTAACCATGTCATACTTTTGGCCAAACGATTTATTTATGTTTCAAGTATTAAACAACATGTTCTTTCTTTTGAGGGATTTGTTAAATGTCTTAGGATGACATACAATATTGAAAAATTTATAGCTAGAAAAAATAATAGGATAGAAGCTTTAGATAAGAAGTGGAATCAACTACCTGCTATAATTAATTGAAGCACTCGTAAAATACTAATATCTCACTGCCTGCATTCTTATCTTATCCAACCGTATACAATTATATGTATCAACATTATCAAAACATTTTCTGTGATGAACATGAAGTTTTTTTGTACTCCTGATTCAGTAAGAGCTAAAAAAGCTCAATGATATGTACATTGCCTTTTCATGTAAAATGTATGATATGAAATGGAATAATAAAAAAAAAAAAAATAAAATAAATGATAAAATCTAAATTTGCCCATGCGGATCTAAGAAAAATAAGTCACTCACTGTAAAAAAAATTTTTGAATGCATGATGACATAGAAGAAAGAGAATGACCACTCAAAATCATTTTTAATAGAGGCGCGAAAAGGATGAAAATACATCTCAATATATAAATAATAATAAAAAAATCAAAACATATGAGAGGCTGAAATAAAAAAAAAAGATCAACACACACATCTCATATGACTTCCTTTGAATTTAAAATATTTAGTGATATTCTGAATTTTACCATGAGTTTATAACAACATGCTGTTTTTTTGTATTTTGCTTGAGGTATCAAGTCAAAACATATTAATCAACATAGAGACCTATGTTTAAAGGTAAAGGAATTTTGATGAGGTACCACTTTTCATGAAATAAACAATTTAACTTATAATAAAGCCACTTAAAGTAGAAGGCATCAAGTTATTTTCATATATAAACAGTTGATATGATAAACTTTTGTCATATGCTCTTCATTAGCCATTAATATAAGAAAACAAGTTTGAAATTAAGAAAACTGCAGAAGCAGGGAGCTTGGATCTCGATGGATCTTGCTGTTGTTGAAATAGGATTATTGTTAACTAAATGCTTGTTAAGGACCCTTCTTTGGAGCTTTTGGAATGAACGCTCGTTACTCCACCGATAACAGCAGTTAATAATGACGATGAACAACAAAATGCGATAAATAAACATAGTATAAGCAAAGACTATTATTATGCAGAGATAATACACCATTGTTGTCACCAGTATAACTGGTTTGTGGAATAATGGACGTAATTGCATGTTGTGTTATATTCATACAAAACATTTCTTATGTATCTTCTATGTTCCAAAGATCCTCAAAAATAACACTTAGATCTGTCAGTATGTGTTTCACTTTAATCTCATCGTCATATGTCAATAAATATTGAGTGCCTTAAACTGATCAGAGTTAGTTTCTCCTTCATACAGTATCTAACAATCATCTCACCTATAGTGTAGTTGTATTGTACAACGGACCCGATTTAATGTGAACTTTTGTGTGGATTATTCTGCAAAAGTAAATACTGCCATTTTTGGGCTTTTGTTTGTTTTAACAGATTCAGAACCGCCGCTCACGTTTTGTTGATTAATGGAGATAGATATGCCTTCGATATTTTTCGACTTACTTAGTCTTTATTGTCTAACAGTTTTACAACCAACATCCTACATTCTATATTTTGTGGGTTTCTTAGCGATACCAAGAATGTTCTTTCTTAAGCTTGTTCATTGTACGCCAGACTATTTCCTCGGCTAGTTATCCAGGAACTGTCCTCGTCTGTGGTTCTCCAGGTCGCTTATCTTCCTCAGAACAGTCTTTGCATTCTCCACCAAGTCAGCATGGTACTTCTTCAGAGGAACCAAGTTGATGAAAGGATTTGCTTTGTCCAACAGAACCGGACAACTGCAGGAGAAGACAATAAAACATTATGCAATTTCATTTCCCCTCTGTTTTCATCAACACGAATCTCCGGTCCAGTTTAATATAGAATCAAGGGAGTCGATAGTGACAGCTTGAGTCGCACCTTTTAATATAATTACAAGGTCATTGAATTCGACTTTTATCTACTGAATGATCTCAACACATACTGTCAATGGTAACGCTGTCGCGTGAGAAAGAGATTGGTCCCTGTGTAATACCCTTATGTAGACTGACACCAAATTGACGAATGTTGGAGAAAAAGGTCCCGAACATCGCTTTGACCAAGATGTTTGTCTTCATCTAATCTGTGACCCTACACCAGGACAAAGACTGGCGCCTGCATAGACTGGTAATTTACAATATGGAACATATTGACGCTGCCAATCAACATTTTCTATCTGTACCCTACGAACTCTGTGTGTGCATTTTGTTTGAGATATAGTAAAAGTAAACATCTAATAATGAATTAGCAATCACTGTTTACGATGATTTTGTAAGTTACATTTTAACGATTACATAATCCTTCGCTGTTCACCATCATCATGTTAGTTACTTTTTATCGATATCATAATGATTCGCTGTTTTCCATGTTTCTGTTATTTTTCTTTAATCGATATCATAATGATTCGCTGTTTTCCATGTTTCTGTTATTTTTCTTTAATCGATATCATAATGATTCTCTGTTTTCCATGTTTCTGTTATTTTTCTTTTATCGATATCATAATGATTCTCTGTTTTCCATGTTTCTGTTATTTTCTTTTAATCGATATCATAATCCGTCGCTGTTTACCATGTTTCTGTTAGTTTCCTTAAATCAATATCATCATCATTCGCTTTTTACAATTATTCTGTTAGTTACATTTAATCGATATCGTAATCCTTCGCTGTTTTCCTTTACGATAGTTATTTTTTATGAATACCATAACCCTCGGCTGCGTACTATTCAAAAGCTTACCATGTAACAATATCATACTTTGTTGACGCGTTCCATTTCTAACAGCTACCTTCTATTAACGACATAATCTTAAGTTGTGGGCTATTCCAATAATTACCTGATATCAATATAATAATCCTCGGCCCTGTACCGATCCGGCCACAGTATCTGCATGGAGGTGAGGTTTGCCAGCTGGGTCATAATGTCCTTAAACTTCTCGTCCGTGTTGAAGTGGTCTCTGTCTGGCCACTGGTTCCACCGGTAGATGACCAACGACTCCAGGAAATAGGACGACACCTTTTTCTTGTTCCTCACCATTCCGTCCTTAAAGTCTATATTCACCTCCGTCTAAAGACAAGAACGTAATGCCAATCAAGGAAGGTTCCCCGTAGACCACACTTTACGTGTGTGTTCACAAGTCTATACCCCTTTCAACATTAGGTCTAACGTTAACCTTGAATAGAGAACTACGGATTTACAACTTCTATATTTCAGGATTGCGACGTTTCGGTGTAGATACTAACACCGTTATCAAGCAAGTGATGCCTCTTAGGAAGGTATACCCTCTTCGTCTAAATGCAACAGATATGAATCCGGTTACCCCGGCGACCATCCTACAAGTTTATATTCACTTCTATCTACATACAACAAACATGAATCAGGCTATCAAACAAATAGTTATTCACTTCAGTGTGAAAACAAAAGGTGAGTGTTCAAAAAAATCAACTTAGAATTTCAATTCCAAATCAACAAATTTTCTTTTGTTTTTGTTTGCTTGCTGCTTGCTTGCGGAAGTGCTTTTTTCTTTACTGTAACAGCTTTAAAAAACATATGATTCATTTAAACTAGAAATATGTGCATGTGACGTTCTGAGATGTCTCCCAAACTTCCAATCCTTGAAGTTCCTAATCATCCTACTCATATTTCGTAAAAGAAATAATTAACTGTTTTTGAGTTTTGTCCCGGAAACCAAAGCATTTCGGAATCACGGAATTACGGTCACAGGAGACAAATATATGTTTCCCGATAAGCTTTGGTTAGGGGAATAAAAAGCCAAACGTATGATATAACAATATGACATTTTCCCACATTCATTGTGACACAACCACGTATATACATACCATCGCCCAGTACTTGACAAGACGAATAAGGTTCTTTAACTTGACCGGTATTTGTTTGACGAACTCAACTTGTTTGGGCGCAAATGAGACTGAATAGAACGCCCTTTCGTTCTCTGTCTTTTCGTCCATTTCCGCGTAGATTTGTAAAGGAGTCCTGTCTGGAAGTCAAGTGAATTGTTTACCTCGCACGTACCGTATTTACCGATTTAAATGTTCACATCAAGTAGCAAGCAAATAAAGAGTAAGCTTTGGAATGGGGTCGGTCAATAAAAAGGGGTCAGTACTTGTTTGCGTTCGAACATCATATCAGAGATGATATTGATATTGATGAAGCCTTTGCTATCAACGATCTTATTCATACACGACATTTTTCCTTTCATTATTCCAGATGTCATTGCTTTAATGTTTGGATAATAAAACATTAAGAATTCTTTAGACTTCGAGGTAGACCACCCATGAAGCATTCCTTCCGTGAAATAAATATACATAACGAATTTTTTACTATATGTGACTCTGGCCATTAGGTCTTTAAACGAAGTGGGCTTTGTTAAAGATATTTTGAAAATGAATCTAGCCTACCTTTTAGCAAGTTGCAGGCCGGCAGAATGTCCACTTCGTGTGAGTGACCATCGTCACTACACGACAGCCTGTAGTTGAGACCGTGACGAGTCTGTCTGATGAAGTCCAGTTCCCCCGCATAGTCGCTCCACTTGTTCTCAAGGTCCGCACGGAGTCGGGCCAGGATGGTTTCCATGTTGGTCTGTAGGTCCGAAACGGTCCGCACGTCGTTGATGAAGACAACAAGGTCAACGTCGGACTTGTGAAGTACGTTCGTGCTCTTGCCCAGCGATCCACCCTTTATGAAGATAGTTCATATTCATGACAATATGGTTATTTGAGTGATTAAGCATTTTCATACCTTAAAGAGCCACTCCGTGAGTTGTTGGAGTCATATATGCCAAACTTAATCAATGGCGTCATTTGATCGCGAAGTTTCGACTGTTACCAAAAATACACATTTTATTATGTTTTTTTACAGTGACAATATGACGGTAGAACGTCGCAATCATGATCGAAAACCGGACAGTGGCGCGCGTCAAATAGTCAAACGTAATTTTGGAAACTTATCTAAAACAGCCAGGAGGGCAGTTAGGAGTTGATAGCGTTTGTTTGGTTATATAACTAGTATCCATGTATATTGGACGTGATATCTACACCTTATGCATTTATTAGGCTGTTTTTAGATTTTCATGGAAAACCAGTATTTGTCAGGTTTCATCCCATATTCGTTTCGCACTCATGTTTAACATGACGGAAGTCTTCTTTTGAAGGATATGTAAAAGTGAAAGAACCCTAGGCAGACCAATGCTCAGCTTGCAACAAGATCGCTGATTGGACAACCAACTTTCACAGCTACCAATCAGGATTCTGGTAAAAGCAAAGGCTCTCATACTTGGGAAAAGTAAATTTTATGCAGGAAGACTTATCACGTTGAAGATGCTTCTTCACCTTGACAACCATGGACACACTAAAGTTAGTGTGCTTCTGGAGGAAGAAAGTGACCCGCTCCACCACCCCGTCACATCCCCTCCTGAAGTCGCTGTCCGGCTGGATGGTCTCTTCGATGAACTGCTGTAGCCGCTGACCCCTCCTCATCTTGTCCAGCACTGGTGGAGGACCCAACTGCCGGTAGTTCCGTAGCTTGGTCATCCGCTCTAGGAAGGCCCGTGCGTGCTTCGTGATTCTGTCACGGTGTCGTTCTGGAGGCACGATGTTCTTGTAAGGGTTGGCCGGGTCCAAAACTACTGGGTTCTCTCTGGTACAATGAATACAGTCAGACCTCGATAATCCGAACACTTCCGTTTTTCATCAAAAACGTTCGGATAGTGAAACGTTCGGACTACTGAAACGAACCAAATGTACAGACAGACGACAACGTATTACGAATATCGAATGTTTGGCATTTCTTTCCCTGATAAGTGAAGCAGAATCTTTACTCACTCCAGATACACAAATTGATACATCTCAATTTATTAAAATCACAATCTGCTGACACGCTCAACTCCCGTGTCAATCCACTGTCATTGATGTTTACCGATTCAATCAGTGTGGTGCTCGCTTTACTAATGGATTACCGAACGCTTTGATGAACGGTCGGATTAATGAAGCAGAAATAGCTGTAATTAACTAATCCGTTACAGCTAATTAGCGTTCGGATACGGAGACTGAATCAACGGATTAATGAATCAACATTTAATGAGTTTATATAGAGATTAGTTTGGTTACAGTTTGCTACCGTTCGGATACTGCGAGATTCGGATTATCGGTGGCCGGATTATCGGGGTCTGACTGTATATCTTATTTAAGGTAGTTCGAATTAAAAAAAGATCATAGAAACTTATCATTTTACTATTTCATTTTTTTAAAAAGCAACTCATTAGCAGAAAGATGATTTTCTACACGAATATTTGAAGAGGAATGAAATGTATTTAATAACTGAATTTACGAGTACTAATACATGTAGCTGTTCATAGAGTCGGACACGAAAAGAATAACGTCCCCTGAACACTCTTTGGACCAATTCAAAATGTTTGAATATCAAACATTCGAAGATTTCGTAAAACAATCACTTTTGACTAAAGTTCAATGCAATTTATAATGCTAACGATAAAAAGCTATTCTTTCTTTTGAAAATAGGACACATAACTCAAGCACAAGTGTCAATGTTTTGTCTAAATCTATCATGGAAAAATGAAAAAGCGTTAACGGTCTCCTTTTATAATATTGTTATCAATATAATACTGATGGAACATAGCTTAAAACACAGCAATACTAACTGTCCAGTTTTCATTTCTTTCAAAAAGCAGAATAATTTAAAGGAGCTTAGTTTTAGGGTTAATGTATTTTTAATAGTGTGTGAAAATGGTTTATAGATATATGTACATGAACAAACCCGATCAAATAAGTAAATCTATTATTAAAAAGATTACTATCTAAGGAAACTTTTGTCTCCCCTTTGCTTTTTCAAAGATTATAAATACATCACAGAAGAAAACAGTATGGCTACTTTTCCACGCACAATAATAAGAAGTAATTAAATCTTTGCCTAGATTTTGCTATTAACCATTACATTTCATTAAAATGAAATATTTTATGCTGCTCCCGAACTTCTATTGATCAATTGTCTTGCGATTCTTTACTAAATGATTGGGGTCCCTATACCATATAATTTCTTAAAAGAAAATAAGAAAAATAATATAGGTTATCTCTAGTTTATGATGCTCCTCACACGAAGTAACGAGGACGTGTGATAAGAACTTCTAAGATATGTTTCCCAAAAGTTAACCTTACTCAAATATGTCAAATTGTGTGATCGCTGTGTATTGAAACAACAAATATAGGACAAGTTGGGCTAACCAGTACTTTTTATACTTTTTTAGATGCTTAAAAACATTCCCCCTAAATGGTTATAAATGGACATTCGACACGCGCCCAACGATGTTAACTAAGCAATTATTAACTATGAAATAGTGTTATGTTAATACATAATAGAGATCCTGGTAAATTAAACTTTCCAACCTATTTGTTTTCTTATCCCTTAGAAATTTGAAAAGTAGGATACCGTTAACAACAGTAACAAGTTAATCATGTTTAGGTACATGGACCGTGCAAATTAAAAGGTCAAATTGATATAAGGATGATCATTTTGCTGATGATAGAAAAGCGATTTCTTCTGTCAAAGACAAATATACATACATTTGCCGGTATTCGGACGCAGTGTATCTATTCTCCCAGACGATGCGGAGAGAGGAGAAGTCGAGAAGCTGGGTGGCGACCTCCTCGAACCAGTCTGTGATCTGGATGTTGGTGGGACACCCTGCTTCATACCACCTGAAATTAACCACGATATTTCAACTAGTGTCTTCCAGTCTACCCAGGCAAACTGGATACTGGATCGGGGCAAGTTTCATAACTGAGGTCATAGAATGATAATGTTTGCATGGAATGTCGTAGGTTTCCGGGAGAAGGAGCGGTGGGAGGGGTGTGTGGTATCGTCATTCCAAAGACAGTTGAAAGAGTAGAGTTATTTGGCACTCAGAACTTGAACGACGCTTGAACTGGCCTTTACCCGCATATGTCAAGGGTACAAAAATGAGTTCGAGTTTATAATGTTAAATGGACATCTACGATTGATTGATAGTTCATTATTATTTCATTGATAACTCAATAGAACAGACCTGTGCATTACAAGAACCTCCACGAAGTAGGACGACGTTGCTTTGATACGGACATTGACCTCCACCTTCAAATTAAATTAATCAATTAAAGTTTTGCGGCCTACATGTACAAATGTAATGCATTTACTTTTAGACTTATTTATATCAATAAAACATTGTTGTACAGTTTTACCACAATCGAGTTCGATTTCTGCTTCCCATTTCTCCTTTAAAAACGAGCTTACAAATAAAGCTCCTACCTTGGTCCAGTACTTGATGATTTTAATGAGATCCTGCACCTTGTTGGGTGCCCTCTTGATGAAGTCTATCTGGAGAGGGGCCAGACAGACCGAATAGTACTCCTGATCCTCAGGAGAACGTCCTCGCATTTCCTTGTAGACATCCAGCACACTGTCAGCGTCTGTTATTGAAGTCATAGTGGCTAAGACAGAGCCTTCCACAATAATGTCTATCAAAACGCAATACTACATTAAATAATTTAAATGAATTAGATTTTCATGTCACAGGAATTCCATTTCTTGATTAATTCGTATCAGATATACAAATGACGATGCTCCACAATACCAATGTTCTAAGACCTGATTAGTCTGGCCATTTGTGACCCAATAACATAAAAACAACTTTTAAAACTTTCGCCGTATTGGATGCAAATGCATTGTGCCAATGTGATTGGTGGACTAAACTTGTGTCAGATCGTATGATACTGATGACATCAATAGATCTAGTAAATACTTAGTTCTGACGTCTTACAGGAAATATTTGGCCGACTAATCCTGTGTCAGAATGTATGACACGGATGCCATCACCAGACCCAGTTAATTTTAAGTCCAAAGTTCTTATTCCAATAGAAGTTGAATTTGATATTTTTCGTGGAGAAGAGTTGTTTATCAGCCGACAGGAAAGTTGTTGCAGACAAACCCACCCTTAAGCACATCAAAGGCCGGCAGAATATCGATTGTGTGACACTGTTGGAGGTCTGGACAGCACAGCTCGAACTTTATGGCGTGCTCGGTGTAGGCTCTGAACTCAATGGTGCCAGCACTCTGATGCCAGGCCGCCGAGTCGAGTCTAGACCTAGTATTCAGCGAATAAAACTTATTATATGACTGAGGGTGAGATACTCTGTTCTGAATTGAAAATCTTAATATTTGATCACATAAAATAACTTTTTGAAAGAAACGTTTTTGTTATCTCGTCATGTAGAAAAAATTAAACATTATCACCTGTGATGATATAAACATTTACCTCACCCCATGAGATAAAAATCGTATTTGTCAAGAAAAACTAAATATCCTCCAAATCATAAACTGATTGTACAACAACTCAAGATCATGAAGAAAATAATTTAATTTGTAAGTAAAAGTTATCAAGAAAATAAACGATAAAATATCAAAAATGAAAACTTAAATGTTTCCTGTTTGTACGGATATTCAAAGCTTGTCATAACTCTCCATTGTGACCTTGTTGAGACTCTTAACATAAACCGGTGTGTATAGATGTGCATTATGAATAAGTGTCGAAGTGTAATACCAGCTAAAATGTCTCAAATTTGAAACAGATACATGTGTCGTTCTCAAACAGAGGTAAAGAAAGATTGGCAAGGATGATCGCATATTTTGTACTCTAAAATGTGCAGCCCATGTTAGTAAGTGGATGTTTTTGGAAATCTTTGCATGTTCCTTTTTGTTATAAATCTGAAGGAAATGTTCACCTTATCACTTACAGCATTCTTAACCCACAGTATAACATTTCAAAATGATTATCCTCTAGCAAAACATTTTTTTCAAATGTATGATCGTTTTTCATTACTGAATTTTGGGCAGCATATAACAACAGTCTGATTAAAATCGACTGCGTTCCGAGGAATAAAAGTTCTTAAAAATGGACTCCAGTGGGATTCAATCTTCTTCTATCAAGGGCTTTCCTTTCCAACTATAACGGTCTGAAAGCCGCCTCGTAGTCCGCACGTAATAACGTAATCTCAACTAGCCAATCACAATGATCAGTATATAGGGGCCAATAACTCCCGTTTACCAATCGTTAATCTTGATCGCCTCTATCCTCATTCAAACGCAATGATGTGATTGGTCGGCCAATGACTAGGTTTTGTCTGCGCTAAACTGGTGTAGGAACGTGCGATCAGTGAGGCTGCTTTCAGACCGTTATGGAGAGGAAAGCCCCCCCGATAGAATACGTTCGAATCCCGCGAGAGTCAATGTTTAAAACCTTTTTGTCCTCTGAACACGGTCGAATTTCACCAGACTCTATATAAGAACACTTGTTACGTACCTGATGATGTCGAGGATGCGGCGAGTTTTAAGCTTCATGTCTAGGAGGGAGGTGAAGTCACTCAGGAAGACGAACAGGTCGACGTCGGAGGAGGCCATCATCGTCGTGTTCTTCCCGATAGATCCGCCCCGCAGACGCAAATGGCTTCGTCAGGACTCACACTTAAAATTTTAAACTATATTTAAAAACGACCTATTTTGCTTCTAGATTTATCCATAGACAGATTCGATACTGTTATTTAATCAAATATATTTCCTGACTATCTAATTCAGAAATAAATGTCAATCGTTTCTCTTTATTGTACCAATTCAGCAGATTAATCATTGTTCTACAACCAGTCCTTATCAGTCTTAACACGATAGTTGTGAATGTTTTCTTGAATTCGATATCAATCAGTATTTTTAACATATCTAAAGTCATATTACCTAAATCTCACTCCGGGCCTAACTCATAACTAGTATTATCTCCACTAAACCTCATAAGGTAGGTAGGTAGGTAGGTAGGTGGATTTAATGGCGACGTTGGGCAAAAAAATGACCTATCAGCGCCCGGAAATTTAAAAAATACCTCCCAGCAAACCACAATTAAATACCTCCCCTTCTTCTCATCTCGGAAATTGACCGATTTCAATACGGACGTGTGCAAAGCTAGTTTTAACTATACTGGAACGAAAAGATCAGATCACTACACCTTTATGATCTTAGCCACGTTGATTGGTGTGTTTTCCTTGAGGAAGCGGATGACCCTCTCAATGAGAGCATCGCGTTTGGCGCCCCAATAAGGGTCGGGCGGGTCCTCATTCCGGGAATACAGGAAATGTTCCAGCGTCTCCCCCTTTCGCATTCCCTTCAACACCGGCTCCAGGTCGTCAGACGCCGGTGGAATAAGGGATTCTACTGTAGTATAAAAGTAGGCGATAACATAAAGCATGTCGTTAATGAATGGTAAAAAACAATTGTAGAAAAACTACCATCATAGTAGTTCGAATGGTAAAGTTGTGAATATTGGTCTACTGTTTTTTCTACAAATTGTAATATTGGACAACAAAAGTACCATACAAAAATGGACCTACGACAAAAGGGGTATCTTAAAACCAAATATCTAAACCTTGATAAGTGTCTGACAACAAGATCTATGACAGATTAGTAATTACAAGATAAAAATATCGCTGAGTGAATATTGCCATATTTTTAAGATAACAAATATTAATTATTGTTATCGGTAAGATTACAAAAAAGGAAACTGGCTTATCAACACATTAGAGTTTTTTATTCACGTTAGTTAGACCATATATTATCCAATTGAGTTATATCAATGGATAATTATTCAATATAAATGGTTAATAAAATGTATGATGAAAAATGTGGAGAATAGAATCTCACCCTCATGTCTTCTGATATCAAATCTATCAACACTTCTTGATAAGAGTAAACGTATCATCGGCAAGCCTTTTATCAACTCGTGTTGATATATATTTGAAATAAGAAATACTTGGGTGAGATTTTCCTTATATCTATAGAGGTAATTTTGCTGTAGCTTTGGTGGGTTTAAGGTTTTTTGTTATTGAAGGGTTTTCTATCTTCATTTAATATTAGACAGTTATGAAATACCTGTGTCACATGTCATTTGTTAAGAGTATGAACAGGTGGGTCTGTCTGTCTCGGCGGCCTAAATGGTCCGACAAGTGTTCTATGCGATTGAGATCCGGACTCATGGCTGGCCATGTAATTGTCTCAACCTAATTTTGTTAGAGAAGTTGAATGACTGCACGGGCTATGTGTGACCCGATATTGTCATCTATAAAGATGTATCGTCTCGGTCTTGTGGCTTATGTGATGGTTACCAAATGTTGGATAACAGCCCGGTCAATTGGGTTCTTTTGGAATCGAAGTCAATCGAGGTTTTCCCCGAGTGGTAATGAGGTACCTCTTGCCTGCCATGCACTGCCATACAGTTATTGATTCTCCCTAAACCAAGCAGCAAACAACCCTGTTTTGGAAAAAAATCTCTTCAACGCAACCTCTTCGCCTACAGAATTCCCGGATCCAAGTGCTACTACTTGCGTTGTGGACAAAAACATGAATATGTTCACTGACAACGATAAATGTATTCATAATGAGTCAGAAGCTTTTATTACTGAACAAATGTTTGACTTCGGACAAGTAGGAGAAAAGCCGCTATGCCGACAGAGCTACATGCACTTATACACGGTGCTCGATTCGTAATCAAGTTGTGAGTTGCCTACGTTACCTCACCTCATTACAGTCAGTGTATGCGTCGGCTCTTCGAGAAGCACTCAATAACTTATTCGATCATTTATCAATAACATATATAATGTTTACAAAATACAAAGAAGAGCATACTTACGGGACAGTTGAGACATCCTCAGATTATGGCGCACGCTGTCCTCTATTGTCTATAGCTAGGCGTGACCCGGTGTTAACCGAACCTTTCATGTGACGAGCATGAACACGTGTAGTTGCTTTCCTGGAAATATCCTAGTTACAGTTTCTTAGAAGGCCGCAATAATGACTCCTTTTACATACAAACATCTGTACAGGGGATAACAATCTCATTAAAGTAAGGTTATGATTTTCTGCATGATTGAAGTGATAAGACATTTAGCCTACTTTCCACAACGTAGGACTTGTTCTAAAGATAGACTTTATCTCAACATAAATGTACGTTATCAATGTAAATTGCATATCGTATATCGACGAGCTGTCAACAGTGAACACGCCCCTCAAGGCTCCCGTAGTACATCATTTTTTTTAAATAAGTGCCAAAACTGTTTTAAAATAATATTAGATGCTAGAGAAATGTTATATAAATAGTTTTGATACCTATGTTTTTATATCATGTTTTATTTCACGTATGTATTAATAGCTTTAATCTGAATAGTCGCCACATAGTATATCTCATGTCTATGTCATGTATTTATAATAATCGTCACTCATAAGTGTATCCATATTCTGGGTGTACTATTATATTAATTTTATGTATTTCAATGTACATGTGGTGAGACGTTAATAAAGTTTAGTACATGTATCTCTGCCATGCTTCTCTAAGGGTTTTCGCAAGTTCTTATTGCACGCAAGTAATACGGCATCAGACCAGCGTCGTCAATACATGTACATGCGTTAAACCAATCCGGATCATCCCGGGTGTTCTGTCTCTTTCTTTTTGTTCCAATTTCCAATGTTTATTGGTACGCTTGATTGGCGATTTGTCATTGAGTAATTCAACAAATCTTTTATACTCTAACGATGCACGTGTTTGGCTATCTGATGCAAATTATTAAAATTATTACATTTATACATGTAGAAGTTTTCCCGCTAGTTCCATTGTGAATTCTTATTTCGCTCTGTGACAACGTGCATTTTTACGAATACTAGAATATGATTTTTTATTGTGGTATCAAATTCTAGTTTGAAAAGAGAAATTTGCGTTGAGCATGTTCCTTATTTTTAGTAAACAAAATGTTGAAATTAATATGATGTACAACACATCTGCATATGAATACACAGTATTATAGTGAAAATTTTATAGCATCCGATAATTCAAGGATTGGCTGTACATGTATCCCTCATTATCAACAAATGAAAAAAAATCTTTAATGTTCATATTTGTATATCTGTGTGTCAAATCTAAGTCATGAGAATATCGGTAGAATGATGTTAAGTACTTTGCCCTGTTGAGTACGATTAGATAGGACATTTTCTGTTACTGGGTCTAGTCGAAAAGCAACTAGCTGCTAATTATCCAACTACTTTCATAAAAGATACCCTGCATAGATACGTTATGACATACATTCGCGGCAGTGAAGACTTATTTTTGGGCTTGTGTAATGTGAGAGGTGATATCTTTATCTCTCATAGTAACCACAACACTCACGCCTTCATGTGTATATCAGTATATATATGGCCTGGTTTGATATGAAATGTTTGGTTAAAACAAACGAAAGCATTTCGTTTCCAAAAGTGACACCAACTCAATAACGAATACGCCAGGGTGGAGGGGTGCTAATGCGTCCAGATCAATACCCGGTCTCTAACAGCCGTCTTCTCCACAAACAGAAGAGGTACGTAGATTGCTGTCTGTCACGGTGTAACGTTATCTAAACTCCGACGAGACCAGTTTATCCGGCAGTAAGGTAAGAAAATAAAAAAATCAAGCCAAGTATAGTAAGAGAAAAGCCAATGAGTGAATCAAGTGAATCAAGAGTTTTATTTGCAGTCTAACCAAGACGATGACCGGGTACAATAACAAGCTACCCGTAATCAACTCAACAGGAGTTAACAACTAATGAAGGAAGTCAACGACCCGTGAATAAACAAATAGTCACACTGTAGGGAATCACTCCAGCATACCCCCCAGACGTTGTAACAACAAGATAAGCTAATGGCCGTCTTAACGGGACCGCATCAATAAGACAAATCAACACAGGCGTGAACTAATGGGACGGGGCTAATTAGGGATGAAAGACCAAACAAGTACACATGCTCTAAACAATCCCTAATCACTAAGGCTACTAGGTAGGTTTAGTAGGTTTTACATACGATGGCTTATAGTAAAGGGCACAAACTCCTCTACACATTGACATATTGATGCTACATGGAAAAAGGCTGATAAATGAGGCATGAAAATGACATTTGAACACATAAGACTGGCCATAGTCGGCGAATAAAGACATGAATGATGAAAAATGATACATGAATGAAAAGTATATAATATGTACTATCGATTATATACAATATTTGGTGACATTTTATAAAAGTACATTAGAGGAGAGGCGGGAAAAAGGACGCACGCTCGAACCGCGTGACACTGTCAAATACAACGTCTTCTAAGTTTGTCTTCGTGACTGGTTTATTGCTCTTACACATACAATTTGCTTTGTTTGATTGGTTTAATATAGTTTATTTCATACCCGATAAAGTTCAAGGGCCACAACAGACTCTTTTATCTCGTATATATACGTATCACTCAGGTAAATGTTCGTATATATTTCTGTACGATACAGTGTTAGCTATGGCACTTTAGGCTTTAACATGGCGGCAGAAGGGTAAGTGCAGCTGCAAATCGAAAGTTTGTTCACATACCTGTGCAAACATCATGTAATTTGGGATGTCTTTGAGACATCGTACCATCAAATGTTTCATTCTATGTCAGTTCTGCTGAAGATATTTTATTGACGTCTTTACTGAACCCACAATACATAGTGTTTTCATTAGGATACAAAATTATGTGAACAAACTTTCGGTATAGCTATATAGGCAATTATTTATGGTGGAACCTTATTTAGGACTTACTTCCGCAACTTGAAAATGTTGTGCTTGTAACATTTGATAGACGGTTTTTATGCTGGGATGTATTTTCATTTCAAATGTTCGTAGACTGTCCTCAGAGACTATGGTATTTATTTTTGAAAGACGTTTGAAAATCGAATTTGTATTTCAAGATAAGAGACAAGTATTTGAAGATATAGAATGACAGCCTTCCAGATTAGAATGGAGGAAAACAAATAACACCACGTGAGAATCTTATACCTATTTTTCAACAGATTTTCAAATACGTATTGAAATAACAGGCAGCCTTCCAGATTAGAATGGAGGCAAACAAATAACACTACGTGAGAATCTTATACAAACTGTACCTATTTTTCAACAGATTTTCAAATACGTATTGAAATTTCTTTCTATTAGCATTGGCCTTGATTATAATGAGTTTATGACATGAACAAAACATGTACCATGAACTGATGTATGTGCAAATGAATAGGGTATTGATTTTGTTTATTGTATAACTGTAATTACTCCAAGATTTAATAGATTTACAAGGAAGAATACGTGCACTTCATTTATACTTTTGATAAGTCATCATTACTGTTCAACTTTTAGCAAAGGGTTGTTTCCTTACCTTAATGTAGCTACATACTCGAACATGTATCTATATAGTATGTTCAGCGATGATGTTTTTTCAAAAAACCATTATTTTGCATATCATTAATTTAAATGGTAAACGATATTGATGTGACTGATTTTCAAAGAAACGAACATCGTGTTTACCAAGCCACCAACTATGGCTATATAGCCGTACAGTTACAGTCATAATTATAGTTACCGTCGCTCAGGGAACTAGATCTAGTGTTTTAGTTATTACCATGGAGTGCTTTTGGCTTTGAATCAAATCCTTGATAAGAGGACCTTTATTCTTTAGTCAAAGGTGTTTTATCACCTTTTAATCTTTCCAATCAACTGGTGACACAATTGTTTGCCATCTTTTATATTAGGATAGTGCCGAATGTTTTGGAATGTCATATGGAGTTAACTATGGTGCTATCTGCGACCGATAAAAGGGTATGTGTCCAATACGCTTGGTAACATAAAATCTTGATATATAACTCTGTTATATATATGGCGATCGTTATATTTGACCTTTCCACAAAATACACAATTCGTCTCACTCTCCAACTATTTCAACAGACCACCCATATATTTCACAGTTTAATGGAAGGGAAAAGTAATAACTATGACCAAAGGCACTTAAAAGTACTATTACATACGTTTCCTTGTAAATTCACAGTAATATGGCATGGTAATCTACTCTAAATAGATTAGACCAATGCAATAAAAGGTTATATAACGCGTTAAGACTCTTCGTTATAGATGTTTCAAACTTTAGATAAGCCATTGTCATGAATGTCAAAATATAAAATTGTAAAATGTGACAACTGAAAACGGTTTAGTTTATAATGAATGCAGGTTTTGAATATTGTTTTAACTGTTAACTGACCTAAGTTTTTGAAGGGTTTCAATTACAGCAATCGCAGACAGAACAATAAATCCAGTTGCAATGCAGCTGGCTTTTGAATTCTTCCGAATGTGTTTTGGCAAAATATTACTATAAATTAGATTGTCCATAAGGATTTAATGAAATATGTAGGTGTTTCAGTTAGATTATTCTCTGGAATCAATATAGATGCATATCTTTAAAGGAATAGCTGTTATGGTAACTTAACAGAAGTAAGTGGTGGAAATATCCTTTCTCTGTGTCAAGGTATAAATTTGTGCCTTGCACCTGTAGACAGATCAAAAAAAACAACTGGTACTCATCGTATGGTCGCCAATGGAAACGAAACAATGACGACATTGGAGGACCTGCAGCCCATAATATCCGGGATGCAGAAAGGACAAACACTGGAACAGTTCGTAACGAGCTGGCGACGAGTGCCCATTAGCGAAAACATGAGCGCTATGGCAGAACGAGTAATTCGCTTCCTACAACAAACTACGCCTCTACGTATTTCAACATATTACCTGGTACGTTTGAAGTATACCGGTATAACCGGACTTGTTACTTGAACCAAGAAGATTAGAATTATTCATTTAAATGTTGTTTATACGATTACAATTTGATTGCTTAAAATTAAAATGCATTTGAGGTGGTGACAGGTCGTTTGTTACCATTTTTAACGATTTCTCTTTGTCTGAGGTAAGAATGTTTTTGTGATCTGTTACTTCACGTTTTTGTTATGACTTTTCATTTTGGGAAAAAGAGCTAAAATTCTACATGTCTTAAGTTAAGTTTAAATCGTTTCCCTTATCTCTATACTCCCCAAATTATGATATTGTCATGCTTTGATTATAATCGGAAAACAACCTTTTTGATATCAACAAGTTTAAATTCTGTGTCCAATTAAATGACCTTCGAGTACCAAACATTACCAACCAATGTTTGTCTTTGTGAGTCATTGGTGCGCTCCATCGTCTGATTTTCGATCACGACTTAACCTTGTTTGTTGTAACTATACTGAACTAATAACAATATGTTATTACATGTACTTTTAAGAAACATCCGCTACTTCATCACAAAAAAAGTTAGTTAAGAAAACCTGTACTTGGAGATTTATCATGGTATAACATTTACCAGGCAGGATCCGTGGGAAGAAGCTCGTGTATCTACCCATCAGCTTGCGACGCAATTGTTTTGATTGTGCTCAACGACTTCCGGTGCGTCCAGGACATGAAGACACAAACAAGAGGCATTCTGCACGCGATCAAGTCCAAGATGGACTCCCGCTCCTGGCATGACGGACAGGTCATCTTCCACAACTCGAATTCTGACCAGTCAATCAGATTTGAAACGTCTTTCTCTGGCATAGGCGTCCATTGTATAGTGGATATCTGCCCTGTGTTTGATGCTTTGCGAAGTAAGTCCTTGGATAGTATGACCAAACATGATAACATCCATTACTATAAATTGTATTATTCTTCACACATTGTTTAATTATGGCATGAAATAGTCATTACTTTGTCAGATAGTATGAAGCAGAACTCCAATACCTGTCAATATATTTCTAACAGTTTTCAAATACTGACATTGAGTGTTTCGATGCCTCGGATTGTATTATATATTAGAGACAATTTTAGATTAGACGAAATATACCACAGGTTTGCTTTGGTGACACCTCTAAAACATTGACATTTTACTAAACCTCCTGGTTTTGAGCCTATTCATTATCCAAAATTTATGATGTGTCTTATTTCTAGATGATTTGAAACGAGTTTGTTTTGATGAATATGCATATATCACAACAAAGCTGAGTGTACCTACCCATGTAGACATCACAAGTCTCAACGCGCGTGTTTCAGTGTGCGGCAGAGAATTACCCTTCAAAATCAGAGTTTATCCAGCAATAACGGGTTGACCCACCCATCCGGCGAGCCACGACTGATGTTGCTGAACATCACTTATAGCGGTCAACTGAGCTATGTACAGGACCACGTAGCACATCATCTTTATAACTATCTTACACAAAAAGGAACTTAGCACCTCCTTTACTCAGTTCAATACGCATAGAGCATTCAATATTTCAGTTACTCAATCACAATAAGTAAAAATGATCCTTAAAGACCCACTCCGTGAGTTGTTCGAGTCACGAACTTTTGGACATGAAAAGTTAAGATGTTTTGATTTTATATCACAACATATGACATTTAGGTTCGTATCAAAGGTAAATAATATGTTATGAAACTCACGGAGTGGCTCTTTAACTGATAATAACCTTGAAACCTTCTCTTCACAGACAAGACGATGACGGATCTGTACAAAGAGATGATGCACTGTTCGAAAGAAGATCGTGAAATGTATGGAGTGTGTCTCACCTGGAATCAAGTTGAATTTATGAAGCTATGCCCCCCGAGACTGAAAGAGCTCATGATGCTGCTTAAGGAATGTTTCAAGGTGTGACATATGTTATGTAAATAATTAAAATAGTATGATATATGTTGTATAAATAGTTAAATTTGTATAATATATGTTGTAAATTCCAATAGAAGATTGTTGAAGAAATAAGAGTATGATATATCATGGAAATTTAATTCAAATAGAAGATTGATGAAACTATACGATTATGATATATGTTGTTAAATTTAAATAAAAGATTGATGAAAATATAAGAGCATGGTATATGTTGTAAATGTAATTTAAATAGAAGATTGTTGAAGAAAAAGGAGTATAATATATGTTGTAAATTTAATTCAAATAGAAGATTGATGAAGAAATAAGAGTATGATATATGTTGTAAATTTAATTCAAATAGAAGATTGATGAAGAAAGAAGAGTATGATATATGTTGTAAATGTAATTTAAAATAAGATTATACATGAAAACATTTCTTTTGCAGAAGGAAGGCTTTGTTTCATATATGACGCCGACTTTGGCCTATTTTCTAGACGTCCTAGCTTTAAACAGGTAAAAACATCTTTTAAGAAGTTTTACACTTGAGAACTGGTTTGCAGCATAAAACTTAAATTGTGTTGATACACCGACAATCATTTATCAACTTCTTGTAACGATGATAATTTGTTAGATGACAGTTTCTTTCGCCATTCATTTACTGGAAGTTTCATTAGCATCTTATATTTATTGTTACAGATGGCACAAAGCATTCAAACCACAGCACCCCAGCCTGTCTGAATGGTTTGAAGACATTATGGGGCAGCTTGTCGATATCTCCTCACTGAATGTAATCTGGGAACATGTATTTACTGCTGAAAGTTATTGGCAATTACCGTAAGAGTCAATTCTCTGATATGTAGTTATGCCTTTGATCTTATTACTTATTTTTCATTGATGATACAAAATAAACTGTCATATAAGCCTTTTTAACGAAGATTGACAGTCGTTACCTTTGATATTGATAAAAACAATAAGACCTTTGAACATGCTTCAATGCTTATCCTATTCAGCTATTTTAATAACAACGATGAAGTATTTTGTGTGAAGAACCCTTCGATGCAACCTATTCTTAATCCTAGCAAATGCATTTAAGAGAACAGTTTTTAATAACTTGGGTAAAAGACAGTTGATACAGGAAACATGACGTGGTCTACTTAGGTATCATCATCACAAAGGTTACGAAATATATATTAATACAATTCATGGATGTTCCTTAAATGAGTCAAATATCAGGTTTATTTCATGGAAAGTCACCATTGATTGGCCAGATTCAACAAACCTGGTACTTAATAACGCCATATTGGCATATCAATGACGTGTCTCAAATTGATGCGTCAATAAAATGATCCAGGAACGTTACTTCGTCATATTTCATCAACTTAACCTTCACAATTTATCAATTTCATCATTACTAAAGAACCATATTCTGATGAGTGAATTGTTTTCCTGTTCTTTTTCTCTTTATGTAGAAAACTCCCTATTGTTTTGGACCCGATCAATCCTTTCAAGAACCTGGCGCCTCCTCATGACTTGCACGCCGACATCAAGACGCATGCGCGGCAGGTGCTGACACGCATGGCCATTCTGAAGCAGTATCTCAACATGGGTCTGCGCACAGATCAATACCTGCAGCAGGTCCTCGTGGAGACCATTGAGCCTGATAGTGACTTTCGCCAGAAGTGCTTGGAAGTGGTAGAAAAGATGACGTTGTTCCTGCAACTCGAGACGGAGTTCGATGTCAGCATGGTCATCAAGGTTAGTAGAGTTAGTAGCTATGTAAATAAAACGTGTCACGGTCATACAGCTTGATTATAAATATTCTTAACAAAAAAAACCCGTCATTGTTAGAATGGAAATGATAAACATAATGTACATAATTTTTATATACATTTTCGAATGACGACCGAATGGTTAATGGGATTGTGGGTATTCACTGAAAACAGCTGAACAAAACAGATTTGTATTTGTATCAGAGCCTAATGGACTACGGTGCAATGGAAATGAATGAAGATAATAGTGTTTTACCTGACAAATCATGTGTCTTTTTAATATCAAAGCAAGCACACATTTGAGTCGGATGAAATTAATCTTTAACGAAAACCTGAATTTTTTCACGATCGAAAGGAACACTAGTATCATCATTTTATGCACCAATGCGGTATTGATTTGCAGTTTCTTACATTATTGTATTTTTATTGACTATGATAATTAACTATGAGGTTGTTTAAAGTGATTATATTTACAATATGATTTATGTAATAGATCTAATATCATAACGAAATATCGCCAAAATTTTGGCTTATCCAAATCTAAGAAATACAAATGCAAAAAAATCATTATCACATCAGACAACCAACTCCCTTTTCCGATTTCATCCATTATTACAATTACATTGCAGAAAATGATTATTTGGCATTCAGGAAAGAGATCTATAACATCAATATCAATTTTGTGAGGGAAATCCTTGAAAAAAAGTACTTGTAAGCTAGTTTCTTGAACGTGAGGTTTCTAGTTCTGTACTACAGTAAGTACAGGCTTTTTATACTTCTGATGGGGAGCTCCCTCGATACGGACAACGGTCAGTCTTTTACAGAGTGGTTCCCTTGGCAAGAGCACGAACATCAAGGGCAAGTCTGACGTGGACCTGGTGGTGTACATCAACTCCCTGGCAACTGTACAGGATCTGCAGCGGAACATGCACTATCTGCTGAACACCCTGGAGAGAGACCTGCAGGCCAGTTGGAGGGGGAAACTGCAGCTGGTCAGAAGAACACCTTACGGTCTCCAGTATCAGCTGTCGTGTGGAGAGACCGGACATTTGCATGAAGTGGACATTCTCCCGGCCTGCGATATCCTAAAAGGTTTTACTTAATCTCATGATTTCGACAGTTTATATGCTGACTGATATCAGTAGAACAGTTACGTGTCTGATATGATAAATGGTAGCCTAAATTGTGACAATAGTACTTGCTAAAGAAACAAGTTAGTTAATAAAAATGATATTTGACATTTTCCTTTATATACCGGGTATAGGGAAGCAGAAATTTATATCTTAACTGGGCAGCTATTTTACTTTCTAAGAAAAACATTGTTTTGATCAAGTAAGGACAGAAAGTCATTATATTTCCAAAAACGACATAAAGGACTGATTCATTTAAGGAATGGTGTAGCAAAAATCGGTTTGCCCTACACTGTCATTTCATTAAGTCTTTTTCTTAAAGTCAAAGACACCATAAGATTGCAAGCGTTATTTCACTGAGTAGAATAACATGTATATAAAATTAAAAGCATTGACTAAACAAATCATTGGTACGGAAAAGATAAAAATTTGACAAGACAATTGCTGGTACATGATGTTTAGCTATCTGAATGGTAAATATAAATCTTTTAGCAGATGTTTACCGGACCAAATTCTGAGGTTAAAGGACATAACGACTTTGATTATGTTTTGTAAGGGATGAATTCAGGTCAAACACATTGGAATTCTTCGTACAAGATACACTTGCGTCAACGTAACCTAATTTAAAACAATAACATTAATTAAGATGAATTGTCACAATTTTTACATCTTATATAAGATCTAAATAAACATTATGCAGTTCATCGATATTCGGTACGAAACCGAGAAAATAATTCATCTTAAATCTCCCTTAGATCGTACAACGTATCTGGATATATAAATTAATATTTTAATTATGACACGAATATAAACAAAAACAGGAAAATATACTATAAGTCTGTGAATCGCTACGACTTAAGTAATATTGCTATACAACCCCCCCTGATAAGGAGTCACACTATCAGCCTGTATACATTTTAATTGTTCCATAATTTGGATCATCTTTGTAAGTCATGTATATTTGAATTGAAGTTTATTTACTCAACAAAACTCATCTGAGAAATGAAATACCAAAACGAAATAGAACGGACGGCCTCAATGTATTATTCAGTAAAAGAGGAAGCGTTTTGGAGTAACCATTTATGTTCATGGGTTTGAACCAAAGACTGACTTTCTTTCTTGTGTCTATGTCTCCGTCGAAGTCAATAAATGTCGATATTCACCTCTTCTAATTAAATGTTGCTGTAACAGCAAAACCTTTTGGCTTTGGCTGTTTTAAGAGGGTTCAAACAATGATCAGTTTGGTTAAATCATACAGATTGTGTTGTTTAACATATATTCAGACATTATTCAACCTGAAACAAACAATTCAACATGAATTTGATACTTGTAAACGGAACGGGAATATTTTGTTTCTTTTGGGTTGCAATTTGTTTTCTAGGTGTATATATGCTTTTTGTAAATGCAGATAAGACACTCGACCAAGTCCATGATGAAATGGTGAAGCTTTCAGAACAAGAAAGAGAATTCTACAACGTTTGTTTCGCCAAGAAGCAGGTGGAGTTTGTCAAGCAGGTCCCAATTAAAGTGAAGAATTTAATTCGCCTCGTCAAATACTGGGCTAAGGTAAAATAATGAACACATTAACGACATTAATGACATGTTCATTGATTATTTGAAAAGATATGTTTGATCCCTTTCATGGTGTTTGACATATACTACCGACAGAAAAGGGGACTGATAATGTGAATCCAGATAAGGTTGAGGTGGAAGTGTGCATAACGTAAGACCCATCATAACCTCGTCAGTCTGAAAACATGTCAACAACTCGTTCTGGGCAATTCTGTCAATTACGGATCATGATCACTATGGGGATTTTTTGGTCGTTTAACACATAACCCGTAATCGGATTTAGTGATCATAAATGGGCATTTGAATAGACAGTTATGTGTATACATAACTTTGCGTCTTATTGTGAATCCGATAGCTATAGTTATAAAATAGATATGAATTACTATACAACCTCTGTCAATTATCTCCCAACAGAGCTAGCTCCGTCATAAACTCCTATACAACCTAAGTGTTAATACGAAGGTTTCTCGGGCTACCGTCAGTTTTACCTACCGGTGCAATATTGCAACTTGAACTTTCTGGTAATGTTTCAGTCAATGCAAAGCATGGAAAACATATTTGTTGTCACAAAGGCCTAATGCAATGATGCGGTCGCAAAATGAGGCGTATGTGTTTTTTAAAAAACACTCGAAATGCAAGGTGCATATTCGAGTAAAATGTTTAGCTTTTGTAGAGCTTACGGAAATAGGTTAGGCGATTTGAATGATAACTTTTGAAACGGCGTTGCTGTTTGCACAACTAACTTTGATTGCATCCAGCGTTCAGCATTCTACATTCTTGATCAAAAAACGTACGTATTAAGACAGAGGTTGTGTAGGAATTAATGACGAAGCTATCTCTGAGAGGAGAGAATGTCATGGGCGGGCCATTTGAATTCCAAAATGATAATGCCAAACCGCATCGTGCTCAAGTTGCCACCACTAACATCCCGCAAGAGGATCCCCATTACAACTCCATTTTGTACATTTTCTACCGTATGGTGTACGCCAGAGCCGGTGCATCCGTCATCCTGGTCAAGCATTGGGCAGCTCACCAGGCAGATTCGAGGGGAATCGCAGTTCAGTCTCATATAAGTCGACCTTTTCCCGAGGATGAAAACTTTTATCGATATTCGAAATCGTTCTGTTTAGGGCCTTTCTCAACACACAGTCTTACGGCAGCCACACTTAGCGCATGTTCTGAAACAAGTTTAGTGCAGACAAAACCTGATCATTAGCCGACCAATCACATCATCGTTTTACAAGAAAGATTGCGGCAATCATGTTAACGTCATCCTGCAGGATTTTTAACAATTCGTTGTCAATTAGAACTATAACAATGATTGTAGGTTTACTTTCCTTACCTTTTCGCTACTGATAAACCTAATTAGCCCATTCGGGTATCTATTGCATGAAGTAACCTCTTTTTTAAAATATTTGATAGATGGAACTGAACGTGGTCAATGTGAAGATTGTGTTGTCATACTTCCTTGAGAGTCTAGTGATGTACAGATGGATCAAGTGGGGACGTCCTGACGACTTCAACATCCACGATGGTTTCAAGGATGTGATGGTCCAGATCGCTGATATATACACCATGAGGGTCTTGTGGCCAGATCGATACGACGTGTCACGTCTCTTCAACCTTGACATGATGTACCCGTGAGTTTATTACTAGATTGCATGCTCTTGAGGTTAAAAAACTGTCAAAGTCGTCAACCATGCATGATCTTCACACAGTCGTTACTAGAGTCAATTTCTTCCAAAGTAAGCACACTTTCCTGTAGAAAGCATTTAAATCTTACCAATGACCGTCTAGAATCCTCGAAATTCACCACCCGCCGAGGTGCATACATTTCCGTCATGGAAGAGCCGGTTATAGATAAAACACATTATTTGATCCGATAAATATAAGCATGTATCCTTTTTGCAAATTGTTACTGATTTATAATATTGGGAAAATTGTGAATGTGAACAATATGAAGTAGAAGGGAAAAGGATTTTAGTAGGCTCATTTGGGAGAGGGAGTGAACAAAATTTACTATACATACTATTCAGTACTATGCCAATCTAAACCTGCATGCAAAACTTCCTCACAAACCTATACCTTATTTGAGCAAACGATCATCAAATGTAAAGCACATCTTCAATTGCAAACAATGTCATTCTTTCTGTGTCATTTTAATTCGATATGACCTGTAAGTTCATATCTTATTTCAGAGGCGAGATCCCGATTTTTCTTGACCCCCAGAACCCATTCAGGAATCTGGCCCCATTCGACAAAAACAAATGTCATGTAGCTGCCAGAGCTCAATCAATGCTACAGAGATGTGAAAACATGGAGCGTTACGGAACGGGAAATAACTCTGAATGACAGCTGACATCACCATAAGGAGGGAATAACGGGCAACTGAAGCCATTTAAAGGAGGTTACTAGTCAATAAATGACAACACCTTTTGGACGGCAATAGCAAATTTTGTACTCACTCACTGTCATGAGATGTAATGTAATAGGAAAAGAGATATATGCACCTCATCTGACTTGTTAAAAAGATCCTCATTGTATAACCAATCTACAATGTATTACAATCAAAAAGTACGAACTTCTTCAACAAAGCCTTCATGTCTTCATCTATTTCACCACTCTTGTATGTAGTCCCCTCATACTTATATCTTACATTCCCATTTACGTAAACCTTCTAATTTCTTCACTGTATGTTTTCTTTACAATATCATACATTCATTATATATTTAAATTGGGGTTTACGCGTGAAGATCAGTGACGTAAATTTGGCTGAGGTTTGTTTATTAGTGACTATTTGTCAAATGAAAGCAGGTTGCAAATGAACGGTGCTGAAAGTCTGGCACGAATCTGCAAGTGAGGTGAATGAAATGCAAGGGGTTGAATTGATGAAGTGAGGCATTATGGAAGATACAGCGTGATGGTTTGGGGGGACATCTTGACAAAAGGAACACAGACATTGTTGTCACTGAAGAACACTACAATGTACATGTGAGTGAATATTGTATATTACATTTTACAATCTGTTGTACTCTCCTTCCGTTGATAAAATCAAGCAAATCACCTGAATGTCCCTCAAAGAGCACCTTCAAGACCACTTCCGTTGACCAGGAATGCTCTGATATAAATCATGCAGGAAAATGCTATTGGATGACAAATCACGAGGTCAGGTTAAATTTCACTCAATACAGCATCGTAGACAAACAAGCATCAACGTCAAATGAACATATGCGATGCTTGGGACTTAGGTGTCATTTGGAACATTTTACGTGTGTTGTGCTTGTAGCTATATGGTCGAAAACCGGACAATATACTGTCCAATGTTAACTTGACTAGGCATTAAGTTGTATAAGATACTCTGATCACATGTATCTTATATCAAACATTCTTGATTTCCTTGTACGTGATTCATTTAGTGTAGATATTTGTTCTGGGGGCGTTGTTTTGCTCGTGAGTGTGCATTAAAGGATACGGGCCTAAAAATCTGAACACCTTATCCTGTCGCCACCTTCACAATAAATACACTCCCCTTCCTCTCCTCTTCTTCCTCAACTTAACTAGACTATAGCGGGTGGACGACTGGGAATATGAGGATCTAAAAGTAGAAGAAATATTGTGTTTAAATGCATCCTCAAAATTGAATCAGAAAATCACGTTTTATTTGAATGTCCTTTATACTCATATACCAATGAAGACCTACCAGAGGCCAACCATGTTTTACCACGTTGTTAGTTTTTACCTGACGCTGATGGATTATAGGCCCTTTTTAGTTGTGAACGCCTTTTTAGTATATGCGCCTAAAGCTGCTTTAGTATACTTGTTCGCGTGTAAAGTATATGTATAAATGAAAAAGAGTTTTTGTGATGTAATCACACTATCAATAAATATATAATTATTCATGACCGTCTTCTTGTGTAATACCTTATGTTGTTATTTGAGGTTTTATATCTTTATATCTTTTATAACACCATTTAGTGGCCTATATGCTTTTTAGCTATTATGTCCAAAATTAGTCTTAAATGTTTATACAGCTGCATACCGAAAGTTTGTTCACTTACCACTGAATCGTAGTGCAAGTAGCATATAATTTGGGTTTAGTTTGGACGTCAATAAAATAACTTCAGGAAAACTGACAAAGGATTACCCATTGTCCATGTGTGAAATAGCCATTCTTGAACTTATTCAGGGATCGCCTGGTCTTTAGTGCTCACATTTTTATTTTGGCATGTGGGAATGGGAAGAAGGGGTCATATTCTCGAAAATTCGATTTCGTTTTATTTCGAATGAAATGTTCAATATTGACTCCCTTTTAATCACAATCCCATTGACTCAGTGCAAAGGAGCAAACATGACTAACTTTTAAAGCAGTTGATAACTTATGGAGATCTTTATAGAGGCAAATAAAAATTAGAATTTTCGAAATGTTGACCCCTGGTCACTTCAATGACCTGCCAAAACTGTTACGGTTAATTGTGGGGGATGTTAACCATTTGCCTTAGAGGAGAATGGATCTGCACATCTGTTTTCAAGATTTGACATTATGCGTTTCTGTTTTGCAATGGTACGATACCTCAATGAATCCTAAGTTATATGATATTTGCACCAGTGTCCTCAGGTTATTGAACAAACTCTTGGTTTGCAGCTGTAAATGGTGAGACGTTTATAAACTGTCTGCCTGTCACCCTGTGTTTCGTCTTCAAAACTGCGTTCAAATTTGAATATTACGGCTTTGTCTGAGTCTGTATTCACGTTAGATGGGCTACGGCTGAGCCAGTCAGCTTTCATCTCTTTTGTTTACATCCGAGGGTGTTATATAACACCCAAATAGCTGCTTGAATGAGACTTGTGTTACTACACGTCTCTCCTGTTTAAACATGATTTTGTTTATCTAACTGTTCGTTTGAACAAATTCACAAGTTGATTTTGTGCCACCGTGACCACAACAATAAAACATTCAACTAGTTTAATTTTGATATTTTGTTGTCAGTCGAAATTCTATAAAGTGCATTATCTGGAGCTTCTCGTTCACTTGTAAGTCTTTTAACCTGAATCCTCCTGTAAATTCCTCCTCAGAGCCTGACTAGATGAGAGCACGTATGCATTATACAAAACAAGTCGATGTTCTCAATAGATGTGTTTATTGCACACAATTGATTCAATTAATTAATCATTATAAATGTGCATGGCAATTTCACAAATAATAAAATCTTGATTGATAAAGAAACGCAGATGACAAAGTAGTGGTTCACCGGCTTTCAAACAATTTGAAACATGCAAAGGTATCCATGTGAACAGCTATGAAACGTTTGAATGTTTCGAACATTTATTTCAAATTGCCAAGCGGTTGCAAAACAGTAACTTTCCTTTAACGACCATCGTTACATGATTTCAAGAACAGAAAATCAAAAAAGGATAATGCAAAAGAGCGTTAATTATCTATCCTAAAGATTTGGGGATATTGGTTGGAATCCACCCAAAATACTTTCATTTATAAAATTGGTTGGTCAAAAAAGATGGCGGGAGATTAAGAGCCACGAGAAACCTCCACGAACGACATACCACAGTATAAGCAGAAATTAAACTTGCCCCGACACACAAAAACGATGTAAACTGATTTGTTGCTGTAGGTAAAAGGAGGAAACTATATAAGATATGAAATAATCATAACCATTGGAAAACATTCCTGAGAAAGATTTTTACGGCAATTGTTTGATGACTGAAACTTTTTTGATATTTTATATAATTATATTACGTGTTTTCTATACTGAATGTAGATTTGAAAACTTTGTCCTTTTGTCCTCCTTGAAACATTAATGATATAAACATTTTACATTGTTATGTCAAATGTCAATGAAATAAAGTTTTTAGCAAGAAACTGTTTATGAATTTGAATCATAGTTACAACCCACCCTTTGTGATTGTTATAGATTATGATTTTAAGGGGGTCATCAGAATCTCCAGAAATCTGGCGTTTACATCATTGCCTCCCTAAATATCAAAACAAAATAAGAGGAGACCATTTTTTAAAAAAATGTGATCACTCACATAATCATGTTTACAGAAAAACGAGTTTTAGAGCAACTGTCAAAGAATACTGAAGATATTGACAGAACAGATAATGACAGTCCATTATCTGTGAAATAGTTGTATATATTTGGTTACTTTTTATTCATGATTTTGATACCTTTTGAGTACTTTGGGGCTATCACTTTGTTTCCAGTCATTTTACAAGTACAGACAACCAATATAGTCCCTAACATAAATACAAAGTTCATATTCATCGGGTAGTCAATTACAAAATGAAGTTCGAGATTTTAAAGTGCAACGTTAGTGAAACTGATATATGGATAGTAGATACAATTTAAAAACAAATAAGCAGAATTTTACATATCAACATTAAAAGACAAAAAGGTGTCAACTTTATTTCAAATCCTGCTAAGTTAGCGTATGTGTATCTTCGAAACTACTACAATACGTTTACATACATCACTCGTATACCTATAATTAACCAGATAATGAAACTACATGCCCTGAACTATACTAACGGGCACGGATGACAGCAATGAAGATTTGTTGTCTATACAGCACTTTTGGCGTGATGTATGTCAGGTTCACTGATATAAATACGCTGATGTAGCATATGCTTTATCATACAGATTTGATTATCCATAGATGAACATAACACTGAAATAAACATCAACATTATTTTCTACAGATATTCGAATATTTACTTCAAGATGGAATTACCCAGACAACTCTCAGCCTATCCATTATAAAATATTAAGCATCTCTACAGTGAAACTAAAATGTGAGGGTGAGAATGTGAGAATATTTGGATACATTGATTGAATTAATCAAGGACAACATGAAGATGTTTAACTTTCATTTTTTAAGGCAAACAGATATTTTACTTCACTAAGAAATGAAATTTTACTGAAGAGTTATTGTTCTTGTGTCGTAGTATTGCATTTTGAATACAGAAGTTGAGATCCATTATACCTTAATCGCATACCCAACATTTAATCGTAACACATTTTTGGCACTGCATTGAAGTGACCAGAGGTCACAATTTCGAAAACAATAATTCATATTTTTCTTGGCAAAATCCTTTAAATGTAATCAACAGCTTTAAATTCAAGTTTGTTCCTTTAATTGTGCTCATTGTTTTCTCCAACAGTCGATATGAAATATATAATCAAAATTTTAGGAAATGGGAATTTCGAAAATATGACCCTTTTGTTATTTTAATCATCCCAAAATTCGATTATTTTTTGTATGAGAGATCAGACGATCCCAAAAAGTTAAAGTTAAAGCAATTTGGATTCATATTTTACCACATTTTGGATTCGAACATTAGAAACGAATGCAACTAGTGACTTTAGTGTCAAGCAGATACAAGGAATATCATTTCTTCATTTGAAATTATGACACATTTCACAATCAATAACTAATCTAACCATTTATGTTAAAGAAATTATGCAGATTATTTAAAATATAATATTATCAACATGAAGACTAAACAAATAATCCATAAGATTTTCTTACCGTACGAATACGGTCTCTATCCATTAGATAACATGTATAAATTCAAAACAGTCATGAGGGTGGAGGGTGACATGTCTGCTCTTGCATAAATAAGAACAAGAAAACTACATGTATGTCATTTCTTTGACAAAAGCAGCATGTGCATGTCATCATTCACTTGTCAAATGTCGGCTCAAAAGTTTTCTTTCATTTGTGTATACATCATTAATCTTGATGATTAATAGACCATCTTTGTGTGGGTTTAATGGAGGAATGTCACTTGACTCATGTCCGTGATGGTAGAGTGTGAGATGACCGTTCTTCCCATCCCATTTTATCAGTGGTCCCTTAGTTGTCCAGGTACTTCCTGGCTCTGTATCGCTTCATGTCTTCAATCTTCTGCAACACTGAGCGAGCTCTCTCTGCTACAAGACGTTTGTTCTTGTCGAATTGGGCCAGATTCCTGAACGGGTTCAGTGGATCAAGGAAGATAGGGATCCCACCACTGAATCAAGAAAATGTGTGAAAATCGTTTTTTAATTTTTGATATCAAATGAAGCAAAGTTATCATAACCACAAGATAGGATCAGAAACACGCATCATTTCGTTTTCTTTTCAGTTATTTTGTGCATCGGAAACCTTTTCAACAAAGACTGAGTTTTTTTCAAAGAATATGTAAGTCTGTTAGAGAACCTGAGATTGGTTACACATTAATTAGTATCAAATATAAATGGCCACAAGGCTACCGAGGCTCGTCAAGTCAAGTGATCCCATGTATCTTTGTTACAAGTGTTCCAAATTTCATTATTTTTTCAAAATTCTCTAACAGTGTCGATTTTCAGCACATATACCTGGTCTCATTTTTAAACATTTGAATATTATGTTACAACATTGATTGACTTCTATCTTGTGAGGAACATTCGGCATTATACAGGTGTTCGAAATGCACTCTTCTCAGGGTTAATGGGAATAGTTCAAATGTTCAGTAAGCAAGTAGCTGATTACACACATACTTTAAATTGTCAGCATTAGGACTTTTTCTTTTCAGCTCAGCCCAACCGGGGCAAAATGACTCACGGGTACATTTTGTCCACTTTCAAGAGGCGTGACACGTTGTAGCGTCGTGGCCACACGACCCGCATGCTGGAGATGTTAGCAAGCTGAGTCATCACCTCTTTGAAGCGGTCGTTGGTGTTGAAGTCGTCTGGACGTCCCCACTCGATCCAGTTGTACATCACTAGACTCTCAAGGAAGTATGACGACAAAATCTTCTTCGGGGGCTCGTTTATCTCTGTCTGTCCACGGTTTCAAAAAGAAATATATTAATACACTGTAAAATTAAAGATTATCCAAAAAGGAAACTGGTAAATGACATGAATTGTTCAATTGTAAGTTTTCGTCATTTCGGGAGGGAAGTTCAATAATCGGTTTGTCAACAGTGTTGGGTAACATATCCACTACAGTTTATGGCATATTGTTAATAACTGTTTCGCCGTGGGTTTGTTAGCCAGTCTTCCTGAAGACATAGATAACTTGATTGCCACCATACTCCTTGTTAACGCAATGATATGATCGGTGCGCTATTTACTAGGTTTTGTCTGCTCTAATCTGGTGTCAGAAAAGTTTCAGGCTGCAGTCTGTGTGTAGAGGAAAGTCCTAGACAGGACGAGTTCGAATCTCGATAAAGTCACTATAACATTGTCAATCTTTTATTCCTCGAAACATGGTCGATCTTAAGCGATAGTCTGAACTGTGGTTTTCCCTGCAATTCTGCCTGATGAGCTGCCCAATGCTTGACCATGATGAAAGGTTCAAGGGCTCTGGTGTACACCATCCGGTCAAGAATACATGGTGCTAAAATGGGAATTCTGTCTCATGGGAGATAACTTGAACATAATGATGACTGACATTATCATTTTGGAATGGAAAATGATAGTTCTTCCCAGTGGACAAGAGGCAGCATTCTGTCAACATATCACTGACCAGCTGTGTCCAGTGATGATCAAATCATATATGTGTTACACCACCTAAAACCATGGCTATATCAGCCCCTAATTGATCCTGATCAACAATTGTCATAAACATGTCACCAACAACGTTCACATATTTGAATCGAAGTCAAAACCTTGACTCATCCATTGACATGGCGACACCCATAGCAGGTAACCATGCTTCCAGAGGGACCTTGTTGGTTTTTTTTAGATATAGCAATTGGTCGTCCGGTAACATTTGTATGGAATTCCCAAACGATAGCAAGTGCTGATTCGAACTAGTCGAGTTAGGTCATTATTGTATGAGACGATCTTGCTTAGATTGTTAATTGCAATCTACCAAGCCAGTGTCTAATTGCAACCCTACTATTTACTGTATTTCTAAAGAGTTTTGTGTACTCCACATACTACCATCATGAGCTCTTCATTCGGTGGACACAGTTTAGATTTTGTGTGCACGTCCATCACATTATGCATTGTTTTGAACTTCATTGTGTTTGTATGTTTCGTAAGGCTGTAACGTCACGCTACTGCAGACGTCCCTCCCCCCCCCCCCCCCTCCCTTAATCTCTCAGTCAGGTCAAACATGTGTCTCTTTTACCGCACAAATAATTAATTTCATTTACAACTCATGACTTTACCTTTTCCCAATACTTGACGAGACGGATTAAATTCTTCACTTTAATTGGGACCTCTTTGACAAATTCGACCTGTTCCTTGGTGAAACAAACGCTGTAAAATTCTCGGTCTGTCTTTGAATGTGTCACCATTTCAGCATGGACTTGGTCGATTGTCTTTTCTGCGTTTAAAAGCACAGATGTCATGAGTTGAATTAATATCAAGCTTAGAGTGGGATTTTGAAAAATCTGAAAATATGAATCTTTGCATGTTTTTTCATAGCTCAAGCATGGGGGTGTAGCAGCTTATGTTGAATAGTTTAATATAAAAGTTGAAATTTAGATCAACATGACTTACAAAAAAAAACAGAATTCGGTTGAAGTAGATATGCATAACAATAAATTAATGCAGATAAAGCGGTCAGTTTAATAGATTGACCACGTGTCGACTCCATTAGTATGCGCATAAATCAACACAATCATTTTCTACAGGTCTAGAGGACACACCTACACTATAAGTTACCATGTGTACAAATATGATTTTTATATCACCGTCAAAAGCACAAAAAGTAAAGTCTAATACCGTGCAGGGGTACTAGACAGATATTACGGATAAATGAACTTGGATAAATGTAACGCGGATTGCGGGGCTTTTTAAGTTTTTAAGTGTTTCGACACGTAACCTCGTTTATACGTTCTACCTTGGAAACTTTCGATTTGAAGCGGCGCTGAAATATCCGTAGATTCCTAACTATCATGGCGGACCGTCATGAAAGGAGCGAGTGAGTTTGAAAGTATCGGACGCACAGAACATGCAGGAATCACAACATAATAATCAGGTTGTTTTGAAAGTTTGATATGAATGAAGAGTCCGCGAGGATCTCGGTTAATATGTGTATAGATTGGTTTTCTAGTTCACCAATTTTCAGGTCGATAAACAACATTAATGCGATCGAGTGAACCGATGGGCAACGGGCAGTTCTTCTGACTTGTAAAGGTTTTATCGCACGAACATTTCATTTCTACAAGAACTAACTTGATCCAGTCCAGAAATATCTTTAATTTGTGGGGAAAATACACTGAGAGAGTAAAAGCAGGGTTCAACAAGGGTTTCTTGTTACTAGGGTTGCGCGGGTTGACCAAGTCTAACGTAGAAATATATACCTACGACACGTGACCTCTTTTGGCCAATGAGTAGCTGACATTGCTACAGTCGAGAAAATAAGCTATATCGACCTAATCATAACCAAAAAAGGCCAAAAATGGATCATCATTTCAAAAGAAATACAATATAGAATATATATACCCCGTCAACATCATTCACCTGATGGGACCCTATGGTCGAACGTACTTGTGATTAAATCATCTTGATTTTCTTCAACAAATGTTTTTTTTCTATATATATATATGACAATATTTGAAAACGAATGCACCAGTATACAGTATTATACATTAAAAGACAAATACTGACACATAGCCAACATTACTCCAACACTATTGCCAACATTATGTTTCATTGATATCTTCAGGGAGTCTTACAAAAAAACAGTACAATTGAGTAAAACCTTCAAGGATATCGCAGGTCGGGAGAATATCCACATCGTGCAGATGTCCGGTCTCACCACAGGACAGCTGGTTCCGCAGACTGTAAGATGTTCTTCTGACCAGCTGCAGTTTTCCCCTCCAATTGGCCTGCAGGTCTCTCTCCAGGGTGTCCAGCAGATATTCCATTTTCCTTTGCTGGTCCTTGACAGAAGTCAGTGTGTTGATGAACACAACAAGGTCCACGTCAGACTTGCCCTTGATGTTCGTACCTTTGCCAAGGGAACCACTCTTAAACGGGACACGTTTAAAGTTATTGCAAGAAAAAGATTTGAAAATCATAAAGTCACCTTTTCAATTATTAGCTTTAATCCTTAGAAATCATAAATACAACACAGAAGATGCTTTATGATTCTACTTATATGTAGCTCTTCTTCAATTCCAGTAATCAGTCATATCAAAAGAGGAAGGACAAAAACGGGTTATTTCTTGATATGGACATTTACGTTCGAGGATCATGTAATTAGATTATTGTCCTACCTTAACAGACACACTAACAATTCTTCGTATAAAGTTTCGTTGTCATTCGATAACTATTGTTCGACTTATAGACATATTGAATAATAAACTTAATTATTTCATCTGTGTGCAGCGTTTTTTCTTTATCTGTTCAGCACATAATCGAATAATCGTGACTGTCTCCGTATGCAAATCTTAACATTTGCATAACTCGATGAGATGACAAACTCCTTTTTCACTAACTACTAAGGATAACTACCTTAATGACCATGCTGACATTGAACTCCGTTTCATGCTGCAGGAACAACTTCATCTTTTCAACCACCTCCAAGCATCTTCGGCGGAATTTGCTATCAGGCTCGATGGTTTCCACAATGAACTGCTGCAGGTTCTGTCCTCGGCGCATGTCCTGCAGCACTGGTTGAGGACCCTCGTTCAAATACTGCTTCAGGCGGTTCATACGTTTTTAAACACCTTCCGCGCGTTTGTCTTGATGTTGGCGTGCAACTCTTTAGGAGGCGCCGGGTTCTTGAATGGATTGACCGGATCTAAGACGACAGGTCGGCTTCTATTTTGAATAAGAGATGTCACGTCTCAAAGTGCAAACGGGTGAAGAAACTGGAATAATGAATGATATTGAAATGCGTGCAAAAAATATTTTTGATAGGAAAGGCATGTCTGCACAGGAATCCATGAAGACATGGTTTACACATTGGGTGATGACCACCTTACTCTCTTCACAACTGCTGCTTGGTTGCCGAATTTAAACGTGACCGGCAGCGTGTTGTATTATGTGTTATGCATTTTGTATGTATTATAAGTATTGTGTAGCAACAAAAAGAAATTAAGAGAACATTCATGAATAGATTCGTCTTACAAAATTATGTGAAATGTGCCTTTTTGCATATCTTTTTGTTGATATTTCAGCATGATATTCTTAGCTAAAAATTCAATAATGAACTATTACGGTAATTTCCAGTATCTTGCAGCAGTATATTCATGTTCCCAGATTATTTTCAGTGAACAGATATCGACAAGCTGTCCCATTATGTCCTCGAACCATTCAGACAGGCTGAAGTCAAGTGGTTTGCGTGCTTGATGCCATCTGTCAAAAAAATATTACCAGGATAAAACTTCCCATTTAAATAAAAAACTAAAAGGTGACAACATGTTATTTTATTTTCAAATAAGTTAGATCTATATATAGTAGTGTATAAACATTACTGATTACTGACGCTAAACTCTATACCAACTATGCAATGTTAAAACGTGGAACAAGAAACTTTACTTGTTAAGAGCCAGGATATCTAGAAAATAGGCCAAGGTCGGTGTCACACCAGGAAAAAATTTTTCCTCCTACAACAGAAATGTACGTATGGATTTGTGAATAATGATTTTTTCACAAATATTGTGTTAAAATTACATTTTCAACACAAATCGTACCTTGAAACAGTCCTTTAGCAATAGCATGAGCTCCTTCAGTTTATAGGGACACGGTTTCAGAAAGACAACTTGCTTCCCGCTAAGACATACTCCATACATTTCACGATCTTCTGTCGAACAGTGCATCATCTCTTTGTACAGATCCGTCATCGTCTTGTCTGTGAAGAAAAGCTTTCACATTATGCTTTTGAATATTGATAAGGAGAAAATTCTTTTTATATTTGCTTCAAACAGCATGCTCATTTAGGGACCGGTCATTTATTATACCCCCAAATCATATCTACGAAAGTTCTTGAAATTGGTCTTTTGAAGATTTATGTTCGGTTCTACATTCAAATTTTTTTTTGATGTTTCCAAAAGAGAAACTTCTTTAAGTAATGCTTAAACTAATGTTGAAAAAAACAACAGATTTACCCTTCCATTGATGGGTTTAACATGATATCTGATAATAGTCTATAGTGTTTTAAAATCAGTTTTATTAGAACTTCTTTTTTACATCAACTGTATATTAAAATAGGTTTTGAATACTATTGCTTGTAATACACACATAAGTTTAACATAGTGTAAATTCTATCTTCAATTTTATCTTACTTTTAAGGCTCATTTTTTATTTATTTTTAAAATTCAAATCACAATGTCTTTTTTATCTTTAAATAACAAAATAGGTTAGCACTGAGGAACAGAAGGATTTTTTTCTGGATGATCAACTTCTTTATTGAATTTACTTTCAACAGAGATAAAAAGAGCTAAGATATTGCACAAGTTAAAAATAACATCAAAATACATATCTTGCCCACATTTCATTCATAAATTGATAAAACCATGGAAGGACCAGGTTGGGAGATAAGCTCTTGACTTAATGATTTCTTTTAAAGCAAAAAAAAAAAAGATTTAAAATCTATCTACAAACACTTTCAGAGTATAGGACCAAACAATGTAAAATGTCAAATCTTTACTTTATAGGAATTAAATTATCAAATTTCATAACATTTAAACTGTTTGTGTATGAGTTTGATTAAAACAAATTCAACCGTCTACATTAAGTTTGTAGCACAAGAAATCTATAGAATTTTGAAGGTACATAACATAAGGATAATAAAGGCACATCTAGGTTTCACAGAAATTACATATGTTACATTTGTTACATGTTACATAATATTTTAACAAAAAAGTGTAAAACCCAAAAAGTATGGAAGCTCAAGTATGAATATAGCAAATGTTCCCAATTTTTGGAATATCAACTTTGGAATTTATTTTTCTAAATATGCATTTAGATATTTTTCATAAGTATGGCTATATTTACAAATTTGCACCAATCAAGCCATCTGCGAAAGTGTTACGGTTTCATAACTTTGTATCATTGAGAACGATTAATATAATCATTCAGATATTAATAATTTGACTAGCTGTTTTAACTTTATGGGTCTATTAGTTATCAAATATGCATCTTTGTTGTATAAAATTATAGCAAACACCTGTTAACTGCTTGTATAAACTCTCAGTCCAACAGAACCTCTTTTCTACTTTTTGTTCTATAATAGTAAAGAGCAATGAAATGGGGATTTTTTTTATATAAGCATGTGTTTTTAAGAATATAAACCAGTCTTGCTCATATTCTGGAATTTTTTTCATTTGATAAGGCTTTATGATAATGTTTCACCCCTACATTCAATTGCTAAAGAAGGATGGTTTTATAACTGTCTATTTCAAAATGACCCTCCCCAACCTTTCGTATTTTTTTTCATGACCCTCCCCTGGTGGCTGTATATTTTTTTCTGACCCTCCCCTGAAAACCCCCGGCCCACCCCCCTGTAATAAATGACCGGTCCCTTAGTCCAATGAGAATTATGATAGCTAAGAATATATATAATCATTTATTAAATTCAGTTCGTTGATGAAAGCTCTTGAAACATACAATGACTATTTCGTTGATAACAAAACTAGTGGATATAAATATGAAAATAATATAAGTAGTAGTAAACATGGACTTACATTCCAAAGCTTCCAAAACAGGAAGAATATCCACTGTACACCGGACATCAATTCCAGAGAAATACGTTTCAAATCTGAGTGACTGAATGGAATCCGAATCATGAAACGTAATCTGTCCGTCATGCCAGGAGTGGGAGTCCAACTTTGACTTGATCGTTTGCAGGATGCCTCTTGTCTGTGTCTTCATGTCTTGTATAGACCGAAATTCATTTAGGACAATAACTAGAAGTGCGTCGTTTGATGTCGAGGTGTATGTTCCTCTTCCCACAGATCCTCCCTGGTCCAAGTTAGACCATAATTTGATATTCATATGTCTTTTATAATGTACGAGAAAAAATCTCTAAGTTGAAAACCGTAGCCCCTAGAATGCAAATATTCTTACTCTTCAAAAATGAGTCATGGTGATAAATGTCAAACTTTGACAGAGAATACTTACCTCACCTTACAATGAAATACTCATTTGGTTTGGCTAAGGGCTGATGCATTTTATCTAACCTTACCCTGTGACTATTATTATACGATTTTCATGTACAGGCCATAGCAACAGCTCCTCGTCAAGATACGTGTCTCATAACGCTACAATGACGTCATATTATGACGTACGCGGTTTCGGAGTTTACATTAGTTCGATCAACTATTTCAGTGAATATAAATTTTAGACTTTTTGACTTGAAACGAATTTCGCATATCATTTCTTGCACACTATTTTGAATTTAGATTAAATCGTTTTCAATCATGTTTAAGTGTGTAATAGTCCTTAACACTGAATAGGGATGCCTCCATTTTGTTTAACTTTAGGCTCAAGGTGGTTTGATCGATGAAAGCTATTGTCGAATTGTACATGACGGTACGATAAAATCGTTTAATGCTTCTCCCTCCGGTAATACGGGCCGCGATGTACACACTTTGTAGCAGGGTAATCCCTCTTCTGCCGACTCGGGCGATACTACTACAAAGATTGTACATTAGACCGTATTACCCTCGAGAGAAGGAAACAGTTGATGATGTCCTTTGATTATACATGTCACATTTTCACTTTTTTCAATTCTACGCATAGCTTTTGTAAAATATCAGACGTACCTGGTAATGTTTAGAAATACACAAAGGCGTAGATTGTTGTAGGAAGCGAATTACTCTTTCCATCATTTCATTCATTTTGTCGTTGACAGGAACTATTCGCCAACCCCCTATGTACTGCTCCAATGTCTGTCCTTTCTGCATCCCAGATATTATGGGTTCCAAGCCGTCTTGTGTCGCCATTGTCTGAATTCGGTGATGAGCAGTGTTCTATTTTGCCTGTCAATTCAAACCGTGATGATTTATTTCTTTTGTCGTAGATTTCTCTACGGTGGGATAATGAATAAGGCAAATTTTTTGGGCTGGAAAATTCACTCACAAAGAGGTGATTTGAAAGACATTCAACACATACAAGAAATCCATCCAAATATGGTGTATGTCCCCAAAGAGGTTCGAATCGCTGCATTGACCTATTAAAAAAAGGCCTATCATAAGCGTTTGAACTCTTCTCGTTTTCATAGGTAAAATCAGCAATTCGAACCTCTGTGGTATTTTCCCTTTACAATTAGCGTTGTAAGTAACCATGCAAAAAATACATGAACCGTACAACCTTTTAATCAACAAGTAATAAGTTTATGAGGTTTTCTTACTTGTGCAAAAATGCTGTAAAATCAGCATAAAGAGACTCATTTTAACAACACTCTGGCTTTCGGCAAGTTTCCAAACCAAGTCTTAATAGTTTTGCATTTTGACTCATAAAAAATATGTGTCGTATTGAAAAAGTAACAGATGCATTTTCCTTAGGGATATTCCATGTCAGCTCGTTTCTAATCTAAATATACACTTAATAAATACATTTACATCGAATAATGATATCTGAACTGTGTTCACCATAATAAATTACAAGATTTCTAATATCTAATATCTAATATTTAACATCTTTAATAACAGATTTGCGACGTTTCGGTATAGCTCAATGTACCGTTTTCAAGCATATGGACAGAAAAGATAAGTTAAGTCAAGTTAAGTATACATATAAAGAGTTTGCTACATACATGATCTTAAAATATGAATATATATATCTTCTGTTCCCAATTTCTGTACTTACCAAAGAAAAGATAACAAAGTGGGTTTTAAAAGCCGATAATGACTGAACTTGTTACCATTTACATTCCCCTTAGCAAATATTTTTTTCAATCATGCAATCCAATGAACATATCCAACAATCTTATATAATCAATTCAAATAATTGCATGAACCTTATTAATAAAGACATACCCATAGACATGTAAGAGTATTAAAATCATTATGTACCCGCTTCTTCAATAAAGCCTCCAAGCCTATGTTTAATTTAAATTCTAACATGACACGAAAACTAGAATGAAAATACTGCTTTCTGATTGGTTACCACAATCAATTTTGAGTGATTATTTCGCTAATATATTTACGACCGATTCACATTCATACACGCACGTTTACAAACTCTATTCGCTGAACTTACTGTTTTCATCACCTTAGACAACAGCAAAATGAATTTTAAATCAATTCTATACAGACATTGAGAATACCGTATTCTTTTTTAATGAAATTTAGAAGATAAATACATTCTGTGGTCGAAGTAGTTTATTTTTTTATCACTAAATTTAATTTTAAACCGAGCTCGCTCCTTACCGTAACGCGCGGTAATAGCGATTCGTCAAGTGAACAGAGGGGACGTACGTTATTCTTCAACTTTCCTTCCTTTTCCCCCCTCTCATTCATAAGTGACCATATTTCCAGACAGTGTATTCAACCATGACAAACTATAAAGCTTTCTTGATCGTTTATTCAATGAGTTCACATCTTGCGTGAGAAGTTAGCGTTAGCAGTAAACAACTACTTTTAGAGTAACGTCCCTTGATTTGGTCAGTCCTTGTCGGTATTGTAGGGATAGGTGTCCTATCAGGCCATAGACCACAATTATTTCCAAGTAGTTCTATCACCATTGTGTTTCTAACACAGCCACTTCCCTATATCTGGTAGGCTATTGAGCTTTTGCACACTGACTTACCTGCCATAGAGCACTTTTCAGTCAAAAAATGAGCACACATTTTGCGGCTCCGAAGACCGGTAGGCAGGGTAAACAAATATCACCCCAATGTCAAGGCCGGTCAGTCAGACTCGGCCTTCAACTTGGGGTCACATTGCCTGCTCACACCAGCACCATAACAGTAAATTAAAAATCTAGAAAAATTCACACACACACTACAGTATCAGACCTTTCATTTGCACCATCACATGTTACAAAATAATAATTACAAATCATAGAAAAAAATTCTCAACTAGGGCCTACTTTGTCTCTGAACTGCTTCCGGGTTGTGGTAAAAGTTAGGCTTGGAATTGTGGGCTGTGGCCTGTCGTATTTACGTGAAAAACGTAATTCTGACGGGATAAAAAAAATCTGTCTTTTGTTGATTTTATCCTCAATGAAATAAATACTTTAGGATTTTATTATAAACCTGTTGGTTTATGTTTTTATATATTTTTTTATTATTGAAGCGTGTTCTTTGAAAATGAACTGTACTGTAGTTTCGAAAGCAAGTGGAACCGGTCTGTACTGGTTCGACCTAATCACATTGTTGTTGCGCAAGGCAAATAAGTTCCTCATTATATTTCTAATTAGTCATGTTAGAATGGAGATAAATCCCTTCTGTTTTTTTATTTTGGGGTTGTATGTTGTGCATTTTTCACCCCTAAATTAACATTTCAAACCTCGCAAGCTTGGTTTGAAATTAAATTTAGGGGTGAAAAATGCACGACATACAACCCCAAAATAAAACACAGAAGGGATTTATCTCCTAATTCAAGTATATGCAACCCTTGTGATTGTATTTTAAATTTCCATTGTATACAGTTCTCATTTAGTTAATTTCTATTGTTTAGTTGTTGTCTGTGCTATGGTATATATGTATCTCATTTTTGAAGGAGTAAGCATATGCTCCTAAACTTCGTGATTTTACAATAAAGAACTTGTCATCCAGAAATATTGCTTTTCTTTGTATACCACTTCTAAATGCCCTTCAAAGCCTTGAGCTTTTAATGTGTTTGATATTAGTTTTAAAATGATAAAATCATGGATCAAGTAACTAATCATAATTGATTAGGGGGAAAAGTCCAATTAATATGCAAACACAAATTTCCAGCCATCCGATTGATGCTAATGTTATCGTTATAAATTTGGATCAGGCTATACAGACAGCCAGGATATTGGACTTAATCAAGTGTATATATAGGAAAATAGGAATAGGAATTGGAATAGGAAAATGTCCCCAGTCAAAACCAGCAAAATATAGACAATTGTATATTAATTACAATTTAATCAATCCAATAATAAACAAAGTGTTTAAGGTTACAATGTCAAGCTAATACAAGCTATATTAATATATAATATTAAATTAATATCAAATGAGTCACACTCATTAGCTAAATGAATATATTCACCAGTCCTTATGAATCACACAGTTGATGAATGTAGAAAACAGTCATTGGGTCTTGATAGGAGATAGATGAATCCGGCATGTAAAGGTATCCAAAAACAGTGGCACGGCTGATGATCGCAAAGTTGATTGTAAGAAGCAAGATGAGTAAGAGTTCTAATGCCGGCCTTTATATAGGTTAGATATAGTGGTGTAACGATTCATCGATAGTATCGATGTTTGCATCGTCTACTGCGCAATACGAGTGCATCGATACAAAACATGTTTAGACAATATATGAGGATATTTATATCGTGAGGGTCCACAATACATCGATGTATCGCCATAAGAGACAATATATCCCGATACCGTTAACATAATCTGTTTCAAACAAATAACTATAAAAGCTAAAAAGGTTTTTCTTCTATTTCAGAGATAACAGTGATTAGAATAGAAACAGAAAGAGAAATTATATGATATTTCTGATATTTTATATGTAATTTCACAGTCACTTTAATTTTGTGATTTCCCTTCGTGTAATGTCTGACAATTTGGTATCTAAGAAATAACATTACTCTTCTATGTCCTATCTATATTTCTTTCATAAACTGTAGAGAATCGGGATACGTATTGTATCGCAACCACTGTATCGTGATGATAATCGTCTCGCAGGTTCCTTGGCAATAATTTCATGATATATCGTCTCGCCTCATAAGACTAGAATCGGGATATATCGTCTCGCCACTAAGGCCAGGATACACAGGTCTAGTTAGATACCTTCTTAAATGTTCTTTAAAGTTCCATGAAAAAGTCCAATCAGAAGTATCCAACTAAACCAATCAATAAATTGATAGAACATTCTAGAATAAATGATTCTAGAAACTGCCAGCTAAGACTATCAAAACAAGTGCAAGTGTGACCCACTAAACAGTACAACAATCATATACAATGTTAAACTTATGAACAATCACATACTCATAACACAAGTGATACATCAAGAATCACGAAATATTAATACCTTAGTAGAGGTAAGAGCACAAACATTAGACATTTGAACTTCAGTGCTCATACAAATTACAGAAATGGTTCCACATGTATTAATGGTTACCATAGCAAGTTCCTAGTCAAAACAAGCCTCTATACACGTTGTGGAATCTTCATTCAGTAAGTTTTGGTGCTAGTGATCATATATGTCATAGTTGTTACAAGAAAATACATTATGTCAGGATGTGTACTAGCAATAGACAACCGAATGTTCACCTTCATGAAACCTACTATACATTCATGACACCTTTCGGACGATACAACTTCAAGGGAATGCCTTTTTGAGTAACCTTAGTCCCAGAAATACTTCAGCTCAAGATGACAGAGTTCCTGTATGGTCTATTGGTTTTCAGTCACGGTACGACAGATGCTGAACGTGACAAAATACTCAAGGATTGAAGTAATCCAAACAGCGGGAGTATTTGGGGAAATTCCTGCCGAATATTTCCACAGTCATGAAACCAATGACTGATGAGCTTCATGCCAATACTAGTGATGATGGGCCCAGATCAAAAGTCTAAATCTGTTTCTTCGACAGTGAAAGCCATGGTAACCAGTGCACCAGTACTGGCATTTTATGATCCCAAGTTGCCAACGATGGTGAGAGCAGACGCAAGCAGTTATGGTCTCGGGTGTGCCACATGGAAAACGGTTACATTTTGTTCACGAAACGGAGACATTAGCTGGTGCGTGGGCTTGTGACTTATCGTTACCGGCCCTATATAATTTGAATTGTCAGTTTTACCAGTATCTATTTGAAAAAGATTGTGTAAATAATGTTGTGTTAATCTTGTACTATTTAGCAACCAGACAACCGATATCCACAAAAAGCACATCAACACATGGTAATTTTTCAAATACCAAGTTTCGATAACTTAGGCCTAACGGGTGTTTAGTGCCGCTCCAGCAACCAATGTTTAAGTTTCGCATAGAAACTTCTTAGATTAAATCTGAAAAGCCAAACGGCGCGACAATATGTCTATGACTTTTGCTCGTTTTAAACTAGGATATGCGAATTTTTCCAGATAGGAACACACATAAGAACGCTGTTACCTGCATTGTTCTTCCCCTCCCCCTGCGTTTCAGCCTTCAGCAAATGCTATGGATCCTTGTCAGGATGAAAGAAAAATCAACACGGAAGGTGTATTTTAGTATCACAGGTTTACTTTCCAAGTCCGGGAACAGCTCAAACAGCTTGACATCTCCTGATAACTATCAATACATAACTGTACAGGAATTCCTAAAGTATGTTGAAAGTGATACAGACGAGGTGCATCAAAATTTCACTATCACCACATTAATTTTGACATGGGAGTGTGAATGAAGGAATATCCTATCACATGGAACAACAATAACAGATTCAAAAACATATCATTGCCATCACAGGGGCGTGTATCACTTAGAAATAGGTTTAGAAAGACATTATACCTATAGACCCTACCCTAATACTATCCTTTATATAGTATAACAGTATATATATATATATATATATATATATATATATATATATACCTTTCTAAAGCTATTTCTAAGCGATACACGCCCCTGTGATAACCATAGGAACATTCCATTTTGAATGTGCATATATGAAGATAAGCAGATCGTAATTTTACTTAGGGAGTACAACTTATAACAACTTATAATGGGTACTTTTTTGGAGACTTGAATAAATCACCATTTACTAGTCATAGCTTAAAAAATAACTTCAGTCACCTAGCAGAGAATAAATACAAGGATACATACCTGGGCGATGTGCGGAGATAAGATCTGTCGGTAACCGTGTACTGATACTGCCGTGCTAATACATAGGTAGACTTAAATCGTGGTCAGGTTATATTTATATTGATTATATTGCTATAATGTTACTTTCGTTTCCTTGAATTCATATCAAACAAATCCATGTATGGTAATATGCACATGTTAGCGTGATTACAATACAATACCATGAAAGATAGGGGGATATTTATAACCTTTAAGATAACACAACCACACTGTGTATACAACAGCTAGGCACATACTTTATATAGCTGCAAACCGAAAGTTCGTTCACATACCTGCATATCCTAGTGCAAATATCGTGTAATTTGGGATGTCTTTGAGGCACCATAGCATTACGAAAAAGAAACGTATAACTTTGAATTTTCTATACAAAAGAAAAGATTCATTGTACTTTAATTTTGATTCAAAGTCATTTTTGCTGAATTTTATTGACGTCCGGAGAAAACAAAGAATTGCATGATATTTGCACTACGATAAAGACCAACAATAACTATCCCTGTAGGCCACATATCAACAATAGGCCTAACTATCCAATTAAGCCACATATCAACAATATCTATCCCTGTGGGCTACATAACATCAATAACTACCCTGTAGGCCAAATATCTTCAATAACTATCCTGTAGGCCACATATCAATAAAAGCTATCCCCGTTAGATGGAATGGGAATGAGATATATGCAACTCGTAGTTCACTGCAAGACGGCGATTACTGTACTCGCAGTAACTATTTGACACTTTAGTTATATTCCGATGTTGGCTTTAAAGTGCCTTGAGGTATCGAAACGGTTTCCAGGAATGATAATATTTGTTCTTGATACAACCGCTATTTATATGGGTATGCTTGTAAACCTGTTTCATTATAATGCATCAGTAAAATCCACATAACATACTCTACAGCCTTGCCTTCAAGTGCTATCACGGAGGCGCACCCACCTACAAATGTACCTGTCTGATACCGTGCTCTACGTTCTGACACAAAGTCACTCTTCACAGTCCCTAAAGTAAAGACCCCCACATTTGGAAACAGAACATTCTCTTTCGCAGCAGCATCAGATGGAACTCTCGCCCAGAAACTCTAAAAGTCTGTCAATCCAGAACAACATTCTTAAAGAAACTAAAAACCCATCTGTTCCAGCAGTTTTACCAATGACTGCGCACCGGGTATACAATCTAGTGTGATGGATGCGCATTAAAGTGCAATTATTATTAGGTCTTCAAGACAAAATCTGGAAGACCTATTGTTTTTATCCGAGTTATTATTATTTGTACTTTTTTTGTGAATCGGATACAGCCAAAACGGCTGCTTCAAATTCAACCAAATTTTGTATGCTGATAGCCCTTACTGAGGAATAGTCGTGCGAAGCTTTTGGGCTTAATCGGATCATGCGTTAAAGGCACAGACCAACTCAAAGTTTCAAAAATTAACATTGGAAAAATTTTCAAAATGCACTTAGAGACTTGCAACTTGTTTTAAACGATAGGCAATTACATTTGGAGCAAAAAAGTAAATCATGGCAATTTCGTAGCGTTACTACTTTCGCCGCCATATTTCTTTTTTTGACTTTTTTAAATTTCTGGACCCCATACATCTTTGACAATCTTCTTCTCTGAAGATACATGCAACTAAGAGCTGAAACTCACATATATCATAGCTGAAGGAGTGGGGAGAAAAGTAATAGAGCAACATTTGCATTTTTCTTAATACTTTATTTTCTGCAACCCTTCAAAGTCGGGCGACTTAGCTCGTGTGACCATGTTCAAGGGCCGATAACTCAAAAAGTTAGACTCACAATTGCACCATTTTTTCAGGAATGTAAGACCTATATGTTGACTTGATGAAACTATCAAAACGTTGATTGCGAACATGTTTTTTTTTTCACAATTAACGATCGAAATCGGGAAAAATCTTTTGACAAAATTTAACATGGGGTAATTTTTCAAAATGCACTTACAGACTTGAAACTTGTTTTGAATGAAGCGTCATCACAGTCCAAACAAAAAAGTCAATAATGACGAATTCGTAACTAGCATACTTTTTCCGCATTATCAACTTCTTTGCAATAATATTAGTTTCCTTATGAGATTTGGTCACGTAAGCAAGTTACTGTTTACCACTAAGACAAAAAAAAACATGTGAAGGTCAAACACCGTGTGAAGGTCAAACACTATGTGAAGGTCAAAGAGGAAGTCTTGAAGACCTATAAGTACTGCCTCGGCAGTCCTAGTTATTATTATTATTATTACAGTGTAGCAGCTTGTAACTACAAGGATTTGAAGAAACAACCCAATGCTAAAATGGATAGTGATCATAATGTATAAAATGTTAGTTTGCTATTTCCCTTCATTGTATAACATGACAATCGTAGAAGTCATTGAAGCCAAAATTGTTGGAACATTGAACATTATACGAAAATCAGTAATGGTTTCACTCAGTCATGTTTTTTTGGGTGATTTAATTATACTGAAAATCCATGTCGATTGACAAATTTGGATAATGTAATTGTAATCCTGTTGAACATTAGAAATAGGAATAGCACATAGTGTTTACAATTTAGTTTGTGTTGTCTTCTATTGTAACCTAGACGTTTTACAGACAAATTGGCAAATCTCCATGTTTCGATTACAAGGGAGATTTTTAGATGGTCACATGCAAATATCACGACTTTTTCCATAAAATGCCAAATGTAAACTTTTCCAAACTATCAAAACGTTCACCATTTGAAAATATCATAAAAATATGAAAAAATTATTAATGTGAATAATATAGTACTAGGAGATAAAAACTCTCCTACCTTATTTAGATATTATAAAATTGACAAAACTTCCACCAACTGTCCTTATCAAATACCTTCGAGCTAAAAGTACGTCCACCAATTGTTAAGTTCACAAAACATTCGAGCGGAAAACGTCACGGAATATTTTTTTATTCAAATCAGTCATTAAAATCAAACATTATCGTGTAAGGTGAAATGGAAATGCACAGGTAAGCCTTATTGCAGTAGTTCCTATAAAAGATAAAGATCTCCAACCTCTAACGTGACTACATCTCGTTAATTTGGTCAGCAACTCCGTATAGTTTTCAAGTAAACAAGGAACTTATGAGGATGCCTGATAATGATTCTCGTGCAGTCGTGCACACAATGGTAAATTTTTAAAAATTGGCCAATGTGAGAAGGGGTCAAGACCTGTTGACCCTGCAAAACTCACAAGGTGCAATTAAAATAAATAAGCTCTAATTATGAGGGTGACATAGACGTAAAACGGTTGTCGAATGAAAGAAAGTGAATTTAAGAACACGTCAAAAAGCAAAATTTACCTATGTCACCACATGAAAACGTTCAATATGTTCTAAATCGGAGCTTGAAATGCCTGCTTATAAGCCTTGTTATATATGGTATACGACCAATATCCAAGTTTGTTGTCGTGCACGCTTTTGTTACGAAATTACCCTATAACGACTTGATCGATTTGATTATATTATTTGAAACATTTTATGTAATAGAAATGAACATTAGAGTGAACTTCAAAACTTTTTATTCACAGTTTATTTGAGATACAATCTGACCAATGAATTATACTTAACTCTAAAACAAATTATGGTAAATGACTCAAAACAACCTGGCTGTCTCAGTTGTTGCTACAGAGCGTGGAAAATCTAATCAAAACACAGAGGATTTGTTAAGCAAATGTTTTAACGATTTTGAGAGTTGGTGTTTGCTTTCTATCAAGTTTGGTGTTGTTTTGGTGTTGTTTTGGTGTTGTTCTGAGTCATTTACGTTAATTTGTTTTGGAATTGGAGTATAATTCATATCGAGCACAAATGATTCAATAGTCAAAATATAGGTACATGACAATTACATATAAAAAGTACTCAATTGTCTTGATGGATTAAAAATATAGATGATTTGTTCACAAGCTTCCAAACAGTTTTAAACATGCAAAGGTATTCTTTTGAACAGCGTTGAAACCTTGAACAATTTTAAACAACATATATTCATCATAATTTGGCTTCAGGTATAGAACATTAAAGGGGCACAGAGAATGATCTTGTTTTTAGACATGTCAAACTTGGTGATTAGTATGTCATTTAACATATGTGTCTGTGAATGGGACGCAAAAGTTCGACTTCTAAACATTTATATAGCCGTTGTTCTATTACAACTGAAAACATGAAAATCAGCATTTTAGCATTTCAGAGATAAAGATGGATTTATACAAAGGCGATTGCAACTTAACTCAAGACATATGTTATTTTGGCTTTCATTCAAGCAACATACAACATTTATGCGACCCTCTGTCACAGAAGGGGGAGGGGGCGGAGATCGAAGGTGAACGACTCTTACAGGGGGTCAGAGGTAGTGTAGTTTGGTGGAAGGTCACTCTTAATTACTTTATACATAGAAGAGGGCAGAGGAACCTTTAAGTCCCCCGAACCCTAACATTATGTTATTGCAATCCTGCGATACCCTGATATCTATCAAGGCATATGCCTCGTGTGACTATATTTAACCAGCCAAGGAAACTATTTACCCTAAAAAGCCAGGTGATTGCCAGGACCCGGATGACAGGACCTTAAGTTTACAAAACATTGGTTAAGAAAAATATACTTGCTTTACAAATCATAACTAATCAGCCGTCATTGATACGAAAGATTTGGCGTGAAATATTGGTTATTGTAGGAGCTTCGTTGATATACAAATACGCTGTTGAAGTTTTTTGTACACAGATGTCGTCATTCACAGATAATAACACAGAAAATACAACTGCGAGTATAAAACATTCTCGAATCAATGAAGGAGGTATTTGGCATGAAATATTGGTTATTGTAGAAATTTTGCTGATCTACAAATACGCTGGTGTAACACTTTTCTGTACACAGATGTCATAATTCATGGATAATTACGCCGAAAAAACCTGCGCGTAACATCAAAATTATTTAATACAGTAATTTGAATGTTTACCTCTAGATGGAACGTCTCAGAAAAGTCTATCCTACATTGAAAACAAAATGTGATGGTATGAGGATATTTAGATTACTTTATTGAATTTATTAATTACCACATGAAAATACCACATGTGTCACTTTCATTTTTTAAAAACATATATTCTTATAGAGATTTACTTCATTATGACTAGTTATATAATGGTACTAGGTTTTGACCGAAAAGCTCGTGTTTTTGTGTCAAATGAAACGTTTGGTTTCAAAAACAATAATATTTTGGCAAAGTTAACTTTCATTGATAGAACCATTTATAACGTGAAAAACAGATACAAAATATATAATCAATTCACTTGATAGAATTATCCATTTACACAGATACCTAATTTACCCATGAATGTCATAGCAATTATGCAGAAAATAACTTGAAACTTGCAATATTACTTTAAAAATAATATACTTTCTTTCCACAAAGAGGCTAACAAATAATTTATGCTGTATAATATAAACATATAGTACTCCATATACCAGTATACATTTGAAAGCGTGTAAAGATTACAAACTGTTATGACGTGTAGAGGGTAACATGTTTGCTCTTAAGTAGATAATCTTGATGGTAAATAATAGGTCACATCTATTTGTTCTCGTCTTTATTTATAGGTACAGGTGACAGATGTCATTCAAAGTCAATCCTGATGGACGGGTGTCGGTTGTCCGTTATTCCCGTCCCCTGATGCTATTGCCCTTCAGTTGTCCAGGTACTTCCCGGCTCTGTATCGCTTCATGTCCTCAATCTTCTGCAACACTGAGCCAGCTCTCTCTGCTACAAGACTTTTGTTCTTGTCGAATGGGGCCAGATTCCTGAACGGGTTCTGGGGGTCAAGGAAGATCGGGATCCTGCCTCTAAAAGAAGGAAATGCCGAAATGTTGTTTTGATATTGACTGTATGATAAGACACAACAGGTTTGATATATAACTTCAGTGGTTGGCCCATTAGTTTTATATCTGAATAATGGTTATGGATAATAATCCATGGCTGAGTCCATTTTCCAGCAAAAACAATTATTGACCTCGTGTGTGAATACAAATTTTACAACGTTTCTATTCAGACTGGAGACTCACGGGTACATCATGTCCAGGTTGAAGAGGCGTGATACGTTGTAGCGTCTTGGCCACACGACCCTCATGCTCGAGATGTTAGCAAGCTGAGTCATCACCTCCTGGAAGCGGTCGTTTGTGTTGAAGTCGTCTGGACTTCCCCACTCGATCCAGTTGTACATCACCAGACACTCCAGAAAGTATGACGTCACCACTTTCTTCTGTTCAGTGTTCAGCTCCGTCTGTCAACAGTTTCGAAGTATAGTAAACGTGTGATCGGTACATGAATTTACCAAATGTGTTTAAAGGGCCACAGAGTATGTTGTTGGAGTCACATGTGTCAAACTTCAAATGGTTTTATTCTATCGAGAAGAGTCGGTTTGTTCTGAAAATCAGCATCTAAGTGCTCATAAGTTCAGTATAGTGACCATAAACATGTTCATGTTCGTGTTTTGTGGTCGAAATCCGGACACTGGGGCGCGTCAATGACTCAAGCGTAAATTTTGAAACTGATTTACAGTAGATACAAAGGCAAATAGTCATTGGTAGTGTTAAATAGGTCATATTACTAATATATATGTAAATTCGACACAGAACTTCCTGACATTTATATGGACTTTTTTTATAAATCTTTGAAAACAAGAAAATATCATTGTTTGGGCATTAAAGCGATAAATGTACAACTTAGAGGGGCGATTTGAACTTAATGTAGCACATATAGTATTTTTAGCCACAGAAAAAATCATCAAACATACTCAGTGTCACTTTAAAGTATAAGTGTGGTAGGTATATGAATGGCTAGAGGATTATACAGTAAAATGTAATGTGTGATATGTGCATGAATTGACCAGAGCATTCATTCATACATCTCTTTACCATCGGCAATGAACAGCTTATCAATTTCATCATACTGACAATGGGTTTACCTTTGCCCAGTACTTGACGAGACGTATGAAATTCTTCACTTTGATAGGCGTCTCCTTGACAAACTCCACTTGCTTCTTGGCGAAACAAACATTGTAGAATTCTCTTTCACGTTCAGAACGTCCCAACATTTCATTGTGAACTTGGTCAAGTGTCTTGTCTGTATCATAAGAAAAACACAGACCATGATGTTGAGATTATACAAGCGTGTGCGCATCAGAAAACAAAATTGAAGAATATGTTAAAAAAATTGCTTGCATAACTAACATAAGTGACCTACTCATAAAACAACAGCACACACATGACACCTCCCTTCACATTAACATTTAAATAACTGTGGTAAGTTATTGACATACGATATGGATTCTACTTATGCAAAACATTGTATGTCTAAAGCATGATTAAAATGAGATAACCTCTGAGGACATAGCAGGCCGGGAGAATGTCCACTTCATGCAAATGTCCGGTCTCCCCACACGACAGCTGATACTGGAGACCATAAGGTGTTCTTCTGACCAGCTGCAGTTTCCCCCTCCAACTGGCCTGCAGGTCTCTCTCCAGGGTGTTCAGCAGATAGTCCATGTTCCGCTGCAGATCCTGTACAGTAGCCAGAGAGTTGATGTACACCACCAGGTCCACGTCAGACTTGCCCTTGATGTTCGTGCTCTTGCCAAGGGAACCACCCTATATTACAGATGATTATTCGTATTTGTATGAAAACTTGAGATATAGTTAAACAGTTATTTAAGTACAGAAGATGCAAGTGTACATCAAAACGTCAAGAAGGAAGCTGACCATCCAATAATATTGATCTCATTGATGATATAAGAAGACTCAACCAAAATTTCCCTACATATTGTTTGAATGTCCTTAGCATTTAATTTAGGTAAAAAGAAGGTTGTCACAAAGAGTATGTCAAAAGGAATTGATAACACTACATTCCTTGATCTTGAGCCTTAGTTTTATATCATAAACAAATGATCGAAATTTCAGGAAGAACTGGATTTTTTTCAGTTCAAATGTCACTTACATGATTGCGCAATTATCAGGATTTTGAATAATCGGTACAAAACTGACACCATGGTTAGTTGGCAATAACATGAAATTCTCTCCACAACTGGTTCTAGCTACCTTGATGACCATGTTGACGCTGAATTCCGTATTTTGCTGTAGGAACAACGTCACATGCTCAACCACGTCCAAGCAGTTCCGGCGGAAGTCACTGTCAGGCTCAATGGTCTCCACGATGAACTGCTGCAGGTTTTGTCCTCTGCGCATTTCCTGCAGAACAGGGGGCGGGCCTTCGTTCAGATACTTTTTGAGTTTTTTGATGCGGTTGAGCACCCTCCGCGCATGCTTCTTGATCTTCTCCCTTACTTCCGGTGGCGGGATGATGTTGTTGTACGGGTTAACCGGGTCCAGAACAAAAGGGGCTGGTCTGCAAGTTTGAACGATACTCTAAGTGGGGCTCTGTTTCTTTTGGACATGGGATGTATTGTAACTTTTGGGTTATACCCTTGGTCTGTTATGGAATAGATTGTAAGCGGTATGTACAGTAGGAAAGAATATTCATTAAAGAAGAAAGAGACCGTGAAAGTCCCCTTTTGTCACGTCTGTGTCATTTCATCCCAAAACTGCAAATTGTTTTACGAAACTTACGGCAATTGACGGTACCGACCAACTGTGTAGTGTCTCTCCAGGACAATCTGCAGCCCAGAGACAGCCGCCAATTGGGACACTACTTCCTCAAACCAGTCCGACATGCTGAAGTCGTTTGGTCGTCCTGCTTTGTGCCACCTGACAAAGACAGAGAAGGCCGTATGATCGGATATGGTTTTGAGGTAGTTTTGCGCTGGATGTTGAAACCGAGCTGGTATTTTCGAAACAAGTTCTCCATAAGACTCTGTTTAAGTCGAATCTTTAAACAGTAAACCTGGGGTTAGTCTCTAGCTTGGTAAACTCATTCTATAGCTATAGCAACTGCTGTTCGATGTATTGTTATATGTATTGTTTTATATCTAATGTAAAGATAAATTACGGGCAAATATTTATGTTAAGACCATTGTTATCTAGGAAAGCTAGATTGACATAATTGGAATAAGGAATAAGTAACCTATTTGAGGCATTTCTTGTGAAATATTTCGGTATGTGTCACACGGTTCGAGCGTGCGACCTTTTCCCCGCCTCTCCTCTAATGTACTTTCATAAAATATCACCAATTATTGTATATATCGAAAGTACATATTATGTACTTTACATTCATGTATCTATTTTTATCATTCATGTCGTGTATCTATCTTTATTCGCCGACTGTGTCTACTTTTATATGTTCAAATGTCATTTTCATGCTCCATTTATCAGCCTTTATACATGTAGCATTAATATGCCAATACTGACGATATATATATTTATATCTACTTGTAGAGGAGTTTGCGCCCATTACAATAAGCCATTGTAGGGCTCCATACCTTAAATATTTATGGAGCTAGGGATAATTGAGTTTCGCAAAGAAACACAGTTCGCGATATCCTTACGATAGGCTAACATTCTCCTGTTGGAGATCGGCCTGGTCTTCATTGCCGTCCGCACGGAGCCAATAAATAGCGGGCTAAGCTCTGGTACCAGTAGTCTTGACTTGACCCTTGCTGGGAGAGGTCACGGGTGGACCTGGGACGTTGGAGGTGAATTGGTGAGGTTGATATTCCTTTATTTTTCTCTGTACCTTGCTGGAGTATGTGATCACTTCCTTTAAGAACTTACAGTTTTAACCTTACCTTCCCTCCCATTATTTGATAAGTTCTACTATACCTAAACTAGTGTTCTTATTCATTTACTCACTCAAGTAGTGATTAGGGATAATCTAAAGTACTGTGTGCTTGTTGTTTATCCATCCCTGTTGTTAGTCCACCCGTGCCCCGTCCCTTCTCTTGTATATTCAGTGTTGATTTGTCTTATGTATGCTATCTCGTTAAGACGGCCATTAGCTTATCTTGTTGTTACAACGTCTGGGGGTATGCTAGAGTGATTCCCTACAGTTTGTCTATTTGTTTATTCATGGGTTGTTGACTTCCTTAATTAGTTGTTAACTCATGTTGAGTGGATTACGGGTAGCTTGTTGCTGTACCCGGTTATCGTCTTGTTTAGACTGCAAATAAACCACTTGATTCACGGATTGGCTTCTCTCTAGTTATTTATTGGCTTGATTATTTTCTTTTCTTATCTTTCTGTCGGATAACGGGTCTCACCTGAGTTTAGATATCGTTACACCGTGACAGTATGTCAAATACAAAATATGTTTGGAATGTTACCGATATAAAATATAACTAATGCACTGCGATGCAGATCTGATGGTCCTCTAACCTAAATCAGGAGATATTTGAAATTTTTCTAAGGGTCATTAGTCAAAGAGAACAGTTTAATCATGCAAAAGGATATAAACAAGGGTATAAACAAACTGACTAATGTTAAAATAGATGTGTACTGACTTAGGTGATGCATAAGTTGCATAAGTTGTTTCCAATCGTTTTATCATTATTGAAATGTATTATAATAACACCATAACATTTCATCAAAATGACATGTATGATTTGTAAAAGATATATAAAATACTTTAATACAAAAAAGTTCCAAAAAATCGTGAATTTTATCCAATAAGACCAAAACACATTTTCTAAGATTCTTAATGCCATGGAAATTTACAAGAATATGAACGAGGCTTCAACTCTCTGAAGTACAATTAAACCAATATACTTCCTCTACGTATTGCTTAAAATGTGAAAGCATAAGGTCCGTTTTGTCAACTAAAATGTTTCAATCCATTGAACCTTTAAGTTCAGATTTAGACCAGAAAGTCTATATTGATCCTGCTACAACAGCGAATATGAATCTTCAGAGCTCCTTGATAAATCCATCTCAACTTTGAAGGCTGGTTATAAATTTTTTAGCCAATGAAATAGCGTTATTAAAGTAATTTGAAGCGAATATCTCTAATTAAACAGATTATTCATCCTGATAGTACCACTATTGACAAATACGAGACATTTCATTGGATGGTTAGAAGTTGAGCGCTTCGTACGCAGCATAGGACCTGATAGATATCAGAGAATGGAAGGAGCTCTGCTTATTCAATACGCTGATGTAACAGGATGCCCTATATTGTACCATGCACATGCGACCGAGACTATCCACGGGGTGGGTGGGGGATAATGAAATCTGAAACCCAGTCACCTGTTTAACGCCAGGACTTCGATGAAGTACGCAGTAGAAGCAGAGATGTCAGAGGTGATTTCTTTCTGGAAAATTAAAACAAATCCAATGAAAGCAAATCCAAATTTTAACCAAAATATTGAAATTCGAAACAAAGAGCTTTTGTTTTTTATTTATTTGGGCTAATACAGAGAAAAATAGCAGGTGAAAGAAGTTGAGTAAGCACCCCCCCCCCCCCCCCCCCCCTTACCTTGAAGAAGTACTTGAGCACTTTGAGAAGGTCCTGCAGCTTGCTGGGAGCCTCCTTGATGAATTCCACCTGCTTCGGGGCGAGACAGATTGCATAGAGTCTCCTGTCCTCCTCGGACACATGTCTCATCTCCTCCAGCACGTCCTGTAGACTTCTGTCTGGTGGTGATGGACAAAGGTAATCTGTGTGAACATTCTTAAATGGCGGGGCTTAACGGGGCAGTAGCACGTTTCTATGGAATCATTATTAGTTCAATATTGGCCTAATGTATATCAACCCGATAATCCTTAGTCGTAGAAAACATTATCAAGAATTAAGCGAAAACAGCTCCTATCAACGGCCACTTTAGTGTTGAATCCTGTACTCACGTCCATAAGAAACTTGACCCCTAAGAAAATAATTATTGTTGGCGAAATATGACCACTTCACCATTCAAACTTGATGAAATAGAAAGATACATCCATTGACGAGCAACATACCAAAGTTCATTAATTGTATTTTGTATGTTTAAATGCAATGACGTATTATTTACAGGAGGGGTAAATTTTGAGATTTCAGGTCAATGAGAGTTTGGAGAGGTCATATTGCAATGTCAATAACGAGTATGTCCTCCTTGTGCCTGAATACAAGCGTACACACGTCTACATATTGATGAGGTGAGGTGAGATGGTGTTTAACGCCGCTTTCAAGATTATTTCACTTATATTGCGGAAAAAGCCCGCAACACTATTGTGGCTATGCATTGCGGTGAAACCTGCGAGCTTCGGCTGGAACTAGCGAACCATGGGTGGTACTGCACCGAATTTCAGTGTAGCATTGCACCCAAACCTGACTGCGTGTAGAACAGTTCTCTACTGCAGACAAAGTTGCCGAGCCCCTGGCGGGATTCGAACCACGGACCTCCTAATCCGAAGACGAACGCGCTAACCACTGCGCTATCCCGCCCTCTACATATTGATGACGTCAGGCGCCTGATGCCGGCATTGGGGATTGTCTGCCACTCTTCCCTCAGAGCTTGAATTAGCTGCTGACGAGTTATTGGAGGTGGCTGCCATTGTCTGATACGCGACAGGTGTTCTATCGGGGACAAATCAGGGGATCGTGGGGGCCAGGGCAGTACATTGATATTGTGCCTATTCAAAAAGTCCGGCACCACTCTACCAACATGGGGCCGTGCGTTATCGTGTTGATAGAGAGTTCCCTTGTGTTGCTGCCGTAGAAATGGTATAACGACTGGTCTCGAGACTTTACGTAGGTGCAAAGTACGCATGTATCGGTCTTCCTGAGGTGTTGTGATGCGGGGTCTCCCTGATCTGGGCCTGTCTCTTGTATGACCAGTTTGTTGGAACCTATCTATCAAGTTCGTTACCGCTATGGTGGAGCATCCGAAGGTTCTGGCAACATGACCTCTTGAAGCTCCCATATTGATCATTCCTATGTCCCGTTCGCGTTGTTCTGCTGAAAGTCTCGGCATTCTTTTTGTGGTTTTCCAATGACGGTGAGGGCAGTGGTTTGTGTTTGATCCTTTTATACCAAAGGCTACACGTGTGGATCGTGCAACTTAAAAAAATTCTATTTTTACAGAAACTTGCACGTGAAACCTAATTAAGAAATGTTGCGTTTCTGCAATGCATAAAACAGGGCCCTGCACACTGGCGAACTCAGGAAATACCTATTTAAATTATTTGAGTTAATAAATTTTCTTTAAAGTAACAAAAATAAGGGTTCAAGTTTCTTATGGACGTGAGTATATATGAGATAGGGAAATGGATTTGCGTAGCTTAAGCGCCTATGTCATGTTCGTTTTAGAAATGCCAATCTTGGTTATCATCATCATCAACATTATTCTTCTTATTATTTTATTATTAACATTATTAACATTATCATTATTTCTGTTTGTTAAGAGGGTAATAGTTTCTTTTAGCTATCTCCGTCCTTCGGTAAAGGATGCTGAATATAGATTTTCAATACACCTTGAGGAGGCTTATATTCAAACCTGACTTCTTTGTTTCCTTATTGAGAATATTACGTTTTTGAAATAAAGGAGCTAGATTACATTTTCAATAAATCTCCTCAATGGTTCTGTCCGTAAGTATAGAGTTATGTTTACTATAGTTACCGACCAATCTAGTGTATGATCAAGAATTGCTTATAACACCTTACCATAGGTCACGTTTGAAATTGATTTTCATCGAAATAAATCGAATATAGAAATCGTCATTTATAACTAAGTGATTAAATGACTAGGGTCGTTTTTCACAAAGATTCAAATGTCCATAAATACAACAATAAATAATCACCATCTTCCCTTGAAAGGGATTTATGGTTCAGAGTTTTTCGAAGCTATCTTAACGCTTCAAGAGTTAAGCATGGTCCTGAAATCTACATTAAGTTTGAGGTGGTTAGGACTTTATACATTTGGACATTGTACTTACTTCTTAAAACATCAAACACTGGGTAAATATCCACGACTAGTTTGACCTCTGACATCTCAATCGTGAACGGTTGTACACTGAGTTTGAGACGCAGGTCGGATTCGATGAAGCTGACAGGACCAAAGTGCCAGGAAGCCGAATCAAACTTGGCCTTGACCCGATGCAGGATGTCTCTGTTCTTTGTCTTCATGTCCTGGATAGATTTCAGGTCGTTCAGAACCAAGATTAGCTCCAAATCAGTCGAGGTTGGATTGAGAAGGAGGTTTTTGCCTATTGATCCTCCCTATAACATTAGAACGCATGAGTCGTGTTTTTGAATTTAATGATTTTAAATACTCAGTTACCATTTCTGTGAAATGCCCTTTCCTTACATTTTCGAAACTCTCTTAACAAAAATAGGAAAAGACATGATTTATTTTTTTCTATTTTAGATAAGTGAGATTTTATGTTATATAATGTTTTCAAACGTTATGAATTGCCAAACCATGTAGTAAACAGTTTCTTTGAGTTATCATTGCTTTTAAATTTATTTCAATTATCATATTTTATTTTGTTCATTAATAATGATATTTTCCCATCTTTGATGAGATGTGCATGTACCACAAACATGTTCCCATCAGATGATAGTCATGTAACTGCATGAACACATTAAGCAATATTTCTGTGCAACAAAAGGTACAAACTCATTTGGTATCAATATGTCATAAAATTATCATTTTAGTATGATTTATGGAAATAGCATAAGGTTTATCCTACGACTTGCCTATAATTTCATTCCTGCCAAACTTTTAGCCAAAATGTGCACACTTTACATTCAAAAGCAGAAATAAGACATCCAAATTTTCTAAATTAACCGATTCCATCTTTTCTAAATTTTCTGCCTGATATGGAGCTCCTGTGTTTTAACTACAGTGTATGCAAGAATTCCCGTTAAAAGTAATCCCTTTTTTAAATGTTGAATTCTTAACGAAATGCTTTTAATGAAATATCCTTGGGAGTAAATCCGTAAACAGATGATATTTACATTTCATTCTCAAGGGACAGACATGTAGCATGTCGGAAACAATTCAGGCGTATATATAGTCAGAGCCAGAGACAGTTAATGGGATGCGAGCGGTAATTTAAGTTACATAATTTTATGGAACCACACTTGACTTAGGTGAAGACTTTGACAACTAAACATAGGGTAAAGATATTTCCAAGACTTATTGCCATGTGAATGATGCGCTTGGCCTTTGGTGAGAAACTAACTTAGATGACGCTGGTTCTAATGTTTAAGGCTACCTTGATGGTGTTATGTACGCTGAGTTGAGTGACCTGCTGCAGAAAGCGAACGACGGTGTCAATGAGCTCGCTAATCTTCTCCTGGAAGCCCGGCAACCCTCCCCAGTTAGCTCGGAACTGTTCTATGGTCTGTCCTTTTTTCATGCCTTCCATGATGGGCTCCAGCTCACTGGACGCGGCAGCCATCGCGGATTATCTCCCTTGCTCTATATGTTGTTTACCTGAAATATTACCGAGGTTAAGGCTGCCTTTTACTTTTGCTTTTTACGGATATCTTCAACCAAATCGTCTAAAAAAGAAAAAGACTTCACTTCTCCAAGACACATTGACTTCGTTTTACTGAAGCTTACACTTCATCAAAAACACTAATACTTCGCCAAAAGTCAATCCTTCATTTCACCAAGAATTCACATCGCCCATTGCTGTTTGGGCGTGCCTCCTTTCCCCCGCCTCTCATTAAATGAACTTTTATTAAATATCATATATTTTATATATTGCAATTAGATATTATACACTTTCCATCAATGCATCAATTTCCATTATGAATGTCCTTTTTTGCCGACCATGGCTATCTCTTTATGATCCAATGTATTTTTCATGCCCTATTTACCAACCATTTATCATATTTATGTTTCAACACCCCCTTTGTTGTTTATATTAACATGATCTTGTAGAGGAGTTTGTCGTTTTCTCTCGGATCTAAGCTAAGAATTTACCAGGTCATCCTTCATAGTCCGCACTAACGCTGAAGGATGGGTCTAGGGTTACTTTTTATAACGTTGGTTCTGGAAGTGACACGTGGCAACTGCTGTTTGAACGGCTGATTTTGGGACTCTTTAGGACGATTGGATTAGTGAGGTTAATATTCCTCTGTTTCTCAGTACCTTTTTGGAGTATGTGCTCACTTCTTTTAAAGAGTGTACAGTTCAACCTTATCACCCCAAACCTTTATTTTTTTTTAAACTCCGCTTTGTCTATCTAGTATTATTTAGTCACTCGAGTAGTGATTTCCTGTGAAAATCTTGAGTACCGTGTACTTGTTGTTTATACATCCCTATTTATTCTCTATCAGCCCACCCGCCCCGTTAGTCTCCTGTTATTTCACGCCAATGTTGATCTGTTGATGTACAGATGTAGGAGCTGACATTACGCTAGAGTACTTGTCAATGGTTTATTCACGAGTCGTTGACTCTAATTAGCTGTTGACTCTCGTTAATATGGTTACGGGTATCAATTACCGTACGCTTTCCTCGTCTTATTTAGTGTGCAAATGAACAATTGTATTCACTTACTACTTCTTTCTTACTTTTATTGGCTTATACTCATATTGTTTTATCTTTTTGTCGGATAAACGGGTCTCATCCAAGTTAAGATTTCGTTACACTGTGAAATCTTAAAAAAGGCAATGAGACATTATCTAACCAGCTTGCAGTGATTTCGTAGACAAAACCATTTCGTAGACACGGGAATTTCGTAGACGAAACAATTTCATAGACAGTGGTTTCGTAGACAGTATTAAATTTGTATTTCTAAGTCACTATAGACTATTATTTGTAATTATCATTATCTTTTATGGTAGTTCACACAACAAAATTGACTATTTATAACATATATGATTGTTATGATATATAATATATTTGTATATAATTATGTGTTTGTGTGAGTGCACGCGTGTGTGCGCTCTTGTTTTACATGTTGTAGTAATACTATTTATTTAAAAAGATTATTTTATTTTATATCGTGTCTCGTAAGCCTATGTAGGATGGACTTTGCTTTTTAATTTGATGTGATAATTTTATAATATATGTCTAAACGCAAAGTGTGGCACTTCAATAAACTAATTTTCTTCTTCTTCTTCGCACCTTGAGTTTAATAAATAAAAGTTTGCTATTATTTCTTCTAATCCTATTTTAAAACCTGTCTACGAATTCACTGCTCGATTTGTCTACGAGTTCACCGGATTTCGTGTCTACGAAATGGTTTTGTCTACGAAATCACCGCATCCCATCTAACCTACTAAGAGAATTCTCATTCAAGAAGATACTACTACCTCATAAACACTAAAACTTCGCGTCACCAAGAAACATGACTAGACGACTGCAATTTACTAAAAAAAAACAAAAAACTAATAGTTTAACAATGCCCAATTGCAACTTCACTTCACTAAGACTTTAATACTTCATATTATCAAGACATAGCTTCAAAAACTCACCAAAATTCACCAAGACAAAAAGATTTTATTTCACTAAGACACGATAACTTCAAATTATCAATACACCATGACTTCGTTTCACCAAGAATCAAGACAATCCCTTCACCAAGATATACACGTAGGCTTTCACCGGAATAAAAACTTCAAGGCACCAAGACTTCTGCATGGTGCACGTGACATAACACCTTGAAATATTATTTATAATGTGACTTATACCTAACGTAGATTTTACATACAGTCGTGTTGTAAATAGGGTTTAACCTGGCTACTCATGTAATGGCATATCCTCATTCTATGCCTAAATGCATCTTTTCGCCAACAAAATGTGAATTTGACTATACTTTTCATTAAAAGGCAACCAGTTAGACAAAACACATTTCGCAATGTATTGTTATTCAGTGTGAAGCCTCACATTCTTGCTTTCACGTCCCTTCAGAGTCTAAACTCTGACCTGTCCATAGGGTAATGGTTAAAATTTTGAACCTCCAAAACTTTTGGCCTTAAGTTTAGTGCTAACAATTTCCCCTCAACGTCGCTAACATTGCTTGACTTCTTGGGAGTTGGGTAGGTGCATCGGAATGTACCGGCATCAAACAATTGGTAGGAGAGCACAGAGCCATGGTGTCGTAATTAAGGTGGTCGTCAGAGATCGGTCTGTACAGTAATGACATACGCAATGTGTCATCTTGATGAATGATAAAGCCAGATCCACATGTGCTAGAACTGTGGACCAGTTCCTAAAGCAGGAGAAAATTGTCACCATAGACGCCGGACGTAAACCCTATCGAACATGTTTGGAACAAGCTGTAGGTCGGCATTAACGAGAGATGGGCACAATAGCAATAGCAGAATAGCATTCCCGTTGCAAGCATCCGGATTTACGTTTTCAAACCGTACTTCAGGCATAGGGAGGCCATAACCGATTTTCTCACTGTGGTAATGAGAAAGAATCGAAAGAACACTGTCTGTTTTCACGTTATAGTTGTTAAATTATCTTTGCGCAAATTTTAAAACCTGAAATAACTTTATCATTAAATCGTTAATCTTGTTACATGTTTTAGTAACATTGACGTTTAATTTTCTCCTTTCTAGCCACATGGTTCCTAATAATAGAAGGACGTAATAACATAATAAAGGCAATATGTAGAGAAAAGATTGATAAAGACCCATGCAACGATCGGGAAAATGTACGACTGTCAGGTCGCATAAGATAATAGAGACTACTTTAGTTTCTTTGAAATCGATAATTAAAGCCTTATACGTATTCAAAGGTGAAGGTAATTTCAGTACGTGATTACGATCACGTGAAAAGATAAAGAATAACCTGTTCATCATTACATCATCACGTTTTGTCAATAATAAGGCGTTCTAACTGTGGCCTATAATTGATAGTAGATATTTGCGTATTTTTCTCAAAAGTTGTGACTTCTGTAGGAAATAAAACATTTGTGTGCAGTTGTGTCAAAGTGTTTACTCGTGTCATCTGTCGCTCGGTATACATCAATACAATATGGGCGCTTGTGTCGTAAATAGTTTGACCTGGACACTCATATAATTTCCTCTTTGTAGGTTATGCCTTACCTATACTTCTGCAGAAAGGAAACTAAAACCTGTATGAGTGGGAGCCTAAAGAGACACCCGTCATATTCATGGTATTTTGCATAAATTTATTTTGGGAAACCTTCTTATGGAACGAGTTCGTATCTTGGTAGAGTCAATATTTTGAAAATTTTATTTCCTCGAACACTGTTGGTATTATCTGGACTATGATATTTATCTTTAAAGAAAGTATGACTCTCCTTATTTAAAAAATAATTGACAATTATTAGTTTTCAATAAAACATCATTCAACACCTTCATGTAAATGCCACATCTGAGACCACTTTTACCATTTATTAATTATATTACAAACAAAACAAAAGTGTTTAACCCGTGTCATTGTCCGGAAACGAGACTTTGTGTTTTGAGAATGTCACTCTCCTGATATAAAATAATTGACGTTAAAATAATATCTTTAACAAAAGTCAGTACTTCTTCATAAAATATATGGACATTTTGATTCCAACAACTGTACATGTACTTACCACCCGTCCTCTGAGATCAATCAAACATGATTGTCGCAGTTTATACAAACGATAATCCGATAGTACACGAAGCTTTCCTTTACAGTAAGGCTTTCCAACCACCGCAGAACCCAACGCTACATGAATAATGAAATTATATTTGTTCAACAGATCGAGGTACCTGTCGCTGACTTTCCAAGAAATCAACTTTCGCTTTCGTTACTGGAAACAACGTTTACGTTTTGGTAAACGCCCTTGATTCAAACCAAAAGGAGCTATGTGGAGTTGAATAACATACCATATTTATCTATCATACAAAACTGTGTTCCACAGGCGATATCGTTTTGAGAGAAGATATTTCAAAACTACGCTGCACACCATAGTGTCTCCTGATATCAAATATATCAACACGAGTTGATAAAAGATACAGTTAACCGAGGCTTTGCGGTGATTTGTTTACTTTTATCGAGTTTTTATTTATCTTTATTCTGTGCGATGGTGAGTACATAATACGCATGAAATAATTCAACGGCAATATCTATGCTGGTGATACAGTACCTTGGAACCAAATCTAGTCAGTAAGAAGTTATTCATATCCAGATTACAATAGACATTAATGTTTACGAGTGATGATATGCCACTTCCAATAACTCGCAATACACATAATTCCATATATCAACGTAAGATATCATCGCCTTGGCAGACAATAACCGTCAATAAACAAAGGTAATTTTCAAAGGATTTTTTTTCTTTTGCCTCAGTTTTATAGTTTATGGAATAAACTTATCACGGGGAAAAATAAATAGCTAACGTTTTATGTCACAGCAAAAAAAGCGGACACGTACCTTAGCGATGTGTTAAGAAAACAGCTGGTAGAGATTAGCGTATTGATCAGGAGACGTACGAATATGTCGGCTGACTGGCACATAGTTCATATTATATAATGTTGTGCGCTTATGTCACCGTTGAAAATAAGTTACTTTCGATTCTTTGAAATCAACCATTTCAAACCAAAACAGGCCATTTATGGTTATGTGCACACACGTGATTGTAGTACATGTAAAAAAAGATAAGTGAATATTAATAACCGCGCTCATAACAACAACCCGTTATCTGGGTCAGCACTGCAGTAGGCCTACTGTATGTTTCTTAAGTGTAATTTCGAATATCATGTAAAGGCGGGACAGATTGGTGACATTGCTTGGAAAACAAGCAGCCATGGTAGGTAGCTTCCGAGTACACGTGGGCAATTATGACGGAGAACCATTGCGATTGTCTTGCACTCGTGCACAAGAGGGCAAGGGATCTAAAGAAATAGCATTTACAAATTTGATGAGATGAAACGATAATTTGTGAATTGAGAAAACTTCGTTGCCTCATGCATGTTTTGCGTCTCGATCTAACACCACAGATTGTGGGCAATCGGTTAGCTTTGATATTCGTCTTTACAACTTCCAACATATATACCTTGAATCCTTTAATATTTGGCTGCTCTTTATAATCTCCAATTACATGAAGGACTAGGATATCACAGAAATAAATAATCGTTTGTTGACGATCCTGTCTGTTTTATCCATATTTTCAAACGCCGTTTTATGGTTATATTATGGATATATGTTCACCCGAAACTGGGTATATATTTTAGTAGATAAAGTTGTTTATTACTCGCCGTGAAGATACAACCTTTTATATATTCAATGGTAAAATATCCCACTTATCGGTGAAAATAAAATCAGTATTTTCACTTCGTGAAATAACGCTACATTCATTAAACAATTATTGACTTCAAGTGAGGTTGATCTAATGATTTATCGACCTTGGACATGTGATATTCACAGAGGCGAAGCCGAGGTGAATATCACACGTCAAAGGTCGATAAAACATTGGATCAACCGAGTCTGAAGTCTGTAATTGTTTTATTATATGAAATAGGTCTTAAATTACCATTCTTCTGCTATTTCTGGTAGACCGGGATTTTCGATATCTATTTTTATCCACCGGAGGCGTTTGGATTGTTATATCAACCTCTCGCGATCCACACAGGTTGACAACGCTTGACGTCATTGCTGTCATGTGACCAAGTAGGCCAATCAGAAAGACGAAAATAATCCATTCATATGATAAATGACGTTATCTCATGATTCAAGAAGAATGATGTCATGAGAAAGCCGCGATGGCGAAAAGATTTAGCTACTCCAATCATAGAGTTATGGGCATTTACGACATTTGGAAACTGTAATGAATAGATCATTTGACAGTTCCCGTTGTATAGCATGTTTATCCCATCTCGTGGAATTGAAAATTATATATTTAGGCCCGTGGCTGCGCAACTCGTGAAAGTATTAATTTTCACTTCACTCGAAGAGATATACATGGCATTCGACGATCTAATAATCCTACAATCATTTTATTAGACATTGTGTCATAACATCGCGTGCTTAAATTGACGTCACATGACGTCACAATCAGTACTTTAGCCTGGGGAGATGGCTGCGATAGCGAAAAAATCCGGCTGCTCCAATGATAAAGGTAACGTTATTTGCGACACATTCCAGCATATGGTTGATTTTAGGTCAGGTTTAATCACGCAATCAAACACATTTGGCACAAGCCGCTCTTTATACTTTATCAGGAGGAGTACGTGTGACTGTAAAAGTATATATAGATTTAAGTATACATAAATATAGGCTACTATTCAATGTATGGTATTATGGTAAATGGATTGGATTCCAAAAACAAAGCACAAATTGAGTTTTGAAGATTCATACTATATTCACACACAGCTCTCTTATATATTTAACCATAAACATGATTGATAAATTTACAATTAATCTCGAGGGAAACCATTTAGAATGTCATCTAGGCGCCTGCAAGCTGACTGCTGGTGTCTCATGTATAAGCAGTGGGTGAATGCTGGTGGCAAGGAAGCATAACTCTTCCGAGCCGAGAACTGCGTCCTGCAGGATCTTAGGTAAAGGGAGACAATTCACTGCCTCCATCTCGCACCGCTCGATCCCGATAGTCCTCCTGATGCCCACAATGCAGCATCTCTGTAGCGTGGGTGGAGACCTCAGATCCTGAAGCCGATTATTAAGATCGTTGAATCCACGACGTCTAAGGAGGTTCGGAATTTCACCAGTGTCGTCGCAGAGTTTGACGGCGTGTGACATCATCAGCAATGGAAGAAAGCCTGACACAATAAGCTTCTCGCTTCGGTGTAGAATGTGAAAGATTGGAGAACGTCCTCGGTTGTTGAGGACCTCTGGTTCGGCCCCGTGCGTCAGTAACGTTCGGATCTGCTCCGGGGACCCGTTCTTTGCTGCTCTGTGTAATGGGGTGTCCCCCATGAAGTCTCGTGAGTCAATTTGCGCGCCAAGCTGGATCGTCTTGGTGACTAGGCTGGCGTTATTGTTCGCACTGTCACATAGATAGTGCAGCGCTTGTCTTTGGCAATAGTCGGCCACGTTCACGTCAGCGCCACATGTGAGAAACTCTTGATATGCACGTGAATGCGCTACTGAAGCTGCGTATAGCAACGGACTCCTACCTTCACTGTCTTTTTTCTCCAAGTCTGCCCCCTTTTCTAGCAAAGAAGGAACTGGCTCCGCGATGTCGTACTTTGCGCACAGATGAAGTACGGTATGTGCATGACGACTGTCGGCTACGGCTGTGACGTCAACACCGGCGTTCAGCAAGTGTCTTAGACATCCGAAAGAACGCTGATGTTGCTGCAGGACTCGCGTCCGAAACTCCATCTGGTCACGTGACCCTTCTTTCGGCTCCCAATGTATAGATATGCGCGGCCAGTACTCCAGAAGTAAGGCCATAGCGCAGCGCCCGAAATTGTCCCATGAATAGGGGTTGGATCCATTTTCGAGCAACAACTTTACTATCTGCGGCCGTCTGTGCATACAGGCAAGGTGCAACGGTGGTGCTGTACGCGCAAAGCGTCCTCCGCGACGTGGCCTGTTGATCCATACATCCACGGTTTGCGGGTTTTGACCAATCGTGTTATGACGAAGTATGTTACGACATTGTTCGACGTCGTTGTTAATGATTGCATCATGTAGGCGGCGATAAGGTACATCCTGTGGGTCCTCGCTCCCGTATCGGTCCGATATTACCACGTCGTTAAAGCCCGCCACTTTAGGGCCATCAGGGACAGTTTCAGAGGTCATCAAGGCACCCATCTTTCAATGATGAAAACTATGGATCTAACGTTCGCAGAGAGGCGTCATTGTGACGTCATCAAACTTGTGACGTCATAGTGGCATCATGTATCAACGATTTTACACGAAAACTTTCATCGCCTTATATAAATAGCATTACTGTTCATATCCACAAAAAATGAGGTTTTGACATTTTCAATCAATATTATAGAATGAAGAAATAACATTGGAGTTTCAACGCAAGTGCGCACTGGGTTACTTAGACTACAATCTGATTGTTTAGGAACATGAATAAACGTATACTTTGGGTGGTTATCTTTGTACTTACGTCAAAATGTGATATAAATACAGTCAGTATTTTCTCTTTATCAACTTTTTGATCAATTTAGCATTCTTTTATTTATTTTCAAAGAAATAAATCGCGTAGGAAAGAGCTAAGTGTCTGTTAATGGTTAAAGTAGCCTAATTTGAATAAATTCCTACCATTTAAGGATTGTTTTTCATATTTGTGCCCCTATCGATGTATAACCGCTAAAGGATTTTTTTTTTCCATGTTTGTGCCTCTATCGATGTGTAACCGCAACAAATTGTATAACATCGCGTAGTTTCGTAAAATTTATCTGACTCCCGAGTGTAACAAATACGTTGATACCGATAATATTCCATTTGAATCCAGGTAAAATATCCAGAAAACGGCCTGCCTCTCTCTGGACTGAGTTACGTCATGGACAATTTTTTAATGACGCAACCGATGACCAAATACCGTAACAAGCACTGAAACGATCGTTGCTAGGCATATGTGTACGTATGAAAATATATGTCAATGCTCATGTCTCATCGTATAGGTATAATGTGTTAGCAAAAATGCTTGGTGTTTTTCTGATTTTCGTAATTCTTGTCACTCGCTCTACGTATATGAGAAATGGTGATTTGAGGTTTAACGCCACCTTCAAGAGTGTTTTACTTATATCGTGGCCGCAACAATTATTGCAGGGAGAGTCCGCAACACCATTGTGGCTATGCATTGCGATGAAACCTGCGAGCATCGGCTTGAACAAGTGAACCATGGCTGATACTGCACTTGCACTTGCATTCAGTGCAGCATTGCATCCAAATGTGACTGCATGTAGAACAGTTTTGTGCTGCAGACAAAGCTGCCGAGCCCCCGGCAGAATTCGAACCACGGACGTCTTGATCTGAAGCCGAACGCGCTAACCGCTGCGCTATCCCGCCCCAAATTTGGTTGAAATAATTTCGTATGGAAGAAAAGAGATATCCGAAACAATGTTACTATTTTCTCAAAAGATTCTATGAACAAGGTAAACTTAGTTGGGTGTCTGGTGTTAGAAAAGCATATGATGTAAATATATTGTGTATCAATTTCAGGAAAGGCTTAAAGATATTGCTTTACGAAATTGGTTTGCAAAATTGTCTGCGTCAAACTATTTATCACATTATGCTGAATGCGGAAAAATATGTTGTCGTTTTACAGGATACATCTCTCAGGAGAGCTCTCTGTAAATTTAGAATTAGTTTGCACAATTTCAACGTACAATTTCCACGTAGAAACCCTTTAGATGAACAAAGGAGTGTATGTAAATATTGTAACAGCGGCTGCATAGAAAATGAATATCATGTCTTCTTTATTTGTGACTATTACCACATTTTATCCCGCCAGGGGCTCGGCAACTTTGTCTGCAGTAGAGACCTGTTCTACACGCAGTCAGGTTTGGGTGCAATGCTACACTGAAATTCAGCGCAGTACCACCCATGGTTCGCTAGTTCCAACCGATGCTCGCAGGTTTCACCGCAATGCATAGCCACAATGGTGTTGCGGGCTTTCTCCCTGCACTAATACTAGCAGCCGCGATATAAGTGAAATAATCTTGAAAGCGGCGTTAAACACCAACTCACCTCACCTCACCACATTTTACGTGCGCTTTAAATGAAGCAATTGCGAGATGTGTATGTTGATTATATTTCACTGCCCAATAACCTAAATTGTCAAAATGAAAATGTCATTAAATTTACATCTATATATTTATGTAAGTTATTTAGACTTAGAAACACGTGACTCAGTATATTTTCAACTTCATTGTAATAAAGGCCATATGGCCCATATATCTGAATAAATATGTCTGTATATGAGAAATGCGTATATAAATATACAAACGATCCTTAATATTCAAGAAATACAGAGACGTACTAAGATTTCCCCATTTTGATTTGAGGGTTAAGCTTATTTCCGCTCGAATGAAACGCTCGTAAAATAACAAAGTATCGCGTTCTGACAAAGCCAATTCCTCAAGTTGTCGACATTCTAAATAACATGAATAGTATTTGTCAATTTGAACCAAAATATAAAGCAACCCCAAAAAACATTCTTCATACTCTGCCATCAATATTGACAGTCTTTGTTCCTCGCCTGTTTTCAGGCAGCGATGGTTTACTCGGTGTGATACCAATTCTTAACGTCGTGGAAAAATGGTTTTCCAAATTGAAAATCGGTTTTAAAGTGAAGAAATTATGTTTCAATTACATCTTTATATCTTTGCGTAATTGAAGGTGAACTCAGGATGTTTGCAGAATAATGAATAAAATGTTGCTAGTCTCATTTAACTGGGTAAAACACGACATTTTTATCTCCTAAAGACTGTGTCAGGATAAAGGAATTCTGTAAGATGCATTTAGAAGTTTTCTAGATAAATAAAGAAGAGTTCTATGAATTTTGAACTTCTTTATTTGAACTTCGTTATTTGTTTATTCATTTTCTTAAAAATTATCGAAATATAATTTGCTTGATACATATGCAAATTAAGAAATGTAAACTATATTCAATATTCATAAGATATACACGGGACTTCAATCAATTAATAAAAACACAAAGACACTAAATCATAAAACCATGAACCAAATTAACAATAAGAATGACTCTTTGTTGATTCCGAGTGATCCAATTGATGCGGCTTTTATAATTTGTATGACCTTCATCAAATCCTCACATAAATACAAGCTAAGTATCAAGTAATTAAGCAGGAACTTGGAATCTGTCGTCATGGAGACGAGGATGAGATTCCGAGTGCTTTGGGTCTGTAAAATGATATCGAGTCTGTCATCGTATCTTATCAAAACATGACATGAGTGCTCTACTTCCGGGTTTGTGTTGCACGGACATTAATAGTTACTAATAGTTTCGGAAGTTACTGTAATTCAATATTAGATATTGACTACGTTTATATGTAGATATTTACCTTCCATAGGAAATTGACACAGAGATTCCTTTTTAAAAATCTTGAACTACAATAAATTGTTTTATTTTCATGAAATTCAAGAAGGAAGGACGTGAAAATGATTATTATTATAATACTGTATTATTATGTAGATCATAGCGTAAATCTTCGAGATATGACACGTAAAAGAACAATCTAAGGAAATTTATATCAACAATTTTTATAATAGGTCACACAGTCAACTGTGTTTAGTTTGTTTACATAGAACTGTCAAGTTAGAATCTTATAGATTGGTAGAGGCAAATAATAGCGTTCTTCTGAAAAAAACCTTATAATACATCAAACATCTTGTTTTGCATAAGTCTCTCCCGACTCGAGAATTATTTTCCCATTTATTACGAAAAGGAAGCATGAAATATGCAGTACATGAATAACGACACGGCTTTGTGAAATGTCAACTTCTTAACGAATGAATTAAATTGTTTGATAACAGGGTAAGAACATATATATCAAAACGCCACTTTCGTACTTATAAAGAAGTTGAACATCCGTGAATCTTGCCATTAAGAATTATTAAATTGTTTGAAGTTGAGTAAGCTCTTTCGTAACGGAGGAGAATAGCACAAAAGTCACATGTATCAAAGGGGACTGGTCCTCTTGGTCACTTGTAAATTGTCTCATGCGCTCATTTCGTTGTATATACACCGAGGATCTAGCTCGGCCTGAGCGTTATGATGTTCTGGTCTCGTCTCGTCCACTGATACCACTTCAACTATCAGCAAAACGTCAAGCCACTGGATTACTCAATCTCATTGAAATAAGACCAAATATCACTGCACTACATTTAGATTTCATTTTAATAAGATTGTTGGCCCATGGATTACTGAAACCGTCAAGACTGGGAAATATTGTATACGTGCTTGAAAAATATTACCTGGCAAGACAGTATCATTTCCGGGATTCCTAGTTGCCTAACAGTTTCAGCACTTGTCTAGATAGTGTAGTGTATCTGAGCGTGGTGCGATGGTTATTTTCAAAAATGTTTTTTAAAACAAATTGATGCAAATGCTCTGCTTTTTCTCACTTTGTTAAAAGTCGAAGATAGTTATTTTTAGGACAATACTTACTTTCTGTGCTTTGGTAAAACGTAGGTATATAAATTACATTCTAAACTTTCTGTAGCCATTTTCGTTCATACATTGAATTGAGCGTCGTGTAAATTTAGTATAACTACGTGCACAACTTGAGTAAAATTATGTTTTATTTAGTTCAGAAACATCATGTTAACACTATCGAAAGCACATGCACTGATAGAGATATCCGTTTCAAAGGTGAAGGGGAGTGTGCAACCTTTACATACTAGTAGTCTAATCACTTAAGTTCTAATGGTATTTACCTTGAATAAACTCAGGCACGAAAATAACCTTTTTGAAATGAAAGTGTAGATTTGGGACAAACATCGCATTTCTCCGAGCCTCTTGACCTATATCAAATTTTGAAGAATAATATTTTACTGAATTAATTTTCCAGAGGATGATTATAAGCCTCGTGGAATGCAGATATACATGACAGTTTAGATTACACACCACATAAAAGAAGGTGGGAGGGGCAGTCCTGGAGCGGATGACAGCACGTGATGGATCGGTGCGAGAGGTCAGCCAGCTATTGATGGACGGGCGGACACTCACCTGAACCAGTTTGTTGACGGGATGGAGGGGTGTGGGAGACAAGCGTCTTGGTAAACAACAAGACCAGTTGGTTTACATTGATACAAACTGGACAGAGGATTAACATGCATTCCTAGCCTTTCTGGGGGTTGGTGTTTGAATTCCTTTTGGTCGTGCATCATCACTGTTTAGTTTATTAAACAACCTTAAAAAATAGTCCAAAACTTTTTTATTTGTTGATTTCTTGTTGTTTCATAACCAATATCGGTGAAATCTAGGCTTGCTGAATGAGGACGTTAGCCTACTTAAAAAACTGCTCGATACACGATGTCTAATTGCACGTTCACATCGAACTTACATTTAATGTTTATATACGTATAATGCTTATTGTCTATTTTCAACGTTGCAGTAAAGAACAATACTTGATTCTGATTAGCCACAGCCTTGTCTTGTACATTTAACAGAAGATAAAACGTGCTTTAATGTTATATATCGTACTATTCCGTCATTTGAGGACTCATAACATTACAGCTAGTTTTTATTAGATGGAATGATTACCCCCCCCCCCCCCCCCCCCATGCAAAAACACCCTTTCAAGAAAACTATGTCCTTCTCAGCCATCCCCCCCCCCCTCCCCCTCCCCCAACCATTTCAAACACACACCATCCCTCGACCTCACTTAGACGTGTTCCGAACCCAATAACTCATCGGGCAAGATGATCCCAGCTCTCAGTTATCTTCTGGGTTTTTACAGGTTTTACAAAGCTTTATAAGCAGTGTTATAAGGTTGTTGAAGCTACCATATTCGATATTTTACTGCAATCTTAACGTCAACAGGGCGTAGTAAATATATATGTAGTTAACGAAATCAAATCCATATAAGGTATATCAAGGTTTGAATCATCTAGATAAGATAGGATTACACTCATTGAATGATAACATATGATTATCCCCAAATATTTCTACATCGAAATGTTTTCATGATTTTTTAAAATCACAGCTTATGCCAGGTCAATCTTCTTGTAACTCAGAACGCCTATTGTTTCTGTGGTCACTCGCTACAAGAATCCATCTCTGTAAACATTCCTTCTGAAACAAAATTTACACGTTGAGTTAGTTCAGCAAATACTGCAGCGATGTAAACACGCTGGTTGCTCCTGAGATGGAGATGCTCTCCCTGTGTGGAATGTCTCGTGTTGCGTGCTGACACTAGGCAAGGAGTACACATGCCAGGCTTCTAGTGATGAGGCCATTACACTTATGGAAGTTACTAGCTACACGAGGAAATAATGGCGGACTAACCAGTCGGCGGCATTGCTGGGACTACTTTAAATATTGTTATGGAAGTTCTATAACTAGTAAATAACGGCGGCGTACAAAGTCGGAGCGCCGTAATTAGGTATTCTTCCAAATCGCCAACGTGCTCGTTTAATTGCCATATAATTGTATCGAATGTATGTTATCATGGTTAACTACTCATCCATTTCCTGCATAGAAATGAGATAATTGTTCTGGTATAGCAATCACAAAAATGTTATCACGTTATTGTGATTTACTTCACTCATTTAAATACCCTGGTGATCTATATGCTTATAAGCAAATAAAAAGGACAGAATATAATGTTTAAGATAACTACGTTTTGAAGAAGTAAAGAAAAAGAATATCTACACCGAAACGTCGCATTTCGTACAATAAAGAAGTTGACTATCCAAAAGAACTTTTTCTTCTTCATCAATCAAGCTTCTAAAATGCCCCTTAAAGAAGTTACACATGTAGAGGTTGAACCATATTGACACTAGAGGAAAGTTAGACACAAGCAAATATCAAATGGGAGTGTTTTTACATAGTTCAAGTAATCATCCAGGAACATGAGTCACAAAATGTTTTAAATGAATTGTGTTATCAAACAGCATGAATCATGGTTAGGTATTATAAGCATGTTAATTAAAATGTGTCGAACACCCGTCCACATCTCTGACCTTTCAATTGTCAACAGATCTACTTGGATAGACTTTTCCATCGACTCTTCCATCTGTACGTCTAACCGAAACCATCCCCTCATATTTATAGATAGATAGATATAATCAACATAGGCATCTCACACGGCACGAAGTCAACATTAAGAAAATGGGTTCTAGCACTTAATGGCGATTTCGTCTATATCACACGCCATCCCAGGTGTTACTGTTGTTATCACATATCTTATAGAGTCTGATGCGAGTCTAGCTGCTGCTCTCCAGTCATCAGTGAGTCAGGGTCGTGACGTCACCAGCAGACGAGTGCTGCGGCGAGACGACAGAGCAAGTGAGAGGCAGTAGACAGACCACAGCTCTGCATACCGGAATAAGAGAGATCGCTTCTTGTTAAACGCCCAGACTTTCACACTACACAATACAAACATGCGAGAAATCGTCCATCTGCAGACCGGTCAATGTGGCAACCAAATCGGTGCTAAGGTACGTGATATTTCATACATCTTCATCCCGAGGTGAACTGCCTCCATCATGAAGATTCGTCTCGGTAGAATGTGTGCAATGGAGTAAAGTCACATATGCCTACGTGGAAGCGATGCGGGGGGAGCGATGAAGTTTGGCAGGTGTTTTGGTTTTTAATCAAAACGATGTTTCATATTTTCAATAGAAAGCATCAATTGTAGAGACCGGCCTCCGCTGATATACCGGTTTCGGATGAGGAGCTTTATAGCGAGACCTTTAAATGACCTGAATAATTTATCCGCGGTATAGCAGTAAGTGTCATGTTTACAGCCGGCAGAGTAAGGTTCAGGAAGTATGACATTACGCATGCGCAGGGTCACTAATAAGAGGAAGTGGCTGTATCTTGTGTCTCTTTCTTATACACTTTGAAAATAATTAAAGAAACAACTTATTTCATCAAAAATTAAGTCCCTCTAGATATTAAAATAGTCTTTAATGTGACTATTGTATTGTAATGCAATTATCAATTCGGATGATTTTGATCCTTAAATTCATTTTCATAAGCACGGTATAATATCTCGAAACAAAATGATTTAATAAGTTATGATTTCGACAAGAATTACTGTCTTTTCTGAAATTGATTTTCACACAACCAGGTATAAGAAAGTCCTGAGCATGATATCCACGAGATGCTTGAGTATCTGTCATTTTAACAGTAAATACAAAGACAAAATAAGGTAGGATAAATAAACTTTAAATTTAGTTACTTATCTAACATATCTCACTTGATAGAATCACTCTACCCTTCTAACAACAGAACTTGATATTTGTTTTATCAAGTGTGAAAATATGTACTTGGAAAGCAAATTAGTTCGAGTCATTGATGGGTAAAGTTCAAAGGTATACAAATATGTCTAATGCCCAAATGATTTAACAATCTGCCAAAGGTCATCATGGGGTCGTGTATATTATGAAAAGGGAATTGATGCAACCACTTTTATTTATATGTTCAGACACCTGATTAAGTGAAGTCCCAGTGAAGAGCAACTCTAATCATCTCTCAAATTTCACCTGTTCACAAACTTGATACGAGGCTTCAGAGTTGTTGAGACCCTGTAGACAATGTCCTCATGGATTTATGTTTTTATTTTCCTCAATTTGGCCTTCTTATGTACTTGCTACCCTAGGTGGACTTTGCCTTTCGTTTTATTGAAAGAGCTAGTCTACAAAATGCTGAAAATTATATGAATAAATCAACGTTAACTTGTTGGGTTCCTTATCTGAAATAATCCCATTTTCATTGACTGATCTTGAGTCAGATTCTAGAAAGAGCAGATTGTACCAAAGGAATTAAGAAGACGAGTGTTCTGATGTATACTACACTAAACAGATTTAGCTGCCCCTGAATGTGAATTTAGTCCAAGAAGTTGATGTAAATTCTAAAACATTTTTAACGTAGCTAATTCTGTGATATAAGGGTGTTTTTATACACAATTTAGTTTCATTATGCTTGTTATTTCCAGTTCTGGGAAGTGATCTCTGACGAGCATGGTATCGACCCAACCGGCACCTACCACGGAGACTCAGATCTTCAACTTGAGAGAATCAACGTCTACTACAATGAAGCCACAGGTTAGTCTTCTTCAGTTGAACTTATTTTCAGACGAACTCTTGTGTAAAGCCCGTCTACAGTTGAACTCTTGTGTAAAACTCGTCTCCAGTTGAACTATTGTGTAAAGCCCGTCTACAGTTGAACTCTTGTGTAAAGCTCCTCTCCAGTTGAACTCTTGCGTAAAGCCCGTCTACAGTTGAACTCTTGTGTAAAGCTCCTCTCCAGTTGAACTTTTGTGTAAAGCTCGTCTCCAGTTGAACTATTGTGTAAAGCTCGTCTCCAGTTGAACTCTTGTGTAAAGCACTTCTTCAATTGAACTCTTGTGTAAAGCCCTTCTTCAGTTGAACTCTTGGGTAAAGCCCTTCTTCAGTTAAACTCTTGTGTAAAGCACTTCTTCAGTTGAACTCTTGTGTAAAGCACTTCTTCAGTTGAACTCTTGTGTAAAGCCCGTCTCCAGTTGAACTCTTGTGTAAAGCCCCTCATCAGTTGAGTTCATGTTTTTGGTCCTCTGTTACATGCCCTTGGGTCACTGTTTACCCTAGTGAAACAAAGAGAGCATGTGTGCCATAGCTGTGCGTGAAGGAATGTTTACTGCCTACTGTGGACATACAAAAGGCGGTCTGTTATAAAGTACTATTTGATTTCCGCTTTTGGTAAAAATCTTTAAAACTCATTAAATATCAGTTGAGTTTACCAATCTAGGATGGTATGATGATAAAGCTTAAGCAATCATTGCTACAGTGTGTCAACCACTACACTCAACTGATGTATTTATAGTTTGAAAAAACGAATGCATGCTTTTATTCCTATTCCTAATCATTCCTGATATTTATTTCTCTAAACTTGATCTTATCTATTATCCGTTTCAGGTGGAAAATATGTGCCCCGTGCAGTGTTGGTCGACTTGGAGCCTGGAACTATGGACTCTGTCCGATCCGGACCATTCGGTCAGATCTTCCGTCCCGACAACTTTGTGTTTGGCCAGAGTGGAGCCGGCAACAACTGGGCCAAGGGTCATTACACAGAGGGCGCCGAACTTGTAGACTCAGTTCTGGACGTTGTCCGCAAAGAAGCTGAGAGTAGCGACTGTCTCCAAGGGTTCCAGATGACTCACTCGCTCGGAGGCGGAACTGGATCTGGGATGGGCACTCTCCTCATCAGCAAGATCAGAGAGGAATACCCCGACAGAATCATGAACACCTTCTCTGTTGTTCCCTCACCAAAGGTGCGTATCCCAACTTATATTATCCGAGTACATTGTTTGCAAGATTCTAACTTTATGAATACCCAATTTGTTATATATGACCTTTCTAATTATAAGTTCATTTTGTTGCATTGCAGGTATCCGACACAGTGGTAGAGCCTTACAATGCTACTCTCTCAGTCCATCAGCTGGTCGAGAACACAGACGAGACCTTCTGTATTGACAACGAGGCTCTATACGACATCTGCTTCAGGACCCTCAAGCTGACCACACCAACCTACGGCGACCTCAACCATCTTGTGTCAGCCACTATGTCTGGAGTGACCACCTGTCTGAGGTTCCCTGGTCAACTGAACGCTGATCTCCGGAAACTGGCCGTCAACATGGTGCCCTTCCCTCGTCTCCACTTCTTCATGCCTGGCTTTGCACCCCTCACCTCCAGGGGCAGTCAGCAGTACCGCGCCCTCACCGTTCCAGAACTCACCCAGCAGATGTTTGATGCCAAGAACATGATGGCTGCCTGTGATCCTCGTCACGGTCGCTACCTGACAGTCGCTGCCATCTTCCGTGGTCGCATGTCCATGAAGGAGGTTGATGAGCAGATGCTGAACGTCCAGAACAAGAACAGCAGCTACTTCGTTGAATGGATCCCTAACAACGTCAAGACCGCTGTCTGTGACATCCCGCCACGTGGCCTCAAGATGTCCGCCACTTTCATTGGCAACAGCACAGCCATCCAGGAGCTGTTCAAGCGAATTTCTGAGCAGTTCACAGCTATGTTCAGGAGGAAGGCTTTCCTCCATTGGTACACTGGCGAGGGTATGGACGAGATGGAGTTCACTGAGGCTGAGTCCAACATGAACGACTTGGTGTCTGAATACCAGCAGTACCAGGAAGCCACGGCCGATGAAGAGGGAGAATTTGACGAAGAGGAGGGAGAGGATGAAATGGCTTAAATGCAAGTCAGGGTCCTTCTCATTCGCTTTTCATGTCAAAACAATTAACTTATATCACAAACGAATCTCTCCAATTGGACCAAACTGAGATATTGAAGAAATATTTTATTCATAACTGGGCTACATGTATTTATAAGTTCTTATGAAATTGCATGCGCCACGCGTAATCGGCATTGTCTCCAATTGGTCTTTTATAATATGTATGCTAACATTCCATGCTATTGCCGTGGTGCCAACAGGTGCTCATGTACGACAATCGATGAACAAACACATGCAGAACAAATACACAGCGAACTTAAGACTCATTCTCTCTCGTGGCTTCAGTCTCCGCCTTTTCAGCTTCGCAACACAAGCCCATCCGTCTAATGCCTGCTCAATGGATGTTATAAGTCTATTCATGTGAGTCTAATAAAAGACTTTCTAAAAACTTGTCATCGTTTTGTGATGATTTGGCAATGGTGCATAAAGTAAGTGTGATTCTTATATGTGTTTGCTAAGTATCTGTATTCCTGCGTCAAGTGTCAAGTGCATCCTATTTGGTCCATTTTAATGACTTCATCATGTAGTATAATTTTAATGACCTTGGTGGCATGGATGCATGCCTAAAATGATAGGGGTAGCATACTGAGAGTTTCAAGTACTCAGTCTATTATTTACAGCTTCTCTGTTGTTGTAAGAGGAAACGTCTTTATTGTGAAAATCACGCTTATTTTTTAATCAGGGTGGATGTGGGGAATAAAAAATTTTTGGATGGATAAGTAACATAAAAAACACTAATGTTTACATGCCGGATCAACACAAATGTGCACTTTACCAATCTAAGTTATATTGGAGAATAGATCACATTGTTTCAAATAATTTTACCTGCTGGCGATGTTAAAATATTTCTAAACCATAATGGTGTGACTTCACTGAGTGGCATTTTAAAAGTGGAATGTCACAAAGAAAGAAACTCTTTATGGACGACAGCTTTTTTGTTCTTAGAGGGCGACATTTCGATACAGATTATTGTATTGTTGTGAATAATATTTATTGATGACGACTTCTTTGTTCTTAGAGGGCGACGTTTCGATACAGATTATTGTATTGTTATAAAGTATATTTATCGATGACGACTTCTTTATTTTTAGAGGGCGACGTCTCCATACAGATTCTTGCTTGATAACCCACATCAAAATAACAATCAAAGAATCATCACATATATATAATTTGCAAATTATTTACACTACTTGAATTAAATTACAATTGCTGCCTAATGTTTTCACTTTAATCATTACAAATTACGAGTTGGTTTGTCATTTAAATTACCCATATGTTTATTGTTTGAAAAATACATGAGGATTGAAACAAAAGTTTCACTTTGATCCAAAGGATCCGAATTTCAACATCATTACTTGTTGTTTCTGTGGCAACTTGAAGTTGTTCCTTGATTTCCCTAGGCTACAATTTGTTTCGGTGTCAACATGTTGCTCCTGTGGTAACTTGTTGTTACTGCATGGGTTAACCTATTGTTCCTTGGGTTAGGTATTCGTACCGGATATCTTCAATTTTTCTCCTCGGACTACTTTGAATCCTGGAGTGTTTGTTCCTTTTTCGCTTCCGCAATTTTGGTATTGCAGGGATTCACCATAAAAAAAACACAAGACACCATCTAAAAACTGATTGACAGGGCATGCTCAAATCCTTAGAATAACGTTTTGTTATTTAATGAGTGAAGTTTTAATTTTAGCCCAAATGTTCTTCCGACTCCTCGCCAGTAAAAAGTAATGCTGCTGGAATCCAATGTCCAGAAGAAACTCTTAATTGGGTTTACAAACTCCAAGAACAGGAGCTTTTTTCCCCGTTTAAGGTGAGGATGTATTCAAAATATGCTCACATTATCGAGCAGTGACCTAATTTCCACCATGTTCATTGAGCAAGCCAAAAGCTAAACATATGTTACCATGAATATCGATGACTCGGCAAATAGTCCGGAATTGCAAACTGGTTGGCATAGCTTTACATGTACGGAACATTTGAATTTATATTCAGGTTTGTTAATAAAGGTTGGTGGTTGGTCCCTCAGTAAAACTGCGCACATTTGTTAAATAAATGTTTCAATTGCAAAAATAATGTCTTTTAATCAACGGAAGCAGCTTTTAAACGAAAGTTGCTAGATCAATTAAGCTATCTACCTATTTAAGCATCTCTACCCCAAATGATTAAAAGGTGTTCACACAAAAATGGCCGCCATTGGGTTTTGGTTGTTACTTGGTTGATTACAGTAAGTCCTCTCCGACTACGGGCTGATCGGGTTGAGTACATCTTCACAACGTCAAGGCCGAAACGAAAAGATTTCGAACTCTTTTCGCTTCGCCCTTGACATCACGGCCCACATTTTCTGTGCTAAGAGTTTAGCCCACTGCAGAACTTTCTGATAGGCCAATCAGAAGGCGGCTTTCAAATTGAACTTCAAATGTCAACGGTAAAGAGCGGTAGGGACCTGTCGCGATTGAACAGAAGACTATTTTAATAAATGATTTCAAATGTAATTTCAGGCATATATCTAGATGGATACAGGGTAGATTTATCACGTTTGAGGTCGATCGATATTTACTGTAGAGTTTGTAAAGTTTAAAAGTAACGTCAATACGAAATTATTATACGAATGGAATTTAAAAGATTCATTATTTTAATTTTCAAACAAATTTATCGCGAAATATTCGTTGTCAAAAATGCATATAATAGCCTAAGGTAAAAAATATATATTGACTGCTGCACGTTCAAAGCGGGGAATATTTTTCATTTCAAGTGAGTGAGTGAGTGAGTTTATACGCCCGATGTGATTTAATTGTTAAAATTTAATTCTTGGTGCTGTCAGTGAATACCTGCAAATAATCCATCTGACTAAAATATAACATGAAATTTTCGCTTGGATTTTCTGTATCATAAGGTCTCAAGGCTGGGCGTAGGTTTCGAATGTAAACGGTGATTTCATTGGCTGCAGGTTAGCAGCTAGTAAGGGCCGTAACTCGGTAATGCCGTTAGGTGTCGCTGCTTCGTACCACAGGTTTTGTTACCGTTGAGGGCAAGGTAGAAAATGGATGGAGTCTATCTCGATACATTTTCACCTTGCCGTGGGAAGATGGGTTGAGTAATGTGATGGTTGACCCTCTTCAGAATATCAATTTGGCAAACCCGAAATTGTTCATTGAATGAATTTTAATAAATGTATCTTTCAAAATCGTACTTATGTCCCTTTGAGGCTTTTATATAAGCAAAAAGGATTTCTATTTGTTTATTACTTCTTCCTTAGAACGTACAAGTTGAAAATGATGTTTAGATTAGGAGCATTGTTAGGATTATAGGTTGATATTTCGGTGAGGGTTTGAATCATAATAAGAGACAATTACTCTAATGCAGGCACTGCTTTATCTCAAAGGTCTTTTTCCTTGGACACGATTCGCAATACTTTATGAGTAACAGAGGCAGGGGCTCTTCCTTCAGATGGATGACAGGCACGATAGAGACTTGTGTGTAGAATGTCTCATATATTGACCTTTGACTCCTCACGTCCGTGCAATCACTGTTGTTTCTCGGTCCAGCAAGGCTGCTGCTGGGACTGCTACTGTTATGAAAGTCCTAATTAGTAAATAGCTAGCTGATAAATAGCGGTGTACAAAGCCATTAACAATAACTTTAGGAGTAACTATTGACCTAATTTTACTATTGCGATGGCAAAAGTCTGTTGCAAACTATTATTGCGATAGCTATAGATTTTTCTGACCTCCTATTGCGATAGTTTTAGATCCAAACACATACGTATTTCAGTTGTGATTACAAAAGGTTTCAAAAAGAACATCTCGTTTAGTCATTTCAAATCGTTACAACAATGGTTCACCACTCATTTCTCATCTTGAACATTAAGAAATGAATTCAGATTAACTTCCTGGAAATACAAGTACAAGTTTTTATCAATAACACTAATACAGGAAAAATAACTTTTTCAATGGTATCTATGGTTTACTTTACTACTGATGTATCGGTGGTGTTTTCATGTTCCCTATAGATATAGTACTATTGAAGAGTTCGATTACTTCACCCATAATTGACTTAGCTAGCGTTCCTGTGTAATTACTTAATACGTGTGCTGAAAGTATATCTATATTGTTAATAATTCATCCATAATCAGCATAGGAATGAGATAATTAAATCAACACCACTATCACAGATATGGTACCTCGTGACTGTGAGCGACTTCACTTATACCAAAGCAATAGTAGTATTTGGAATGTCTCTCTAAGATAATAAAAAAAAACAACATTATATATGATAATTCGAACGAACTTTTCAAAGATCCTGGCTAAACATATACAAGTGTAACCGTATTGCAAAAAAATGAATTAAGAATATTATTAACTGTCAGATGGGAGGCAACTAAAATAACACTTGTAAAAAATGTTTGGTGTAATCACGTATTTTGCATCCTGGTTCAGATATAAGACGCGTTAACTGAGGTTTTCACATAAGCTTCCACCTGTCTGATGAATGTCAATAACACTATAACTGAAGACTTTCTCACTGATCCCTCCAACAAAAATACTCCTAAGATAGTTGTCATTGAATTCATCTCGGCAAGTCTATATTTCAAACTACATCACCCCCTTTTACAGTGCCTGCACACAGTCGAAAGGGGAAAATCTGGTGAAATACATGACGGTGTTTCTGACCTGTATCGCACACCTTCCCATGTGTTATTGTTGTTATCACACATCTAATGGATCCGCAGCCAGTCTATTTTCTCCTCTCCAGTCATCAGTGAGTCAGGGTCGTGACGTCACCATTTGAAGACAGCAGAGGGAGAGAGAGGCAGGCCTCAGCGCTATCGGGGAGATAGAGAGAGAAATCGCTTCAAGTTTGACGTCCAGACCGACACATTATTAACTAAAAAAATGAGAGAAATCGTCCATCTGCAGACTGGTCAATGTGGCAACCAAATCGGTGCTAAGGTATGTTTTATAGATACATTTTCATCTCGAACTGAACCGCCCTCCATTATGATCGACTGGCAGACATGGTGCGATGGAGTGAAGTCACATCCGACATTTTTCTACGTGGAAGAGCGGGGAAGTTTTTAAGGGTTTACGAGATTATTTATACTGAATATATGCCTGCAATGCTTGCTTTAACGTCGGTCCCAAGCAGCTACTCATTCCGAGCGGCTAAATGTACCATGGCCAGTTGTGCAGATCGCGCCTGAATAAACCGCCACTACCGGCGAAAAATGCAAAGCTCTATAGCGAGATCTTTAAATGACCTAAATAGTGTTCCCCGGTATAGCAGTAAGTGATCTGCAGCTGGTTACAGGCCTACCGGTGAAGTCGAGAGCCTTTTCCGCTCTGTTTCCCCTTTGTGCGAGACTGCCATGATGGGGCTAGGATTTCACTGTGAATTTATCATGTAGTCCCTGTGCTTACATCAATGCGGCTTTATTTCTTGAGAATATAAATTATTTTAAGTCTTACCCTCTTTAATAAGGGTTTAAACTGCTGTAAAGACTTATAGTTGATAGACAGTCAGAAAACTGGCGTCTGTTCGCATGGTTGTCTAGGAGGGTGGAAGAGTGCATAAATAACGTATGAAGATTGACGCGGGCGGGCCGCTCCATCTGTTTAATTTATACCGGTTGCTAAGCGGTTGTCACCATGGTGAACTGCAGGAACATGCACAGTGTCTGGAAACATGAGAATCACGTGATGAACGGATCGATTGAAGCCGGGCATTATCAGTGATAAACATTACCAGATGATGTGTTTATTTTAACACGTGTGCTGATCACAATGTGGGGTTCTATCAACCTGACTAAAACATAGTTGTTCAGCTATTTTAAATGATGAAAATGAAAGCTTTTGAAATCAAATCAGCAAAGAGTACTTACTTGTATTATTATGATTATTTTAGTCACTTGGAAATATTCCAATTATGGGGGTCCTGAGACGGTTCCTTAGATATTGATTAAGACTATCTGCCCATGAGGAGCCATCAGTCAACCTTTATTGCATGTAATTATTGATCGGACCTGACGACTAAAACCATCACATGCATCAGCAACCATTTCAGGTTGTCCTGTTTAAGTTGAAAGGAACTAATTAACAAGTATACTTATATTACACATATGCTAATTAGTAAGCTAATTAAGGACGACCATCCGTTTTTCTCAATTCTCTACTCTTAGCATATTGAAACATTTTGCTTGGATATATTCGATACACAGCATATCATCATTCTGCCTGTTATTTACAGTTCTGGGAGGTGATCTCAGACGAGCACGGTATCGATCCCACCGGCACCTACCACGGGGATTCAGATCTCCAACTGGAGAGAATCAACGTCTACTATAATGAAGCTACAGGTTAGTCTTCTTCAGTTGAATCATCTTCAGATGAACTCTTTTTGAGTTGAACTCTTCTTTAGTTGAAAAAAATCGTTTCCATCTTCAGATGTGTTCTTGTGTAAGGCCAATCTTTAGTTAATCTCTTAAGTGAAACCAATTTTAAGCTAAACGTTGGTGTGAATCCCATCTTCGGTTTATCTCACCGTTTGATTATGTAAAACGACAGTAGCCTGCGAGTCGCGGCTCTAGTGAAGGACTCTCTTCTGCCTACTGGGGATATGGTAAAGGCGGTCTGGTCTCTATTGCTCTTTTTTCCCCTAAACTTTGGGAAACAACTGTGAAGCTCATCAAATACTCTTTAAGTTTACAACGTTAGGAAGTTAGGGTTAAAATAGTTGGACATCGCTTTGATTTTAAATATCTTATTTGTAATTATCAGAATAAATACGTTCTTGTAATGATTGACTGATGATGAACATAATTTCCCATTTTCATCATTTCCCAAAATCTGATCAAATGAGTAATCCATTTCAGGTGGAAAATATGTACCACGTGCAGTGCTGGTCGACTTGGAGCCCGGAACCATGGACTCTGTCCGATCAGGACCATTCGGTCAAATTTTCCGTCCCGACAACTTTGTGTTTGGCCAGAGTGGAGCCGGCAACAACTGGGCCAAGGGTCACTACACAGAGGGCGCCGAGTTGGTAGACTCAGTTTTGGACGTTGTCCGCAAAGAAGCTGAGAGTAGCGACTGTCTCCAAGGGTTCCAGCTTACTCACTCGCTCGGAGGCGGAACTGGATCTGGGATGGGCACTCTCCTCATCAGCAAGATCAGAGAAGAATACCCCGACAGAATCATGACAACCTTCTCCGTCGTGCCTTCTCCCAAGGTGCTTATTCCATCTTTTGCTCTTCCTATTCACTGTTAGCAAGATTCATTGCTTATAAATACCCAATTTGTTGTGGATAGCCTTCTGTTATAATTGCAAGTCCTGTTTGTTGTGTTGCAGGTATCCGACACAGTGGTAGAGCCTTACAATGCAACTCTCTCAGTCCATCAACTGGTCGAGAACACAGACGAGACCTTCTGTATCGACAACGAGGCTCTTTACGATATCTGCTTCAGGACTCTCAAGCTGACCACACCAACCTACGGCGACCTCAACCATCTTGTGTCAGCAACTATGTCTGGAGTGACCACCTGTCTGAGGTTCCCTGGTCAACTGAACGCTGATCTCCGGAAACTGGCCGTCAACATGGTGCCCTTCCCTCGTCTCCACTTCTTCATGCCTGGCTTTGCCCCCCTCACCTCCAGGGGCAGTCAGCAGTACCGCGCCCTCACCGTGCCAGAACTCACCCAGCAGATGTTCGATGCCAAGAACATGATGGCTGCCTGTGATCCTCGTCACGGTCGTTACCTGACAGTCGCTGCTATCTTCCGAGGACGCATGTCCATGAAAGAGGTTGACGAGCAGATGCTGAACGTCCAGAACAAGAACAGCAGCTACTTCGTTGAATGGATCCCCAACAATGTCAAGACCGCCGTCTGTGACATCCCACCTCGAGGTCTCAAGATGTCCGCTACTTTTATTGGCAACAGCACAGCCATCCAGGAGCTGTTCAAGCGAATCTCTGAGCAGTTCACAGCTATGTTCAGGAGAAAGGCTTTCCTCCATTGGTACACTGGCGAGGGTATGGACGAGATGGAGTTCACCGAGGCTGAGTCCAACATGAACGACTTGGTGTCTGAATACCAGCAGTACCAGGACGCCACGGCCGATGAAGAGGGAGAATTTGACGAAGAGGAGGGAGAGGATGAAATGGCCTAGATGAATTTTATGTCGTCATTTGCCATTCATGTCACTACAAGCCAACACGAATCTGTCAGATTGGACCAAACTGAAATCTTGAAGATGCATTTTATGTACCACTGTGCTTTTTATAGGTTCCTATGGAATTAAATGCGCCACGTGTAATCGGCATCGTCTACAATGTGCGTGAAATTTTTAAGTTTGCTCACATTCCATGCTATTACTGTGGTGTCGAAAAGCTGCTCATTTTCACATTTCAAGGGATCAACACATGCAAAACAGATACACAGCAAACAAACTCAACAATCATTCTTTCTCGTGGCTTCAGTTTCTGCCCTCTTTACATTCAGCTTCGCAATACAAGTCCATCCATTTTCTGCCTGCTCAATGGATGTCATAAGTCTATTCATGTGAGTCAAATAAAAGCCTTTCTTACAATCAACCCGCGTTCAGTGCTTATTTTGTACAAGTTTAAAAGGTACTTGGGCCAAGCACACTCACTGCCTTTTACCATTGAAATTGTTTTCGTCTTGACTCTTATTTAATTCTAAAATTTTAGTAATACCAATATAACTTCATTAACTCATAAGGTAAAATTACTCTGTTTCAATTTACCGTTTAGAGTTAATTTGCAGTCAATGGTATTTCAAGACATTCTTTTGCACGAGAATTTCAGAAAACATTATATAATGCAAGGTTATCATGCTCGTATGTTTTGGGATTGCAATTATCCAGCATGAGGAATAAACCTACTTTAGCTCGCAGGGGTTTACCATAAACATCGTGTATTCCTAATGTAGGCTATTTATCATCCTTTAACATGTGAACACGATTACTTCTATTGGATCTTCATACGAAAATAGCAGCAGTTGGAATCACTTCCTTGAGGAACGGTATGCTTATCTGGTCTTGTAAATTTGGTTTACAACTGCTCAACGAAAGATTGTTTGATCACTTTCAAATTTAGTACAAATACCTTGAAAGATGATGTTGACTTGAGATCGACTTTTTCAAGGCCCATTCATCCAAAAGTGACGAAAATTAATAAATAACATAACCATGGCATACAATATCATACTCATAGTAATGCAGGAACATATTTGGCAGGGTTTTTTTTGCAACACTGGGGTCCAAAATGGAAAATATCAAATTTCTTGATTATTTTGTTTTGTCATTTCAAAATATATTTTGTAAAAAGCAAAAGATATACTATAATTTAAATCCAAGTTTATTTTGACCACAAATTTGTCAATATAGTGTTCGAAAAATATTTTATTGCAGATAATTATTTGATTTGCCGCGATTGGTTCGCATCAGTAAGACAACGTAATTCAGGAAAATAATCTTAAGCAGAATGTTAGTTAGTATTGTTAATGTCATGTGCATTTTTTTCGACTCTTAATGAAATGTAGTATTTCATATATTTCGGGTCCTTAGGGGTTTGATATGATATAGACTCAAAACGCTCTTCAATCAACTTCAACTAACCGCTGCATAGAAATGGTACGTAAATCATATCAAGCGAAACTATTAAGTCAGAGTTTTAACTTTAAATTGGCAACCGAACTTACTACGTCAACTTAAAAACCCCTATTATTGACCGAACAAGTTTTAGTGCATTTGACAACATTTGTCTTTCCTATTTTGATATCAACTTAATTATTTTCCTGAGTAATCGTGTCATTGTGTCTTCAAGGTACATAGCCCATTAAACTATTTGTAAGCCAACTAAACTCAAACCAATTTAATGCACCGGTTTACTTTCAACGGTTTATAATAACTACTTCCTACCACAAAAAACTAACTACGTTTGATTGAATACTTCACATTTATTTCAAAAAGTAACACTTAAGTATAACATTTCATTTATTATAAAATATATTTTCGACTTTAGACGAAACTGACAACATAAATCCTCTCTTTTGGTTCGACTCCTAAAATAGATAATTTCGTCACAAGGAGATCGTAATTGACTTTAATCTTCCGAGAAAACATTTGTAGATGCTGAAAGACACCTAGGAGTTAGCACGATCAGGTGATGAATAATTCATGAAGACCAACTGACGAGTGTAGCGCACCTGTATGCACTTGTATTGATCGGCACTCCCACTTCTCGGTTGTCGCCTCTACAGAACAAATGTGATCAGCGTCAAGCAACCGACTTGAATACTTCAAATACAAATTATATCATTTCCTTGAGAGAATTTCCTGACGAAAACAAATCGATCATTTCACCGTTTAACCACATGCGTTAATAGCCCTGTAACATTTGTTTATCGACTTCCGGGTATTAAAGGTACAATAAGATACTAATACAAAGCATTTGGATCGTACGATATTGATGTTATTCGTCTTTGTTTATTAAGGATATTTGCTGCTTCCGTTAGTTAAATAAATATGTAATAAAAGTGTGCTTAACGCTCTTTATCTTTAAAAAATGGCGTCTCAGATTCTCACCAAAGTTGCTCACGTACTTAAATGAACGAGAGATTAATGTATTATACATCAGCAGTCACGAATGCGAGAGTTGATGTATGATCTAAAGTCACACTCTGACAATTAAAAGAATTGATATATTCAACTAGTCTCATATCCTGGACAAATATTGCCAGGCAAAGTTAAGAAAATAACTACACAAGAAACACGGTGATGAATTGTCAACTATGAAATATGTCTTAGCAATAACTTATTCTGTCTAGGAAAAAACGCATTAGGCATTGTTGTCACAAAGTTAAATTAAATCGTCAACCACAATAAAATGGTGCAAAGAAAAGCAAATTTAACTGTTTTGTCATGAGCCTTCAGTCAGGAAATTAAAATCAGGTGGTCGAATATGATCACTTATTAATGAAACTGTAGCAAAGAAACATTCATTAAAATTGGGTCAAGTAAATTAATAGGGCTTCAAGGTCGTCACATCATATACACAAGACAACTCATATTAGATTAACGTTGAACACACAACGTAATATATCATCGTAATAAATCATCCTGAACGTTTTTTAACGAGATTTTTCGTTTCAATCTGACGTCAGATAAGACATTTTAATTGAGTAGTTTACATTACTTGATTGTTTTACTAGAATACCGATATTAGGGTATGAAAATCGATTTGTTTTCTGCTGCCTCATAAAATGTACGCAAAGACCTGCACTGTTTAAACATTTCACTGTAATACAATATAGGTTATGTAAAGATGTGTACATTTAGATCAAACAAACTCGGGCCTATAGCTTAAACGTCATGATTGATTAACCTACATTTTGATAATTGTTTCTAAATGTTTGGCCATCATTATAGAAGAAATGTATAAAACATAATTTTATTTTTATTTGTATACACATGAAATGATAATTCCCGAAAGAAGAAACTGGAGCGTCGTCAACAAACATAACTATAAACACTGCAACGTCTCCGAAGACAGAAATCAACCATAAAAAATGGTACATCGGCACCATTGTCCTGTATGACAACTGCGCCTGCGCTATGACAGTGTTGACAGCGTTGCCACAACAGCCGTGTTCAGTGATGGGAAACGTCACTGTATCTGTAGTAACGACGACACATCTACATTCCACGATCATCGCTCAAGAGTAGGAGACACGATTGAAGTGAGACAAACATCAGCATGAGAGAAATAGTTCATCTACAGGCGGGCCAGTGTGGTAATCAGATAGGAGCAAAGGTCAGTGAAAACAGAAACATTTTGAATTCTTTAGTCTTACCCACCAGAGAAAAAAAGAAGAGAGAAGTGCATTTTCGAAAGCAAGAGTCTAGAAGTCTATTGAGTCGACGATCAAGCACATATCACTAGTCTTGTTGACTGTTAACGACAATCAACGTCAGTGTGTTACCAAAATACTGTAGTTAATTGTTTTTAACGAAATTTATTCTGAAACTGAAACCTGAAACGTGATCTCTTAAAATTCCTGTTTAGATTTTGGATGAACAACTGTTTCTGTTTTTATTAGGCTCCGTTACTATTTCTAATAAAAATTAATAATTTAAGAATACGTATATAATTATAGTGTTAATCCACAATTTTGTATTTGTTTTCAAAATATCATTTTACTTTCAACTATGAATAATGTTCAAGTTTGTTAATTCTAGTCAGTGTATAGTCATAATCATCATGCGAAACTAAAAAAAGGATTTATTTTTTTTCAATTTTTGACACTTTCACGTTCAAATCTCATTTTTTAAACTTCTTGATTTAGTTTTCTATTCCGTAAATGAATACAACTGAACGTCTGTTAAACTCTTGCTACACGCAACATCTGTCGTACAAAAAAAATATCGCCGGAGGATTGGTTTCTGGTTTCTAGATAAACGTGTTTCAGGAGAATTTATAAATAGACACGAACAAGGCACAGTTTAAAATCAAATTGGAACGTCATCATAATTCACATCAGTTTACGATAAAAGCCACAAATGCCCCGCAACTGCGCCATTACATCAATTCTTGAATACAAAACATTTTTTCTAACATTTAATCAAACAAAGCATGCAAAATTATCAATAATTTCCAGTGCAAATGTTTCAGTGTATTGATCTTGTCTTGGCAACGATAATTGTACCAAACTCCTGTGTCATATCGACCCGGCATGCACCACTGAATAGGATGATAGAGCTAGTGTCAGGACAATCATCCATGACGTCATTGCAGCAATGATATGAACCATAGCCCCTATACCTGGGGAATAATACGCCAGATATCTCATTCATTTACACATACAGCGCTCCCTACTAGCCGAAATTGGTATATAACGAAACAGAAAACATAAAAAGGGGCGTTCGCATCGCCTGAGGAAGTGTGCGACACGGTTAATGCTTCTCCTGAATTCGCGCTGCTGATGCGAAGCAGATGTTTTATTTTACGCTAAAACATCTGAGACTCAATCTTAGTCGAAATAAATACCTAATGTGTGCTTTTGAGTACTGGCTGAAAGCATATTTTGTACACAATCATGTAGGTCAACTAGGTTGTCAACAATTTTAGCAAGGGGGTACCTTACAAGTTGATAGACTGACACAAGGTCTTTAAAAATACTTATAAGAGTGACATCTTTCTATTGATTGTTTGAATGGAGACACTGATGACGAGAGTTCCGGTATTCTTTCCTTAAGTTGTTGTTCATCCTGGATCTAAAGTGGTGTATCAAAATGTTAGGTTTCGGGGTAGGATACATTAAAGGTTAATGCAGACAGTAGGTTAAACTTTAGATTGGGTAACAGTTGAATGTAATGTTGAAAATGTCTGAATCAACATTTTACCAAAAAACACCAGTCATTAAACGTAGTATTAATAACTCATTGCGGAAGAAACCAACTTACAACCAAAACATGCTTTTTAATGGGTATTTTTTCATGTTTTAAAACCATTGTTTGTGTGCGCAGTTCTGGGAGGTGATCTCAGACGAGCACGGTATCGACCCCACCGGTTCCTACCATGGAGACTCAGATCTCCAACTGGAGAGAATCAACGTCTACTACAACGAAGCCACAGGTTAGTCAAAGACCGATACTCATGTAATTTGTGAACTGTGCTCAGGAAACGTGCCGAGCATCCTTTCATAAAGCAAACTTCACTAAGGTTAACCTTAGCTCCCACCCTTAAACATTGCACTGACGTTACGATAGTGACTTACTATTGGTGTTTTGTGAAGGAATCCCAGGGTGCTGCTACATAAAACAGTTGTAGAGTTACGATCAATTGTAACCCATTACATTAACATTAGTTACAATCAATTCTAAGCGTTTGGTGGAGCGGAACCCAAGCTGTCGCTGTACGATGGAGACGGAGATAAGACTTATCTTAGCTGGGGTAAACTCGTGGGTTTACAAAACGTTGTTAACCATCTGCAAAGCTCATCATATGTCGAATGACCTACCGTAATGTCAGGAAATCTTTGGGAAATAGCTTATTTAACTTTTAATGCCTTTTTAAATCCGACATTTACTTTGTAAATGTAATCACAGTTAACAGATGAAATGCATTAGATGGTAAAGTGCTCATAAAATGGAGGTAAGACCATAAAGCTCATTTCTAATTTTACTTTACTTATTTTGCAAATTACGAATAGAAGCTGGTGTTCGTGTGGCTTTATCTATAAAACCAAAACCGACCAAATCCCTTTGCAGGAGGAAAGTATGTTCCACGAGCGGTTCTGGTTGACTTGGAGCCCGGAACTATGGACTCTGTCCGATCCGGGCCTTTCGGCCAGATCTTCCGTCCTGACAACTTCGTGTTTGGCCAGAGTGGAGCCGGAAACAACTGGGCCAAGGGTCACTACACAGAGGGAGCCGAGCTGGTAGACTCAGTTTTAGACGTTGTCCGCAAGGAGGCCGAGAGCTGTGACTGTCTCCAGGGGTTCCAGATGACCCATTCTCTGGGTGGGGGCACCGGCTCCGGGATGGGCACTCTCCTCATCAGCAAGATCAGGGAGGAATACCCCGACAGAATCATGAACACCTTCTCTGTTGTTCCCTCACCAAAGGTGCGTATCTTGAATCTTTGATCAACTGACTTCACTAAAATAGAACAAAAAACCAAGATGTTGCTAACCACTTTAGCAACAGATACTGTGCTCCATAGAATGATTAAATCATGTCTCACAAATGAATGTTGAGGGATTGAGATCGCTGTGTTTAATTAATACATATGGACAGTTTATACTTTTAAAAGATAATGCAAGGAAATGAATAATGACTTCCCACTATCAGACGACCATTTTGATCGATTCTGCTACAAGGTTAAGTATATCAGTATAACATACAGAACGGTCGTCACATGGTCCGAGTGATGCAATATACAGATGGTCAGCGTCCAACTGTACTAGTGTAACACTATGGCCAACAAAATATGAAAACATTTATTCATTGTATATTCGCAGCCAGTAAATTCACTCGATATGTTGTATTGCAGGTATCCGACACAGTGGTAGAGCCTTACAATGCAACTCTCTCAGTCCATCAGCTGGTCGAGAACACAGACGAGACCTTCTGTATCGACAACGAGGCTCTTTACGATATCTGCTTCAGGACTCTCAAGCTGACCACACCAACCTACGGCGACCTCAACCATCTTGTGTCAGCCACCATGTCTGGAGTGACCACCTGTCTGAGGTTCCCTGGTCAGCTGAACGCTGATCTGCGTAAACTGGCCGTCAACATGGTGCCCTTCCCTCGTCTCCACTTCTTCATGCCTGGCTTTGCACCCCTCACCTCAAGGGGCAGTCAGCAGTACCGTGCCCTCACCGTGCCAGAACTCACCCAGCAGATGTTTGATGCCAAGAACATGATGGCTGCCTGCGATCCCCGTCATGGACGCTACCTGACAGTCGCCGCCATGTTCAGAGGACGCATGTCCATGAAAGAGGTTGATGAGCAGATGCTGAATGTCCAGAACAAGAACAGCAGCTACTTTGTGGAATGGATCCCCAACAACGTCAAGACCGCCGTCTGTGACATACCACCTCGTGGTCTCAAGATGGCGGCAACCTTTGTTGGCAACAGCACAGCCATCCAGGAGCTGTTCAAGCGAATCTCTGAGCAGTTCACAGCTATGTTCAGGAGAAAGGCTTTCCTCCATTGGTACACTGGCGAGGGTATGGACGAGATGGAGTTCACTGAGGCTGAGTCTAACATGAACGACTTGGTGTCTGAATACCAGCAGTACCAGGACGCCACGGCCGAAGAAGAGGGAGAATTTGACGAGGAAGAGCAGGAGCTTGAGTGATCTCTCATTCAAGAACATTATTCTGGAGACTGCATTGTGTCAACGATTCAAATCTTATCTGCACAGTGTAACCCATCATTTGATTAAACAAATGAGGCGAATAATTCCTGCAGAATATACTTTTAATACTTACTAGAGTTATGACATGTTACTCATTTCAAGCCTGAACAATTGACAAATCAAAATATTTCATTCAAAACTATACCTGAATATCAAAATATAATGTTTTAATTTTGCAAAAATAAAAGCAGTTCCATGAAAATGAGTTAGCTATGTTTTTTAATCAAATAATCAACATCGAATTACAATAATTAGGAAGCATAGGAGTCATAATTTGGAATGTTATGTTTGGTTGACATTTAGTCTATGAGCTGATCACAGTTTGGATGCACTAAAAATTAGAATTTTATTCAGTTCATATGACACCTATCACTCGTACAAAAGCTGCCTTTTTTATCCGAGTATTGCTTCATAGAGGATGTTAGAGGTTGCCCTGTCTCTGACCTTTAACTTTTCTGAAATTGTAACAACCAGAAACCCACTAAAATATATCAAGCAAATAGCTTTCTTGCCTTGTAGCTGAAGTGTTACCTAATGCGGCCCCTGTTTGGCAGTTCGAGATGATCAAATCACGACATTTTCATTTTCCCAAAACCAAGCCTTACATGCTTTTATCCCAAGCTGCCATGTACCTCTCCTAATAGGACTTTAGATTTGCTGTACTGAATACGTGAGATACGTGAACTCTAGCCAAGTAGTTCATAACTCGTTAATGGTTTATTCAAATTTTGAAGATTTTGTAGCAGCCAGCAAACTTCACATACCCTAGCTTCCAACTTCAAAGAAACTTTAAATTAGCACACTGCACGTCTATGGTAAACGCACTGGCCAAAAAAGATGATGACCTCAACCATTGGTCCACCAAAATTTGTAACATATATCTTTGTTATCATAAATTATCCCTATCCCTATAGAGGCCAACTTCTACTTGTTTCCATGGAAACGGGGAAAAATTTCTTGAAATCTCAGACAATAAAAAGGCACTTCTTCAGTACGTGTTTAATGTACTTGTAAATTTTCAGAATGAAATGATGGGCAATTTTGGAGTTCTGCTCTGGATCTCCAAAAACGTTGAAAAAATCAACAGGCACCACTCTAGAAGTCGGATAATACTCATGCAAGAAAGACCTGACCAACGGTTTCAGAGCTCTGCTTCAGAAACAAAATGATAATGTCGGATAGACAGGGCGACGCCTTATTTTCAATTTGATATATGAACTATTATCAAAATGACTTTCTCACAGACATGATTAAATCATGTTTCCATGGAATCAAAATTAAAGCAGATTCAGATTTCACCTTCAAGAGGCACATGCAGGGATCATAGCTCACATGTGTATGTAGACAGTTTGGTGAACATACGTTGAATAGTTTGAGAGAAATGTTCCTGCTTCCTTAGAGTCACTGCTTTATTCATATTTCCATGGAAACAACAATTAATATAATTGAAGTACTTGTATAACCTTTTACAGGCTTATTTAAGGATCACAGTTGGCATGTGTATCAAGTTTGCTGAAAATACAATGCATAGTTTTAGAGATTTGGTCCGGGCAAAATTTTGTGGCAGAGAGACCAACCGACAGAATTAATTCTTTAAACTTCTGCTCACACTGTAAGGCTGGGGCAAAATAAATTTATAATATACAATAAATTTTCACAGAATATACAGCTTCAATATGCTCTTGAGGAATGCCTACACAATATTTGATCATTTGATCATTAAAGAAGTCATGTACTAGCTTATATCTTAGAATATTATATGAATTATACATTTGCTCTCAAACCTTGTATCTTGTAAAAATGTCAAATGCATTTCTAATATGCTTTCTGAACAATCTGGTCATGGAGGTTGAAGAGTTCAAACTCAAAAAGACACAAAAACCAAGTGAGGATTATAAAATTTATTTTCAAATTCAAATAAACACTGTCCTTTATTTTTTAACATTCAACCCCTAAATTTTCATAAGGTAATACACAAGTTGATATCTTAAATCTCAATGAACTTATGATTTACATACTTTTTGGGAAAAGAAGATAAAGAATCAATCATGCTTAGGATTTAATATAACATCGATCATAAAAGATTTAACAGTTTACAGAAATAATTACAATTATCGAATAACGTAAGATATATTGAACTGGCTCCATTGGTGTTAATGTCACGTAGAGTTCCTATTCCCAGGAATAAATTAACAAGGAACATTAGCTTGTCAGGCTTCCCAACCATTAGCTACAAGAACAGTCATTTGATTGTTTTCAGTAAGTGCATTCATTTCTCCTTCTGCTTGGTTCTCACTCAGAGGAATATCCTTGATGTCTTTCTCCCTTGCCCTCTCACTTCCCCATTGTTCTCACAGATAGGATTGGTTGAGAGAAACAAACCCTGGTGTCGTGAGAGCATCTTAGCGATTCATGACACTTCACACTAATGAAATAAAAGTGTTTTGAGCGTCTTAAGATTGTAGTGTTCAAATGGAAATTAATATTGAAATTGTAATTTTAGACCTTAATATAAATGCATGAAACAGGATATATAAATATTTTAACTCAAATTACCGAATTCCTAATGCTAGGTTGCTTCATTTTGTACCCTGATCTTTCCTAGTGTAAAAAGCTGAATCAAGAGCTCAGAGAGCATCAGAGGTCATTTAAGCATCAGATTATAACCCTATGTTCCTAGTAATTGTCACTTGTCACAAAGGTCATGAACAAGATGAAATATTAATGACATATATTCAATGTCCCTTTAGCACTAAGAAGCTTCACAAGACCTGGGAAGCTATCAATTTTAAACATTCAAAGACTGAATTCTTTAAGTCCATACATGGATACATACAAGAAGAGTTCAAACATTTCTGAATGTTCTGAGAATGTACTGCCTGACAAGATGAGATGTTATGTACAAGATTATCCGATGTCGGTTGTCCCTCTTCAGTCGTCCTTGACGATATCAACATCAGCTAGCTTGTCCTCGGGCATGACCATCCCGTACTCCTCCTCGTCATCGTCTGCGTCCCCGTCAACCTCCCGATTCTCCTCCTCCAGACGTTCCAGCTGCTTTGCCAACTCGATCTCGTCGAAGTCGGACACCACACGAGCCTGGAAGTCAAAATGCAAATATGAATAGAATGACAGGTAAAATTTTTGGCATCAAGAAGTGCTGACAAAAATCAAATCAGCGAACTGGAAACATCTGAGCAATAAAGTCTTAGGAGGAAATGAGATCAGCATACACAGCATAATATCATAAATGGGCAAATCTAATATCAATATAATATGCACCTACCAGTATTAAAATTTCAAATCAATAATTTGAATACCCTTCTCGATTAAAAGACAATATCCAATCCAGATTTACTTGATATAAATTGTAGCTTTTAGAAATGATATGAACACTAGTTTGGGCGGGGCTTGCCATACAGGTTAGGAGCAGGTTATTGCTCATGTATTCATGTGCATCCACTTGAGGATACTGACGGACACACTTTTGTTGTTAAACATTAGAGAAAGTAAAGAGAAAAAAGGTATCCATCAAACACATGACTGAACAGCGGGTAACTTCTAAAGGATATCTTAATTGTAACGGTAATTGTAGCCTTCTCGGGTGGCTTAATCATTAGAAATGTTGTGGTTATGACAACTCTCAAGTAGAAAATAAATCTTCTATGAATTAAGTCAGCAGAATTTTTAAAAAATCAGATACCTAACATAAAACAATTCCAAAGCTTTAGATAGAAACTTCAATCAAAATAATCAAACACTTTGAGACTCGTGCTCAGTTCTCATAAAATGAAATCAAATTTCTGTACACAAGGATTTCTAAACAAGCTAAAAAGTCTAAGCAGAGTTACCCCCCTTGTATTTAGCTGTGCTGAGATGAAAGCAGAATGACCACCAGCAAGTAAGTGATGAAACATCTAACTATCTGATTCAGGGATAAGTAGATATGACGGTTGGAACTGATTTTAAACACAAAGCTTAAGCTTATTTTATCATTGCTGGGTTTGTTAAAACTTAAGAAAAGCTAATTGTTCTTAGCAAACCTTGTGCTAGTAGATTCACAAGTACGTTAATGGATAGAAGTGTTCTATGTTTAATTGGACTACAAAGCCCTACACTTACATTTTGTTGGACGTTAAACGCCCCACCAGCATCCTCGATACTATCCTTGATCAGGGCCACAGCTTGGTTCAACTTTGCCAGGCCCTCTGTACGATCCAGGGTTTGTGTTGTAATCACATACAGCGGGGGCGCAATCAGATTTATCTGTTGATGCAGTAAGATTGTCAAAACTAGTTATATCATAAAGATTGGGTCACAGAGTCCTAATCCTTAATTGTAATACTTCATCCACCATTCAAGTGGCAATAGACTTCACAAACATTTATCACATTCTACAGGAAAATCCTAAACTAGCGTGCATATACAGTACATAGATCTATATTACTTTGTTTTCATTGAGTCTTCTACGCTGCATTATCTGGGTGTCATCCTGAAGGACCTGAATTTCCACATTCAGGAATTAGGCAACAAACAGTGTTATCTTTATCCATTAGAAGATGGCATTATGAGCTACTCACAAACATGTATTGTCATTCAGGAGAAAATTACTGGCATTTCTATGCAAAGTCACAAAGGACATCAAACAATTACTAGTTACCAGCCCTTGAGTATTTGTACTGTACTCTTGATAAACATTTTTGTAACAATGGGAGACAACTCTCACTATACCTTGATTGGCAGATTCTCTGTTGACAACTCCAGGCCCTTCTTCAAGGCTCGCTTAACTGCGTCCACTCCCTCATAGTTCGTGCACGCCACTTCAATATCTAAAAGATAGGAAAGGATTGTCACGATACAGGCATTCTTCATCAGTGTGACTACCATGAAGCCGTTCTTTAGACTTGTATTTGCCTTGAAACCCTTGAACTGAATGTCCAAGATTATTAACAATGTCCCATTTAATAAGAACTAAGCTTTGAAGTGCTGCTACTGTTTTGAATTGACTCATTTTCGCAGAGACTATTTGCAGCCTGCCTTTGGAATTACAATGCAGTTTAAATTAAAATATACTTTTCAAAATGACAAAACAAAGTGTTACTTGCGCTTTTTAAGTTACGAGCAAAATGCCTGAGAAACATTTCACATTTCTCATTCAGTCTAGTTTTTCATTCTTACTTGTAAATGTGGCTAGCTAGCCCTTGAAAATTTAAGTTTTCTCCAATCAAATGAATAGAGAAGAAAACAACTTTTTTACTTTATTCCTGATTGTTTTACCTGCCCTGATCTTGACAGCTTGTGGTGTTAGTCTGCGCTTGATGTTTTGTAAGAGAACGTCTTTCGTGTTTTCATCGACGTCACATTCATCCAGCATCTCAGGGTTCCTGGTTCCATGAAAAGAAAACAGTTCAAAAGAAATCACTAAAATGAAAATATTGAAGTCAGATACTGTGTATTAAGGTTAGGTGAGGTGATTTGGGGATTAACGCCGCATTAAAGAGTATTTCACATATAATGCAGCTGCTAGTATTACTGCAACCCTATTATGGCTAAGCATTGCGATAAAATCTGTGAGCATCGGCTGGAACTAGTAAACCATGGATACTGCGCTGAAATTAAGTGTAGCATTGCACCCAAATATTACTGCGTGTAGAACAGTTCTCTACTGGAGACAAAGTTGCAGAGCCCCTGGCAGTATTTGAACAAAGGATCTCTTGATCCTAGCCGAACATGCTAACCACGTTGCTGTCCCGCCCCCTTGTGTTTTTAAAGATGTCATGACCTACTGGGACTACTGTGTCTGGTTTCTTTTACTTACGAGACTGCATGTTTGAAGATATCGTAAGACGTGCCAGGTTACTAGTACTTAGGAGACTGTATGTTTGAAGATGTCGTATGACGACCCAGTTTTCTCTTACCTACGAGACTTGCATGTTTGAAGATATCGTAAGATGTGACAGGTTTCTAATACTTACGAGACTGCATGTTTGAAGATATCGTAAGACGTGCCAGGTTTCTTGTACTTGTCATCAAAGAACCAGGCAGTTTTCAGGTAGAGCTCTTCAAACTGCTCGTCAGATGTGTAGCCCAGGATCTCCGCCACGTGACGCAGGATGCTATTTACCTAGACACAGACATTGTATATTGAGGATACGGAAGACAATAAAAAGTATCCATTCATTGCAAACTTTTAACCGAGTCCTTGATTTAGCATAATACAGTGTGTTATTTGTCCATATACCCTTGTGATTGCAGTAACAACATTACAAAGCCACAGCCATAGAATATCACTGTTGTGCACTTCATGCATTTACCTACAGTCACTTACACGACATTGGAGCATATATAACGTATTTGTTGTTACTGAAGCACAATAAACTACCGCTGAAGTAAAATACATAGCACTAATGTTGTTATATTATCTGTTCTTATGAACAAATGAAGTGTTATCAGTCCTAGAATCATAATTAAAATGTTTACTCCATGCAAGTCTTATAAACCACCAAATGTACAAATTTCAGAACCTATGATTCTTTTCTTGTGCAAAAGAATACAAAAAAATCAATTCAAATTTCAAAATTGTAAAAATAGAAACGAGAAATATTTTTTTAGAATTCTGTTGAAAATATTTCCAGACATTTTATGCTTACAGCTTTTGCTTTGGCAAACTTCTCTTCACATTTGACAACTTCTTCTGGGGAAACACGTCTCTTGGATAAATCGATGTAACCTGCAAAATGTTTGAAGTAATATTACATAAATCCAAATACACCAGTAATTACAGCTTTAATCAACATAAAGCAGATGTTGAAAGTGTAAAAGGTTGTGACACTGTGCCAAACTAAACTAACTTTTCATAGTACTATAAATACATTTACAGATAGATTAGAAGATAAAGATATCAATGACCAGTGTTTCCGCTGGCATTTTTTACAGCTGGTCATCATGTCCGGCGGCTTTACAAAAAACTGGACTTTAACATTTGTCCGGTCCATTAAATCTCATCAGTGAATGAAACTTTTGTTTTCTACCATTACCTAGGCCCTAGGGTACCTATCTTTCTCTCCCAAGTTGGTCGAAAGTTTCTCCTGAATCTTCATTTCTATTCAAAGTTGCAACGTGTTTGAAATCGGAATTGATCGGAAAATAGCATGATTTTCTGTCGACAATTAACTTAACCATTGTAAGTTGGTATATGTAAGTAAATTCAGCAAAAGTTAGCTGAATGAATATGTCTTCGTAATAGGTCGAAAAAACAGCGTGAATTTTAGACAGTTAACGTAATCAGTGGCTCTGAGAACAATAAATTCAGCTGAAAGTATCCATATGATTATATCTTGCGGCAAAAAGGGGTTATCAAAACTTGACAGATTTTGTTTAGATCACTCATTGTTAGACTGATTTGAGGAAATTATCTAAATTTAAAACTTGATTTTTTATTGGACATCCACAATCTTTCAAATAACCGGACAGTCATATTTTTCACCTGAATATGACCGGAATTTATTGTGTAACAGAAACACGGAAGACCTTCCTGCCATATAAAATAATCAAAGAGACCTGATCATATTCCTAATTTTCTAAATCTTTACAAACTCTGTTTGATGATGTCAAATTATTACAAAACTGACAATGACAGTCACAGTCCAATCACTTTTTTCTCTCTGATTTACAAGCATAATCAAATGAAAATACAAACCTTTGTCTTTGTCAACTCTTATGACCACAACACATTCACTGCGACCAACACGAATGAGTTTGTTGATAGATCTGATACGCCTCCTGGACAGTTCACTCAACAAGATCATGCCTTCGATGTTGTTGTATTCCAACAAGTGCACATACGCTCCCATTTCAGCTATTGACCTCACGTTCACCATCACCACGTCTTCCACCTCAGGAAAGCGATTCTTATAAAACCTACACGTCAAGACCATTTTGAATTCTGGAAATGGAAGAAAACAATACAGTCAGTTCTTATATAACAAAGAACATGGCTTGATGCAAGGAAAGGAAATAGTACTATGACATAGAGCTTAAGAATAGATTTTTGAAACCATTTCATCATACTTGTTGACCATGAGATAGGGTTTATTATATTGATTATATTTCAAGTATTGACATTTTATGGCAACTGCATTTACCAAAATTAGTATCCAATTTCAGGGAACAATACATTTTCATTTTGTCTAATAACTGATTATTTGTGATTTTGTATTGAGATAACTGGGTGAGTCCGATTTAAAAGGTCTAGTGACACCTGCTAAAATTTAAATAATGCTGAAAAAAACACAATTATGTAAATAAATAACAGTATTTAATCAAAAGTATCATTAGCAATTTTAAAGGATTTCCTTTTCAAAATATTATTAGAAATTGGGGATATCATTGTAGGCTAGTCTGTCGAGGTATTGAAATAGAATTCTGTTAATGTATCATGAGTTTCGATATCATATTGAAAAGAGAAAAAAGCAAATACTAGTGAATTGAAATTTGCAACCACTACTAAATAAAATAAGTGGCTATAAAGACATATGTAGCATTATTGAGGATACTGTATCTACATTATTGTTGAGATCACAAAAATCAATCTGAATCGCTGAATGAACATTTTGTCTGGTACACTAACAGATTGTGGCAATGTTACCGGCATTGACACACGTTTATCAGATGGTCGAAAGAATATAATTATGATCTAAACCAGAAAGCTGATCTCTGTATACCATACAGTGTGTATTCATTTCGACCATTAAATGATCTATTCACTTCAATCATAACAAATTACCTTAATTTAACACTTCAATCGTAAATGAAATCGAACAACATGTGCCTGATGCAAGACTGGAAACATAAATTCTAAACTGTTTACCGGAAAACGGAATCTGTAAAAGATTTTTTCTACGATGAAGAATTTTTGTTATTCTTTAACATTAATTGTCAGTTACTACAAACTGACGATACTTAGTTCGGTCTGGCGAAATAATTGCTTTTGCGGGTAAGATTATGTTTACAGATTGCATTAATTAAACATTCCCACTTTTGGAATTCACAGGACAAGGGAGGTAATAAGATGAAACGTAAGTCGCACCACTAAAAATAGCTGTACGTGAATTCGTAACCAAACTTAAGTCGTATCCATCGGAATTAGCATCCATAACGAGCTCGTATTTTCAAAAAAAACCCTTGGCAGCTGACACGTACCTACATTTGATGGTTTAACGTCAAATATGTAAAGCATACATTTTTTAATCACACTTAAAATAAACATTTGATTTGATTAAGTTGTGCCTTATCGTTCTAAAGTCAAAGTCCTGCTTATTCTTCGCTGTAGACCCTCCTGTTTTGCATGTGCCTATAATTGCCAATTCGTAATCTATCAAACCTTAATTGGCAAGATTCAAGAATGATGTTTTTTAAGAAAATTGGATCAACTAAAGGATCACCTCGATCAAACGTACGGTTATACAGCATATTTAGTCAATTCGATGAAATCGTTTTAATTTTACATAAAATGACTATTTATGAACTCTTGTATATATTGACAATTGTGTTTCCATTCTACAAATTTATATATTGCACAATGTGTATCATAGCCTTATATAGAAGATTTTCGTCCATCCAAGATTCGTCATTGAGTCGATTTCCAGCTGCAGACTTGTACTTCCCTCTTTTTGTGCTACTCTGCATTTAGTAACTGTTTTGTTTCATGCTTCACGATATATTCATTTTATGTTTTCACCGCCATGATTTATCAGTGCAGTTATACCTTTCATGGGGAAACGACACGGTAGACGTTATAAACTTGTCAAACTTTACCAACTATTTTGTTCAAGATCGATTCCTATCTATAAAAGATATAAGTATAAATCAAATAATTATATACAAAAAAATAATTTTAATTTGAGACGAGATTACCACCCAATCTGGTTTAGTGCAATTTTTTTTTGGGGACCCAATCACCACTCCCCACAGGAAATAATACTATATTCGATTTTGGTGACAGTTTTGCGTTTTGTTATGTTGTCTTTTACATTGGAAATAGTAAAATCCATTTTATTTTCTTTTGGAGGATTTTAAATAAAGAATTGAATCACAAGATATGAACATTTTCATTTTTATATAACTTCCCCTTTTCTAAATTCGACCAAGATTCGAGGAATGTAAATTTTTTGTTTATCTTTGTAATGATAAATTTTAAAGACTTTGTTTGAATGAGACTCTAGATCTTGATATTCCTTCGATCAGATATCTCTGTCTAACTTTAACCCTCAGCCCTTTCTTCACCCTTGGGACTAACTGCTTCTTCTGCTTAGGAAGTTTATTTATAAACTTCTTCTCAGTAGTTAATAACTGGTTATGGAGGGCCATAAAATAATCATCTCTAATTAATGCTTGTCAAAGATTTTCCGTTATATATCCAGAATAAGATTGATAGTATAGGCGCAAGCTCAAAAGCATGAACGTTTCTTTTTATGTCCAGTACACAAAACAAAAGATGAAGTCAATCGCCCATCTTGTTGATGCAAAGATGGCGGCCAGTCACGGAATGCAAAATGCTTGTATGTTCTAGCTGAACAACAAACATCAGAGCTTTTGAATTGTTTGCATAGAGTTTGCTGCATCCGTTCTCAATTGGTCACGTGACACATTTAGTTTAAATCATGGACGCCACGAAGAGAAACCTTGTCATCTTTTCTTTTCTTGTTTGTTATTTTATTTCTTCAAAAGGTAAGAATCTTATTTGTAACCTCAAAAATCTTCAATGTATCTATACATCAATCTCCAATGTGATGATGTATTTAAAAAACATTTGCTTAGATGGCGAAAATATGATATTTTTCATAGTAAACAAGGTAGTATTCGAAAACACTAATCCAATAACTGAAAAAACTTTCTAAAGTATAAATTTGACAGATGATAAGACAGTTAATCCTTCAAAAAATGTTAGCACCTAACCAATATTACTTTTAATAGCAGCGAAATCGAGTACTTATTATATGTTTAAATGAATGTAAAAACATAAAATAAGACATATTGTAAAATAAATATATGACTTTTATGAGTTCTGTATTTTCCAGTTGAATAATTGATTCACGGCCCGTATTTGAAAACTCGCAGACTGAACAAGTTTATTTCGTACGATTCTGCCTGCTTACATTTTTTCCCGCCAAAACAGCACATATCTCATAATGTGGATCATGAATTCGTTATTTCAAAACCAAAGGAAATATCCATACAACATACAGTTAAGGTTGTTTACGGTTGGCAAATTACTTTTTATAAAGTCATTCTTGTTTCAACAGGACGCCATTACCTACATTTTGAAAGTTGTTTTACAGTTTTTAATATTGGTTTAAATTATAAACGTGTCTGATTATCTCGTCTATGAATTTTAGCATTTATTGTTATCATTTGATGATCATGAAAAACATTAATTGGCTGGAGAGAATAATAACCTCTTATTTCTAATTTTAATCATAATGGTGGTCATCAGTATATATTATTGTCACATTTTAAACTTATTAAACACATATATCTATTAAGAATTGGTCGAAACAGTGAACTGATGTAGTTTTTAAAGTCATTATTTACATTGTAATTCGGTGTTCGGACTGGAATTAAAATTAGTGTTCCTAATGCTGAACAAACATTTATGTTAATTTAGAACTCACTCCGTGCATACAAAATGAAGCTCTTTCGAAAAAATAAACTGCGTTAGGAAAATTACCATGTTATTTAAGTTAATCTGGCCAAAATGAAAACTAAACTTACATATGGTTTTTTGTTTCTTACCGACAGAAGTAATTTAATTTCATCAATATTAGAATCAATTAAAACAGTGACGCTGAATCAGTTGGCTTTTATTACTGAATAAATCTGTCTGTCAATGTCTTTCTATGTCAGTATGTTATTCGTTATGGTATCTGATATAATTAATCAAGATCAATAATCTATGGACAAATCACATTTCCCAGAAAATGCTGGAAAATTTGAAACTTTAATTCAATTCTATTAAAACCTTCATTAGTGATTTGCTTTAGTGATATGGGACAAATGAAGTGACATGTCCATGGGTATTCTTGACCAGTCTCAGGTAGAGGATTGTCTTGAGACACTTAAATTGGCAATTCTATCAAAAATTTTGCATATATATTTTGCTGTTTTTGAAAATGGTATGCTTTCTTAGCACGTGTAACACTCAATTGCTTATACAAGTAAATGATATCATTATTAATGGTTTTGGATTATAATAGTTACTTGATGTGGAAATTGTGTTCAAAGAATAAATAAAAAAGAGAACTGCCAGTATAAGAGAAATAAAAGATCACATGGCACCAAATCTGTTTAAACAATGTATACTTAAACAACGAAGATTTTAATTATATATTGAAAAACGAAATGCCTGTTAATCTAAATTTAAAACTTAACCTATGACCCTTGTCGAAAGGTCATCCCCATTCGGAGGACGTGCTGCACGTGCTGAATGAGGAGACGCACCTGTTTTACCATCTCCTTGACGACCATCACTATGTACGTCATTTCCGACCAGCCGCCGCCAACAACGACACGATACATGTTGAACTGGACGTCCAGGTGACAAGCATCACCGACCTGGTGGGTAGAGTGAATATTGGAGACAATGTCCATGTACATTTACCATTAAATATATGAAAAACATTCTTGGTGGGAAATGGTCGACTTGACCTTTAAATATTGTCAGGTTTAATTCATCAGAATGAATGCATACAAATGGCGCCTATTCATTAAAGAGTGTAGATATTCACTTTTATAAGTTATGTTGGCAACAGTGCACGACACCAAACACTGGTATCAAGGCAAACGCTCTATGACATAAGATATGATTGACGGAGTAAAATGTAACCCAAATATACCGATGGTTCGTAGAAACGCTAGCACATAGTTGTGTGATCATTTAGTGTGATTTGCTGGTATGCATTTGTGATTATACAATCATATGGTATTTCCATATGTGGTAATACAATTATGTTGTAGTATGCATTTTTTTAATGCAACCATATGGGGCTAAGCATCTGTGATTTACAGCTGCACACTGAAAGTTTGTTCATATATTTTTCTTTCTTAGTGCAGATATCATGTTGTTCAGGAAGTCTTTGAGGCATCGTGTCATTGCGGAAAAGAAACGGGCAATGTTGAATTTTCAATACAGATGTGATCAAGTGTACCTTAACGCCAACATATATAAAAACCAACAGTCAACTGTAACAGTTTGGGCAGGTCATTAAAGTGACCAGGGTACAACATTTCGAAAACGACTCTTTCTAATTTTTCTCAACAAAATCTTTATAAGTGATCTAAAGCTTGGAACAAAGTTCATGCACTGAGTCAATGTAACTGCTGATTTTTTTCTCTTAGTTAATATGGAATATTTTAATCGAAATCTAAGGAAGTCGGAATTTCGAAAATATGACCATCTCTATCTGTTAAGTAGAAGAGACTAACTAAGTTTAAGAATGACTATTTTACACAAGGACAATAACTGATCTTTTGTCAGGTCCACTTGAGTTATTTTGCAACCTTCCAAATTAACCTGAAATGAATGATATTTGCACCATAATACACAAACTTTCCGTTTGCAGTTGTACAATCACGTGCTGGTATGCATATGGTGTAATACAACCATGTGGTGGTATGCATGTGGTGTAATACAACCATGTGGTGGTATGCATGTGGTGTAATACAACCATGTGGTGGTATGCATGTGGTGTAATACAACCATGTGGTGGTATGCATGTGGTGTAATACAACCATGTGGTGGTATGCATGTGGTGTAATACAACCATGTGGTGGTATGCACGTATGGTTTATACAAGCACGTGTTATTTGCATGTGTGGTGATACGATCAAGGGATGGTATACACGTGTGATTATACATTCGTATGCTCATTTGCACATGTGCCAATACAATCCCGAGGTAATATACATGCTTGTTTCATACAATTTCATTCTGATGTACGCATGTCTTGTAATACGACCACACTCTGGTATGCATGTGGGTTCATATACAGTCATGTGTTGGCATGCATATGTGGTTATGCAATCATTTGGTGGCACGAATGTATTTCATTTGTAATACAATCAAATCATGTGGTTGTATGCATGTATGTTTATAATACAGCCATGTGCTGGTATAACAATTTGAAACTATTTGAAATACTAATTTATTTCAAGGTCAATGTTAATGCAGCAAGCTTAGTGTAGTTTAACGCCGATAGAGGTGGCGAAAATAATTGGTAATTTTAAAATTGATTAAAGTCAACAATGCTCCAAATTACTCTTATCTATATAAAATAAACCTTCGCATTATAAGATGTTCCTTGACTTTATAATATATTTTGTAACCTAATAAATAATGTCCTGTTGAGTTTTCCGAAACTAAGCAGATTTTGGTTCAAATATTCGAAATGGAAACGTAATGTTGTCATGTGAGCTGAACATGTGATACAAAAAGAACAATATGAAATACGAAACACAACATCCGCCATACACGAACACAACGTGTGGAACACTTCAGCGGTAACGATACTTTCTATGACTGCCATGTGCTTTAACACGTGGAGGGGGCGTGGTCAGTGTGGTTTTGTTTTTGGTTATTTTGTCTTACACATCAGATGTATAGAAAATTATGAGATAGCTAAGCTGTCCCTATTTGGGAGTCACCTAATGACAGACTAAGAAAGTACGAACAGGAATGTATATGTCATGTTGTCATTTGACTAAACTACTGTAGTAAAATTCGTTAAACTTGGTCTCGTAACAAGAAATTTGATCCTCTCACGAAACACAGAAGTTTTATTAGGCTATTAACCTTTTATTCGGAACTATATACCTTATCGTATTACCATATATTACTTTTGATTATTATGATTATACAGAATACCTAATGAAAAATAGATTTGAGAACATGATACTACGATATGGATGTTATTAGGGAGGTCGCGTCAAATTCCTAAAACCAAAACCCTTGAGTGAACAGTTTTGAAACTGGTGGCGGATAAAAGTGCTTATCATTACAAATAATTTCCATACCTTAATAGGTGTGTCAACATTAAATGAACGTTTTAATCCATCATTTAGTTGTGTTCTCACGAACAACTTAAATTGTGTTCGGTCAAAATGGCTGAATGACCGTCGTGTTGATTCCGGAAGTCCTAAATATAGATCGTTCAATATAAATGTTAACGTGCTTACGAAACGAAATATTCCACATTGCATTTTAAGGTGCTTCATTAGTGATAAGAAATAAACAAAAACAATTTATTTTCATAAAATATTATAAACACTTGAAATTTGTAAAAAAAATAACCATAATTATCTTTACACAAAAAGGTGACCAAAACTTCCAACAAAAAAAAGGACGATGTTGTTATTAATTTAATATAAAACATATTCACAGTCCATATGCAAATTAAAAAGATCCTTGTTCCGTCGAAGACTGTGAAATTATAATATATTCAGTTGTCACAAGATTGGGTTATGCTAATTACCTCACCTTGCTCTATGGAAATAAAAAAGTTTATGAGAGTTACTTCGCCATCAACTCGACCATAATGTATATGAATGAAAACAACGTACAATGGGCGCGCTCAATATGAATACTCAAGTAACCTGCCCATATTAAAACGAATCAAACTCAAAGTAAAGCGAGTTGGAATTTCAATTAAATTATATGTGTGTTTCGCCGTTTTGACCAACTTGTCTCCCTTCTGATCTATCGTCATTTTGACAGTCTCCTGCTTCTCTTTGTTTAAGAGATAGGAGCCCACTAAGACCAGAGTGCTTTGCGCAATAAAATAATAAAGTCGATCTATTTATAGACACGGGAAACACCATTACTAATTATTTATTGAAGAGTTTGAGTCAGAAAATATAATGTTAATGACAAAAAAGAACAACATTACAACGATGTATTACAATGAACTTAACATTTTCAAGATATAAAGGTTACACACATGAAAAAAAATGGAAAATGTGGTTGACAAATGCCATTTTCCGAATTGTGATAGTCCACTCCGTCGTTTGCATTACATTTTATAATGACCGGAAATGGCTTTATGTAGAAAAACAAAGTACGCAATTTTTTTACTGGCCTCAAGCAAGACTTTTAGTTGAAGCAAAATACGTAAAATATTGACATAAATCTATGTACAGGTTTTTAAGAATGCTTGTGGACAGTAAAGTGTGATATAAGCAAAATATGTGGATATGGTAATCTAATTGACAACACATGAAAAGTTGACCAATGAAATCGCTAGCATTCAATATTCCCGTAAATATGTGATGAAGAGTAATTCGACTTACTCATATTTCTTGGTTTGAAGCTGTCGGAAGATCTTCCCACAAAAAATTAAAATATCCGAAGAGAAAAAATGATTTTTTTCAAGCGAACTTTTAGAGTCGAATGCATGTCAATTTCTCGCGACTTGCACGTGAAGGCACGTGAGATTACGAAAATTGTCACAACTTTGCTGTGACGTCACAGCCGCAGTCGAATCATTTTGTATAGGATCGAAGAGAGAGGTAGGTTGCTCGACGCGACCTCCCTAACAATGTTATAATTAACCCAAAGGAAGGTCATGTATTCATTGATGTTTGACTATTGAATGCAACATTTCCGTTTTAAAACTTTTCAGCATATGTTACATGCAATTGCTCTTTATCTATGTACGGGCATCTTTAAAACATAATTATGTTCCTTATCATCACCATGTTCCTTACAGGACGAGCGGCAGCAGGAACTCGGTTTGTCCCTCATTCTGAACGTGGTGAGTCATTACTTACTGTCCAGTTGATGCTATATTATGGTAGCGTTTGAAGAGAATATATTCATTGACGATATGAATGTTAAATGACTTTTTGGATTGAGAAATAGCTTTTTCATGTGCAAGTATAAAGTTTTGTTTGCATATATTGCTTTCCTGGTTTAAATAACACCAACAGTTGTTTGAACAAAGTCTATCTAGAAAATAATTTTCTCCGTTGTGAAATTAAATGAAACTGGACAGATAGTATATCATATATTCTGAACACTTAGTGCCAGTCTAAAGCACCTTGAAAATAAATTGTGTTAAAGATTGTTCCAAAATTGAAGAACTAGTTGAACCCATTCTTGGATATGGATAGACTATTATGAATAGTATAGTATATAAATAGTATTTGTTTTCTTGTTCGTACCTCACAGATGTGGATTGACTACCGCCTCACATGGAACGCCAGTGATTATGGTGGAGTTACCTCCCTTATAGTCCCGGCATCAATGATCTGGAAACCAGACTTCTCCCTGCTTCACACGTATGGTTCATTCTATCATTTTTATCAATATGTCAATTAACCTTTTTTACCATGATGTTTCAATTGAGAAAGTTCTAAATATCGAACTGAAGTCATGTTTTGATAAAGCTTTCATATTTCAGCATGTACGGATCTTTCGAACACTTCACTAACGAGATGGCAATGGTGTCGTCTGATGGTCAGGTGACCTTGAAATGGCATTATAAGGTCAGAAGCAAGTGCCCTGTCAATATCGCCAACTTCCCGTTTGACAGCCATACCTGTCATGTTACCCTGGTCGACGCCTCCCACACCTCAGAACAAATACAATTCAAGTTTCAACGGTCACATGATGAAAGTGACCAAACAAACGTCGAGGTCGGTATAAGCAGCGATTGGGAAGTGGTTGCCAATTCAGTGCGGAAGTCCATTGGTCGCCTGCTTCACCCGGAAATGATTGATTATTTCACTGTTAGCATACGTCTTAACCGGAAGTCCCAGTTTTACCATTGCATGGTCGTTGGCCCTGCCGTCCTCGTCGCGCTTCTAGTTCCTGTTTTATTCCTACTTCCGGTTGAGTCGTCAGGGAAAACCACCCTTGGTAAATTATGATAATTCTTCATTCTTTTTTATTTTTTTCTACGCATTGCACCTACACAATTAAAGTTTCACTGTTTTCTTTTATTCGAAGTTTTCAATTTTCATATGTATGCTTCGACATTTATGAAAATCCGAATAAACTTTTCCAATCATTACTCAGTTATGGAAGTGTGCCGTGTTGTGGGTTAGTTATCCTGAACTGCATGTTCAGAAATCGTAAACCAGAGGGGGAAATCACTATTTATATTGCCCCCAATGACTTTGACAAGACTGTTGTTATATGTTACATAAAATATATGATATCCTCCATCGACATTCCTTAAAAAATTCGTAAGGAGCGTCTGAAAGTTACCATCTGCCCACATATAGCTGTTAGTATTCCGTATGACTTTTAAACTCTTTGCTTTTTCTGTTCTGCTGTTGACAAGCCTACAATACATTCATAAAGACCTCTGTAGTTAACCTCGTCTTTGCTACCCACAGGTGGATGTACCCTAGTCGCTCTCCTGCTGTCTCTGAAGCTGCTGTGTGACGTCATCGGCACCAACAGATCCGCCGCACCCAAGATAGGTACGTCCTTCTTGTTGTTGGATGTAAAACACCTTAATTATCATCTCTCATCTTATTCCATATTATATCAATTAAAAAAATTAAGTTGTAATATAAATGCATTTATCAATCTGTAAAAATGATACATTGAATATTCATTGTAACGATTTGCTTTATTTCGGGAATATTTTCGCATGATTGTGCCACGCAAAATTTTCTTGTCTTTTCCAGTTGAAGACAAATCAGAGATGTTAATAATGATTTATAGTACACACCCTTGAAAGCTTTGTTAAAGATAACGTTTTGATTGTTATATCATAGCCCTTTTGCAGGTGATAAAAGTTAAAGAAAAAATATAATAAAATTTAACTTGAAATATTGATAGCAGATATTGTTAACGACTCGTCCACTTCAGGCATATTCTATGTTGTGACGATGGGACTATCCTGTGTAAGCATCATCATGGCCGCGATCATCACGTCCACAGCGAGAAGACGCGCTACTCGTAAACCAGTACCCGCCTGGATGAGCAGGGTAAGATGACGGGAGTTGCCTCCCTTGGTCTCCTTGACATTTAATCGTTCATAATCACAAGTCATTTCTTGAAGAGCTTCTGGTGGTCCATATCTCCGACCGTCCATGCGTCTCTTCTGCAGTCCGCCCTTATTTCGTTTCCGGAAATAAAAAACCGCTCATCAAACCTTTCTAAGCCTTTGCAGGTGTGTTACCAGTAAACTGAAGTGGCGCCATTTGATATTTTCGGATTTATGAAAAAAAAATCGTTTGTTTCCATGGAAACAAGTTGAAAGTGGACTTTGTGCACAAAAAGCTTCTTTTCCTGAGCAGACATCAAGATCCATGCGTCATATGTTTCTGAAATGCTGCCTTTTAATACTTTCAGGGTTATCAAAATTAATTATTTCATTTAATAAAAAAAAAAGTAGAAATTGAATTTATACAGGGAGAGCGTTCTTTACGTAGCAGACCTAAAAAAACTGCCTATCATATATTTCAGAAAATTCGATTTAATGTTACCCACTACTGATAATGTGCCTTTCGATAATTTTAGAATTCTGAATTTGTTGATTCCATGATATCAATTGAATGTGGACTCTGTACATGAATAGCTTTGTTTCTTGAGCTAATACTCCAAACTTCTCAACTTCTCTCTCTTATGGTTTATAAGATATTTTTATTTCATTTTTTTATGAGCTTCGTACGGGACACGTCATGATACTTGTTGTCAATTGACAATGAGGTTGAAATTTATAAATAAACTAGGTCAATATGAGTATTGTAATAACTTATTTCATGACATTTTGATATCGTATACAAATATTGATGAAGAGACCAATTTATTGCAATCGTTTGTGTGTTGTAGATATTCCTTGGTCGGTGCGGCTTGAGACGCTGGCTGTGTCTCGACCCCTACTCGAATGTCGACCATGCAACGACCTTCGCGTCCATGAAGACGTCGGCCGAGTTCAGTGAACAGGAGTCCGACGTCACGCCACTCAAAGATGGAGACACCGACCTGAAAGAAGTCTCCCGAAACCTGCGCATGCTCATTGGCAAGTACTCGACCGATCAGGAGGTGAAGGACATAGACTCGGATTGGCGGGAAATTGCTGCAGCCATGGATCGTCTGCTTTTCGTGTTTTTCACCATTCTCTTTGTCTTGACGTCCTTCTCATTGTTGTGTTAGCTAGAGTGAATGAAGAATAACTGTGTGTTGTCCTACATTAGTCTAGGTATCGTGAAAGTATTTAGATAAAATAGGCTACAAGCACATGCTTGTTGGAAGACATGATCATCGCTGTATTAGCATCAAAACCCGTAACCATATCAATATTCGTTATCAACATTGATATAGATCATTTTGAGTTTAGCGAAAGAAGCTCATCATCTTATGTTATTAAAACCTCAATTTTAATTTTTAAACCATCATCATGTCAAAACATTCATTTTGGAAGGGACAGAGGTTTTGGCTGTTTCTGTTTTTGGATCAGCGTCTCTAGCAATATACCTATATTCATTTTCAAACATTCTTTTCATTCATTCACTCGCTCATTCATCCATTCATTTCTATTTCCATCTAAATTTCGGAACAACATGATAGTAAGTGTGTGTCTATAATGGCTCCATTTGAAAGACATCTAATGTCCTGTTCACTCAATGTGCACAATGTGATAGATATGATAGATTTTCTAAAGTGAGATTATTTTATATTTAAAAGTTTTCCTACTTCTTGTGCTGCCATTCTTCAAAACCATTAAATGTGTTCCAATACCCCTGACTTCACTTCGAGTCATTTTTTCAGAAAATTGTATCGGAAAAAGATTCGTTTTTACTTCATCTGTTGCAATTTTCATGGAAATATTCCTGCAAGAAGCAGTATAACGTTTCCTATACTGGACGAAATTAGGTTGAGATATATGTATATTTGATCTCATCAATAATGACGTATTTTGTTATCGACATAATAACTTATATAATAATCGACTGATAATTCATTGATTATAAGAATTCTATGGTCCCTAACTTATTTTCACAGTATATGTCGATATTGATGTGATTCACGAGACGTGCGCTCTCATATTCAACTTCAACTGGGTGGTTTTGTAAAAGAAAACTGAACATCTCCCCTAGTGAAACCCGATTTCGTCTTGTTACACTTTCATGTTCAAGAAAATTCATTTACTCAGTAACGCGTGTAGCATTATTACATTTGGGACTGTAGTGGTACTTCTTGTCATGTTTCGGATCGACGATGCAGGACTCGAAAAGCTATTATAACGACCAGAGAGTTATTTAGATGAAGTCTGAATTTTGAAAACGTTTGACCACCGAAAGCTGGACCTCATTTTAATAAAACACTCATCAACTGATGAAAAAGGGAGGCTACTCTGTAAGCTTTGAAATACCCTCGATCTATTCTTGAAGAAAACTTATTGCTCGGCGAAATTCAGAGGTCACTTTTAGATTTTGTCAAGAACACAGGCAAATATGAAAGCATATAAATTCTAATCATTTCATATCTGAAATTACATTTTAATCACTAGTTTTATTGAGGGGCAATTATAGGTCATTCTGGCCAAACGTCGCGATTAAATCCACCTACCTCCCTACTAAAATTTAAAAAAACACACTTAAGCATTTTAGTAAGTGAAAAATGAAGGTCACGGGAAACCAGTATTCAAATCATTCAATCAAAATTTAACGAATTCACTTAAATAACCATTCGCAGAAGGTTTTGCCGTGGGTACAATAATGATATCCGAAAACTCAAAATGCTTCTTTCTGAAAGTCAATGTTCGTTTCCACACAAGACATTAAGTAATCGTTCACAGTTGACCAAATCATGAACTCGCAAGCAACTGTTTATGGACACAGTTTTGTTTGATTTTACGAGCGCTTACAATACTCGAGTACACTCACCCAATCTAGTTAAAACTAGCTGTAATATAATACGTCCCGAAGTTCGTTATTGACGGATCAATACATCTAGTTTTAATTAGATTGCACTCACCGGTCTTCAAAACGAGACTCAAACTAATCCAGGTTGAACGTTCCGATAAATCTCCACTTGTACCCTGGATTCAAGGTGGGCTCCATATGATAATGTAATACCTCTCTTTGCTGCTCCCGCCTTCGTGCAATAACCATTCAGATATGTAAATTGTATGAAAAAATAGCCCTCGACATTGATATCATACACTGCCCTGCAATGAGCCACTCATTGTTCGCCTAGTGTATCCAGCTTTTGGTGATTCTACAGAATAGTCCTGCACGAAATGATGAAGTTTCTGGAATCTATTTCGAATAAACAAACACACCAAAGAGACAACATATGCGAGTGCTACTTCGGGAAACCCCGATATAACAAATATGTAGAAATTTGTTTCAATTTTTCTGTAGGTAAGTTATTTGGCTCTTCGGTTTTAAAACGAAAACATTCATTATCGAAGTTTATATCTTCCGATTGATTGGTACGCTCGACATTCTCGCGTAAACAGCTTATTTGATATGCAAAAACCAGCCAAGGGAAATAATAAAGTTATCGCATAGATCCTACCTTGGATCCAGCGTACGGTTGAAAAATTATCGGAAAGTCTACCCTGGTGTATAAAACGAATGAACTTGACAACCTCGTCCTCAAACCGGGTCACATGTGTGTAACAGGGCTATAAATTACTAATACATACTAAATATTGTTACGTGTATGACCAGCGGATCAACATTATCCTGTCTGATGGGATCATATTTCACACGATAGCTCGGAATTGCCGATTAATGACTTTTGAATATTCTGGGAAGGGCTTGTATAGTATCATGACTTAAAATAGCTGTTTTTGTCATGAAGAGAACGCCTTTGCTGTATTTGATTTTCTTAAATTGTATCAGGAGTAAACACTTTTTATGATTAGCTTTTCTCCTTAGGATAATCCTGTTGGTTTCTGTTTGGTTATCTAATATAACCTTACATTATGGTAGAATATATAAAATTGTCAAACAATAAAATTATATTGAATACAGAATTTAGTTAGAATCCTTCAACCTCAAGAGATAAGACCAATAAAATTATTCCTTGTTGCATATGAGTTTAGATTGAATCAGGCATAGAATCAAGGATATAGCCTAAACCATATAATGCAATTTACCGTAGGAAAGCTGATGAACAATGACCTGGCCCCAAACATTATGATGTTAAAGTCACTGTACATAGTATGTCTTTGTAAACTCTTATCTATTAATATTTTCCCATTAAATATTAGTTGATGCATATATTTTTCAGAGGGTATAACTCATTATCCAATACGATTAAGAGTACGTAAGCATCAAATAATCTGTCACATATCAATTGAAAACCGCAGGGGACAGTTTTCATGACACAGTCTTTTGTAAGAATTTAAAACATTGACATTAAGTTGATAGCATTTTTGCCTTTATTCAAATATCTTTATTTCTCTTAGAAAACGTGGAACAGTGCCGTTTCACTTACTTTAAACCTCGCGAAAAAATATGCCATGACCACTAGGCACATAGTCTGTCTATATGGACCTCAAATCATGATACGTTTACCTTAGTTTAATCCTAGTTCAAAACGTATTAACCACTCAAAAAGCAGTCTGAAATTAAAGGGCCAGTTCGATCAAAGGTTGACAACATGACATGGAGAAGTAACACTCAATCAACATTGAGTTGGGAAGCTGGTGCAATACTCTTGGTTATTTTTGCAGAAAACTCAGTAATTAACAAGAGGGATTAAATGGGTTAAATGGGTTCGTGGTAAGCTTTATGATCTAAAACAAGTCAATGAGAGACACATTTTATTCTAAAATTCTAAAATTAGTACTGACTTATATCTACGTTGACCAAGTGATGAATTATTAATAATGCTAAATTCAATTTCTTATAAACTAACTTATTTTGTTCACTCTGAAACGAGATAATTAAATTGATTCATTTATTAATTTATTTCCAAAGATCAAACCATATTTCTTTACAGACAACATACACTATGTTAGACGCAGAAAAAATAGCATTATCAAATACTTTGCGCTCAAATAAGGCTCTTATGAACTTACATATATGTGATATATTTTAAACATTCAGGTGACTAATTGCGCTTTTAGTTGCTTGCCTCAAATATGTACTTTGTGTGACACAATATATTTTCTTCTCCTTCTACAAGAAAATCTAAATTGATACAAAAATCGATAAGTAAGAACTCGTTTAAACTTTAGAGATCAATAACAAAAATTAATGACATGCAAAGAGATTAATACCAAAACGGACTGGTCGAGGTGGGGACTATATTGTCTGTTTGGGATTTTTTGTTTTGGGTTTTCAATTTGGACGCTGTGGCTTTGTGGAGACGTGGCCTAAGAAGGGGGTGTCCTTTCTAATAAATTTTATCGATTATGATAATAGTGATGTTACTAACATTTTATTCATTCAAGGGTGCTTAAAGGTGGATAGCTAATAGCTACTATAATCTGCAGATTCTGTTTTTAAAGATCTTGCCGAATACAAAATGTATGTGTAAAGCCATCTGGAAATGTCGGACCTTTCTTCTTGGATATTAGTAACGCCGAACAAAGCGTTGTTATGTGACTTTGATGTAGGTTTTTATATAACGTCTTCTTCAGCTATGCAATGAACGACGCCATTACAGGCATCAGTATCAGATTGGGCATCGGCGTTTTAACGAAATATGAATTAGGTTATCAGTCTACTTGCCTACATATGAAACAATTCTCCGATAATCGGCATTATAGAGACGTGAAAAGGACGCTTAGTTTCACAACATTTTAACTGTCTATTCGTCAATAGCCTCCATTGAGCAGATAAAATGTTGTACAATAGAATAGTCTTAATTGATATTTACTGCTCGTCTCCAAATGCACTAGTGGATGGTTGTGTCCTTATTTTTGTTGTTGTCATTAACTGTAAAAATTAAAAAAGGGGAATTGAGGCAGGACACATAATATATTATTTACCTGGATCAAAGTGGAATTAACAGAACACATTTATCGGCTTGAATAAAGTGGCATTCAAACAGGACATATTTATAAACCTGGAACAAAGGATATATATAAACGTAATACTCTTTGTAAGATAGAAATTCCGGGCTATAAAAATACTTTTGGCGCTGAGTATTGTCTATGTATGATGAAAATGAAATTTGAGATAACATCTTTTATCTATTTACTACTGACTTGACTAGATTTTGCCAGCGTTGGCATTTTTCTTTATTGTTTCAATTATTATACAGATATATGCAAACTTTCCGGATGTGTAAAGAGTTGTACATTCAAAGAAGAGGGTATGTAAAGAGGTGTATAGGTGAGGTACAGAATATGTAAAGAGGTGTATAGGTGAGGTACAGGGTATGTAAAGAGGTGTATAGGCGAGGTACAGGGTATGTAAAGAGGTGTATAGACGAGGTACAGGGTATGTAAAGAGGTGTATAGACGAGGTAGAGGGTGTGTAAAGAGGTGTACAGACGAGGTACAGGGTATGTAAAGAGGTGTATAGGTGAGGTACAGGGTATGTAAAGAGGTGTACAGACGAGGTACAGGGTATGTAAAGAGGTGTACAGACGAGGTACAGGGTATGTAAAGAGGTGTACAGACGAGGTACAGGGTATGTAAAGAGGTGTATAGGTGAGGTACAGGGTGTGTAAAGAGGTGTACAGGCGAGGTAAATGGTGTGTAAAGAGGTGTACAGACGAGGTACAGGGTATGTAAAGAGGTGTATAGGTGAGGTACAGGGTGTGTAAAGAGGTGTATAGACGAGGTAAATGGTGTGTAAAGAGGTGTATAGACGAGGCACAGGGTGTGTAAAGAGGTGTATAGGTGAGGTACAGGGTGTGTAAAGAGGTGTAAAGACGAGATACAGGGTTGCCATCCCTCCCAATCCCTCCCGCACCCCCATCCCAACCTTTAACTTTGCCCATATGTTCGATAAAACCTTCAAAATCCTTTTAAATAACATTTTAGATTTCACGTATTCTGTAGTGTAAAAAAAAGTGAAAGAAAATGGTGCTTTTCACTTTTTTGAAAAGTCGACAGGAGTAAATTTGCTTATAAACGGGATTTTAAAAAATATTTACACATTGTCGATTGTTTCTAGGAAACTTGTGACTGACCGAAAAACATGATTGAAAACAAGTGGAGTAATCATTACAAAAGGTAAATGATAAAAATAAATTTGATCGTTTTATAGAAATTATTCTAAAATGAACCATAAATCAAAACTAAGAAAATAATGCAAGCGTCAGCAGAAATTTACTGAGTTAACTTTATTTCAATGGTGGGCACATACGTGAATCCGGATTTAAATGTATCCACGTTTCACCTGTCATATGACATGTCCTTTTAGGGCTTGAAGAACAAATATCTATTATATACACATATCAAGTTTTATGGGAAGTGAAATAATGATCCTTTGTTGCGACTGCCATCTCCAGACATAACTTAGTTTTGTAACGAGAAAAAGGACACGACTATCAGGCTTCTCGCAAACTACGTAGGAAAATGTCTCAAGGATATCGGGCGCCGAAGTATATGAACATTTTTGTCTAATTATTTTATTTTTAAATGTAGAAAATTACAATAGAAGGCTGGAAAAAATAATTACGCAATACTTAAAACCGCTCACGTAATTCGAAACATTATAAAACTTCTTGCGCGGGAAAACTTATGACTTACGGTCAGAATACGGTTCATTAAAACACTGAAAACGATCAGACTCAGTTAAAAAGTCGATATTTAAAGGGGCACTAGCACGTGTAATTAGGTAAACAAAGAATTCTCTCGAAAACGGATATTAATGTTACATATTGCAAGTCCATAATTTTTAAAAGTGGCAGTTCTAAAAAACGTAACATGTTCTGTATAAACAACGTGAGTTATGTTGTTATTACTAATTTGTCCAAAATATGAAGAACGCCGAATAAAATATTTGCCATGTTTTTCTATAGCCAACCTTCCAAAGCTGAATTCCGTATGGTCCTGCACACCGAAAATGTTGATTTGTTATTTTTTAAGTTAGCTCTTCTGATGTACCTACCACATGCTGTTTCAAAAGTAATGATTCGAAAAGCGTATTGGCCATTGATTTCATAGCAAGAGTAAGGTTACAGAATAAAAAGTAAACAGAATGTTAGAGATAGAAAACAAGCGACAAAACTGTTAAAAATATTTTTATTCTGAATTATGGAATTATATTTTCTAATGCTTACAAGGTTATCTTAACATATGGAATAAGTTTCCGTCTTGAAACTGTTTATTACAATGATTCTACGAGCGCGCGAACAATAATATTTTAAAGTGAACCATAGTGATATCTTCAGTCAGCAACCACTTCCTCAGCCTGTCTTCGCTTAGGTGTATATTTAAATGACATGTAATATTAATATGAAGTGGCAATATTCACGACATAACTAATTCGTTTATGATCAATTTGAAGCGATTTCTCCGGGTCCATCTTGTCAGCTTATTTGTTATCTCCTTTGGTGACCTTCACGTGTGTATTCCAAATCTATTGAAATGAGTTAGTTTTTCTTTATATCTTTAACATTCAAGGCTTTAACGGTATTTTATATTTAACACTTTATAAGTTACATATCATTAGGAAGCAATTTATTTCAATCTTGTTATCTTTGATACCACTTGTATTTCCCATGCTTATGAAAACAATGATTCGCTTTATTTACTTGTAATGTAGATAGAGACGATTTTTTTCTACAACATTACATAAAAAAAAGTAATAAATGAATTGGTTGTGTAGTTCTTGGCAGTGACTGGCTCTTTGAAGTTAATATGATATTTTTCAACACACCATAAATAAGAAATGTCCACACCATGTATGTGAGAGCGGACGGCTGGTTTTTAATAAAGCGTAGACCATTGACGGAGAGACTAAGTTCACTGATAACAGTATACGTTCACTGGGTAACCGGGCGAGACCGGCGTGTTGTGAACAGACCACTGTTGTAGTATACTGTGGTCTTGTCTCGTGTGGAGTGGGGGCACCATCTGGGCCGGACCAATACTTCACCTATCCTAGACTCTCTCAGACTTCAGTAGGCTATTTATCCTAACTGAAATCCCAACTTAAAAAGATATCCAAGTAAGTTTTAGTTGTTTTTTTTTTATGATAAGGAAATTCTTTTAAGGAATCGGAATTAATATATAATTCAGTGGTCTGTTAGTCGGAAAAAGTAATGTTCTGGAGACTTGTTGGTAGTCTATTAGAGTTCCCTTGCATCACGCCGCCACGCGAGCCACTTCCTAAACAAACAACTTGAATGACAGTTTTTGAAGGGCTTAGCATTGAATCGATATGTGGCCGCTTTGAAAGTTCGTTACATTCCCCAGAAATTCTTCATTTAAATAAGAATGATTTCCAAACTGCAACAGCAGTAAGTGAGCAATCACATGAAATCGGTAGTGTGTCGTCTGCTCACGGAGCATGCGCACTGACCTTGTTAAGGTAGGTATATGTATCGTATGATCGGACGAGAGCCGTAAATTGGATCATATCGCATGCTTTCTGCATTCGCCGCTCTTCTGCGTCCGGAGGAGAGGAACCCCTAGAGTAGCAGACGACACCAAGGTTAGCAACTGCTACACGTGAGTGGACTTTATAACGTCTTTTAGCGAATATTAGAGAATATCAATTGTTTTTTTTATTTGGGGCACTTTTTTTTAGTAATTATGTTTTATTTGAATGAAAACTGTTTCAAACTTTTCAAAATAGAAGGTATATTTCATTCACCCCTCCCACCAACGTACTGCGCCCAGCTCTATAGCATTGTCCACCTGGCGATGGAAACAGTTTGACAGCGTTCACAATGCATGCTTTACTTATTGCTATACCTATATGCGACAGGTGTTCCTTTGCGTAAGCATGCACGGCTGTCGTTGCCAGCGAGACATGTGTTTCTATTTCAATAAAAATATTAATATATTCCTACCACGTCTGTTAACAACTGTGTAAGTGAAAACGCTGTGGTTTATAGGAACACTGGTGATAATATCGGCTGTTCATTGATGCATGTAGCGAAAAAACAGCATCCCTGTAATGCAAACAACAGCAAACAGCAAATATGATTACCCCGAAACTAAAACCGCAGTGAAGAACTTAATCATGTGAGGTTGATACACTGGTGTAGTTTACAGGGTATAATCGGAGGACCCCCGAGAGAACTAGGAGATAGGATATGGCATGATGAGGGGGTGGGGCGTTCCAGAAGCTAACTGTTTGAGTTGAGAGACAGACAGAGCGAGGGAATGTTGTGTGTGTGTGTGTGTGTGTGAGAGAGAGAGAGAGAGAGAGAGAGAGAGAGAGAGAGAGAGAGAGAGAGAGAGAGAGAGAGAGAGAGAGGAGAGAGAGAGAGAGAGAGAGAGAGAGAGAGAGAGAGAGAGAGAGAGAGAGAGAGAGAGAGAGAGATTTACCACCGAACAGATAGAGATTATCGCAACCCACATACGTCGTTAGATTGTTTTGAAACATTCATGTATTTTTCCTGCAGGTTTTGTTTTTATCTATATCAGAATATCTCAGGAAAAAATAGTTCATATAATCTAATGGAAGCAAATATGCGTTGACCAAGCAGACAGGAATTCGTAAAAGATGATATGAATCTATCAGAGATCATCTTAAGTTACGGGTGTAGTTTCATGTGGTACATTGTGAGTCTCAGTCCCAAGACAAGACGTCACTATCTTGCAGTGTGGTCAGTGTGTGTGGTCATCTCTCTGTTATGGTCTTCTCTCTCACGGTGGGACCATGGTTAAAAAACCTTGAGAATGACGCTTTCGATTTACGTTGTTACCGCGGCCTTGGTTGCAGTATGTGTAGACAACGAAACCTGATAAGAAATAAGCATTGTTTCACTGTAATGTTACAACCGTAAAGTTTTATCCACGTTCATGTAGTTTCATTGTATGAAAAAGTACCTTCGATATTTACAAAACAAACTAACAAATTCATCACAGTAAAAACTTAGTGGGTATAAAACTCAACCGTAATAAAATCCGTGTTGCGTTTTTGCTTATTTTAAAGAACATCGTTCCGAATTGATACAATAGTTATTGTACTGTAACCGGACGTTTGTCGCTGAACGTGTGTTGCCGTTGAGACACCGCTCTCATCAATCAAATTCATTTTATCCATCCGTATAGTAATTATAAACTATGGTACACCCAAAACATTGATTTGAAGATTTTAAAGTGATTTCAGCTGTGAACGTTAGAACCCGGGCAAACCTTGAAAGGTAGATATAATATTATAACATGAGTTAGTTTTATTCTCGATTCTTACTGCTTGATAATTCTCCCTATTTTAAATGACAATAAATACCCGCAGAGTAGTTGAGGTGAATTGCGACGAATTGACACGTCATGTTCACTAGACTAGAGTCGGCCAAAATCAAGACTTAATTTTCCCTTTCCTATAAACGACCGCTAACCTCGACTTTATCACTTCTCGATTTTCGTTCAAAGATTTCTCAACAAAATATGAACTGGGTTTGATTTTTGTCCATTTGTCCAATAAACACCTTTCATTAAGACAGCGTAATTATCGGCTGTGAAAAACTCACCGGGCTAGGGGCCATAAAATTCGCGCGGCTGTGACGTGGCGCATCCTTATTTTAACTGAAATACCGCCTTAAAAATTGTTTAGTTACCTTTGATGTGGATATCTTTTTACACCAAACGCTTAATAGTGTGACATCGTCAAATGATTTATCTAACTGAGTGACAAACATTCTCTGAAAATTGTTAATTATTGTTTTTTTTTCTGTGATAATGTTACGATAGATGTATAGATCACGAGGCAATGATTCTGTTTATTACGTCACAAAAAGGGCGTGTGACCAGTCATGCATTCACTGGTTTGTGGCCAGATAGATCTAAGCGGCCAATCAAAAGTGGCATTAAAAACGGCTTTCATTACCAAACTGAAATATTTGAGTATTAACCTTTGACGCACTGTACAATATTGAAATAAGACATTCATATATTCCAAAGAAAATGGTGAAATATGTTTGTGGTTATGTAAACTTTAAAAATGCGTACCGTACATCAATTTGACGGTTGTGACTGTCATTTTCTTGATTGTGTGTACATCCCAAATATATCTTAATGTGATTTATTTTCTAAGAAGGAAATTAAATTCAACTGCATAACTAAGTCCAAGTTGGCCGCTTTTTTTCATGCGGCCGCCTTCTTTCGAATGCCGTTCCCATGGTATGACGTCACAAAGGCCAACCGTTTCGACGTCACAATGTTTGCGTCACTGTCACAGTGGTTTTGGGCTAGTTTATTACTTTTTTCTTAGGGGTTTTCGATAGTGTTCGACGAGTTTCATTAAAATTTGTTTTAGTCTAAAATTAAACAGGTTTTTTGTAGGAACTCGCTCTTACGAATGCAACTGTTTTGTATTATTTATACGTTGTTTTAATGTAAATTATGCCGGAAGTTCACATTTAGTTAGACCTTACTATGTCACTTACAAAAATAGATCAGTCGCAAAGTCCTCTTCTCACAGAAATAAGTACGCAATAACAAAGTTCGTTGTTTAACTTCTTATAACTAACGTTCATGTTACAATATCGATAAAAGTTGCGTTTGTAATTCTTTAGGGATTCATTGTTATTCAACGTCCGCATATTTAAACGTTTAGCAGCTCCGGAATACGCCGTCGGTTTAACCTAAATTAACTTGAAAACCTTTTGAAAAGACGGTGTAATCATAATCTTGAATTGATCCTTGAGACTGCCCTCTTCGCATCATTACCATTGACGGAAACTAGTAAGTACGTAATGAGTATTTTGAGAATCTTATAATGTAAGAGGTATTGGTTTATCATATTTTGTTATAAATTTTTATGGCCTCCATACAAAATCAAATTTTAGGTGAGGAAATGAAGGTCAATCGGCCAGACCTTCGACAACTGGTGAGTAAAATATTTCCCGTCTGACTGTCACTCTCTCTATCTCTCTCTCTCCGTATCTCTCTTTGTCTCTGTCTAAATTTCTAAATTTTTAACTATCTCTCTTTTTCTCTTTCTCTCTCTGTGTCTGTCTTTGTCCCCCCTTCTCTCTCTCTCTCTCTCTCTCTCTCTCTCTCTCTCTCTCTCTCTCTCTCTCTCTCTCTCTCTCTCTCAAGATCTATCTCTTTATTTCCCTCTACCTCTATCAAATGCGTTCTTTGTGTCTCCGTACCTTACTCACGTGTCGTATAAAGCTCTTTGCAAACTGACTTGACATACTGCCGCTGTGAGCCCCTTCCTGTGTCGGGCACATGCCTTCTGGTATGTCCCCAGCGCCTTGAGAAGGCTTCTGTTCAGAATGTTATACACGAATACTTCATCGATGAGGTGCTGAGTGCTCCAACACTGAATACGTAACGAGTTTTCGTGTACATGCAGCCCAGCTTTAAAATAACTTACTTATTTTTTCCCCACATTTTTATTTCATGTAAGTGTCGATGTGCTTACATGCAAGCCATGTATGCAAGGTACATGTTTTCCCATTAACTCTCTATATATATTTCACGTGACATGCTTTAGTTTGCAAATTACATTTAAAATATCTTGCTTTTAAATAATTTTACGTAAAAATGTTTTAATCAATAATTACTAGGATTATGGTAGGAGATGTGAACCATACCGTTTTTAACTCCATCTGTTTGGTTTTGTATTGGTTTTGGTACCAAGGTATTGGTTTACGTACGTTGGAATCGATATGCTGCTGCATGATATACTTTGTTTGAAGTATTGATTGTAGTTTTTACACAGTGAAATATATTATCATACTTACAAAGAAGACTATAAATGAAGGAATAGGGTTTGTAGAAGTGCACCGCATGTGAAAATATGAAACAGATGTGATCAATGAAACATACGTAAACGTATTTTAACTAGCAGATATTTTACAGATGACCTATAATTATTCTTAATGATAATATCTGGGAGATATGGATGGATGGATGGATGTCTGACTCTGTAAAAATGGGAACTACTGATAAAAAAATGTAATGACAGATGAGACATAAATATAGATTAGCAGGTAATTTATTATGCGAATGATGCTTAAAATATGAACATATTCAATGACTAAATTAAGTCGTTTCATCATATTACAAGACATTCTATTGTGAATATGAATAATTTAAAAAAGTAAAATAACCACTTATTGGCCATATCTAAAGAATGTTCGAAATGGTTTAGTCGCGGTCAAAATTGTGTTAAGTGTTTGGTTGAAATTGTATAGCATTAAGCTTCTTTATCTTTGTATAAGAATTCATTTGTTTAATTCTTTAATTCTTTAAATCTTTAAAGACAGAGTCTTGTTTGTCTTCTGTTTGCATTGCGTAACTCACAACCGCAGTCAGTCACAGCTTTATGTTCCGATGTTCTTCACAAGTCATCCCTATTAATCGGAAAAATCATCAGAAAGTATCTACTGAAATTATCAGCCCTTCATTTGAGTGAGCCAATGATTGCTACGTCGATTAAACCTGCGAGCCTTTCAAAAGTCGTTTGAACACGCTGTTGTCTTGCTTTGATAACATTGCTGGCGAATATAACTCTTTGCTATAGCTCATATTTTCAGGTCGGAGGGTTTCTTTTTAAATATTCGAATTTCTGAACATGCGCACAAAACTTTTTTAAACTCATCGTTACACATATTTCCACAACTCGTACCGCGCCGTGTCAGTGGATTATCGTTACATCACATGATTCAAGGGCGGTTAATTTCAGTACAATTTTGTCTGATGGAGGTGATTGAGAACAGTATTGGGAAAATTAAAGTCATGGAGTCACTTTTGTAAGGCACCTAAACTTAACTTTTTATTCTTCTCGAGAAAAAATATGTTTATGCCCTTTTTACAGTTTAGAGTGACGCTGCTTATTAGCGTCTGTCGTTTCAGACCGAAGGCCAACAAATCAAGTGCACCCAGTTTCGAGTGCGATATACCGGAAATCTAAAAATTGCAGCGCTGATACTTATGACAGACGCATTCTTCATTGAGTTTATCACCTTTTTGTTCTCTCTGTATTTGAAAATGGAAAGCATTAGCTATTTTCATTTCATATTCAGCTTGGAAGTTTCATGTTTTCTACGTCATGACTTTTGCAAAATGACGTGGTTGGACTATAACGCTCGACAAAGACATAGTGTAGGGTGTTTTTCGGCCGTGGTTTTCAAGACTTTCAGTATTGAGGGCTAAAATGCACGCAGAGTTGTTGCAAACGTCGGAGAAATATTTCTGTGAGTGATGAACTATTTGTCTGGCGTGTATTACAATTGCCTTGCAAAAATCAGCCTATGACTTTCAGCCCCGGGTGACCGAGGATACGTAACTCAGAGCAGATGAGTCTTGAGGGTCATCGTCAGGTCACAGCTAGTGTTGATAGTTTAGGACACGTCTATAGATACTTGGTTGCATTTGACAGTCTAATCTTGTTAACATGCATATATCCATATCAACACTATATCAGTATATGGTTTCGTTTGCCCTAAAGCGACCTTTATGTTCAAAACACTTCCTCATTAGCTGATTGTATGTCCGGTGGGTATTTGATCTCACTGACTATATGGCGAGATACATCATTAAGGACTCATTTCATCACGAACGCGTCTGATTGGCATAGCTCCTATTGGGTGTGCATCGAAGCTTTCATATATGGTTAGGGTAAGTGTACGTTATCGGTATTTATCTTGGTCGCAGTTGGGATATATGTTCGGCACTATTGTTTCATTGTTTCCCTTTTATCCACAGTCTAAAAATAGGCCCTGTTGTGTTCCCTACAAGTGTCAAATATACGATTTTCCCTCGAATTTTTATACTGAAATGAAACTATTTTAGGTTTTTTAGAAACCAAAGAACTTGAAAAAAAGCCTAAGAAAATTCATAACTAGAGCTTGGTCCCACACTTCAGACTATAAATAATTTTCTAGACTATATATTAGCGAAAAGTGTAGATCAAAGACAACAAGTTTCGAAAGTTATAAAGTTATGTTAGAAATGTACGCCATTCTCATAAAGAGAAATATGATATTGAAAATGTAGTTAGCCATTTACATTGTTATTTTATTTACTAGTTCTATGACGTAGCTTTGTGTATAAAACTGAGTAATATCAAACCTGAATTGAATAAAATACATTTTGACTTAAAATTAAGCTAATTTTGATTTGATATCCCACAATACTACAACCTTTTTCCTTTTGTGAATAATCCTCACTCAATCCTGGAAACATTTAATACGGAAGTCAGAGAGGTGACCATTGTTCAACCTGAAACCTCATGGTTTTGCTGTGTCAATATGGACAGTGTTCTACTGTCGAAACAGTTGCATTTGAAATCGATGAACTTATATTATCTGAACGATCTAGCTTCCTGTAGTAGATGTAATAGACGTATTGTGCGACTTTGAAAGTTTGTATTGTAATGTTATCTGAGGGAAGTGTTAATGGTTGTATTGTGTATGTAAATGGTTCATATATTTGAGATACCTGTTAGTGTTAATAGGTGTAAATAGATTTATAGTTGCTATTGGTTACAGCGAATTTATGTCGCTTTAACAGAGTTGCCAACGGTTGTCACTGGAAACTACGACTGTTATTATCGGTTTTAAAAAAGGTGAGAACTCGCCCGAATGGTTTCATCTGTAATTTAAACTGCTCGTTTGTATAATATGTTTATGAACACATTCTATAAATGAAATGTATAGATTTTGTTCACCAGTGCGATTTGCTAGTAGTTGATCATGGGGATTTGGACTACTCCAATATGTGCCAATGCGTTCGTCTTCAGCGTATCGTCTTGGCGAGGTATTATCTCTGTCCGTCTGTCAATCGCTGATCTTGTTAGAAGAGATTGATGAGGAAGATGACATTATAGATGTAACCGTTCGGAGTTGTGCATATATAACAGATACGTTCTGACAGGTCGTTATGCTGTTAAAACATAAACGCTGTCAGATAGTTACCTGTAGATTCGCTGTAGCTAGATATAGACTTAAATATTCTGTTTGATAACCTAAGGAAAACCTAAACGAAAGGTCGTGCCCTTCGTTAGGTGAAAGAACATTCTAATTCATCGATAAGTTTCGGTCTGTGAAGCTCCTAGATAGGCTAAAGGAAACCAGAATAGCTGTGGAAAGGTCTTGCTATAAGAAACCCCATTACAAAGAGAAAACGAGATTAATTAATTTCAATAAAGTAAAATGCTTTCCCATCTTATTTGAACTATTGACCTATGTTCGTTGTCTGCCAGTTATCAGAACATGTTTCGTATTGCAAAGAGAGAAATTATCAAATTATTTGCTGTGAACCACATGTACATGTATATGACGGGAGTGGATGGAAAGGCTAATTAAGAGGAGCGCAATACTAATTACTCTGGGATATGTCTGGCATGTGTGAATCATTGCAAATGATCACTACGAGGAATGTCACCTTGTCCTTGTTACGTACCGTGTTTAATCAAGAACACGTGCAGAGTGGTCACACAACCGGATTTGATATAAATATTACTAAACGACGTCCCGTTTAATAACGTTTTTATGAATCGAATCAGCGGTTTAGTATTTATGAGGGTTAGCGAGTTTGATACCAATTCACGATTTTAATGACACGGTTATAACACGGGAATGAGTTTCGGATCTAAGCAAAATTGCATTGAAATTGTTGATATGCCGCTAACTTACCCGTAAGCGTAAACCATTTTAGCCGTGCCCTTGACATTGCAAAATATCAACCATATAGTGCATCGTGTTACTCAACCTTGCAGCTTGCAAATTCTTCATCTGCTGTAGACTAGTGTTCCGATCAAAAGATTTGTGATATGTAATTCCTAATCCCATGGTGCGTACGTTGTAGGGGAAGCTGATAGGTTTCATCCTCATGCATAGTCACAGTGGTGTTTTTGGATTTCACCCCGTGATGATACTGAACGGCTGTGATATATATGTGAAAAATCTTGAAGTCGCCATTTCACTCGCATCCTCACTTCAGCCAATCTCATGAAAGTAGGATTAATACTTTGCTGCACAGCGTCGTGCAGACCAGTTGAAAGGTTAATTTAATGAGATTGACATAAGTCAAGCTTCCTGATCATACGTATTGTTTATGAGAGGAAGTACGGTTTGTTGACACGTAGATGATTGATACGCTGGTTTCTTTTACAGTTTATTAACAATGACTGTAAACCTCTACCTATGCCGACTTTTTTTGCCGTGTGTTGCCATCTCAATATTCATTCGTCTTTATTATTATTGCTGTGAGGACTATGTACTAAACAGTGCAGTGTACAGTACAAATCATTACACTATAAAAGAGTTTATGGTCATGTTTTTAAGGCTCGTTAGTACGTTTGTGGAAAATCGGATTTATTTAAAAGCACTGGTGTACAGGAATATTTCGTATATACAACGAATGCACGCGTGATTCATACCACTCGGTATTACTAAATATCCACACCCTTGTAATCTATCACGCATACGAATATATACCTAGTCAGGTTATAAAGTTTATTCTAAAAGACCGGAAGTATAAAATGCAACGTTGCATTAAATCCGCATAACTACGATATCGGAAATATTCAAATTTTGCTTACAGCCAGAAGAGCGAAAACGGCAGCCGCTATGTTCTTCTAATAACAATGATTATACTATATTTTTTTAATTAGATAAGTTACCAGATTACTTTGATAAATAATATTGAATCCCTTATTCTCAGTTCAGAGTTTAAGTAAATTCAAGAGCTGCACACATTACTAGTTTTCTACTTTCCATATTTTTTTCCATTTTGAGCACAGCTGACCATAGATTTTTGATATCTCTAAATCGACAGCGACCGTCTTACATTTTCCATTGTTGATTACAGGTCAATTGTAAAGAATAATAAGTATTTCATTGCATCGATAGAAGGCTTAAGTAAGTGCTTATATCCTCAAATGTCTTACAAAAGCCATTTTAACCGAAATGCGTGCTACAGTGCCTTTACATTTTTTGTTATGAATATAAGTTTACAAAATGTATTATCTTCATACGGTCAAACTGTCATAAATCCAGCAGATTATCCGTTATCGTAGAAGAAACCAAGTATTACCCATATGATTATTCATAAGCGGTGAGATATTATCAATATGAGCACATGTGCACATATCACTTTTGCCTAGCAACGATTGTCTAAGCGCGAGTTACCGTATTTCGTTTCGTTTGAAATTGAGTAGAATCGGTAATAGAGAAATTATTATCCTCGAAAGTGTGTCATATGACTTTTACGAAACTCGTGCGAATTTATGTATAACCCTCGCTCTCGCTTGGGTAATAAAAAAATTCACACTCGTTTCGTAAAAGTCATATGACACACTTCCAAGGGTAATAATCTCTATTTAATCTTTCATTTTAAAAAATTCACCCGCATAGCTGAACCAAATACGTTCGTTTAAGACCTCTCAGCTGGTTAAAAACAAATGTCTTGTAAATTGAAACATCCAGTATGATCACGAATCCTTTTAAAAACGTGATATATTGCCATTAACGTCTTTTGGAACCATTCGAAAGTTTGAAAATTGACGAATTACTAATTCTGTGGATTTAAAGCTACTTTTGAATTGAAGAAATATACCATAAACAAACTTTGTTTATTTTTCATAATAGCGACGTCACGTATAGATTGTTTCGCCGATCTCGAGCATATATACACTATACAAAAAACTTCAAAATGGCGCTCAACCGAAACGTTACATAAAAACCTGAAACAAGCGTTGGTTGATATTAGAAGTTCCCATATTAAGGTTTTTGTCTCATTTCAATCATACGGCAAAGGTAAAGATATTTGCTTTGTTTCCAGGGAAGATTACGAATTATTTTGTGTAAAACAATAACTACATGACCTCTCATTTGGTTTGATTAAGAAAAAGAAAGCTAGTATACTTGTGTAAAAGAAGGGCAGACGGAGACAGATAGATAAGGGCTGATAGAAAGACAATCTTAGAGATGCTATGAATTGATGTCGATCTGCGGAATGCAGGTTTGGCCTTTACACGAAACGTGTTGCTGGACGGTCGGGCTGGCGGATAGATCGATGGGGGATAGCTTGTGAGTTGTAATAGCCCCCGACAGGAGGCATAGTCGTGTAGAATGATATTCCATCAATCGGATTATTGTATCTCTGGAACACATCGGCCAATCTCAGGACCTTCATTGAATTTATCGGAATGTCATTATTTCTGGCACGTTTTCATTGCCGCTAAAATGGATGCTTGTCATATGCTGACTTGACGTGATTTGTTTATGTGGTGTGTTATCGTATGTTGAAACTCCAACAGAGATTGACACTGTGGTTATCTATTACAAATACATGAGTGGGCTAAAGCCAAGATCACATATCTGATGGTTCTCGCTCATATAGTGATAACTTAATTAAGGCGCTTTAAATCTACTTAAAGTTAATTTTTCAGTTTTTAAAAATGAAACATTTCAAACATAGATTGTTCAATTCACATTGTATAGTACAGGAGATACGACTAATAATTCGTTTTCTTCGTATACGTAGATATGGATTTCAACCCAGTAGTATCCATGGTTCACTAGTTCCAGCCAATGCTCGCAGGTTTCACCGAAAGTTATCCGCTTTCCAGAGTACTAGTACCGTATTTCCTCGAATAGACGCCACCGGCGTCTATTTTTTTCAGACCCCCATAACCCCCGGCGTGTATTCGAGACCCGAAATTTTGTCAAGGTCTTAACCTCATTATTTGCATTCAACTACGGGAGCATTAATTAATCAACTTATCACCCGGCGTGTATTCGAGACCCGGCGTGTATTTACTTAAAACAGCCATACCCCCGGCCTCTATTCGAGACTCTGGAAAGCGGATAACTCATCTCACCTCACCTCGTAACAAACTGAGTTACAACAACGAACACGTCATATTCACTAGTGAAGGAATACATACCTTCTTATCAATCTGACACGTCCGCGAATATGTCTTACACACATGTACAGTTCAGACTTGAGAAAGTCCTGACTCACGCGGCATCGTAAGTCGCGGATTATCCTAATCCTGATGTCTAAATATAACATACGCATAGTCTCAAGTCTCGCAATAAAGATAGTCCTACAGTAAAGATAAATCAGCCAAGATTTATACGCTTAAACATACCTACATGGCTATGTTAAATCCCACACCTCACCCTGCCGGCTTAAGTATTAGCAAGTCACATCCACGGATTCGTCGACCCGTCACTCAAAATCACGTCTCGAGTATAAAGTGCACCGGTAATGGCTATATATAATGGACGTGTACGCCTTATGTATGATACTAAGATATAAAAATATATTTGAAGTGCACATACAGAAAATAAGCTGTAGAAATAGTGCAATACTTAAAATCAACATAGGAAAACAGTCAGCCCTACATGACAACTCAGTAAGTGATACCTTTAATTTGCCTTTAATTTTTTCCAGATAAATGAATTCTTTCACTTGTATAGTAATTCTTCACGGTTGCTATTGTTCGAATCGTAAAGTCAATTTTACTATTTCCTTCTAATGGACTATGTCAATTTGGCTTTATTCTTCCTTACTTCCTCGCGGAAGTAAAATAACTTATTCAGTGAAATCAAAGCGGAAATAAAAACTGAACATCATAACCCGTAACTTTGAACCTTCACGAATATAAAAAAGAAATTGCCTGAACATTTTCAAAGCGAATGTTAGTGATGTTGACGAGGGTTTGATCTTTTGTTGACACACTGAGCGTGTCTCCCGAGACGGGAGCAGTCTGACTCGCGTGCAATATGAGCTAACCCAGGCGATACGGGCGTCCAGAGAAGGCAGTGCTTTGTCCGTAGTGTCTCGTCCCGGTCTATACCGCACGGCTCAGATTGGCTGTTTCTCCAACTGCCAGCTGCCGAGACCTTTATTTCAGCCCACAGGCATTTCTCACAAAGCATCCAGCGATTCCCTCTACAGGCTCGCTCGTTCGTGGATGGTTTCCAGTGTCTGTGTAAGTACCTGATAATTTTCCAAGTTTTCTGTGGCAGAATATGGTTGTGGTTCATTTGACTGCGATGACAAGGAGATGGCGAGTCAATTTCTTACCAGAATTTCTACAGGCGATGCGGCATCGTTAATTATGGATTTGGGTTTGTCGTGAAGGAAATGATCGGCGCTTAGCATCGGTGTCATTTCCTCCCCTCTACTTGTGCTTCAAGTAGCCGGAATATCGCAATTTTATATTGTATCCAAGGATTTCATACATGTACGTTATTTCACGCAATCATGTTTTATCTATTCAATGCTCTCATTTTTGTATAGCATTTGCATAACTCAGAAATGGTATTCAAAACATGCAGTCATTTTATAAACAGTTTGCTAAATGGTTAATGACTGACCATCAGAGAAATATCACAATGTACAATCTGTGCCGACTTAATCGTTTAATGTAACTTGTGTGCCTAGGAAGATAGTCAATATTGGCGGTGAGATCATCCCAACTTTATCAATGCTAATATGCCTTACTCAGACATGAAGAATACAGTTTTGAGTAATGTTAAACTTGGCACCGTGTGCCTAAACTTTGTATCTCGGTGTCTCCTCGAATGTTTGGTTCTGACGTCCGATATGTAAATATGATTAGATATGGGAACTCATTTTATATCTCTAGCGTTTCTCCTCTCGAGAAAGTGTTGGCCATTGGCTTACTCTGCCTATAGTCCTCCTACCATCTGACAGTTGTCTGCATGATAACGAAACAATAGTGTGTCGAAACGTCTCATGTCATAAGCGTAGTTGTTTTTTGTATATCTCTTCTTTTCATATGCGTTATGTGTTTATAACAGTGTATAAGGTTTCGGTATATACATTATGTTGCCTGGTTTGGTATTCAGAAAGGTTTGATGGTACACGGTGATAAATACTTTGAGGATGCTTAATTTCGTCTTTAATGATTACTATCTCAATTCCATTATCTGTTAGGTAGAGATTTCCATTATTTACACACGTTTTTGATAAAAAAAATAGAATTACTTACATCCAAAATTTTTAAAATGATAAAGTCGACTGCACATTGTAGACCTTTTGTAACTTTAGCAATTACAGAATAAACAATTGTATACCCAGCAGAGGAAACAATGCTAGCTGTGTGTGACAGATAGGCAGCACGTGTTGTCAGTCAGTCAGTCAATCAGACTAAGCATGTGTTCTCACTTCTCCACCCCTCTGTATGGTATATGGTATGAAATATATCGCTGTCTCTCCTACTCCGCCCCGATATAACCCACTCGTATCTCATGTATTCTCCTAGGTGTTCGTAAATCTCTCTCTCTCTCTCTCTCTCTCTCTCTCTCTCTCTCTCTCTCTCTCTCTCTCTCTCTCTCTCTCTCTCTCCTGCATTTTTATTCTCCTCTCTCATATACTGTCTATGGATCTCCGTCTCCACCAACCTCCTACCCCTCCCCCTACTTGTTCCATCGGTTGTTTCATTTTGGCAAATCCTGAACAGATGGGACTCCTTACAAGGGAACATTATCCTTCTCTTGAAATGTTTTAAGTGACACCAGGCCACAGGAGTCTGCAAACTGTTCGTGGGATCCTTCTACGAACAACTCTATTTATCTCCACCTCCAACCCACTCTATTGCTTTATATAAAGTGTCTTTTCTTCTGGGTTAGGAATGAAAGTGCCGTCAGATCCCCCGACGGACCGAGTTAGCACCACGGAGAGCACACCAGCTGGCGTTATCGTAACCATAACAATACAATATTGTATCATTTAGTCTCCCACACTCACCCATTGGGACACTGCTTTGCTTTTCTGCCGTCATCGCTGTGGTTAATTATGTTAACAGCGTTACGTAACCTTCCAGTGTTATTACCCGCCAGGCAATAATTACAAATGGTTTCCATCACAAATTGTGTGCGAGCCTCTTGAATTAAACTGTTCTTGAACAACGCTATGAATGCTGCTAGGTTGGATATCTCTGCTCATGGAGACCTGCTTCCAACTGCATAATCACCCATTTAAAAACAACCCAAACATATTCAATGTTTTAATCGACAATTTTTTGGAGTTTATGACACATGAATTGGAAAACCGTGTCGTTAAGTGGATTATACTGTAATGAACAAATAATTTATAAGGAGCAAGGACTTTTATTACACAAGACTTTGTATGGATATTGTAACGATTCTTTCTGACGATATTAACTTGTGAATGTGTTTTGACTGTATGTGTATCATCTTAAATTTGCGACATAGATTTATCCAATGGTAAAGGAGTCAACGGTCATTAATCATATAAGATTTGAAGTCACAGCGCAATGCAATTCCTTCTCTTAAGTTTTATTTACTTGTTTGATCTTTCATTTAAAGAACTCCTGCGACATGATATATGAATGAGTTTTCGCTATCGGCTATACACAATGAACACTGATATCGGATACCCTGACAGAGTTATAACCTACTCAGATTACTCGTAACTGTGTAACTGAATCCTGAAATATATTCTTGATAAAATAGTTTTAGGATATTTTAATTTTCAGACTGATATTTTATCCGAGTGCCAAATAATAAATAGATCATTTTGATAATGATTTTTAGAATTCACATTCATCCCGCTGTATTTTGTACAGGATAAGATCGAGTTCTATTCATTTTTAAGATTTCATATCGACGCTTATTGAATTATATATGCATATGTAACATCGATGGTCACCCAATAGACAATTTTTTCTAAAATTATGTCAATAATTTCTTTACTGTTGATTTGTTTTGTACGTTTACTGAAAATGCATTCTTCTTTTAGTCATTTGAATCATTAACTCTTCAGTCCATCTTAAGATTAATCCAAAAAAAGTGTTTTCTTAAATTTAAAAAGTTCGCAAGTTTTGCAAAAAATAGATTGGAGATATCCAAAAGATTTTGTTTTAAACTTTACTGCCATAATTTATCACTCACAGCTTGTCTTTCATCAATGTTTCTCACGACTTCCAATCTGAATCAGTAAAGGGTGATGAAAGTCTCCTATTCTACAGTCTATTCTTCAGCCAAGTGAATTATCTGGTTCCACCGAGTTCGTTTTATGACTATCAACTTCCCAGACATATAAACAAGTTGTTGCCAGGAAACGGTTTAATAAAGCGAATATGATCAAGATACGTCCGCTGTCAAGCGTGAGTGGAACATTAGACAGACATCACCGTAGCTTTGAATGTGAATTTGAAATACATTCTGATATCGCTTGGCGTGAGGTGAGTTGGTGTTTAACGCCGCTTTCAAGATTATTTCACTTATATCGCGGCTGCTAGTATTATTGCAGGGAGAAAGCCCGCAACACCATGGTGGCTATGCATTGCGGTGAAACCTGCGAGCATCGGCTGGAACTAGCGAACCATGGGTGGTACTGCGCTGAATTTCAGTGCAGCATTGCACCCAAACCTGACTGCATGTAGAACAGTTCTCTACTGCAGACAAAGTTGCCGAGCCCCTGGCGGGATTCGAACCACGGGATATCGCTTGGCATCATATAAGATCATAAGACAAAGCTAACAATACTCAATGATTTTTGTCAATCCTTTCGGACTTAAAAGGGACTAAGTTATGTTTGTTTTGCTATAAACTGGCATTTAAAGCTGCCTTTGAGAATTATCATCATGTTTGAGATAACTATACAGCAAGCTCACCACTTACTTACGTGTACACGTTATTTACATGCTTTAAGTATATTTTGAAAATTATACCGTCACTAGAATTATGATTTATGACTATATTTCTTTCTTTAAGCAGTTTTGGTTAGACAAAGTATACATTCCTGATTGTGCTAATATAAAGAATAGTTCGGAGTGTAAGTCGAAGTACAAGTTTTTACCTTGTTAATCGCAAGATGCAAGCTAGAAAATGGTAAATATAATTAAAACACGGATATGTTTCGCTATTGCGAAATTTGATATGGCAAGGTTGTCTATTTATAAAACAAATTCGTCTTCAATAGTATATATTACATGTTTTCTATAGTTTTGATAAAATAAGTTTTTTTCATTTCGCAAAGATGCTTATCTGAAAAATGAAAAAGAAAATATTTACTTTGGAAGTAGAAGTGATACCTTGATTTAATGTACGTGTACATGCATCAAGAGGTGGCCGATAGAAATGTTAGTGATTAACTTATATTTCACGTGGGGTGGTGAGAGTGTGTTTCTGTATGGCGCGGTGCTCTCAGCCAATCGGTGACACGGACCAGAACTCTCAGCCAATCGGTGCCACGGGCCAGAGCTCCAGTAAGGTTGAATATAGGTATGACAGTGTCATTCCCCGAGACCAACACTCATGTAATAGATAAACGAGCTAGTTATATACTAGATAGCGAGTGCTCCTGGACTGTGTAGTGCCTTTTGTATTGTGACCATGTATCTCATTCTCTTTCTTCGCTGATCAACACACTGAGGTAGGACTACCTGACATAACCGAGTTCCCGATGACCCCACGTGACCTCACATCCCTCCATGTAGAGGTGTAGCTCAAAGTAAACCTCCTGTTACGAGTTCAACTCTCATATCCTTCCCTTCCTCCCGAGTTGTTGATTCAAGTAAATATTCTCTTAACAATCTGTAAATTGAAGTGCCTGTCCTATCGGCGTTCGGCCTGTCATATTTTTCAGGTAGGAAATGAAATAAAAACGCTGTACTTTTACCATTTTTACATATAAACAATAGGTATTAATAGATTATCCACATATTTCGAATTTATTATAAAGACTAATCAACAACGCAAAGTAATGCCGTATCAAGGCTTTTCACACATGTAGTGTCGATGACTGGCTTCACTTCTCATTCTAGTTTTAGTTTACCGAGTGTGCGCTCCCATTTATCTGGTTATCAAATCTACAAAAATGTTAGGCCTACTCTCAGTAACATATTTCAACTGGGTTATGTTATAATCATGTACTTATAAAATAATGTGTATAAACTGGAATAGGTTTCACCTATCAATAAACTGAAATATATAACCATAAACGTAACTGAAATTTTAATTCGTAAACGTAACAAGAATTTAATTTCATTCACGTAACTGAATATATATTCATAACAGTGACTGAAAAGTAAGTGATTAGCTTAAGTGAAATTTGAATTCTTACACGTAATTGAAATCACTCAACATTTCGCCCGTGCAGCCATCCATTTCATTTCATAAGCCAATCTCCTTACCGTTCATACAGATTATATCTTTTATAAGCGAACAGCAGGAAACTTTTAGGATGTGTACTAGTTTTTTTTGGACCAGTGTCTTGTTCATTCAACACCCCGTGCCCTATACTCACTAGGCTAAACTGACTAAACATTCCTCACTTTGCAAGAAGACCTCAAGATGATTGATGAATTTCATGCATGGTGAACCCTGGTCAAAAGAGCGTAGGGCTTTGTCAGGTGTGTAAAGCTATATGTGGAGATGGTCTAGTGTTTGTTATAGAGTATTGTAACAGAGATATCAGAGATAAAAGGAATACATGTTTTTTGCAAACTCCTTTCCTTTTTAAACTTAAAGTTTGAAAAGAACGTTTTTGAATTATCCCAGTCGTTTCTTATAACCATACTAGCTTAGCCTTTGTCACCAGGATGCAGGGACGCATTATGTTTATCGTGACTGGGGAAATATATAGTTCAGGACAAATCCCAAACTGGCTATAGAACAAGTCACCCTGAGAAGAATGAGAGAGATAAGCCACAGTGTTGGAACATATATGTATGATGACATTCGATCTTGTGGGCGGAACCGCATAACGGCGGCCTCCAAACAAATGGAAAGTAAACTTTCAACCAAGACGCATAGACGGGGAAATAATGCGAAGTTATTATAAAAAGTTGAAATTTTAAAAAAAATATATACGGTCATTGGAAGACATGGATATAATGGGCCTGCTATACTATTTCTATATATCCTTAGACAGTCAAACACACCGCCCCCAGGCTTCATAACATTCCTGAACTGTATTCATGCTTGCAACATTCAGTTATGAATGAAATTGTGCTAAGGTGTCACCAATACTGACCTTGACCCCAGCCACGCGTGCGGTGCACGTGCCTCCATTCTAGCCAACGGCGATTCGCTCCTCTTGCAGCTCTCTCTGACAGACGCTATGAGTCCCATTAGCGCACGGAGCTATTCCAGGAATAGAAACTTGTAACAGACAATTCGTTTTGCGTATCTTGAATGTGAATCATTTGGCTCCCTGTGAGCGTTTTTATGTCTTGGCGGTTAAATAAACGATTCCTCTGGAAGCAAGCGGCTCGTGGGACACGTGATATATCTGCTTTTCCGGTATGTTGCACGTGCAGAGAGGTGGAGAAATGTAAACATATCTTGTTTGTTGGTCCCGCTTTGAGAGAATAGTGTTAGGTCGGAATGTGCAGGGAAAACCCTACCTCGATTTTAACTTGTTACATAAGTTTTATTACCAAAATGAATAATTGTCAGTAACGAATTGTTAAAGGCGCATGGTTATTTATTGTCATTATATATATATGACTCCCTCTTTCCATCCGAGTCCTTTTATAACATGGAAGTTAATATCAAGACAGTTTCCGTTCGTTAATAATACCAATGTTCATTAACATCAAACCCCTTTGAAATATGACGATGATTGGAAACATGTTCAAGTTACTGAATACACGCCACCAAAACGATACAGTACGCCCATGATATGAATCTCCTCTTCTGGTTATTGACACCAGGGAGTACATGAATACGACGCTGATAGGGTTTCGCTCTTGTAGCGGCCGTGAAGTGGATGTATTTGTATGTCCTTTAATCTCTGTGTACACGCGTGTTCTTTAATCTGACCATTTTCAGGAAAACGGCTGTAGCAGGCGATAACATTAACGTTTCACAACTGAGTACTTGCTTTTAGCCGATCAAATCTCAAAATAGACTGACACAAAGTCCCGAAACTGATATTTATATATGAGATATAGTTTAAAGTGGTTGCTGAGAAGTCTTCTTTTCAGAGAAAGTTCTTCGTATAGCCTTGATCGGGATCCTTTATAGGTCATTATAGGTCTGGTTGACTTACTAGCCTGAAATCCGATGTTCAAGTGCTATTATCTGAAGAGCGCAGTAATATTTTTAAATTACCTTGGACAATTCAGATTAGACATTGTAGATCTAGTGATACTGTGACCTCTACAAGGGTCATCGAACGAACATCTAAAATCCTATGTTTGACGATTTCTTAAGATTTTAGGTCCGGTAATTCTATAGTTTTGTGTATACGGTCCGGAGGCTCAAGTTTTTCTTTCAGGTCCTAGAGAAATAAAAGAGAAAATGTTGGCATGTTTAGTACTGTTGACTAAGTTATTTGTGTAAAATATCTGTTACAACTCGTTCCCATTTTATTTCTTTGACGCATCAACCATCACAATTTCAGTAATAAATCTATTTTTCAAGAACCTATTGTTAGTCTTAAGGAGATTTTGAATTGTACATTAAAATAATTGTAAATTATGCGATATGTGCAAAAAAAAGTATAAAAGCTTATGAGCTATACAAAATTGTGTCGGTTTTATTTTTAACGGTTTGACACAAAATATATCCATTCAGTTTTCGTCAATGTGTCAATGTGAATTAAATTGCAACAAACGGCTTCAAATTCGAATCATATAATGAACCTATGTTTCGTCTCTTACAGGAGTTTTGAGAGGCGCAGAGTTGGCCCCCGGCAACGCAGAATCAAAATCACTGTTAAATAAAGAGGTCAAAATGGTGAGTAATTTTTCACGGTGACAATGCTTTTAAACATTTCAATTGGAGTCAATCGTTATTGTTTCTATGAAAATATTTCGATCGTCATATGGGTGCATGTTGACGACATTGCAGCATGTGAAATGATAGATGCATAGGTAACATATCACCTGTAGGACGGATCCGTAATGAAAATATATCTACAGAGGTTACCACCTTATGCGACATGACCAGCCGTGTGTAAACAATGGGAATATATAAGTTACTAAGTTATCAGGCCTTGGTTGACCTAGGTGACCTCGGGTGACTTGTAACTAAGCGCGCGATACAACAGCCCATGGTGTATCTCAGCATACGTTAGGCCTAGATATTGTTGTATGATAGTCCAGATATTGTCTTAGATTATTTATCAGTGTAGTTACTATTTACAAACATGAACTAGATAACACGCTCAAAATAGTTGTGTTGTAACTGCTATGAAATGGCGATGAGATAACTTGGTGACCTGATATATTGCTAGTGCTATCTGAAACACTGTCAGTAAACGAACATCCTTCTATGTTTCATTAGACTAAAATTTAGTGTAAGAAATATTTTGATAATTTACTGTTCCTCCATCCATTATATTCTTTTCTTGGGGCTCTTGCAAATATGTCAAATCTAGACTTGCTGAATGAGGACGTAGCCTCTATTAAAGGCTCCTATTTAATACATAGCCATTAAGCAGGACTAATGTTTCCTTTTTCAGACCGAGTCGACCCTTACACAGCGGACGAAGGCCAAGGACGACGTTCTGACGAACGGTTTCCAAGGTTACAAGGAGGGCTACGAGACGCTATCCCACAACAAATGGATGCTCAAGTTGCGGTACTACCTTCAGACCACGGTGCTTCCTCTCTTTCTCATCCTGTCCACGCCAAACTTCGTCATCATTCTGTGGTACACAGCCGTCAAGTGCGATGGAAGCTACGGCAAGATGGCAGAAACCTTCCAAGGACGCAACCTGTTTGAAGGACTCTACCACATCTGGTCCCAGGTGCGGCCCTATGACGTCACCATCTCGGTGACGCTGCTAGTGTACAGTGTATACGCCCTGGCTATGATGAAACTACTTCCCGGCAAGACAGTGTATGGACCGCTCACGCCCAAGGGCAATACGCCTGTATACAAGGACAACGGTTTCGCCTTCTTCGTGCTGACCATGTTACTCTTCGTAGTCGGCACAATCGGACTGAAACAGTTTGGGATGAGTCCAACAATCATATACGACCGATTTGACACTGTTTTATCAACGCTCAATATCTTTAGTCTTGTATTTTGTCTTTTTTTGTATCTGAAGGGAAGAATCTCGCCATCATCTAGTGACTGTGGGGCCTCAGGCAACTTCATATTCGACTACTACTGGGGTACTGAGCTCTACCCGAGAGTGTTCGGGTTCGACATCAAGGTGTTCACCAACTGCCGATTCGGACTCATGGTCTGGGCTCTGCTAGTAGCTATCTTTGCGCTCAAGAGTTATGAGCTTCATGGGTTTGTCGACAGTATGTTTGTTAGTTGTGCCCTGCAACTGATCTACCTGGGGAAGTTCTTCTGGTGGGAGGCCGGATACATGCGCACAATTGACATTATGCTGGATAGGGCGGGCTACTACATCTGCTGGGGGTGTCTCGTCTTCGTACCTGGTTTCTACGCGGCGGTGAGTCTCTACTTGGTGAACCAACCCGTCCGGCTAGGACCGGTTGTGACCGGTTTGATCCTCCTGAGTGGAATCCTATCCATCTACATTAATTACCAGGCTGACCAGCAGAAGCAAGATGTCCGGGGATCGAACGGAGATTGCCTCATATGGGGCAAAAAGGCGGAGATCATCCGCGCCAAGTACCAACTTGAAAGTGGGGAAGAGCGAGAAAGCATTCTGTTATCGTCTGGATGGTGGGGATTCTCCCGCCACTTCCACTACATCCCCGAGATTCTCCTCTCCTTCTTCTGGACTGTGCCCGCGCTCTTCGTGAACGTGATGCCCTTCAGCTACGTCATCTACCTGACCATCCTCCTCACTCACCGCGGCTACCGGGACGAGGCTAAGTGCTGCCAGAAGTACGGTCGCTTCTGGGTAGAGTACTGCAGGCGAGTTCCTCACAAGATAGTCCCTTACCTGTTCTAAAGATCTTTCCTGAGATGTGATTTCTGTTTGTTTCTTTACGAAGAGAAACTTCTAATGGACATATGCATGGCCCGCTGTGGCGATGAATGAGTGAGTGAATGAGTGAGGATGTAAGGGAATGTGATTGTTTGTGTGCCTGTTGTACAGAAGGGCTGGTGTTGTCCGGTTGATATCAGTCCCGTGGTTGAATGAATCCATGACACAGTATTGTACTCTGAACCAGTCTCATGTGCAAGGTTCATTGCATCTACTAGTCACAGAGTTACAGCTACATTGACTTTGCTATTATCAATACTTGGTAATTTCACCTTAAGATATAATAACAAATATGCGGATTCAAACAGCCAAATGTGTATAATATTTGACATAATATGTTTTATGATTATTGTCAGTGATCCTTTATTGAATTCATTTTAATTTGACGGTCATCCACGTTTTCCGCGGCCCGAATCACAGTGTTATAACCAACGAAGAAATCCACACATTGTACCATTCACATCAGAGTGACCATGTTCATGATATACTCACGCTGATTGAAACAAGCAATATGAACCACAATCTCTCTTAATGTAACGGTCGTTCCCACGGAAACTCAACTTTTAATTAGATTAGGTTTACGGATATACAGAAATCGACAACAAAACTGTTTCAGATTGACTTGTGTTCAATGCAACGGCAACATCGAAGTGTTCATGTCACGTGACCTGTCTGGCTCAATGGCAGGGATAGGGTTGTGCTGAAGTAATGGTCTGTATATTGAAGTACAGACTATGATATTTGCATTTCTCTTGTCCTTATGTTGTCACTTTATTGATATTCTGTTATGGTTTGTTAATTCTTTATGTGGGGTTGCTTCGCATACAGGGTGCATTTCAATTTTGCAATTAACTTTGGAAATGATGTAAATGTTCAATGTCAAATAAGAAAATGTTCAAATAAACATCGTGGTATTTGCAGATTTACTACACATACAAATAATGAAATTGATTGTTTATTTATTTCGTATAAGCAATATGCCATTTTTGCTGATTTGAATGAAGCAAGCGTCTCAATTGTCTGAAATTGTCTGAGTTTAACGTCTTTTTAATTGCAATTATCTTGGAAATGGCGTTTTGTGTATTGTATGTCAAATGAATACTTGAAACAGAAAACACATTTTGAGTTCGTCAAAATACTGACCTATCGTCCTCCTTACTCAATTACCAGAACTGATATGGACATTTGACTGGGTAAACGTGACTCCTTACTCAATTACCAGAACTGATATGGACATTTGACTAGGTTAACTTTCACGTTTATAGGGTGTGCGTAGCTGTAAGTGACCATAGTTTAAGGGGTCTTTGTGGATCCCTGCATCCCTATTTTTTCAACAGTGATCATCGAATTTAAAGATACATTTATGTAACCCCTGTCAGGGGAGAAATGCTCCTTGATGAAAGAGCTCACTTGGCTTTACGGCATATTTATTCTATCGACTCAATGTTGAAACGTCAAGAAAGTATGAATTTGAACACATTTACAGCTCGTGTAGCCTACACTGCCAAAATGGTGTTTGGCTTGACCTGTCTTGTTGAAATAGATGAACTTTCTTAACACGTTTAAAACCTAACACATGAAATATTTCAAGTCCATTTGACCCATAATACAATATATTAATTATATATAATAAATGGAAAAAACCCACAAACACAGGCACTTAGAAGATTTCTTCGCACACGAAACACGTTATGTAAGTTTATCATTATGAAAATATAATCATTAGATTCGATTCAATGATTGAGACCGTTTATATCTCTCTTGTGACTGAATAGTAACGATACATCTACACGGAGAGTTCGGTACATTGGACAATGATATGTAATATGTATTTCATCTTTTGTTACATAACATAAAGAACATTCATAATAACGGAAACCTTTTCTAGTACATCGTGTTCCAAGATTCTAACAGCTCTTGAAAATAAGCAATGATTTTATGTATTTCATATCATTGAGGTTATATATATTTATTTCAGAAGTAAATGATGTTTTTATTGTGGAATAGAATTCCAGCGAGACTTTATCCATAAGTTGTGCGTGCCAGTCTTGTTTTGGCACAATCAATTAATCTGTCCTTGATTATCTTTAAAAATAAAAATTCCCTACTCCCTGTTGAACTAAAACATTTCCAAACCCATAAGTAAATAATAGCTGCATTTTCATAGATGCCCAGTTAGTACGTTTTCTGTAACAAGTTTTCTTTAACAAAGGATAGGATTGGTGTGGATACCTAAATACTGGCATGACCATCAGTCTGAACAATGTCTGATTTAGTTTAAACAGGAATTGACATTCAAGGGATATCTTCCACATACTCCAATGATGGGACACGAGGAGAGGCTTTACGAACATTCAATAAAAAAAATACAATAAGATCAGTGAACTATTTCAAGCTGATTCATTTCCTTACATCCCTACGTTTCGCTCCCTTACACCAAGAAAAACAACAATTGTCATCCCAAATATCTTAAAAATGCATCACGAATATTTACATGACATTTAAGAATAAGACTCTCAAGGAAGGAATAAAGCTTTGTTTGCTTGTTATGCTGGAACATTACATACTCTTGTCCACATAAGTTAAAGTGTCATTAACCTTCATTTATTGATCGAGTACTGTCATCACTGATGTACGTCTTAAATGGCAGCACGCATACAGTTTCAACTATACACAGGCGGGATAACGCAGTGGTTAGCGTGTTCGGTTTCGGACCATGAGGTCCTCGTTTCGAATCCCGCCAGGGGCTCGGCAATTTTGTCTGCAGGAGACAACTGTCAGGTTTGGCTGCAATGCTACACTGAATATCAGCGCAGTACCACCCATGGTTTGCTAGTTCAAGCCGATGCTCGCAGGTTTCATCACATTGCATAGCCACAATGGTGTTTTCGAAAGAACCCTTGAATTTATCAATTGAATTTCATCAGATACAAGTTAAATAAAACAAAAATGTCCTTGTCCGTAAATTATTTTGACTTTGAAAAGGTTTTCTAGATGTCTACCCGCCAAATGGTCTACATGGTTTTCAAGTCTTTCTCTTGGCACCATCATTTTAATGCGGGGAGAAAGTCAATTAGATGCTCACTCACCCTATACATGCTATTATCGATACTTCATCGCAACAGCTTTTATCAAGATGAACACGTCAACAGACAATCTATTTTGACAGAAAAATCAGGTCAATAACAAATGAAAAATGAGCAAAATATCTTCCTGGTCTGTCAAATGCTGATAAAAGCTGATTCCCTCTGAGATAATGACCCACCAAGATGCGAGGCCGCAATGTGAGACTCGAGATGCAATTCTACTCTATACTTCCTCATGAAGTCGGCTCCACTCACTCCGGGCGGGTATCGATCTCAGCACCGCTGCCCTCATTGCCATGGAAACCCAATCGAGACATTTTCACCACCATTATACTTTGCATATTTCATTGGCTCGTTTCCATGGCAACTTGGTATATTTTCCAATAATGTAAAGCATAGGACTAATTGACATATACTCGCATTCGCAGCACACGATATTAGCTTATGTGAGATCAATCGTGATAAAAGCAAGCATTTTCGTGCTGTTTGAATAAGGCCGGTATCACTCTCATTTACCTTTCAAAGTGGAGCAAAGTTTTGATCAAGGCCCACAATTAATCACTATTAATCACATCAGCTTTTATGGTTTCATTAAGTAGAATGATTCCATCATTCAAGCGAGATAAGAGGTCACCTGCTGTAGGAGCCTGTCCTCTTGTGTAGAATAACACCACCAAGTCTTTGAAGGTTAATAACCTACGTGTGATACAGATTAACTGTGGAATGCCGGTTTCACATGACAAATCTTAAGCTATTGCTGAAGTAAGCCTACTTAATATATGCTGTATATAAATATATTCTTATATATGTATTTAAAAAAACAGAATTGATTTCTATATTGATGTATTGATTTCTATATTGATATATTTATATGTATATGTATATGTATATATATATATATATATATTTATATATATATTTATATGTGTGTGTGTGTGTGTGTGTGTCTGAAAGGGATAAAAACGTCTCCATTGCTCTTTACTCGATACCGCTACCAACCGTTTATGATACTCTTAGGTCTTCTATGAAATTGACTGTGGTGTATATTTGACGATGAGCCATCAGCCGACTACTGACTCTAATCATGAGTGACATAATCTATGGACCATCTCGGCAACTTGTAGTTAAGAAGGTAAAGAGGATTCCGTCTCTTCCGAGCTGTCTCTAACATCGATTGCTTGGCATTCGGGGAAAGAAACTAACATTATCGATATTTCAAAGTATAAAAATTAATATAATGCATTCTTGGCAAAGTGAGATAACGGAATTCTTTTAAACTATATTTGTTTAAACTTGTTGAAATAATAGATGAACTATATCAAGACTTGCTGAGGCTTTAAGGTTTCTCTCTTCAAGACCAATGCCAGCCTAGAAGACTAAGCATGTGTACCACCAATAGTTCGCTAGTTCCAGCCGATGCTCGCAGGTTTCATCTCTATATAAAGCATCAATAGTGTTTCGAGCTTTCTCCCTGCAATTATACTGGCAGACGTGATATAAGTGAAATACTCTTGAATGAGGCGTTAAACCCCGAATAACCTCACCCCCAAGCAAGTATTATCGGTCACAAGGTCTAGATCTATGAAAACATTTGTTCATTTCAAAATTGTTCTTACTTTTTAGTGACCTTCTGGAACTGCAAAATTATGAAGTATTAATAGCTCGAGAAGAATATGGTATTGAGATCATTTCAATCCAATAATAATGCTACTGAGAAGTAAGGATCGGTATCGCCACTCATTTCATATCACAATATCAATGCGATGTATATACAGAGAGGCGTATTTCAATACATGTATATTGGTACTTTTCATATTGTAATTATTCCATTCTCTCTTCACTAAATAACAGCAATAAGAACAGTCATCAATGCACAACTGGCTCGTTTTGCAAAGAGAAAGAGTTCAGTGACTGGTTTCGGACTTTTAAAAATAGCTGTGCTATTTTCACTTTGCGAGTTCACACTTCAACTTTCAGTAAAATCACGTTTTTTGGTTATATTTTTCTGCAATTTTACACGGAAATTGTTAATTTTATATCATGCGTTATTTTGGATATTTTTAGAAGAGTGTACCGGTACGTATCGTGTTGTTTCTGTATTGCAATATACCAATAATACCGCAGACCCTTACTGAGAAGCGATAGCGAAAACATATCAGAGAATGTATTTTTAACTACACTTTTCCTCTAAACGTAAAGGCACCATTTTCAATCTACATACATATACAAAGATGTAAAAGTAAACTTGAGAAAAACATGTTTTTATTCAGTAACGGTGTGTACTCTTCCACCGAGCGATGAATATTCATGAGAGGTAACATAGGTACAATATAGATACCTCCTTAGCGTTCACTATACAAACATGTTATGGGACATCGTTTTCCAGGCGAATAATCGCAAGCTATTTATATTATGGTGATGTAGAAAGTGATAGGGCTGGTCACACACCACAAATCTCGCCCATTGTCACATCCGGGGTTTTATTACTGTATCTGACCCGAGAACAGGCTTAACAAAATGCCAAGCATACATATTTCTCAAACAATTTTCATCTTTGAAAAATCATCCAATGTCATATACGTGAAACGTTCATTATGATACATAATAGATGATAGTACATTTGAAGTTCAAATGTTGTACACAAGAGAATTAATTTACTTTTATCAAGCTAGTTTCCAAGATACATCCATTTTCTGCGGAAGTAGTGAACATTTTGGGATTTTTTGCGAATAAGAAAAATTGTCAAAGAAGTTATCATGTAAGCAATACATTTTGGTGTTGCAACTTTACAATAAGAACCTGTACAAACACAACAAAGGGGTATCAAGCTATAAAATATTTCTTTAGTCGCTTTTTAATGTTTAATATTTCAGTATTATAGAATATTTAAGTTTAACATGTGATAGTCACATGTAAAACTAACTTACATATAAAAACTTCCTACATGTTTATGAATGAGACACCATCTACTAAATAGATCAACGCATACAATTTTTAACTGCCAAGTCAGCGAAGATGAGTTCAGTTCATTCAATCCAAATTTTTATCATTTTCATAATTAATATTTCCGCTTTGGTGAAACTGAATAATTGTCACCAAATCGATGTCAGGAAACGGTTGGTTGATCACAGTCGTGTGTAATGACTGTAGCTCGTTGAGGTTGTTCAGTACTAATGACTCTAACCCGTGATGATAGTGGTTACACGACTGATTAGCACTACTTTCTACGGGCTCTAGTATACAGGTTAACCGACTCCACCAAACTGATCTTTGTGATGTATGTAATGCCGCGTCTCCCTTTACACCAATAAATTCTGGTTGGTGGATGTTTTCCGTCAAAGATGCAATTAGATAAAAAAAAACCAACCAATATGACCGTATATTTGGCACCTTATATGAATATGAAACTTCGTTTATAGTCATTTTAGAATTACTTTCCTGACTTTATCACCATGGGAAATGATAAGTTACGTGCAAACTTATGAGGAAGCAAAACATAAAATAACTGTTAATTAGATCGTGAACAGGGCTAAAATTGTAATTACTTCAGATGCCTTTATCTGCAATGATACAAAGTCTGAAATTTTCTCCATATAGATTCAGACCCTATATTTTATTCCTGCTACATGACTGTGTATATAAAGGAGCCCAAAGAAAAAAATATTATGGATGAAGGAACATTTAATTATCAAAATTTTTCATAGACTAACCAAAAATTGCAAGCCCTGATGAACATAGATTGATTATACTGTATAAACTATGTAGCCAGGTTCATTTGCATACACGGTTTAAATATATGGTTTATTGTAGAAAAAGATGGTTAATTAATTTTCCACACGAATTCATCGAACCGTCACTATTATTCGCGTACTCGTAGTCAGTATACATGTGTACAGGTATGTTCGTGATTTGTCGTGCGTTGAGTCACCTGTGTCATGTATGTCATGCACTTTATCTACAAAGACTGATGGAATGTTGTGTGATGATAGAAGTAATATAGTGGACTGTCACGTATGGTCATCTATGAAAGTAACAAGACTGTTGCGATAAATATCGCGTAATGTGAGACCGACAACTACACTAACCTTACGTGGTGCTTTAGGGAGTTTACAGTGTCTGGTGTAACTAGAAACTATTAGAGAAAAAATATATGCTTTGTAGAAATCTGTCAGAATTTTAACTTAAGTCAAGCTTTATACGGAGATCAATATGTACATCAATAAACAGCTGCAGTTCCCTGTCAAAGACATGTGTAAGGTGTGAACATACCAAATACTAGGAACAGAGACATGCTGTCTATAGTTTTGACATACGTAACTATCCTGTTAGTTTCTTCTTCTTCTTCTTAGGTCATGTGATAGTCCTCAATATTAACATTTGTCAACAACTGCATGTTTCTGTCCATAGTTGTGTTCAAGATAATAATAATAATAATAATAATAATAATAGCATTCTTATACCGCGCATATATCCATGACAAATCATACTCAAAGCGCCATGAGTATTATTACCCTGGAAGGATAGTATGTTCGGTGCAGCCGATTAACAAGCGCTCCGCGCGACCATATAGGTCCGTACTTCCCCCTTGTTCAGGTACCCATTTGTACAGCTGGGTGAACTGAGTGCAGAGTGGATGAAGTGTCTTGCCCAGGGACACAACACAGGATGAGACCCAAGTCACAATTTTTTGGTGTCTCCACCGGGATTCGAACCCGGGTCTCTGGCGTGAGAGGCATGTAGAAGGAATAAAAATGTATTAGCATCTAAACCCGCGGCGATTTTATTATCGTAATCATAATCTCTTCTTAACGTTGTATCATTCAAAAGCATCTTGCACAATTCGTTAGCAATGTGTTTAAAAGAAACTCTGATTCGGCACAGAACTTTATTGAAAAAAGTTGATTTGCACCGAACTTTACTATTATTCGTTATATGTTTGAAGTGTCTTATCTATCCCCAGGAAACAGAAGTTAGGGTAAGACAGGGAATTTATTATAGCTAGTGGTTTATGCATGATGTGATGAGACCAACGGACACACAGAAGGAATATTCCTCGTCACGATGTACACGCCTGATATACACACGGGTCATTCGTGCGCTGAACTTTGACCCCTCCAGTAGGTCGGCACACCGGCGCGCATTGTTGAGTAGTCAGCGGGCCAGTTACACTTACTTTTACTTATCTACTGAAAGTGTGCCATGTACATAAACAAATACACCGAGTGGTTATAAATATCAGTGACAGTTAGAGTGGCTTCCTGGTTCCATCGCCTTCGATTTTTTCATCTGCTCGTGCGATATTTGCACCAAGCTGTGCACTGTTGAACTGTATCTCGGCAAGCGAATTATATATATATATGTATGTATGTATGTATGTATGTATGTATGTATGTAAATAAAAATAATGTGATTACAGACTTTACTAGCTAAGAATTTTCATTCAACAGTGCGAAAGATAAATGGAGAATCAGCATAATTCCTAGTCTTTGTTTGTGGTATTTATGTCTGAATGTTCTTCACGATTCCCTGATGTACGGGTGTGTTATCGTCCATGCACAATATGATTTAATCACAAAGCTATCTAATTATCGATAATGTAGATATCAGGCTGTGTGTTGAATTTCAACATGAACGATGCTAATGGTTTCCTTTCTTTTTAAAAAATTAGACTCAAATCATCATGATTGACACCATTGGCAGCCTTTTTGACAAACTAATGAAATGTTCAAATTCCAGCTGCCGGACACTACTGATATCCATGATACACAAGTCTATAAATTTCTAGTATTAGTATACCCTGCAGCGGTAGAAGTACAAGCAGGTATCCGTGATATAACGGTGGTACCACCCCTGTTTCAGGTGGTTCATCAGATTTATCTCATGGAGGAAACGTAAAGGTGGACTTTTGGGAGACATTTAAAATCCTGAAACTGGAATTGCCTATAATGAATGCAATGATGTGACATTTTGTAATTGTTACGAGTTGTGGTGGTCAAATGTTTGTAAAAGTGGTCATAGAATATTTCCAAGTTTGAGACGAGCATGAAATAAACACAAGAGTAAATCTAACCTAAACAGCTGTTCTTCATCGACTGTACGGAGGAGTCTCCGGCTACAGTTTGTAGGGTTGCGAGTTCATTTCAAGCGTTCTTACTTGAGAATTTAAAATTTCGAAATTTTGGAGGTGGAATTTCATAGTGAGATTAAAAATACACGACAGTTATTTGATGTAAGTGTGGACATTTTATGAAAGGTTGAAAATTAACGGGGCGGAAGGTAAAGTTTAACGTCTTGGTAATATTGAAACAAACAACCGTGGTTAAACTTACTAAGAGGTTAACAAAACAACCGTGGTTGAACTTTGAGAGGTTAATAAATAAGCGTGGTTAAACTTACTATGAGGTTAACAAACAATCGTGGTTAAATTTATTAAGAGGGTAACAAACAACCGTAGCTAAACTAATGAAGAGATTAACAAACAAGCGTAAATAAACTTACTAAGAGGTTGACAAACAACAGTGGTTCAGCTTACTAAGATGTTAACATATACCGTGGTTAAAATTACTATGAGATTCACGAACAACTGTGGTTAAACATACTAAGAGGTTACACAAACGACGGTGTTTAAACATACTAAGATATTAACAAACGACAGTGGTTCAGCTTCCTGTCTGTTAACATATACCGTGGTTAAAATTACTATGAGGTTTCCGAACAACTGTGGTTAAACATACTAAGAGGTTAACAAACGATGGCGTTTAAACATACTAAGATGTTAACAGACAACAGTGGTTAAACATACTATGAGTTTATTACAGGCAATACAGTTACCTGGTAATGGTTATCAGATAAGTCCTGAACAAATACTGAAACATTAAACGTGTAGAAGTGCCTGTGGCTTGACTTGTCCTTCGGTTACATTTGATTTACATGACCAATTTATTAGTTATTTTCTATTTTGACAAAGATACATGTATAACCATAGCAAAATTTATTCACGGTTTAGACAGTAGGAAAGTAGTAATGCTTTTGCATGATTTGTTTCACGTAATGCAACTATTCCATTCGCAAGGTTTGAACTAGCGTTATCAAGACGAACCGATAGTTATGCCAAATCAAATACAAAAACGAGATACCTCCTCGTCCAGATCGACAAGACTCTACATGGTGATTTTATGAGCGCTTTGATTTCTTCGACTTTCTATTTACACGTACATTTACACTGCCTTGATAAAGGACTAACCACATGAAACGGGAAGGAGATGCTGACACCTATAACTATTGCTAAAATACATATGATTCAGTTTTCATCAAACAGGAGAACACACTGTAGGCCTCGTTAGGAGGATATAGATATGTGGACTAAACAATGTTTATCATCAATATGCATTGGTCTGTGGTCAAATCAAGAATCGACGCAGAGAGGAAGTCGCACTAAGTAAATTGTTTTACTTGTGTTTGAGCAGGAAAAGGACCTCGTCCATCTCGCTCAGTCCCTGACGGCGCCACCTGTCGGACATAACACTCTGTCTGTCCACCGTCTCAACCTCGAACACGGAACCTGGGCAGTGAAAAGAATCGACACATTGAAAAAAAATTAAAATGAATGATAAAAATGAAAATATGTTTAGATATAAACAAAATTTAGCACAATGATCTTTCAATTCAAATGCAAACTGATAAATATTCAAAATAGAAAATACAAGAACGCATAAACTGGATGATATGAACAGTTAAATGGAAGCTGGTAGCTACCAATTTTCATGTGGGAGTGTGGAAATGTTTTAAAAACTGTTTTTAAAAGTGCACTTTTAATTTGTTATATTTTGGGTAACGCTATCTGCAAAAGACGACTCCAATATGGGATCTGACCAAAAGCTAATACCAACACTGGTATCCTACTTACCGAGCATGTTTTCAATGAGTTCTTGCGTAATCACGTGAGGCGGAGCTGTAAGCATGTTAGAATGAAACTGTTGTTGACATACAAAATGTAAATGAAAACTTTAAGTTACCTCCCACAAATAAGAACACTATATACACTTTGTATTCATACAAACGCACTTTTCCACTTTGGATACCCAAGCGAGGAGGTACCCAATTGTACTGGAGGGAGGAGAGACGGATGTTAAACTCTTTCTGAAGACATGTGTACAGAGAATCATTCCTTCTACATCACAGATCATAAAGCCATGTTTGTCATCCAACGCATCGTATAATACCTTTAATGGCCAATTATCTATAAAAACTTATTCATCCTTGAACACTAAACATTGTTGTTTCAGAATTTTCTTTTTAACAAATGTGTGTTAAGTTTTCGGAAAGAACAAAACTCACGTGACATGACGGTATCATCAAAATGAAATGCAACCACGAGAATTCTACAGTCATCTGAAACCAGCGGCACGAGTGTATCTGCAAACCTGTAACCAAATGTAAATGACATGTAAATGACAATGTAAAAAGTTTCGAATGATTAATATATATATATATATATATATATATATATATATATATAAACTGATGATAAAGTCTGAAGCAACACTTAATTTGGCATGATTTAAGGAGAGATGGGACGAAAAAGTCAAATGTTAATTTTTAGAATTCTTTTATTTTTTCAGGAGCAAGTTTATAATGTAATTTCCTAAAAAAAATATGAGAAAACTTTGGGGTCGCCGACCGATATAAAGAGAAAATAGCAAAGCTGATGTCGGCAAATTGGGCCATTTTGTCGATTTTGACCGTTTGAAAAGACGTACAATTTACATGAAAAAAACCCTCAAAATCCTGTCATAGACATTTTTATCTAATTCTTAGATGCTTAGCATGTCTATTTATTGAAAAAGAATGATATCGATAGTGTATGAGGAAACAACAATGATATCAACTGCTTTTTCGTAACCGTTTTCCGCATTTCACATATATACACGAAATGGTTTGTAATCAGCTATTTGAGGCCAGGAATAAAAGACGACTGCTCAGGGACCGATCATGTCTTGCAATCAGATCCCTTCTGTTGTGGTAGCAAACGACTGTAGTTAAAATATCCCGGGAGCTTAAAATGGGCAGTAGCACTTCTTTTTATATAACATATTCTTCATATTTCTCCAAATATAACGTCATGCCAAATGAGAGGAGGATCAAACATCTCTTTACTCAACACAAACATCCGCAGTCGTGAAAGAAATTATCAAGCATCAAGCAAAAACCACTGACGGACATTTGAGTGTGAACACCTTTCAATTATTAAAGATAGAATAATGGATCCACAAAACTTAAATGAACACTGAACATTCGTTTTAGAACTTCAACCTTTGATTAATCAACATTGCAGATGGTAACATATATCTTCATTTTTTCCTAAAGTCACTTTATTTATCTGAATATAAGTGCCACTGCCCCTTTAAGCATCGCGAGAAGACTAGAACAGCGTCCTTTCTTTGTCAATATTTCATTATGTTCTAAGTATTCCACAGTTTGATACTTTCAAAACCGAATCATCTACAATAGCCTCATTCTTATGGACAAATGTTTGAAAACAATGACGCACCTGTCTCTCTCGCTGGGGTTAATCACAACTAAAGATCCGCGGTCCCATATTGCGTCAAAATTACACTCCAAAGAGCTGAAAAGAGAGTTCAGAGATAATGATGATACGGAGAGACTATCCTGAATATTTTTACCACAATTGACATTGGATTATAACTTGACAAATCCGTCTTCAAATTGTATACTACCGCCGGGGCTCGGCAACTTTGTCTGCAGTAGAGAGCTGTTCTACATCCAGTCACATTTGGGTCCAATACATCACTGAATTTCAGTGCAGTACTAGCCATGGTTCGCTAGTTCAAGCCGATGCTCGCAGGTTTCACCGCAATGCCTAACCACAATGGTGTTGTAAGCTTTCTCCCTGGAATGATACTAGCAGCCGCAATATAAGTGAAATAATCTTGAAAGCGGCGTTAACCCCAAATCACCTCACCTCATCTCACCTTCAAATTGCATGCCTGTCAATACGTATATAATGTGAAGCAGATGCTTATCGTCCTTGGATTCTCTAAGTGACTTGAAATGATAAACTAGCTGAAAATAATTGTTATGGTTTGGCTCCTGCGTAAGATATCGGCAGTTGTAGAGAATGTTTCTGACGTCCAGGGTACATCAAAAGAACATTAATTATAACCATAGTCACTTTTTTCTCATAGTCAAATATCTTTTTTGTTAGAATTATTGCTTGAAAATGCAATAGAGGGAATCAAATGGTCGCTGTATAGTTTTGTAAAACAACTTGTACAAGACAAGCCTTATGAAAAGTAGAAACATCATCGTCATAATCTCAATTTATCAGAAAGGAAGATTGTACCATCAATACATACACAAAATGAAATCATGTCATCTTGTATTTCTTTGACATTTTCACTCACCTGTTAAAATTGAACATGTCGCATCTGTAGATACGAATATTGTCGTCTTTGCTCTGAAAATACATCAACTGATCTGCAGATTTGGCAAAAGTTCACTACTCGTTGAAACCGGACAACAAAACCACAAAAAGATGCATAAGTTCGATATATATTCACCAGGAAGTACGTACGGCAAATTTCCATAATAATCTAATTGAAATAATGCTTCACCACAAATGTACTTTTAAAGAGATTATTTCGATACAAAAGTAACTATGCCAGAATAGTTAAAGTTATGATTAAATAGTCCTTGCAAGAGACAAAAATCCAAGTTTGAATCTGATAGAAGGCTTTGGGACATTTTTGGCCGTCGTGTCGGACAGAATGACCAACTTATCCACACTTTTAACGATTTGAACGGCTCTTTGCATCGTTGCATGAGGAATGCATCACAAAAGGAGATCGTTCCTAGGAATGAGACTACGTCTGGAGTCAGTTATACAGGTCATACAAAGTATTGATGGAAGGTCAATATTGGGACTAACCGACTGGCATGACATCATTCTTTGCTCCCATGAGCAATATGTTTAAATAAAGAAGTTTAGACTACCATTTACGCCTCTACAGGAAAGGTAAATCTGGCAATGTTTTTTCTATAAAATAGTGTCATTTAATCAAATCTGCATTATCTTGATATAAGCCAGAATGTTTGCGGTATTTCTTTCTACGTGGTTTCTAAAGCATACCTTTGACATTGTTATATTATATACCTACAGATAAATGTTATACTTACATATTAAGAGAACATTTAAATTAAGTTTAAAAAGGGATGTTTCTTGATACATTTGTATATGTATAGATACATCATCAGTTGCTCTTTGATTCAGTGCAACAAAGGGTCGTCCATTGAATTCAGCTGGATAGTAAGGTAGATAAGGTATAAGAGCGACAGTTATAACGTCAGGTTTTCGATTCCTATAATGTTTTTGAGGCAGAATAGGCAGACTCTGATAGAGAGCTCATGTCATTAGACGACCATGGTCAAACCGAGACTAGTTCACTCACCCTGTAGAGTTCCCCCTCCACAGCAGACAACGCCTCCTTGGTGTATTCCATTCCTTGTTCAGTGAAGAATTCTTGAACCGCTTGCTCCACCCCCTCCACACCCACCACCGTATGTCCAGCATCTGATAACCTGCAGAGAAATATATAATGTTATGAAATAGAAACTTTTTCAAGTCTAGCTTGTTTTGCCCCCTCCACACCCACCACGCTGTTTCCTGCATCAGATAATCTTGACATTTTTACCACAGTGACTAATCACTTGTAATATGGCTTTTTAAGCTCTTCAACATAAACTTAGATTACCAAGAGTGCTGTACCTAGATATCATATCTCAAAGACGACGTGTTAATCAATGGTGCTTTTGAACTATGTTTAGTTAATAATCAGCTAATACTGATTTGCGTACATATGTTTATATTTAGGATATTCAATGCACCCCAACCTACCACTTCATATCGACAGACTTCCCGCATAACGGGACCAGAATCTTCAACCTCGTCCTCCCGCTAGAGAGCTTTTCAACGTGATTCTCGAGCATCCTAGGAGATAAAATAGGTGCATTTGCGTCTATATTGATGAGGTCTATTGAGGATTGCTTGTAGATTTATTAAAAAATAAATCTGTCAGACAGATCTAACATGTCACATTGGCACAGAAAGTTATTAAAATCGTAGCATTTAAAATTATCTAATATCCTTAACGATATATCAAATAACAAATATATGACTATTATTCAGGTAAAGTTTATTGATAAACAGTCAGTCAATCTATCAACCAACCGAGATCTGTCAACCATGTGCAGCACTGAAATCTGTCGAACAATGCTAGCGTCAATTTCACTTTAAAAAAAGCAGTATCTTAAACACCCGATGTGTTGTGATCTGTCAAACAGTCAATATCTCCATAAACCCTAGCACTTTGATCTCTCGAATATTGGTGGCGTCAATATCTCCATAAACCCTAGCACTATGATCAGTTGATCAATAGCAACAATGTATGCAAAGCATGCATAACCGTAGTACAAAAAAGAAACCGTAACACTTCAATATGCCAAGATTATTTCACTTTTTCAGTGAAACTTTTTTGAAATAAAATGTCAAGATCAAGGTAACTGATAGCAATCGTACAATCGTAATGCTAGAATTTAAGAAAACCGTAGCACTTAGATAATTCAATTAACCGTAGCAACACAAATTTCTATCGATCGTTGCCATTACATCTGTATGATATGATTTGTTGAATAATCGTCGAACTTAGATATGTCAAAAAACCGTAGCAGTTATTTGATATGAAGATACACAGATATGTGTATCAATGAAGGAGAGCGTATCCTTAGTTAGAGAACTTGTCCTAATCCTTTTCTTTATGAATAAAATATAGTAACAATCATAGAAATAACATCTGCAAATCCTTTAAAGCATTTAAAAGTCATCAAACAAGTTTCTATCTGTACTTAAATATCTATCTTATCGTTGCGTTAGTAAATATTGAGCAACAAATACATCCCCATAGAGTTCAACATTCAAATAAATCTATCAAATAACAGTAAATCCTGACATCTTACTCATGCACGTTAGGTTTATGGAAGCCAATCTTGCCGGCTGCCCAGTACTTCTCACTCCAGTCCCTCACTGTCAGATCGGTGAATGTGGGCGTGGTCACAGTTGGCGTTGTTACAGAAGGCGTGGTTACAGCAGTTAAATCTGCGGGGGGCGTGGTTACCGAGGGCTCGATCGGTTCATCATTTGAGTCACTCATCTTCCACAAAGTCAAGCAATCGCCTTAAAGATTCCCATTCATCTATTCCTTTTTAGGGCATTTTTGTTTTTATTTTTAAAATGGTCAGATATCTTGAACAAAACCAGTTAAACTCACATCCATCACAATCGTAACCTCATGTCGTTAGCTTCACTACATCATTTCAGAGTGCATTATACTATGAAATATTTCTGTTATACATCCATACACATATAGAAGCCAAACTTAACATTCATTTCTCAGGAAGCATTAAATAAACCAAAACAATGTTTCCAATTTAAAATTAATTATTCAGAAGTAAGACAATCAAAAAACATTATTCTTCTTCCACAATAACTACTTTAGGTATCATAACTACATTATCCACATGTAGTTTATAAATTGTTGTACCCTATTAATTCCACATATGCTTGAAAATGGTATGAACGTCGTTATTGTAAGAATAATCGGAAAGTTAATTGATACATCCTTGTTCCTGATACTGCCAACTTCTAGAATCTCCGTTACACTTTATCAAAGACCATTTTGAGTCTCCTAAATTATGTTTATATCATTCATTATTTAGGCTGACAATCAGAAAGTGTTTTTGATAGGGAAATATAAAGACATAGTTAAAGACACTATCGCATGTTTTAAAAGGGAACTATGGGGGTGCACAGACAGAATTCCAAATTTTGAAAAGGATTTATCAAACAAGAGTACGAGGGTGGGTAGAGATACAAACATTCCATTTCCTAACTTGAATGATTAAGATATAGTCACTCAAAAAGTAGACCCTGCATCTTGCGAATGAGGCACAAGAAACCTTATTCTGCAACAGGATCAATCGAGACGAGTAATTTGATGTCTAACCTCTGAAAAGGATTGTGTTAGCTGAGGTTTAATGCAGAAAATATAAAATTATCTTTAACAAAACAAGATACACAGTTCTTTTAATGCCCTCGAAATCCGAGGCGAGATGGGTGACGGTGAGAAGTGGCAGTGTTGCCGTACCATGAGTGTGTGGGTTCGAATCATGCAACATGAAACAATAAAAGAGCTGGCAATTAAAGATTGTGTGATCATGATTCTAAGAATATTACTTTCCTAGCCCATCCCGACTTACCTTGACTTGTCTTGCAACTGTATCCGGACACTAGACCAGCTGATAAGTGTACGAGACTAGTCGAGATGACTTAAATGAAGGGGTGGTCTGCCACAGCAGTTTTCGAGATATCGTCCTGTAGTGTTTATTTATGTCAATCCTAAGCATTTAACATTATAATTCCTTGCAATTCAAGGACACTTACATAATAACAACAATATCAAACTCGGCTGCACGAAGTAGCCCTGTTTTCACTCGATCTTTGGATGTCAATCTCGAAAGCAAATTTATGTTGTCTTCTGATGAACCAGAGGGCTTGTTTGTCTTATCACTATTTCATTGATTCCTTACAATGATCGGAAGTATACATCTTATTCCTATGTACTCATTTTATCATCTATCTGAAGAGTAACAAATCAGAAAGTGATAAACAAAATCACTGGGTTAAATACACACATGATAGAGAAAGATTAGATCGAAATACTTTGGACTAATTTCCATCTGCTTTGATAACACCACAGAGATATGTACAATTGTCTTATCCCGAAGTACTGTCAACAGTTTTGCTTTTCTGAGGGTGACCTTCTTTGGAAAAACATATATGTTAAGCAGAATAAGAAATTAGATACTTGTCGTAATGAAATTCAACAAATATATTATAAAAGGAAAATATACACATATAATAATATAATCGCATAGAAAGATGTTTGATTATAATGCTTACAGCAGCGCATAATTACAGAAGATGAAGAAGAAGAATTTTTTTTACCGGTTTTGATTTTATCAATTATTTACTTAAAGCTGGTGATGAAAGTGAGATTTATCCTCAATTAGATTGGTGGTAAAACTGCCATATACTTGCACACGCACCCCATCCTGATGTTACACTATCGTCCTTTGCAGACCGGACTCCGGGTAGAACACTTGCGTTGCAAACTCATTCTGCTTGAATAAATTATTCTATCTTCAATGTCCATGTAGTCGAATGGAGGTCAGATACATCCGGAACTGTTCGGATGAATAGACAAGGCTCATCCAATCACATCAAGCCTTTGGTCTGTCGAAGTAAGGAAACGTCTTGCTCATGTTAGCGTGGAGCCGAGATGATGATAAGCTACTGATACAACTCACATGTACAGTCGGGTGGCTCTTTCTTGTAGTTCGGATTTGGAGTGTCGAGGTTGAATCTTCTGCCATGAAGTATTTTTCGCCATTTTTTCTCATCGTCTTTTGGGCCGAATTTTCAGCTTTACCCGGAGAAAGAAGGAATGCATGTCCCGTAATTAACTTGTGTCTCCTACAACCGCCTTGCGAGAATGGTGGGACTTTTCGTATGAATGCGAGCACCTGTCTATACTTTTGTGATTGTGAACCTTACTTCACCGGAAATGGGTGTGAGACGAGACTCGATACCGACGAGAGTGGCACATCACATGTATGGCAGACGAATGACAGGGTGAAAAGCAACCCCTGCTCTAACGGAGGGGGGGTTTACAGGCCAACAGTGCCAGCATCCAGCGACGGCGCTGGCAACTAGTTCTACGCCATCGTCACCAACCACATCGTTAAGACCATTCCCAGAACGCGATTGTTGGGGAGGATTTGTCTGTGTGCACGGCAGGTGTCACGGTAGGGGGGAAGGATCTGTATACTGTGAGTGTGACTCCGGCTTCACCAGCACTTTCTGCCAAATCCCCTACGACCCGGATTGTGGGGAGCAGGGTGTCTGCCCCTTTGACTGTGGAGAGAATGGGCTCTGCGTCCGCCGCAATTCCACCGGTCCTCCGTTTTGTCATTGCTTATACCCCTCAACCGGGACTGCGACTCTTGAAGGGATACCGTCTGTGCTGACTTACACAAAAAACACCAAATAGTTAACCACAATGTTACTCAATTGCAACAATCAGTAAACAACAACTTATTATCACCGAAACATTTTTATAAACAAACTGACCGTATTTTCATAAACCTATCATCGGTCTTCAAGGGTTCTCAATTTACCTCCCTTGAGATTCCAATTCAAAAGGTACTTATACCATAAGATGAAAATAGATATTTGGTAACGCTGTCTTTTTCAAAATAAATTTCAGGGCAAATTCGGGAATTTGAATTTGAATTTCAAAGGAAACCCTTCCTCCTGATGTGCTGTGTATTGAAAGCCAATTTCCTTATAGCGTCAAAAACCCAAACTCTTCAGAAGTTCGCAAGTTAAATCGACGTAACAGTTTCATGTAGTTACTCAAATCAAGGGATGATGATTTCAGTACAGATTATCCTGATTGAAAGTACCGGAGATGGTAAAGTGAAGAGCATCTGAACATGAAGCCATGCATAACCAAGGATAAAACAAACCTAAGTCAATATTTTAGTATCGAGAAAAAATATCATGGACACCAATCGATAAAAGTAAATTGCATTTCCTGTAAGCTATAATTTTGTAAAGATCGGACGGAATCCCGATTCAGATTTGGAATGATTTTTAGAACTTTTTTCCTGCATTAGATAAGAATATATAAGAGAAACAGTCTGAACTCAAATACCAAAAAATGTCTAGCCACTCCAACACGAAAAAATTAAAGCAATTTATGTAAATCCGATTTATTTTCTTTATAAATGCATAAGGGAACCAGATTTTTTAAATACTAGTCACTAAACACAAAAGATCTGTTGAGTTTCCTTGTAAACAGAAAATCATTAAATTTTATTAGGTTTACTTATATTTTCAAACCAACGCACTGAAAACGTAACTAAAAGTGTGAATGCACGGACGTTTTATTGTTTCTATGCCGACACTACGTGTCAAATGTAATTTTTTACCAAGTCCACCATTACAAATTAAAACTCTTTTATCGAACAAAATATTAAAATAATTGGTTCTTCTTTCATTTTATTTTCAACGATTTTTGACCATTATTATTTAAGAATACATTTTGGACTCTATTTAATCCGTCAACACTCCTTTCGAGGAGTCAATGCTAACCGGATTTCTCCTTTAGATAAGATAATTTTAAATTATGTCTTTTTCGAAAATTTAGAAGGTTTACACTGCTGTACGTAGTATATTTTGTTTAAAGATACATATACTAAATCTACCATCGGTTTACTTATAACAATGTCACTCAGTTTACAACATTGTCGCTCATTACTCAAATACTCGCGTCTTATAAATGCAAATAATTAACAGTTCAAGTTATCTGAATTATATTTCATTTTTTCAACTGTTACATAATGGTTCTATCATTAAATACAGTTAAATGTGTTACATATTTTCTTTCTCTCACTTATCAGACAATTTTTACTGCAAAAATCATGGGGGTGAAAACCTTTCTTAATGTATAAAATTCTCATTTACAGTGTGGACTTCAACGAAATGGTATGGTAGATGGTAAAGGTACTACTTGTGACTGTAACGACGACCCTTTTTAACTGTGATGTTATCAAGAATTACTAATATACCAATTTTCAAATCGGATCGTTGTTAGTTTCAGTCGAGTGAAAGTTCTGGATCTTGTATCATTGTTCGTTTCAGTCGAGTGAAAGTTCAGGATTTTGTATCATTGTTAGTTTCAGTCGAGTGAAAGTTTTGGATCTTGTATCATTGTTAGTTTCGGTCGAGTGAAAGTTCTGGATCTTGTATCATTGTTAGTTTCAGTCGAGTGTAACTTCTGAACCTTGTATCATTGTTAGTTTCAGACTAATGGCACTTATGGACCTTGTATTATTGTAAGTGTCAGGCGAGTTGAAGTTCTGGATCACATATCATTCTTATTTTCAGACGAGTGGAGTTCTGGACCTTGTATCATTGTTAGTTACAGACGAGTGGATGTAATGGATTTGTATCATTGTAAGTTTCAGATGAATGAAAGTTTTGGACCCTGTATCATGTTAGTTTCCGAACGGGTTGAAAGTCTGAATCATGTATCATATTTAGGTTCAGACGAATGGAAGTTCTGGATCCTAGGCTGCAGCCTGGTGCTCCTCCTGGTGCTGGGAGGATTCTGTGTCCTCATCTACACGCTCCTCAAGAAGAGGAACATCTTCATCATGAAGCTCAAATACTACTTTCAGCCGTTCGAGGACGATGGTAAGCGAAATATCGATTTAGGCGTTTAGTTTGATAGTATATAAAGTAATAAATAATTTTATTTATATTTGAAGTATATATACTGAACACTAATAGAAATGTTACACATATGTGTGAAATGTAAGCCATTCAAGTCTCTTTGAGGATATACACTTTTATAAACTAATAGAATGATAATTAAATTCGTGAAATAAAAAAATCAAGCCAATATAAACGATGAAAATAAAGAAAACAGAGGACCCGAGACGACAAAAACAACGACTCTTAGGTGCAAATTGACAGATTATGTTAATGAATTAAAAGTGTTGTAACCTTATACGTTTGAACCTTGGAACACATCCATTATCTCGATGTTGTTGTGATAAAAGTTCGTGTGTCAGCTTGTTATACCTGTTAGGTCATTGTATGCTTGGAATCGCTTGACTGATTTCTTTGACGTCACTGTTGGATATAAAAGAAAATTTTCATTAAAACCGCTGATTGATTTTTTAAAATGTGAAGAAGAGGGAAATACCTATTTATCGAGCTAGAGATCATTGAATGGCGCTACAGGTAGACGATTATATCATAGAAAACACTTTTCAGACGGAAAGGAATTCGACGCATATGTCTCATACAAATCAGACCCCAAGGACGAGGCGTTCGTGTACAAGACCCTGTGCTCTGAACTGGAGGTGAAGCGGGGCTACAGGCTCTGTCTCACTGACAGGAAATTTCGAGTGGGCGAAAGTAGGTTCCCTTTTATCGTTTGAATGAACTTTGATAATTAATACATTTTGCGATTATTTTTACTCTTGGTGGGAGGTACAAAAGATGCATCCAATGACAAAGACTAACCAATGAAGAAGACCACCAAATGTGCGAGACCAAGTCATCAAGGGGATACACGATTTCAGAGCATGGAATGGTAGAATCGACAATGACAAAAACCAAACACTGACAGAGATTGACCTATGAAATGGCAACTAATGAAAGAGTTGAACCGGGGAAAATGACCAACTAGGGACATAGACCAACCAATTACAAAACGTTTTGGACGGCTTATACCAACAAATGAGAGAAAACAGGCAATTACAGAGATCAATTGATAAAAGAGACCAACAAATAACTAACTAACCAATCATTTTAGACACCCCAATGCCAGAGCTTAACCAATGACGGAAGTCAAGAAATGAAACAGATCAACCATTGTCAAATACCTACCAGTGACAGGACGACAATGGGAGTTTTGTTATTGCATAATAGCATGACAACTCATTTTTCTTTCAGCCACAACAAGGAGCATTTTGAATCCTTTTGGCTACAGTCGGCGCACGATCCTCGTCCTGTTGCCCCGCTACATGGAGAGCGACTTCACACGCCTCGAGTATCAGTTGGCGTATGCAGAGATGCTCAAAAGGCAGCATAGGGTAAGCCGTATGCTATGAACATGCACACACAAACGCACACAAATGCTTACACATGAATATAAACAATTGACAATTCCGATGATCATGTTTGAAGCAAGACAAATAAGGGGAGAGTTGTTTTCGTGCAAACTTAAGCATTGTCAGTCGTAACCCTCGACAAACTACGGCAACGAAATCAAGCATATGTAACTTATGAAGTTGTTCCTTGCGGGGATGAATACTCTCATTTGCTAGATATCATATCCATAACCATTTGAAATGACAACATTGAAATTTACTGGTAGTCGGCTTTCTTACGGCGCCGAATCGAAATCAGGGGTTATTCTGATTTTGAAATTTCAAATATTCTAAAAATATTTTGGCTGATAAATGGTCGACTTATGAAACATACCCTTTTACATCATGACAAGACCTTTGAGACGAAGTGATAACGAAGCGCATTTTCGATTGTCCAGTGCCCTTCAGTTTTGGCACTTCTTATTTACCTTGTGACCTTGACTTTGGAACAGGTAGCTTCAAGAGGAATGGCATCGACGTGATCTCAATGGAAAACGTTGGAACGGAGAACAAACAGAACACCGCTTGAAAGTTCCACAGAACCCAATGCCTTAAACTCTAATAACTCATTAGAATTTAGTATACATCAACCTTGTTAAATGTTTCTCCTCTAACGACTCATTTAAAGCCAGTGTAATCAACCTTGTTAATTGTTTATCCTCGAATACCTCATTAGAATGTTGCGGCTGATATTGGTGGTAGTCTCTTTGCCTGCACATGGCTCAAACTGAAAACATCATTTTCTGTGTCGTACTCGGAAGAGATCTTCTCCACTCTCAGCATTACATAGACAATCATGTGAAACAATTTGTTCCTGAGATACGTCTGTGGCAGCCTAAATAAAGAAATAATAGTATTCTCGCATTTGTTCTGAAGTTAGGGCTCATCTTGTACTTCTTGTACAGAGGAAGAGCCTTTCCTATACAGTGGCATCTTCCCACGGCAAGGTGAAAATGTATCGAGATAGACTCTATCCATTTTCTACCTTGCCCTCAACGGTAACAAAACCTGTGATACGAAGAATCGACACCTAACGTCATCCCGAGTTACCGCCCTTACTAGCTGCTAACCTGCAGCCAGTGAAATCGCCGTTTACATTCGAAACCTACGCCCACAGAGACCTTATGATTAAGAAAACCAAGCGAAAATTTCATTTTATGCTTGTGTCAGATGGATTATTTGCAGGAACTCACTGACAACACCAAGAATTAAATTTTAATAATTAAATCACATCGGGCTGTATTCCTCCAGTAATTAATGCGTTTTTCTCCTTCTCTAAATGATCCTTATTCAAGGCATATGTTTAACGTCATAAGCAGTAGATCCTTTACAAGAGAAAACTTGTAGTGCACTGATAAATTCCATCAAAGACTGCGAGCTTGTCACAATAGATTTTATTGAAATGAAAAAATTCCCCGTTTTGCACGTGCAGCAGTCAATATAGATTTTACTGAATTATGCATTTACTGCCGTGTTGATAATTTCGAAGCTAACCTAGTCGGCATCAAGTTTTTACACATTTCATCTTTCGGTGTTCAGATATTAAGTAAATCACATCGTATTTCTCAAACATAACACAAAACGATGGCGCCATTACACAAGGTTTGACAACGAATATTTCGCGATAATTTTGTTTAAAACGGATACACTTCTATGAGAATCATTCAAAATTGAAATAATGATTATAAAAATCTTTAATATTCCATTCGTACAATAATTTCGTATTTACGTTACTTTAAAACTCTACAGTAAATATCGATCGACCACAAACGCGATAGATCTACCCTGTATCCATCTAAATATATGCATGAAATTACAAATGAAATTAATATTTTAAATAGTCATGGCTTCAAACACGACAGGTTACTACCGCTATCTTTGCCGTTGACATTTGAAGTTCATATTGAAAGCCGCCTTATGATTGGCCTATCAGAAGGGCCTGCAGTCGGCTAAACTTTTAGCACAGAAAAGGTTGGCCGTGATGTCAAGGGCGAAACGGGAAGAGTTCGAATTTTTTTCGTTTCGGCCTTGACGTTGTGTAGATGATACAGTGGATTCTTGAGCTTGTATCAACAGAAAGCAACAATAACATAAAAAAGCAAATATGCGAAGTCCTCATAGGAGACTTGTTGACTTCCATGGAACGAATGTTGATGGTAGCCTATATTGATCATATTGAAACCATCATATTTGTCACATTATTCCGGGATCCAATATAAAAGATCTATTCCAGTGTAAAACATATATCTATAAACTTACCAATAGAAACTTGGTTTGATCAATGTGTAAACTTCGTATATCTCTCCATGATTTTAGAGTAAAACATCAACGTAAGAACATTAATATTACTTCTGATACAGATTCTTTCTGTTTATATTGTGATCATAATGTTGTTGAAAACGAATTCCATGATTTCTTTGAGTGTATTAGATATGCTTCACTCCGTAATGAATACCTATGACATTGCAGATTGACATTGCACTAAATATTTAACACGGAGGATGTAAATATAATACGTTTAACCTCCATATACCTTTGCAAAATATTCAAATTGAGAGCATTGTAATACCGGTCATGTGACAACAATTATACCTTTTATATAACAAGAATAGAGCATTCGGCGACAGAAATTTCGGTCTATAAATACATGTACCTTGTACCTAAAGGACTAAAGGAAAGGTGCTCAACGAACACTGGTAGATTTTTTATACAGCCATGAGAATGTATTTCACCTATTTAAAACATTTCCGGTATCGTTCTGTAACAGAGTCTGGAGGTAAGGGGAGACGATTTGGGTTTTTACGCCCAAATCAAGAGTGTTTCATTTTTATAACGACTGCTAGTACTATTGCAGGAAGAAAGTCGGCAACGCTAATGGTAGCTATGTAGTGCTGTGGATTCTCTTTGGAGTACGTATCAATAACATGCTTGATACCGTCATAAATAATTCTCCTACGTCTAACAGCTTATATGAAATGTCACATAAAAGACCTTTATCACGAACGATAGCCTACAGGAGATTCGTGTTACGTCTATATTTCCACTACCGTTACAGTTATTTTGCAAAAAATGCTGCATACGATATTCAAAATATCTTTCTACTGTACATAACATTGTAGCAGGGTCACGTTGTGCAGTGGACAACAAGGCGTCAAGCTGGTTGCTTCGATTGTAGTTTATTCGTTAAAAAATATGTGAGGATGACTTGGTCAAAGACACCCTGTAAAGATGCACATGTGATGCATAATACAACACATGTGATGCATAATACAACACAGGTGAATATATATATACCCATGGCAAGATCCTCTTTAGTCCGAGCCAAATATGTACGTAGAAAATACGTACTATAGCTCGTGTTCATGACATAAGCCCTTATATAAAATACAATGCCACCATAGTTACAAACTACATCCAAATACTATGATATGATATGATATGATATGATTATGCTTAGGAATAGATGGATACATATACTAGAGATGAAGTATATGCCTTATAAGAATAATCTCTATGTATGTTTGCAAAGATGTATTATACAAAGTACAACATTTCATGTTCTATGTTATATTTATAAAGATATACAATACCATAATTATTCGATAAGATAATTCGGGAGATTAAACAGGAAATATACAGTATGAGTATCATTTGCTTATGTACGAATCTCTAAATAAATCTACATAATGACAATAAGTTAGTTAGCATAAGATATTGATACATATTCATATAATACATATCCTTGATCTGGATGAAAGATAGGATACACACAACGTAACGCAAACAAATTGATTGAAAAAACTTACTTTAAGCATGTAAGGTTGAACTATACATTCATAAATAATTCACACAGACACAGACGATCGATTTATGAATCGATATTTATACCATATTTGAATATAATTAGATGCAGTAAAAGATGAGTTAGTAATTCAGTTTATATTTTAAATAGTTGGTTGCAATAAGACAACCTATACAATAACATGTTAGTTTAGAGCAAAGATATCTACAATTAACATACAATATCAAAACATAACACCCTGCCAAAATAGAGATTGAAATCGATGTTTTTACTGACTGCATGAACAAGAAACTTGACTGTCATTTCTAAGAATTCACACGGGTATCGGGTAAAATTGTGCTCAGTGAAGATATATATCACGTGAAAGTAATTGAAAATGAAACATATATAAGGTAATAATTCAAAATACTGAATTAGAAAGGTATATTAAACTCATTTCGAATTTAGAAACATACAAAGGGAAATAACTCCATCGTGATAACTCTCCACTTTGGAGACGCCATTGTTATTCTGCGGTAGAAACTCCCTCTGGGAAAAAGTGTACTCTGAGAAACAAGGTAAACAAACGACACGCTCCAAATGACATTTCAAATGAACACTTATGCAGAGAACTATTGGTGTTTATGGTAAAATTTCACTCAGCTGTTTGGCTGATAAGTTCGTAATTATTATTTTATAAGATTATTTCTCTGTTCTGAATCGTCCTTGAATAAGTACAATAACATGATCATGTTGGATAACTTCGTTTGTCGACGTAAACCGAAGTTACGAATGAACCCAGTCTAAGCTGACGTATGACCATGTTATGATACAGGTTAAGCAGATAGAGTAACTTTATCAATAGAAACAAAGGGTTGTCCAAGACAAGTTGCCGGTTTGCCATGACAATATATCACCATGACTTTGCATTTTTTTTACGATACCGTGTTTCCCCAAATAAGCGCTGTGTGTTAGGCAGAAGCAGCTATAGAGTGGTATATTTCCATTATAAAAAGGTGATTTATACTAAAGCAATACAGTCCATCTAAAGGAAACACTTTCTTTGATAAATTCTGTTTTTAAATCTTGAATTGTAACAAAACAGACATATAGCCTAGCTTTATATTCCTTTTTACATACAAATAACAAAACCAGATGTTAATGTACATGTAGCCCTGCTAATATGCGTCATTATCATACATGTGATAAACACTTACATCACAATGTAGAATGCAACAATTTATAATTTCTTTTTCTGAAATTATACAAAGTATCTTTATGGAAAACTAATACCGGTATGACTGAATCAACCAGACTAGTTGTTATCGGGGTCAATTATGTCAAACTGGATAATTTGTGTTATTTCATCGACAAGTAGTGGTTGTTCAGTAGTTTCTAAAAATAAACATTTCAATGCTTATCAGTTAGCATAGTGACAATACAAGAAAAAAGTTAGGATTTATGATCGAAAACCAGATAATAGCGCATGTCAATGACTCACAAGTAATTGTGGAAACTTATTCAAAGCAGATACAAGGAGAGATATAGGTTGGTATTGCTTAGTAGGTCATTCAACTAATATATATGTTAATGTGATGCTGAATCTGGACTTCTTATGACTTGTTATGATGATGTTCTGGCCACATAAAAAATTCATGAAAAATACTCTGTTTCACTTGAAGAAATGATACATTTCATGAGAGGCACATGTCTGATTAGAAACATCCCTGTTTCGAGGCATTATACCATCAAATTTAGCTGGATACAAACTGATTTGAAAAGGATAACAGCCAAGCTTTTTGCATGAGTTGATGAACAAGCATTCCTGCTTTTATTTGAATAAATCTACATGTCCAAGTGTGTATAATATATTTGCATTGTATGAATGTATGTGAAATGATTTGTTATATTGGTAGTGCATTGAGAGTCCACGTTGGGTGGCGTGTAATTCCACATCACAGCTGATCAGTATACATCTGAAATTGAATTGTGAGTTAATTATATTCCGTTATTGTACTCTAAGCCCTGTTTGTTATTTGGCAGGCTGTGAGAGTCTAGTCTGACAGTCTAGTCAAAGGAATGAGCGAAGCAGCTGAAACAACGGCGACGATGAAGTCCACGGAGCTGGATGTCCAGGGCTGGAACGAGAAATGGCAGCAGGGGAAGACACTTTTCCACAATTCCGAGATTCATCCGTGAGTTGAACTGTTTCTCTGACTTTCAGGAGTTGTAACTTACAAAGGGGAATAATGTGTGCTGGGCAGACAGAAATGATAGTCTTACCTGGATAGAAAGGTAACTCAGTGGACTAAGTAAATGAATTTTTTCGATTTTAGGCATAATGTCGTCCTATGGATACAACTGGTTATGTGAATTTACACTTGACTTTGACTTTTGTATGTACACTTAAATCTACCTTTAAACACAGACGGATTAACCCTGCATTTAGAACATGTCATGGACAAAACATGTAGTCATAACATTGTACATGATGTCTCTTCACCATGACAAATCTATATCTTGGGCATTGTGTGAAACTTTACCTCTATTGTACATTCCAGAACCCATTATTTCTTTCAAAGTTTGTGAAAAGCTTGATGTCTGATTTCATGTACATTTACTGCAATAATAAATAAATTTTAAAAAGTCCCCAAAAAACCATTAACCCCCATACGACTGCGCTGATGATGAATGAAGATGTCTCTTTGTTCCCTCCCCAGACTCCTGGAGCAGTTCCAGGAGAAGCTGCTGTGTGGACGGTCTGGACTGAAGGTGTTTGTTCCTCTATGTGGGAAGACCCTCGACATGAAGTGGTCAGTACTTGTTAGTCGGAAACAGTATAATTCATATGCCTGCATCTACCCACGTTGATATGTATTATGTGTATGACTTTTTTCATTTTTCAGTCTCCTTTACAAATTACCAGTTCATCAGGACTTCAATAAGGGTTGCTTTAAGCTGGCTTCTCATCTGCCCTTGAAAAAATTGCATTTTGAGTTCTTGACACTGTTTCACAATTGGGCCAAAGTGAATCATTAATTGAAAAAAGATTGATCAGTTTTAAGTTTTTTTAGTCAACTTTTAAACAACATGAAGATATCAACAATATTCCAAGGTCAGGAAACTGATGTTCCGACATCGACAACTGGTTGATCAATTTTCTGACCCAACATCGACCAAATTTCAATGTCGGAAAGAAGTCATGTGGCTCCTTGGTATAAACTTGTTGCCTCTGTTTCAGCCACATAGTAGCCCTCTCCTTTACATATTACATATATGATTTCTCTCCAGGTTATCAGATGCTGGTCACACAGTGGTGGGTGTGGAGGGAGTAGAACAAGCTATCCTGGAGTTCTTCTCAGAACAGAACCTTGAATTCACCAAAGAACCTCTGTCTGACCTAGACGGGGATGTATATAAGGTGGGTACTTTTTCTCATGTATCTTGCACATCTAAATTTGGATAAAAACTTAAGTATAGTTTACCATATTGACAAATAAGCATGGGCCTCATTTTAGCAATCACACCTCATAGAAGAATGAAATAAGGCAAAGATCGGAACTCAAACCATCTGTACATCACATATCATACACTTACATATAGGTTGACAAACAGGATGTTTCGATGCAAAACAACTAATAGACAGAGTTATTCAGGGACCTATTGTCAGTGATGGTATATACAAAGGTTGTTATATCCTTAATCTTTGTTTCATCAAAACTGTGTTGATGGATGACAGTCCTAGAAATTATGATAATACAGGGTGATACCCGAGTAATACCTTGTCTCTCTAGTTGTTCATTGACAAATACTTGTCAGGGACCACCTAGTTGTAATTTCCCGCACAAGACATAACTTGCACCAGCACCTGATTTAAGCCTGGCTGCATTTCCCAAACTCTGTGCCTGCTCTCCAAGCTACTGAGACAGAAGTCCAATTCGAAATACTTGTACTCTAAAGATTGCCATTTGCCGCTGAAGCAGTTACTGGCTTAGCACAAGGACTTTTATTATATTTATTACCCTCCAAAATTATAACGATGAAAAGATAATTGGAAAAATAATTTATGAAACATCATTTTCTATTATAAAATGTAAACAAGGACCTGTAAAGTAAAAGTCCATGGTGTAACTGTAAATTATTGTTACTCAACGTGATATTCTGATAACGTTTTGGGTTGAATACAAGTCAATTTATTTCCTTCACTACACACACACCAAACAACAAACGCAATTTTTCTTTATGTTAAGTGTTAGTTAATATGTTGAACATTACAAATATAAAATTTGATACAACATACGTTGCCATAATTTTGAGTTACATTGTGCACAAAGTCAAGTAATTGTCAGACAGTCGGAGAAAATCTTGCTAAAATTACCACTTTTCGTCACTTTCTATACACTAATAACTTAACATATAATCATCAGAATCATAAATAGATTACAGTAGTCGATAGAATAACATTTAAACTAAAAATGGAGCCTGGTAACTAAGGACTTTTTAAAGTAAAAATATTGTTATATGTTTCACAAAACACTCACGAATCCCTAAGTTTCTGGGTCCGCCATCTTGTTTTGAAATGACCGCCCTTCCATCGGAGTGGTTGTTAAATTTCTTAAATCTAAAGTACTACCTGATATGTAAACAACGTAAAAATATAAATAAACTAATGCCTCAATGTCGTAGTTAAAACATGTAAATTTACTTCTAATTCCTTGAAAATTACTCCCAATTGAAAAATGTCTTCGACAATACGTTTGTACAGCATGCGTTTCGCGTTGCAGACTAGCCACAGGGTTTCCCCTGCGGCGAAGCTCGCGGAGAGTTTAGCGCCGGAGACCAGTCCTTTCTATACAGGTCCTTGCTTAGCAGAAATCTTGTGATGAAAACTGACGCAAGACAATCCTTGCTATTGAAGATGAAGGTTACATTTCTATAGTTGTATTATATCACTGGGCATGTGAACTTTGCACACTGCTAATGGTTAAAATGTTGCCCAATGTTTAACAATAACTCACTCTTCTGAAATGTAGCTCTGATGTATGAGAGTTTGTGGTGAGAAACTTCTCCTGTTTGTCAAGTAGCAGGTCTATGCAGATTTGTTGAAGGCTTTGTAGGGATCTTAGTTTAGGGATTTGCTAGCTCAGTTGGGGGGAGGTAGGGGAAGAATAACGTTTATACTTTATAGGTCATGACAGATTATTTATTTAAGAAAAACACCTGCTTACAACGTCGGTGAGACCACATACAGGCATTTAATGTTCACGTCACTCACAAAGTCATTTGTGCCTGTTGTGCTCAATGTCAGTGTCTATTTAACTACTTGTAGCATGCAATCCAAAAAAGTTTTTTTTCCCTAAAATCAGTGGGGGGCCGAGACCCCCCAGCCTCTCTCCCCCCCCCCCCCCCCCCTTTGCTACGGGCCTGGTTTACTTTCTCGTAGCAAAGGTGATAAGGAGTTGATTGTTATTGAAATGAGTGATCAATGCTTTCTTTGGTGCAATTCATACCCAAAAAGGAGACTGAAACCTTTGATTTATTTAGTTAAGATAAGTGAAGTTGTCTGTCTTTACTTTACACTGCTTTATTTATTAATAAATGTGTGGCAAAGTCATTGAGGCTAAAAATATTTTTGACAATCAGAAAGTTATTTAAAACTTATGTCATATATAGAGAATATTGCCTGAGAAAGTGTCATAACTTTTACTAAACTTTCATATTACCAAAGCGAGAGCAAGTATTGTACACAAATTTGCATGACTTTCGTAAAAGTCATTTGAAAAGTGAGATATGAACCTATGCTCATATTAGCAAATATATCTCCACTTATGGTTAACCATATCAGAAAAAAAAGTGGTTTGACTACACCCTAAATTTAAATGTGTCTTCTGTCTATGTTGTGATGTACTTTATAGTATACTGATGTGTTTCAGAGCAAAGATGGAAAAATCAGAATCTACAAGTGTGATTTCTTCCAGTTTGAGAAGTATGTGAGACTGTACAGACTTTTAACCTGAATTCAATGAAGTTCACTTTGAAACACCCCAAATTAATTAAGCTGAAATAATTCATACTCAAATACTAGTAGTTCAAATTGAGATCTTTGATCTTGCTGTGAAGATTTTGAAATAATGTCTTTCATTCTGTCGCAATGTCAGGAGTAGCCATTCAGTGATGTTTGTAAAAAAAATTTAATGATCCTGTTTATTTATTGAATAATTGTTCTTTGTTTCCAGATGCAAAGATGCCGATTTTGACGCAATCTGGGATAGAGGATCACTGGTTGCGATAAACGTCACCGACAGACAGAAGTGGGTATTGTATTGTTAATGACTTTTCATCTACCCAAAAGTGTTACATTTAGTTTCAGACTGACCACAAAATCTGATTGTTTCTGATTTTTCAAATGAAACATGTCAAACAATATTATGGCAACATTGATTTTACACAGATATTGTTGACAGAATATTGGTGTTATGTACTTATTCATTTGTGCAAAAGTAAGGTAATAAATAAGGCCTTACAATCACAATAATCAGGATAACAGCTAAATAAATACAAACATAGGGCAGGCGGCAGCAAGTGACAGCACCCAGGATGCAAAAGATCATCTTTGATTGGTTGAAAGCTGACTTCTTGCCCGTATTTTATTGGTCTTCTCAAAGCTCTGTAATTGCCTAGATTTCAAGGGAAAATGATATTATGGTTGTACAATTAACTTCTTTATTTTGAAACAATTTAGTTTTAACAAGTTTGTACATAAATATGCCTATTCTCACCAGGTATGCCAATGTAATCAAGGCGGTGAGTTCCCCCAGGTGTAGGATACTGCTTGTCACTGTGGATTACTCCAGGGATGTATGGCCAGGTGAGTTTTCATGGTTCATTGGTTATACTTTGTAGGCTATAAGAAATTGCTTGTGCTACTCCAGTTCTTGTCTTATGATGTTGCACAATTAGCAAGATGTAATTGCAACAACTCCACTCTTTTAAAAACTAAAAGAATGCAATGACCTCCAACACATTTCCATCCTTCATTTTACTAGTGCTTCAATCTTCATTCTTTAAAGTTGCAAGTTTCTTGTAACTGTTACTGAAGTAATTGAAATTGGTATTAGGCAATGATGATTTTTTCCAAATATTTTACCAATGTTTTTTGTTAGAAGTTAACATTTGGTGAGAATGTTAACATCTCAAACTGATAAGCCAGTGCGCAAGAGAAGTTGCATGTCACAGTCACTTATCAGTCAACTAACATCAGGAACCTCTTTCAAATAAATGCCAACTGATTTCTCTTTACATGATAGCCAGTCAGTGTTTTCAACTATATCAAGACACTAGAAAAAAAAGGGAACTCTTTACAATCTTTTTATTTTGATGTTTGGAAAATTTTCTTGATTGAATTGTTTTGCCAGTTTTCTCATAGCAATGTTAGAATAATTGAATATTTTTGTTAACTCATAACATTAATTAACTCATAACATTAATTTCCAGATATTTTGATGAAATTTTTATTACAGGACCTCCACACATAGTACCAGATGATCAGGTGAAAGAAATATATGGTGAGTTCTTCACCCTTTGTAAGTTACAGTAGTTTTTGAAAATTTTGATTGAAATGGACTGTGTTTAGAATACAATGTAGCCAATATAGCCTTTAGCAAGATACAATACCAGGTTTCCCCTCAACATTGTCTGATGATGCTGTGAACAGGGGCAGGTTGAGTTCTGTAGATAGGTCTATATGGAATGTTGCCCTGTTCATAGGACGACAATATTACGACTATTAGTAAAGTTCAGCAACAAATACTGCAGCTCACCGGACTGGTTGGTGGTTATTCATTTCATAGCTAGAGTAACTCAGAGTTTGAAGGGTGAGATTCTGTCTAACACTGAAACATGTGTTGAGAGACTTGTGGTGTCACCTCCGGCAAGAGACTTTAGTCGAAATCTGCCTCTATTCACCCAGCAATACAACTGGGTACCTGGTTTGGAAGTGGTGGAAAGGTGACAGATAACCATAACATTAGGTGTGGCACACCGAATTGGTGGGTTACCTGATTCCTGGATAAACTCAAGAGTTTGAAGGGTGATTGCCTGCCTCACACTGAGACATGAGATGAAAAACAAGCGTCACCATGGGCAAGAGTGTGCCTCACTTTACCCAGAAGTACAATTTGGTACCTGCTGAGGTAAGTGAAGGCAACGTAAAAGATAAACATAGAAAGCATTAATTAGCAGTTCAGATGCATACATCAATAGCGGTGAGAAATAGAGGAAAGTATGTAAGTGTCCATGACATACAGTGTTTACGACACAAGTGCTAAAATATTAGTATCAATTTTTCAAGAGAGAGGGAGATTGATATGAATATTTAGGCACGAGTGTCGGGAACATAGTATGTCATGGACACAAATATTATCTTCTGCTTATTACCGAAATTTTGAAATCAAAGAAAATAGTCAAAATCTGCATCCGAGCATAGGGAGATAACCCACCATTGGTGCATTTAGAACACAATGTCAGAGGCAAACTGTGACGTCAAAACATTGTTATGGACGTGACGTCACAATGAAAAAGTGGTATTTTGCCCTAGAACATCGCATGAAATATATGAAATATGACATAGTAATGAAAATGTAACACTGTTTGTCCTTGAGCTAAGGATTCAGTGCAATATAAGTTTTCTCACTAGTAGTAGTTGTAAAGCTTTCAGTTCAAGATGTTACTGGGTAATAACTGCCGTGAACCCTCCTTTCACCCATTTCAAGACTTTTGAAGGAATGCATCGGTTTAGTTACTGTCACCTTTATAAAGCAAGTGATTTCAGTGTAGTACCGTCCATGGTTTGCTAGTTCCAGCCGATGCTCACAGGTTTCACTGCGATGCATAGCCACAATGGTGTTGCAGGCTTTCTCCCTGCAATAATTCTAACAGCCACGATATAAGTGAAATACTTTTGAAAGCAAGGTTAAACCCCATATCACTTCCCCACCTCACATATAAAGCAAGTGAAGAATTGCTTGATAATGGTCTCAGTTACTACATCTAATAGTTATGATCCTGCAATAAAGAAGTTGTAAATCCATAGAACTTGTTCTGTTTTAATTGTTTGAACATGTTGAGGAGAAACTGCTAATGAGATTGTGTCCAATAAACATAATATCATTTTGTAACCTTTGTAATTGTAACAGGTTATTCGAATATTCATGCTAAGTTCTTGCATTTCACTTTATTTTAAGATTATTTTCATAGGATATTTTGTTTTGCTTTTGTCAGGTCTTTGATGACCATTATTATTTTAATTTGAAGTACACAACTCATTCATTATTTTACAAGTACTCGCCTTATTTAGAATTGAACATATACTCCAAAACGTCCATAACCCTAAATAATAACTTATTATGAATACAAAACAATCAGATGTTGTCAATCTCTTATATGTAGTTTTTCAGATTAACATTAAATCTATAAGATTAAACTTCACTGAAAAGTGAATATTTGAAAACAGTTAAGGAAAAACAGCCCCATTGATTTCATCATTTTCAAAATCAAACTCCATTATATTTTTTTATACTCTTGTTCATGCTTTGATTTACTTAGTCGCCTAGGTGTTTCTTTTCATAGTCAAGATATCATTCAGGAACCTTACCTTTTTTAATTATAGATTGTTTATGTCACTGAATTTACTATTTTATGTGTTTACAGAAGATCAGTTCAATATGGAGATACTATTAAGACGTGACGTGCTGGATGAAAAATGGAAAAGTCGGGGCATGACCGAGTTTAGGGAAAATGCCATTCTTCTTTCTCATAAATAACAGGAATGTACCTCATTCTGAAGGTGTGAAGTGAAAAATGTTATGTCTGATAAACTATTCACGTGATTATCATTTTATTATACACACAATCCAAAAAGACAAAAGTATCCTATAATGGTCGTTATTTCTTATTCAGCACGCATTTATATGAAAATACCAAAAGATATTGAATTTAGATCTAGAAGATGAAGTTATTAATGAGATGGATTATGTGACGTTATATTCAGTTGTAATTTAGATCTAGTAGTTGAAGCTTTTACTAAGATTAAGTTTGTATGTTTAGAACTTTTGATGATATTGTCAATATTTTATGCCTTAATCACAATATTGTTTTAGTACTTGTATTTCATTACTCATAATAAATGTTACAAAGCATGTTATTTGTTTTTATTATCCACCCCCCTTTATCTTTTGAAGGGTGATATACTTATTATCTTGAATGTTTATGTGTCTTGAATCTCTCTTACTCCATTTTTAGCCTTTAAACAAAACAGGAGTTATTTTAGTCCTGAAATGTTGCTTGATCAAGTTTTAAGATATTGCTTGCTATTTTTTTCAAATTTAAATGAATTAATTCTACTGTCACTTCAATTAAAAAAGTATCTAAAAATGAGATTAACTTGTTTTTAAAAATTTGAAGGAACCATGACCTTGAAGTGTCATATCAATGATAAGAAAAAAGAGCTTCGTTGACCATAAAAAATGTCTGCTGTAATATTTGAGAATAAAGGGAAGGTGCCTATGAGATGTAGCAAAAACAAAATTTTAAAAGTGTTGTCTATGTAGACTGTAATAATATGTTTTGAGACTTTAGGTCAACTGTTCCTGCAATTCAAGTAGTGTTTGAAAAGTGGTCAAAATGCCAAGAAACCATTAAAATATGGTCAAGATAGAAATAATCCACTGGTGTCTGTGTATTTCCTACTGGAGGCTGTCACCAAATTGGAGACACTGGTGCATCATAACATATGATATTGCTCAAATAAGATTTTGTAAAGTGGTAAAAGTGACACGACGACCTTGAAAATATAGTCAAGGTCACCATCATAGAATGCTGTATTCCAAAATTCCCGACAAAGTCTGTCACTAAATTTGTAAATATGACGTGCAATCTAGTATATCTTAGATTGTCCCAGTTGCAACGCTCCATGAGACATATAGCGTTAGAAAAATGAGAACAAGGTCACCATAATCGACTAGAATATTCGAATTCTCCCAATAAAGGCTATGACCAAAGACTTTTGGTTCAACAGTTGATGAGATAACGCGTTAAGGAGACTCGGACGTACTATACACTGGTCCCCAACGCATGGCCTATACTTACGCCAGCCCCAATGAGATGCTAAGATAGGCCTTGCCGCATTTCCCCAATTTTTTTCTCACCCAGGCTACTGCAACGGATAGCGCTAACGGATAGTCCAATGAGAAGTCATATGAGAATTACAACTTTTCTCTGAAGAAGGCGCCGCACTCTCTACATGAATGTTGGCGGGTTGTCAGCAAGGCTTCAACTAGATACTAATTGAGACTTTGGCAATTTAAATCCACGCGAGGGAAGATGATCCGCGTTGCGCGTCTAAGAATGATCTGGTCATATAGCTTATGGTAGGTTTGTACCAAACTGTTTACTCGTATCATATACATGCTCTCGTTCAGTACTTTCTATGTATGGTACAGTAGAGCTGCTCTCTAGCAGTTTACGTAATTTTTTTCAATACAAATAATAAATAATTAGTTTAGAATATTAATTTATGTTATAAGATCTCGTTATGGTGGTGTTCCAATATCAAATTTAGTTACGAGAAGAATGTATATAAATCCCGTCCTTGTTTACATCTATACCATTAAAGGAAAGATTATGGTATTTGTTTAATATGATAAATGTCATTTAATCGAGTGAATTGATGATTTAAGTATGTCCCATTTAACAAAACTTACTAGCTACAACAATAAACTTTAAACGCTAATTGTTAAAACATTACAAACTTGATAAAAGTGCTTTATGGCAAATTTTCAATTGAATAAATGGTTAAAACCCCTCTTAAGCAAGGAGGAAAGATTAATGAGTAAATTGATTAACGAGTCAAAATAGACAGAAACGTTTATTCTAATGTTATGCATGTTGAATTAAATGTTATAAATTGTTGAATAAAGTAAGGCAATTTCACCTATCGTCTAGTTCTTAAGATGTGTATTGGAAGAATATTTGATAGTAATCATGACGATCTAAAACCTGAAAACTAGAGCGTTGTGTCTCGAATATTAGTGTACATTTAATATGTACTATAGTCAGTTGTCCACTATTAATTAGGGATGTATTAAGGTCGAGCAGTGACCACCCCAGTCCAGAGGTCAAGTCTAGGTATATCAGCAGGTAACGAGAAGGTAGGTCGAAAGGTTGGGTCGTTTACCTACATTTTGTAGGTCATTATTGTAACAAACCGTAATATTAAACTTTTATACGTGTGTTAATGGTCTCATCTGAAGTAAAAAAATTTCATAAGCAGTTAAAACTATGAACGATATAAGAAAAAATCCTTTAGTTATTATGCTAAGAAACCACACAAAATCATTTATGAGATTGTTTACGATACTATCAATAAGAAGGACGTTTATTATTCATTCACTGATTGTCCGCATCGTACAAGCGTTAATGGGAACAGAGTAATAGAACTAAGACGTCCTCAAATATATTATCATTGCGACATACACTTCATAACCGGAGGGCCGGGGTTTTTTCTCTTTGGATTGTCTATAAAAATGTGGCCCTCCCAAACTCGTTGCAATTTTTTTCATGGCCTTTCCAATTTAAGCGTATTTTTTTTCATGACCCTCCCCCAAATCATATCTATGAAAGTTCTTGAAATTGGTCTTTTGAAGATTTATGGGCGGTTCTACATTCAATTTTTTGTGTGTTGATATTTCCAAAAGAAACTTCTTTAAGTAAGGCTTAAAATAATATTGAAAAAAACAACAGATTAACCCTTCCATTGATGGGTTTAATATGATATCTGATAATGGTCTATAGTGTTTTAAAATCAGTTTTATTAGAACTTTTGTTTTACATCAACTGTATAACAAAATAGGTTTTGAATACTATTGCTCATAATACACATGTATATGTTTAACATAGTGTAAATTCTATCTTTAATTTTATCTTACTTTTAAGGCTCATTTTTTATTTATTTTTAAAATTCAAATCACAATGTCTTTTTTATCTTTAAATAACAAAATAGGTTAATTAGCACTGAGGAAGAGAAGGATTTTTTTTATGGATGATCAACTTCTTTATTGAATTTACTTTCAACAAAGATAAAAAGAGCTAATTAAGATATTGCACTAGTTAAAAATTCCATCAAAATACATATCTTGCCCACATTATTCCACTGAAAACTTGAAACAATGAATTCATAAGTTGATAAAACCATGGAAGGACCAGGTTGGGAGATAAGCTCTTAACATAATGATTTCTTTTAAAGCAAAACAAAAAGATTTAAAATCTAACTACAACCACTTTTGGAGTATAGGACCAAACAATATAAAATGTCAAATCTTTACTTTATAGGAATTAAATTATGAAATTTAATAACATTTATCTCGACTGGGACAGCAATGTCGGCTACTCATTGGCTAAAAGCGGTCACGTGCCCTAGGTATATTTTTCTATGTTAAACTGGGTCACGCGCAACCCTAGTAACAGAGACGACGTGCTGCCAAGAGTTATCTCCCTTGTCCCACTGTTAGGTGAACAAAGGCTACGCTACGCTGGTTTGTTGAAACGGCTATTATTAGCCCAGTGTATTTTCCACTAATTGAAGTCATTCGCATTTCTTTGATGGAACAAGTAAGTTCTTGTACAAAGGAAATGTTCGTGCGAAAATACCTTGACAAGTTACAAGAGTTTCCATTTGCCTACCGGTTCCCTTGCCCATCAGTTAGACCGAAATCTCTGTCGCCGAATGTTCTATTCTCGCAAGCGAGCCGCATACTAACGACAGGAGCAGGCTATCGTTAAAACTGGGTGGAAATCTGATTTTTTAATTTCGGCTTGACAGTTCGCTTAAACTTCGGCACATAGTTACTTTATCATATCTTAATTAAACGATTCCATAGCTTCAATAATCCCTATACCAACATGTTTATGTGTGAAAAATCGAAGTTAACTTTTCATTGTTCGTCAGCACTTGACGAAACTGTGTTGTACGCTGCCATCTTGAAATTGCAAGCCAATCAGAAACGACCTTGATGACTAGCGAGGTCACCATGAATAAAATTAGCGTCAGTGCCGTCAGCTGTACGAACTTGCCGTTGTTTATGAACATTGTCAAAAATAATACACCAATGTTACGCATGATCATTTTTCCCCAATTTATCTGTAAATCTAAGGTTACCGACTCATAAATATTTACATTAAATCATAGAAAATGTCCTCGTTGTTATTTAACGATCTTGTCGCAAAGGCTTTCCGATTATACTTGTCGTGACTAAAACATATGGATTTAATGGAAATATTTTTTACTCACATATGTTTTAAAACGCATATACCCTTTCATTTCCAGGTAAAAATTCACATATATCATGAAGAAAATGTGAACCAACAAATCTATTCCGAGGCTAAAGCATCCATACCCGATATGTTATGTGCATGTGTCGTACCACTTTGACCGGTTAAAACTTTAATGTAACTAGATGTTTTTCAATCAGTATCTTGTTTAAGGTTGTGTTCAATAACAAAGCTTACCTTGAGGACAATATGTTAATATAGTATAAAATGCGAAAGCTGGGATTCATCGGGCTCCGTGTTAACTATTATCAGCAAAAACCGATGCACAAATAAGTTTCATAGATAAAATACATATCGATGTGCTTTTTAATTTTTTCAATTGGTAGGCTCGTTCCTCGGTTTAAAGTAATAATAATGTCAAATCATTGTTCTAACTGTTACATGATTCAATATTTAAATAACGGGAACCTATAGCCTCGAATTGTCATTCATCTTGTCCGGCTTAACCCTCAAGCCGCGGTTTACGGAATGGTCCGGGAAGAAATTAAACTACGCCGCAGTTAGCCTTGGCGAACCCCGGAAGCCGGACTTATAATCTGACGCATTTACTAATCAACGCAATTGTACTGTGTAGCGGATCCCGGAAAAAAATTGCACGGCAGTCGTGTCGGTTGGAGGCTTGTATTTATGTTCCGGCTTTCGCTAAGCCGCCGATGTTTTATTCGTTGTTGTTCTAAAGAATGGGGGCATATTTTCCGAAAGTTTTATAGATATTGGTCATGTTTATCGTACCGAAAATATGCATTACAAACGCTCAATTTTCCCCCACTACCCGCCGGGCTTGCTATAGGCCTGTGAGTTATTGCTCCCCTCGCGCACGAGCTTATCGAGACGCGCACGTTATCGTTTGCTCAGGCGTGCGCACTCAAAACAAAAGCTCACCTTGCTATCGCACGCCCTGTGATCTAAACCCTTGGGCGGATTTCAATACAGGTGGGATCATTTGAAAGAGAAGAAAATTGTCTTCAATTCGATATAAATTACGAACATGCGCTACCTGAACTGAAGATACAGCATGTGCCGTAAAAAAGGTGATTTTACATCATTTTAGTTTTGCACCATTTTGTCACATCAATTTTCTCATGATGTGCTCATCGTATTAAAAAAAAAATTATATCACAAGATAGAGAAAAAGATTGTCTTTTATTCCATGTAAAATTTGTGCATGCGCAAAAATAAACTAAGACACAGCAAGCGACGCACAAAAAGCTAATTTCTCTATTCAAATCATGTGAACTGAACGGCGATTTTGACATATGCCTTTCTTTCGCTCGTATCTTCTCAACAGCTAGGCATATATTGAAATTGATTACCTCGTGATAAAGATGGAATAATTGTCTTCGATTTGATATAAAATTTGTATATATGCTATGTAAAATAAAGATACAGCAAGTGCCGCAAAAATGTGAGTTTTGTTTATTCTTTAGGTTTTTACCATTTTCTCGCACTTTATATCACATAAAATTCTCGGCACATTTTGAAATTTTATATATCAAATTAGAGAGAAAAGGATGATCTTTATTTCCATATGAAATTGGTATGTAAACGAAAATCAGTAAAGACCCGGCGAGCATCGCACAAACCGGCAATTTCTCTATTCATATTTTGTTAACCGAGAAGCGATTTTTTTAACCTGATGTTTACACTTCCTATCCATTTAACGGCGCATTATCAACATTTCTATATCACAATAAAGAGAAAAGGATCGTCTTCAATTCTATATAAAATTTGCAAATTACTCCGAGAAAATAAACGAGTGTTAAGGGATGTCGCAATGATCAAATTCTGTTCTCAAATACCTAAGGGTACCATATTTTCAAACTATATATATTCCAAACCAAGTGGTTTATATCTATTATTTTTATATCATCGTAATGAAGAAATAAATACCTTCATTTTCATGTGTAATTTGCCCATATTTGCATCAAAATAAAACGTGTGGAAATGATGCGACAAATGTCGCGGTTAGGCGGTTATCAAAGATTTTATTCACTAGCTATACCTACGTTTCGTTGGTAATAACTTCTAATTACAGTGCGAAAGATTGTTATGTTTTATTTCTTCGTCAAGAAGTATAAATTGCCTTCAATTCCATATATAAGTTGCATGTATACAAAGCGAAAAACTAGATTTATACAGTTGGAAATAAAGACAATTTATATTATGTGTGAGTGTATTTTTCAGCGGGGGCACCCCGCCTGCACGCGCTGAGCGCGTGTGTTTGCCCGGGGCTACTAGCTTAGTAATATTACTGTGGGGGTCAGAACGTTATCGGGGTTTATCACTACCTTGCTTTCGTAATTTATATCTTGCGTTTAGGATGGCGTTTCATCATGAAATTTATCGTAAAATATAGAGCAATAAATTAGCTTCATTTCCGTATATAATTTGTCTCTGTGCACTCAGTGATGAAATGGTTTTGTAGAGTTTGAAATAAAGACAATTTTTAAATAATCGTAAAATTCGTTCTAGACATATTTTTGTAATAATTTTTATATCGATGTCAAGAGGAACTATTCGCCTTTAGTTTCGTTTTGATTTCGCGCATGCGCTCTCACAATTTTAGAGTTACGGCGCTCGAATTAAAAACAAGTTTACTTCGGTTATAGAAACCGTTCTAGGGGTGATATAAATTCCATTCAAAGTGCCAGGTAAGTATCATCCATTTGTTATACGGTATTCGCCGACTAGTTTTGTATACAACGATATTTACATCCGTATTTCGCCACGTAAACAAACCATATATTGGCAAAACGGTCGCGACTCGCGGCACTGGAAAATTCAGCCACTGGTGCTAATTACGCATTAACGGTAGCGAGGCGAGTGCTTGAAAATTCAGCCACGGGGGCAAAACTGGTCAAAATAATATTCAGCAACTTGAGGGTTAAAAGTCAACTTAAAGCCGTGTCGGGTAAAGATACGCGGAGGGTAAAGATATGCGGAGGGTAAAGATACGCGGAGGGTAAAGATACGCACTCGCACAATACTTAACCAGGTAAAGCAGAATGAGTGTCAGCTTGTAACAGATTTATGTAGATGCATCTTTAGGCAATTTAGAAGATATCATGAGGTTTTAGAAAAGATAAATAGCTCTTAAATGCTGATTATTGGCACAAAATTTTTAAAAACTGACAAAAATCCTACCAAACATGTCGTCATCAAACAGTTTGCCTTCCCAAATAACAAATGTCATTGGAAACAAAAATATTGATCCTACTGTCGGTTGTTCCTGACCTCGACTTCAGAAAACAGTTTAAAAATTTATCAAAATCATAATATTTGAAATGTTAGGTGTATTCAAACCCTGCGTGCGTATCTTTAGCCTACACTTGCCGACCTACGGGAATAGGGGGTAGTCTTTGGAAAACTTTCAGTGACATTGACAAACACATTTTAATATGTATATTTTACATTAACATTATCAGTGAAGCTCTAAACTTTAACAGTAACGTGATTTTTATCCCAAATACTGTATTTTTTCGGAGGAAGGAACATGTATCTCTTTGGTGCGTAGCTTTACCCGATAGCACTAGACTGAAGTCGCGATTTCTTTATCAAATTATGTCAAAAGAAATTAACATATATTGGATGCTTAGGTGACTTGTAGTTTTCCTAGGACACGAAAAACCCTCAAATGTAAATAATATTTGAGGTCTATTATCCTTTTCAACATTTTTATTTCAAAGAATAAACAATTCAAAATGTACATTCCGGCGAGTTGGTCAGTGCCTAGTCTTTGGACGTCAACACGCCAGGTCATTATGAATAAATTAGCGTCACGCGGTATCTATTTTTGGATCATTTACCGCGATCTGATTGGTCGACGCATTCACCCGCTATTTACAACATGGCGGCGTTTGTTGATGTTTCAGTCGGCCGGACGCTTGAAGATTTCGCGGCCGTATAAAGATAAAGTGCAAGTGATTTCGACATCGATGGTAGTTAAATATGATTCTTGCAAGGGATTCCAATCGATTTAACCTATAAAGAAAAAGTTTACGGCGTGGGAAATGACCGCAACATAGCAAAAACAGCGCATACAGTACTGTACGCGCTCGCCCACCCTGTTTTAAACATAGCCGGTTCTACCTGCTATCCATTGGGGTTGCAGGTAGAGCCTCTTGACCTATCCATCAGTGAGCTGAAGATTGGAATCGTGAACTAGAAAACCAATCTCTATACACATATAGTAGTCGAGGTCATCACCGACTAAATTTTCATTCATATCGAACATTCAAACCAACCTAAGCATTATTTTGTGATGCCTGCATGTTCAGCAACTTCTATGCGTCCGACACGTTCAAACACTATCGCATCTTTCACGACGGTCCGCCATGACAGTCAGGAATTTACGGCGATTTTAGCGCCGCTTCAAATCGAACGTTTCCAAGGTGGAACGTATATATGAGGTCACGTGACCAAAAAATCAAAACTTAAAAAGCCCCGCAATATTTGTTATATTTATTCAAGTTCGTTAGTCTGTAATTACTGTCTAGTACCGCTGCACGGTGATATAAAAATCATATTTGTAAATTCATAAATAAAAAAATAACATTGACAAGATAAGCCGCCATTTTGACCCATCCAATCTTTCAAGCCATATTTAAAGCATTAAATAAGGGTCCTCGTCGAGATAAATACGTTACCATGTGTCCACGAGTTTGATATGTAGATATATCATGTATCCGAGTGAAATATGAAACTCGAACTTCGTTCTCGTTTGATATTTAACTCAAACACATTATATATCTCAATATCAAACTCGTGGACACAGGGTAACTTATAATATTAATAGAATCATTCAGATATTAATAATTTGACTAGCTGTTTTAACTTTATGAGTCTATTAGTTATCAAATATGCATCTTTGTTGTATAAAAATATAGCAAACACCTGTTAACTGCTTGTATAAACTCTTAGTCCAACAGAACTACTTTTCTACTTTTTGTTCTACAAGAATAAAGAACAATGAATTGAGCAGTGAATTCATGGTGATTTTTTTGATATATAGTAATAATTCGCCATGGTCTTCTCAAAGTCTTCAACGAAAGCAGATACCAAAGTTATATACGATTGCAGCATTCAACTGAGTCTGAGAGTAGAGTCGCATATTTCAATCAAAGGGAGGTAATCTAACAATGTTATAACAAAACGCGCTCTTCTGTCTAAGAGAAATATATGTTTTGTTTGTTACTGAAATAGGTTGACCTTTCTTCGTTAAAAAAATGTTGATGTGTCAGTGCGGTTGATTTGTTTTACTTCTCAGGTTTCTTTGAAAGAAGACATTTGACATTCGTTTATCTATTATTGTGGCAGGCAGGTTGATTTGTAAATAACTTTTAATTGTTAATAAACCTTCCTTTCATATCATGTCTTTCTTTTAATTCAATTGCTATTAGTTATGCGTTGTTGTTTTAGTTACCAACAAGTATAGTTTATTTAGCGTGCGGGATTATATTCAGTAAGGAAGGGTTGGGAAAGTCTAGGTCACTCTAAAGGTGTCGGGTCTTCTTACCCAATCCCTTTGATCTTATTGGCTAATTCAAATCACCGCACATGCCATGTCAATTTCACGTGCACGCCACATCAGCACTTGTCACTGATCATTCGACGACACAGGACAGACAATCTGATATGAGAGGTTAGTTCTAAACAATTACTAATCTATATATTTATGATATTTGCGGATTAAGTAGGATAACTTATCTATGTTAAGTTATGTCTAAAATATATAGGATTTTCGGCATTATTCCCTCTTTGATTATTTGATGGTCAAGTCGCCATCTTGTTATGCTTAATTCAGTAAGTTACTAAATTCATAATTAGGATTAAACTATATACTATTAAACTTATTGCTAAAACATTTCATTCTTCTACTGTATGATTGTTGTTTGAATGAGAGTCGGTAATTTCTTATTCTATACATAATTCTTGCACGCATGGATGAGTGTGTGCTATGTTCAGATGCTTATGACAAACCTCATTTTATTAAAAAGCGTATTCTGGGTTGAAGCCAAACCACGGCTAAGGACATAACGCCTCAGCGCCACACGCAGGGTAAGCTATTTTAGATATGTATATATTTATTGCGTTTTGTACATATGTTCATCACACATGCTGTGTGATAATGATGAGTGTGTACGTGTCATCATAATATAAATATTATGGTAATTTATATGTAATATATGAAACAGGATAAAATATTCTGTTAGTAGGGAGGTCGCGTCAAATTCCTAAAACCAAAACTCTTGAGTCAAAAGTTTTGAAATTAGTGGCGGATAAAAGTGCTTATCATTATGAAGAATTTCCATACCTTAATGGGTGTGTAATCATTAAATGAACGTTTTAATCCATCATTTGGTTTTTCTCTCACGAACAACTTAAATTGTGTTCAGTCAAAATGGCTGAAGACCGCCGTGTTGATTCCGGAAGTCCTAAATATAGATCGTTCAATATAAATGTTAACGTGCTTACGAAACGAAATATTCCATATTGCATTTTATGGTGCTTCATTTAATATACGTCTTGAGCTTTCAACCACTGCTAGGTTTTGTTTCAATTCCTTAAAATATCACACAATGAAATAAATATAATGTATTTTCTATGACATAATATGTTGTTGTATTTATGAAATGGTGGTTTCAGATCCAACAATACAGAATGAATTCATTTTACACATCACAAATATCATATTATATATATCATATTATTTTATTACAAATATCACATCTTATCACAGAGCAGATATTGCACATTATTCTATCATAATTTTAAAACTTCGATGACGAATAGGGTTTTAGTGATAACAAATAAACAATAACAATTTATTTTCTTAAAATATTATAAACCCTTGAAATTCGTAAAAAACAAATAACCATAATTTTCTTTACACAAAAAGGTGACCAAAACTTGCAAAACAAAAAAGGACGTTGGTGTTGTTAATTTAATATAAAACATATTCACAGTCCATATGCAAATTAAAAAGATCCTTGTTGCGTCGAAGACTGAAACATTATAATAGATTCAGTTGTCATAAGATAGGGTTATGCTAATTATCTCACCTTGCTTTAAGGAAATAACACAATTTATAAGATTACCTAAACCATCAACTCTATTGAAATATATTTGAATGAAAACAACGTGCAATGGGCGCGCTCGATATGAATAGTCAAGTAACCTGCCCATATTAAAACCAATCAAACTCAAAGTATAGCGAGTTTTGACTTTCAATTAAATTATATATGATTTTCGCCGTTTTGACCAACTTGTCTCCCTTCTGGTCTATCGTCATTTTGACAGTCCCCTGCTTCTCTTTTCCGTCCCCACGTGGTTATTTTGTTTAAGAGAAGGAGCCAACTACGACCAGAGTGCTTTGCGCAATACAATAATAAAGTCGATCTTTTTATAGACACGGGAAACACCATTACTATTTATTTATTGAAGAGTTTGAGTCAGAAAATATAATGTTAATGACAAAATGGAACAACATTACAACGATGTATTACAATGAAATTAACATTTTCAAGATATATTGTATACACACATGTGAACATAAAATGAAAAAATATGGTTCACAAATGCCATTTTCCGAATAATTAAAGTCCACTCCGTCGTTGGCATTACATTTATAATAACCGGAAATGACTATGTATATGGAAACGTAAGATATTTTTATCCTGCCCTCGAGCATCATATTTAGTAAAAGCAAAATACGTAAAATATTGACATAAATGTGTGTGCAGGATTAAAAGAATGCTTGTCGACGGTTTAAGGGGATGTAATTAAAATATGTCAATATGGTAATCAATTGACAACACTGAAAGAGTTGACCAATGAAATCGCTAGAAATAAATATTTCCGTAAATATCTTATGGAGAAAAATTCGACGTACTAATACTTCTTAGCTTGATGTTGTTAGACGATATTCCCAGAAAATATTGGAAATATTAGAAGACGGGAAATGGATTTTTTAAGCGAGCTTTAATAGTCGGAAGCATGTCAATTTCTCGCAACTTGCACGTAAAAGTACGAAGATTGTCGAAAGTACGGTGTGACGTCACATCCGTGGCCGAATCATTTTGTATGGGATCGAAGAGAGAGGTAGGTCGGTCGACGCGACCTCCCTACTGTTAGGTAATGATTTCGTTATATTCTGTTTACATAAGGGATAACCTCCCTTGATGTGTGTACTTGTTACAATCACAATGTAATGATTATGTTATCGTACCTTATTGGAGTTTTGTTATTATAGATACTAACATATAAATGCCACGGTGTATTTACATGAGTTGTAGATATGAGGGAAATGATTTAATTACTGTAGTTTGCATTTATTGAATAATTGCAAGTGTGTCAATATGTGATAGACTGATATTGTTTTATGTATGTATTTCAGGGTGTCTTTACTTGTCTTACTCATCGCTACTTGGCAATAAACTTGACTCACACCCGTGACCCGTGTTTGGATCCTTCATTCATCCACGCACACCCGGTTACATTATGGCCAAAGCGTTCGGCTCATGCTGTAAGGTCAGCGTGACCTGGTTGTCCGGGCTCGCTGCTAGGGGTGGTAACTTCTCGTGCATGTTGGCTGCACTTCGCTCGCCTACACGACACCTCTCATACACGTTCAGCCGGTGAGACGTTCACATATATTCTGTGTTGTGGGATATCGTAGAAAAATTGATTACTATAAAATAAAACAATTATCCTAGCTTAATCCTTAATTCAGTAGGGGAGACTGTGACAAAGTGATCAAACGATTAAGAATGAACAATAGATGACACTATCCGTTTCCTTCTAGATGACGCAATTGACAGAGGAATAGGAATATCTGACTCTGCAAATGAACTTTGAATATCAGAGTCTTTATTTTATAATTTGGATGTAGTTTTAATCGACGAATTTCTTTTCATTTCCATTTTATTGCTGCTACTTACTTCAATGTTTCAATAAATGTTAACTATTTAAAAAAACCAGTTGACTACATATGTTTTCCAACTGAATTTGTGCATAATTATAATCTATAGATGCACAAATTCAATCGGAAGACATTAGCCAGAGAAATTATTTTTTTCTTATTGTAGCAGTGTTTAATGCATTTGTAGCCTATTTGAATTTTTGTTTTTGTATTTGCCCAAAACGTTTATTAATGTCATATTGAACTGTTGTTTGAATGAATTGTTCATATGTAAAATCAAAGTGTTTATAAGTTTTAACACAGTTTACATATTTCATTATTAGGGATTGTATTTACCGTTCGATAAACGTCCCTTATATAATGAAATTCCCCTTTTTCTGTCTATCTAGGAAAAAACTGTCCCCCTTTTTACCTTTGCATATGAAACATATTTGTGCAAATCGGTACTCGTTCTGATAATTCTCCACCAGGATAATCGTGGATGACTACCGTGTTTTTGAAAATTTATGTTTTACTGTGTTTAACGGCGTTTCAGGCGAAATCAAAGAATTTATAAACTTACTAATTCTACTTAACCTTTCTAATTCAATAACACCTTCTAATCCATGTAAATCGAATTAGAGAAAATGGAATAAAGTGTCCAAATATCCTCTCTAATGCCTGAGTTAATTAACGGTGTGTCACGGTGTAACGATATCTAAACTCAGACGAGACCCGTTTATCCGACAGAAAGATAAGAAAAGAAAATAATCAAGCCATTAATAACTAGAGAGAAGCAAGTCAGTGAATCGAGTGATTTATTTGTAGTCTAAACAAGACGATAACCGGGTACAGCAACAAGCTACCCGTAATCCACTCAACAGGAGGATTAAGGAAGTCAAAAACTCATGAATAAACACATAGACAAACTGTAGGGAATCACTCTAGCATACCCCCAGACGTTGTAACAACAAGATAAGCTAATGGCCGTCTTAACGAGATAGCATCAATAAGACAAATCAACACTTGGCGTGATTATACAAGGGAAGTGACGGGACACGGGTGGACTAAAAATAGGGATGAATAAACAACAAGCACACAGTACTTTAGATGATCCCTAATCACTACTTGAGTGAGTAAATGAATAAGAACACTAGTTTAGGTATAGTAGAACTTATAAAATAATGGGTGGGAAGGTAAGATTAAAACTGTAAGTTCTTAAAGGAAGTGATCACATACTCCAGAAAGGTACAGAGTAAAAATAAAGGAATATCAACCTCACCAATTTACTTCCAGCGTCCCAGGTCCACCCGTGACCTCACCCCGCAAGGATCAAGTCAAGACTCCTGGTACCAGAGCTTAGCCCGCTATTTATAGGCTCCGTTCGGACGTCGGAGAAAACCAGGCCGTGCTCCAAGAGAAGATGGTAGCTTATCTTAAGGATATCGCGAAGCTGGGTTTCTTTGCGAAACTAAATTATCCCTAGCTCCATAAATATTTAAGTTATGGAGCCTTACAATGGCTTATTGTAAAGGGCGCAAACTCCTCTACAAGTAGATATGAAGATATGTAACATTGGCATATTAATGCTACATGTACAAAGGCTGATAAATGGAGCATGAAAATGACATTTGAACATATAGAAATAGCCACAGTCGGCGAATAAAGATAGATACACGACATGAATGATAAAATTGATCCATGAATGTAAAGTACATAATATGTACTTTCGATATATACAATAATCGGTGACATTTTACAAAAGTACATTAGAGGAGAAAAAGGTCGCACGCTCGAAACGCGTGACACGGTGTCAAAGAGTGGCAATTCATAACATGAAACAAATCTCAGCGAAAATCGAGTGGTACAGTCAAACCATTATTATATGATTTAGAAAACATTTTTTATATAGGATAAAAACTAAAGATACGCACAAGTCGAGAACCAGATCGAGGCTACCTATATAAGTCACTTTAAATAAATGAGTGGTGTCATTAAATTTTCCTCAAGAAGAACTAACTTGCTCTGAAAAAAAAAGAAAATTAGCTAATCGGCTCACGTAAAAAGTCAAACGTAACTTTGGAATCGTAGCTAAAACAGCCAGGAGGGCAGTAAGGAGTTGATAGTGTTTGTTAGATTATGTAACTAGTATCCATGTATTTTGGACGTGATATCTACACCTCTGTGCATTTATAAGGCTGTTTTTAGATTTTCATGGAAAACCAGTATTTGTCATATATAAGTCTTTTAGGCATGAAAAGTTCAGATGTTTTGATTTTATATCACCACATATGACATTTATATGTTTCGTATCAAAGGTAAATAATATGTTATGAAAATCACAGAGTGGCTCTTTAATTGAAGATGTTGTTAAAAATGGATTGCTAATATCAACGGCAGGTGAATTGCCCTCACGTTCAGCATACTTACGTATAATGAATTATTGTATGTATTTATCAATATAATATACGAAATCTTTGAGAGATGACAGTCGTAAATGAAGCTCACGATCAAGGTTTTTAATTCATCAAAAAAGAACAACTTTTAACTACTACGCCGTCCACCGATTATAAGGATCTTTAAACTCCGCATCACCTTATCACCACGTCTTCATAGCACCAGATATCCTTATCTCCACAGTTGCACATCTGCATATCACAACATCTCCATATCTCCACATCACAACATCGCCATATCTCCACCTCTGCACATCAAAACATCTTCATATTTCTACATCACAACATCTCCATATATCCACATCTGCACATCAAACCATCTCCATATATCCACATCTACACATCTCAACATATAAATATCTCCACATCTACAAATTACATCACATCCATATCTAATCACCGCCACAACATATCATTATATCACAACATCTTCAAATCCCAAAAAGCCCACATAGGATGATCAAGAAAGTTTGTATTATGAACTTAATTCATTCATTCACACATGTGCACACTCAACCTAACGTTCGTCCTACACACCTACATTAAAATTATACATTTTGTTTTACAAAACCAATGCATCTAGTTACAACAAACTAGTTGATATACATCACGAGTCCATATTACCTAAATGTGAATATCTCCCCTCAAACTCCTTTCATTGGTGAGCAAGGATCACACAATGTACCGACCCAGATGGATGTTCAAAGCCCATTGATCAAAACCCACCCTTTATCTATGGTAAAAGACATTCACACGTATCTCCCTTACGGAGCACGCGTGGGGATCCCACAACGAACAATATACAGTTAGACATGATATGTTCATGATTTTATACAGAAATATAATCTGATTTTGTACCTCTTGTTGGTACCTCCAATCTCTACCCAGGATGAGCCAGGACTCCTCGATGAAGACGACCCAGCTAGACGTGGAGGGGTGGACCGGAAGATGGCAGGAGAGGAATATAGGCTTCCATAAAACACACGTGCACACGTGAGTCACACTGTTGTTCACAAACGTAGTGTGGAACAATTTACAACGTTATTTGCAGTCTTTCTAAATATTGTCCTCCATTAAATACACGTTTATACGTGAGTACGACAGAATAAAGAAAATTCGGTTTTGTACACCTTCATAGGAGCCCCTTGTATCTTAAGTCAGTTATTCTTATGAATGGTGTTATTATAAGTTGTACAAACATTACCTACTAGTTTCTGTTACTGTAGACATCTTTGCTCTATATTTCTGAAAAGGATTGTTTCAGTGCACCAATGTTTGTAATATCTTGTCCATGAAAAGGCGAAGTAAACAAATGTAGTTTATTAAAGTTAAAAGTACTTTGCTCAACACTTGGAGAATGAAGCGAGATAAAATTGAGAAAATATAAAAGGTTCTTTTATGATCATGGATCGAACTGTTTTTTTTATTCTACATCATATGTATAAACTCGATAAAATAAGTAAGAGGTAATGTTTTTTTTTTCAAAAATTGATAGTTAATCAATGTTTAAAGAAACAGATCATTTTTAAGTTTATAAGCTCTTAGTCATTTGCCAAGCGTGCTTGTATTTTATAATTAATATAACATTAACACACATATAAATAAATGTAATGATTTAAAACGTAATGAAAATGCCATTCTACCAGATTGCTGAGGAAGCACGTGGACAAGCTGCTTGGAGGAAAGCCCGCACAGAGAGTGTTCGTGCCGCTGTGTGGGAAGTCGCTGGACATGAAGTGGTAGGTGTCCGTGTGCATAGCGATATTTTAGAGTAGTCTCCCTTTGAAATGTGTTCTTATGATTAGAATTAATTAACATGAAGTGATATTGACAGCTTTTTTCTTCTGTGAGAAATATGTAGTTGGTTGTTGACATGTTATGATTGTTCATTAGAATTTTATTTAATTAGTTCACTGTTTTTAATATGTTTTCAAACTCTAAGCCATTTGAACGACATGCTCATTTTGACTAGCATGAAGAGTTGACGTCTGGAATGAAATTAAATGTTTCTAAATATTATAAAAAATGTTGTTATTCTGTTGTTAATGCCAAACCATGCGCCATTTAATCATACCAATCTTTGCTTTTGAGAATGATATGTTGAAATTTGACAACATAGTAACATTGTAATGATTGACGTCGTATGAAATGTCCATAATTGTAATAAAAATATTTAACACTCTTGATAAGGAATGGTACATGCTGAACGTACTGTGGTTTTATTGATGGTAATATTACCGGGTATGTAAAGTAAGGCGTGTTGGATTACAATTGTGCACGTTCAAGGTGCAAAAACTTCTTAATTAATAAATATGACAAAATGTATGTTATTGTATAAGAAATGTTTATTAATGTAAGAAAGATTTAAAAACAAAAACGGAAAGGCTATCAAAATAAGGTTAATTGCTAGAGAAAGGTTTTTGATTAAATATCTTGTACTAAATAATGATATGAATTTGTGAAAATACTTACTTGTTTTTGTATGTATCAATTGCAATTTTAATCGTTCTGTTATTGTAATATATCGGATATGGTTGTTTGTTTTCATATTAAAACGATTTTTTTATTGACGAAGTGGCATATTGTGAATGCTAAAGAACAAAGCATAATATCATCTATGATAACTTTAAATCTAACTTCTATGGTTAGTATTTCGAACTGAGTACAATTTCTTTTTAACTTCCCTTGGTTTCGATCAGAGTTGTAAAATGTAGTATGTAATAGGTAGGGGATATTAGAATGTAAATTCCGATGCAGGTTGTGTTATGATAAATAGTCATAGACACTGGACATGCTTTGAGAGTAAGGTTCACGGATGAAGAACTTATCGCAGAGTCACTGAGCTGCACGTGCGACACGCACGTGGGAGGGTCCATGTCAAATTTGACACTTCAAAGAAGGGTTGATGAGAAGGGTTTATCCTATCCATGTTTACTTTCCTATCGGTTTTTACATAATATTTACTGTTTAGCGTATCTTGGCTTTACTCTGTTACGTTTAAGTTGCGATAATGTTTCTTCAACATGATGATGGTTAACGTGCTATTGGCGTGCTTCAAATGGGTTCTACACAGCGAGACGTTGCGAAATCGAACACAAACGGCCAATCAGCTTACTGTAAACTTGTACCAAGTAACAGGAATTCGAGTTACACCCCAAACGATTAGAAGTCGGCTACATACAGCCAATTTGCATGCGCGATGACACCGTGTTCAGCCATTAACTCGCTAGCACATGGCAAACAGGCGTCAATGGTGTAGGCAGCGCAGAACTTTGGGTAATCGTCGATGGGCGCGTGTAATGTTCTCAGATGAGTCCAGATTTTGTTCGCGTTTGGAGGCATGTGAATGAGCGTCAAGATAACGTTGTCGTCAAACATCATGACAGGCTCGGGCGTGGGTCTGTTATGGTGTGGGGAGGTATCACCATGACTGGCAGAACGGACTTGTATATTGGAAGGAAGGGTCGCTGGTGTGAACTACCGTTACTCCATCCTGGCACCGATAGTTCTGCCCTTGGATCAACGTGCAATTCGACGTTTCATATTTCAAGATGATAATGCCCGTGTCAACTGCGCTCGTGTCGTGAATGACTACCTCCGGCGTTACCATGTTGTCCATGTGCCGTGGCCAGACATGAGCCCTGACCTTTGCCTTATAGAGCATGTCTGGAACATGATCGGACGTAAACGTCAGCCGACAACACTGCAAGAATTGTCTATGGGGCTGCAAGAGGAGTGGGACAGACTGCCCCAGATCGTGATTGGACGGTGGATTAGGACCATGCCACGACGCATTGTTGAATGTCTCTGATTGATGGAGCAAATATTCATTAAAAATGAAATAAAAAAACCCACCATTTTCACTTTTGACAGTGAATCTCTTTGCGAGAGAAATATGGTCGACAGAAAAGTTGCCAATGAACTGTTTATGTTCATGTGTAGGCTATTGACCTGTTATTGGCATACACTGGTAAACTGCAGTGCATTTCTGTAGTTTTGTGTTTCTGAATAACCCCTACTTTTTTTAAAGAGTATTAATGTAACCTAATGTAATATTAGGCTAAAACGAACATCCTTTGTCAGATATTGAAATTAATGGGAAGAAAAATAGTGGAAATGCCCTTTTACGAGTCCCTTTTTGGTCCGTTTAAAGGTAAGTGGTTTGTACATTTGAACAATCAATAGATTCAACATTGAAATTCAATAGATGAATTAGCATAAAATATGTTGGATAGTAGAAAATCCAAATAGTGAAATGTAATTTAAGCTACACTTGACACATTCTCTCCCCACAGAGGTAGCTCCGTCATTAGTTCCTACACAGCAAGTTAGTTGTGCAATCAGCGACGCTGTTACGAAAGTTATTTCTGTAAGCTTTCCAAAACCTTAACTTAGTTCGAATATGCACATTGCACCTTGAGTCATCTTCAAAGAACACATACGCCTCATTTTTCGACTGCATCATTGCAAATTAGTGTCTGACATCAAATATGTTATTCATGCATTCGGTGTTTTCATTGGTAGTTTAAGTTTCACGGTCATAAACCTAAACTTAGTTGCACGGTCATATAATTTCTCCGGGTACAGGTCACACAGTGGTTTGGTTTGAAGGGGCAGATCAAGCTAGACTTGCCACAGTCTCCTTTATATAACATTATCTATGTTTCTCTACAGGTTATCAGATGCGGGTCACTGTGGTTTTGTTTGAGGGGGCAGATCCAGCTAGACTTGCCACAGCCTCCTTTATATAACATTATCTATATTTCTCTCCAGGTTATCAAATGCGGGTCACACTGTGGTTTTGTTTGAGGGGGCAGATCAAGCTAGACTTGCCACAGTCTCCTTTATATAACATTATCTATATTTCTCTCCAGGTTATCAGATGCGGGTCACACAGTGGTTTTGTTTGAGGGGGCAGATCAAGCTAGACTTGCCACAGTCTCATTTATATTACATTATCTATATTTCTCTCCAGGTTATCAGATACAGGTCACACAGTGGTTTTGTTTGAGGGGGCAGATCAAGCTAGACTTGCCACAGTCTCCTTTATATGACATTATCTATATTTCTCTCCAGGTTATCAGATGCGGGTCACACAGTGGTTTTGTTTGAGGGGGCAGATCAAGCTAGACTTGCCACAGTCTCCTTTATATTACATTATCTATATTTCTCTCCAGGTTATCAGATACAGGTCACACAGTGGTTTGGTTTGAGGGGGCAGATCAAGCTAGACTTGCCACAGTCTCCTTTATATTACATTATCTATATTTCTCTCCAGGTTATCAGATGCGGGTCACACAGTGGTTTTGTTTGAGGGGGCAGATCAAGCTAGACTTGCCACAGTCTCCTTTATATAACAGTATCTATATTTCTCTCCAGGGTATGAGATACAGGTCACACTGTGGTTTTGTTTGAGGGGGCAGATCCAGCTAGACTTGCCACAGTCTCCTTTATATAACATTATCTATATTTCTCTCCAGGTTATCAGATGCTGGTCACACTGTGGTTTTGTTTGAGCGGGGCAGATCAAGCTAGACTTGCCACAGTCTCCTTTATATAACATTATCTATATTTCTCTCCAGGTTATCAGATGCGGGTCACACAGTGGTTTTGTTTGAGGGGGCAGATCAAGCTAGACTTGCCATAGTCTCCTTTATATAACATTATCTATATTTCTCTCCAGGGTATGAGATACAGGTCACACTGTGGTTTGGTTTGAGGGGGCAGATCAAGCTAGACTTGCCATAGTCTCCTTTATATAACATTATCTATATTTCTCTTTCAGGTTATCAGATGCAGGTCACACAGTGGTAGGCGTGGAGGGGGCGGAGCAAGCGATCCTCGAGTTCTTCTCAGAACATAACCTGGACTATTCCAAAGAACCGCTGTCGGAACTGGATGGAGATGTTTTTAAGGTCGCAATCTTCTTTTCAGATTTAAAGAAATATTATATACAAATATTTAAGATTAAGTGAATATAAAATGATCTTATATTAATCATATAGCAATGTCAAAGTCATTCTCAAAGTGCACAGAAAGAGTTCAAGAATTAGCAATATATAAAGATAAGTTGAAGTCAGTAATCTCATTAGAATAAGGTCTAATTAGCTTAATCCTCTTTAACCAGGTGATCGATTAAAAAAAACGTAAGCCATTTTCATATTTTGAAACATTCACTTTTCCATTGATATCAATGATTTTAAGATCATTGACATCTTATATTCATTTTTTTTAAAAACTACTCTCATTAGTATGCAAAAGAATATTTGATTATTTTAATCTATGTTAATTTCAAATAATTTTATGTTTTTTTAATGTGTAAATTGTAATTCTTTCTGTGCAGAGCAAAGACGAACGAATCATTATCTACAGGTGTGACTTCTTTGAATTTGCAAGGTAAGGTAATAATAGAGCTTCTTTTGTATGATACTTTTGTCTGCTCTTTAAATGCAAGTCTGAGTCCATTTATGGCATTCACACGATGTTTTGTTTGCATCGATAAAATTGAGTGACGTTTGATAAGTCTTGATCAAATATTATATATTTAACTTTAAGCAGTATGATGAAAATTGACTGTGTTCCGATGAATACAAGTTTTAAACAAATGTTTTACCGGGATTCGAACTCATTCTAAGTTCTCCTCTCCACACCCGCGGTCTGAAAACAGTCACATTGGTTGCATATTCTGAACTTAGATCAAAGCCTAAGCTGTCAGTTTCTTGGGGCAAGTACCTCACCTGAATCATTCGCAAAACATGATCGCAACCATCCTTCTTTTGAACCCGACAACGTGATTGGCGTAAGTGTTTAGGTTTTGTAAGTGTTTGGGTTTTGTCTGCGTTAAAATGGTGTCAGAAAATTACACTGTGTTTCATTAACCGTAGATGTAAGGAGAAAGATTTTCATGCGGTTTGGGACAGGGGATCGATGGTGGCTGTCAACACCGACCAAAGGGAGGAGTGAGTTTCCTTGAAATACCTTGTTTTCTATAATTGAATTGAACTACTATGCCTGACCTCATTAGGCCGATCCCCAATAATATTATCAACTAGAACATTATCGAACAAATTTATGCTCAACTTGACACCATGTAATTGATGTTTAACCCAATAGATATAATTCGACCTTAGTTAACTAAATTAAGAACTAAAAGCAAGCATATAGATTTTTACATCATTGTGATACCTAAAATATGCCTTTGAACGATCTTAAAGACTTTGTGATAGATTTAATGATAAAACGAATTGCCCCCGGCGTCTATTTCTTCAGACCCTTTACCCCCTGCCTGTATTCAAGACCCGACATCTATTCGAGAAAATACTGTAATTGATACAAATGTAATGAATGAATGCGTCAGTGATGTCACCTTTTGGTCGTGTCCGAACATGTTGCCTTTTACCATGACATACCTTCCAGCAAAATATTCTCCCTTTTCTGATGGTGGTTTATATGAAAACATTTCAGGTACAGTGACGTCATAAAATCAGTGGTATCCAACAGGAGCAAAATCCTTCTTTGTATTGTCGACTACACCAAGGATATTTGGCCAGGTGAGTGAAAGAGTAAAAAATGTGGTGAATAAATTATTATTGCCCCAGAAAGTTTCATATCATAGCATTTATTATAACAAAATGAATACTTATAAAAATGTCAACATTACTTTCGTATGATTCCGCTCATTCTTTCCCTACAAGAAGCTCTGTCAAAAATTTCTATATGAACCCCTTTTGTAATACGAGCGTTTCTCGGTCTAGTAATTACGTCTGATCTGATCTAAATCAAACCTAGTTATGCTATCAGCGAAGCCTCAATTATTTCCGAAAGCTTCGAGAAAGCTTAACATTATTCGAATGTACACTCTGCCTTTGAATTTATGTACTGAAAGCAGTCGCCCTCTTTAGCGACTGCATCTATGCATAGGCCTTAGTGACAAACAATTGCATCCAATCTTTGCATGCGGTGTTTTTATTAGCTGAAATATTGCAAGGTTGTCCATGTTGCTGCATTTTGCAATAGCAACATAGGATCGTATTGGAATTCATGACGGAGCTGCCTCTGTGGGGAGAGAATGTATTCGCCAGGGTAATAATATGTAACACTTTGAGCACCTGCTATCGAGTTGGATATGATGTCATAATAGAAGGACGTATCATTAATAAACAGATCAGTAAATTCTACCTAAAGCAAACATAGAATTATTACCAGAGTTTATATTGATTATCCTCCTTGTCGTAATATAAGTTTAATCTCTACCAGGCCCGCCCCACTTGATGGCAGTTGACGAGGTAAAGCAGATCTTTGGTAAGTAAATGCCATGCAAATTTAAGTTACAATTTTGTATGATTACTTTGAACGGAATTTGTATACAAGTATTAAATGATTTCATAAGCAAGTTTTTTTCTTGGTTGTAACCGTTTTCAACAATAGAAACATTTGAAAATGATATAGACAATAATTTAATGAGCAGATTTAAATTATATCGAACTGAAAGGAGCATATATTCATTATGTGATTCAAACGTCCATGGACAAGATGAAACTTATGAAGCTTAAACAGGTGACACTTCATCTCTCAAAAAATGTTATGAACATGTTACAGATCTATTGCATTATTTCCAGGTACTAGTTCCTGTTTGTTCTTGATATCTTGATCGTTGTAAGCGCTTTGAGCACACATTGTGAAGGTTTGGTTCGACTCATCGAGGTAAATGGACGTTATTACTTTTCTTGGTCAGGTGAGACGTTCGACCTGGAGATAGTAGAGAGGCAGGATGCGATGGAGGAACGATGGAGTAAGAAGGGGATTACCGAGTTCGAGGAAATTGCAATCCTTCTTTCTCACAAGAAGCGGGGTTGAGACCCAAAACCAAAATAATTACTACTCAGGGATTTGACGACAACTTTTGCGATTTTAGAATCCTTTAAAGCTACATTGTTATATTGAAATAAGAAAAATGCCTATATTGACCACCTAAGACTGATATTGGTATATCCTCGAATATTTGTTTTCGTTAATATGTGAAGTCATAAATGTACATGAAGGTTTTTTTCTTAACCTTACAATTACACAAAGTATCGCAATAAAACAATCAACGATGGTATAAATCATTTTTGTAGTGTGTTACCATTGCTATACAACAGTGTTGAATTGTTTGTTATTATTTTAATATTCAGTTATTAAAGAAAAGTTTTTCATACGTTCTTGTTATTATTGTTTGTTGAAGCTTCTTATGTGCAATGATATTCCCGGTATTTGCGGGTTTTTATGATGTGCAGTTATAATTTACGAGACTTGGCTTGTGATTAGATGTAGCGGTTGACTGGTGCATTTTGCTACATAAATTATTTCAAAATTAATTCTTGTTTTATTTCCATGAAAACAATTTGAACTTGCGGCACAAGTGGCAATATTCAAGCCTCTTATGAGTATTGATATCCCCGCCAGAGATATCAAGCTTTCGCCTCCTTCCCTGATTCCGTAATTCTGTCATTGCGAAATTCTTTTGTTTTCATATCTAAAAAAACATGACATGTTTTGTAACAGAATCTAGTATGTGGTTTTACATCTAGTGATGTAGCGGTTCCTTTTGCTACTGTGGTTGTTCTGATTTCTATAATTCTATGTTTTTATGGTTTTCATGTAAGCAAATTGAACTTCGACGCCAGAAAAGATGCCAACCCCCTAAATGCACTGAAAATTTATTTTCGTTTACTTGCTGGGTCGAATCAACAATTCATGACTTCACTTTATATGATCCTCGTTTAACTTTTACATATTTTGGACCAATAAGATAACCCTATTAAAGTCATATTTAGAAAAAACCCACACAGTTATAGATAAAATCATAAAAAGAGCATACGACGATGTCATGAAAAGAAAACGAGCTCGTCTTCACCATGGTGTTGTGAGATTGCTGTCATGATTGCTATGTAAAAGCGACACCCCGTGACATGCTTGAATACCATGTACCAAAAGCTAATATTGTTGTCATTTCATCCATAGCTGTCATTTTACCAACTATCTGTTCTGTTTTTGTCTTTCTGAATAAGGTAAAATGATAAATTTCGATTTTTCTAGGTTGAATTTTACATTTTTATACATTAGGCCACGAAAAAAGAAAAACAGTTGGACTGTTTGTCTATAAGAATCTTGTATTTCTTAGGACGGGCAGAGTTTTAACCGCATTTGTTAAATCATAAATTATATAAACAGGGACTCGAAATCGTAAGAAAACGTTTAATAGATGAAAAGCCCTGAAATTGTATATTCTTGTGTATAAATGATGTAGTTTCTTTTCATATATATGCTTTTTACCTATGTTTTGCTTATGATATCGAGTTCCTGTGATTATGTGAGACTATATTTGCTTAATGTCTCGAGTTCGATGAGTACTCACCAACAATTACGATATCAGTGCCGATTATTGAATAGATTTGAAGTGAATAATTATCGTGTATTGAGAGCTATTCGGGAGCTCAACATAGATGTTGTTAAATGATACATTAGCAGCAGCCATTGGGGAAATGGATCGACTTGGATCTTCTGAGCTGTTTGATTCTTCGCATAGAAATCGCTGTTCTGAACGTTTTTCAAATGAATACAATAGGGATATTAGAAATAAAGCAACGAATAAATGATCCTAAACATATTCCCTTTAAAGATGTTTTATTTTCATGTGGCTTCCTTGAACCAACACTGAAAAAGGCAAATTGACATGGTTATGGAATACATTTTATCTGATCATTAAGGAAATTATCTTCATCGAAATACTAATATGATAAAAAGTTATTTCACAATTCATTGCGCACTTTTTATTGTGTTCAACAATAAATATACTGGACAAAAATAAATAAGGTTACAAAATTCTTAAATTATTGATAATGACATATTTTTACATTTAGCACCTGATGAAATATGAATCATAAGGTTGACAATATTCTTAACTTATTTTGTCCAGTAAAGTCCGTTAATGACGACAATTTACCTAGCATCTATAAGGATGGGTCAATAATACAAAATAGTCATGATATTCTCGCATTTGTTATCGCGTTACAATAAATTAAGTTCATGGTTGGAACTCAATTACGAAAGCGGATCTCTAATATTTAACAAAATACGCATTCTTCTCACCATGATCACTTTGGACACACGCAGACATCGGCCTGGTGGTCACAGTGAGCTCCGTGTGTACAGTTTGCGCATGCGGCTATGCAGAAGTCATGCCCGCCTCCACTAACACACCCATCCGAGCCCTCGCATTGAACTGCCTCAGCTGTGGAGAAACGAGGGACACCTATCAACCTGGCGTGATTACAATGCTAAGTTTCGTCATAATCAACTCCCTTGGGAATGTACAACCATAGTTAGAATGGTCTACATTCACAATGCCTTCCTCTCCAAACCGGGTACCCATTTTTACAACCAAGAAAATGGAATCAATTTTATCAAAAATTCTCAGGTTATCAAACAATGAGGTTGTATCAGGTAAGGCGAGGCCATTTTTGCTGAATAATTTACTGAACAGCAGTGGTCAGCTAATCAATTCACAGGAACTTGTTCATCCTAAAATCCTACTTGATTGATTAACTTCAGGGAAATTGTCGATTTTCTCTCAACATGTAATTATATTGTTTCATGCTAAATATGTTGATCTGAATTTTTTTTAGATGTTTTCAAAAAGAAACGTATGAACTTAATCAACACCATTACGTTAACCAATAATGAAATCAATTGGAATACTAGATGAAGATTGGAATAGGAAATTAAGATTGGAATGGTAAGTAAAGTTTGGAAAAAGAAATAAAAATCTAAATAGGAAGTAAATATTGTTACAGGAGATAAAAAATAGGTTTCATGTAGGGTATGAAGGCTATAGGGATACAATCGGTTACTTGATATTCGCTACTTAGTTCTTACAACTCTTACTGCGTAGTACATGATCTTTTTATCACAATGACAGCATCAAAACTTCAAAAACCAACATTATTTTAAGAAAATGTCTATGCTAAGCCCCAAATTTTGATAAAACTAGCTGTAATATTATACTCCCTAGGTTAAAACTGTAGTTTTAACTAGATTTTGATTAGAAATAAATCTTTATCAGATTATAATTTGAAGGACTCACAAGTGCTAAAGAGAAGCAGGGCGGAGATGAGGAAGAGAGCGACGACTTTCATGTTGTAGGTCTGCAGGGTATGTGGGAGGTCTGCTGTGGACCTCACCTTATAGCGATTGTCTGTAAGCCACAGGTGTTGTTTTTCCAGTACCAAAGATTTGCTTTGTGACGTCAATTGATAAAAAGGTATCGTTATTCCATTACTAAAATCTTCCTGTGACGGTATTCCAAGTATGGTTTTATAATGAGATAGTGAAATAGTGGTGTGGAAATATTTTATTTAGTTCATAATCTCATAAAATATATTCGCCTGGAAAAAATGTAATGCAATACCTGCTTTTTCAATGTCTGTCGTGATACAAAACATTGACATTCATTTAACCAGGATCTTAAGCATATCAAAGTGTTTCTTTCAGGTTGAACATTGCCTAAAGATATAAAAACCAACTAAATATTAAGCAATTAAGGAACCGATCATTTGAAAAATATTTATCGACGTGACGTTTTTAAAAGAGACAAATTTCGTTGTCGAAAAGTTTTTTTTCTGTAACAGCAATGTTTGATTAGAAGAGGTGGATGACTTAGAAACGAGAAAGTCAGTATTTAGTGACACTCCAATCAGCACTAATGGTTGGCCCAAACGTCTCCTCTTTTACTGAACAAGACGCTTAGATGCCTATTAGGTCGTCGATTCCACTCTGCTTTGGAAAAACATTTGTCAGAAAAGTTCTGAATATACCTGGAATTCCCATCTTCAGGTCGCTTATAAAACATAGGAAGAATCAAATTAAATATTTGTGATGATGATGATGCTGATGATGCTGATGATGCTGATGATGATGAAGTAGCTATAGAATGTCAACCGTGAATGAGAATTTCAAATGAGACTACTCAATTTCACGTTGATATTTAAGATATTGAGGAGGTCGATAAACTCAGGGATATCGTCACATATATTTTCATTCAGTTATCCATTCAAGTGCCGAGAGAGTACTTTGATTAAGATAGTAGTGGACTATCAAAAAAGGTCGATACAAATTTGTTCCATCAATGTCATCAAATCAAAGGATACATGAGGCGAGATATGATTTAAACATATTTTATTCAAGAAAATTGAATTGGGATTGGTGAACAAGCTGGAGGGCTTATTTTAGCACCGTTCCCATATAACATGTGATATAAAATGAAAGAAAATGCGACATCATCGATGTTGATCATTATGTAAACGATATAATTATACATTCATCAATTACAAGATTGATATGATAGCTTTAGTAGACAATAATGCTTTGGTGTGTCTAGCAAACCATTTGTATACATATAAATCAATCAAGAGAGTCAAACTCAGTTTTTATGAGGCGAGATATGAGATGTCACGTGAGGCAAACGTAAAACAGAGGAAAGTACTTGGGCACAAAACACTATGACACGTGGCTTTGAACTTTATATGGTCTTTTCAGTGATTTTTTATTTTTTGATGTTCGGGTATTATATGATGTTATCCGTTAACGTTGATGTGGAAGTGATAAATCGACAGATCAACTCTTGAACCTTTTTTTCCTTTTCGAGCTACGATCAATAGTAGGTAGGTAGATGGATTTAAGGGCGACGTTGGGCCAAAAATGACCTATATGCGCCCGGTCGATCAACAGTTATTGTTACTGGAGTTATCCCCCTTCCACTGCAATTGATGTTTGTTATTAAGAACAATCAATATTCGTTTTAAAGACTAAAGTCTAATAATCATGTTTATGTTTTAGCGGATAAAACATAGACAAGTATATAAAATAGACTTTATCAAGCACAATAAACAATTCTATTCATTCAAACAAATTATACAATTATTAAAAGTGTTATAAATGAACATTGTATTTGCTGTGGCAAAACTGTTCATTGTATTTGCTGTAGCAAAACAAGGCAGTAGGACATTGATATTTCGTGATATGTATCGCCAAGTCCTTGTTACCGAGAAAGATTGATTTGTCAACCACCTCATCCATGGTTTTCACGAACGGTTATTAACCTGAGGCCAGTTTTAAACGTAGTAAGGCATTGTGCCAACGCGAGTACATGCGTTGCAAAATATAGTCTAGTAGCATTGTATTTCAAAGAAATTCTAAACTTTAAAATCTTTTTTTCAACTTAGTAATCCTCAAGTTACGAACACAAAGAACGTATCACGTGACTGCATGAAGAAAGTAAGCGAAGCGCAAGTAAAAGCTCTACAGATTTCTTATGTTACGATGTGTGAGGTTTTTTTAATTCACTTGTGCTTTAAACGAGTGTTGAGACTTTCTTTGAATAGTAACGATAATTTATTTTTAAAAATGTTCGCACACTTTCTTTGTCAGTCCTACTAATCATAACTACTTTTTTATATATTTTTATTTGAACTGGTGTCTTGACTTTATCTGTTTTAACGTTCAATTCGCAACACAATCCGAAAACGTATTAAATAAACTCAGATCGTGATTTGAAAAAAAGATGTCAAAAATCTTGAAGAGGGAAAAGTAACCGTTCACAAAACAAAAAAATAGAATAAATAGAGAATCTCACTCAAGTGTCTTGATATCAAATATATGCACATAAGTTGAGAAAAAATATCGGAGGCTTGCCGAGGAATTTCTACTTTAATCAATATATTTTTATATTTGATATCAGAAGACACGAGGGTGAGATTGTATCAAACTTCCACATTTTTTTGTATATCGTTCCCATGAAAAATGTTTATCTCTAAAAACTGTTCGACACACTGACTCCCGAATCGGGCATGTCATAGCATAATGATGTCATCACTCATCATGTTAATGATATCATTGTTTTTTCATTACTTGGTGATGTAAAACAGATGTCATGTCATGTAATCGATAATGGCAGGCAGTGTATAAAATCTAAATAAAGCTGACTAAACGATATCTAACGGGATGTATCGCTTGATTCAGGCAATTTCTCTAGTGGAACGCGGTCTTGTTTGATGAATGAAGATTAACAAGGATCATATTATGTCAACAACAGAAGTGCTCAAACCTACGACTCTCTCAAACCATTGATACGTTAGAAACTGACGCATTCAAGACATTGCTGCCATTGTGGCGGCAGTGTCAACGGTGTGACGTCATAAATACGGGCTATTGAGAAGTCATACCTACATCAGTACAGTAGCCGTATAAATATTACACTGTGGTATCTTATATAAGAAAGTAATAAAGTTGCATATTTCCTGATCGATTCATATTAACTCCATTTGGTATACAATTTACAGAAACTGTATAAAACTAAAGCTCGTATTTAACGTTTGCATGATGTTGAATATCTTGTACCGACCCATTACCCATTTAGTTCATATTTCTCGAGATAAAGAAATGCGCTGAAGTAATAAGAATGTTGTATTAATGAAAATGTTTTAGTTTTTTGTTATTTCATTTATGGTCAGGTCCCAAGCTTACCCTCAGCCAGCCTCTCAGATGCCCACGTAACCACATCAAGATCGATACATGCTGTCTTCTCTCATGGGGCATGAAGCGCCATCTATAGGCGTGAAGTGGACTGAATAGACTGGTTGATTCGACCATCCAAATCTTAAATCGTTCTTGTCTGGAGAAATATTCAGTAAATATCATACTAAAATCTCATTTGCTCAGAATCACCGTTTTACTGTCATTTCTTGTTTGAAAATATATGTTCAGTCTATCATTCTCGCAAGCTGAGATATTGCAATGAAATTTTGGCGATATTGAACTGATAATAGCCCTGATTGCATGACGTCACAAACACTTTCTTTACCGCCATCACAGTAATACCCGACTGGCGGAAATCTACATTTCTGTTCAATATTGACTAATCATCTCGCGATTAGTTTTGTAAATGATAACCAAATGTTAAATTCCTCGTACAAATACACATCTTCGTTAAACCCGTGAAGATTTATGCTTCACTCCTTTGATGATAAAGCAATACTGGTTTCATAACCGCACACACATGGGCGTTTTTAAAACCAATCCTTTAATCATTAGTGTCAAGTTTTCCACTCTAAGTCATTAAAAAACTCTCTCAGGAAGAAAAGTTGCAAGTGTTATGACAGTCACTTTACAGCAAAAACGCACTCCCTGGTTAAACGATTTTCTCCCAGAATTCCCGGACACGTAGGGAAGCGTGCTTGATTGTCTCCAGGTTTGACTTTCCTGGGAGCGTTAGCGAGGGGAATATGTACGCTCTGAAGGTTTTAACGACTTGCGATGAGGATACCGCTATGGACGAGCAGTGCAGATGCGGACAATCAAGTAATGCGGCAATAACGACCACCTATCCACAGCCAATACACGCGACTCTCCCCTTGTAAACTCGCCTTTCTAAATGTTTATCACCAAAGTAAAGTGTGACAATGAGCGATGAGCGGGAGATATAGTGACGTCATCGTCTTAATTGAGAAATTTGGTTTGATCGACCGATATCGTTTGAGTTTTACTTCAATAAAAACATTTTGTAAAATAAGCAGTAAATTACATGCATATAGATATTTTATCCATTATGTTCATTGGATATTATTGAAATAAACCTATCTTACTTTAATCACATCAATCATTTTATAAACACACATTAAATGAATCCTGAATTATCGATACTGATAGAACTTTGTACAATGAATTAATTCATAATAGACAAATATATGTAATTACATTCGTTGTTTTTGGAGATAATATTCAATTACCAATATCAAAACAGAATACAGTGTGTATAAAATGACTCGCCGATAAATATTTTGGAGTCAAATGGAATTTTCGGAGAAGATTTTACGAACTGGCCTGTCTGCTATGGAAGTGGAATTTGGGAATCTGACTTGATTTCCATGGTAACCGCGAATGGAACATCAATAGCTTAAAGCGAGGACTGGTGAGGACCGATGCAAGCCGCAGACGGAGTAGACCTGACCAAAGCTGCTGGAGTTGGTGTAAATGATTATAGTAAATTGAGGCGAGGTGCTCGGAGCAGAGACAGGCGAGAGACGGAGATGAAGTGGCTGAATTAGAATGCCAGTCTTGTTTCATGCCAAGTTTGAGAAGAACGCTTATGCGCAGCGAATGGGGGAAGGGCAAGAGAGAGGGGAAAGATTGGTTTTCTTGCTTTTGAATGGTGGGGGGAGGGGGGGGGGGGGGGGGGGGGGGGGTAGAAGTTCTAAGAGAACGATCAAATGTGGGGGAGGAGAGGGGGGACGAGGAGGAAAGATATTTCTAGGTTTGGAGGCGGGGAGGTTAGTTCTGAAAGAGTGATCAGATGAAGCTGTGGCTTCAATTCTCTCGCGTGTGTCGATGGATCTCCTGAAATGTCATTTCTTGTCCTCCTGCCTCAAGATGGTTCTGAGTGGACAAGAAAACTCTCGCCACAAAGATTCATAAAATTGCACTAGTCATGGGCACGCTCAAATCTTCTATCAAAAGAAATTACAAGAGCCCAAACTCGATTAGATGGTAGTCGCATCTTTGGGAGGTCGCGGATTAATTTTCTTGAATCGATTTGCTGTCGCGAATCTTTCTGCTGCTTGGTCTAAGTGGTTTTCACGTCTCAGCAGATAAAAAGCGGCCATCACCATGCCCATGAAATGTCAACCAGCACGCGCACGTTCCCGCCATAACTGCTGACTACCTCCTTCAGTAGAGAGCTCAGTCCTTCGCATAAGTTTCGGCATGCAAAAACCGACCGTCAACTCGAAGTAGTAAATCGGCTTGTCAAGACAAAAGTGATTTCCTGGGTTCGATTGCTTTTGTCCTAATAGGCCCTCATAACACTAACGCTGTTTTATTACGCGTCCCGATAAAGAGCTTTACAACTTGAAAGAGCGGCCGTTAATTTCTCCTAGCTATTTTCATGGTTTTTTTCGCTCCTCGTTCAAAACCTCGATGCTTTAATGTGACAGTGGTGTTTTCTTAGCGCGGGACACCAATACTTCTCAAGATGGGCAGGTATCTCAATGTGGCACCATCTTGTCTTTGCCAGGGATAAAGAAAGAACACTCGGAGGGTAGGCTCGGGGGGAAGGAAAGGAGGGTTTGAGGGGGGGGGGGGGGGGGGGGGAGTTTAGGTTGCTTAAACCAGCTTGTAGAAGCACAGACACAACTAGTAATTAAACCCTCTTCATGTTTTCAAAAATGCAAGTTCAGCTGTACTACCGGCGATGCAGGCTATGTCCATGCTGACCCTCTCTGCGCCCCCTAGTGTCGGCACTGCTTACTCGTGATTCATTCACGGTTTCTCGAAAAGATTTGCTGCTTTTTATCTGAGCTCATGATACATATACAATGTATTCTATTTCTGATAATTTGTAATTCTTGACAATGAAAATTTTTAATAATTTAAGTAAGATGTATATCATCATTAGAGATTGATATGAGAGATATACGGAAGACGGAAAAGCGAGAGATTTAGAAACACGTGAGATAGAGAGATAGGAAGATGAGTGAAGGACGTGCCCAGATGGATAGAGAGAGATGAAGAGAGTGTAAATGAAGAATCTAATCAAGTCAAGTCGCTAATAATCAGATTGTGTTTCTAACCATCACAGACCACATCGTCCAATCCGTCTCTTAAGCTACTTCTCGTCAGGTCAAAGGCCGGGTCAATCTTGGGCCAATGGCCCTCGGGTCATTATTAAGAAAATTTGCATGTGACAGGGCTGTAGCCTGGGTGAGAGGAGAGCGTAGACTGTGAGCGAGGGAGAGGCCGCGGGATGGCGAGAGAAGAGAGCAGGATGGTTGAGGAGGATGCGGAGCGCTCCAAAATATCGATTGCGAGCTCCTAGCAGTGCCAGCCCCTGTCCACTGGTGTAATTAGTCGCAGACTATGGGTGACTACACACACACAGTATAGGGCCACATTTAGCCAGGCGATCTAGTATAAAACAGATCCAGCGTAAGATTGGATGTATTTCCCAGAATAATTGCTCCCCCTATGACCGTATATAACAGGGCGGCACGTCTCGTACAGATAGATTCGAATTACTGACTTTCGGTGAGCGGCTTGATAGTACGGGCCACGATACCAATACAACTACGAGTCTAGTCTGGCGTGAAGTTAACTACAATATCGAAGTAGTTGTACATACAGCGACGGATTCGACTTCTTTATCTTTGCTTGTGGTGGTGGGGGGTGGGGGTCTATTTTGGAAAAGGTTTCTATGGGTGTTCACAAGGTGTTGGACCCCCCGCCCCTCTTTAAATCTCCTGTATATATAGCGCGTAAAGATTGAATTGTGAACCCCCATTCCGCCTTCTTTTAAATATCCTGGATCCGCCACTAACATACTCATTTCATGCGCTTCAGAACACGTGCCCGTAAAGGCATGACACCGCGTTCACGCCATTTTGAAATGCGCCTGCTGTATTTCTGTCACGAATCTGAATTTTGAAGGTGAAAAACTGGGAAGGAATTGCCACCGCGAAATGACTCATTGGCGGATCTAGGAAAGGAATTGTTTATAAATTCCATGGAAATCTAATTATTATCACTTTGCATTTCATCCCTTGACAAGTCTTGTTACTTCATCTCTGCGCCGTGTCTTCATCTCGCTTCAATCTGCCAGTCCCTCACACCAGAGTATTGAAACCAACCATACACCTTTTTAACTCTTGTTTGAACAACGTGACCCTGACAGGGGTATTTTAAGTGATAAATCCTTAATGTGAGGATGTGTATGGTCTTCTTTACCTCTGAATTGCTAGACCCCGCAGTTATGATTATGGGATTTAGCGGGAGTGCGATACTTAATTTGAATGTTCTTGAATATTCTTATGGAAACGGTATCAATTTTCTGTTTGACATTTTAATACCAGAATTAACTAGAACAAATGCAGTACTCTCTATCGAACCCCAAGTTTGTGAATTCGGAAACACCGGTTTGATCCTTAAAAGAGATGTTCTTGAAATAAACGCTTTCCTGGAACGGAGCTGTATGTGCTATTTGTAGTCATCTCAGTCCATCAATGACAGTTCTATGTATGAAAAACGTGTATATTATTAAAGAGATTTCAGATGAAATGATTAAATTCTTTATATAAAGACGGCGTGATTGATGACTGTCTCTATTTTACCGCCAGTGATTACCAGAATCCATTTACTGTTCGCGGTTAGAACGAAATCGACACAACTAACATTCTGTAAGAAACCGTGTTATGTGTTTGCAAACAATATTGCACACGCCTTCAACTAAAACGTATAAGACTGCGATGTTGTCATTCATGATAACTGTTTTTTACGTTGATATCAGCTGTTACACGGACAGCTAGTGTAGGTGGAATTTACGCTTAGATCGAGAGTTAGTACGGGTTAATGGAACGTTAAGTAAGTACGCGCGAACTATAAGACACTGACACTTTGCTACCAAATTTTGAAAACCGAAAACGGCTCGATAGATACTAATAGCAATTGTCCATACACGATTCTAAATATCTTAATTACTACTCAACGCATAAATCTTTACTTGTGCCAGAATTTTATATTTTGAACTTGAAAGAAAAGGCGTTGATACGGACATTGTGTAAATTTCGAATTGGTTTCCATGATTTTAAAGTTAATGCTTTACGTAAAAATAAGGAAATTCCTAGCGATTTCTGTGAATATATATGTAAACATTGTAATTCTGGAAACATTGAAGACGAATTCCATGTACTATGTGAATGTTCAAAGTACTCTCATCTTCGAGATAAATATTTAGCATTTGTATCTTTTCCTGTGAGAGATAAACAAATATTGTCGAGTCTTCTAAATTAAAAAAATATCGATGTTATCAAAGCTATAGCAATGTATTTAAAACATGTTTTCTATTATCGAACTGTTGTTACCACGTGAAAATCAAATGTTTTCTGCATTTGTACTTGTACTATAGGCCTAATGGCCCTAAATACTGAATAAACTGAATCTGAATCTGAATCTGAATAGCAATATTTCCTTTATGAGGATACTTTAATTGTAAGGCTTTATGTGGTATAGGAGGATTTATATCAGTATGTCAATGTATGTAGACGACAATAGGTTTTATACTTAAATATCTTTATGCATGGTTGAGAGTATTTTTTAACAAGAAAGGGTAAATACTTTTTAAAATGTTTAAACAGTGAGGGGTTTTATTTTTGTTTAGTTTATTCCGGGGGGGAAGGGGGGGGGGGGGGGGGAGGTCCGGTTCTTGTGCTAATTCGAGGGTGTTTTTCTTATTTGTATTACATTGGAATATATGATAAGGTTTGTAAATGGGTAAATACTTTTTATACAAAATGTTTAGATCTTTGTAAATACTAAATGGTTCTATATTTGCCCGTTTTCTTTATCCTTTTTGATATGATTATATGTTTGTATGTTTTTTTTAAAAATGAGATATATCAATATAAAAAGATAATTTTAACATTATGGTTTCATACATAACGAAAATTCAATACTTGCATGGCTTAATTAAAAATGAGGATTTTGTATCTGCTTACGATTATACATAACGATAGTATTTCATATTTATATGCCTTTACACAAAATGAGAGCTTTTTATATTTATACGCCTTTGCACAAAATGAGAGCATTAATTATTCATATGCCTTTACACAAATGAGAGCATTTTTTTTATTCATATGTCTTTACACAAATGAGAGCATTTATTATTCATATGCCTTTTCACAAATGAGAGCATTTTATATTTATATGCCTTTACACAAATGAGAGCATTTTATACCTATAAGCCTTTACACAAAATGAGAGCATTATATATTCATATGCCTTTACACAAATGAGAGCATTATGTATTCATATGCCTTTACACAAATGAGAGCATTTTATATTTGTATGCCTTTACACAAATGAGAGCATTTTATATCTATATACCTTTACTTAAATGAGGACATTTTATATTCATAAGCTTTGACATAAATGAGAGCATTTTATAATTTTAAGACTTGACACAAATGAGAGTAGTTTATAATTATGTGTAATGAGGGGATTTGTCACTAATCTATTTAGATAATTATGAAAGAATTCTACATTTGCATTGCATTATATATAATTGGAGTATTTTATATTTGTCTGGTTTCATGACAATGAACGTTAACGATACTAAGCTTTCATATTTATATAGCTTTAAACGTAATGAGATGATCTTATGATTTTATGTTTGTAAGTTTTAGGTACGAAATTCAATATTTATTCATATAATGAATAGCTGATGCTTGACATTTTACATATGGTTTGTATGAACAAATGGTGCACGAATTCGTGCGGTTTGATTTATACATAATGCGAATATCTTTGTATTATATTGCTAACAGCAGCACGAGAGGATCAACATCTGTATTGTTTATCAAAATTAGATGGTTTTACACCAGTTGAATCTATTTGATGAGGAGTATTTTAAATGTTTATGACTTAAACAGTCCTTTTTCTCCTCACTTGCATTTGATAGGTTAAGCTGTTTGAAGATAATCTCAGGACTCAATATACTGATTCTAAAGTCATGTTTATCTCACTTCAAGATCAAAATTAATGCGCTAAAACACTCGGGAAGTCACACGTAAAACAATACAACACATACATCTGCAATGGATAGTAATAAACAATGCTTGTAAATTTATTTTAGCTTCAACAGATGATGTTTTTGAGGTGATTATGTATTGTGTTTTATATGTAATGACAGTTTCTCAAACTTGGCAACATGTAGCTATGCGATGGAACATGGTGCTAATAACTAACAAATTGTCACAGGGGTATAACACGCGTTTCTGAAACATGATTTTCAATTCTCAAACGTATGTTGATATCATAAAACATATAGTGTTATTATTTTAAAAATGGTGCTGCTTGATAATGTATAATGTTTCTTTGTAAGATATTGTGCTCTTCTTAAAGACATTAGGTTATTACGGATCATGTATTTATGATAGAGACATTTTACTTTTCAGTGACGTTTGAACTTGACTTCTCTCTATGCTATGGCACTAGCTCAAAGCATTCTGACATATCAACGATAGACTACTCCTCAACAAATAATTCATCAAACGATCCAAATGCCACATCGTCTTGAATTCACATTGCATCATGCACTGTTTACTTTGTGCTTGCCCTTTATTATTCTGAAACGAGTAATGCATCTATTAATATTGTATTTCCATATTCTAATACATGTATCAATTGTTCGTTTCAAATTTGCATTCTTAACCGCATTGTGCCGTGCCCCCGTGAAGGCCGTATTCATGAAGTAGTTACATAATTTCCTTCCAACATTACCAAGAGACGGGAGCGGTGGCAGCACATGTCGTCGCACGTCATTCGTTCACTTCACGCAATCACTGATAGCGAAATGTTCAGACACTTCTTGATGAAGTCGCCTTTGATATGAATTATCCGTGCATTTGAGAAAAAAATATGATTTTCTTCAAGAAATTTGCATATATGAATGCTATTTAGTTATTCAAATAAAAGATAAAGTTTCAAACTTTCAAAGATCTTTTTTCTTATTGGAATACGATATTCCATTTGGAAAATTCGATTCCGGTTCCCCCTTTGAGTGAATTAGACAGGGATATAAACATCTTCTACTTGAGAAAATAATACACCAACATTGGTTTCTATCGCTTTAAATAAACTTGCTAGTCGGTTCAGGTTTATTTCTGTCACCGAGAGATCCGAAGAATCCAAAGTATCCCTTTTACTGAGAAGAAATTTGAAGTAGTTACATAAACTGGCTTTTTGAGATAATTCGATGCACCGAAATAGAGAATGCCTTTTCTTTGAAGTGGCAAGTTTATAGAAAACTGTGCTAACCGAGAAGCTCGAGGAGACTTTATGCCATGCATTCTGAACAGGGAGGCTTAGAGACTGTCCGGGACTCTGTACAGATTGATGTACAGAATGGTGCATTGTGACTGACAAGGGTACCAAACTCCATAGTGTATGTTAAACCAAACAGTGGTGTTTTCTCCTTTTAATATATTTTGATAGATAAGCACGTAACCGTTGTGTTTTACTAACATTATCCTCAATGAAGTTTGAATTTTGATTTCTTTATTAGAAAACAGAAATATCCACGGGTTAATAAAAACATTTCAAACCTGTTACCTTTCCAACTTATGGCCATTGTTAGAGTAAGAAAGATAAGCCATCCAATCCCTCTTTGTCATGATTTTATTCTGTTCATTTCTACATTTACATTTGCAGGTGTTTTCAACAGGAGCTTCCCTGAAAATTATCTAATTATTCACTGCACAAATTGTATAAAAACAATCGGTGTGGCATTATTTCCTAAACTATAAAAAAAAAATTAAAAAAATGATTTCCTCGTTGAAATTTTTCTTGCCTAATTTGTATTTATGCAACAAGTCTGTGTTGTGGTACAAATGCATAAATTTGGCAGGATGTGCTGAAAGTGCTCCTTCTTGTCATCCGTCGTTTGATACCTCTTTGGTGATAAACCTTTTAACTTTAATTTCGGGATCCCTCGCTCGATTCCCATTTCAAGTGGTATCACACTGAATTCAGTTAAATCAGGCGAAAATCAGTTATCATTGCATACTTATATCAATAGAAAAAAACCCAAGTAAAACATGGAATTACGTTAGTGGTTTTGCCTATCCAAGCTATATTTGCAACAATTTCAAAACGTAGAAGAATTAGATATTTATTAAATAAATCAAATTACATACACCAAAAAACCCAGGAAAACTCACAAGGTGTTTAATAATCAGTAATTGAATGATTTGTCTGGCTCATCAAAAAAGCCTTTATTAGCTAACGTCAACGATACAGCTTCATTCCGACATTTGTCTAACTGGTGTATCTAAATTCAAATATCAATTAATTTGGATATCATGTGCACATCGATTGCATAGGTTTAGTTAAAAAGACAAAGGAAAATCTTTTTGATGATTAATCTCAAAACTGTTTTCTGGTCCGTGTCAGTTCCCTGCCGCCAATTGTTGTACTTGATAAAATAAACAGAACAAATCTTCAAATTTTCAGTCTCCTTCATTTCGGAATAAAACTTTCCATATTGATTAAGTGAGAAAATTTACATTACAAGGTAACTGAGTATGCATCCAATAAATAGTGTAATTTATGTTTGATCACTTAGGATAACTAAGGTTTATGATTTAGTAACCCTGATTTCATAAAAGAGCTGTCACAAGCTTGATTTTAAATAGAGAGGCATACAGTTAAACTGTCTTATAGTTCATTAAATTATAACCTCTAAATTGAAAACAACTCATCGTGTTTGTTTTTTTGAATTTCCACGGCATTAAACATATATCACTAAATATATGATATGTGCACTAGGATTGGAAAGCATATGAACGAACTTTAGGGATGCAGCTGTGCAGCTATTTTTCAGTATGTCAGTAAAAAGACATACCACATATAGATAACACTTTGTACGGTTATCTGTACAAATAAAAAAGATGATATCAAGTTCGAAACTAAGACGTGTCTGGCCATCAGGGGCTGAAATGCATCAAGTTCGAGACTTTGACGATATATGTTTCAACATTGACACTTATAGCTACATATTCAGAGCAAAATACAGCAATGTAATTTTTATATGGCACGCATGACGTAACAATATTGTGTTTTTAGAACGCCATAGAGTTAGTACCTCCGTAACAATTGCGGTCAAGTCGAGGAAATTTTATATTCAACACACTTTCTGCAATTATACGAACATTAATCCCATTTCATACTAATTTTGTTATTAAACTTGTTAATAATTAGCATCAAACTCGCTTGCGCTCGTTTCATTCTTAATTCTTATCCCGTCTAATAAAAATTGTATTAAATGGAGGTCGTTTATTATCCACTATTTCCTGGTATCTTCTTTTCTCTTCTACTCGCCGATCCTTTCACAGGGTAAATCCGAATTATGTATTCAAACTGTAACTGATAAGGGTATTAGATAGTAAATAAAATAGTATATAAAAAATAGTAACTCAATCAACGTATATAGAAGAAAACGAGAAACTTCAAAACAACGTCTTTGCTAATAAATTTATTACACTCTAACCCCTATACAGAAATGAAACGTGGAAGATTGTTTGATACCATGACGTGTCTGGTCTACCCGAGTTTTTTATGCTACTGTTTTGAGGTAGAAGATTCAAATGTATTCAGAATTTCCATCAAATAACTTAAAGATGTATTTAAGCAGCTTTTAATTTAGTGGAGTGTTACATAAGTAAATTAAAACTTATTGAGGATAACATTTTCCTTACACGACGTTTGGGAGTAAATGTTTACCATTTCATCCGGTGGAACGAAAGTCTTTGATTATCAATTGAAAAATGTTATCACCATACAAAAAAGAAATCTTGGATTACAGTTTGAGGCTATGATGTGCATCTTCTCCCCGGGCTGATTATGGCTGGGTGGTGAGTGGTTTGTGATATGTGGCGTGTGGTGTATGGGTTGTGATTTATGGTGTGTTGTGTTGTTTGTGATGTGTGGTGTGTGGATTGTAATGTGCGATGTGTGGTGTATTAAGGGGGTAGGTGGAGTTTGTTGCATTCGTTTTGCGTGTGGTTGTTGTGTGTGGCGTGTGGTGTATGGTGTGTGACGTGGGGTGTGAAGTGTGGGGTGAATGGTTGTTGTGCGTGGTTGAGGAGTGTGGCGGGTGATATGTGGTAGTGGCGTGTGACTTGCGGCATGTGGCGTGTTGTCTGTGGAGAGTGGTGTGTGATGTATGGTCTATGGCGTGTTGCGTGTGGTAGGAGCCGACTTTAACTGCAGTGGAACTCATTTCTCTCGCGTCTGTGGAGGAATCTCGATCTGTCTCCTTCTGTAATTGGAATAGATAGTCATAGTGGTAGATAGCGACATAATTCAGTGTTTTGGATATCAATATCAACTGATTGTCGATATCAATATCGTTCGCACCAAACATAGTTAGTATTCGCTTAAATCTTCATAAAGGAGCGAAGTCCTACAAGAAGCTCTATGGCACGGAGGGAAACTGGGCAAATAGGGGCAGTGTTACGGGGAGAAGAGCCTTTCTCGACATACAATCAATCAGAAAATTGAAAAGAATGGCAAGGAAGAAGAAACATGAATCATTCTGGAAAACTGACAAGAGTGATTTTGAAAATCTTTTATCAAAATCGGATTTTCATGACGTAATTAGTTGTAAACTTGATAGAAAAGGATCAATTTCGTTTCTAATCTTAAAAATAGAATAAGTGATGTTCCAAAAAATACCAGTTACCCTTTCAACATTCTTCCCCGATTAATTTCTATGAAGGCTAGCGTCATTATCAAAGGTTTACCTAACAAAAGCATTTTGTGTTAACATAAGCTAATAGATAGGACAATTTCAGAGTTGATGTGAATAATTCCGATATTCCGATATGTGATTTATGGTAATGATAAATCTTTGGTCCTCTAGAATGTATGACTCCATCTAAATAGGAGAAAAAAGGAGATTTTCTGCGATAAATCGTACATGGGTTTAGATCAATTGTAGAAGACTTTTACTTAGCAATCAAACAGAGGATTGATCCTTCGTTGAAACCTTTCTCACCTTTTTGAAATTGGGAATATCAATCATGCACGTCGTTTTATTTATAATGTAGAGAACCGTTTCCTATATTTGAAAGCATGTTTACCGCCTGGTTGATCAAAGACAAATTCAAAGAAACGTTCTCCCCGAGTCGTCAGTGGGACGGTCCTATACTGAGGACTGGGTCCAGGACAAGAGGATATAACCAGGGTGATACATTACATACGAGCCAGGGGGACCAACCTCAGCGAGATAGCTAGTGGCATTAAATCAAAACAAGCAGACACATTACACTGATCAAAGTGAAAGAAAATAATCTCGGTATTCCCAAGCCCGGGAATGATTCGGTAACCATGCGCATCCCAGTAAATACCAGGGGAGCGATGGATCTTCGGTTATCAGGTATTAGAGACAGTACCTTCTTGCCCTGCAGTCATCAATCACCGCAGGTTTTTTCACCTGTGACTGAAAGAAGAACATCCGTCAGGCAGAGCTGCCCACTAGTGATATCCCATTAGCTGCTCAGTCGACCGATGCGCACGCGTACCGGAAGTCCGACTGACACCAATGATTCTTAACAGGGTCATCCGGAGCTTTAGAAGCGGAGAAATGCGAAATGTTTTTATTCACAAGCTAGTTAGAAAGTTCTAATGCTACAGGAAACGATACTGCTGAATGAGAGGAGTTTTCTCAATTCAAACCAAAAGAAATAAAAGGAACTGAGTCGTTCTAGATGGTGGCACAATTGTTGTACTGTTGACCTCTTGCTTGTTGTAAATGGATTGTTGTTGTTGTTCCTGATTCAATTGTTGTTTAATCTCGTCTTTGCTCTCGCCTGTCCACTGTGTATGTGTCTTGTGGCCTCACGGAGAATGTCTATTGGCTTAGTCCTCCAAAGGGCAGTTATTTCGCCCCGATATATTTGTATCTATTTTACCCAATTCAGTTTCCCATCAAAGACGCGGTGAAAATCGTGCTCGATAGTGGGATAGTGGCCGATTAAACATAAACAATCTAGTTCTTTTTTTGATAGTGCTTTTGTGAAATATCTGATATAACGTATATAGGGGTTCATTTGTTGTTGATGGATTAGGCAACTGCCGGTGACAAAGGTACACTTGTTGTTGACAGATGTATAAATGTTGTTCAGAATGGTGATTGGTATGTTCCTGTGTTATTCTGGCCTCTTGAGAGAGCTTAGGTCTTTTAAAATGCAGATTCTTAATATGTGCAGGAAAGAAAAGATTGTTGTAAAGGAATTTATGTTCACCCACATAGAAATTGTTGTCTTTGCAAATATCTGAGGGTTCTAAGCAACCCTAACAAATTGAATCTCTTGAATTCTTAACTGTCTTCAATTTCAAACCATAGAATTATCCATCAAAAATGAAATGTAATAGAATTGAATCTTGTGTATCTTTAATGATATTTAACAATTACATGCTAGCTTAAGACAGTATTATTGACGATCAATAAAAATGTCTCTTTCAGATTTGTTCCACTGATTTGTCGATGTTTGCCGCTACACGCGATCCGTCGATTATCCGGTCAAAGGTTCGTTTCATGGGCGTCTGCCGGTTTGAAATATTATGTTTCATAGTTGTTGAATCCAACCAATGGTTCTCTCCTGTAGGTATGTGCTCTGATATGACAGGTATATATGTCCACGTGATGGAAAGGTACATTACAGGTCTGAACTCCTAACAGCATTGCTAATCACATCTCAGAAGTGTGTATCCTCAAAACCAATATGGAAACAGCTGCACAAGGGCGTTATCAGTCATTGTGCTCTCAGGCAGTCACCAATAAACATGGTTTGGTAAGTAAGCAAGAAAATCAACCCTTCCGATCACATATTGCAAAAAATGGTTTTGACAGATTAAAGTATGTAATCATTCATAGCATAACAGCTGAAACCTTGGAAAATTCATGATGCGCAAGTCTAGTACTTCCAAATAATTTCAATGCATTAAAGTCTAAGAAGGTACATTTAAGTATCTTTTCATCTAAGTAAACCAATATGGAATATGAATCTTTGCAAATCAGTTCATTACCAACCGGTTTCACACAAATGTGATCATCAGGGTATTATACATGTTGTTGCTACACATGTACCTGATATGCAAATATTCATCTTCTATCTTGTATTTCTGTAGAGCTGTAGAGCTCGTGGAAATACCTTGGCTCCTGGACATAACACGCTATATGAGTTCACATATACTCCACCGTATTGGTCATGGCGTCACAAGCGTCATCCTCCTTTGTCTTGATAACGTTAACCACAAATGCTTGAGTGCAATCGGACGTTGATAGATCAAGTAACACGAGAACCCCTACTGCACCTGATAAATTAGACGTAATTGCATACCGCTGTAAATACATTGCAGCAATGTTTTTCAAAACGCTGCAGGTGTTTAACAAAATCCCCTCAAAAAGTGTGAAGCAACATTTGCTACAGATCTGCTACACTTGACTCAAGTCGTGTTAGTGTGTCAAACATATCCGAATTTCTACAGACCAGAGACCATTTGGGGTGTTCAAGGTGTTTCGCGTGTCTCATTTGCACATGGTATCCCATATTTACAAACCAATTCTCTGTATTCATATCTTTCATAGGTTACTTTTGAGGAAAGTATCACTTTTCGTGGTGACGCTACGTCACGAACCGCGGTGCGTCCATGACGTTGTAGTCTAGTGCGCCAACTAGTTGATTTAACTCATAAACATTATATTCATTTTCATATCTTCGTGCTGAACTATTGGTAAATCTGCCAATTTTCTATATTGAGGATGTTGACTGAAAGTCAAGCAGGCCTATGTTTATAAATAGTTTGCAGCAATGAAAAAGGATACCCCTCTTTTCTTGACAAATACCATGTTTATCTTGTGGAGTGAGGCAGAAAAGTAGGTATTTCACGAGAGGCGAAGCTACATATTTCTTTTTCTAACTCACGAAATTAGATAGTCATCGTATTTGTCTAGGGAAAACAGATCTTATATTTATCATCTGACTGAATTGGCATTTAAATTTGAAACTGACCACTTTCAACAATGCATTTGCATCCTTTAGAAAGTCGGCGTTTTTATATTTAAAGGAATGTTTTACTTGCGAATTTGTCAATTTCGAATGCGACACGGTCGCCGGTACACAGTTCGTAGTAAGTCACACAAAAGCAATATCAACTTTGCGTTGAAAAAGAGGATTATTGTTTACCTCTATATAATAGTGCAAATATCATGTAATTTGAGATGCCTTTGACGTATCGTAGCGTTGCGAAAAACAAACGTATAATATTGAATTTCCAATACATATATGCAGATTCATTCTTCTTTAAGGAATATGTTAATCGTACCCCACAATTACCCGTAAGAGTTTTGTCAGGTCATTGAAGTGACCAAGGGTCAAAATTCCGTCATCACCTTCTTAAAAAATACTTCAAGTTTGTACTTTAGTCAATGTTATTATGTTGGTCTTAATCTCAGAGAGTCGATATGGAACATTTTATTTGACATTTAACGAAATCGAAATTTCGAAAATGTGACCCCCTCTTTACCTATCTATATGCCAAAATTCGATTTTTTTAACCAGAAACCAGACAATCACAAAACAGAGTTCAAGAATGGCTATTTCACACATTGACAGTGGGTGATCCATTGTCAGTTTTGCTGAAGTTATTCTATTGACGTTGAAGCGAAACCCAAATTACATGATATTTGCACTACGATTCAGTGGTAAGTGAACAAACTTTCGGTATGCAGCTGTAGATTTATGACCATGGTGTTAGTTAATTAGACCAAACGTGTCTGTTGTTTTGTCGTTTCAGTTGTTGATTTAACTAAACAACAGACTCCTTTTCTAGAATATAATTTTTTCTGACACAGACTGGTATCTGACACACCATTTGCATCGGTGATATTTCCTACGGGGACGTCAATGGAGTTTAGAACGTCGTATAATTGAACTAATAGGTACTTTCCTTTCTGGAAGTATGTAGAGATAAGCAAACAGAGACAACCTCAAAGGCTTACATCACCTGATAAAGAGAACATGCATGTAAGACAGATAAACAAATAAAATTATAAATAGAACTAAGTTCTTCGTTTTTCGTTCTTAAATAAGTGTTCTATATGCAGTAAGGTTTGGGTGCAATGCAACAATGGTTTTCAACGCAGTACCGCCCATGGTTCGCTAGTTCCAGCCAATGCTAGCAGGTTTCACCGCAATATATAGGCACAGATTTATATATTATGCGCCACAAGGCAATACAGCTCTCTTACATTTAATCGATATCGTTGAAGTAAATAATTTTCCTGCATTCAGTGTCAAATATTGGAATATATACCATCAACAGATGAAGCGGAGGACTTCGGTGATTTGGAAAAATGTAGTCTGGGTAGATGATTAGATTCTTAGATTCACCAAGGAGCGTAGCCGCCAGTTTCAAGAGAACATTTACCTTGTGTATATTTTAAGAGTGACTTCAAGTTGACAGTGTCTCAAGAGAGATGTTCATGAAACGGGCGCCAGGAAATCTGAAAGGGCTGTTGAGATCTGACAAAGATAGCTTGGCCCCTGAGAGTTTCTGAGATCAAACACCTAGAGTTCTGACTGCGATATGACCAAGTGGTCAGCCTTGGGAATGTCAGTGGAGTCAGGGAGGTAAATTGAGACAAGAGGTTGGGTGGGGGTTGGAGACAGAATGGGGGGGAGGGGGGGGGGGGGGGGGGTGTTGAGACAGAATGGGGGAGGGGGGTGCTGAGACAGAATGGAGGACGGGGGTGTTGAGACAAAATATGGGGGGGGGTGTTGAGACAGAATTGGGGAGAGGTGTGGCGAGACAGATTGGGTAAAGTGGAGTGCAGAATGGAGAGAGGTAATATTTATAATATTTGGAAGGTGTAATGGGCGAAGGTATAAGAGAGATTTGTCGAGATATGGTGAAGGTGTGATGAGAAGGGGGAGGTATGATGAGAGAGGGGAAGGAGACTGGGAAGGTTTGAGCAGAAATGTGAATAATTGTGGAGGTAGTGTGAAGGTTTGTGGAGAAATGGGAAAGGTTTGTGGAGATAAGGGGAATGTTTGTTGAGATAGGGGGAAGGATTGTTGAGAAAGGGGGAAGGATTGTTGAGAAAAGGGGGAAGGTATGTGGAGATGATATAGAGGAAAATATGATTAGAGAAGGTGAAGGTATGGTAAGAGAGGGGAAGGTATGGTAAGAGAGTTGAAGGTATGATGAAATAGAGGAAGGTATGAGAAGAAAGGAGTTGAAGTTTGTGGAGGGTAGAGGAAGGTATGATGAGAGAGGGTAAAGTATGAGGAGAGAGGGTAAAGTATGATGAGAGAGGGTAAAGTATGATGAGAGAGGGCAAAGTATGATGAGAGAGGGTAAAGTATGATGAGAGAGGGCAAAGTATGATGAGAGAGGGCAAAGTATGATGAGAGAGGGTAAAGTATGATGAGAGAGGGTAAAGTATGATGAAAGAGGGCAAAATATGATGAGAGAAGGTAAAGTGTGATGAGAGAGGGGAAGGTATGATGAGAGAGGGGAAGGTATGATGAGAGAGGGGAAGGTATGAGGAGAGAGGGTAAAGTATGATGAGAGAGGGTTAAGTGTGATGGTAGAGGGCAAAGTATGATGAGAGAGGGTAAAGTATGATGAGAGAGGGTAAAGTATGATGAAAGAGGGTAAAGTATGATGAGAGAGGGTAAAGTATGATGAGAGGGGGTAAAGTATGATGAGAGGGGGTAAAGTATGATGAGAGGGGGTAAAGTATGATGATGAAAAGGCAAAGTATGATGAGAGTGGGTAAAGTGTGATGAGAGAGGGGAAGGTATGATGAGAGAGGGTAAAGTGTGATGAGAGAGGGGAAGGTATGATGAGAGAGGGTAAAGTATGATGAGAGGGGGTAAAGTATGATGATGAAAGGGCAAAGTATGATGAGAGGGGGTAAAGTATGATAAGAGAGGGGGTAAAGTATGATAAGAGAGGGCAAAGTATGATGAGAAAGGGTAAAGTATGATAACAGAGGGTGAAGTATGATGCGAGAGAAGGAAAGGGTAACTATTTTTAGAGAAAGGGAGAAGGTTTGTAGAGATAGGGAGAAGGTTTGTAGAGTTAGGGAGAAGGTTTGTAGGGATAGAGAGAAGGTTTGTAGAAATAGAGAGAAGGTTTGTTGAGTTAGGGAGAAGGTTTGTAGAGGAAGGGAGAAGGTTTGTAGAGAAAGGGAGAAGGTTTGTAGAGATAGGCAGAAGGTTTGTAGAGTTAGGGAGTATGTTTTTAGAGATAGGGAGAAGGTTTGTAGAGTTATGGAGAAGGTTTGTAGAGATAGGGAGAAGGTTTGTAGAGTTAGGAAGAAGGTTTGTAGAGATAGGGAGAAGGTTTGTAGAGATAGGCAGAGGGTTTGTAGAGATAGGCAGAAGGTTTGAAGATGAAGGGAGAAGGTCTGTAGAGATAGGGGAAAGGTTTGTAGAGATAGGGAGAAGGTTCGAAGAGATAGGGAGAAGATTTGAAGAGGAAGGGAGAAGGTTTGTAGAGATAGGGAGAAGGTTTGTAGAGATAGGGAGAAGGTTTGTAGAGGAAGGGAGAAGGTTTGTAGAGGAATGGAGAAGGTTTGTAGAGATAGGCAGATGGTTTGTAGAGTTAGGGAGAAGGTTTGTAGAGATAGGCAGAAGGTTTGTAGAGTTAGGGAGAAGGTTTGTAGAGTTATGGAGAAGGTTTGTAGAAATAGGCAGAAGGTTTGTAGAGTTAGGGAGAAGGTTTGAAGAGATAGGGAGAAGGTTTGTAGAGATAGGCAGAAGATTTGTAGGGATAGGCAGACGGTTTGTAGAGATAGGGAGAAGGTTTGAAGAGGAAGGGAGAAGGTTTGTAAAGATAGGGGGTAGGTTTGTTGAGTAAGGAAGAAGGTTTGTAGAGATAGGGGGAAGGTTTGTAGAGATAGGGAGAAGATTGAAGAGGAAAGGGGAAGGTTTTTAGAGAAAGGGAGAAGGTTTGAAGAGGAAGGGGAAGGTTTGTAGAGATAAGGTGAAGTTTTGATGGGGAAGGTATGATAAGAGGGGGGGGGGGGGGTGTATGCTGAGTGCTGGGGGATTTTGTCCAAATAGTGTAACGGTGTGATTGGAAAGCTTTGATGACTGGAGGGATGATGAAATAGGAAAACGTGTTGAAATAGGGTAGGGTGTGTTTAAGATAAGGGGAAGTATAAGAAGATAGAGGATGTATCTTGAGATAGAGGAAGGTATGAGAAGAAAGGGGTAGGTGTGTGAAAAGATAGGCGGATGTATGGAGATATGGTTATTATGTTGTGATTGGGAAATGGTGTGTGGACAATGGGAGGATGTGTTAGAATAAAGGGAGTGTGTGGAGATTGATGAGATAGGTAAGGTGTAATGAGACAATGAGAGGATATGTGGAAGCATGTATGGAGGAAGGTAAGACCGTTTACATACGTGTACATAGAGGGGTAGGGTGTTTTGTCTTTTGGTTCACCTAGACATACAAGGTATAGGTAAGGATACATGGATAGGACAAGACAGAGGATGGATGGGTTGAGATACGGGAGTGTGTGTTGAGAAAGATAGGTGGTATGTTAGGACAGGGTATGAGGGAGCAGAGAAAGAGGACGACCTTTGAGGACAGAGGAAGGATGTGGCGTACATATAAGGTACGCTGGTCGCAGACTCACAGGGAAAAGGCGCTCGGTTAGGGGATGGTATATGGTATATATAATGTTTGGTAGGCAATATCAGGGTCTGTGAAAACAAGGGTCTGATATGAAAAGGATGGATGTTTATAGATAAGGAAGAGTGTTTGGAGGCAAAGAAAGGTTTTTGGGGATAACATGAAGTGTGTTTAGAGATAATGGAAGGGTTTTTGGACACATGGGAAGTGTGTTTTGAGATAAGAGCAGGGTGTTGAGATATGGGAAGGGTTTTCGGAGACAAGGTGAGTGTATTTGAGGTAAGGGCAGGGTGTTTAGAGGTAGATGAGAGGTGTTTTAGAGGTAGAGAGAGGATGTTTAGAGACAGAGGGAGGGTTTTTGGAGACAAATGTAGGATATTAAGAAACATTGGAAAGGGTGTTTGGAGGCAATGGAGGGATGGTTGGAGATAATGAAAGTGGAGGTTGTTATGAAACAAGGGTTTTTGGAGACAAGGAAAGGGCGTGTGGAGACAAGAAAGGGTGTGTGGAGACAAGGAAAGGGTGTGTGGATACAAGGAAAGGGTGTGTGGAGACAAGGAAAGGGTGTGTGGTGACAAGGAAAGGGTGTGTGGAGACAAGGAAAGGGTGTGTGGTGACAAGGAAAGGGTGTGTGGAGACAAGGAAAGGGTGTGTGGTGACAAGGAAAGGGTGTGTGGAGACAAGGAAAGGGTGTGTGGAGACAAGGAAAGGGTGTGTGGAGACAAGGAAAGGGTGTGTGGAGACAAGGAAAGGGTCTGTGGTGACAAGGAAAGGGTGTGTGGAGACAAGGAAAGGATGTGTGGTGACAAGGAAAGGGTGTGTGGAGACAAGGAAAGGGTGTGTGGAGGCAAGGAAAGGGTGTTTGGAGATATGGGAAGGGTGTTTGGAGACATGTGAAGAATGTTTAGAGATAGGAACGTGTTTCTTTCAAACAAGTTTAGGGTATTTGGAAACAAGGGAAGAATGACAGAGGGAGAAAACCATTGTTCTTTATTGTAAATTTAGGTTCTACTCCTTTGTTATCATAAAAACAGCAATGTTTTAGACATTAATCTGCACTATCCGTGAATGTAAATGTTGAAGTTTTACATTGATTTTCTACATGTCCAGGAAAATGCAGATGACAATATGCTGAACTAGAGAAAAATAGATTGTACACAATCACAAATCGACTTTGTATAAATGACTCTCCAATGTTTCTGGAGAAGAATACTGTGTAATAAGGGAAATATGACATTTAAGTATAAAGATTCAACACTAAAGAGTAAAGGAAGAGTTGGTCAGCTCACGGCACAAATTGACTCAGATATCAGTAGGTGTGATTGACATCTCTGGTTCTTTGGAAAAATGATAATGGCAAGGATTTTTGCGAGAGGCGTTCTGTTGGAACATAATAGGCAGCCAGAGAGCTCCGAAGGCGTTTAATTTGGTTTTGCGGTGTTTACAAAAGAGAGAACCAATATCAAGATTTTCCACGAAGTGAATTCTGGCAATAATACGGAAGAATCAAATAGACTCACTGAGTTAGGTTTGTTCTGTGACCTCAAGTGACAAAAAGTGGCGACACTAAGCGCAGGGTACTAGTGATGGGAACACAGCTGTAGAGAATCCCGAAGTTATAAACTGCAAGTTGATTTTAGAGAGAGAGAGAGAGAGAGAGAGAGAGAGAGAGAGAGAGAGAGAGAGAGAGAGAGAGAGAGAGAGAGAGAGAGAGAGAGAGAGAGAGAGAGAGAGATCTAAACACACAGAGACAGACTTTGAGACAACAGGAACTCAGATATACACACAGTGAGAATAAGAGACACCATGAGAAACAGAGACACGGTGAGAGAGCAAGACAGACACAGACAGAAACACAGATAGATAGGTACAGACAGCGACACAGAGAGAAAGTGAGAAACAGAGGGACAGACAGAGAGAAAAGACAGGCAGTTAGGGAGAGAAGGGGAGACAAGAGCAGAGAACGCGACCATCAAATGAGAGAAGCTAGGCTCTGGGGACTGAACTTCCCCGATGGCCCGCCTGACAGCGTATAGTGGTATCTTTGCTACTAATCTGAGAAATCTGGCTGTGGAAAAGTAGACCCGCGTTCCTCCTGTATCTTGGCTTTGGGGACAAGCGTATTTTTCCAGCTTTATTGATGCTCAGTGACACTGGGGCCAACATCCCGTCTCCATGGAGACGTTGGCTGCGAGAAGTTATTACAACTGAAGGAGAAAATGCTCCCGGGCCATCTAGGAAAATTTATTTCCCGTCAAATTTGAAATATTTCAAAGTTTTGGATCTGATAGCTGTTAATTAACAGAATGGATTATGGCTTTTAAAGCTGCTATCAAGAGAGGGAGCAATGACACGAAACTATTAAAAGCAAACCCAAGTAGATTAAGATCTGACGACAGCTCGCCATAAATTTTAACAAACTGTGATTGAAACGGACATACGCATAAACCACAGACTCGCCGGTTATGAAGTACTTTTTAAGAGCAATTCAAAAGAGACGATCTCATGTCGTGAAATTTGTTTGTTTGTGTCGGTTCCGAGCATACTCCTTTGTCTCGGTGATTAGAACTGAACAGTACGTTTGCAAGAAATAAATCTGAGCAAAAACACCAAAGTATATCCAGATTTAAACGGAAAATAAAATCCTTTACCTAGTCAACAAAGCTAATCTTGTAGTGCATGTTGTCATGTAATCATGTGATAATGCTAGGATCCGGATACCAACACACTTATACAATTTGAACGTTTTTATAAATCATCCAGTATAAACGTTCAAACTCACTATTTGGTATAAATAAGTATTGTTACCTTGCAAAAAAAAACCCTAAAGGCAACTATAAGCCGCAAGGTTTTAAGGAATGCAGCTCCTATCACTTTGTATAGAATAATGCCTGTATAAATTGATTGCAGTAAAGCGATATAGCTGTAAATGTCCGTCTATAAATGGTTACATCTATATATACCTCGCTTTTAAGTAAACGTCCTTATCAAGATCCGGAGCAATTGTACTCAGTAGGCAACTCATCACGCCCGCCGCAGGGACGAAGTTAAAGTAAAGCTGTAGATTTAACCCACGCAAGTATATGTGAGATCGTTCAAACAAGCAGGACTAAAATGTGAAAATGGAGGTTATTATCTGTCTTGTCCTCAGTTAAATGAACAACCCACGTTTTACCCTTGTCATAGTTTGTTTGCATATCTTCATTACCACATCATCAAGCTTCCTTTATATTGCTTCTCATGCAGACTCCTCGTGTCTGGTGATGTCTGCACAAGACATGAGTGCAATATACACGACTGTTGTACCACAATAAGAGCAGTAAATAACTTTACCCATCTCAAAAAAGCAATTTAGATATTTTCTGCATCTAAGTTCATCATTCCTGCACGTGCAGTCACAGAATTTGCAAATGATTGTAATTTGAAATATTTAACCACACTGCCTTTTAATAAACGGTTGTAACTCTTTCCATCCTTTAAACTTACGTTATTGCTCTCGTTTCGATTGATTTCTGATCATTTAGTCTGTCGGCAAATAGAACAAGAATACTGGTGTAAAGTAGAGTAACAATGATTGACGTATTTACTCATCCCCTGTCTTATGAATGACTTATTGCGGATCATTTTGAAGAATCTCATGCGTATCTATTAATAATAATAATAATTTCCCTCCCCCTGAAACCGCTCATTGCAGGAATTTTCGACCTCAATATCAGCAGAACACAGTGCGTTTCTGCTTGCAACCCATGATCCTCCTGCGTATTTACCAAGGCACATCTAACCCTGAACCCCAAAGGGTATCTACCAACGAACGCCCAATCCGAAGGAACTTCCCCGCTTATCTACCACAGAACCGTATGGTTAGGATGAAGTTTGAAGTTTATGGGTCGTACCCAAGAACTCCCTGCCCATATACCCAAGTACTGTCTAACCCGAAAAAACCCCTTACGGTACTGATGGTTGAACATGATGGGTTGCATACCCGGTGTACCTCGTATTAAACATCTCTCTGATATCCCCTTGATAAAGTGGACAGAGAGGAGAAGATGGCGGGTCGTATAGTCTGGGGGTAATGACGATCATCACTCACGTCATTCTGCCAGGCAAACTCATCAAATAGCGCACACACCTTCTCCAACGTCCCCAAGGACAACATCCAATTCTGCCCTCGTCCCCTCTTCATCGGCCCGGAAAATCAAGTCTTTATTAGCTCGCATCGATTAGCCATCAATACCACTGGATACAGATTCGCGCTCCGGGAGAGGTCATAGGTCACGAGACCTCGCCCTCATCGGTGCCATAACAAACTGACGCAAAATGGCGTGAGTCTAAACTCCCCATCAGTGCTAACAACCCAATCTTTCCTTCACGAGCTTCTTGAACCAACATGCCGCCATCATTACCAACTTTAACTAGATGACTGGGCCAAATTAGGAGCTATTCTGCCTTATGTAAATAGAAGATTATGATGGAAATTGGGCAGGAATATAATTTTACGTGCTGTTGAAAGTTTATTGAACATTCAGGAAATAATATAAATTTGTATAATCTATTAGATTAATACTGACGCGGCGATCATTTATAACTCCAAGTAAATATGTATATTTCCTGATCAATTTATCAAGGACTGCACTCTCCCATCCAACTCCCTTTCCCTATTGTCCCTCCATTTGTAAGCCTTTGCCTCTTTTCTCATCTCAATATCTGGGCGGCCATATAACCGCATTCAAGATGCTTCCCAAAATGAAAAAATTCCTATCATTCAGAAATATGGTTGGAGGTTTCGTCAAACTCGTTTTTCAGCTTGTGAAACAAGATTTACACGATGCACAAGCTGTAAAGTTACCCATAGCATTCATGGAACGAGAGAAAGGCACTGCAAGAACTGTGACAAGAGATGAATCAAGTCCGATTAAATACTAACTTGTACAACAATATACAAAAAAAAAACGAATATAACAAACCAAAATTAATAAATTGAATTTTTATTAACTTGGAATCATGCCAGAATTTACAGAAATAATACTGATTAAGAGAGGAACAGAAAGTGTAAACTTTTTCATGACTTAATGAAATCACTACGCGATTGTCCAAATCTAGAGAAAAAGTTAAGATTTTGTTTAAGGAGATTAAGCCTAACAAAATCTGATAAGAATCTAAATGAAACTTATGAATTTAAAGTTTTTATTCTAAGGACCAATGTTTTGCCAGTTGGAGAAGATTCAAAGATTATCTTTCTTTGAATTTCAGTTATGATTAAAATAACAATTCAAATGATTTATAATTAATTACGTTTTTGGAAAATAAAAAGTGCATGAAGTTTTCCGTGGAATGCAACAATCTCGGAGCACCTATGGGTGATATGTTCATATACATATGTAAATATTTTACGTGTCTTTATCAGTATTGAAATAGTCGCCGATTAGTTTATCATTATTCACTCAAGAGACGATTAAGTGAACATCGTGTCGTGAATGGATGACTCTTGAGTTAATTTGTTATAATGAAGTAGTCACGTGATCAAATAAAATGATAATTTTGACCTCATGTCTTATCAAGTTTGAAGGATGAAAATTCTCTCAAATATCAGAAGCCCAAGGAAATGGCAAAATCGTTATTTTCTAAAGGAAAGCTTTTTATGAAACACTTGGATAGTTTTTTGTCTTTTAAAACTTTCTGTTTCTTTAATGGTTTTCACTGGGATGTTTTTGACGTCACGTACATTGTATGCACTGCACAAAAAGAAACGCAAAACGATCATAACTTTTGCTAAACTTGTTCTTCAAATGACATTCGTTAATTTTCGATACGTAATGGTGAAATCATGTCATCTTTACAAAATACTATTAAATACCCACTAGATGGAGATTTTCCTAACCAGGGTTCAGAGAGTAGATCACACAGAAATCACTGGTAACATGCTTGCATGAACAATGACATTGAGGGGTTTAATTTGAACACTAAACGCTAGAAACAAGAATAAATGCGACGAGTCGGCGAATCAGAAAAGAACTACGCTATTGACATAATTGTACGCTGATAATTCATTGCCTTTATGTTCAACGTTTAGCCCCGACCTGCAGCCGGTAACTACATCAAGGACAAACATTTTATCGAACGAAATAAATAAGACCACATACGACATCCAGAGGGCATCAAGGGTATGCTATATTTTAGAAAGAACCACACGTTCATCTTTATGGCATCTATCATGCCCGGAATGTGTGGAATAAGTGAGGGATTAGTTAGGAACCAAAATCAAGCACCGGGTCAACTGACCAACCGTCCAGTAGGTTCAATACAGAAACTGGTCAGCTTGCTGATCTTGACCCTGGGGTTTAAGTACTAGTATTGGTGCTTTGTCCTTGTCCAGAGAACGAGCCGTCTTGATAAGATTATTCTTTGCTCCCTTTTTTCAAATGAAACGACTGAATATGCGTTTTAATATGCGTTTCTTCTGAGGGGTCTATACATTGTGACTTCTTAATGCAAAAAGCCTTTTATAACCTTGGCGCAAAACCTAACGATGCAGGTAGCTGAAATAACGATGTAGGTATGTGAAATTCTGAATTCTGAATTAACAATGCATCATCTTTTTGCAACTTTGGTTTCGCGTCAAAGGCGATATAAAGTGTAAATCTTTAAATCCTTTATGTAGACGATAATGTCACAGCAATTGCTGTTGTCACACTCCTATATAAGTCGGATTATCACACAAGATCATTTTATCAAGACTGAGTACTTCTAACGATCGTGAATCCTTTAACTGTCATCTTTATTTATCAAAATATGTTTCTCAAGTAAATCCTTTAATTACAGACCAGCTAGAATTCCTCCTCAGGATATGAGGTTTGTGTATGCTGAAACTCGTCTGAGGTTTGTCATGCTGACCCTCGCCATTCTGTACTGACCTGTTATTTATGCCGCCTAATATGATGGCTGTTTATCGTGAATGTTTTCATCAAAATGACAATGTTTTTGGTGTGAAGACGCTTAATGATACACAGGCATGTTAGACGATATTGATGATACCAAGGCAGGAGAGAAAGGTGTTGTGCACTAACATGTTCTTCAGAAACGCCGGTGTCAAGTCACGAGACTCATTCTGCTCCTGATCCATCCAGCTAGTTTCATAGAAGAACCCACTGTTTGTTCGATGACAGTAGGCATACACTCCACAATAATAAAATCAGGATGAAAACATTCTAGACAGGTTATATATATATTTATTACTCGCCCGTGTAAGATACCGCAGTGTAATATTTATACGGCGATATTAAACTAGTGTAATACCGCTCCCCGTATGACGTCATAATATTGTGTGGTTGTGACGTCACAATCTTGGCACCGACGTCTCAATGGCGGCTTAGTCGCGGAAATGCTTCGTTCAGTACACTTTCGGTAATAATGTTTGATTACTGAGGTCAAGTAATAAACAGAATACTAAACTTCCTTCCATTTAATACTATTTTTATTAAACTCGTTAATGATTTGGTATGAAACTCGCTTTCGCTCGTTTTATACTTAATCATTAACTCGTTTAATAAAAATAGTATTAAATGGAAGGTCGTTTAGTATCCTCTATAAATACATTTATAATAAAAGTTCAAAACTATATTAATGTTTTCCGGGTTGTATAAGGTTTCTTTTTGTTTAAGGTCAAGTTTCAGTCCTTTAAGATGTTTCCGATATCTGATATTCTTTGTTTGTATTTTCTAAAGTAGCCATTAGACATAGAATATTGTATTTTACCTTTTCGCCTTTTCATTCATTGTTCGTATAGACATTTTCACACTAATTATGTACTAAACTCGCCTTTTGTATAAACATTCATCACACTAATTATGTACTAAAATCGTCTTTTCTATATTCATATCTTGAAGCAGTGCATATTTGAGTCTCATAATTAACAGATGACAATTGATAATGATAATCAATGCGTCTGAGTGTGTGTGTAACTGCACACTGTATAACACAAGACATAACTATCCCTAGACACCCCACAGTAAGCTGAAGACGATGGGGGCTCCCATGTCGATGTAGTCGATGCTGCTATGCCGATCACGTCCCCTGTTTGTCCAAGGAATAATTGCAGTCACTTCTCTTCTTCTTGCATTGTCGTTCTTCCGACCAGCACCGTCTCATGTCCGACTTCATTGCATCGCATGTCGATCTCTTTTAAGTCTATACAGTGGATGTATCTATATATAATGTCTACGTTCCTTGTTGTATTTAAAGTCTAAATTAAAAGCATAAATGCCAGGTCATTTGTGATTCTTCCCTGATTTAATATAATCTTATATAATTAAAAATCGGCACTTTGTTAAGGATAAAGAAGTTGTAATCTATGACACACTCTTTTGAGTTTAGATACTTGAAATGAACTTTGCATTGCATTTATCTTAATTGCGTCGTTGGTTCAAATTGGTTCAAGGGAACGACATATCTAACACGATAAATCTAAGTTGCAGAACTCAGTTACTTTACGGACATGATATTTCATTTAACTTTAAAATGAAAGCATAAGTTATTTTATATAATCATGTGTTGGATCACCACACAAGATGCATTATTTTATCTTTGTTTTATACTTCGATCTGCAGTGCTTCTTTATATTTACGTATTACACAATGAAAGATATTTTAAGTCCAACCCCAGTACCGTTTTTACCAATTGTGATACGTCTATCCTGGAATGTTTAATTCATGTGAATATCAGACATCATGATTCCAAAATGATGGGGTAAAAAAGTTTTAGATTGAATAAAAAGTCGTATACATATAGATAAAATTTCTAATAAATTCGTTGGCACTTGCATTACTTCATATTACTTTTTCACAAGAACTACAACTTTCATTAGAGAAAGTAAAAAAGCATTTGGTAAAACTCCAAAACTCGACTTAATTTGCAAGTTGGGAATTCATGTTTGACATGAAGTGAGGGTATAAGTACATTGGCATTCTCAGCAAGCATTTCCACATAAACCCATTCACTCAGCCCGTCTACTGCGGACACAACCCCAGACAGAACAATGTTTATATATCGCTGCATCAACATCTAGAGAATAACTATGCAAATGGTCTGCGAGTACCGACTGAAAGTATGGGTTGCGGAACCTTCATCAAAGATTCGGTCCAAGATGTTCAGAGGATTGTTCGGTCCTCACCGTTCGTCCTCTTAATTGGACAATTGATTTCTGGAATGAAACATGAGCTGTCAAGATTTACCGATTGTTGAGCTAGAAAACGACACCTTCGATTATTTGCTTTCATATAATCAGCTCCAGCTTCATTCCTTCTTTTACAAAATGTCAAGGGATTATCTCCCCTTGACAGTATTTGTCTGGGATTGGCTGGACATAGAGGGCGCTGCAAGTCGAGGCAAGGCACATATTTATCTGCAAGGAATTTCCATTTAACCTTATCATCCGATCCGGCAGCATCAAACACTCGAAATGAGGCTTTGCTCCAACTCGACTTACTTTTTACGAGCAGTTCGAGCCTGGACGTGGATATTTACAACTTGAGCCAGCGTCTTCGCTCGTAAACAATAACTCTGATTGCAGTTTCATTGCGCAGTTGACGAGGTGAAGCAACCAGAAGAACCTCTCTTAATAAATTGCAACTAAGATGGCACTAGAAACTCACTGCTTTTCCACTCGTAAACGTTAATCTACTCTCAAATATTCAAACGCAATGGAGTTAAGTCCTCTCAAACGTATAAAGCAATGAATGGATGTCGGAATGTATTGAATCTTTAGTGTAGGCATAACTACGAGGGATAAGGGCAAAGATGAAACTATTTGCGTGGACTCGAGAAAATAAGTGACATTGTGAGTTATATTTACAGTATCAGTATCAAACGTTCATAAGTAAATGCTAAAATGTTGTTTTATGACCTATCCACCAATGTCGTTTCGCAATACCTTTCTAAACTGCTTACTTTTAGCGTAAAATTACGTTGTTTGCTTTTATTCATATTTGATAATATATACAATCAATAGCTATACTAGCTAAACAATTAACTACAAAAGTTTAAGATAATTCAGTGATATGTTTGTATCCACAACCATCTTATCCACCGATTGCGATATCCACTTATGTTCTCGTACTCTCATTCCGATTTGTCAAATTGGTAAAATCTGGATAGAATTATCCTTTTAGGGTATTTTTGTGGAAAATTTATTTAAGCAACATTCCTCACACATGTGTTTTTTACATACAAGTATAAGTATAATTACATAAGTTGAACGTGTTATAGATTGGAATATTTATGTTTCGTTGGATGCACCAATTCACAACAAAGAAAGAAATGAGAATTTGACCCGTTTGTTGGGGTGAAAAACTTTTCTTCGGCGTGACAGGATATTTTTTATCAGTAAAATCATTGGTTATTTTTATAACATTAATAATCCCTGAATTCATAATTTTCATTCTTATTAGTTGTACAAATAGTTAAAAAATGTTTTCACAAAAAATATCAGAATTGCCTGATCTCAGATGGGAAGGACCCTTTTGGATAGGCATAAGTGCAATAACTAACAGATGGCAGATAGAAGGTTAAAACACGCCAAAGGTACATTTTATGGATTTTTTACTTCATAAAACCTTAATCTTTATTATTGAATGTATTACTGAAACACTTGTTTCTATTTGATCAATATCATAGAAGATCGTTTTGCAGAAAAGATGTTATATTTTGATAGTTATAATTATCGCTGCTGCACAGAAAAATAAGAAACATTTGAGATGGCAAAAGACTCCATTATGAATTACCAATCGCTGATTTAGTCAGATTTTGCGACGTACTCCCTTTGTTGAAATAAGGAAACGTCCAACAGTGAAATAACTGAGTCCAACATTTGGAGTCTTGAATCAATCGAACGTAAAACAACTAATTTGATATCATATATTGTATAATCATCGTGTAAGGTCTCTATTTAAGAATATCTTGTCACCCATCAATAGTTACGGGGAGCAAGGAATTGCTAAATCTCTCCTGACGCGTCGCAGGCATTAGCATTTTCAATTTTACGTCTTTCAAGCTTAAATTTTGTATATGTTATGCCAGTGAAGGGTTCGTGTCTGATCAAATGCCTTTATAAAATTTGTTAAATTGGTTTTTTGATTCATTTTGCAAAGTGGATATATATTAGACACTTGTTTGTCCTTTTTCTGTTAAAAATATTCTTACATAACTTTATTACTTCTGGCCTGGTAAAAGATGTTGAAGATACCTTGGACGTGGGGGATAAATACCTTAGAACAACACATGCATCGTATGGCCTTTGATGTTAACTATAAGAACAAAAAGCTTGTTGTTGGAATATTTGGTGTCAAGGGGAAAAAGTAAGAATAAGAGATGCTCTTTGATTCCAAAGAAAAAGGCGAAATTTCAAACCTATCTTTAAAAACAATAATATGAGAGATCAATGAAGAACAGCGCTAATGACTACTTCAATGAGACACGCCAGCATCCTGCGTCCCGTGTTGTGGGGGTTATGTATCCATCCTTACTGGAGATTCGATCATTCGACACAATAACCATGTTGGATGAAAGTAAACTGCCAATTACAGACGCGTGAGATTGCCCTGCAGGTCGTTATTGGTCGTAATAAAATCCTGCGTCCGAGTCGGTCGGTGCTTCTGGTGTCAAAACTCAGATCTTGATGGATAATCATCCAGTCGCCATCAACACGGTTCTCAGAGCAATTGTCGAATTCTCGGATTGTTAGCTGACTAGAGTTTTAACAGTTAGCAGAATATACTTTGAATTGTCAGAGCAATGGTTGAGTTGAACTCATTCTTTTGATGTGAACTAACAAAAGTTTGATTGTTAATCGGGTTGTTGAAGCTATTGTTTCGGTGCATGAAGTTTACTTCCCGAGCTGTTGTTGTCAATAGAACATACACTGTCAGAATTTGGATGGTTACTTGGGTTATTAGAACAATTGTTGAGAAAAACACTTTAAATAACAAAGGGTTGATTGAAGTAGAATATAAATATGTTTGTCAGACCAGTCCTTTTTATGAAAATATTTTTGGATATTTGACTGACCCAAGGTTTGACAGTTAGTATGACCAAACCGGATTTTGTGAAGAATATGACATGACTTGTTAATAGAACACAAGTTGTCTTATTAAAATCAATTATTGAAGCAGAGTCATGTAAAATGTAAGATGAATATACATGGTGATTAAGTGTCAGTAGATAAAAAATCTCGAAAAGTTTTGAAGATCAACTACAAAGTATCTTGGTTAAACAAAACCTTATATCCAATGACTGTGCAGCAGGCGTGTGTTCATTTGTGGGCAATATATATAATTTGTGCAGCTGTTCTTTTAAGAAGGCAATTTGTTATTTAAAAAATGTCATAATATCGTTACAAGTATTGTCTTGAGAAGAAAATGTAACTGAAATTGTCAAGAGATTTCACTCGTAGACGATGACTGTTTTTTCGTAGTTGCTTTTTATATTGATAAACTACATTTAGAGCAATGTATTTGTTCCACAAGAACAATAGACTAACCAGTGCTATACTAAAGGCTAACATTCGTGAATTTGCTTGCACAATCAATAGCGTCGCTTCTCCGTTGTAGATCTATAATAACTGCCCTCGTGACACATCACCTCAACTCAAACCATATCAAATCAAACAAACTGGAACATTCTTCATAATATCATAGTCATTTCACAATATTCTACCTTTTCATCGGTAAAATTCGGTTAAGTTTACAATCAACATGGTGAGAGATAAGAAGTGTTTTAATTTTCATATCGTAATTGCCTCGGGACCATTGTTTCAGAGCAAAGCCCCCTATTTTACCATAGCTGACGTCATGAAATAATGACATTAATGAAATGAAATGAGTACTATAGCACAACAATGATTTCAAATGAGAAAAAGGACTGGCTGTTTTCAGTACATTTTGATTATAGAGAACTGCTCATGAATAACATATAACATTGGAATGTTAAACTCTATTCATAACACTCAAATGACACAGTTGGTTGGGCACTCGCCTCGCAAAGTCATTGGAATCCGAGTACAAATACATGACTAACATTCTGTGTTGTGCAAGGTTATATAATCGGTTTTAAACCAGAATTCTACTTCGGAGATTGAGGTTGTCCTTGTTTTTCAATTCAACCCATTGCAACTTTAAACAGTTTGACAGAATTGACCCACTGACTTGCATACAGGCATTGCAGCCCTCATTAGTCATTTATATATATATAAATAAAAGAAGATGAAGTTGAATCAAACTTGGCAAACGTTTTCAGCAGGTATCAAACTGAGCAACTTTAAAAAACCCTACTCAAATCTTTTCAATTCGTACATATTTTTAATTCCAGTCTTTCTAGAATACGAAATATACGGCCTCAAAAAGCCATGCTATAAGTCAAATTAAAAACTTTTTACATTATTGTTGAAAATCTGTACATGTACATCTAATCGGAGGAAGAAGAACTATTTTTTCACGAGAAGAGAGTACAATACAATACGGTTGTACGAGACGACATATCCACATATAGCCATGATAAATGCACAAACAACGACACGGCCATCTAATGATCGCATCCGTCCTCGTTGTATGATTGCATGTTTGTTTCACTGGGAAGAATTGCATGCCATTGCATGAAAGGTATAATAAGATAAAGTAAATAGTATTTTCTATCTTTGTAGTGTAGTAGTGTATATTTTATTGAATGAGATTGTTATATGTTTTTGTTGGTTGAGCGAAACTAGCTTCTGGTTAAAAAAACACTTACATGTAATTGAGGTAAATGACAGCGAACCACTTTGGTACCTCATTTTTCAGTGAGTGTTTTACATATCATGATATCCAGACGCTTCCAGATTGCAAATTTTAAGAAAGAAGGTTAGAAGGGAGCTTGGTTACGCTGTTATTCGACTGATGTATACGAGACGAGCGGTTTAATACAGAAAGACGTCCCTCCGGAGACATTGCACAGCAAACTCGGTGCAGGAGAAATACAGAGAGATACGATTACTGATAATGGTATTACTTTACCCGATTAGAAGATGAAACTAAGACCTATCGCCACGTGATGATATATAATGTCACACAATCATCTCATAAAGCAACTTTTCAATTGAATGTAAATATCCCTCTGAGTTCATCAGCTTATTTGTTGTTTCCTCCCGGCAAGGAAATAGATGAAATTGTTTTAACAAGCAGCGGTCACATGATATAATGAAAGGCATTTTTTTATTCATTCGTTATGTTTGATGATAAAGTTTTTTGATAAAGTGAAAATACGTGTCGTTAAGATATTGGTTTATGAATTATTTTCATTATTGGATCATGATATTTGCAATTGTACAAATGTAAACGTTTTTTCGATTATTCCTTGGAAGTATTTGGATAATTTATATAAATTAACTACACATTCAGACAGGCAATATTCGATGTAACTAACCGAACCGACAACTTAAAAACTCGACAGCGGATATCCAGGCCAAAAATAAAGGTCCAACAACAAGTTGTTTACTATGTCAAAAGTACCTCTAATGGTCTGTCCAGTACATCTGTTAAATTGTTGATTGGGGTCATGTTCAGTTGACTTTTGACAAACTTTAAACCGACCAATTAAGTGAGGGACGGAAGACAGTTTTGAACCGATCAAAAACGAAATTCTTTGGCATCTTGGCTTCTGTCACGTGCTGTGGTTTGTCCTCCGTTTGTGTATTTTTATCTTAAAATTTTTTTCTTATGATTGTAAGACCTAATTTCCATTAGCCAAAAATAATTATTAAACAAGTATTCCGACAACATATCTACACAGAAAAGATATAATGTAAGATTGTTTTATTTGTTACTTTGGTATCTCAATTAGTTAAACATTTCTGTACTATTCTTATATATTTTCCAGGTATGAAACTTGCATAATGTAAATCACCGTTTCAATATTTTCAAACGTGCTCACGGGAAAGCAGTATCTATGTATTCAACTTGAAATGTACTATCTAACAAATCAAACTACTCATTCATTATTAGCTGTGTTGATTAGGGTTTGCAACGTTGCTGCTGAAAAGAAAAATGATTGCAATGTGGGTTATAGTTAGACCGCGAGTGTCTGTAACTTAGTCGTTGAAGGTGTTGATTGAACCACGACGCGGGTAATTCTTTGTTATTGAAATTCTTTACAGCGCGGTATGAACACAAATAATAACCTCAACCACACAACACATTCAACTATGAATTGTAATTGGTAACTGAAAGAGGTGTAACTCTCCCTTTTGAAACATTTCATGAATAAAATGCCATCCTTTCAAAAGGTGAGCCACAGCCCTACCACCACCCACAGCCTTTTACTATTCATGGATGCGACTCCTGTATTGTAAATATTGGCGTCAAATAATCTATGTTGGTCTTGACGAACTTGTAAATCACTTGCCGTTAGAGCGATCTTTTCGTGTTGTACACGATACACATAAGACATCCATTTTGCGAGCAAAGCAAAAAGGATTTAAGTTTGCTATTCAAATTTCATGCCATTGAGCGCTGTGATGTGCTCAAATATTCTTGAATTGCAAAACATTTATTCTCACTAACACAGCCTTCTTCAATCTGAAGGTTTCAGTGCGTTATCACCCATGGTTCGCTAGTTCCAGCCGATGCTCGCAGGTTTCACCGCATAGCTTGACCACGTTGGTGATGCGAGTTTTCTCCCTGCTCCTCCTGATACAGGTGATAACAACTGCCGTGACATTGGTGAATTAGTTCTGAAAGCGTTAAACCCCAAATCACCACACCCTACCTCAAACATAGGTCATTTGCCTAAAAGTTTGGTACTGCTGTATATTAATTGTATACTATTCAAATAGCATGCCAATCAGCAGTGAGTCGTGTTAAAAGAACTCTTGAATTGCCCATTTTTTCAGTGCAGTTGGCAGACTTCTTTATACATCCTACTTCAATCATAAAGGTTTTATGTCTAAAAGGTTTGTATTATAGGTGCAATAACGCTATCGGATAAACTTGGTATGTTAATCCAAATGATATATAATTACGGTAAAAAAAGGACTTATTTAAGCAAAACCAAAACATTTTATGGAGTCCTAAAACGGTAACTAATCATTGATCATAGAAATATCTCAGCCTAGCTGGCAACATCTCGTCCTAGCTAAAAACATCTCATCCTAGCTGACAACATCTTATCCTAGCTGGCAACTTCTCGACCTAGATAGAAACATCTCAGCCTAGCTGGCAACATCTCATGTTATCATAGCTGGCAACATCGTCCTAGATAGAAACATCTCGTCCTAGATAGAAACATCTCGTCCTAGATAGAAACATCTCGTTCTAGCTGGCAACATCTCATCCTAGCTGGCAACATCTCGTCCTAGCTAGAAAAATCTCGTCCTAGAAAGAAAAATCTCCTTGTAGGTGTAAACACCTTATCCTAGAAAGAAACATCTCTTCCTATCCTAGCTGGCAAGATCTCGTCCTAGCTAGAAACATCTCGTCCTAGCTGGCAACATCTCGTATTAACTAGAAACATGTCATCCTAGAAATAAACATCTCGTCCTAGCTGGCAACCTCTCATCCTAGCTAGAAATATCTCATCCTAGAAATAAACATCTCGTCCCAGCTGGCAACATCTCATCCAAGCTAGAAAAATCTAAAATTAGCTGGTAACATCCCATCTCATCAGCTTATAGGGTGTCTACTGTTCGAGTGAATATTCGTTAACATTAATCAGCATGGCAAATCTACCATGTTTATACAGTGTAACAATTCCTTGTATGTCGAACCATTGTAAACATTTTAAAACAACGCGTGTTTCCTCAAAGATAACAACATGCAGCCAATATCTGAAATCGTACATGAATTACTATACGGAAAAAGCTTCATTATCCGTGACACAAAATTAATCGCTTTGTCAGACTGTGATCCACTTACATGTTTTTTTATGACAAATGTTATCAAGTATCGTAATAACAATTGAAATTACCCCACCTTCGCAAATAATCGCCGTTTAGTCTAAGTAGGCTATACCGTGTAATCGCCCAACTAAACTGATGGAACAACCGTTAAAACGCATCGTTTAATGAACGTAGTTACTTCCCTTGTTGTAGCACGGTGGCCAAGTAATTCATGGACGTTACGAGACAGAGAACCTTGAGTTAAGGAATTATGTGGAAATGAAATGGAAAAACGATTGAAATGAAGACTTTCAGGTGACGTGTATGTTATTTTGAAAAAGTATTTTATGAAGGAATATTTCCTGGTACTTCACTATCATATATCGCCGACAATGTGACCTTCACCTGAGTATTGTAAATGAAATTACGCCGCAAAATCTGGGTCACAACTCTTAAAATAAAGAAAACAGATTTGCTTTCCAAACATGACAAAATGACACCATTCGATGAAAGATGATATACCCCGTGTGTTTCAGTATCATTATTATCATAGGCTAACAATAAAATTATTTCATGTTTTTGCTCAAATAATACAAAGTTTATTCCTCATATATGATATCAATAATATAGAAACGCACTTGGATAAAAACCGCGACATGAATCAAAGGTACTATAGACACTATATGATCAGCTATAAACTGTAATTGACAGTCTTCTAAAAGAAGTGAGAGTATAGGAATGTAGTCTTCAGTTAGATGCGGTTCATATTTCAGTACCTTAATTATCATTCTGTTTTTGTTTATTTCGATCCTTACTAGTTGTATGTTTTCTTGTAAATGAAGTCCATGTCTGTAAACTGGTCAGGACCAACAGACTTACATATGGTCAAAATAAATAAAAATGTCGCTGAAATCAATATGGCAGTTTCTTGAACCGAAATTGTTTCCAACACGTATCATTCCCAGATGATATCGATCACTGGCTGGGTATTTAGACAAGTGAAGTAACCGTCGATACAGTTAAATGGTAGTACAGGGAGAAGAGAAGGTAGTAAATATGCTAGACATCCAAGTAAACAAACTAGTACACGTGCTATTCCCTTACAGCTAGCTAACGCCTGCTGTCATGACCCGGGAACACGTGTTTCTTGTTTCAGTCATCCATAATGAATGAGTCTCCCGCACGCTTAAAGCAGAGCAGTTTCATGGCAGGTCGGCTCTATTACAGGTTGGTATAGTGAACGCTGAGCCTGTCCCTGACTTGGCATGTCTACAGCCTATCTTCGCTGGGAGGTGAAAACACTCGGGACACCAGCACTGCTTAATCAGGACTGTGTCTATAATTCAGGGAGTGTTCAATAGATAATGTTTGTACTGTAGGCATGGGGTGACGCCGGCACTTGCTTTGTTCCAGTTACTTGCAAAACGTAGCATGGCTGCCAACATATCTTAATAGATGGCAACATCTCATCGTAGCTGGAAACATCTCATCCTAGCTGGAAACATCTCATCCTAGCTGGAAACATCTCATCGTGGCTACAGTAGCAACATCTCATCCAAGCTGAAAACATCTCGTCCCAGCTGAAAACATCTCGTCTCAGCTGAAAACATCTCAACGTAGCTACAGTAGCACACATCTCGTCCTGGTTGGCAACATCTCGTCCTAGCTGAAAACATCTCATGCTAGCTGAAAACATCTCAAACTAGTTTAAAACATCTCATCGTGGCTACAGTAGCACACATCTCGTCCTAGTTGGAAACATCTCGTCCTAGCTGGCAACATCTCATCCAAGCAGAAAACATCTCGTCTCAGCTGAAAACATCTCAACATAGCTACAGTAGCACACATCTCGTCCTAGTTGGCAACATCTCGTCCTAGCTGGCAACATCGCATTCAAGCTGAAAACATCTCATACTAGCTGAAAACATCTCATCGTAGCTACAGTAGCACACATCTCGTCCTACCTGGCAACGTCTCATCCTAGCTGAAAACATCTCATACTAGCTGAAAACATCTTATACTAGCTTAAAACATCTCATCGTAGCTACAGTAGCAACATCTCGTCCTAACTGGCAACCCCCCTGATATGCCTAGCAACATCCAGCAAACAATATCTCATCCTAATTGGCAACATTTTCTAAACGTGAACTTTCATGGCAACATCTCTCTCACATAGAAACATCTCACCCTACTGTAGCTGTTCCGGAGGTATTCTCTTGTATATCGTTTCGAGGAGGCTATTTCATTTAAATATCTGACCATTTACTGGTCGTCAGGGTTGATACTCTCTTAAACGTTTGGGATGTGCATCATTCAAATAACAGACATCAAACATAAATAAATGAAGTCGTGATGAGTTTCATTACATTATCACACATTAGTGACCCTCTAGTTCATATAAAAACAATTCAGGCTTGAGATGTGATCTACAGGGCTCTTATGCCTATACTTACGTCCTAATATGTAATCGTTCCACTTGCCGATAAGGCCTACATTGCAGCCAATCTCTCTTTCTTTTTCTAAGGCATAAATTGAAGTGTCTCTGAGAAGCTCTTACATACAGACAATTTTCTTAAGTGCCTTTTGATTTTTTAAGCCAAGCAAACTCCATCGTTGATGAGTCGAGTGGAGTTCTTCCCCGAGGGTACCGCAGCTCCTGGTATTACTCAACATTGCAGCTTACAAGAGCACACATGGGGAGGTCGCTTCCTTGCTTATACTTTAAGAATGAATAAATAATGCTACGTAGGCATTTTCTTTCGTAATTTTGCAAAAACGTGTCTCGTGTTACTTCAATAGAAAGCGCAGAAAAAATTAAAGGTTTCCGTCAGGACATGCAACTGTATTCGTGTCAGCGTTTAAGAAAAGATTAAGACAAATATTTCTATCATCAAAAGACCACAGACTTGTCGTTTTTACCAGTACACATTACGTCCAATGTAATTTTTTTGGGGTATCAAATGACTGTTTAAAACTAACGGAAGGTTTGTCAGATAGTCATTTTCACGTTCCGAATGAGTGAAGTTGCAAATACACAAGATTAAGAAAAATATCTCTATCAGCGATAGACCACAGACTTGTCGTCTTTACAAGTGCACATTAGGTACAATGTCAATTTTAGGTGTTTTTTTACCAAATTACTGCTAAACACTACCGGAAGGTTTGTCAGATAGTAACTTCGTTTCGAATGAGTGCTGTTGCAAACACATTTCAAGAAACTAACCTTTTATATTAAACATAAAGAGAGTACATTTGATTTCCGTTGGATAGACCACCAACGTGTAAGGGTGCTGCCATATTCAAACATGCCCATTCATCATATTTTCGAACAGAACGTTGAATTTGTGTTTGTCTAGGCTGTATAGCAAGACTTGATGGTCTCATGGTCATAAACGTCAATCCTGGGTACTGACGGATTCGACAAAAGGTGATATGAATAAAAAAAATTGCAATTTTAAGTAATGAAGCTCACATCTCAAGAATGAAAGATGAATAAACTCAACCTTAGATTTCATTGATGCTCGTGATGACAGTGTAAGATATAAATCGGTTAGGCCATAAAATATAGGAAGCAGTTAGACAGATAAAATTCCGTTTTATAGCTAAAGCTTCTTGAAGCAATAAGCATTTAATTTTCATATGACAAATAAATGGCTTCACATGTTACCATGAGAGACGCGTTATTTCCTTTTGATGCGACTCAAGAGTCTTAACGTGAAGTTCGGTTTTTATGACACCAGTTCATCCTACAGCTCTTGCTGTATAAATGCATTCCTTCTGTCGCCCCCAACAGCCTAAAATAATCCAATACGATATTTGCACTAGATTCCATCCGCTTTTACTGGGCCCATGTGACGGGTCGGCTTGTGACGCCCAAAAAAACAAGCGCAGAATTTCTGCAACGACTCTTAACTTATCATGTGTAGATGATACATACTTCATGAGGTAATATGTTGAATAATATGAACATGCAAATATCTATTTTGTATTTAGACAGATAGATTTTATACAGTTTTTAAGGCCTCTGGCCCATAAAACATACATGCAGAATATGAACTATTGCATGCATAATACTTTTACAAGAAACGTTTTTGAAGTGTAGACTTAATGAAGTGTTTTAATGAGATGCCTTCCCATTTGTTTAGGAGTCATCATATTTTGTGTGGACTTGTCGAGAGATTGTGGACAGCAGACTTCTCTTTCTTTACTGTATTTTCCAGAAACCATCCGTGCATAATAATCATCTTGAATGTGAGATATATTTTTTGACAAGCGAAAAGACCACAGTCTTCCTTCTCTTTGAATGTTGGATAGGGCGACCAGTTTTTTTTTGTTAGTCAAAATTGTTCGAAAACAAATACCTTGACACGCGACCATGCATATACCTTAGTGAGGGTAGGTATTTGTCTTGTACTCTATTGTATGTTCTTATACTGTGATAGGGTCTTCTTCTAACCACGGAAATACCATGATCATAAAACGGCATGTTTTAATATAGAACGTACTGCAGGATGTGGAACATGTTCAAAATGTGCCACAATAGATGTACTATGATGTAGAATTTACTAACGAAATTAATAGAACATTGCAATATGTGTTATGATAGCACAGCCTCAAGCATCGCATCGGGGGAAAATGTTCCGAAAGAGAAAAAAACATTTTAACTTTCGTTGATTAGTTTTAGTACCTCGAAAAAGTTGTTTATGGAAATATGTATTGAACGAACCCAAACAAGAGATTACTGCCAAACATAAACTACATTATATATTACTGGTACTTATTTCTATTTTCGGTTACTCATGTTCCGTTATAACCAAACCCCAATCCGATCGGACGGTGCGACCAAGGTTGTATTGTAGGTTTTTGTCTCGGTTCTGTATGTCCCGGAAACGATGGTTTGTATGTCGCGCAAATGGAATCAATTCTAACATTGAAATCAAATTCATAGTTGATCAAGAAGTGTCATCATTGTGTCATGGCTAAGGTGACAATCCTCCAAAACGATTAGAAACTGGGCGAAAGAAAATTTTCAAATTAATGAAAGGAAGTGCTTTAATTGCAGTGATTACGAATTACGTTCTATTTCACATCACAGAAAACCTTTTTATATATCCATCCATCCATGTTGTATATTGTTGAAATTTTAACGTATCGGGGAAAACTTTCGATCTGTAACGGCGATAACATGTTTTACTATTTTGCCAAAATCTCCTTTTTGATACTACAGAAAAGAAACGTCTTTAATTTTCTTGAATAAACTCCCATTCTATGTCTTTTAATTTTGATGCTTGTAATTTTACGATTTTGTGTCTCTCATAATTAATATTGAGTGGTTCCGTACTCTTTTACTGATGCTTTCTGATAGTGTTAGATGTAATTGTACAGAAGTGAGAAGTTAATAAACAATTGTGTGTCTGTCCTCCGTCCTCTTGCGGTCTGCCTTCCTATAGAGATAGGCGCCTACGGTTAAAAGGCTTTAACGCTTCATTATCTTATTGTTTTAAAGCATCCTTTGAAAGATAATTTTTGGGTAATTTTATTGAAATTATTAATTTTTTCAGTTTGATGTTCCTAACTTTTGCGTTTGATTTAATTCGGTTCTAAATACGAACACCACGGAAACTAATGAAGAAAGCATGTTTTGAAATCAACGACGTCAAACACAAGGCAAGAAGATACTTTATATGTTTTGTGCTATCAATTCTCCATAATTGATTCCTGTGTTATTCCTCTATTCTTGATAGTATGACAAATTATGCATCAATTGTTTTCAACTCTGAAATTAAAATCAAAATGCTAAATAAATCCAATTACATGAATAAGAATTTTTTCTACGAACCTTGAGGCAACCATTTAAGTCTCGAAAGTAGCCCTTTTAGAACTCGAACAATAATATTAATTGTAATTATACGAATATAAATGTTGATTGAATTGTTCTATGAAACATAAACGTGACAGTTAAATACATTTTAATCAAATTCTATGAAAGTAAGCTTTACATAAAAACTTCTATCTTACAGCGAGTTGATATTCTATTCGCATAACAGACACGAATCAATAAGGGCTAAGCTTAATCTCCCAAGTCGCAAGATCCCGCGAGATCCCATATATTCTCTTGCCTCAAGAAGAGGCTGGTAAGCAGTCAGTCCCGTTATAATATCTTGAAATCAATAAGCATGTTTCCAGCAATCGTCCCTTCTTCATATCATTTCGAAACATTTTGTTTTTGCAGTTTGCATTGAAAGGTTCTATTGCAGGCGCCACTGTGTCGGTTAGTTTGTAGAGATGAAGCAGTTTTCTCAAGTGGGATGGAGAGAGTGCTTATTAAGTTGATCTTAGTATGGTCCGTCCATTAATCAACCGAATCTCCCCTTGTACAAGAATGTTTATGTGTACGATGGGTATTTTGAATGCTTAACCCTATAATATATGGATTCTAAGAAATGACAATGATGACATCGAATAAGTTTTTTTTACCAATGTGTCCCCTGTGAAAGTTCATTTAAATCTGTATTTTGATTGCTTCCTGATTCTGATGCTCAAATGAATATATGTTTTGAAATAGATGTCTTGGTTCATAAATAAGTTGTTTAGATCTTATCACAAATTATAAATGAAACTGAAATCAATTAGATATATATCGTGCTCGACATAAAATGTGAAATAATCTACACTAGTAAATTGAGCTCCAACAAATAGCTTTATGTAGACAAGAACTTATTGTCTTTCTTACAGCGAGTTGATATTGTATTCGTATAACAGAAATGTACATGTAGATAGATCTGATCCCATCATACACTGTTCTAAATGGTTTTCTTAAAATTAGATTGATATAAGCAAGTAAGTGATGCACTGAAAACTAATTTACAATTATCATTAAATGAAAGGTACTAATGCACAACAAACGGTCTGTTCCCATATCAACTATTTTCAAAGCTAACACGAACTGCGATTCGATAGTTGATGTTAAAAAGCTTGAAGTTTGAATTAATCAAACGATGTATTAAAATTGTATGAACTAAGACATCGGAAATATCCCTTTTCCCTGATAGTTTTAAGACAACGGTAGTAGTTGTGGTTATGGCATATGGTAATTCTTACTTTATGTGGTATTTCTGACTGTAAGAAATAAGAGTAGGTATATACATTCATATACAAAAGAAACCATCATGTCAGTTAATGAATTCATGAATAGGTTATAAAGCCACACTCATATAGAAGCGTGGACGTTTTAACCACTCAAATGTTACTATGTTTTGCATAATTATTTCGTGAACTTGCATCAATTGCAAGTTCGGTTACACGGTTTGCTATTTATGAATCAATGTCTCTATACTCATACTTCTATACTCTATACTTCAAAACCTGCAATAATGCCTCTTAATTACATTACGAGTTATCACTTTTTGTTTACTTATGTATGCAACATGAGTTTAAAAATCGCATTACGAAGTGTAGACCATCCATAATAATTTGTGCAATTGTGGAATGAACTTTGCTGATACTATCTAGTAGTGATGGAAACGCTTCCGCAACGTAATGTCTCCGGCTTTCTTCTGCACAAAATCATAAATCTTTTCGAAATTAATTGAATTTGAACAGCAGTCAATTTCAATTAAGAATAAAATACATCACCCTTATTCTATTTTGCATCTTGCTGCGCGCTAAGCGAGATAGAATTGGATACAGTTTTGTGAAAACAGATCGAGATTTGTTCTGCAAGCAATGGTTTAAAATCCACTTAGCGTCAAACATTGTTACCGTACATCTCCTCATTGACGCCAGGTCTGGCGTAGATACCAAGAATTTAATTGACGCCGGGTTTCGAATAAACTCTGATTCTCAAATATACGCCGGGATACCAATTGACATCGGGTCTCATGTAAGACCGGGCCTCGAAATGGCACCGGGTCTAAAATTGAAGTCAAGAGTTTGGCACGCATACACCTCAAAAATGACATGCTAAAAATTAAACTAATGTTCCCTAGTATGTTTCTACCAAAGCAAAAAGCAACTTCACCTATCTGCACCGGGGCTCAAATACGTCAAAGTCTTTTGTCAAAATCAGCAGCTCGAAGTTTGCATAAAACACAGACTCGGCGGGCTTCTATTCGATGAAATACGGTATCTTCTGTACCATTAGAACCTCAACCACGTTTGAGACATGAATTTTCTTGACAAATACCCAAGTTTTAATTGAATAAAATCAGATATGAAATATTATATCTGAAAGCAGTGTTTCTATTGGTGTGTTTATACCACTGACCGATGAAGGATTGGGTAAGAAAAGACATTATCAAAGAGTGCACATAATCTGATAGTTATGTTTTAAAAAATCTCGAGAATAATTTTTTACTGAAGACAAATGGCTACACTGTATACTAAATGAGTTTATTAACAAGTAAAACATTCAAGCCACGGGGGGTGGGGCAAATCAAAGTCGCCTTTTTAAAATGAAGATCAATTAATATATAAATTGAACAAAATCAATCTCATGACTTCTTTCAATTTATAGGCATGTTTCACTGAAGTCATACTGACTGGAAATACGTATGATGATATTGTTGCACAACGTAACAGAAGGAGATTTACGTTAAGAGTATTTGTTTTCAAATGAAATAGTATAATGAATTTTACTGAAGACTATTTAGCCATAAGATATAAATTTCGCTTTCACCGATGATATTTATACTATATTTTAAAAAGCCTATTGCATCATGTTAGTTTACATACATGTATGACTAAACGATTTTACAATACACTTTTCAAGGCATATATTTTCACATCATGAAACATATATTTGAATATAGAATGTATTTTTTTATGAATTAAACATAATTCATTACATGCTATACATTTTTATCTACTGACTGGATTAAAATTAAAATATAAAACAGATTTAAACAGATTTAAAAATAAATGTTAGACACACAAAGTTCTTAGACCCATATTCAATTATATGAACTTTGTCTTCCACTCAAGTGCTTGCTAATATTTGCATGAAATGTCTGTACTAACATTCAATTTCTTTAAATTCAATACACATAATATTCTCAAGAGTAGGAATTTCGTACTTTATGAATATCTTGAAAGATTGCCCCAAATCCGCCCGGCCCAGTCTCCGTCTGGCTTCCATTTCTCCCAGAGTTGTACAGGAGCCAATATGGAGGAGTCAGTAGCGGTCCGGTTTGGTAATGAGGACTCGGATAAAGAATTCTTCTCTGGAACTGAATGTCTTAGCATGAGATGGTCAAAATGAAAAGCAGCGTGTGTATTGAATAGTTTCGGTAACAGATGAGGGATCTTCAACGCGAACAGAAATACACATCGCTATCGTTCCCTAGCTACCTATACTGGTTGTAACTTAACAAAGCGTGCTGGTAAGTTTTATATATTTTCATTTATTCTACAGCCATCTTTTCTAAAAAAAATGTTTTATCATAATTATTCTGTCCTTTTATTGCACAAATATGTCGATAGGTTGTTTCTATATCTCAATTGTGTAATTTCTAAGAAAGAATTTTCATAAATATTTGCATTTAAGGCCTTTAATTAGCACCACTATACGTTTTTAAAATTTGAAAAAATAAGATATAAAAAATAAACTGCATTGAAATAAGGCTGAGGTCCAAACATACAAAATTAATTACATAACGAAACATAAAACTGCAATGAAAAAGGTATCATTTTATCATTCAATATTATTCAGTTATTAAATATTATTCAATCAATAATATTATTAAGAGTTGAACGCTTCAAGACCTTTAATTGCCACAATACAAATCAGTTTAACGTAAAATAATTAAGTACAAGTAAAAATGTTTATTTGTAAAAATGACATGTTCATAATACATAACAGCATGTTTTCAAAGAATGTGGTAATTATTTTAAATTTTGAATTTCATCTTTTTTATCCCCTCTACAATCAGTTTATCAACCATAAAAGAAGGTGAATAGATTGTTACATCACAAAAAAAATATGTCTATCTAGCATCTAGTGGTAGAGTAGCTTCACATCACTCTTTGTGCACTTCTTTAGATATGTCAACGAGGAGGACTTGGAGTTGGTTACAATTGAATAAACCTAGGTTGAACACGAAGATTTATAAAACCATAAAGTAATGTATGTACCGAATTGCCGATTTCCAGTTTGAATAGATTTAAATTCAGAGGCGGATACTGGATTTTCAGTTTGAATAGATTTATATTTAGAGGCGAATACAGGATTTTCAGTTTGAATAAGTTTATATTCAGGGGCGAATACAGGATTTTCGTTTGGGATTTTTCGTCCTATGATTGTTGAAAGTACAATTATTGAAATGATTACTTGTGATCAAAGAATGTGCGTCCATGAGTAAATTACTGAATTTAAGTTCAATGCCCTACACTTTTCTTATATATTTTAACGCGTATGTGAAAAACGACTCTCAACATTTACTACATGTAAAAGTCCCCCTCCCACTCTTTATCCGCAAATGATCTCAATATTACAGGAAACACTTTAGCACCGTTTTTTCTTCGGTAGGTCCTTTTACCATAGAGACATATTAGAAGTATTTTTGCAGTTTTGATATTGTTTGATATTGAAGAAGGCATTGGTGAATGGTCTTCAGATTCTTGTTTATTACGGATTGTTTCCACATTGTAGTTTTGTTTTATTTCTTTGTGAGACATTAACCATTCTTTAAGATGAATGAAAAAAAGTTCTATGGATTTTTAAGTTCTTTAATGTAAGTTCTAGCGACACAAATTGTAAGTCTAAAGAACACGTTACTCATACATATTTTGCTTTTCCTACCGAAATGACTGATAGACTAACTGCGACCATATATGAAGTATGTTGTTGTTTGACCTGTACTACATATTGTTAACAACTTACATATTTGATGCAAACTATTCGAGTAAGGTGTCTTTTATAATCATATTCTTTATCAAATTTTTAGATATTTCAGTTTTTGACACTTACCCAATCTATTGTGCCTGAGGTGTGTTTTGAGTAGTTTCAGTAGTTATAGTTATAGTTACAGTTATAGTTACAGTAGTAGTTAGTAGGATCTCTCTTACTCAATCAATCTTCTTTCAATACTTAAAGGCCACATGATTTTGTTACATTTTATAATAGTTTAAAGAAATGTTAATCATTCTCAATATGTTTATTGTCATTTATTTACTATTACATTATCTTCATAAGTATTTATTTACAAGACAAGGTTGACAATTCAACGAAAATTTTGTTCCTATGGATCTTGCCTTTTTCATTTAGGAATATTTCTATTTTCGAAATAGCCATATTTTATTTTTCAAAAATATTGATCAAAGGTAAGTTATCGAAATCAATTTAATTGCATTTAAATGCTGGTATCTCAAAATGACACTTTTTCTGCGTGGCGACAGGTCTCTTCAAGGTTTAATTGCTCGGACATTTCGACTATTTGCCCCTTACTCACTGAATACTAGAATGGAGAAATATCTTTACAAATACAACCCGATATTTTGACACAAACTCTCACATATAAAATATGAATACATGGTCTTGTCAAAAGCGGCGGACAGTAGATACATTTTGTTCGTGAAAGAGGTAATTTTCGCCTTGTTCCAATTACTTTCTAACACAGAATGAGCCGCCCCTGTCGCGTGCTGCACACGCTTGTTATATATGATGAAGAATGCATCGTTACCTCGCGCCACGGGGAGGGGGCCTAATCACCACACACCGATGTACGGATGTTTTCAGTTGATACGCACAGGCTCAAGAATTTATTTGTATATGCTCAGGTTCAATTATCTTCTTCGTGTTTAGATCGAACATATATCCATCCAGTATGTCTATGATAGGTTTGAAACTGAATACTTTTATTCATATATGATAATGAAATTATAGGATAAGCATAATTTACAATATATCCTTGTACATTTTACGTATATTTTGTTATAAAAACGCTTTTAATGCGATGTTAACGATCATATCGTTTCATCCCTGATGAGTCAATAATATTGACTAAATACTAGTATCGGATTAAAATGATCCTGCAAACGACTATGTGAAGTATGTTATATTTAATCTATATAGAAATGTATAAATATATATATATATATATATATATATATATATCTCAAGTGCTTAAAATATTATCGGGTGACTAGTAATCTCTAGGATGAAGTCTGTGTTCATATCTATTTTTATCACATTCCACTTAACCACTTGAAGTGGTTTGGTATTCTTTATATGTCGTAAGACAATTTGGGATGTTAATAGATTTCTTAATGAGTTTCGTCCCAGATCATTAGATAGATATTTTTCATCAAGACTGGAATTCGACTTTAGATTCAAGCTCACGATATGAATATTATAGGTCATTTAAAACGTTACTCAAATCGGGAAAATATCTATGAATAATTACAATATAACATTTAAGAAAAATGTTTGTAAAACATCGTTTGGGTTTGTTGAGTTTAATGATAAAAGGGAAGAAAAGCTTCTATCGAAAAAGAAAGTAGGTGTTGTCCTTTATGTAACCGAGGTATTGAGCATGAAATTCATTTTACATTTTTATGTTCTTCTTATGTAGATTTACGAGAGAAATATATACCAAAACCACTTGCTAGAAAAACAACCAATAGATGCATATATATCTTTGTTACAAACTAATAATGAAGACATTATTGTACGATTGTCTTTATATATAAAGCATGCATTAGCTAAAAGAGACCTTCTCATTAAACAAATTATTAACCGTTGTAAAAAGAATGAATGTTGCTATATCAAATTGTATACTACCATTTCTCTATGCTGTAACTATATGCACCGGAGGCCTTTCATACAATAAACATATTTTAACTTTGACTTTGACTACATGTCATTCTGTGCACGTATAAATTTGCTCAGCGGTACAGGGAGAAGACCAGATATCCAAAATCAGGTGCACAAAAGTTTTCAGAAGTTCTCAGAGATGTGTACACTTTCCTCGTATTCATGAAGATGAGCTAACATTCGTTTTGTCGGATATATACATATATCAATAAATAATTTTCATGATATGTGTCCAAATGATTTTCTTTCATTTACATATTTTCATTTGGTAAATATATGTCAAATCCAATAATTATTATACTGTGATTTTTACAGTGTCTACATTCAGTTTTATTACTAAAGTTAACTTGAGGTGGGTGGTAATTTTTACGTTGATCTTTTTTCCTTGTATATTAATTGAAATGTTACGTATCACTAGGGAGAAGACCTATTACGCCTGTTACGATGTGCACAGGTTTTCCGCAGTTCACAAATATTCATATCTTACCTCGTATTTATGAAGATGTGCTTTTATATCTTACCATTATTGAGACTACAACAGATATAAATACAAAAGATATATTATCTTTGAATGGGAATATTTTTTGGGAGGGGGTGGGGGTTAATTTCTTAGAACTTTCATTTTTGATGGTTCTATTGAAAAAGCATTGGCCAATGAAACGATGGGATTATTGATAATCTTGGGTTGGCAACATTTTTCACCATTACCTTTTAAAATAAAATAAAATATTTTAACACCTAATGTGTAGGTGAAACTGTATATTCAGTTAATCAGTTTTATCATTAACTAATATCAACATTGTATTCTTGCGTTGTTTATCATATAAGTAAATAATTTTTGTATTACTATATTACTGGTATCAGTGTGCAATGTAAGTAAGGTGTTAAACTGAAATGATTGAATATAAGATTTACAGCAATGTTTTCAAACAAAGCAAACGGACACATATATTTGTTTTATCTCATTAACGTATTATATCTATCGCGTTGACATAATTTAAATATTTCTGAACAAAAAGCTTATTCAAGGAGGATAACATTCTCGATTTACTTCAGAAAAGTAAAACAGTTTGTACATTCATGCCTCTATCAGCCTTTCGATTCCCAAAGCAGAATGGGAACCATTGCTTTGTAATGAAAGTAGAATGGTTTCCTAAACTGGTTACTCGGGAACGTTACGACTGACTGTTTCCGCCTTCACAAGGGACCGGACCTAGTTAGTGAGAATGATTGCGAGTGGACATCAACAGAACCCGTGAAAATTGCTACATTGGCAGCACGCGTCACGAAGGCCATATGCTGCGACAAAACTGGCCCAATTTAGGTGTCTTAATGTTGTTATCGAAACCGTGACTTGTGGTGAAAAGCTCAGCGGGAGGCGGTCCACCCCTCATTTGTCCCCTTCAACCCCAGTCCGAGATCCGAATCAGATTATAAAGAACCCGATGACTGTCTGAGCCGGATTGGCCCTGATCCCCCCTGGGACAACTGACCAGGGCCTAATAAGGGCATGGTCAGAGATATTAGGGCTTTGAAGATGCCTAACTACGGTAACTAAGATATCGCTACATTATGCACGGTCCCCTGCCCTATTGGAATTATGATGCATGGCTTTTGTCACTGGTTTGAACTGCTTCACGCAAACAGCGCATCGAGCAGGGCGAGTTTCCAAGTCTGCGGCCGAGTTAGTAATTTTAATTATATCCGAAACGCCGACCAGAATACAAAGTGAAATATTAATGGAGTGAAAATCCCAAGCGTTTCGGACTGGGAGATTGGCCATTCTAGCGGCATGCCAAGACCAGGGCGACGGCACGTAGAGGAGAATTTGTGTCTAGCGGTGGGTCGGACCTCAAGGTCTCTTGCTGAGGTCTGACTGTGTTCCCTCTTTACCGGGGCTAGCTGAAGGCGGCCGGAGATACGTGTACTTCTCCTTTTGACTGGCTTGTAAGCATTGCCCATGTTTACATCACTCTCCTACTTGTCATAATTAACACCTTACCACCAAGAGAACGGCGGTTCTGATTAATATTTCTATCTCGCAGGTCGTGCTGTGTGTCATCAATAAACAGGCCAGACTGCAGTCAGAACAGATTGGTACTGGAATATAAGGCTTCTTGCTGAGGTCTTGGTTTAGGGGGACCCCGAGCTATGTCTGCCTCTCTAAGTCTAGACGGGGTACAATGATAGTCCTTATACTGAGACCAAGACCAATTTAGTAAATGTCATTTCCATTTGCATCGAACCCGAGTCTGTTGCATTGTTGGTGATACGTGCCAAAAAAAAAGGAACGTTATAAAAATGTAACCTAATTGACACAGTTCTCACATTACTTTCCTTTATTGTCACTACCATGATTCCTTGATTTAAAATGTTATTGGTATAGCAGTATTCCGTAGTATCAGATCGATGTTATCTGAGTATAAGTATATATCATGTATATGTAAGAAGGGAGGCGACCTTTGTTCAAAATCATAGCACACATTTTGGTACAGAACAATCCGCACCATCAAGGTTATATTTGAACTTAGACCATTTTGTTGCCACACAATAGTCCCTGCAGTCTGGATGTTCACGATCGTATACAACCCACCTCCATGTGATGGAAACCAATATCTCTCCTACATGTGTTGACTGTTAAAATATATACACGAATCGCTGACGTATAAAGCACATTCGCGTTTTGGACACTTACATAACATCTTCACGTGTTGGACACCTATTAAAAACATCCATGCGATGAACACCCACATAAGACATACATGTGTTGATGCTTACATAACACTTTTACGTGTTGTACATCTTAAACACACATTCCCGTAACGGGCACTTCCTTAGTCCCTCCATGCATTGAAATCAAAGATGTAACATTTCATGTAATATAATTACTAATAAAGGTATATAATCTATGAATAATCGTTGGACCTGTAAAACATGAATATGTGCCAAGGTAGCGTTGATGTGTAGAACATTAAGAAGGAAAAGTTACTTATTCCTATCCAAGTTTGCTACGAAGAAGCAAAGCAAGAAAGCTGAACAAGAGGATAATATGCACCTTATGAAGAATCGATTACAGCCGCAACACAATTTAACCGAATATTCAATTTCACTGCTTTTTATATATCAATATCGACGGAAATAGGAACAACACATAATTCAATTATTTCTGCTGATGCATTGCATTTAGAGAGGTTTCGTGGGATGCTTAATCGATTTCCTTATCTTCTTTCGTGTGACTGAACTCGTGAATTCATTAATTCTTTTCCTAGGAATTTAAACAAAATGGTGGAAAAAGTCTAAGTTTCTTCGGAAAAAAGCTATTCAATCACGATGAAAGTGTAGTGAAGTAGCCAAACCCGGTTGGCATATTTACATACAATTCAGGTTTGATAGGCATTGACCGCTACATTCAATGTATTAAGTTTTGAGAAGCTGCACCGGACATCGTTCAGAACGGAAACAGATGTCTGCTGGGGACATTTAACCTTGACGAAGCTTGAGGAAGGACGGTGAATATCGACTTAACAAGGTCTCCAGCTCAGTGAGATTAGAACTCCGACCCACTGGTAGTTTGGAAAGCGTCCATGTGCTTGGTTGATCCTCATTTCGTTATCCTTAGAGGAAATACTTTTTACAAGTCGAACAGGAAAAATTCAAACAGCAATAACGAACCAGTGAACACGGCCATTAGTGCAGTTAGAAATTGCAAATAGGGCATTTGGGGGATGATTATTGTACTAAAATGCATTTCCTTTTCAAATTTTATTAAATGGTAATCAGTCAGGAATGTTGGACTGAGTTTAGGCACGGCATGTCTAACAAGAAGCAATCTCCATATTCTTTCTGGACTTCTCCTCCTCGTCCTCTCCTCCGCTCCTCATCGCTATGCACTTACCCTCCCGCCATAACCGATGTGACAGCCGTCCGCTTTGTTTCAATTTAGTTTCGTCCCATCTCGTTCCACCACGACAGTACCCAATATTTCAATTTGCGAGGATTGAAACCAATAAAGACCAAAATTGTCGTACTTATTGCTTCCAGAAAATTCAATTGCAGCGCCAGCGAAACGCTGATTTCATTTTCTCTCAGCAGCGTGATTGCTAGCCCGGGCAGATGTACAGCGGTCGGGGCTGGATGGTCTGAAGATTGAACGCTCTCCCTCCCCTCGACTTCCTCCCCCCTCGACATCCCCCCTTCCTATACCAACCCCCTCCGTCAAGTTTCTTCCCAAGTTTCTCTATTCCTCCCCATGAGGCAATCTATAAACCAACCGTTTCCATCGCGCCTGTTATTGGCCCGAGAGACTGATACACGGTGACAGCTTCTGTTTTTATTTCTCTTGTTGACTAGACAATTTTTTTTGGTGCTAAACCATGACATAATTATGACATAATTGTAAACAAACTCATTACCATATTCAATGAATGCTTCATTGAATTATCATACATTCATGACAAGTTGAAGGTTATATTTTATGCTGCAGTATTGTGAAATGAAATTGCTTATGAAACTTTGAAATATTTCTAACATACATAAAATGTGTTTCGTGACAGTTCAATGGTTCATAATTTATATCAATTTGGAAATGGAATCAGTTTTCAATTAACTCTTTAGATTTGGAATAAAAAAACACAAACATGTGAAAATTCATCGAAAGGAATATTATTCCAATTCATAATATTCATCAGAATCAGTGGTACTTTAAACTTCCTGAAATATGCAGTCTTATCAAAGGATATTTGCCATGATATATTGGAGAGAGGAGCCTATGATACAACAGGTTTATTTGTTATGTAACATCAGAAAACTGGTTTTGTCACAATATAACTAAGTATATGCCATGCCTTTCATCATCCATGACATTAACTAACAGCGTCCACAATCATTATAAACATAACGTTTGTAACGTTACCGTATGAACATTAGTAAAACTGAGATCGGTTCCTTTACTTTAATTAACAACGTATTGTCATATCAATTGCAAGCCGGATAAATAATTGATAGGACCTGAAGAGATGAAATTATACAGCTTTCTGTGTCACAGGAAGGCAATCATTATAAATATAACGTTTGTAACGTTAACTTATAAACATTAGTAAAACTGAAAACGGTTCTTTTACTTCGATTGGCGAAGTGTTGTCATATCAATTGTAGCCCGAATAGATAATAGATAGGACCTAAACCGAAGAAAATACACAGCTTTCTGTGTCACAGGAAGGCACATGCCTGCTGACGTCACACCACAGCTATCGCTATCTCAGAGCCACGTCATAGGCGGTAGAAACCATACGTGTGGCGTGTCGGTTTCGCACCAGAATAATCTTGACAAGGCGAATCAGAGCTTTGCTAGTGCTTAACGGAAATGTATTGACCTCTGAATATCAACATACTGTTTATATCGTACGAATCTTAAGCCTCTTTACCGATTGAAGAGCTATTTACCACATCTGGGAATAAGGAATGATTATGTAATAGATTTAATTTACTTGAAAGTATTGAAAAGAGTATCGAGAATTGTTTTACCCATCTGAATGTCGGTTTCTAAGCAGAATATCAAGAGGTGAACTACAATGTACTATCGTTTTTCGTCCTTTGTTTAGAGTTTGAATATAACACGAAACAGCAATGATAACGCTTTTTGAGCTTTAATTGAGAAACCTTTAGGTTTCCGTAGTGAACTACCATTCAGGAAGAACATCCCGGGGCTCGTTGCGCAAAATAAATTCCCACTAAGATTAAGCCATTCTTTAACATTGCACCTTAGTGACTTCAGCTTAACTTAGTGTTTTGTGCAACGGGACCTTGGCAGTGCTAACTAAGATTAGGTCATAATATATCCTCAATTAGTCCGTCATTGATTTGGGTATTGAGGATGAATCGCTTTAAATGATATTCAAATAATCTAATACTGTGTTGTTGTACCGCAGTATAGTTACTGCAGATCACACATATTACATTATGTCAAATGTGTAAAGTGAGGTAAGCAATAAAATCAATATTAGTAATTAAAAATCTTGAACTCGGATTTAGATGGGATCATCATTGTATTGTAGACTATATCCCTACAATAACTACAAGTAAATTGACATATGTCTAGATCAAATAGAAATCCAGGATTGGAAGGAAATGGGACCATTTCTATGCAGAACCGTTTTGATAAGAGTAGCGAAATGGCCGCCTTTCCTGCTACAAGAACATCAATAGGTTACCTTGTGTTCACTGGGGGTCATCTTATTGGTTCGGTGAAAACTGCTGAAGCGATAAAGCATATAAGAAATATTAAATTGAAATGCATAATTTTGAACTGTTTTTAAAATGGGCCCGTTGTAGTTATGACGAATAATTGACACTTTGCGAAAATAAATTTCTTGCATCTATCATAGTTAAACAGATTGAGGTCTCATTATAAGGGGATGTTTAATTCAGCATACAGATAATCAAGATCGAAGTTGTACACTTCTTTGAATAACGCACATTCACATTTTTTACATGTATTTAAAGCTCATACAAGGCCATATCCACACACGGGTTAAACATATGACCTTTCAATGTGTTCTTTATTTGCTTACAGCGGTTTTATTTTTCAGATATACCATAAACATACATGTATATATGTGATCGATCGGTATACATATATATATATGGCCCTGTATATAATTCTAACCTACTTAAATAAATGACCTAGTGCCAGCTGTTCACCCTTGGATTGGACCAATCCTGGACGTTACGTGTTGATTGCTTCTTCATGAAATATTTACTCTTAGCAGGGGTTGCACTTTACACCAATAATCAAACCGACAATGGCTTGTGTTTATTGATTAACGTCTCGCGAATATCAGAATTATTTTCATCATTGTAACAACTGTTTTGGGAAGTCTGCATAACGATTTTGTTCAATTGTTTATTAGACTTAATTTAAATAAAATGATTTAATGGTTTTAATTGCCAAAACGATGTTTTAATAATTTCAATATGTTGGAATTATACTGGAATCACTAATAATATAATAGTTCTTTTAAAAAAATGTATGAGTGGATAATTATGTAATCACATGGCACATAGTGTCTTCCCTCTCCAACACTTTTTAACATGAGTCCTGTACTTTTTCTGACCCCGAGCCCTTTTTCTGACCCCCTGCCCTTTTTCTGACCCGTTGCCCTTTTTTTGCTAATCCAAGTCTTCATGTCTCTCTTTTACAGGATTACATATACTTTTGAAATTCTTTACCATTGCATTTTTGTACGAGATAATTTCATTAGCGTTGCTCATCATTTATATTAAGGACCAAATGTATTTGACAGTTGACAAGGAAAGGTTTGATAAGCAAAAGAAGAGATTGCTTAAAGAAACGACTTGTTTAGCTAGATACAGGAACATTAAGAGGTATACTGATTATGTGTTGATGGGGTAATACACAGCTAAATGATCCCATTGCATGTAATGAGTTAATCACATTTTTTAAAGATCCTTATAACGTATTATATTAGGTTAAACAACTGTGATGTTTTTCTGAGGATTGTCTAGGATTCAAATCTGAGATAGTTAGGATTGCGGTAAGTGTAAAGAAGACTGTAAGTTTTTTTTCCAAAAGGTTTTCGATAATTATTGATGCAAATTTAAACATGAAATTCGTTTGTAAGCTCCCTTTTGCGTGAAGTTTTGTCTTTTCTTTGAAATCAAGTTTTCTCCACCTTTTGTGAAGAGTATCGCTTATCTATAAAGGACTATTCTAATCGTTGTTTATTGTTACAGGTTAAGTTGTAGTCAAGTCACCTCAAAAGTGACAACACATCAATGAACCATGTTCACTGAAACAGTCGATGAATCTTAAATGTGAAGCCGGCTGACTTCAGTTTGATGTAACCTTAGCAGAATACTAATATTCAATAACCTAATTCCCCCTAAAAAATAACCGTATGTCATTATCAATTATGAATTTTCAAACGTATTTACTAAAGTAGATATGACACATTCAAATCACGCAGATGGGCCGTGCAGTTTCCAACACCGTTTTATCTAATGATGAAAATTCTAAACATTTCTCTTCTTATATTCGCTCTCATAGACGAGTTTTGTAAAGAATTTTTTTATTCCATCATCGCGATTTCCATCTATTGGATATGAATCTTAATACATCTACATCTCGAAAACAGAATTTGTTACGATAATTTTCTTTGAACAAGATTTTTTTTACTACCCTTAGTACATGAAAACGTTATACTTTAAATGCACTATCTATATAAATATTTTTTGTGCGTCATTGAGTTAAATTATGTGTTGAGTTTTTATTATTGTTTTTAGATATTTAAGATTTCCAAACACCGAAGTTTATTAAATTCTTTTCATATTATAAGAGGAAATAATTAACATCTCATGTCAAACATTTCACAAATGTTTGTTTTATTATGTTTGGTGTTTTTAGTAGCCAAAGCCATCGTGGAAAATTTCTAAATTTAGAAGAATGTCCTCTTGGATTAAGACATGTACTTTCAATATCCAACCATATCTTACAAAATATGTTCAGTTAGATAATTGAAGACTTTCGGAAAATCTATATATCAATGCTTAAACGGGGCCTGCTTTAACTGGTATTCCATTTTGTAGATTTGTGTTGACATGCAGAGCTGATCCTTGTCCAATAGTTGTTTAACATCATGTTGAATCCGGAGAAACATACCTGTGTGAGATGATATGTGATTAAAATTTTAATTATTTTAAAGGAGTTCTGTTTAATTTGAATTTAAGAAAACGTCCATCTGAGTTCTATTTACAAATTTATGATGTATTTGCTGCAGATTGTTTGTGATTGCGACAATATTGTAGTTTTAAATCTCGCTCACAGCAGAACGAAGATTTCTTCCTTTAAAAAATACAAAATAAGAAATGCAAACAACTTTATTTATTTGGTATTCAAGATAAGCTTGACGTTCTGTTGAAATGTCATGAAATAGCAAGTTTACTGTACCTGATCATCACATATACACTGCTGAAGCTGACAGACTGATACATGTCACAGCCACTACCAGGTTATCATTTCTGGAGGTGACATATCGCATCAATATATTATAGGCAGCCAGTCCTTAAATAATATACTGAAAATGACGTTGCCTCTGTCTATATTTGCAACCTTTATATACAATAACGTTTTCTCGTATATTCCTCAAACGGAGAACACAAAGGTTGTTTTGTACATGTACGGAAAGAACACAACTTCAGAGCTCCTCATAAACTATATCAATATATGAAATGCACATGATCTGATTATGGTTTTTGTTATACTGAATATGACAAAATCACGCATACGTTGCTCGGTACGACTCCGTGTTTCCTTTCAAGGCAGATCTCGTGTGTCCCAGGGCCCTCTCCCAGGCATCAGATGTTATCGAGCCACCATTACTGACTGTCTCCAGCACCTGAACCAGTTTGAGGGCAGTCTCGGAGGGACGTATGCCATCTCAGACTCTAACTACCCCCCCTCCCCCTGTCTTATACTACCTCCCCTCAGTGTGTTTCCCTTGGGTAGTGTCTACATCACAAAGGTGTTCTACTCACTATTTTCAACCAAATTATAACAAATGATCCGCAGTATTGAAATGATCTCCAAGGTATATGACGTCATTGTAACAACGCGTTACCATGGTGATAGCTAATGATGCTTCAAAATGTGTTAGTTTTGTAAAATAAAAAAGTCGTTAGCAGACTGAGAAGGGAATTTTGCTTTAGATCCTACCTAATACAACCTAGAGAAATCTCTGAAAAGTACCTTTGTCCCGTGGGTTTGTCGGTTCGGAACTTGTGACATTACACATAACTATATCTCTTCCAGCGGCTTTTTAATAAAAACTTATAAAAAGATAACACGGCGTTCTGTTCATACACGAGCAGATGTTCAAGTTACTAAATCTGGTTATGGTCAGAATAAGGAGAGGGTTATGGTTACTGTCCTGGTTATGGCTACTTAATCTGGTTATGTTAATTACAGAGAGATGGTTATAATCATTTAACCGATTACGGTTATTTAAAGAAATTGTTACTTAACTTGTTATGGTGAGGATAGTTGGATGGTTTATGGTTACTGGCCTGGTTATGGTTGAAATAATGATCTGGTCATGGTTACTGGCCTTCATTTCCTTTCCCGTTGGTTGATGGACTTGTAAGAATATGATAAAATAACTATCGGCTATTTTAAAGTTCAACTGTATGCAATAGTAGAGCAAAAGTGAAATCGATGGCCTCAAAGAAGTCACGCAATGCATTCAGAGAGTCCGTAGCCCCTTACCAGTAGGCCAAAATAAACATTAATTGTTGGAAAGTTCCTGAAAGGTTTTATCATCGCCAGCCCTGGGGTATGCTGTACACGGAGAATTCGCAAAACAAGGAGGAACGAGCATTCCATCAGTACTTTGAAAGTACGTCATTAATGTGAATAAAAGCTTAACAGCTAGTTAAATATTTAAGCCACTTTAATGTTTAAATGGTATCATTCTAGGAAACTTCAATATGTTATAATTGAGAGGTACGCATTTATACTTCAAACCGACAAATGCGTAACTTCAAACAGACATACATGCATATACTGACAGATTCCAACAGAGGGATGCGTTACAGACAGCAGAATTCGAATGTGTACTGTCGGACCTCTGGTTTCCAAGGTGACGGGACCACAACATGGATGTGCCACTTTGATTATCTCGCACCTCCCTCGACTAATTACTCAATTTCTCTGATGTTATCTTTTAAAGCTATTGGCCATATATCATAAATGTTTCATACATTTCGATTTCTATGCCTCTTCCAGAGAGGCGTACCAAGTTTTAATTACGGAGTGTTGAATATTTGATGAGAGTGGAATTGCTTCTAGCCCCGGCATCTCTCCATCACAAGAAGGAAAACAACTCTCAAAATCGCTCCATTTTTCACGAACTGTTTTTCCTTTTCTCTGAACATCCTTCATCATTTCTTTGAATAAAACCTCGCATTCCGAAACAATATTTATTTCTCTCTGAACATTTAGTTTAGTCAACAGTAACTCTTGTTCTCTGAACAAACTTCATTCTTACTAAACAATTATCTTTTTCTCTGAACAATTATTTTTTCTCTGAACATTTATCTTCTTCTCTGAACACTCTATTTGTTTCTTTATTCAACCTCTAAAAATCTCCCTTCTTCGATCTCGGCTGCTTCTTATAAGAAATACTTTAATGTTTTTAACAAACTCTTTTTCTTAGAACAATCTTGGACTTGACCAATTTGATAATTTTTAAGAATCATCACTTCCTTACTTTCTTCATCACTGACACTGTCGTCTTACGAAAATATTATCTTATCTTCTAAGAACATTTCCTCCTTTTCTCAAGAAATGTCCTATCTTCTCACGACATTTTTATCATCTAAGGACATTTTCTTTCTTCTGAGGACATTCTTTAAAATTTACCTTCACAGGAATTTTACCATCTTCTCAGGACATTTTCTTATCTTCTTCAGTCTTTTATCATGTTTCCAGGACATTTTATCATCTCAGGGCATTTGATTTTTTTCTCAAGACATCTTCCTATCTTTTCAGCATATCTTCTCAATTTCTTACAGCATTTTCTCTTCTTCTCTGAACAATCTTTTCTTCTCTCAACAACATTGTTCCATTTGATACATATTTTATGTACAATACAGGAGAATAGTAAACCAACTGAAGACAGGACGACCATCTGAACATATTTATAATATATGTAGTGCATTAAAGTAAAGAAAAACAGCATTAATGTATCAAATTAGTTTAGTGCGGTTAGCGTTACATCATAGATGATATTATCTACATTATCGTTTTCCTATCATTTGGTAATTTGATTTTTAGAATTTTCATTAGTATATCGAGACGGCAAGAGCTGATTTCAGATTAGCACGGCTTCGTTCTGTAATTGACCCTGTCACCACGTCTGTAACTGACATTCACCACACAGTAACGTTGAAACCTCGAGGAAGGTAAGAGAAATACATGGGATTTGTACTTTTGAAAAGAGTGTAAATTATCTATCAATTGTTGTACTGTTATAGGTATGTAGATATAGCAGCGAGATTGAGAAGGAAGCGGGGAATCTGTGGAAGTATCCCCCCAGGGGAGGAAGGCCGGAGACTCAGTTCCATTCCTCCACATAAATGTATACGCTGTATCGATTTCAGAGGAAAGCAACGCTTAGATTGGCGAGTGGGATTATGCGGTTCCAATTGAAGGCACGGATAGATGCGTGTCTAAGATGTGAATAAATACCAGCTGTAATAATAATTTATTTCAAATCGTATGGTATTATCTGTTGTAAAAACTGGAGTAATTCACTTAAAGAGAAATGATGAAGTTTACGATTATTATCCTATGACGAGCGAACGTTAGAAAAGCGTTTTGTTCTTATATGGCTAGTGACGTTATGGTCTTAAGTATTACGTCAGATGGTGTAAATGAATTATTTTTTAAAACATTTTGAATCGCATGTACATCAACTCTCATTTGTCGTGGTATAATTGTCAACTGAAAACCTAGATTTTTTCTTGGAATGAGGATGTGCCTACAGCTCTATCTGACAAGGCTTGGCTGTTGGTGTCTTCATTCCGGCAGATACTCCATCTTTCAGTTCAATCGTGATTCAAGTCGTTTATACCATGTCTCTGCTGGCTATTTTATTATGTAATCAGCTTTCTGCTATACATCGTGTTTTCCCTATCGTATAGATAGCATCGGTTATGAGTTATGATTTATACAATACCTCTGCTTATACTGTATAATATTTTTCGGGCAATGTCTCAAATATTCTGCTTTTTCACGTCTTCCTACTTTAAAGGGCAATAGCAATATGTTGTTGGGGTCAAATATGTCAAACTTTGTCAATGGTGTTATTTGATCGAGAAGTAATGGTCATCCATAAAAAACAACATTTTAATGCCTTTCAGAACAGCATAGAGATAATAAACAGGTTTGATTTGTAATTTATGATCGAAAATCGGACAGTGGCTCGCGCCGGTGACTCAAACGTAGTTTTGGAATGTTATTGTCAGCAGATACAAAGGCAAATATTGGTTTGTACTGTTTATTAAGTCATGTAATTAATATTCGTGTGAAACGAATGTACAGTTTCGACTTATTAACATTTGTCTGGCTGTTTTTATATTGTCATTGAAAACAAGAAAATATCCGAATTGTGCATTTTAGAGATAAAGATACAAGTTAAGAAAGGACATAGGAACTTTACACAGGACAAATGGTATTTTTACTCTTTTTTAAGCAACAAGAAAAAGATTTGAAGCATAATCTGGGTCACTTTAATTAAACAACATGTCAATCCTTGATTGTCAGGTTTAAAATTTCAGTCAAGATGTTTGTCTGTATTGTACTTTATTTTAATACCTGGTTTCCTACATCATAACTTTAGTCTCTGTATTATCTCCTATAACTTTAGGTAAACATTTCTATGAATTCACCAGTATAGAATTGTCAAAATTTCATGCCTCTAAGTTGTACTATTGAATGTATTAAGCTTATCTCTCGTATCACGTCTCATGCCTTTACCTCTCGTGTCTGTGGTATCTTCTCTGTTTTGATAATGTCGACTCAGTTCTAGGTAACCTTTCGTCTCGATTTGCCTTTCACCTCTACGTAGACAGATGTAAAGCCGTGCTTAGGACGTCTGACGATTTTGAATCTGTCTACAATATTCACGGTTCTAAATTCTCATGTCCTTAAAACCGGTTTCATGTTGTATCTGAAGAACATCATTCTCTACCAGAGAACGTCTTTTTTTCTGTGTCTTACCGCGTCTCTTGTCTCTGACATAGGAATTCTCTTGTCTCAGCTTTATCCTGTCCATTGTCTCCAAAATATCTCGTCTCACGTCTCTTGTCTCTGTAATGTTTCTAACGAGTCCCGTCTTGTGTCTCACATACCAAGTATTTTGTCTCTAAGACAACGTCTCTATTATATAACTTCTGACGTCTTTTGTCTCTAACATACAACGTTTCCTGTTTCTGACATATCCCGTTTCTTGTCTCACATATATCACGTCTCTTATGTCTCACATATATCGCGTTTCTTATGTCTCACATATATCGCGTTTCTTATGTCTCACATATATCACGTTTCTTGTCTCTAACATATAACGTCTTTAGTCTCTGACTTATCACGTTTGTTGTCTCACATATATCACGTCTCTTATGTCTCACATATATCACGTCTCTTATGTCTCACATATATCGCGTTTCTTATCTCTCACATATATCGCGTTTCTTGTCTCTAACATATAACGTCTTTAGTCTCTGACTTATCACGTTTGTTGTCTCCTACATATCACGTCGCTTGTCTCCTACATATCACATCTCTTGTCTCCTACATATCACGTATATTGTCTCCTACATATCACGTCTATTGTCTCCTACATATTATGTCTCTTATCTCCCACATATCACGTCTCTCGTCACCACATTTCTAGTCTCAACTGACTAACATCTTTAGTCTCTCTTTTATCACGATTTTCGTATCGCCGTTACCACATTTCTAGTCTCAGCCGACTAACATCTTTAGTCTCTCATTTATCACGATTCTAACCTCTCCTTTATCTATTTGTAGTCTCTGCTTACTGACATCTCTGGTCTCTTGTAATTAATTTTGTTGGTCTCTGTTACGTCATTTCTTCACTTTATACTCATGCGCTTCATACTCTTCAGACCTTGTCTCCATCTTAGTGCTACTCTAGTCTCTGCTCTATCACGTGGCCAGTCTCCGGTGAACATGTCGGGGCAGGCTAACACTGGTGCTGCTGCTGCTGGCAGGCGGTTAAAGCGATTACTGACAAGATGAGGAAAAGCAGATCAGAGCGGAGAGATCATTCTCCCTCCGTTCTGTACGAAGCCCGGACAAAAACACCTCCTGTCACAAACAAATTGCCTGTGGCACTAAGAGATAGTTCCCTAAGCTCTGGTGAAAAGGTTATTAACGGCACTAATTACCTCTTCAAGGAAAGTAGGCATACACCCAACTTGCTTTCAAATCCTTCACTGATTATATTTTTTCTGAGTGTCTTTAAAGTATGGGCTGGAAATGAAATTAAAGAACTTTTAAAAGCAGTTAGAATTTCTCTTAAAGAATAGATTCACTTCTTCAAACGTAATTTAACCCTGAAAAGGATTTGAGGGCAAACTAAAATGTGGCATGTCGTCACATACATACACCAAGTATCCGAGGTCACTCGCGTTCTTTAACAAATAGTCAAATATTCTCGAAAGTACATGTACAACCATATTTCAATAATTGTCAAACAAACATTAGAAAAAATCACAAGTTGTTAACATTAAGGATGAAAATGTGCCTATGAAAATATCGCTCTATGTTAAACATGCTCTATCGAGAAGGACCATATTTTAGATGTATATGTCGCATATATGTAGTAATTATTCTTTATTATTTTCAAATATTGCGTGAATATCATATTTCATTTGTATTAATTGTACATGGGCCAATGGCCTTCTTACCGAAATAAACGTCTTTCATTGCACAGCTGTATAACAATCTTTATTTCATTACTTTCGAATTTAGTAAAAAAATCGTTTAAATCGTGTTCACATCTACTTACTCAAATATCATTTATCCGATCATAACGATGTTTTGACAAGAAGTAAAATTATATTCCTATCACATACTTAAAGATGATACTTACAGTTCTAGAGGAACAAAATTGGCAAGGATTTATGCTAAACTGGGATTTAAAAATGCCAAAACTCGTGATTATCTTATAAAATTGTCATTTAAAAATACTTCTTAAAAACGCTAAACAGATTATAATGTTGACCGATAAAGTTTATTTTGACAATATACCTGTCGATTATGTGTTCAAATAATATTTCATTGCAGATATATGATATACCAATTTGTTGGGTTATTTTTTTACCCCATGTCCCTTTTGGTGAATGCAAAACTTGTTGGCATTCCACATATCTGTCCCTCGTAAATGTATTGTTAAAATGATCCTTTCACAAAGATTTCACAAAAGTATTGTTTCTAAGAAATGGTAACTAAAAATGACGATGTTACATTGGAACTCTAACACAGCGAAACAAACTATTGACCATTGTATGCAAAACTTAAGTTCATATTTCTGTTAGTAATAGAACATAACATCACATCAATAGTTCCTTAGTTTTCTTTTTGGCTCATATTCCCGTGTTCTTGTTCATCCGTGATTTAATTATTTTTTTTATTGATATGACTTTAAAGAACTAGGAAGAAGAATATATAGCATTCTTCAATTATCTTAAGGTCCTCAGTAGAATGAATATTCCCATTTATATAATAACCACTCAGATTCGAAGTCGTTTTGTTTGTAAAGTAGAACATATGCTACTTAGACTATGGATACTATAGAATGTACAGTCAAATAGTCTTTGATGTGGGCCTAAGATCTTTCTAAGAACGAGGTAAAGTAATTGCAGAAGGCAAATAAGTAAAGTAACTGTGAGTATCCATACCACTGTGACGTTTACGTTCATTTCAAACTTGAAACACTACCTTAAATGCATAGACGTGTATTTGCGTGAATATCCAACATAAACCTACGTTGGTTGTTTTATTTTGTACTAGTTTAAGTTGATATTCATAACATTTTCATGTTTGTGATTGAGCAATATATGGCAATGTCCACAACACGTGAGGGAAGTACAAACTTAGTGTACAGTAACATTTCTCTTGATATTTATGTAATACGCATATCTCTTTGCGTCTGCCGTATTTCTTATACCCAAGTTTACTTTCCAAATGAAATAATATATGATAGTTTGCTACTTTGAGTGTATCACGTAGGAAAGCCGTCTTTGAATAAAACGACGTTTATGAAGAAACTAGTCGTTTGTCAATGTGAAGTCCGAAGCAAGTTACTGATAGATAGACAGCACTCGTAAGTGACTAAATGGTTGCAGTTGCGTGCAAAGCGTGTTGTAAGCCATGTAAGATTTTTTAAATCCTAAATAAATGTGGATCTCGCCAAAATGACACAACGTCTTAAATATTGTGCTCTTATCGTTTTGAGGAGATTCGCCATGTATTTAGTAACTAAATGATAAAGACCTGCTTACTGATTTAAATTTTATAACTTAAACCTTAAGATTCGTTTTGAAAGAATATCACGAATAATAGATGTAAGGTAGAAGAATTTACATCCACGGAGCGACCATGATTGACTGCTCACTCTAGGATGACAAAGCGTACAGAAAAGCCATATATTTGTATCAACGTGGCCTTACAGAGTGCACAGCAGAGCCATAATTTGTGCAAGCTAGTTTGGCAAAATTTATAGTAAAATCAAATATATCTCAACCTAATCTGACAAAGTGTATAGAAAAAACACAATTAGCCCAACTTAGTCTGACAAAATGTAAAGTTAAACAATATTCAAATCAACCTGGTCGTACATGTATAAAGTGTACAGCAAACCCATATTCAGTGTACAGTTAGCAAATATTCAACCAAACCTGGTCTTACAATTTGTACAGTAAAACCATTTATTTGTATCAACCTGGTCTGTGCAAAGTGTGCAGTAATAAAAAATATTCATCTCTACCTAGATCTGTCAAAAGTTTACGATTAAACCATATAATATCAACCTAGTCTGACAAAGTGTTTAGGAAAAGCATATTTATCTCGGCTTAGCCTCTCTTGGCAAGCTCTATTTGTATAAGGAAATTAATCTCTATTTCCCCTTATCTCAGTCCCAAGTTCAAACCATTTCACGCTGTCTCTTAGACCGTGTCATTAACCCTGCTCTCAATCTAATAAAGACTCAACCAGTAACGTCATATGCATTTCTCCAAGCAGCATCGGTGGAGGCATGCTGGATAGTATTTTCACAATTTCCTGCCCGCCCTGCAGCGATGAGTGAAGCAGCTCCTGCCTGGCCTAGCAGCCCCATTCTGTCCATTCATTTCCTCTCTCCCCTTTCTTCTTGCCATCCTAGAGTTACGAGACCATCGCGCTCAGGCCTTTAAAAGCTTTTCCAGCACAACATGTCAAACGTAAGGCAAATTCCGCCGTCCTTCTACGGAGTTGCATGCAAGTGATTTATAAATAGCGACATAAAGCTGGAGAAGCCTCATCATGCTATTAAGGTTGTAACGTCTTATCCCCTAACCCGAGGTGACGAAGGTCCTTAGTTCAATGTCTTCATGTTAAGAAAACCATCTTATATTGATGAGAGAGTTGGTAGCCTCTATAAGGTTTCTCCATTGTGGCACTCAGGACAGTGGTCTTGTCTAATGCGGGGAATCTTTGCATATTACCATCTTGTTAAAAGGGTCAGTCGCTAAACATTTCCACAGTGATGTCGGACTCGCCGACTGTCGGATATGCTTACATTTCATCAGCAGAATCCGCTGCCTTCAACGGGCTTTAATGAATTAACACAACGAATTGGCTCGATAGCCAGATTTAATTTTTTCATGAAATCATTTTTCATTTTCTAAGGATTCTTCTCTTTTGTCAGCGTTAAGTCCAAACTAATTAAACTTTTAGCCCCGTCAATGGATGTGAATGCTGCTTAATACATATTGCCTTCTACAGGGACGCTATTCCAAACGATGCTAGTGAACCTTCAAATCAGGTCTGTCTGTCGGGAAATGACTTTCAAACAGATCTGAGGAAGCAGTTCTTCAGTGGTGGACACATTAGCCCTGAAACAGATGCCTAGATCTTAAAGTGACTGTCATATTGATTTGAGAAGGTATGGTCTGTTCGTCGAGTAAGTAATCTTTAGACGAGCGTCTGTGAAACGAGGTTTCTCTTCTGAGCAAACGGCCGTCAAAAAAGGTTGTATTCAAGGTCTATTGGCAGATCATGTTTTATTGAAGCAAGGTCTTCAAAATGTTTCGACAAACTTCAAATATATTCATAGGAGACCAAGCTCTATGAAATAGGGTCTGTCTGCCGAGCAAGTGACGTTCAAATAGAATGGGGGAAATATGGCCTGTATTGTAAGTAGAGTTATAATTCAGTTAAACAAGTAAGTTGGATCTGACAAACAAGGTCTCTGTCGGAAAGGTCTCTCTGCTGCTGGTGGGTCTCTCCACGAGATGACAAGCGCTATAGCGTCTGCAGAGAGGCAACACAATCGATTCAATTTAGCCAGCCAACATCGATTTCAACCTTCTTCATAAGACAGCGGTGTAAGGACAGACCGAATTCTGCAGGCCCAGTGAAAGATTGATTGTTCAAGAGAGCGCTTGATTCTTCAGGACGAGGGGGAGGGGGAGGGGGGGGGGGGGGGGGGGGGGGGGCATGAAAGAGGGAGAAAGTGTTCAGATCAGGGAGGGGGAGGGAAGGGGACACAACTGGAAAATTTCGTCCATCGCTTTAAAGAATGAATATCGATGTTACATCTCACCAAAGCGCCAACGTGGCCATATCCTTTTCTTGAACATTGATCTCATAAATTTTGGTACTTTTCTCCGTCCTTTCGGTGAACAAACTTACATCTTGAGGGAGTATTCGCTAGCCAGTCTCTGTTCATGTGGGTGAAAATTCTTCTCTCATCTCCATCACATTCCCTGCCATATGCGTTTGCACGCGGGGTAGTTAAGGGGCGAAGCTTGTCCTCTTGAACACTTTCCTTGGGAAGGAATTTGATTAAAGCCACCATCATGCTTGGCTAGCTTGTTTTAAGGCTTTGGGCTCTGAGTTCACAGAAATTTTAATACTATTCAAAACGTGTTTATTTCATGAGTGAACTTGCTTATGTGATTTGGAAAAATAATTCTGAAAATAATCGCCTTTCATGGATGAACTGATCGATTTCGGAGGATGGTTTTGATCAAACGTTTTACAGATTTTTCTTTTCTGTAAACATATTTCATCTCAAACCGTCGATTGGGGAAGATAAGGGGAGAAAATTGCGCTTTGCTGTTATGAAAGACGTTATTCGGCTGTTTGAAATTTTGTTTGAATTGTTTTTTTTCTCCAAATGTTCTTTTGTCTGATAAGAGTAAACATGTCATTATACCTGACGTCAATCATCTATAGCAACCATGAGTAAACAATTACCATAACTGACAATAAGTATATCTTGACATGTTCGTAATTTAGCAATTAAGATTTGGGTAACATTTTATATTTGAAGATTCTCATTTCTCCTCCGAAACATATTTTCATATAACCTTTTTCGATATTGTTCGTAATTTAGTTAAAAGTATGTACAAAAATAGTGTATAGATAGGTTAAGAACATTAAACAGCATGACAACCAAACATGCCATTGGCAATTCTGAAACTCCTTGACTGTCTCGTAATGATCTGTCATTTCTTTCACCTTGTAGTAATTACTTTAGTTTTTGTCTGCCCACATACAACTTCGATTGTCAGTCAGGAATACAAGCGCATTGAAGCCGCAATACGAGAAAGAAAACAGCATTTGGTTTTTTTTTAATATTGAATAACACATTAAAAGTTGAGAAAACATTTTGAATATTGTGCTAAATAATGCAATGAATAACAAATTGAATTTCGTTTTAAAATACTTGTAATGACCTTTCGCCCCGTAATTTTAAGTTCATCTGTCCTGAGAGACCCAATAGTCTTGTGGCATGGCGTGGCGTTCGTCCATCGGAGGTTCTTATAGCTTTTGCTTTTTCGAATTCTTCACATGAACCGCCTACTTCAGAGAGTTGTATACACAAACTTGTATACAGGACCCGGGGCTAGTGAGGGTTTCTTAGGCTGAAAACCCGTTTTCGTCTTCTTCTCTTAAAGGGAAAGTCATTGAGAGCTGAACATTGTGTAGAGACACCTTAGCTGATTCGGATTTCATAGATTTGATTATCTTAATGTCCCTAATAAGGGCCACAAAGAAAACACCCTATGACCTATTTTCATCTTCTCGAAATGGAAAAGGCCTGGAAAGCTGAAAACGTGTGTCCCGACTTGTTGCTTAATGGGGAGTATAATTTATAGAATTGTTGACGTATTTTTTCCGTTACTGTTACGTCAAAAAAAAGGCTTAAAAAGCGTATTCCTTGTGTACAGACTATTGAATTGTTATTTAAATTTTTGTTGACCCTATGTCCCTACAAATAGTCTCCCTGTTCCTCCCTATGTAAAATATTGTACCAAGCTAGTTGAGCTGCAGATCCAATGGCTCCATGTCTTATTTATAGGTGAGGCTTAACGACCACCCAAGTCATTCTATTTTGAGTAAACGAGTTAATAATTATGGATAATACCAGCGACAGCGAAATACTAAAACATTCACTAGTTTGATTAAAATTGTAGTGTTTAGAATGAAGCTCGGGAGTCATTTGTCGAAACTCTGCAGAAGCTAAGATTTCAGTGGGTCCAACGCCATTGTGATCATTGAGATGATGCTACTAACAATATATCGTTTCATCCTAACACTATTGTTGAATCGTATGTACAGCGGTATTACATCTGCTGAATATTGCCATATAGATTGCATATAAATTTACTTTCATATGACTCGTCATTTGTCACTTGAAATTTTAACCTTTCGTGGCTAATTTTTGAAAATTGTAAGATACTGATTCGAGTATTAATTATAAGGTTAATAGAGTTTTTACTCCATAGAAAGGAAATGCAGGTCTCTGCTCAAAAATGCATGCACAGTGTTGCTGGGACGTAAACTAAACGTATTAGGTCCAGAGTGTGCCAGTATATATGACAAAAATAAACTTGAGGCGTGTAGACAAATCTTATGTTGTGAAACAATCAGATCTAGAGCCATATTAAGAACAGCGAGGCAACGACAACCGTCATAATGACATTTTTGTCCAGCAATTTTCATAAAAACATACTACAATCATACAGATACTTTTCAGTTTCATTTAAATTACCTTAAAGATAACATTTGGTATGTTGAGTGGTATGTACTTGAGCCTTGAAGAAAGGTTATGTCAGGCAGACATGATACACTAGGGTAGAATAAGGGGACTGTGGGTTTAGAGAAACATCTATATATACACAGACACCACACGGATCAGCTTGGTGTGTTCACATCACACGGCGATGATGACATATTAATGGAAGTAGATTTGATATATATATATCTAATATTCTTCCACTCTTTCCAATGAACACCGACGGCATTACAAGTGAGATTATAAAAGCATAGGCAGTGCAAGGTTCTGACGTGGGTGTCCGCGATACATAGATGCTGCGACCAGGCCTAAAACTGCCAGACAATTTGCAGAAATGCTGTCACATTTTACAGCAAAAGAATAGGCACCTTGTCTCACTGGACTTGTTGGGAAGGGAGATCTTGACTGGGAAATCTCGCTCATTGTTGTAAATGCGCGTTTCCTGACATTGACACCGGTGAAAGTATACTATTCAAACATACACATAATATGAACACTTCACGCAATGATACTACCATTAAGAGAATTGAATTTCCAACTGCGTTATTTGTGTTTTTGTCCTTTGTCATTTCGTAACTTATCTGATATGTCGCAATGTCATAGAACCTGAAGACGCCATTGGTACATCTACTTTAATATTGCTTCATTAGATATTTCAACATGATCATTTTTGAAGAGTCGACATTACAATCTGGCCTCAGTGTGAATGATATATAACCCCTATCATTTAATAGGTTTAAATTCCTTGTTGGGAGACGGCGATGAAGACATCCAATAATTTACGGAATTGAGAAACGTTTAAGCGGCGTGTAACATCAAAGAGAAAATCCGTGATTTTCAAGACTGTTTATTTGGCTTTGATGCGTGACAAAATAGCATAAATGCTTAAAAAGGTAGAAAATATCTTACACTTTAATCTTTAATTGCCAATTATTAGCTTGAAAGAAAATCGAAAACCGCCGTATATTTTATGAGCAGGAGCCTCATTTACTAAGACACTACCAATAAAACTTTCAGCTAAAATCTGTCCTTATATCCGTTTGTATAAGTTTTGAAAATTACGTTTAAGTGATTGACGCCAGCCAGCGGTACATTGCCTGGCTTTTTTTTTACAAAGTCGAGACTAAAAACCTTTCTTTTATCTTTATTTTATGGTTAGCATGATATTGGTATTGTCTCACCAAAGCTGAAGTACAATCACCTAGCTTCTAAAACCTTCTGTATGACGTCGATGCCATATTTTACACATGTTAGAGGTCCACGATACTTATCTGAATGAGATTGGCTAATTACATAAGATCATCATGTCAAAGGGCGGGGCCATCTGAACATCTGTAAACTGAACACCACTCATACTCTCATTGCACTAGAGCTTAGTTTGATTTTCGTCTGTTTGTATGTGAGCCTGGTCCGAAATCTTCGAAGCTCTAATGCTTAGATTGTTGGAATTTAATTTGACTTTTCTTTTGGGTTGTAGATGATATTAGTTTGTGTTAGTTGGTTATAAGAGATAGCTGTCGTTAGCTAAGTGTTTTTTCCTCGATCTTCATGTATGGTTCTTACGACAATCTTGTGCTAAGAGAACTTCGAAAAACTGGGCCCATGTTTTAAATACACCTAGGAATAGTGACAGTATCAAATGTCTACGCGTACCCGTACAATCGTTTTGAAAGTGTTCTCCTGTTAGGTAACTAATCTAAAAACTGACTATACGAAAAGATATGTAAAATGGTTTGAAAATCGTTCCATTTAATGTTTCTCATGATTTCATCCTCCTTTGTATATGATACGCATCCGCTGTAGGTACCGATCGTAGGTTAATGAAGCGTACCGTTGATTCATTATAATGTTGCAATATACCAATCATACTCATTGAGTGTCTTACTAAATTATTTTTATAGAATTATATCTCCTAATCAATCATCGATGAACGTTAGAAATAAAAAACTTTTAAAAATCTAAATTGTTGTCTGCATGCGTAAACTTTGTTTAAAGAAATTACCAAATAAAATGTTGCTGCATTTAGTTGAATTGTTACTAATCTTGTTAGCTATGGATCATAACAAGCCCAAATAATTGTGACATTTGTTCTATGTACGATTTGTTATGCTTTATAGAGATGCATAATGTATTTCGTTTTTAACTGTATAGAGGGAGTTTTTTAACTGCAGTTCATGTTAAAATTCAATTTGATTTTTATAGGGTTATAAGGTTATAAGGTCTTAGTTAGTTTTGATAGATAGCTGACATTAGCCAAGTGTTTTACCTCACATGACAGGAAATATCAAATCTGCCGAGCTTTTCTCCATTGTAAAGATGATGATTTGATGCAAATTGAGTCGATAAAGATGGACTGTCCAGCATTCCTCAAATGGTTGTTTTCATAAAAGGAAAAACTCAAGATAGCGTTTAAGTTTTCGGACCTCCATATCTTCAATATTCTTTAACGTATACATCGATACTAAAAAGAACATGCCCTTTGCATGATAATACTGGTTCCTCTTGTATCATGTATATAACAATGAAAGCAGATACATGCGATATCACGAATGTATCAATGTTCAAAGTAGACATATCAAATTTCAGAATTGAAGAAATCAAATTTGGACGTCACTTCTGTGCATTTTGCACGACAGTAAAGATACGTACTTCTGGTGTTGAAGCTATTTCATCAATGGAATCAAAATGAAATGACTCTTTTTGTTCGTTTTTCGGACCTTCTACAAACACAACAAACTTTAACCTTGTATAATAACACGGTCATTTAAGAATTGTATTAACTATTGTCCGTAACTCACTTGAATCCACTTTTTGCACTTTACTTGAAACTCGTCGTGTCATTATACATTTGATAGCAAACAGTTGTGATATTAATTAGATATATTCACTCATATCATACACAATCGTAACCTTTCAAAATTTCTATGTTTATAGTGAATGAACATTTCGCATCGGTATATCTACACCGGTGTTTGCAGGTAAAATATGTTCGGTTTTCATCCAATCTTTATATTGATGAGGCCAAAATAACAATAACGGTGAAATATTGAACATATGTGTAGATATTCAAATATCACTTTTGATTAGCACTGATTAGTTTCTCACCAGTTACCCCATTCGTCTTCTAAGAAGTCATAACATTGTGACGTCAATGTAGCGGGTCGTCGCGAAAGAAATTTACTGCCTTCTGGTTTTTTCATTGCGAATTAAATCCATTAATATGAAAAATAAAAATCTTAAACGCCAAATGTGCAATATTACCTTTACAAAACTCGTGCACATGTTTTTAGAATATGCTCGTTCTGGAAGTACAAATATTTTTACACGTTTTGTGAAAGTCACACTTCCTCCTGTAACGATTACGTGCATAAACCATTGGTCAATGTGCAACACTCACTAGCTCACTGTGTCATATCTAAAATCTCACGAACTTCTTCTAATATTAAACATAGCAGCATTAAAGGTACATGCCGTTCAGAGATGCATGTCATGAAGGTGAACGAATGTAACATTGTTATATTTAGGGTTTCACTGTCTGCAATAGTGCAGGTTATTGTACTCTTTCCGGTCAAGTTCTTCACAGGATTCGAAGCCAGACACCGTGAGACAGGTAATATCTCCAGCAGTGACCGTACCAGTCATGTCTGGGTGCAATGCTACACCTCACCACCAGCTAACCAACTCGCCTCGAAAGGTTTTGATTGATTTCCATAAATTCACACTACAAAGTTATGTCATGACCGAAAAATCACGCTTCGTCCGGTAATAATGCCCAACATTTAGTCCACTGTGAGATCATCTTAGCAAAATATTATGTATTGTACAGTACAGTATGACATATCGAAATGCTCACCAAACTGTCTTCTTATATCAAACATACATGTAGGGGAATGTGAGTCATACATATCTAGGATTATCGAGGATAATTTTATTTTTATGTAAGAGTTATAGGATTTTACGTAGTCATGTTTATGACGTTATGGCATTTTTTTATGTTAAAATATTCAAAGTAATCTGACGTCACATATTTTCATAAAAATATCTTTGTCAGTAATGGCCTTGAAACTGTAAGTCGATCTCGATTTATGTCAACTATCAATCAGACGGGTTCGATCTAAAGTGTATCATTACAAAAAAATAGCAACATGTTAAAACGCACTTAAGAGATAAATGTATTTTTTATGTCTATTATTTTTTTTATCCGAGAAACCTTTTACATACATTTGGTTTTAGTTTAGATGAAAGTGTAGGATTTTTTCTTGTAAATTGATAGGCTTTGATTTCGTAAGCGAATAACAGCGTACATCATCAAAATATGTTTCCTTTTTTAGCGAAGCACAAATTCAATAACCAAGTCACACAAAGGTTTATAAAGCTGATAAATTGGTATCATTATATTATAAATATGCATTTGAATGTACAAACTACCTATCAATCGTAAAAAACGCATATCAAAAAGATAAGACTTATTGTAGATCTCCTTTAGGTGATGTACTAGCAAGTGGCTAAACTTCTATGTAGGCAGCGTAACAGAAAGGATATAGAGATAGAGAAACCATTCATATTGTAATTTTAAAGATATGAAGACAAACGTTCGGACATCTTTTAAGAAACCGGCCCGACAGATGTAAATGATACAACCACAAACCTCCAAATTAAATTCAAAGAGTTTCTATGCCTCTAATACATAACCATTTAATTATTACATGATACATATTATCGCATGTCAGACCTCAATTATTAGCTGTGCCAAAATATTTTTGTCTGTCTGTGTTGTTGCTATAATTGGTTTCCATGGATGAAATGTATGCTACAGTATACAAGACATTGTATATATAGAGGATACTAAACGACATTCCATTTAATACTATTTTTATTAAACGAGTTAATGATTAAGTATAAAACGAGCGAAAGCGAGTTTGATACCAAATCATTAACGAGTAATACTTTTTATTACTCGTGCGTGTAAGATACTGCAGTTTGATATTTATACGGCGATATTAAACTAGTGTAATACCGCTGCACGTATGACGTCATAATATTATGTGGTTGTGACGTCACAATGTTGACACCGCCGTCACAATGGCGGCTAAGTCACGGAAATGTTTCGTTCAGTATACTTTTGGCATCATGCTTAATTACTGAGGTCAAGTGATAAACAGAATACTAAATTTCCTTCAATTTATTACTATTGTTATAAAACTCATTAATGATTTGATATCATACTCGCTTTCGTTCGTTTTATACTGAATCAATAACGTGTTTAATAAAAATAGTATTAAATGGAACGTCGTTTAGTATCCTCAATTTTATTTATTGTGTTTGAAGGTTTAGTGTGCTGCCACAAACGGATGTAATTCTTTGATAACATATATTGTTCTACTACCACAACAATCACCAATTGGTGATTTTCAAACATTAAAAACTACCTCTTCTGCAACACTGATTTAATGAACAGCCACTATCACTACTAACTGATCTTCGATTCATTACCTCATCTTCCATATCTATTATCTAAGTTACTATCTTCCAAATTCATCTTCTATTACTACCCGTTATACTATAACAACTCCTCCTACCACTATTGACTAATACACCCTATATCCTATTACCTAACTACTATTACAACAATTACAGCTTTCTAATCTACTATTGCAAGTACTCCAGCTACTACAATAGCTCTCTAATCTACTATTGTAACTACTTCCGCTTCTTATTGCAGCTCTATATTCTACTTTTGCAACTACTTCAAGTACTCTTATATATTGCTCTCTAATCTAATATTGCAACTACTCCCACTACTATTACAACTCTCATCTACTATTGCAACTACTTCAACTACTATTACAGCTCTTTAATCTACTAATGCAACACTCCAAACGAATATTGCAACTTTCCCATATACTTTTACAGCTCTCACATCGACTATTATATCTGTGTAATTTGCCTTTGTAACTACTGGCAACTCTATAACGTGATACCTCTATCTCATCTACAGTTACAACTTTCTCTTCCACTTATAAAACTCCCCTGTCTATTTTTACAACTACTTCTACTTAATTACCTGTTCATACATATATTCAATCGATCGGTTTACCCCTATAAATAAAAATCCCAAAATGCCAAATAGTCAGACCATTGATATAACAGACCTACCAAGGATAACAAGATGGTTTCCACGAGGTTATAGTTATATATTTAACAATAATTGACTACTCCAAGTGCTTTCAAAGTATTCACTTTGATTAATACAGGAGTATGACTTATGTCAGTTCGTACAATGGAGATGTTCTTTTAAGAACAACTCAGGGAAGGGTACTACCTCTGGAGATTCATTTTGAAAGTCACTGGAGCACACTCACATCCGCCCCAATGTCAGCCGTCATTGCACCAAACATACCTTCCTTCACATGTGTCAGTAGTGCTTTCCATAGAAAAAGGTTGACGTCCATACTCGCCTTTCCACAAAGTGATGTCAACCCAGACAGATGGTAGATGGTAGATGGTTCCTCACATTTTCCCTTTGAGTCAACTGCTCGGAGTGTCTCAACCATGTATCCAATTGTCTTCATATTTATGCCACATCGACATAAACCTATGCCAGATTCTTCAAACTGCTGAAGGAGCAATTCATCCGATCCTCAACGTCCCTTTCAACCTGGTACTTTGGAGACACACTTTGAGCTGATAATCTTCATACCATAAAAAGAGAATTTTCCGCATCAGAGGTCAAAGGAAGTTTCTTCCAGTTCGTCTAGACAATTTGGAGAAAGACCCAAAACCTCGGTCTTGCTGTCCTCTACGAAAAACGATCTATGGTCACTAGATACAGAGATGGAGTTCCGGGAGTTGCTACCCATGGGGAATGTCCAGGAAACATAGTTGGATGCAATAGACCGCACCACGAACGTTCCTCTAGTCGAGGATATGAATGACTATGTTGTAGAAACGTGGGTTGATTATTGTTCCAGAATCATCACCAGATGGTCGACAATCGAACCAACAACAACTTTGAGGGCTTCCACAGCAGGATGAATAGGAACTGTCTCGCCATCATCCAAACATCTTCCGATTTGTGAAAAAAAATCAGAGGACTGAGTTCGCCGAGGGAGCGAAACTGCACTAAACTGCGGCACTCCCATCCAGAAGGGGTAGCGTGAGACTCAATAGACTGGTCACGCTCATGTGGAGACTCGACCCTTCCTAGGGACAAAGCTACTGAGTCCGTGATGAGCTTGGACCCCCATTTAAACTCGGTTGAAACTTTTTCTTAAGTATTGATGCATTTAATAAATTTATTGTTATATGAACATTGCCGAACATTGTTTCATTATATGATAACGTTATTTACATTGTAGGTGTTTTTGTAATCATACGCGAATAAAGTCATTTTAATCTTTACATTCTTGAGTACATATTATCTACACATTCACGCTGTCAAAATTGTTAAATTGCACTTTAATCTCTATACATTTTTGTGTCATTTCCTTTATGCATCTCTCTAAGTACAGAAAGATAACAGTGCAGTGAACAACAGTTAACCAAACCATAGTTGTTGATGTTTTAATCGTCTGATTTTAGGGACGTATGTATGATGGGAAGCTACCAATCAGTCACCCAGTTCTTTGGAGGGAAAATATACTGCACGTGATAGGACAAAGACTCGATTCACTGTCTGTAAAGAAAAGAGTCTACGAGGTAAAAGCATCAGTCACATTGAAAATAACTTCAACTTCACAAGTATAACTTCTGCTTCTTCTTCTTCTTCTACTACTAATATTAGTACCTCTACTACTGCTGCTGTAGCTACTACTACTATTACTGCTACTACTACTAATACAACTACAACTACTACTACTACTACTACGTCGTTTTCTACTCCTATTACTATTGCTACCATTAAAAATACTATTACTGCAACTTCTACTACTACTGCTACTGCTTAACTACTACTACTACTACTACTACTACTACTACTACTACTACTACTACTACCACTACTACTTCTACCACTAGTACTACTACTATTACTGCAAGAATTCAGGATACTAAAGACATCGCATAAAGTGTATTTGCTATTAAACGGAACGGCAACGTGGAAACGCATCCTCATGGTTTTTCTGAAGAATTATTTATACAGTTTTTGGGTGAAATATCCAAAAGTGAAAGACCACCAGTATTTGAAGGAGTAAGATAGGTATCGATTAGTTATCAGTTCTGGTGGTTCATTAGCCTTCTGTCGGCCTTCTTGAATCCCTGTCAGGGGCCGGCATCAGAGGACTGGCGATAAATACAAAGTAAAGCTTTCATTCTCTGCGTTATAAATCAGTGTCAGACCGGTGTTGAAGTCGCTTTCATGCGGAATCGTGGGATTTGTAATCTAACCATCGGATGAATCTACAGAATGGGATTAACTGGCAACAAAAGTGCGAGCAAGTCAGAGGCATACACCTCCCTTTGTTCTGGGAATCGGTCAATGTTGCTCTGTAAAATGATTTCATCATTCATATAAGAACAGCTTTTATTTTTAAAAAGTCGGGAACACGGTAAATAATAGTGCAAGTTGACTCGAGTTTACACCCACTATGAATTGATCGTATTTAGTTTGATTATTTTTGCAGGCAGGGTCACTGGTCTTGACTGGCCTTAAGTTGTTTCCAATACTCCTTTAGGTCTGTCACTACGACCGTAGATATAAGATTTGGTGTATTTGCCAATATCCATATAATGTATGGTCTACTTCTACTTCTAAAATACTAAAATTGTTCCTACCCGATGTTTCTTCTACATTCATGTGATGAAGGAAAATACAGCAATATTGTTTCTTTCTGGTGACGATACACCACACACAATTGATAATTAGGTTACAAATTACAAAGCTTTGAGGGAGAGTTGGAGTGTATATATTATGACAGGATATGTCGTATCGTATTGAGTACCAACGCAGAATGTAACAAATGCAGCTGTTCACAAACCTCAAGTAGTTTTGCAATGACGTCAACGATAATCTCAACACGTCAGCAACGATTCGTAACGTCACAATGGTCTTTGAACCAAGCAGAAAAATTTCGGGCCATCTGTTATGTTAAGGTATTTTGATATGCAATGAACTTTTTCACGGTTTGTGAATTAACATTGTTTAAGTTTAGTTCTGAGAGACATGAAGAAACTAATAAAGATCTAGATTCATAGCTGCATTACTTCAGTTGAGGAGTTATAAGAAAGTTATTTTTGCTAAATATATAACGACCATCTCCATGCCGGGAAGGGTCAAGTGTTGGGGTTATTGTTTTGGTAGTTATCGCTCCCATAAGCTATTAATTAGCTTCAATCCTCTTGCTCGCGCTACTTCCCTGGCAATACACAACCTCCCTGTCTGCTTAAATCTGGCCCTATCTGACAGCGTGGATAAACGAGGTTTTGGACGCTTCAAGCGTTTACGATGAGGAAGATGAAATCTCGGGGGAGGGTGAGAAGAAAGGGAGAGGGGGGGGGGGGGGTCGTAGGGCAGGGGGATCGATGAGGGAGAACGAGAAAGCAAGTAAGAAGTGCAATGGGAGTGTTGGACACGATGGTAACTGTATGTTTGGAGGGATGGGTGTTGCAGGATAAGGGTAGAATGGGGGAGTGGATAGAGTAAGCGGTGAAAATTGTTATATGGACAATAAAGTTTGAAAGATAAGTTTAAAATTACAAAAAATTCTTGAGCCTAGTAATACGCAGGGTATTCCAATGAGTCGTAACAGCAATACAGGATGAGAGAGAGAGAACCAAGAAAGATTGGGAAAGGAAATCGAAGAAGGGGGTTCAATCAGATGGTAGGGGAGGGGGAGACTCCCAGTGCATATCGGCTTCCTCGTAGCCATCAATTCCAGCGGTTTGGGACACATTGCAATTTCTCCTGTATAACAAAGCGAGTAGAAGCTTAGCCGGCGGTCTAGGGTCCTCTTCATCACGAGGCCCGGTGCTGCGACATCTAATGAAGAGACGTTTTGCCATCCCCCTAGTATTACTCATGGCCTGTGATCACGTGACCACCTCGTTTTTCACACCATCGTGCCAGCATCAGAGAGACAAGGAATCTAACGCAAGTTAACTGTTATATTTTCTCCAATAACTGGGCTCAACTACCCTGTGATGGATGGCCGTTACCTGCGCGTCTTGTCCGGTCGGATTGGCGTATCAGACTCACGAAATGCCATCTCTTACGCTACTCAATCTCCAAGCTCGTCGTATTACGGACGGGACAATAAAAACGCCAACACATCTTTTTGAAACCGAAATTAATTGATTTGTTTTTTTAATTGAAAAACTGTGTCATTTCAAGTTTGAATAATTGATCGTTTTTTAATGTCCGAACCACAAGAAATCATCTTTACTTTATTGTGTTTGAGATCTCGTTCTCAGAATTATTTCGCCTTAACTGCAATAAATACGACTTTTGATTTTGTGCAACCATGCATTTGACAATATGGATTATCTCTAGCAATGATACACATACTATCTGTTCTATACATGAAGATTGGGAGAATAGTAAGAAGTAACAATTCGACACGATACCCATGCTGTCCCCGTTGATCTGTAACAAGAATCCAAAAGTAAATACAGACATACACGATGTTCTTTCAAGAAGACACTTTCAATCGCCGCACGAGGAAAGACAATCACTGGTGATAATGAACTCTCTAACACGCTTCTAATGTATTTCAAATATCTTTCTAAAATGTAATCAAAGCCGGTGTGTTCAAAATCATAACACTTGAGCGAGCACGCGCGGAGTAATCAAAGATGGCGCGTGCTATAAATCACTTGCTGAAGTCTTGTTTGTCCTGCGCGCGGTTCCCGTTTACAAATCATGTCGTTAACACATTTTGTATTCTACCTTCCATTTACATTTTATGTCATTCACACTTCAATATCGCATCTCCCATCTACAACTCGTGTCATCCACACTTCTTGGTATCGTATCTCCCAGTTCAAATCATGTCATCCACACATCTTGGTATCGTATCTCCCAGTTCAAATCATGTCATCCACACATCTTGGTATCGTATCTCTAAGTTCAAATCATGTCATCCACACTTCTTGGTATCGTATCTCCCAGTTCAAATCATGTCATCCACACATCTTGGTATCGTATCTCTAAGTTCAAATCGTGCTATCCACACTTCTTGGTATCGTATATCCCAGTTCAAATCATGTCATCCTCACATCTTGGTATCGTATCTCCCAGTTCAAATCATGTCATCCACACTTCTTGGTATCGTATCTCCCAGGTCAAATCATGTCATCCATACTTCTTGGTATCGTATCTCCCAGTTTAAATCATGTCATCTACACTTCTTGGTATCGTATCTCCCAGTTCAAATCATGTGATCCACACTTCTTGGTATCGTATCTCCCAGTTCAAATCATGTCATCCACACGTCTTGCTATTCTATGTCCCAGTTCAAATCGTGTGATCCACACTTCTTGGTATCGTACCTCCCAGGTCAAATCGTGTCATCCACACATCTTGGTATCGTATCTCCCAGTTCAAATCATGTCATCCTCACATCTTGGTATCGTATATCCCAGTTCAAATCATGTCATCCACACTTCTTGGTATCGTATCTCCCAGTTCAAATCGTATCATCCACACTTCTTGCTATTATATCTCCCAGTTCAAATAGTGTGATCCACACTTCTTGGTATCGTATCTCCAAGCTCAAATCGTGTCATCCACACATTTTGGTATCGTATATCTCAGTTCAAATCATGTGATCCACACATCTTGGTATCGTATCTCCCAGGTCAAATCGTGTCATCCATACTTCTTGGTATCGTATCTCCCAGTTAAAATCATGTCATCCACAGTTCTTGGTATCGTATCTCCCAGTTCAAATCGTGTCATCCACACTTCTTGGTATCGTATCTCCCAGTTCAAATCATGTCATCCACACTTCTTGGTATTGTATCTCCCAGTTCAAATCATGTCATCCATACTTCTTGGTATCGTATCTCCCAGTTAAAATCATGTCATCCACAGTTCTTGGTATCGTATCTCCCAGTTCAAATCGTGTCATCCACACTTCTTGGTATCGTATCTCCCAGTTCAAATCATGTCATCCACACTTCTTGGTATCGTATCTCCCAGTTCAAATCATGTCATCTACACTTCTTGGTATCGTATCTCCCAGTTCAAATCATGTCATCCACACTTCTTGGTATTGTATCTCCCAGTTCAAATCATGTCATCCAAACGTCTTGGCATCGTATCTCCTAGTTCAAATCATGTCATCCACACTTCTTGGTATCGTATCTCCCAGTTCAAATCATGTCATCCACAGTTCTTGGTATCGTATCTCCCAGTTCAAATCGTGTCATCCACACTTCTTGGTATCGTATCTCCAAGTTCAAATCATGTGATCCACAGTTCTTGGTATCGTATCTCCCAGTTCAAATCATGTCATCCACACTTCTTGGTATCGTATCTCTCAGTTCAAATCATGTCATCCACTCTTACTTTATTCTTCTTTGATTTACAAAGCATGCCATTCATAATTCTGTTCTCGTATTCCCATTTCCAAACCATGTTAACCACATTTCTCGCATCCATTATCGAATCATCTCTCTCACACTTCTGATATCATATCACCATCTACAAATCATGTCACCCACACTTCTTGGTAACGTATCACTCACTTCCAAATTATGTCATCAACATTTCAAATATCGTATCCACCACCTACAAATCATGTAATCCACACTTACGGCATTTGACCTCCCATTTACAAATCATTTCATCCATACTTCTAATATCGTATTCCCCATTGATAAATCATATTTTCCACACTTCTGGTATCATTTCATCATTTACAAATCATGTCATTCACACCCCCTGTATTCTACCTTCGATCTAATGACAAATCACGTCACCCACACTTCTGATATTGCATCCCCCATTTACAAATCATGTCACGCCATTAAAGCCTCTCGGGATATTGAGAAACAAAAAGACTCAATAATGGGTGTTTCTAAATATAAGGTTATTACAAGAAACTGATGTCAAGAAGATAGTGAGAAAATGCGACATAGTAGTTTTCTGATCACACAATCCTGAAGTTCAATAGTCCATTGTAGTAGTTTTGAAAAGAAAGGATGCATGTTTTGTTTTAATGAATCTATTGATAACGACTACAGGATATTTTATGAGGACATATAATAACTTTCTGATCTACTTTTCATATGCCGAAACAACTTGGTCTGGTTACACAACTCGGCATAAGATATCGATAGGATATTGGGCGTCATTTGAAGGTCAATAAATTCTAAAGAAAACTACAATAATATAGCCATGTAGTTAATTCTATTTCCTCAGAAAACCATTTTGAAGTTTACTCTATGGATTTCGTTTTGTTAATTTAACGTTTTTGTTATATCAAGCTTTGAAATCGTGTACACGAGGGACGTTAACTCATACCTAGATTTAGATTACACAAAGTAGATAGATTATTAATTTTGAAAGTTTGAACTTTTTAGGGCTTATAAATAGCACTTTCCGTAAAAGTCGTGTGTATTGATATAGTATGTAATATATATTGTATGTATAAGTAAAGCTACAATACGGAATTACAACGCTGCCTTCCCCTCACGTGTCAGTTGGCCAAGTCTGTAGATGTGCGATGATGGTGTTTGGTTACATTTGCAATATACACTAAAGTAGAGGTTTTCTTAATATCGACACACATGTCGTGCCGATAAGAAATGAGACGGTGGAAATAAATTGGAAGAGGAGATCTTTTCTATTTGTTTTCATAAGCGTAGATGGCGGAGGTCGCAATGAAGGCTTATTAACGACTTGGCAGTCCAGGTGAAAACCTCAATATCGTCTTGTTAGAGCAGACACACTAACATTTCATAGGGGTGAGCGATGAGGCGAAATACTGTGGAAATAAGGACACACGCTATGATGGTGTTGGTAACCATTAAAGGTTAAATATATGTTAAGGAAGGTTAGCAACTTCGGATATCATATAGGCAATTTCATAATGAGAAATGAGAAAGATTGTTTCGAGACATTGGTTTAGCCAGGACGTTAGAGTGTCATTGGTCACTAAAACCCCAACAATTCGAGGATGGAACTAGCAGCACCTTTCAGGTACACCGTGCTGTTTTTAACATTTAACATAGTTCTTTAATACTGTTCAAAATGACTAATGTGCACTCATTAGTTAAAGTATGAAGATACAAGTGGGTGTTCCGCCCCCTCACCGGTGTTTGTAGTACACCACTTGTGTCATCGAGAATCTATCACTAACGTCACAATACGAACATATGGAACAGTAGATTAAAGACGTTCGTTATATGACGTTATCTAATTTCGTAACAGAGTAAAACGCCCGGAGGAGAATAAATGTTGAGGAATTTTTGCATTCTTAAATGAAAAGTCAGATAATTTATTCCTGTTTGATGATGGTTTAGCAGTTAACACCTCGGAGTGGAGGAAGTCAGGTCTGGAAGCGTGGCTGCTTCTTGTGATGAGCCCAACCTGGTTCTGGACGGGACTGGGGCTGGCACGCGCACAACGGGCACCTTGCACTGCCACTTGGAACCGGTCGATATCATGTGGAGACTTAATTCGAACCTCTGTCTAAGTATAGCCTGACTAGTGCCAGCTCACGTCAATTGACAGTAGTTTTCTATGATATTGAAATAATGAAACGGGGACGTGGGTTGTGTTGCAGTATTCAGAAACATTTATGTAGAAACTGACTTCAAAGTTTAGCTGATTTCCTCCTTCCGTGACTTGCTGCTAGCATATCAGCTATGAGAGATTCATCGCCAGAAGCTGATGAAAATTAATAGAAGAACGTTGTTGGTACCATGCAAGTTACGTCCATCTGCACAAAGTAGATTGGGTAAAGCATCGATCTTGGAGAAGTGTTAGCGGGGGGTGCTCAGTATATATTTTCCGGATGGTTCGGGACTCGCTGGGGACTAGCACGGGCCAAGATCATCCTGTGCATTATTAATGAAGAGACTTTATTGATTCTAAGAGAAACCACACTGCTTCTGCTTTCCTCATGTGAAAGTGTCAGTGATTGCAGAGCGGCGCATGCTTGAGCCATATTTCTTGACAACACTGATACCGGACATTCTCACATCAAGATTTGCTCCTAGGCATTCGTTCTAACGCAGAGACAACAAGAAGGAATAAAGGTTCTGGTACTGCCTAGAAGGCTTGCCAATGAAGCACTGCAGTCGTTATCTTATTTAAAGCCCCTGCCGCGGACCCTGGCTCGCTACCATGGCCCTAATTCATCTATTATTCATGCAGAGGGCTCTGCCAATCGGATACGACTGCCGATTGCGCACATCGACCCAGGGACTCGCCGGAGAAGCAGTGAAGGCATGCGAGTGCGGAGGGCTGACTGCCATGGACGGCATTCTTGTGCAGAAGCTTCAATCTCAGACGTCAGCGCTCGTTCTGTCACTGTCTCCCTTGAAGCCGAATCCTTTTCCCTGCCACACCCGGACACACCTGGTCAGCACGGGGTACCCCCCTGTCGCGTGGAAATTTGACTCAGTTTGGCAAAGTATGGGAACGTAACCGTCCGCGTACCGAGAGCTACCAACGCTTCATCCATCTCGGACCTCTCCGGCTTCATCGGTCACCTTGCCAAGGTTATCCCCGGCCCGACAGACTACCGGCTGGTGCCGCTCTCCTCCTTCTGATGACGGCCTGGGTAGAAGCACGAGCCACGGGCAGCCAGGTGAGGTTAGAATATCAGTGTAACTGTAGTCATTTCTCCGCGATCAGATTCCAAATCTCAGTCGGCTCTTGTCCATTGGTGCGAGGCGGCGGCCATTGTTCTCCTCACAATTACGGTCAATATTCCGACTCATTTTCACACCAAACGTCGATACGGCATAAGGAGTTCGGTTCAGCATGGAAAGCCGATACCGTTAAAGCCCCGACCATCCCATCAACTGGCCGTGTCCGTATGTTCTTTGTTACATATGCCACTCTTTTAAATCTCATGAAAGTGTAGAGTAGGGTGAAGCAGGTCTTGTAGGAAGCAGTAGTGCTTTTTGATGGCGAATAGTAATGAGCCTATTGATATTGGTGAGATTGCCATTGTTTCCGAGCACAGCACGTTCGGCACTAGTCCGGGTATTGATCTCGAGTTAGTGCCAGATTGAGGTCTTTCATTACAGCGACTGCAGACTTACTGACAACTCGCACTTCTCCATATTGGCAGTGTACTTGAATCTCCATAAAATGGTCGTTTTTCACAAAGTTTGATTAATCAATTAATTTATACCACGTTATTTCTTTGAACCATCGATAGTTTACCAAATTGTAAATTTTTAAAAATTATTCTTAAAGAAAACTATTTCCCTTTTTTCAGTACGTTTAGCAGTGTATGTCTAAAATCAGTTACCGATTTTGAATTCGCAAGTAATGGCTTGTTCCAGTGAAAATAACGATCCACTCTTCCTTGAGCTAGCGTCATTGTTAGGCGGTACCATTGGAGGCAAATGGGGCTAATCTCAGATGAGAGCAGTTCTGACAGACGTCCCCCGATTAATGGTCGACTGGCGGACGCAGGCTCTCACGCGCAGATGCATGTCAAATCCACGCATTGCCAATCTGCAAAATATCGATCCGCAATAGGGGCATGTTTCCAATATCATCAAATTCCATCGTGCATAATTAAACACTCGCTTGAGAAACAATGGGTCATTTCATAATTGATCTGGCTGCATCTGTGCCGAAAGCGGGCCACTAATGACCTGCTGTCATATCTGAGACGAGTCAAGTTGGGTCCAGTCATGTCGCTGGACACTGGTCAGCCACCCCGTATAAATGACCGGCACTCCGGCCAGGTCGTCAGTTGGACGGGTCAGTCGGTGGAGAGGGAGGGAGACAAGCGAGTGGACTTGGGTGTCTTGGTCACTTCCTCCCTCGGGCCTGGTTCTGTCTCCATCAGTTCTCCTTCCTCTAGGACTGGGTACAGTCTCAGTTCCTTCCGCTCACGGTGTTTGAAGACGTGGTCTTAATGAAGAGGCACTATCGGCAAGTTTCATCTTTGAGAGTCCCATTCCCTTAGTCGGTCTTCGTTCCTCGGTGTTACCACAAGGCTCCTCATTTCTCGGTACCTAGTGCTTTTGGTACCTTCCAGTCCTTTCTCCTTTGGTACCAAGTGATAGCCCCGGTTTAGTTTCCCACTTCTGCTACACGGAACAGGCTGACGCTGAAGTCTTTCCGGATTGTGAATACAGACTTGACGTAATTTCTCTTGTAAAGGAATTCGGCTGCGGCTTCTTTGACAAGGGGGTAGGTGGTGAGAGGACGCCGGGTAAGAGCTTGTGTTTGTGTAAATGTGTTTTTTGATGTTGTAGAGTTTCTTTCTGTATGTGTGGAAAACCTTTACATTTGTTTTGAAATAATTAAATTTGTAACATATGGCAGAGTAAAAAACGGGAGGCGTTTCTGTTTGACATTAATTTGGTGTGTTTGTACTGACGTCAGCTGTTCATGTATTCAAGTTCATTCTCAAACATACGATAAGTATGTATCTAGAATGCCGTATTGAGAGAATAAACTTTATTAGTTTACATCTACTACTCACATTGATAAATGGAGACATAGTTGAACGTACTCATTATAGTACTCCTTAGAAATGTTCAATTTCACTTCCATATTGAACGCACGTTTAAATAGTACTAAATAGCCCGTCGTTATTAAACAAGATCGTATAGTTTGTTATTCTAAATTACTTTTCCGTCAGTGCGATGTCAGGCCATCTGCATAAAATTATTTCCTGGTCTCGGAAGACGGTTATCATTACCGACTGTTTTTACCTTAGTGCGCATGCGTAGTATTCCAGAGTCAAATTATGATCTTCACAGGACAGGGCTAGTTTAAATGGATAATAAAATTGTTTAACTATTGTTGCCCGTATGTGGTTGTTGGGAGCGTTCATAATTGCAATATTTCAGGCACATAATGTATGATTATAGCAATGCATATCTCTGTTCGAACACGCCATGTTGTGCGAATGTTGATTCACTTACCGCAGACCAATATTGTATCTCAATCTGCGAAGGAACCCTTACTCCGTGCGGGATGCTAGCAAATAACACCAGCCTACGATCGACTCGCAGTTTCCATGACAACCAGAAGTCTGTAATTAGATTTTTGTCTAATGCGCTTTAAAGTGAAGGTAGTCGAGTTCAATAAGTATGCGTTGATATCCCTGTTATTTGATTAACTCACGTTTAGAGATAATCAGTTCTAAGAGGGTAATAACACAACATCGTATCGCCCAATTAGGAGGGAATCTAGGGGGTTTTACTCATCAAATAGTCCTTGCTTCATTTGAGCTGAATCCATTATAGAAAACTAACCCTAATATATATCGGAAAAATAGTTATCAAACCCTTTTGGATTTTAAATTATTTGCAAATGAAAATGAAAGAATTTAACTTCAAACCACTATTCGTTTTTCAACATAATTTCAAAATAATTCATCTTGAATTCTGAATATAACGAAATGCTAAAACCTAAAACGAAAAGAATAAAGACTTTACAAACGCAATTGTTAATGAACTTCAATGTCTTTTAGCCTTGTTTAACTATCGTTATTTGCTCCAGTTGATGTAAGCCCATTGTCCACTCATCGCAGTCCCGAGGCAGTTCCCTCCAACATCTGTCCCCTTAAGGACGTCACCCCCTCCCCCCCCCACTTCCCCAATCGCCCTTTCTCCACTGGTATGCTCACCGTTATTCTCATCACCCGATTGTACAAAAACTCCAGATACGGTGACTCACGCTTTCAGCAGTGGTTACCATAGTAATAGCTTTACGGAATTATTTCCCAACAATAGCAATCAAATTTAATTGTATTTTGTGCCCATGTCGCCGGTAATGACCAGCACTGGTGCTTCTTTGTGCTGCTATCCCTCCGTGATGGTCGCAGTGTCACCCCGGACTGGAGCGACAGCAAGATAGCCTAGCGTGGGCCCGATTCTCCCTCTCTGTCCGGTCGCCTATCGATCCCACAGGAGGCCTGGACCGAAGACTGCCGCTGATGGCTTTGTATTGATTAGCGCGCAGATGTGGAAGTGCAGTGTAAGGGTGCTAGGGGGTGGGGGAGGGAGGGAGGGGGAGAAGGCAGGGGGACGTAATTAGCGTCGACTTCCCTCTCTCCTGACATGAGGAATATAATCAAGCTGTAGTTTCATGCCCAATTTTCCTTTCAGGTTTATTCGGTATTATATCCGAGTTGTATTTTACATGAGAATATATCACGCACAAGAGATAAACTATAAACCCTACTACAAGGAATGTTTGCCGATCTATATTTGGGAGTCTAGGAAGCTTAAGCTTTCACAGCGAAATTCACGTCGAGATAGTTTAGTTTGCAATAATGATTGATTTAATTATACTTGCTTAGGGGATGTTTCGAAATATGATAATTGACTGATCATTTTAAATACTGTTTTAAGAAATTTATTTTGTCTATCTATAAACTGATAAATTGTCTCCTTACCGAACTGTTAAAATGAAAATGTAATTCAAAATGTTGTAGTTTTTAATCACCAAGCAACAGTGTTAACAAACTTATTATTATGAAATGTACTATAGCACTGTGGCGTCCCCCAGTATAATAATAAATATTGATTGAATATGTTTAGTATAAAATACTATGGTAAGTGGTGTGGACGCTTCACATAAAACAACCATTCGATGCTCAGTGTAGCCGGTCCACAGACAGATTAAACGCTCCGTAGTGGCTAGTCACCGACAATACTGATCAGTTAGTGTTTATCCTCACCGACTTAGGCGTAGTCGCCAGTCCTTATAAAGGCACATCTTACCTCCTTATAAGGACACGATAACTATGTCGCTGTGCGGAGCCATTCACGTCTCCCATAGATTATGTAACGTCAGTCGTATATATACCAGCTATACGTCACGCGTAGACGAAGACGCGTTTATATCGACTATTTGTGGTAATTAAAATGGCTTTCTGAACCTAACATATGGAAATCAGAAACGATATTGGTGTTTAAGTTACTCTGTTACACCAAGTAGATGTTTATGAGCTTGAGATGCATCTACTTGTAGTACTTATACTGCCTATAAAATTGCATTTTCTCTTTAAATATTGATACTTATTTATTAATGATAGATAAAAAATATGACATCTACGAATCGTATTTGTATTCTGCCACAACAACATAGGAACTGAGTTGATCGATCGCCTCTTATCGATTTCGTATCAGTTTACTGCATGGGCATGCCATTTTAATACAGGCAGATTTGATAAGATGTGGCTTCACCATGAATGAACTGGCTTTGTTGTAGTAATACATGGAAGCTGAATGGCCTGATCAATGCAGTAATTGTACTGAGTGCTGATAAAAGCGCCGGGCAATGCGAACAGCAGGCTATGTATTGGCATCGTCCGCACATTAACAGATGCCATCAGCCTAGTGACGTCACCATGGTAACCAACCCTTCAATTTCCGCCATCAGCAGCCGCAACGTCATACCTTTCCTTTCACAGACGGCGATCACTCAGCACCAACCGTCCCCTCTGTAATGATATCTTCAATAAATTCAAATCAAATATGAACCGCCGTGTCAATTGTTTAGGATTTAACATTCCCTACACATATCGTTTGTATATTTTCATGTAACTTGGTAGCATTACGTCTCCATCATTCCTATTGATAGTTATAGGATGGCGTTACTACATGGCGATGCACTTCAGTGATATCTAAACAAAATATACAAGCACTCGTCATAATGTTTTATGAATTTTATTTTTGTCAAACCAAAAAATCTTAACCCGTTCAACATTTGTCACCCGTCTAAAAAGCACAATCAACTTTCTCCACAAAGAAGTTTTAACATGTTCGACCTTATTTCTTTTTGCAGAATTTCTGCAAAGGACCTCCCCGTTTCATGTTTCCTTTTTGTTGTTGTCGGAACTGATCATTTTACATATCTTATGTTACTAATGGTGAACAAATGAATTACAATTAATGTAAATGATTTTATTGCAGACGTTTAGTCGGACGACTTGACCAGCTAAAAGGTGAATGTTATGATTGTTAAGGACAGACGGAACTTCAGGGAGTCAGGTAAACCAATTTATGTGTTTTATGACACATGCATGTATATACATGTATGTATGTATAAATGAATTCTTTGAAATTAACACCATCAAATTAGACTAGAGAAATAAAAAAACAACGCTGTGATGAAAGATCCCTTCAGTGATTATAATCCGCTACCACCTGATATGATCTTAAACAACTGATACCTCATGATACCTGCTGATACCACGTGGAACGACCTGGTACCACCTCATATCATCTCATACTACTGATACCTCATGATACCTCCTGACACCTCCTGATACCACATGGTACCATGTGGTACGATTTGGTACCCCCTCATATCATCTCATACTACTGACACCTCCTGATACCTATTGACACCTCCTGGTACCAAGTGGTACCACCTGATACCACCGGATAACATCTGATAGATCTGTAGAACGGGCACCTGTTTGTGTTCACTGCGGCTGCCTTGGTGTAAGCCACAATTAAGGCACGCGGTGAATGCCAAGTGGAAGTCCAACTCTCTTCATTTGAACACATGGATTCTAATCACAGAGGTTCTTGTACGCATTGGAATGTGGATTCTCACAATCATCCCTTAACACGTGGATTCCACTTCTCATGCATTGAACACTTGGATTTCATCATACCTTTAATCCATCTTGTAAGGATTCATTTACAACCCTTTGATCTTGAATCTGGTGGACGTCACTGTGACATATCATTGGAATACATAAGCCTACGTAAGAAAATACATTTGAATAACATTAACATTATGTAAAACAATCGTATTTGAACAGTTCCTTACTTGATCGTTATGTCGAGTGAAATATTTCGTTCTTTTAAAAGTATAGTTCACCTAATACTTTTTATATAGTTGTGTAATTTGACAATTTTGGTTAATTTAAAATGAGTTTATTCATTTAACCTTATTAGATTAATATGCATTTCATTTACCAAATTTGAAAATTGCCTTGCTGGATAACGAAGCAATTACTAATCAAGGAAATTTTATATCAACAATTACTCTATGTCACTCTACTGCGAATACCACAGTTTAAAATCGATGATGTTCTCATTTCACATTCATATTACGATTACATATTTTATGGTTCATGCTCATCATTCTAATATTTCAATTCTACACACAGCGACACGTCTTCATTCGTTAGGACTACATTTGTCGAGCACACAGGCAAGGAAAAGGTTGAGATGCAGTTCCTCTGCACGTCGCTAGATTTATAACAGGAGTTGTGAGTGTTTCTAATCGTGTAAACCCACACGATAAGTGAAAACATAAGAGAGAATCATTAGCCACTTTTCACGACAATTGCTAACAGATATATCTCAATAAATGACTGTAATTGTAAGAATAATTGAATGGGCACTGAAATATGAATTCACTAATGGCTGTTTTGATGTTCTTTACAGACGCACTGGTTAACTCGGAAAGAGAGCCGTTGAGAAAGTGCATTATTAGAGAGATATTATTTCAGTGATTAGCAAATTGATTTATAACAACATTAATACAATATGACAATGAAGGTGTTCATGTATTACAGTATGTTGATAAGCGTATCAGCGTATGTCGAATATATATTGAAATCAGGGTTATGTTCATTATTCATAGTTTATGATACAATAAATAATCACTTACATACTAGTGATAAAAAGTATATTTCATTAAAAATTGATTTGGTTTTGAAATGTATCTGATGTACAATATTAACTTAAAAAGTTCAAATCCCATTGCACGACTTGTTTATTCTTTTCCCAAATGCCAAATGTGTGACACTTTCTTGCTTTGAATTGAAACTTAGCAACGACTTTGCCGTATTAAAAATTACGACACACAATCACATGAATACTAAACATAGCCCAAAACATTGCTTTATTGTCAACAGTATATACATTTACAAAACTTACTATTGATTAATCGTTGCGCGCCAGCAACGGTCCGCTTTTCGATTAATATTTATAAATGAAGAGTTATATTGTCACTATACTAAACCAAACAGCATAAAAACGGTATTTTCCCGACAGCATTAAGTACTTCTCGATGACATAAAACCATTGACAAAAATGGTCAAATCTGACACAAACAATTCTGTATCAGTGATAGAGAATTGACAACACATTGTTTTAGCTACGTCAATGACACAGTAAATCCCTGAGCCAAGGTTTTATCTATCATAGACAGAGGGAAATATAAAACCTAAGTCTTACATTAATATATGTTGTATAACATTTGTTGGTAAGCCATGATTGAATTTCAATTATACGCATGTCGAAGAGAAACTCAATTGAATATTTGAATCTTTTTATTATAATTGTAACAAGTATATGTAAATAAAAATACCTTCTAAGCAGTAAAGTAATTGTTTACACAGTCGAAATTGATGTCGGTGTCGATGAAATTTTTAAATATCGTCACTGTACAAAATAGACTGTCTATTTCATTGGGTAAAACGTGTTTCGTCGATCTTTATGTAAAAAACAAAGGATTGTAAATAGTGTAAATGAACGTGTGTGTAAGGTTTATGACACTTACTAATTACTGACTACTTACATTTACTGATAATGAGGCTAATTGATGAGTTCAAACATTAATTGAATTTTGCAATTTTTAATAATTCATCAACAATTTTTTTATTGTTTGCGTTAGGAAAAATAATTTATACTCAATAAGGTTAGGTAGTTATACCTTTATAAAATCTACATAAAATCCCACAATTGTGTTTTGTGTGTCAAGATATAAAATTATCAAATAATATTAAGTATGCTCAGTACTTATAATCATCTTAACTGGCCCTAGCATATTCATCTGTGGCTTGATATTTAGAAATATTCCATTTACATCCAATTACTTTAACTCAGTATATTCAGCATGCACAGTACTTAAAGTGCATTCAGATACTAATATCTATTCAAATCGCTCCAAAGCATTGCTCATAAAATAAATATTTCTAGATATATTCCTTGTCTTCAATGAATTCCCTTACCTCTGTAAATCGTCTAGCTCAGTGCATTCAGTTACCAGTTTTCCTACTATAAGAGGTCACGTCATTCCCGTATGTAGCTCAACACAGCTATATATTCAGAAGTTCAAATGTATCCAGACTGTTCTCTATCTTAAGCACAGCGAGCCATAGCTCCACATTCCAGAAGTGACTAGTTGTATATTGATCGTGTGTGTATGTGTGTTTCCTCGAGACGTTGGTCTGGGCCTTTTAAATGGGCTAGATCTGAGAATAGCTCGAGATGGAGAGCACCTGCCAGATGCGCTTACATTACATTGATTTGCTGTAGTGTACGAACAGCTTCCACTGGCTTCCAGGATAGTCATGCTTGCTAATGGTAAGGTGAGGCTGCTGATGGACTTCTCGTGTTAGCATTGGTAATATGAACTTGGCGTGGGAGATGTGAACAGTTTACATGAGGGTGTATGATTTTGTTTAATGTTTGAGTTTTAATATAAGATTGTTCAAAAGAATGTTTGTGTTATTCATTGATTCAAATTCTTATTGTTTTAACCGAAACTGCATAATTGAATTCCATTTTCAATGAAAAGGTCCCTATTGACGCTTCATTTACACATATTTCGTCAGACGAATATGATTTTAAAGATGCGAATGCCAATGAGCACTAATGAAATGAGGTAAGTTTTGTGGGTTGATGACGTAAATCCAAAATGGCAAAGTAAAACAACAGAAGCCATTCTGGCACAAAGTTTGCCGTGATATAAGCTTCCACCTGCAATCGTCATTACGATTAAGTTATTTAGGCAGGGCCTTTTGAGTTTATCCTTGCACATAATCAGGTTTAATTTTATTACACCAAACCAGTTGTCTCGATCTTAACTATACTTGTCAAAAAGGGAAAGATTAATTTATTCATAAAAATGTAACAGCGTTATCTAATGATCACATTATTTAATTTTTACAATCCTTATACTTTTTCGGGACGTTTGAAACATGGGTTTCCAACTACATATGTACCCCTGCGTATCGTTAGAAGCTAACTACATGATAGGTAAATGATCTGTCACACACAAATCAATACAAATGTAACCCAGTGAGTGATTTATTGAAAGTTTCGCGTTCAAACTAACCATATACGTCTTGTGAGTTTGCCGTATAATGGGAAATCTACACATCGACGCCAATGAAACAAATGTGTAATTTTTAAAACGGACGGCAATGGTTCCGATACCTGACAAAGTTACTTACATTTATGTACATCTGATCGATACCCTAATGCACTACACCAGATCAGCGCTAATCTACAGTAGTGTAAAGTCGCTACCTTTAAGTACATTTCAGTATAAGAGAAATGTGCTTCAAGTGTAAACTAGCACCTACCAATTTTTGTACTTATCGGCTTAGTGGACCCCGTGCTTCTAAGGTGATTTTTCTTGGTGTCTTAATGACTTACAAAGATAATATTACACACAGCAAACCATTACATGCTCATTAGTATAAACATTATCGTTACCGTCACACCTCACCCGCAAACTTGAACGCCTGAAGTTAATTTCAGTACATGTGAATTGCTTTTTCTGACAAGTTATGTTGGAGGTTTATAGAACATCTTGTTTTATTCGGAAACCTTTATTTAATTTTCTTTCGTATAATGAAGAATCGTATTATAACGTATTATTATCATAAACGTTGACACTTTCACGCAAATAACTAATCGACGTATAATGTCCTTGATAAGTAACATTATTGTTAATTTTCCAGTTGCAGTCACAATCGTCAAGTATTTATCAATATTATAACTGTCGTCTGTGTGAGATATATATAGCTCGTTTTGTTGTTTCAAACTTCAAACGGGTTTCGTCATTTAAAATCTGACGTTTCACTTTGCCTTGTTACATAAAAGAGGACCAATGAATATCAAACAAACTGCTGATAAACATTATATGTGATAATGACATAACGAAGACATTGTTTACATATTCTGATATTCAAACCTATCAATTTTTTGATGAAGATATAGATCAAACTTAACAGTTAGAGATAACAGGAAATGTCCTTAACCTGAAATATTTGATGAATGATTACCGGTGACCTAACTCATGTGACGGATCGACAGTATAGTTGTTGCATATGTGATTTTTTTTATAGCGAACTGACAACTCTCGATGACGCTTTGGTAATTGTAAAATGAACTCCGGCAATTCTTATGAATCACACACAGCTCGTGTTGATGCAAAGGCATTTCATGTTGACGAACTAGTTATATCTATGACGAAAGGGTTACTCGTTATGACGAATAAGTATACCATATGACGCACAGGAACCAAATAATGACGCACCGGCAACAACTAATGGCGTACCGGCAACATCTAATGACGCACGGACATTTCGACATGAAGCGCCGACAACAACCTATGAAGCGCTGGTCATAACTTATCATGCGCAGGCAACTTGTGATGACGTACCGGCAAGTCCTGACCACGCTTTCCAACTCGTAATGACGCACTGTATCTCTATATACAAGCAGTACTTTTTATGGCTCGTCTTTCACTGTTTCATTCATACCTTGACATTTTTCTGTTAAGATTCATGAAGATTTTCAAATATCATGCTTATAACATTTCTATTGCTGTATAGAATATATTCACGTAATGTGTTGGTGTGACGTTCAATATGTGTCATGATTTTCATTGAATTTATTTTTTTACGTTTGTTTTTAGGGCTGATTGATAAGATAAAGTCTCTTTTCTCCTCTCCGCTTTTATTTATTGGAACTCATGTTGCCAACGAATCGTAAAACCAAATGCATCGGTTATCCCTTTTCATTAATGCAGAGGCATTGTGAAGTTATATACTTCAATACTATATCACAACGTTCTATCTCGTATTTGTTAATATACATAAGCTTTCCCTTACAAAAACATCTACAAATCAATATCAAAATATTGTTTCACCTATTGATATATTTTTGAAGGTCCAAACAACCATGTAAATTGTTATCGATCATAGCTCCATGGAAGCCATAATTTCTAATACTATTCGGTTAATCACCAAGATCAGTAACAGAGTTTAATAATTTCATGATAATTTGACTTCAGTCTTGGTGCTCTCAGTTTATAACAAAACTGGCATTTCAAGGTTTTTATTTCATTTCGAAAACCATACACAAGTTACAAATTATTTATATGACGAACACGTAGACCTACATTAAGTAAAAAAAAAACACTTTCCAACGGTTTCCATAGATTAGAACTGCAAGACATTTGCAAGTGTACGATGTACATGTGAAAAGGTTTTGGAACTTAATATGGACATTTATGGCTGAATAATAATGCCAATTCATCGAAACAATTATGTCTATAATAATTTCATAATGATTATGAGGATTTTAACCTTTAAACGGTTCTTAAACTAACGGATATATGTACCTCAAAACTAAATTTCTGATTACACATTACAAAAAATTACGGATAAATGAAATTTAGAAATTATTAGAAATGATAAGATATATTTCTGCTTTGACCACCTGATAATGTATAAATCAGTAAAATAAAACCTCCGTTATTTGTTTTGTCGAGTATTTATATATCTGTTTCTTTATTGAGGGAGTAAAAAGCTGGATATGTATTATTTTCTTTAAAGCTTCGTATACCCACGGCAACATATGAATGATACATAATGGAAATTGGCGATGGTAACGTTGAAATAACACCCCTCACAAATATCAAATACTCCTTTGTTCTTCAATGTTTATATGAATGTTAATAGATTTGATATAACAATAAAAAGCATCGAGTAGATCTTGAGTAGATAAATCTTTAAAAAGGTTAATGACGTGTTCACAAAAGCTGACGAGAAGGTAAGGTATGACCATTTTTGCCCAGTTGTTGGGTTAAATACAGAATTTGCACAAATATCAGAATAATTTTGAAGTTATCAGTCGAGATATGAATTTGATCCAAAATTTAAAGTTTTTCAATCAAGTACATTAACACATTTTACATGTCGATATCGGGGATGCATTGTAACCGAAATGTTAAAATCAATGTAAAAAAATAACAATATGAAAGTGATTTTTCTAAATATTTATTTCATATTCATTTGTATAACGTTTCCTCGCACGGTTCCTCTTTCACTTGTACAATGTACAAGTATATGTTTCTATTATTCAATAGATGAATCCATGTACCTCACTCACGTACTGTATTGGTCTGGGGAGATATAAAGGACAAGGACACTTTTAAGGACATCCAGCCTGCTTCCTCTCAGATTAACTGCTTAGGTTAACGTCCTTAGTTAATGTCGAATATGTCAGTGCTTTTATTATCTCACCCATTTCGAGAAGACCGTGGGTTAAAGTGTCTAAGTATGTATAGTGTTTCTTGCTATAACTTACGAGACTCTTATATTTAAAATGTTCATTTTTGAGTTATGATTCATATTTTCTCCTTGAGAAGTATCAGAAACAAATCGATATTCAGGTGATGTCTAACATAGGCGACCAGCTATAGTGACAAGAAAGGCGCTCTACAAATTAATATGTAGCATTCATTTTTTTTATAGCTTTACTTAGTAGGTTACACATTTATATAATTTAACGTACAATTGTAATCTAAGGTTACCTGATACGTTTACCAATGATTTACAATAATATATAATTCTTCACCATACATTATCGCCTTAGAAAAAAAGTATTCTATATTCAGGCCTGTAAGATCAATATCTCCTCCAGAACTGCTGCTCTTTCGAAGCTGAAAATTCGTAGGGAGGTAACTTGTACCGGTTAGATATATTTCTGTCTACAGTGCACTTTGTCGCTCTGCCAACAGCTGTACAGTGGGGTGGTCTTTTGCCTTCAGCCTTATTCACGCACCCCTATCACCGGAATGGAAGAAACCAGTCTATTTCTACTGATGTTAATACTTTAGAGTAGAGGATTTAAGAACAATGAATTACGATACATTTTGTTGCATTCCCAAAGTTTAAGTTTATGTTCTCTTTCAGAAAGTTGTTTGCGTTGAAAATTTAGGTATACAGTAAGTAGTAACATCATATAGTCACAGCCATTAAGTGATCAAGGATCAACGCTGTTAATCATGAAAACAGTTCATGAATGCTTTTGCGTTGGTGTTTAACATCTCCATCCAACTTGGTGTGTTGCTGACGGGTTAATCAAATGTATAATTAAGTGATGTTCTAAAGGATAGACATTTGGAAGAGATCCCAGCGGACAAATGAATTAATTTAGAATTTGGAACAAAAAGGGAATATCTAAACTGTGAAGTAAAGAAAGATAATTATATAAAAGATGAGAATGATGAGGTAAGATGACATGTTAATTAATTTTGTAACCCTGTATATATTGGGTCGAATGTATAACAGATAAAAAAACCTTATAAGAGTATGGAGAAATGTATTTTTTATAATCTATTGAACAGATTGGATGCCCATTGTATTAATCATCTCCTTCGTTTAAAAGCTATTATCATGCAAAAGAAACAAGTTTCAATTCTTTATTCTTTATTTGGGGCCTTAGGCCCAGGCAACAAACATTTTAGTTAGTTTTGCTAAATGATCACCTGTATAAAATGCTGTACTGATACAGAATAAATTGCACAGTTTATATGTAATACATTTCCAAGTATTATAGAGTATAAATGGGATGTCCCCTTCCATCAGGTGCAAGTGTACTCATTCACACTAAATGATTACATGCAGTTTCCAAGATTGCTGATTTCGAAATCATTTCGTGTTGCTTAAAAAACCACATGGAGAAATATGAACTTGATACAATAGATACAGGTTTAAAGTCTCCAGACATCTCTTGAATCGAAGTTGATATCAAACTAAATGATAATATAGATGAATGTAATGCTTAACACAGTTATCTCACTAAACTCAAGTCGACATACAGGAAATCCATAAAAGGACATAAAGGAAAAAAATCCATTAGAATTTGTACTGACGGATCTAAAGACGAAGAAGGCAAAACTGGCTCTGGAATATTCAGTGAAAACTCGTTAGCAAAACCCCCTAGTGCATAAGCTTGTTTGATAAGACTGTAGGCATAGTGCCCTGTAGACAGAAGTAGACGCCGTCCCCGTACTTACATATAGGTGATCAAAGTTTGTGCTTTTGTCCCGAATAACGCATTCACTCTCAAACATGCAAAAGCCCTCTATTCAATTACCAATCGTCATAAGAAGCTCCAATTTTCAAAACAACAACTTTGCAATATGGAGACCGTAAATTGACCTTGTCCCTCCTTAAATATGGGCGTGGCAGGGTTTCCATTCATAAAACCTTCTTTCAACTTCTTTTCAATGACAGGGAGCTAATAAAATCATATACCAAGTTTGATTGATTGAGACCAAGTCATAAATTTCGTTGCTCTAGTCCAGAAAACAGGGTTGTTATTTGTCTAAATAAGGGTCGGATCATTTATAACTAAGTACTATCACAAGATTACAGAGTTAATATGTGATAGAAGGGATCCTCAAAATAATTCCAAATATATTTATATGTCCCTAAGCGTTATTGGTTTACATGTACGTTATTTTCTTAAAAATATATATACATCTCTTACATATTCCTATGAAGAAATACATTATGTTGATTTGAAGAAAATTAGCATCTCAAATTGTCCTTAGCTCAAAAAATCAAACTGATAATATTCCGTCAACGATTTGTCGAAATATTGAGTCATTCGGCAGCTGCGGCATTTGAGAAGCACCCGAGATCCTGAAATATCAACCTTTAAAATAGAATGGAAGATGTTTCCCCTGATAATTATCTTACTTTGAATTTGTAGAATAGCAGCTAAGGTTGCAGATCAGCAAAACAACGTTAAGCGTATTGTTTAAACTCAGTTTAGTCTATAATGCCTTATTTATCATATGATGTTTTTATATGTTGATGCTAATTTCAGACAGTGATAATTCTATTCGTATCGAAGCATCATACTGTCTATTTTTCTTCATTTTTTAAGTTAAATTTATTCCTAAAATGATATAATGTTTTTCTCATTTTATGGCAATTTTCGATGTCAATCGTAAATATTTGACGTAGATTATTATCTGCAATAATGTTGAACATATATCATAATTAAATGATGAAAATAATATGGCATAGGAATTTATATATGAGAATAGTAATTAGTAATACAATAATATAATGATTTTATCAGATTGGCTTGCATTGGAGGTAATTAGTGTTTTCAAAGGGAATAATCAAATGTCTGAAGGATTTCAAATCATTTTTTATTTTTAAAACACAGGCCTTTTAGTACAGCTGCATGCCAAAAGTTTGTTCACATACCTGAATATGCTAGTGCAAATATCATGTAATTTGAGATGCCTTTGAGGTATCGTAGCTTTGCGAAAAAGAAACGTATTATATTGTATTTTCAATACACATACATGTTTACAGATCCATTCTTCTTTAAGGAAAATGTTTATCGTCCTCCACAATTACCCGTAACAGTTTTGGCAGGTCACTGAAGTGACCAGGGGTAAAAATTTCGAAAACAATGATTATGATTTTTCTCGATAAAATCCTTAATAAGTTATCCAACCTCTTTAAAGATTAGTCACGTTTGTTCCCTAGCACAAAGTCAATGTGATTAGGTTGGTTTCAATCTCAGAGAGTCGATATGGTCCATTTTATTTGACATTTAACGAAATCGAAATTTCGAAAATGTGACCCCTTCTGTCTTTAACAATATGCCAAAATTCGAAATTATGCTCGAGAAACCAGACGATCCCAAAACGATTTCAAGAATCGCTATTTCACACATGGACAGTGGGTGATCCATTGTCAGTTTTGCTGACGTTAGTCTATTGACGTTACAAATTACATGATATTTGCACTACGATTCAGTGGTAAGTGAACAAACTTTCGGTATGCAGCTGTAAAGAATACACCACAACGGTGCAGACAAAAGAATACTAACTAAGGCTTTAAAAAGAAAAATATGACAACATTGTTTGTTTTTTCAAAAGCATAAAAGAGATATGTTACAGTATGCAAAGCCATTTGCAAACTTTGGGATGACAACAAAGTTATATTATCATCACACAGTTACATGAACATCAAGAGCTGAAGGATGTATTTCTGTTAAAAACTTTCTCTCCTATGTTACATCCAATACATCATTAATACATGAAGTTTTGATTGAGAAAAAATTTAGCGTTTCTAAATCGTGGATTATATAATCTGTAAAGATACATTTTGAAAATATCTTGACAATTTCAGATCTCGTTTACAGAATGGATAAAGTGTGTTGACAGTCACTGCACATAATAAGGTTCCAAACTAGGTTCGGCACACTACATAATGTGTACAATCCGGTGTACTACTGAAAAACAATAATATGCCTTTTGCCATTGAAAAAATTGCAGAAATTGAAAAATCATATATGACTTCATTAGAAATAAATGTATTCGTCTAAAAAAATACACCCTAAAATCATCAAGCCATCCGTTTGTGCATCATCGAATTAACTAATAAAACTTTGAATGAAAATTTGTTTTTAAAACCGATGTAAATAACATAGCTAATAAAAGATGACATACTTTGTGTATTGATATCATACGATTTGTGTGGCTACGTCAGAATAATAGAAACGCTTGCATACCAAATATATGTTTTGTACCATTACTGTTCATTTGGTTATAAATAAAATATAATCTTTCGTTGAAAACTAATATAAAAATCTCAGTTACTGACTTACTTTCCCATGCTTTCAAGCAACTATATTTGGATCGATGGATAGTCCGCTTTGATTCAGTTTTATGAAAATAACCTTTTAATATTTCATGACTTACACGATCTATTTGACACTTCCGAGGTAGAGAACATAATATTATAATAAAATAATGATACATATAATGTTTTTGAGAAGGGTCAATTACGATTTTCTTGAAATCCAAAGAGCATTAAAATTTCTGCTGTAAATGTTAACTAATTAGATAGTCAGATATAGACATAAGACCTTTCATAAACTGTGTTTTGTCATCATAACACTTGTGTCGCTACGCCAGAAGGTAATGAACGTTTGCAACACTATTTTATCAAAAGAACTGATATGACCGTTTACAAAACTCTAAAATCATGTTGACAAGATGTGCTACATAATAAAGAGGGATAATGTCAGAAACGTGTATTTTTACATGTGAAAAGAATATTTCTAATCACTGGATATCACACTAGCAGTTTACTCAAAAGACATCAACTTTGATATCCACCCAGTAAAACATGATAGATTTCCGTCAATACTACGACAAAGTACGTCACTAATTAAAAGTTAAAGATGTGGATAGTTTAAATTACCGTTATTGGTTATACTATAGGCAATGTTTTAAATATATATTTATATTTGTTTATTTTGTTTAAAGGGGATCATCGTAAAACTTTCTACATGGGAAATGAAAATGTATAAATATGATCGAATTTTACAAAAGTGAACACAAATTTCAACAACTATTCATGCACAGAGCAATTATCGAATTAAGCTCAATTTATGCTTCCTGGGGGAAAAAATGACAAATAAACCTCCTTGTAATCTTTTCTATAAGTTTTACCTTCAACAAACAAAAATATTTTTGTTTTGGTATATGATTTCTGACGATAAAATGCTATAAATCAAAGCCCAATACCAAAAAGTTTTAAACATTATCAACCATCTGTTTACAGCATATGTAACTTTAAAGTGTTTTATGAACATTGATTTCATGTTGTCGGAAAGAGATTAAAAATTACTACTTTAAACGCTAATTTGCAAGAAACTTTAAAACGTTAACAACATTTCTTGTATGATTTCACCGCAATGTACAGACGCTTCACCAAGGTTAACTCAAAAGAGAAGCCCACATAAAATACAACCCTGCCGTACCCATGAAGGCGCAGCTTTGTCCTCTCTATGTAATTTCACTAGGCGCTATTCTTTCTTTTTCTAAGTTTATTTCAACATATACATCATTTATTTCATCATTGCTGGATTATTTGATAATCAATAAAATGTTATGTAACGTTAAACAATTAATTTGAGTAAATCCTTTACCACATTATGTGCCCATTTACTTCAGATTATATATTTAGATCGAGCGTAAGTTCGCTTCTGAGTAATTTTGATAAAATATCCCTTTAATAATTTTTTATCAAACACCGATTTACGACAGTTTGGAGACAGTTAACATTATAAATTATTGCAATATCAATTTAAAAAATACATAATTCGTTTTCGAAATATTTTTAAAGTAAGATTTTCATGAAGCCAAGAGATAAGAGCATTAATATTACTATTATAAATGTCAAATGATTAAATAAATAATAGCTTTATAAATGTCAGATATAGACATACATGTAAGACCTTTAATAAAACTCTGCTTCCTGATTCACAGTGTATAGTTAAGAGTTAATAAGTATCGAGTATCAATTGTAACAATTGGGCGACAGATCCTGCTAAGAATAGTTGATCCAGTCTTGTCTCATGTTGCACGGAGATGCTTCCATACTTACCCTTTGACGGTATTGTCCGATGTTCTGAATCTAATGTTAAAGAAATCTCCTGAAATCACATAAGAGTCAACCACCACAATAACAATATGACGCCTTAACTTGTTTATAATTCGTGACATCATCAGTGTTTTCGACCCGGCCTCCCGACTCGTAGGTGTATCGTTCTTGTTTTTGGGGATAGCTTGTTCCCCAGCAAATATAGCAGTTATTTTGTAGCTTTATGCGACAAGTCTACTCTGTAATTCGTAAAATGACAAAGTGACATAGAGTTGTAGACAACTTAACTTGACAAGAAACAGAAAATTAAGGGTCTAACCATTGGTTCCTTTCGGAAGTATGCAACTCCGTTATTTCTTTAACCAATTGGTAACAAATAAAACTCAGAAACCAAAACGTCATTCATTCAAAGTAAAGCTTATATATTAGTATGTGAATAAGGCATATAAAGTTCCATGAAACTGCAAAGGAATCAATTCATGATAAAATATACTCGCAAGTATTTCAGAAACTTAAATCGTAGATCTTTCCGACCATTTCAGTCACAATTCATGACCTTTACGTCTGTCTTCAGATTGTAAACACAATCATTAACTGACGCAAAAAGTTTTACAACCAAGGATTCAAGCGAATGCCTAGATCTGAAATCGACATCAAATCTTGTAAACGTGTATTAACCTATATAATTCTAATTTCCATTAATTAGATAGATACTTTTTGTTATTATTGTATACTGTGAAAACAACAGCCTTACAGCGCGAAGATATCCAATGTGTTTTACTCGCTCAGAATGTCCTGTGATTGGCTCTATCATAAAACAGCACGTCTTATCAAATTAGTCTACTAAGTGACGGCAATGGCGATCTATTGTTAATCATTGTCGTACGTGAGCATTACGAAAACGCAACCTGACAAAATAAATGATAGGTTTCAATTTATGATATGTAATCATCGATAATATACCATAACGTTTACCATTATTATCATTTGTAGTGATGTTTTATTTACGTTTTTCTTATCTTATAAGTCAGGAGGACGGGACCGGAGTAAAAATGCCAATTAATGCCGTTTCAAGATTTCAATGGCTTGTGTAAAAACCTGTCAAAATAATCCTCTCAGCAATTTGAAGTAAACGTAAACTGGAAGAACGTTACTATGAAGATAGAAGCGAATAGGAAGGCTTACATCGTGACTATAGTAAACCAATGCTTGAAGTCAGCAATCGGACTTCAGTACTTATTTCCAATACCTAATTCTGGTGCACAGTTTCCACCTGCCTGTATATGTAACTGAATAGTGTCGACGTTTTAGGTGGACGTTTCAAAGTAAGAAACGTCAGAAAAGCTAAATTCTTCAGAATCTTTCGGAATCGGAAAGTTTTCACGGAGCTGGACGCGAAGGTGACTTGCCATTCCCAAACGTCATTGAAGAGAGAAGTGGCATGATGGTCAGCTAATGATATTAGCTTTAGAGTTTTGGTTTTGTCAATGCAGAGAAAGCGATCCCTCCATGACAAACATGAGGTTATGTTGACATACAACGTTATGAAAGGAAAATATCATTTAATAACTAAAATGTCCTTTTATTCAGATATTTATTATGTCTCTTACGATAGATAGATATCTATTTGTTTCAATTACATTGTTGTTATATGACACTGGTGTAAAATTCGTTCTATATACGGAAACAGTGAGCCTACTTTATGAATAATGTCCTGGAATAAAACCACCTAAGCGCCGGTTCAAATAGTCTTTCCCTATTCACAGAGGGAGTAGACAGAGTATTGATTGAGGTCCGATGGAGAAAACTTCTGACATTCGAGGGTGAAGAGCACAACAAATGGTCACTGCCAATGATCTGTCTACCTAAAACGTCTTTGATGACGAGCTGAATAACGATGCATGACGCATTACCATGGATAATAACGGTTTACCGTAAGAGAGAGAGAGAGAGAGAGAGAGAGAGAGAGAGAGAGAGAGAGAGAGAGAGAGAGAGAGAGAGACAGACAGACAGACAGACAGACAGACAGACAGACAGACAGACAGACACAGAGAGAGAGAAGAGAGAGAAAGAGAGAGAGACAGAGACAGACAGAGAGAGACAGACAGACAGCGATAGCGATAGCGACAGCGAGAAAGACAAAGAAAAGGACAGAAGGCACTAAGACAGAATGAGAGACAGAGAGAGACACTCACACAGACAGAGAGACAGACAGACAAAAAAGTAGTAGTTACCAGCGAATTCGCTCCACACATCGTAGGCCTCGCTGCGTCTCGAAAGGTCAGAAGGTGTCTGGTGACGTACAACGAGATATATCTCTGCTTCTTGTCGATTGATACAAATTATGACACTGGAGCCTTCCTTATATTGAAGTAATGAGATCATTTCATGATGACTTGGTTTTTATCTGGTGGTATTGTCAACATAAATCCAGCTCCCTGCATTCAAAACCATATGTTATATACAACAAAATGTTTAATTCAATTAATTGGATATAAAGCGCGAGGCATTACTACCATTTTGCCGTCTCCGACGATTTTATAACTCCACATTATGTAGGATTAGAGGATTTATATGTGCTTGCGGTTGGACTATAAACCAGACAAGCACCTAGATAATATTCCTATCACATCTAGTAATCACGCTATCTGTTACTTCTCAGTTATCTTTATACTTTCTTGCATTGCAAAGTAATGCTTTTACCAAATGGAAATGTTAATTTGTCATTTCACTCATTTATTGTCAACAAATACACGAATAAGGACAACACCTTAGATTGTTTTTTTTTTTCTGTCAAACCATACATCAATACTAATGTAATGCCAATCATATAAATAATTTACAGAAAATGTTTTTTTCTGGTATTTGTTTTTGTGCCATGATTATCTCACATTTGTCAAGAAATCGAAATAGCATTATTATAACACGTTTAACATAGTTCAACTTTATCAAAACTGCAAGCTGAAAACTCATTATCCAAATGAACTTTAAAACATTATTGAGTATTTGTCAGAGAAAGTGCAAACCCTTGTTCAAAGCAAGATTAGAAGACGTGTTTACCCTTCCAATTATATCTCTTTTTCCATCAGTCACACTCAGTGATTCATTCTCTGTATTTGTCTACAGTAATGGTAACACTACACACTCCGTCCTTCTCTAGAATTATACAAATAGTAGACAGTTCATATACATTAAGACTACCTGATTGTTTGTGGAAGAAAAGTATTTTTGAATTTATAAATATGACATTTTATTTTGTTACTATAAAGACAATCTAGGCAAATGTTCAGGCGGTTAAATGTCCCTGTGTCTCTGAAGAACAAATGTTTTCTGCACACTGTATTCTAAACATGAAATTGAGATGCTGATGTCGAATTTCTCAAAGTAGATTGTGACATGACATAGATTCTGTGGAATCTCACCATGATATTTTGAAGATATTCCTTACAAATATGTGATAAAGATAACACTATCTGCAAAGCGATTTTACAGATTTAGCGCATCTTATGATGGATAAAATCATCATTAAAGTAATGTCCTATGAAAACAAGCTTTGTCTCTGGCTGTTAACTGCTATAACTGACTGATAACCTGAGGTGATATTTATAAACAGGTATTTGTGGGATGTCATCATTTAAAGTTTTTATTGATCAGGGTTAGCATTCTTTATCGTAATGAAACACATCCACTACCCTATAAATGCATTAATGCATTGTTTATTCCTTTTATTATTTTCGGTTTCAACGCCATATCTTCCAACCAATATGTCCCGTCGCAACTTGGCTCTATTCTTACCATATCAGCAAATAATAAAGAATTTTATCTGGGAACCATAAACAACATATAAGTTATGCTTTTTATATTGTTTTTAGAGCATATTACGAGCATCGTTGACTAACCATGTCTGATTCTTTCGTCTACATTTCTTAAGAAATTATCGTAAGAAACACATTCACACTGTCGGAATATTAAGGACTTATATACAGACTAGAATGCAGTATATTAATGAATGTTGACCGAGAATACTCCATTACTTTGATGTGAACTTATTTGATGTAATAAGATGTGATAGCTAAGTTCATATTGTGCTATAAGATGTTGCAAATTTCAATCATTCTATGGTTTGTAAATTTCTAATTTGTAATATGAAATTATGTAATGTCTTTATTTTAGAAAATGTCATCTTCCAATAAGAATAAAATTGAGGAGGAATCAAAGAATGGAATGGATCAGACAAACTCGTCATTGAACAGGAATTTGCACTTTGATTATCAAATAATGAATAATATAAGTTATCATGTGTACGCGAGTTTGATTTGGAGATATATCATGTGTTCGAGTTTAATATCAAACGAGAACTAAGTTTGATATTTCATTCGGACACATGTATATCCCCATATCAAACTCGCGGACACATGGTAACGTATTTATCTCGACGAGGACCCTTATTGTATGCTTTAAATATGGCTTGAAAGAATGGACTGGCCAAAATGGCGGCTGATAATGTCAGTATAATTCTTTTAGTTATGAATTTAAAACAAAAAAATTAAATCACGATTTAAAGCTCAAACAGTATAGTCTAGTACCATGCAGCGTTACTAGACGGAAAATGCGGTTAAAAAATTAAATAAACCTAACGATTATTGCAGGGCTTATTAATTTTGATTGTTTGGTCACGTGACCTTGAGTACATGTTCTACCTTAGAAACGTTCGATTTGAAGCGGCGCTAAAATCTTCGTAGGTTTCTAAATGTCATGGCCGACCGTCGTGAAAGGAGCTAGCGAGTTTGAAAGTGTCGGGCGAGCATGCACAACATCCAGGCATCACAGCCTAACGCACTGGTTAGTTTCAATATGAATGTACATAAATGAAGAGTCGGTGATAACCTCGACTCGAGTCGACTGATATGTGTATAGATTGGTTTTCTGGTTCACCATTCCTATATTCTGCTCGCTTGATGGACAACCCCGCTGCGATCGGCGAGCGAGTGAACCGACAGGCCGTTGGCAAGTCTTGTAACTTATCACGATTTTTCTCGGCACCGACAATTCATTTGGAGAAGAGCTTACTCTTATTCCAGTAGTTTGATTATTATAAGATATGACTTTAATAAATGGGACAATACACTGAGTGTGTAAAGGTAGAGTTTAACAAACCAGCATAGCGTAGCCTTTGTTTACCGTATAGTTGGTCAAGGTAGATAACTCTTGACAGTCCGTCGTCTTTCGTTACTAGGGTTGCGCGTAACCCAGTTTAACATAGTAAAATGTACCTACGGCAAGTGACCGCTTTTGGCCAATCAGTAGCTGACATTGCTGTGTAAATTGAGATAATGGTTCTTTCATAGGTTCTATTGGTAATGGAGAACACTTACAAGTTTGAGGATAACATAATTGAATCTTTTTTTTTATATATATAAAAGTTGAAAATCGGTATTGCAGTATTCAGTTTGAGATGTCCAAGACGTATTCCCTAGATCCTCTGCATGCATAGTTGATGTATTTAAATTGCGAAAAAATATCTGAATAAAGCCGATTATCATCGAAATGAAGCACATTTTCTTTGGCATCAATATTTAGTGTCGATTAAAACTGTTTGCGTATGTAAATGACCTAGAGCTCGTGCTTGATTTAAGGGAGACCATGCGTGGTTGGGGTTTCATCTGATATTTAAAACCCTTAGGTTGGATGAGAATGAAATATAAAGCTAGGTTTACCTACCAAGCTTTATCATCCGCGACCTTTCCGGAAGAACATAGAGTAAAACACAAATGTCTGTTGTGGTGTAAGGTATACAAGTGATCTACTAACCTGCAGTTTGTTTGAATTGGAGTTTGTTTTATGCTGAATTTGCTGTGGTTAATCTCAAGCAATGCAAAGAACCTTGAAGGAGAGAGATATTTGTTTTAGATTGACGTTTCTGCAAAACTTCAAGGTTTCTAAAGAATTATTTCTTTCTAAGCTCATTGACATATGCAATATAAAAAAAAATCATGGAAATATTTCCTTTATTGTATTTTTAGTTGTATTTAAGGTCATAAATGTATGTCTATGACGTAAGTATAAGTTATCGATCATTTTAGGCATTTTATTTTACTCGGTCAACATTCATTAATATTTATTTTACATTCTAAAATTAAGCCCTAAATATTCCGACAGTGTAATTCCAATGCAATGCAATGCAAATAATTGTTAAAATCAAATTGGAGCGTACATTTCGATCTCCGACTGAATGAACTCCTGTTGTAAATATGTATATATATGTCAGCGCTGTGAGCAACCACTTGTGCTTGGATGTTGGCGCTATATAAATGGACTTATTATATTATTTATGTATGTTACATGTATCATTTGATGATCTCGCACATACATGTATGGAAATAATATGTCACCTGAAATAATTATTTTTCGATCTTGTGGTTTTGCGAATTCGAAACATTCAGCTAGGGAGTCGCTCTGCTCGAAATGTTTATTACAGAGAACCCCTTGCTTTGTGTTAATTATTTCAACGATATTCTTGAAGTGAAATGATATCACTTACCACAATATAGTAAGACTACCCAAGGTTTATCCACGTGGAGAACAATGTACAAGAACCAATGGTATTGTCATGTAAGTCTTGATCTAAAGCTGTCAGAGGCTCTTAGATGTTATTGTGTGTTAGTAAACAATTAAAGTAGAAATTTCGAACCTTTTAAGAAATTGTAATTATTAAATTTAAATCATCCTAATGTGTGTCTATTCTTATGGACACCGAGATGTTGTCGCCAGACATCCCTGACGTTAAGAAACAAATCAAGGTTAGCCTGGTGTGACAAGCTCGCTGGTTTTCAATTGCCTCAGTGGTATTCCCCCAAGATGAGCAATAATCCAATCATTCTGGTCTGTGGTCAGGCTTCATTCGGACTTCAGTAGGTCTAGACTCGGTTTTCAGGTAATCAGTCTATTACACATATGGCTTCACATAAATAGTGGATAATTTTGTATATAGTCCACATATTTACCTATCACTTTTGACCAGCAACGATTTTTTTCAGCTCGAGTTCACACAATTTGTCATCTTTGACGTCAAAAACTATTGTTTGTAACATAAGGTTAGCGACGTACATGTATGCGGTCTTTTTGGGGGAATTTTCAGTTTGAATGGAATAGTTTTCCTAAAGGAAAACATCACAGAATGTCACATGACTTTTACGAAATTTATCCAATGTTTTTTATCATGGCCACCAGTGCTTTCATATTCCCATATATTACTGATTCTATACAACAAGATCATTCAGATCATTCAGTTGGTCAGCTCTTCAGCTCAGAAAATAACTCTATTTTGCTGAAATCGATAATGTATCTTTTTTAATCACTGAAATCCATCAGCCTAGGATTGTATTCTAATTGTTTCATAGCTCATGTGACTAATACAGAGAACAAGCTCACGGTTTTCCTACTCATCAAACTGTATTGTTATCTTCCTCTGCCATAGTTCATTACATATCGGGCAAGGCATGCAAATGTAAAATGATATGACCTAGACTTACACCGCTGATCTATATCTACAGCTGAATAACAAAATTTTAATTTGGATGAACCAAACTATTGGAAATCTTGACCTCTTTATATATGATTTTAAAAATCAAGCTATTAATATGTTTCACATAGATTCGCATACTACACTCTATGATAGCTCAAGGTACGATTGTTACAGGACTTTCAAAAGTTTACTTTAACCAAAGAAATATTTGTCATTTCTATATTCCAGAAATAAGAAACAATTTTATAATATTAATACTTGGGTTGCTAGACTTAAAATAAATGAAAGAAGAAAAATGTGTATAGCAAAGAATAGAAGAATTTGTACTTTATGTAAATCATCAGTTGAAAAGGAAATACATTTTATGCTCGTTTGTCCATCTTATTCCATTTTCAGAGTACATTCCTAAAATGTTTTCATAAAAGTCATCTAATGTTGCCTTGACATCCTTGTCTCAAAACGAAACTGTTTTCTTTATTTATCGTTATTTATCAACCACAGTGTAAGACGAAGAGATGAACTGTTAAAAAAAAAAAATTCGTCCTAGTAACTAAAACGAGATCTTTCAAATGTAATTTCGTTATCAAACATTTGAATAGTATATTAATTCTATTATGTTCACTATTTGTATATGTACTTTTTTTATGTGGACTGGAGGCCTTAAATACGATGAACTCTTTGACTTGACTTGAATGATACCATGTTCCATGTTTCTCTTGCAAGAAGGAGTGAGATTATATTAATTTAATCATTGTCATGAGAAAATAAAATCAGGGAACAAGGATAAATAGCATTTGTATGGAATGAAGTCTTTGTTATAATGAAAAAGTTTTAAATTATTAAAATGAGTATTTTTGTCACTTGAAATTCAAAGAAACAACTATGAAAAGACACAATCTTTAATTTTCAATTAGTTAAAATGATCTGACTTAAACCAACTTACAATTGTTGAATATCACAACGTTGTCTGTTTAATAAAACAGCATGTCACTCTGTCAATGCAACATTGCTTCTTGATAAAGTGCGCCAGCCATTTGCCATTACGATGTTTTCATACACGAAAATGATATGACTGCCAAAAATCAATATGATTGTCAAACTGTTTTCAAAAGGTCGACTTGTGTAAAATCATAGAGCAGACAGAGTGTGTTGTGTCACCATTACTTAGACAAACAGGGAAGCGAAATCACAGAGTGTGACTGATGTAAATGGAGATATAATTGGGAGGACAAACTTGACTTGACAACTCGCTTCGAAAAGGTGATTGTAATTTGTCTCCATTATTGTGGTCGTTCGGTAACAATTTACTGGATAGTTTGTACTTGAAAGACTCTGAGTGTTGAAAGTTGAAATATAAAGCTTTGTTTTTTTTATTTGAGTTTGGTGATCAGCTCAGTCACGATGGTTAAAAAGTATTTGAACAAAAATGTGATTTATAATTTGCGAAAACAAATAAAATACATTCTAAAATGTATTTCACGGAAATATTATGAAGGTCATGCTTTGTAAACGCCAGTTCCTGGTTTATTAGAATGAGGTACATTCAGATGGCAGCATATCGTTTACAAGTTTGAAGTTTAAAGTTGTTTTTATGAATGACGAATGTCTTGTATTACCTGAAGAAACCATATTTAGTAAAGACAACTTACATCTACACCTACCTTCTAGCTATATAGTTTCTAAGTAATCTTCATTTATCTGAGCTGTATTGTTATTAATATTACACATTTAAAATGTCACAACAACAATGAAATACCAAGTATCACGTTTCGAACTAATTTAGAAATCTGTTAGGTTAGTTGTAAGTTTGACATCTCCTCAAATACAAATAAAGATAATATGTTTTAACTTACATTGATACAGCGATTTGAATAACTGACTTACCGAAGTTTGTTTAATTCAGAAGAGGCACCAATATCTTGTTCAACTTGAATCCACTTCAACCAATAAGAAGAAAAACAGACAGGCATAAATGTAAACTTTTATCATAATTAGATCTACCACATGATGTTTATATTTAACTACTTCTTATCAGAGGTAACATGATATATTCAACAAACTCAAGCAATTACAGGCCAGTTCTCATATAGAATCAGATTGACGATTTGATGATTTTCATAATTTGATCATTATTCCTAGTCTAGTAGCTGAGTGCTTGAGCAAAAGGCACGATAACTTTATCCTTAATATACTTGTATACAGAAATTCTTTTCCTTAAAAAAAACCCCACATTGTAACCGTTTCAAATCAATATATAATAATTAACAATGATATCTATTTCTTTATTTCTCTATTCCATCATACCGTAACTACAATATAAACAAAAATATGAAAATAACGAATTTATGTTTAAGTAACAAGGCATATGGTATGTTGATAACTTTATTAAAATCCCTCATGTTAAATAACTGTGTATAAGAACCAGATGACGTGACTGAAACAGTATTAAGATTGTTGTTTCAACTCATTCATCACTCACAATTTAAATAGATAAATAGAGAGGGGCGACTGTATTATCAATCCTGAGGCGACAATTGAAAATCAAAATCTTCATTCACGTCAGTCTTGTAATTTTTCATTGTAGCATTTAAATTGGAAAATAAAGTAAAAACTTTATATTTAAAACATTTACAATGCCATTGATGATGAAGCATGAATCAATGTTCAATATGAGATGCTGGTATCATTAGGGTTTGTTGTGAGGTAAACAGTGTTTCAACTCTAGAAATGGTATGTTTTTTAAGATAACTACGCTCAAGTGATACAATTTACATCTACGTGATGGAGTAGACAGTTATTTATTCACGGAAATTTGAAAACAGTTCTATCAATGAGCAGAGAGGGTTGATGAGAGAAATGTTGAGCTTAATTGTTCAGACCATCTGAGTTTTCTTGAATAAAAATTCTTGTAATATTTGAAACATGCGGTGGAATGCCTGGTCCAAGTGAAGATTGACCACAGAGCGCATAGATGAACTTAGTAATCCTCCTGTGTAATGAGAGATAAGAGAATGTCACTGAGACAACTGAATACAAGTGAGCTGACCACGACGAAAATATCCTGCTGTTTCCTAATGTCAGAAGGTGTCTGATGACGCACGGCGAGAAAATAGCTATTTCTTCTAGCTTATTCACCAATCCAGATACTGATTTTTTCTTTTCTTATTGCAGAACATTGACATCTGAGACGGTGAATTGGTATGCTTAGCCTACCCAAAGCGCAAGAAATATCTTTGATTGTTGAAGATGTATTGATTATTGTACCATTTTTGTGAACATCTAGAGTGTTTAATGTGTAGTATAATTTCTAATAGTTATGCCAAAGGCAGAATACATTTGTACTTATTTGTCGGAACCAATGATAGGGATACTTACTAATTGAATTGTACATACAAATATCAAAGAAATGATTTAATCAGAGGAGTTCAATTATTTCTAAACCAGTATACTTAAACATTCTGACATTCATTTATTAACTCGAGTAAGGTTAAATATATACAAACTTTGTCGGTAACATGCAAGAATAATGCGTCGAAAATATTCGTGAAAAGGAATGTTTATTATTGCATCATATAATTAATTTAGTTTCTGAAAAATCTCGGTAATGAAATGTCCCAGTTCATACTTTATTGTTTACACGGTCCCTGGTTATAATGCCCACCCCCGCCTTATTTCCTAATATAATCATATTAATGTCAGAAAAGATTTTCCGTTCCTAACTGAATGTAAAAAAATTTTCAACCGTAATTCAGAGAAATCTGTATGACAAACAATACCATTGCGAAAAGGGTATACTGTAAGTGCATCTATTTGTAATATTTTAACAACATTTTATTCCTGATGAAGAAATGTAGTTTCCTTATCATTCGTAACATTTACAATAAAACAAACAACCATTTATTTGTTAGCATGTAAACCCTTTTGACAAACGGCATCATTCTGATTTAAAGAGAGAACGTAAGACATTTCAAATATATATAACAGACTACAGAAGATCTTTGGGCAATCCGTGCTATCTTCTTTATGCCACCAAAACAAAATCTTTCTCTGAACAAGATTTAAATTTATATAGATTGTGAAATCAAAATCATAAGATTAACATTAAAAAAACAGATTGTGTTCAAAAACTTTAGTTTCATGCATAATATATTCAAATTAAATATATAGAGGCATTTGAATTGACAATAATAATATGCATCTTTAAAATTTCAAAATTTTTCTTGAACTATCATACCTCACAGTTCACGCATCCAAAAGAATGTGAATTATTTAAAATAATTTTGTACAATAGGCACGACCATGTGCCTTGCCAATGATATCCGAGTTCAGTACTTCACTGGTTGTGACACGGTCACGTGTTATCCATCATTCGTTCATGATATGATAAAGTACATAAGGTATTTCTCATCCTTTATTAAATAATTTATTAGGTAATGATTCCAAATTCTTTTTTTGTTTTGTTATGTGGATATTTAGTAAGATTGCTCATTAGTTGACTTTTGCGTCCTAATATTGTTGTCTTTTCATGCTCTTTGTATTAAGTACTCATATCCCTCCAGAATAGTAACTGCATTCAACTTTGCCATCTATCCGCTGAACAAATAACAAAATATCCCTTACCTCACTAAGGCTCACCAAACATTATTAGCTTTAATGATGGTGCGGTGAATTTGCTTTCATTTGGAAAAATTAAACCTTGCGACCACAAATAGCCTCTTGATGAATAATCTTCTTGCTGAAATGTATTTATAGATTTTCAATTTGCAAATGGTTTAGTTGAGCAAATGACAAATATCGACTGCACATTGCACAAAAACTCAAAAGAAAAAAATATCCATAGTGTTAGAGGCACGTATAGTAAAAGAGCTGAATCGTTAGTTCAATACTTAACTTACCATAACTGTCTTGAAGGAGGGATAGCTCAGTTGTTCTACTGTTTTGATCATTTTGATCTATGATTACAGACTAGATAACAACGATAAAAGGAAACCTACAATAATTATACTACCATCTTTCTTTACTAGTAATAAAAAATATTTTTTGTCACGTGTCTGTAATGACTGTTTTTGAGAACTTGACATTCACTTTTCAAGTCATAAAACGACAATAAACACTTTTGCACAGGTCAACGACACAACCTCTCATACAATGTTAGTTCAACTGTAATAACATGATAAAGAACTGTCATCTTAATATAATTAGATTGAAGGTTAATAGGACAGGGCGTTGAACTGTCAGTGAACTAATCCTAACTGTATTAATAAACAATCCTTATGATTGTTGGAAGGTATGTGATGGATTGCCGTGACATTCTGTGGTTGGGATCTTGACCAATTTGTCTCACATCGCTTTGTAGACTTTCATTTTGATTAAGAATGAAGGAAAACAGTCATATAGAAACTGATAAACTCTTGATGACTATTTCAAATTACATGCATATGCGTGTTGATATCTCATGTGTTATAGATTTATCAAACACAGCTGCATACAAAAAGTTTACTCACATACCTATGAATCGTCGTGCAAATATAATGTAATTTGGGTTTTCTTTGAACGTCAAGAAATAAACTTGAGCAAAACTGACAATGAGTTGCCTAGTTTCCATGTGTAAAATAACCATTTTAACTTAATTTCGCGAAAGATGAAAATGAGCGTTTACGGAAGGTTGACCCTGGGTCACTTTAATGACCTTCCAAAACTGCTATGATTAACTGTATGTCATATGATTACGTTAAGGTACATTGGACTTTATCTGCTGTATTGAAAATTAAACATTATCCGTTTTTTTAGTAATACTCAAAGACATCCCAAATTATCTGATATTTGTACTAGGATACACTGGTATGTGAACAAACTTTCGGTATGCAGTTGTAGAGGGCTAATGTAAGTCACTCGTATATCTAGTCTTGATACAAGATTGATTATATACTGCCATGCTCTCTGACGCCCCCCGCTCGCTGAACTGGGTTAGTGGGTCTTTGTGTTTCCTTGTGTGTAGGAAACGTTATTTAAGATAGCTATTGTATTTTTAGAACTATTTATTTCACTTCCAAATTCTTCAAAATAAATCAAACCCCTTAAAGTATCATTTCATCGCGTACAATTATGATTAGTTGTTTTTTTTACATTAATTCAGTTGAACATCAATTGTATGAAAAACGTTTTGCTTTATAGCCCAGTTGATAAAACATTGCAATGACTTTTTCTTTTGTGTACATATAAAACAGAAAAGGTTGGAACAGTTTTATCAAAAATTTATAATTTATATGTATAATTGTAAATATTTCATAGAGAATTTCATAAGAAAATTTTCATACAACATAATTTGCTAATAGGCTTTACAACACATTTTATTTTAATGTTTTAACTACGTAAGTTGTAATGTTATGATGAATCCCTGAATACCGAATAATCAACATATAAATTGTTATCTACTTCCAATTCTATAAAATACTGACGTAACATAACACTCAACTTACAAAACACCATGAGACGTCCACGTATCTTTAGACACCGTAATTTTACATTGATAACAGTACCAAAGAATATCTAGCATCTCGTTTACAGATATTGAAACTCTTTGTCTAAGCATGCTCTGCAAACGTTTTAACTGGTACATCCTGCACCTGCTACATCAGATACTTTAATGCAGTTAAAGACACAACACGACATAGTTTTTATTAAAGCTTAACGATCAAGAACAAACACAGTAGAAGTCTGAAACAGTTAGAGTAGGATCAATATCCACCCACGTGGTATGGTGTAAGCCACATGCAGAAGAAGGTTGATATATTCCCATTTGACAATCGAGCTTTGTATTTTTATACACCGAGTTCACTATAAATAATCACAATGATCTTATTGACAACTTACGTTAACAGGATAACATGAAAATAATGCCATAGTTGTTCCCATTGGATTTGATTAGCAGCCTATATTTAGATTTAAAACTGTCTATGAATATGAAGACATCATTCTTCTTACTAGCCTTTCAGAAAGTTCTGAGACTTTCATTACAATTTGGACAGTGGACAATCACTGGTAATAAATCTGATGTCATTGCTTGGTGCCGACAAGAGTATATCTTTTTGTTGCTTATTCTCTTCTCACCAACATGACCAAAGAGACACGGAGGCCCAAGGCAGCCTCCAATACATTTCCCACGAGAACCACTGTGACGACACGGCGCTGCATTGTGAGCTCAGGTTATACTGTACGTCAGGTCTTGTCATAATTATATACAGTTTAACATCGATTTTAATTTGAAAGTTATCATTGCTTAATATACAGTTATTAAAGTTTATGTCATGATTTACTGTTTAGGTATTCAATTAAGCTAGTAACGACGATTTATTGAAACCTCGAAAACATGGCTTTGTCATTGCTTCTATTCTGGGGAGGCGCTCATGGATGCCACCGGCTTGTACACAAAAACTAAAAACCATTTCAAAAGAACGATGAAAAAAAGAGGTTCTGCAATATCAGTAGGGGGTGACACAAAGTCACATGCAAGTAACAGAACAGGTTTGCCACAAATGTAACACAAAACCAGGTGGCTTTCATCATTTCTAAATTTGATAACATTAAAAAGTTCCTCCTATCTTTTATTCAGTATTAAGGTATATGAGTTCTTTATAGATCTTGCAGCATAGTTGACAGTTTGATCAAAATAGATATTCTTCACATGTACTCAAGACCTAGAGTTTTTCTGCTAACAATAAAATAATTTCGAGCTGTTTTGCTAAATACGACATCATAAATAAGACATCATAGAAACATCGCCGTGGGACCACTATATGTTATCTAGGTATCAACTCACACTGATCTAGGTATCTACTCACACTAATCTAGATATCAACTCACACTGATCTAGGTATCTACTCACACTAATCTAGATATCAACGCACACTGATCTAGGTATCAACTCACACTGATCTAGATATCAACTCACACTGATCTAGGTATCAACTCACACTGATCTATAGGTATCTACTCACACTAATCTAGATATCAACTCACAATGATCTAGATATCAACTCGCACTGATCTAGATATCAACTCACACTGATCTAGATATCAACTCACATTGATCTGGGTATCAACTCATACTAATCTAGATATCAACTCACATTGATCTAGATATCAACTCACACTGTAGCATAGGCACAAACTCGGTAACAGATATGTCAATTTATCATTATCATAGAATACTCTGTTGGAGTATGATCTGTCTATAAGATGTAAATGACCATTACACCAGGTCGATCTGCCGCTCTACAACACATCATTAACTGTTTGTGTCAGTGTCTGTTCTCCAGAATAACCACCTTGCAGATCTAAATTCCTGCTGCACTGTCACCTACTGTTTGACATTCTAAAAGACCTGTTTTTAAAGTCTTAATAAATCAGTTAATCCTTGAATTGCATCACTGTAACCAAGAGATCTTGACTTAATAATTTAATAAATAATAACCCATAATTAAAATGAGAGAAAAATGTTTGACAGGAAAAGGTTATTGTAACCTACTAAGGGTTTTATTATGTGAAACTTTTTATTGTATCTCCAAAACAAACCGATTCTCAAATCTCAGCAATGCCTTAACAAAGATTTGCATCAATTGTTAGAGTACTACGTCCATAGATGAACTCAGACTCTGGTGACTTGACCTGAATAGTGTTTCTTACATAATCAGATTGAATGAAACTATCAATCCCACATTCACGCAGATACAAACTTGTCTGGCTTATTGTGCATGCCTAATTGTTATTATTTAATTTGAGATATAATCAACCAAAATAATTTAACAAAGTTCAGTCTTTATTTCCCTCAGATACTATCGAAAGAACACTGTCTTAAGTGCATGTACATGGACCGTTGGAACATAATATAAGAGATCCCACAAAAGACAACGCTATCGAAATGCTATATTTTCGATATCGTTGAAAATCGCTTGCCAAATGGATATAACAATATCATTATTCAAATATTTAACTAATAAACTTATGGTTTTTTTATCTCTTTAGTGTTTAACTTAAAATAGTTCGACTTTCTGAATTCTTTATTCACATCATTGTTCATGTTGCTCAAAATACTTTTCCAAACCATCATTTAAGTCATTAAAATTAATTGGACGGAAATATCTACAGTATAGGACATGCTATAACAGGGTTCCAATTCATATCCTCATAGTAAGGCAACAGGCACTCCCCACATGAACGGGTAACCCAATCGATTATCAGGGCTTGACAGAAATCACGGCTAAACAGCTGGATGTTTCTTAACGTTAGTAATCTTCTGTTAGATGACTAAATGCAATGTATATCGGGAATAAATGTAATATTATATTTGAGATCACAATAGCTTTGGATGAGGTATGCATTCGATCAGGTCTACTGGTGCTGATGATGATAGTAAAGGCAGGGTTTTGGCGTTAGTGTTTGCCAAAGCACTAAAGATTACAATAGCAAACTTGATGTTTAAATAGTAACCTTGTCATAGAAAGGAATCGATAAGCATAAATCATGATTTAACAACTTCAGAGCATGGCTATTTGTAAGGTCTATCGAGGCTAGGTTGTCGAGGCAAACTCGTAATCCTTTTTATTTTAAATAAATCGTCACTATAAGCAGTGGTGTCAACTTCGTTCTATTTGAGGAAACAGTTTGTCTACTGTAGAAAAGTTTCTTTGGATTAAAGCGTCTACGCTTGCGTTCAAATGGATTTACTTCCCTGTTCAGATATTGAGGAGACAGATTATTGATTGCAGCCCAATGGAAGAAATTTCTGACAGACGAAAGAGAAGAGGTAAAAGTATATTCTTTGTTCCATTTCTCTGAAGCGTTATGAGGAATATCATGATGAATAAAAAGAAAACGTCACACCAAGCGACATGACCTCAGGGGAAAACCTGACCACAGGGCAGTAGTGTATAAGTAAGTAGATACCAACGAGGTGGCTTCACTCGAGCCAGATCTTGCTGTCTCCCAAAGGTTAGGAGGTGTCTAATGACGTCGAGAGTGGTAATGCCCCGTTTATTGTGGGATGACACAAATAAAGATGCTGGTATAGCTTTTCATGCCTCAAGGCACTGACATCTTTGAGAATGATTAAGTGTTATCCATGTTTATATAAACGCATGGTACTACCATAATATTCTAGCTTAACTTATACAGGCCATAGTCAAGACTTGATGTACAACTGTGGTATAAGAGTCAACTGCTTTCATATCGAGAGGGATACACTTCTCCGATTTCACTTCTCTCACATTTTACTTTTCCTTGATTTAACATCACTAAAGTATTAAACAACAACGACACGGGTGATTTGTGTCATAAATCAAGGTAAAACAACTGGATGTTTTTAACGTTCATTAATCATCTGTTAGATGACATATTGCATTTAATATCGTGAAAAAAATGTTTAATTGTTATATTTGATATAAAAATGTCTGACTGGATCGGGTCTTGTTATAATGATGCTGCCACCAAATGCAGGATTTGGGATTTGTCCCTTCTATAACGTGATGGACTACAACTGCAGAAACAGTATGTAATATACAATTGAAAAACCTTGTCATACAAGAGAATCGATAAGCATAGATTAGAATTTCCCAACACGCGATAGCATGGCTATCAATATCATCTCTCAATCTTACCTCGTTATCCTTTTCATTTCAAATACATCGCCATTATAAAACACAAGCGTCAACTTTGCTTTATTCAAGGAAAACAGGGAGTCTCTTCTACAAATGTTATCTTTGAATCAAACTGTCAGGGACAGGGTCGAAATGGATTTACTTTCCTTCTCAGTGATTGAGCAGATTCGTTATTGATTGCAGTCCAATGAAGATATTTCTGACAGACGAGAGGGAAAAGCTGAAATGTCCTTCCTTGTTCCGTTTCATTGAAGTGTTTTGTGGAATATGATGGAGAATAACGAGAATAATACATAAAAAGCAAAAGATAAGACGATATCTGGCCACATGCTGTCAGGATGAATCCTTACCACAGAGCCCTAGTGCACAATAACTAAATGATTAGCCAGGTACCAGCAAACTTGCTTTACACAAACAAGACCTTTCTGCGTTTCCAAAGGTCAAGAGGTATCTTATGACAAAGAGAGTGGTATTGCTCTACTTACGGTGGATTTTACAAGATGCTGATATGGCTTTTCAGGTATCTAGGTATCATTGAGAATCATCAAGTGTTATCCATGTATATATACATGTGTGGTGTTACCATAACAATCCAACTTAACGAATTCTACCCATGGTCAAGACGTGATGTTCAGCTGTGGTATATAGCTCAATTGTTTGACATACCAAGTTGGATACATTTCCACGAAAACGCTGATCCTCCGTACAGAGAACTTAAAGTAATGAAGGAATAACTGATTCACATAATTAAAATAAGGACAGTACCCATTGAAGAATATGGATCAGGTTAGGAAAGCTTCCTATCATTTTCATTAACGCTATTAATTTGACTTCTATCTATTGTCCTTCATTTATTATCAGCAAAGTATACAACAACGACACTGCAGACTACATGTATCGTTTAATTATTTTGTATAAACCTATCTAAGGATTTTTTATTCATTATCAGGTTCCTGCATTTCTTGTAATAATCTCACTGAAAGTTTTACGACGGAGGTTTTACCATGATTTTTTTTATCACATATCAGGGCGGATTTCAACCTTTCCTAAGACCTAAAAACTAATATAAAATGGCTTTCGCGCCATCGATACAGGCTTATTTTCAAAATGTTTTCGGTGATAATAAACGTCCAAGAGACCGCTTGTAAACGTCTACTGCGGTTGATATCTAAACAACGGCTAGGCTTCGACGCCTTACTACACCAACAGGTTAGCCTATATTTTGACGCGTTTCCAACGTCTTGGGAAAACGTCATGTGCATGCTTGGTGTGATCTGTGGTCTCTACCTGGACTACGTCGTGGTCGTGGTCATGCCAAACCGACATGTACATTAAGCTTTCATTCTTAATAGATCATCAAGGTCTGCTTGACGGGACTAACTTGTGGGTATGCACATGTTCATGTGACATTCTCTCATCTCACATTAAACAAGTAGAACAATAGTCTCACCATTGTGCTTTGGGTCTCTACCCAGACGAAGATGTCCGACTGGCCATGCGAGCCTTGAAAAAAGCGATCAATAAATGGGAACAACTTTTCGTCAATCGACTAAGTAAATTTATTTGAACGCTAATGGTAAATAAAAAATTTCAAAAACCCAAAATGTTCTAACTGGATAATTACCATCTTATGGAAAGGTTTAAGTATTCCCTTATGAAGACAATGAAACCTGACGTAGAATGGATGAATTAAGTGAGTGATTTATTGTTTAGCGCCGCTTGGGCAATATTTCAGCCATAAGCGACGATGGTGAATTAATATTATCTATTAAAAAAACCGGGTATTTTAAAGTGATTAAGTTGGCTTTTAACGTATTTTCAACAAAACTTCAGTTATTAAACACTTACATGACAAGTATCCAAAAGGTAGTGGACAGATCAATGAGAAAGGGATCGAAAGGAGGGAAAACGAAAATAAAGGTGTAGTAAGGTGAAAGTTAACGATAGACAGCTTTTTTGGAACGACTCAAATATGGTCTGGCTTCTACCCCTCGATCGATCCAGCATATATTCTTCGCCTGGCATCGTTCTCGGGGTCTCTGAAGCACACCTAGCACCTCACCCGTCGACCTGTCCAGATTGGCTGTCCCAACAAGGATATTTATAATAGAGAAGAAGAAGAAGAAAATATGTTATTTTGACTTGAACAGATTTGTTCCTCGTCCACATTTCAATTGACGTACATTCAAGACCATTACAGAACTAGATTGGTATATATGAAGTAAATATCATAAGCTAACTGACCATAGAAAGATGCATTGATTATTCAATAGACTGCAATAAAATTACAAGCAGATCATGACTCTCTTAAAGTCATTGTCTCATTTTTGCAAGGCAAATTGTAATAAATGCCGGACAAATAGTTCACCACTCACAGGAATCTTTCCCCTGCCGTTTGCAACAATTTTCAGAACTCTGCAGGCATTCTAGCCCTCAATAATGAAGTTTAAACTACCCTACCCTACCCGAATATTATGTTTTTTGCGAGCGTTAGTCCTTACCACGTCATTTCGCTAAGGCCGTGACGAAGAACACATAAAATTTCCCAGCTGAATATCCAATGAAATTAGCTAATAGCTCAAATACAGAAATAACAAAAAGGTGGTAAACTCAGTGAAGAATGCGTCTGTCATAAGTATCGGCGCTGCGATGACTAGATTTCCGGTGTTTCGTACTCGCGATGGGATTGCACTTGATTCGGTACCTCATCGGTCTGAAACGGCATACGCCAATAAGCTGCTTCATCCAAAACTGTAAAACGGGGATAAAAATGAAAATCTATGCAAATGCGACAGGAAATATTTGTGTTAGTGATCAGATTTTGTTCGTGAAGAATAATTAGTTCAGTTTAGTTGCCTTACAAAAATGAGACTATGACTTTAAGGGTACACACTGGTATTTATAGTCAAGTGTATAAATTATATTTCTAGTTTACCTCATGTGTATGTATCTGATTTATTCTGTCGTTTAATGAATACACTGCCTTTCTACTGCATTCATAATATGCTATTAAAAGTAATGAGTTGCATTAGTTTTGTGTATTATAAATTTACACTATTTTACTAAAAAAAACACATTGAAAATCAAGTTGTATTTTAATCATTTGCTGACTCCAAGTGAGTGAGTTTTTTTCATTATTTGAGCAAAAATGTCAGTTATTAAGCATATATATGGTACAGTTTTCTCTATAGGTTCAAATATTCCTAAAAGACGACGAGAGGCACTGTTTTGCAAATTACTGGGTAAAAGTTTTGATTAGATACTTTCTTGTTTCTGTTGACAAGCAATTAACCTTGTAATGAACTAATTAATACTTATATGTTTAAAGTGAAGTGAAATGAGCTTCTTGCAATAAGATGGTTAATATTATATTCATTGCAAACCTAGTATTTAGAAGGGCATTCAGAAGTAGCATATATAAGAGCAGGGAGATTTTCTGCTTTACTAATATAAAGGTGTCGGCAGATTCATAATAAGGAAGTTCATATCCAGAAAGTTTGCTGTATGTTGCATACCTGTTTCTTTGCCAAAACCAACCTGCGGACATATCGTTAAAGGGAGAGATAGTGAGGCAGTGCCAGGGACATTTGACAGCAGTTGGTGTACTGAATGAGTGAGTGAGTTGGGGTTTAACGCCGCTTTCAAGATTATTTCACTTATATCGCGACTGCTAGTATTATTGCAGGGAGAAAGCCCGCAACACCATTGTGACCATGCATTGCGGTGAAACCTGCGAGCATCGGCTGGAACTAGCAAACCATGGGTGGTACTGCTTTGAAACTCAGTGCAGCATTGCACCCAAACCTGACTGCGTGTAGAACTGTTCTCTACTGCAGATAAAGTTGCCAAACCCTGGCGGGATTCGAATGGTGTCCGGAATTATGATCCTGATAACGGAAAGATGTCAGATTAGCTAAGTTCAAAACAATATTTCTGCAAACAACAAACATGTAGTCTTCAAGTTGTGCACTGTCCAAGTGTTAATTTTTGTAAAATCAGAGAACAGGACAGAGTGTGTAGTGTTACCATTACTGTAAACAAACATAGAGGAGAAATCACTCAGTGTGACTGATGGAAATAGAGATATAATTGGAAGGGTAAACTCGTCCTCTAATCTTGCTTTGAACACGGAATTGCAATTTCTCTGGAAATTACTCAATAATGGTTAAATGTACATTTGCATAATTTATTTGCAGATTTAATAAAGATGAACTACCTTTAAACTTGTTTTCAAAACTTTTGACAAGTGTTTTACTATTCTACTTCGGCTATTCAAGAGAAGTTCATCAAGATGTGTTTCTATTTTCTGTACAAATGTGAGATGTTCAAAGGAGAAAGACAATTAACAACGAGCAGAAACTCATCATTCTAATATTTGCTTGGCATTACAGAACTTGTCGTTTATTTGTTGAAAATGATAAATTTAAAATCAACACATTCCTAATAAATCCTCATAATAACATCATTTTGCTACACATAAATTCAAATACTATAAGTGAGAGGTAACAGAAGCTTACTCGACGCACAATGAGTTTTAATGTTGTGTTTGTCTCGTTTGTAATCCATCTTTTAGTACACGTGAATCATTTAATCCTACATAATTTGAAGTTCCACGGGTGGTAATGCCTTGCGCTTTATATCCAATTACCATCCCATGAATCAATACCTTACTGTGGTGTGGTGGTTTGAGTGCTTCAGAGACCCCGGGTGCTATGCCATGCTCCTGGTATGGGTACCTAAGATGGACAGGTCGAATTTATGTTGATAAAACCACAAGATGAAACCTTGTCAGTCTGAAATGATCTCAGTACCTGGATATATAACAGGCCCGATCAGTTTCATAATTTGTGTCAAATCCACTAAGGCAGAGATGTACCTCTCTGTACGTCACCAGACACCTTTTGACCTTTAAGGACCCAGTCTTAGTTGAGTGGAGAGAGTTTGCTTATAACTGCGTCTCCCTCTTGGCCTATGCTGAACTGATGGTTGTCAGATGTACTTGATGAAATGCATCATACCAGATTGTTTATTGTTGATATATTCGTTATTCACCGTGGTATTCTGACACTACACAGGAACAGGTCAAAGGCAGTGACCATTAGTCCTGCTCTGCTTTCCCGAATGTCAGAAAGGTTGAACTCTAATCAATAATCTGCCTGCTCCATCACTGAATATATGACAGAATCACTGGTTCCTTATATAGAACCAATTTTACACCAGCGTCGAATAAAATTATAAGTGAGCCTCAATTAGAGAAACATGCAACTCAATTGCAAAATACAATGCTCGTGCACTTTCAAGTTGAACTGTGTTGAGCTCTGTCACCAATTTTAAATAAATCCGCTGAAAATGTTTTGTTTTGAAAAGTCTTTTCAATCACGTGAGGTCGATTTTATAAGAAAATGGACCCAAAAAAGGAACAAGGAACTGCATAAAATGGTCTGACAATGAACGCAATGCATGATGATAAGGTTCATATATTAGGGATGATGCTCGTCCAAATGCAAAAATCAAGAGTTGGTCAGCTGAATTCTAGCTCTAGACAGAATTAGAAAGGAATAATTCCCGGTCAACTCAAAACGTTAGGTTCAACAGAAGTGATACAAAAATCAAGGATGTGATAATCAATGACCAGCGTGTTAGCGAACGATTCAAAGCTGATGGAGCTAACAGGAGCAATTTTACCATACTGAAGATTTAGAAAAGACAATGAATCGGCATAACACCTGATCAAATGATTTAAGACACATCATGTTAAAAAGTTTAGTTTGCCCTAATTTACTAGTGGGCAAAAGCATAAGCGAGTAGCAATTTCCTCTTATTTTCACTGATAAAGCTTTCACCACTTTTGGTGCTAATATTATTACATTTAGGATGACAATGTCTTATAATGAGGTCGACTTTGAATTGCTGCAAATTTTCTGCTCCTTGGGGAAAACAGTCTACTATACAACTATGTTGTCTATGGATAAATGCGTCTATGCTTGGGGTGAAATGGACCTCCTTTCCTGCTCAGTGATTGAGGAGACAGATTATTGAGTACAGCCCGATCAAAAGTATTTATTACCGATGAGAGAGAAGAGCTTAAATTCTCTTCTTCGTTCCGTTTATCTGAAGCGTTTTTCAGAATATCATGATGAATAAGGAGTACACTACACAACAAGCAACAGAGACGAAGATTCTGACTCCAAGCTGTCAGAACAACAGTGCGCCATGATAGAAATTAGGTACATACCAACGAGCTCGATTCACACTAGCCAGATCTAAAGGTCAAGAAGTGTCTGGTGACGCAGAGCGGTATAGCTCTGCTTACAGTTGATTTGACACAAATAAATATGCTGATGTGACTTTTTATATATTTATGCCCAGACATCTTTGAGTATTATTGTCCGTGTATATAAACATGTCCGATATAACCAAAATAACCCAGTTCAACCAATACAGGCCATATTCAGGACTCTATGTACAGCTGTATTACATCCAACAATTGCTTTTATACTAAGTGTGATAAACGCCTTGTCCTCTGTGTACGGAAGGTGGGATTAAATCATTCACGTGTACTTACGTTATTAATGTACGTTCAATAAGAATATATCTCTATTCATTGTCAGGTTACTGCATTTATTGTAATAACCTCTCTGTAGATTTTATTAGTTTGACGTTTTACAACGATTACAGATTTTACCACCTCAAACCAGATTTTAACCGTTAGTAAAACCTAAAAACTCAATCCACATTATTTTCTAAACATGTTCTATTAATTATGCTTTTATCAAGTATGCCACTGCATCTCTGCATTTCCAAGTTTAACATTATCATAGAAATTAAAACGTTCGATTAAACAGTTAATGATTCATTGGCGCTAATGCTTTAATCGAACTTGAAACCCTTCAAAATATAGCAACATTGCTAGCATTTTATCTCAATAACAGGCATAGCACCCGAGGTCTCTGAAGCACGGCGACGCATACCACCACACAACGATAAGGTATCGAATCAAGTGGTGGAGCATGATCGGAGTGAAACCTGCAACACCATGTTGTCAACTTATAACCCAGTGTTATGTTACTCACTATGAGAACTCCCATAACACATTACCTCAAACTATTAAAATCTTATGAAATAATCAGGTATGGTTTATTTTCTGTCAGTTTATTGAACAAGTTTAGCATTCTTTGTCGTCATGAGACACATCCACTCTCCTATGTTTACGCATTGTATATTCCTTTGTTGATTTTCATCCGGCAGATATTGTTCAGTTGTCCACGCCAGTCCTCCCCTTAAGTAAGCTATGTAATAATCTTGCCATATGTCCTGCTTCTTGTAAAATACACAGTTGAGGAAGATTTTTATCTTGGAACAGTCAATTGCATATATACCAGCTATATCTACAAACAGACACAAATATGTCTTCACAAATGATTGAAAGACATCTTACTTTAGCCTGAAATGAAGTTTTAAAGACGTTGAAGCCTAGACTTTGTTATATTTTTATGACTTCTAAAAGTAGACCTTAAGTTAACGTTTAATAGACGTCTAATGGATGTTAAAGTAAAGCCTATTAGATGATTAAAAGCCGTTCAAAAGATGTCTAATAATTACGTCGGTGTGACCTTGACCCTCGAGCTCATTAACATATTATTTGCTAAAATTTCATTAAAATCAAATGAATAAAAATTAAGGCTAACTATTGCGAATGCATCAAATTAATTTTACAAACTCAATACATTAGTAATTTAGGACATACACATTAGCTTAATTCATAAGATATATTGTAATATTATTCAAGTATTTAAAAAAGGTATTTAGCAAATTTAACAACATGATGTGATCAATTATGATAATATGTTTTCTTAATTGCTTTGGTTATATGATAAATTTTATGAATTTGTATTAAATTTTACATAATTGTTATCAATATTTTTCAATGTCTATGCCATGATAATGTGATGCAGTCTTGATTCACATTCTCGTCTCAAGAAACCAAGGATAAACGTCCCTATAGTATGTGCAAGAAAAGCACAAATGCACAATTTGAAAATAAACTGGGTACACCGATATACTACATGTATGCCAGATCTATATTCCTTTGAATAGAATAAAGCCTAGGTGAGTGCATCATGGATTTCCTGTATTCAATACAAACAACTGATATGGTTGTGTCCTGTAGGAAACGTTGTTTGATATAAGGTTTAACAGTGTCGAAGTTTTTCCTTTCAGCAGAAAAAATAATGTGCAATTTTGCTTTTTAAAACAAAACAAACATTAATAAGACAAACCTTTATAAATAATGTAAAAACAATTTATCCAATATACAAATCCAAGGTATTGTCAATTCAATAGATTTTTAATGTGTACTAAAATATGTAACAGTACCAAATGAGATGAACTATTCGGCCATGTGCGCACATTGACAATTTGTTCACTCTAAATCCTTTTGATGACAGTTTGAAAACAAATGTCTAAGTTAAATTTTAAATATTGTTAAAAAGATATTTGCTACTGTAGAAATATGGCACTACCTTTCTTTCTCGCTACTTTTCGAAAAATTTATTTGGTTAAGTTCAGTGCTTGACCAAAGCATTTAGTAGCCATTTCGTTTGCCCATAAGCGATTTTCATCTTTATCTGGTTAGTTTGCATCGTGAAATATGAACTTCATATGATAATTGCTGACTCCGCTTTCGACTGTCACACTTACATAAATCCTATGTCAATTTTTAGCCCAATGTCATATGTCATTGATGGAAGCGACATTTTGCGATCTATCATATGATAGCTCAGAAGAATAAAACGGTGGTGTCGTGATTTTTTAGAATGTGTCAGAAATGTTGGAAAATACGTCAGTTACCCTAAGTAGGTTAGTCACATGTTTTCGTTCGTGTATTAGAGCGAAACAAGTTCAGATACGGTGAGAATCGAAGCAAATGAAAGTTCATTGGGAATGACAAATGTCCATGCATGATTTGCCTCCATGGAATAATTTAATCACTCTATAGTTTGTATAGTGAGCGCTGCTAAACGGCGCTTTGTTTTTTCCCCTCAACTATTCATTGATATCACTCTTTATGACCCATTTTTATCACAATCTCAACTCCCTGGGCAACATGCATCCAGTAGAGTCATGAAGAACACCGACTTAATGTCACTCTCAACCCAAACTAGGTAGCCATTTCATTTCATTTCATTTCAGCAAGATGGACTTTATTACATGACACTGGATGCTGTTAGTTTTCATGTGGCTACCATCTGATCATTTACCAACGGATTTGGGATGATGCATGTCATGTAAATACACATATGCATACGTGAGCATATTTACATGCATGCATGTTTTGCAGCGAATGGGTTAACATGCACGTGCGGCGTGAGTTACATGACGACTCTTTCCGAAATATTGACGAGTTGTGTGTTAGCAATGTACGACAATTAATGATTTACAAAGGTTTTACTCATAAATATATTCAGAAGACATGGGTAATAAATATTTTACTTTCATCAGACCTGGGTTTTTCCCCCAAAACGTTCATTACCAAGAAGTACTTATAAACGAACGATTATTGAGTATTTATTAAACGAAGTGCAAACTCCTATTTACCGGGATCTTTCAAAACGAGTCTGTCTGAACTATTCACAGCTTTTGTTTCCTCCCCAGCTTTCGTCTTTAGTAATGATGCACACCGCACTCTGAAATTTCTGAAATAGAGAAATATCACGATTTTGACATATGCATATGTGAAAACTGACCAGGATAGGGCTGAATATATTCAATTCCAGAAAACAGTCCACAACTTTCCAGGGCTACAGCAAGTATGTTGATAGGAACGTGAGCCTAAAGGCTTTGGCAAGCGGTGATGAGCATTATCCAGTGTCCCTTTGCAAACGCTATGTCGAAATTAGACTAGCTGACAATTCACTTGCCGACTCTCCTTTCTGTCTAGCAACCCACACTAAACAATCCTTGGTTCAAGCGACAACCAGTTGGAGTTAGCAAGCTGGGGTCCATCATGAAAAGAATGGCTGAAGTGCGGGATTAGAAAACAACGCTTTACTAATGATTTAGCAAGGAAGTATTTGGTTCGAAAGCTCGTTGATGAAACTTATCACCAACTGAAATTATGCAAATATTAGGGCACAGGAACGTAGAGAGCATTAACGACATTTCGTTGTCAATGAAACGCCATGAGGACTTAAATAAAGCTATATCATCAATCCAGTTCTCTTGCACGTGTCGAAATCTCGTCAAAATGAGAGTAGTCTCCCTTCCACAACTAATGTCAACCTCGCTACTCAGAGCAACTAAACTGACAGTTACAGGAGTGCCAGCTAGTGTAGTTAGTCAATCTTCTCTGCCCCAATCTATGGAGGTACCATAATTAATATTGTTAATATATTTGGACCAGAAAGAAAATGATACTTGATGACCAGTAATTTCTTATATGGAGCTTGTCCGAGTCGGCGTTATTTTGTTCACTACAAAAATGACTTGGTTTCCAGATCACGGAAACTAACATGAAACGACACGGAAACCAATATTTCCACCTGGTATCCAGACAAGGTTTATTAAGTTTCCATCTGGTTTCCTGAAACTTGAAACTACCAATTTACCCAGTATCCGTTTGGTTTCCATCACGGAACATTACCTATAACACTATCCAAGCGGGATCCAGTTGGTTTCCATGATGTTAATTTACTGTAGGTTTCAATCTAGTTTCCATGTTAAGTTTAATGTTGGTTTCAACCTAGTTTCCATGTTCAGTTTAATGTTGTTTTCAACCTAGTTTCCATGTTTAGTTTAATGTTGGTTTCTTCCTAGTTTCCATGTTTAGTTTAATGTTGGTTTCAACCTAGTGTCCATGTTTTAGTTTGATGTTGGTTCAAACTAGTTTTCATATCCTTATTTATGGTAGGTTTCAACTTGGTTTCCGTGTTTTGTTAGTTTATCGTTGGTTTCAAACTGGTTTCCATATCTTTGTATATTGTAGGTTTCAACTTGGTTTCCATGTAGTGTGTCATCCATGTTGTAGTATTTGATTGGCATATGAATATATTTAATAATAATATTTTCATAACCCTCGGTAGAACAGGCATTTGGATAACTATAGTAGAAATGAAAACAGATGGACAGGGGCTTTGAATTTACTATGCAAAATTAGTGAACAACTCTGGTGCCTTGTTCCGGTGCCGCTCGTTTTGTAAATCAATGAAACACAATTAACAAACACATCAATTACCATCAAATATTTATTGCAATAAAGATATAAAAAAAACATTCATGGAAGGTTAAAATATTTATAAGGTAAAGTGTAAGTGTGAATTGTTGGTGGTTCATAGTTTATACCGATCTTTTAAATACTCCTCCTACTATATACATAATTTCGAAGAATTAATTAATCTTCAAACGAGTAATAATAAAAAATAAGTTTAGAATTGAATTGACCTTTTATGAAATCTCCCAACTTTATTTGAAGGCAGGATAATTATTTTCATATCTTCATTAAAATGATTATTTTATGACAGCTATGAATATATATGAAGGATTGTTTAGAAATGCATTTAAATATTCACTGAAAAATTAACAATCTACAACCGTGTAAAATATAAAAGTTCACCCTGTTCACATTTCAGGTGTTTTGGCGTGGCCTTTATTCTGAAACAGAATAATAAATAATTGTTATTTATAAATAAAACAATTGTATAGATACATAAGATATTCATATGAGTACATGAAATTGAGAAACAATCAATCTTCCAAAGTTAATTCTAGTATTTTCGCAAGCATACATATCAATTAAGGAAAGTAGTTAACAACACAATTGCTTTATTGATTGACTCTGTTAAGTGAACGGAAGTCACCAATCAATCTGTATGCTTATTTAACAATTGAAAGTACTTACTGTGATGATTATTCAAGAATTAGGTCAGCATGCTGACTGTGACGTTACCTGTTGCATAATCCACTTCCTTTGTCTAAGCTCACGGCTGTCATGGTTCAGTGCACCCTTGTGTAAACAATGTCATATCTTCAGCTGAAAATTGTTAAATAAAGGGAACTTAGTGACCCATCTATATACAGGTAAACACAATATAATAACTTGATGGCAATGAAAATTTAAAATTTCTTATAAAACACACCAATCAATGCAGTTTGTCAGTTAAAAACACTCATCAGTTCTACTGAGTGTGAAGCCAACTTTTCAGAAATGACTTATTCAGCTCTTTCACGGAAGTTTAAACACAGTTTATAAGAGCAATTTAAGTGATTTTGATGCAGTAATAGGGTACTTACTGGTAAGACTTCCACCCGTAACCCCCGGTTTTATTTAGGAATAAAGATTTTAAAATATGAGAAATATCTGACACAAATATCTAATTTTCAAAAAAATGAAATCCATGTCATATTTAGATGAAAAAACACCATTGAGTGTTGGGATCGAACTCTACATAATCTACCAACCTATTATCGAATGTCTTCCATGACGGCGCAATTCTTGATGCGCATTAGGAAGATGCCCAGTTTAAGTAATACTAATAGAGGTACAACTTATCAATATGACATAACTCTACAAGGAATACTCTGATGAAATGGCGTCGATAAGGCTCTCAAAAACTGGTTTTTCGGTTGCGATACATGAGCGCCAGATGTATTCGGAGAGATGTAGTGCGAAATTGCCTCGAGTAGTGTGAGTGCTGGGCAGCTGCCGTTTCACGCACCACCACCTATTTTCTATTAAGTTGGTACAGGCACCACTCTCAGGATCTGAAAATACGTATGAACTCAAGATGGTTAACGCAATTATTACACAAACACTATTAATTTACACCATTTTAAATATATGTTTTTTTAAAACAACTGCCACTGTACGTACCTACAAAGTTTTTGGAATGGTTCACGGTTTGGTGAGCGTAGCCTAACTCGCTGATCCCACGGTAGGCTGCCCACTCATCAGAAATGATGGTACTCCCCTCTTTGATGTGCGCCTGGATGATTGGCAGAAGCGTGGCTGCGTCACGTTTCTCTACCGGAACTAGGAAGAATTTGCGAGAATCTCGGCATATGCCCCCAAAAACCCACGTTCCATCCACCAGGCGACCACGATTGTACTTTCTTTTACCAAATTTCGCCTCGTCTATTTCCACAGTTTCACCAGGCCCACCAATCTGGTTAACGCCACTCTTTTCCACAACATTCATACACAATTCCCTACAATAATTATAGTGGTCAGATATGGTTTCGGTACTTGTACCTTTATCATAAGATAGTCTTGTCTCCTCAGCTGCTAACTTGTATGGAAATTTTTTGGAAAAACAATACAAAAGTAATATTGATTTCCTAACGGACAGGTTAGTCCCCGAAAACCAACTCCCTTTCCGTAATGGAACAGTATTGCGGCCACTTTTTTTACATTTATTTTTATTGCACTGGAAGCGGTACTGGGTATAAGATTGTGTCCTAGCCTTAATTTGCTGTAATTTACTCACTACACACTTGCAGTTGGGACACCATGATTTCTTCGCTAACAAGCCTACACTTTGACAATATTTTATTGCCTTCTCCTCAGACGAAAGTTTTTGACAAATTGAATAGAAGTTCTCACCAAAAGGTCCACAATCACTAGACGAGCTTGTACTAGGTTCTTGGGGTCGTTCAGGCACTGTCTCAACGTCCAGATTAGCATTAAGCGAAAACAAGCTATCACTGTCTGAAGAGTCAGAGTCGGAACTTATACATCGAAATTTTGATTGTCCACACGGGATACTGTCTGATTCAGAAGTACAGGCAAACAAATCTGCACTTACGACGTTCTTTCTTTTTCTAGGCATTCTTATTGCTATGAACTAACACGTATACAACTCACCTTTTATACGCCAATGCACATCAAAAGTCTCACAATGCACGTGCGACATGTCAATTCCATGGATAACAATCTTCATACAATGTCAAGATTGACGGCGTCATATCAAACGCATTTACTTGAAATGTACAAGAAACAAACCATGCGATGTCAATTGCACAGCTATCAACTACAGTATGACAAATCAATAACAAATACAAACACATGAAAATTAAACAAATTTATTATACATTTTACAAAAAAATACTTTATTTCAGAAGTGTTATGGAAAATTTAAACCCAAAAAATTATGCACACTATACGGGGACTCGAACATGTGTAGTATGCACCATGGATACAATCACATCTCAACGTATGATCACGGCCACAACGCTTGGACAGAAATTACAGTAAGCCAAGGCTCTTTATAGTATAACAATAATAACGAAACTAATACTTAAATATATTCAATTCACTTTGGCTGTCATCATCCCCTGTAGCTCAGAGGAAACAGCAGCGGACTGTCACGGACTGTCACGCCAGCGGCCCGGGTTCGATTCCCGACATTGTTAGTTAGATACTTGCAAAATATGTTTCACTCAATTGCACTCACATTATCACTATAATTAGTTGTTCTCTAATAGTACTATCAAACAGGAACCGGAAACAGAAGAGAACACATAGGTCAGATCGGTGTACAACCAGAGCGAGACACAGAGAGAAAATAAAAACGAGAGAGAAGTGAGAGTAGAGAATCTTTTTTAATAATCTTTTTACCCCAAAACTTCTATACCCCCTTTAAACGCTTAAAACCCCCAAAAAATTAATAAGCGCCCCTTTTTTATTAAAAACCTACTTCAAAAGAAAGGGAATGCCAATTAAAAAAAACGGGGGTTACGGACGGAATTCTTTCCTACTTACTTTGGTATCCTTTACTGTAGAACTGCCTTTGAACCTTTTACTCAGCTGTGAAATTATATACAGTCGTTTATGATGATGGCGGCCATGTTTGTCTCCTTCATTAGTGACTGTCCTGTGTCCGGTCAGGCCAGGTGTCAAGCAGGAAGTGTTATGCAATCAGCCAGTTGAAGTGCAGAGGTTGTGATTAGAGGTTTTTGTCTAGCCTCATTAGGAGTGAAGTGAAATGTATTTACTGTTGTAGAGATACGAAAAAGGTGATTGTATACTAACAGAAGTGTATTTGAAAGAGTTATGTTCAAGGATTGTGATAAAAAAACGTATTCTTCTTAGTTTTTTTCGTAATGTTATATAACATTCCATGAAAATCTTTTGAAATAAAATATGGAAATACGTATCAAGACCAAGATATTAAGAATTTATTTTTCTATTAAATGGATGCTGATGCAAATATTAACCCAAATGTCAAATTGTTTGTTTCTTAAAGTAACTTGTTTACATCATTTTTGATCATGTTTAGTTAATAATTGATATAATTACAAATTAAATACGAAGATGAGTGAATAAGCTATCGAAATGATATTGAATCTATAAAAATCAAACCTTTACTATCAGGTTTTCTGTATGAGCAATTAATCTGATGATTCAAAAGAAGAAAAGAGGACATCAGCTCTGAATGTTGTGATAGAGAACCCGACACAATCCGAGTTTACATTTAAAGGGCCACTCTGTGATTTTCATAACTTATAATTTACCTTTGACACTAACCTAAATGTCATATGTGGTGATATAAAATCAAAACATCTTAACTTTTAATGTCCAAATAACATATGTTTGACAAATACTGGTTTTCCATGAAAATATAAAACAGCCTTATAAATGCACACAGTTATATAACCTGACAAATGCTATCAACTCCTAACTGCCTTTCTGGCTGTTTTAGATAAGTTTCCAAAATTACGTTTGACTGTTTGACGCGCGCCACTGTCCGGTTTTCGATCATAATTCCGACGTTTTTCCCTCATATTGTCACTGTAAAAAAACTACTAAGCTTTAAAATATGTATTTTTGGTAACAGTCGATACTATACGATCAAATGACCCATTGATTAAGTTTGGCATATATGATTCCAACAACTCACGGAGTGGCTCTATAAGAATAAAAGATCTATTAGGGAAACTAATAAGTTATAGCGCTTACCAACAATGCCTATCTTACTGTATTTATAACGAGTCACACTAAGGTAATCAATCTAAAGTATTATTTGGCAAATGTGCATGCATTCCGGTTTTAAAACCTATTCTAAAAGACCAGAAATATTCAATGCAAATGTGCTTACGAAATCGATTAATTTTAAGAAACATTATTTCCTCCTTACTTATCAGTTAAGAGATTAACGTTAAGTCAAAAGCTGTACAAATTAATCATAGAGTTTTATTTCTCTATGCCTACTTCAGCCGTGTTAATGTTTTCATTATTGATTGCAAGTAAAGAATAATACGTACTTAATTGCATCGATAGAAATCTAAAGTGAGTGCCTATACCCTTATATGCCTTGAAATAGCATAGTTGAGTCCAAAAAATCATGCTTTAGTGCATTTCAGTCATTTCCTAAGCAACCAAACTCAACTTCACGTTATTGACCCATGAGAATGTGAGAATTGATTATCTGATTTCTAATCTGAATTTTCAATTTGAAATAACATCAATTTGAGTAACTGTTGTCCATTACTAAACAAACAACCAAATCTGTTTGCAACTTATTGACTGATAAAGGGATTTAGCTAACAAGGTAACAATCAACAATCACGACTATTTATCGTGGTGGACAGTTGATACTTTTTCTCTTCATATTTCATTGGTCCATTAATAAATTGAAGGCACCGCCCATCTCCATTAATATAACCAATTACTGTTCATATCAAAAACATTCACTTTAATCCTTTTGTATCTGTAGATGTAATGTAAATTTCTTATTACGACGATAACATTTATTCTAATCAGAGTAAAGAAAGCCATCTATTCTAAGAAATTAAACATATAGAGAAAATGTGTGTTCATGTGTAAAATTTGGTGCATTGTTTTTATCTTGCCTATTAAGTCCTGACCGTTGATGTTAATGATTTGTTAACGATCATAATATGATGGAAAACAGTTTCACTCCTTCAAGAGGATTTGTTGTCAAACATGCCGCAAAGTAGCAGAAGTATTGCAACTTTGTAGATGTTTTGTAAGGGTAATCTTAAATCCAAGATCCTGAAATGAACAGTAATAGTATAGATACGCTCAACCATTGTATCTTGTTGGTTTCCATTCCGGAAATATATAAAACCTGAATGCCAAATGGATTCCAGTGGGAAACCAAGTTACTAAGTTTCCGTGGATGGATACCAAGTGGATGCCAGACTACTCAAACACATATGCTTTTGAAAAAAACTAAATAATTTGTCAATCTATTCATTTAGTTCAAAACAAGATTAGAAACCAACATGAAACTTAACCTTATGGTTTCATGTTAGTTTCCGTTCAATGAAATCGTCATTTGCACTTTCCAGAAATGGAAACCAACTGGATACTCATGACCACAGTTTCATGTTTGTTTCCATATATGGATATATAACAAATCAAAGAATCCAAAATGGATTTTAGCTGAAAACCAAGTTACTTAGTTTCAGCGAATGGATACCAACTGGATACCCCAATTACCCACTTTCCTGTTGGTTTCCAGAATTCAGGAAACCAAGTCATTTTTGTAGTGGTTCATACCTATCTTCGTTCATCGTTGGTTAACAGTGACACATCCCATATAGGTTTTTACGCAGTCAAGCTTTCAGCAACCGATGAATTTATAGATCAGTGCATTTCTTTGCCTGGAACTCTTCTTAAAATGTTTGTACACGAACTTATATGATTATATAGATATATAAGCATATACATTTTACCTGACTACTTATTAATTCATTTTTTTTCCTTTTCAACAACATTTTGGCCTAGATGCATGCTCTGTTTAGGATGAAAGAGGCAATGTATTATTGCTCACTTTGAATTAATGCATGGTACGTCAATCCATGAGCATTTTTAGGTCTTTGAATGTAGGGATAGGCCTATACGGCTTTTCATGTAATTAATTGATCACAACTAATCTGTGTTGGATATGGAAAATTTATTGTCGTAATATTTTCGATTACTCGTTTTGTAATCTCTATTCAAACTTGTAATAAAAGGTAAAAAGTGATATTGCAAATTCTAATCGAGGTGTCCAAGACATGCATTTTCCTTCTATGTCTTAGTTTCTCCGCATGCGTAGTTTATTTCTTGAAAACGTGAAGAAAATATCAGGATAAAGTAGATTGTCATTGAAATTAAATACATTTTTATTAACAATCAATATCAATGTTTTCGTATTTAAATTACCTCCAGCTTATGCTTGATTTAAGGCGACATCACGGGGCTGGAGTTTTATATGGTAGAAATTATAATGATGGGGGTGGCTGCGAATGACAGGTAAAACCAGGCTTGCCTACCAACCTTAACCATTCCATCACGTAGAGCAAAATACAGAGTCAACTGTGGTGGTTTAATTGTAATGTCGCTACAAAGTGAAGGGTCGCAGGTTCCATCCCAGCTTCAGCGTTTAAGAAAGGGTAGTTTTTTTTCTTATTCAATTTTTTAAATTTCTTTTAAAAAAGTCATCTTAGAAATTGTTTAGATGATATAGATTACTTTAGAGAACTTAGAATGTATGTAGTGAAAGTAATTTGAATTTCCTTCCAAAGGTTGAAGTTCCACCTATTATAAGGTCAAAGAATTTCCACTTTAAGTAGAGCAATACCACTATCTCTACGTCTTCATACACCTCCAGGCCTTTAGAGACGCGGCAAGGTCCGGCTTGTGTAAAGGGAGATTGCTTGTATCTACCTAATCATTTGTATACTGGTGTTCTGTGGTAAGGATTCTCTCTGACAGCTTGTGGTCGGGTATCTGTTGCTTGTTCTGCAGTATTCTCTCTGACAGCTTGTGGTCGGGTATCTGTTGCTTGTTCTGCAGTATTCTCTCAGACAGCTTGTGGTCGGGTATCTGTTGCTTGTTCTGCAGTATTCTCTCTGACAGCTTGTGGTCGGGTATCTGTTGCTTGTTCTGCAGTATTCTCTCTGACAGCTTGTGGTCGGGTATCTGTTGCTTGTTCTTCAGTATTCTCGCTGACAGCTTGTGGTCGGGTATCTGTTGCTTGTTCTGCTGTATTCTCGCTGACAGCTTGTGGTCGGGTATCTGTTGCTTGTTCTGCAGTATTCTCGTTAGGATATTCTTCAAACGCTTCCAATAAACGGAACAAGGGTGGATATTTCAGCTTTTCTCTCTCCTTCAGAAATATCTCTAAATAATAACAATTTAGGGTGACTCCTCGATCGCCGACTTGGGAAATAAATCCATTTGCGCGCAGGCGTAAATACGTAAATCTAAATAAACTTTTGTATAGTCGACACACCGTTTTCCTCGGATCGAACAAAGTTGACATCAATGTTTTATAATGAAGATGTATTTGAAGTAAAAGGGATTACGAGGTTTGCTTGACGTGTTTTAGCAATCAATAACGCCAAATCCCTGCTTTTGGTATCTGCATCAGCAACATTAACATCTCAAATAACAATATAACATTTAATCACGATATACATTGCAATAAGTCATCTAACAGAGTAAAATTTATGTCAAGGCCTGGATTGTCACCTTGGTAAACCGTTGATTTGTTCAGTGTTGGTGCTCCTCGAACTGCAATCATGTATATGCATGTCTGATACTGCAGATTGTTCCATCCAATATATTAATGCTTGGTTTGGAAAAGTATTTTGAGCAATACAAAAAATGATGCAAATAAAGGTTTTATAAACAAAACCTTTTTAAAGTTTAACCTTGAAGAGGTGGATAACAAAACAAAAACTCATATGAAATACTGAAAATTATGTTTGCCATGTTTAAAATAGTAAAGTTACATTTACCATGTCCAAAATACAGGTCTTTGATGGGAATTGAGAAATGAATTTTTGACTTTGTATCGTACAGGGTACATTTTGCACTTGCCCGATATTTTGTAAGCATTAATGCATAGATTTGTCTAAAACTTGACCATGTTCTACCGAGATATTACATCAACCAATTCAAGGTCATTCCATGAATTTCTAAAATGTGTCAACTCGAAAACAAGAAATTGGACTAAATTCCAATGCGGTGGTACTATAAATTGATGTTTAAGAACAAGCATGCCAAAAGTCAAGATAGTGAACAATCAGTTCAACTAGCTATGGTGCATGTGGAAGTGCAAATTTGAAAAAATGATATTTCTCCATTTATTTTTAATTAGAAAGCATTATTAAACGATATTGTAAAGATAGATATGCCTTAATCAGACATTATGTGGGATCCCTTGCATTCAGTTCCAAGTCTTCTGCATACAGCTAGGAAAATTAAACTCTTAACATTTGAGACATAGCTGTATAAAGTCATTGTTATCATGTGCATACAAGGATGCAAACAAATACTTGCTGATATTGAGAACCAGTTGTTGAAGCACCGAAATAAAGCGATTCACGTAATACCACTCTTAGTAGACTATACAAACTTTCTCCTTCAAATGGTTGTAGTCAAGAACAGGCACTGACACAGTTCATGATGTGATGTAGAGAGGTCAGATCGACCTGGTGTAATGATAGATATACATCTTATAGATAGATCATACTGCAACGAGAGTATTCTATAAATATGGTAAACTCATCATCTTTATTGGCAGTAGTTCAGGCCACATGGCCCATGGTGCAGTTGTAATATAAAAAGCATAATTGTTGTTACATGACCGGTATTACGTACAATGCTGTCACATTGAATATTTTATTTTAATTGTTAAGGTATACGGAGATTAATCGTATTATATTTACATCCTCCGTGTTAAATATTTGTGCAATGTCAATCTGCCTTTAAAAGTTTGTTTGATGAACAGAAGGTATTCATAACGGAGTGAAGAAAAGCTATTACACTCAAAGAAAACATGAAATTCATTTTTCCACAACATTATGGTCACAATATAAGCAGAAAGAATCTGTATCAGAAATAACATTAATATTCTTCTTACGTTGATGATTAACTCTAAAATCATGGAGAGATATGTCATGGTTATTGCCTAAATAAAAGTTATAATTAGAACTCATCCGCTATAATGACCTTTATACAATATAGAAATTGTTCCTGAACGTCCAAGATAGGGGGCATTTTGTCATAGGTTATCACTTGTACCCTGAAACCTTCGTACAGAGAGAAATATCAATTAGTATAAGCGAACTCGGTTCTCACATGTCACACTTCACTAGGTCAGGAGGTACAGATCAGCATCCAGTGGATTTGACCCACATTATGAAACTGATCAGGCCGTTCTTGTATTCAGATAATTAGATCATTTCAGAATGACTAAATGTAATCTTGTGATATTATATGTAAAAAAAATTACCTCCATGAATTCAAAACCATAGTTTCCATACACCTATAAAGCTTTATTCAATTAATGTGCATATACAGCGCGGCAATACCACCATGGAATCTCAAATTATATAGGATTTAATGATTCAACTATACTTAAGGTGCAAACAAACCAGACAAACCACTGGATAATATCCCATTCACGTCGAGTAAGCTATGAATTTCTGTTAAACAAAGAAATGGTGTTACCAAACTAGAATATGTTGATTCTTATTTCCATTATCCATTGTCAACAACAAAATGAAAAGTTGTGTAATGACAAACATACAACTATAAGATGATGATGGATTCGACAACATTGTCCGAACTGTGAAGCGTATGTAACTCTTCAACACAGCGACATGAATTGACATTGTCAAGGTGAGTTTAGGGTGGTTGGAATTCTTAACGTTTATGGGTTAGGGTAGGTTTTGTCTGTACAGAAATGACTTCGATCAGCTGTTTACATTCATGTTGATGAATGATATTATAAACACTAAATCAGTACATTTAGATGTGATATGGTTTTAGGGCGGCGGAGATTTTTAGCGAAGTCATAACGACACTGTTTGTGACCAGAATTCACGAAAGTACAGAGATGAAGTTCTACGACCTCTTGTCTTCCTATTTATGAAGCAAAACCGCGTGGCTTTTACCAACACAATAACCAAAGGCCCCCTGTCAGCATTTACCAACACAATATGCCTAACCACAAGGCAGTAGTGTTAAAGTAAGTAGATACCAACAAAGTGTTAAAGTGAGTAGATACCAACAAAGTGTTAAAGTGAGTAGATACCAACAAAGTGTTAAAGTGAGTAGATACCAACAAAGTGTTAAAGTGAGTAGATACGCGTGGCATTTACCAACACATTAACCTAAGGCCCTCAGTCTTCTTTGCATAACGAGAAAGTGGTTGTTTAGCCGTGTTCTTCAGATATATCCTATAGAACACATATGGGACTGCCTTTATCGACAAATCTCATTATACCAGTGGCAATGCAATAATAGATAAAAACTTGTTGATTTGAGTGAAATTACAGATCATGAAAGGAGATGTGTTCTTGCTTTAGCCAAACGTCACTTGCAGTTGAATGAAATCGTGAATTTTTGCTGAGGAATTGAATATAATTTGATATCAAACAAAATGTTCTTATATATGCTTTTCTTTTATCCAAGCTTCGTCAAAGACATGTATACTTTCCTTTGAGCACTGGTTTATTTGGGCAAATACAGCACACGTCTTAATACATGGATAATACTTGATCTTTCTCAATAATGTCAGTGGCTAAATGTATATAAAGCTTCTGTAAGTAGAGCAATACTACTCTCTACGTCATCAGACACCTTCTGACCTTTTGGATACAGCAAGGACTGGCTGGTGTGAAGCAGCCTCACTGGTATCTACTTACTTTAACACTACTGCCTTGTGGTAAGGCATCACTGACAGCCTGTGGTCACATATCTTCAAAACTATTGCTTATTGTTTCGAAACGTATTCTCGTTATTCGTCATCAGAGTTCGCTAAACGCTTCAAAGAAATGGACCAAAGAAGGGACTTTCTGCTCTTCTCTCAACTCTTCTCTCATCTGTTAGAAATTCCTACCTTCGAACTGCGATCAATATTTGGTCTCCTCTACCACTAAGTAGGGAAATGATTTGAACGACGCTATTTGAAATACAGCATTTGTAGAATCCTGGTTTCCTCAAAAAGAACGAAATTGACACCAGCGCCTTATGATGACGATGTATTTGTGACAAACAGGATAACGAGATTAGGTCGAGAGACATTAGGAACAGTCATGCTATGAAGTTGTTGTTAAATCAGAATTTATGCTTCACGACTCGTTTGTAGAGCAAGGTTACTAATTAAACGTCGATTTGGCAATTGTAATTTTTGTAAATTAAATTGTAAATTTAGCCCATGCCTTTTCTTTGGTCCCAACGTTAGTAATCAGTAGTCAGTAATCCTGATCACATCCGAGACAGTATAACCCATAATATAACGACGTTTCATTTATTAACCATATATTAGAGGTGCACTGAAGAAATACGAGTTGTTTGACCTTCATTATTGTCAATGCCTAGTGATCGACTAGGTGAACGGTTGAATCGGTCAAAATCGGCGAATGTTTCTCTGAGGATCTGTACCTGGTATCCCTGTGCAAGAAGGTCTACCTCTTGCAGAAAGAGGTAGATACACAATGTTATAAAACTCTTCAAACATTATCCTTAAAAGCACTGCAGCACGTTTTCTTCAGGAAATAAAGTTATCTCACAATAAGGAAAATAATAGCTGTTATCTAGAATATAATGTTTGAAGACAAATGAATAAATGCTGACATCGTACATGGATTGTGAGTTCTTTAGGTCCATCATCACTTTTTGACACATTTTCTGAAGAGTTTACTATGTTCTTATCAGCCCATCATTTTCTCTCTAAATAAGAACAAATAAACATGTACGATTGTCCCTGAAATGTCAAATCGGCATCAAGGAGTTTCACAATTTAATTACGTCAAGAAGAGGTACTGTAAATCAATAATGAAAAGGAAGACATCCAGATGGTTTTCATTTTAGCTCACAAATTGTACATATATTTCATAAATCAGAGTGTGCAAAACAAACAAGTTCAATAACGCCACAAAGATTGATTATCCACTTCTCATTTACGAAGGCTTGACACCCTGAAGCCACACACGTATCTTACAATGGTAGATACCTCGAAATGAGTCCAAAATTAAATAGGTCACGGGCAATGTCTCAGGAAAAAATAACATAGCATTTCTCTGACATTTAAACAATTTATGAATAAAATGATTTCTATCTGGGGCTGTCATCTGCAGTACGTTCGAAAAACGTTTATTCCTCGGAACACGGCCGATTTTAACCAGAATGTTAAGGAGGTCATGTTATTAATATTTTGAATTGAATTTCACAGTTAAAAAACAGAATCCTGAGTTTACAAATTTAATTTTCAACTTACTCGGTGTATTTCATGCGCAGATTTTCTATTCTTAAAAATATTTAAAGTGCGAATGAACAGATTTACAAATTTGTTGGTAGTGATGCTGAGAAGACAAATGACCAAATGTAAAAACTGTATTCAAATGTCTGCTTCGGTATCGATATGTTGTATATAAGAAACAAAACACGTAGAGTTAATAGGTGTAATAATTGCTTCAAAGTGGAAGGAATGCTCGCTAAGGTAATAAAACTGCTCCAAATGGTGATACATGCTCCTGTATATACTAAAAACTGATCCACTTTGAAATATATTTGTATTATCTTGAAAAGACTAGCTGCTTTTTAAAAACAGGTTCTCCAAATTGTAATCACACTGCATAAATTAATTCTCTTGAATGTTTGAGTTCTTTTACTTGTTTTTGAGGTCATACTATTTGCACTGGTCTCTGCACAAATATTTGATTCTGATTACTGCGTTGATGGTTGTGTTTCTGTTGGTATTGGCACTGTTTTTACCGTAACCATACACCCGGATGTTAATGTAGATTTCAATAAAGATGAAGATGTAGAAGTACATGTTGATGACGCAAATCTTGATGTATCTGTTCTTGTCGACATTTCTATTTTGATGTTTGTTCATCGTCATAAATATGTTAATGTTTAAGAAAGTTAACCATCGATTTTTAGTTAGCAATACTATTTGTAATTTTGTATGTCTTTGATGTATCATTGTATTGCAAAAAACGCAAGGAAGAGCAATTGTACCTTCACATAATCATATGTCATAACCCCAAGTTGACCATCACCGTTTAGTAGGTCATTAAAGTCGCAAAAAGCAGACTTTCAAAAAACTACATTTTTTGTGATCATTGATGTGTGAGTATTAATGATGCAGCAAAAGAGGAAGATGTAGATGCAATTGTTGATGTATATGTGGATGTATATATAGACACAGTTGACAACGAGGTATAGATGTAAATGTGTAACCTAATGATGATGAAAGCGTAAATGAAAATGTACAAGTATGTATTTATACAAATGTACATGTAGACGTTTTTGAAGATGTAGAACTATATGTTATTGTTAGTGTTGATGCTGGTGTGTGTCTTTTCATCGTTGTTGATGAAGGTGTTGGCTATGATTTGTTGTTTGCATTTATGTAGATGTTGTTGGATAACTTTTCTTAGCAATGATTTTGACCATGATATCATAGAAAATTAAGAAAAACATCTCATTGATGATGTATTTTGATTATGACTGAACAGTGTATTTATAGGGACAATCATGCAAAGGAATTTATTTCAATATCTACCGATGGAGACAGATAATTAACTGCAGTCAAATGGTTAGAACTTCTGACAGACGAGAGAGATTGGCAGGATTACTATTCCTTTGAAGCGCCTTACAGAATAACATTGCGAATGGCAAATATCAGCGGTAAAGGTAATTGTACCACTTCTCTGACCTTGCCGGGTCTCTATAGGTCAAGAGGTGTCTGGTGACATACAGTTGGGTATAGCTCTGCTTCCAACAGATTTGACGCAGATTAGTATAATAATGGGGCTTCTTTTATATCCAGGTAATGATATCATTTCAGAACGGCTGGGTGTTAGCTTGTGGCATTGTCAACAATAATCTACTCAATGATTTCCGTACCATAGCTAATAGGCAACATAAATGTTTCAGTCAATTAATTTGACATAAAGTGCTAGGCATTACTACCAATTGGTTTGCCATTTCCGGAAATAACTTCAAATTATGTAATTGTAAATAAACCTGTATTTATAATTAGACAATGCACCACACAAGCACCTGGATAACATTCCTATCTCGTCTGGCCAGCTATCTGTTTCTTCTCAATTTTATCATTATATTTTCCTGTGTAGTGAAATAAGGCTTAACAAACATAAATATGTCGATTTTTCATTTCATCTTTCGTTATCAATGATTATCTAATATTTTCCAGGAAATTAGTTTTAACTATTATTGTGAACGTGAAACCTCTATTCAAGGAAATATTTAAATAGCGTTTTCCCTTCCAATTATATTTCTGTCTCCACCACTAACACTCTGTGATTCCTTCTCTGTGTGTGTCACCAATAACGAACTCTGTCCTGCGAGTTTTGTTTGTGTCAAATCAACTGTAAGTAGCCATCAGACACTTCCTGACCTTTTGGAGGCAGCACGGTCTGGCTTGTAAGAAGCCGCCTCGCTGGTATCTACCTACTTATACACTACTGCCCTGTGATGAGGGTTCCCTCTGAGATCATAAGGCCACATATCTTCAGAACTGTTGCTTGGTGTGAAGTATTCTCTTTCTTTATCATGACATTCCGCAATAAGTTTCAAAGAAACAGAAAGAAGAACGGACCTTTAGCTCTTCTCTGTCGTTTCGCAATTCCTTCCCATAGAGCTGCAATCAATAATTTGTCTCCTCAATCACTGAGCAGGGAAATCCACTTGAAAGGAAACGTAGAAGCTTAAATCCAAACGTTTGTATAGTAGACACACTGTTTCCTCAAATAGAATTTATTGACGACTCGTTAGACATTAAAAATAGCCATGCTATGAAGTTGTTGAATGATGAGTTCTGCTTCTCGATTTCTATGTATAGAAAGGTTGCTAATTAAATTTAAATTTTTGCGATTGTAATCTATTGTGGTTTAGCAATCTCTAACGCCAGAAGCCTGCCTTGGTATCATCAACAGCATCAGTAGACCTGAGCCAGTCAGGGGCTTACTAAAGTTACTTACTAAAGATGTCATGTCATGTCAAGGCATTGTGCTCGACCGTTGAAAGGTTCAGAGTTGGTGCTTGTTGCCTTACTATAAGAATGTGAACTTGAACCCCGTACAATGTCACAGACTGTTTGTTCCAATCTTATTCGTGATTAAATGAATTTAATTATTGTTTTGGTTTTGTTTTTTTAATGAATCTTCCGGTGCAACAAATGATGTGAACAAAGAATTCATAAAAACTTTTAAACGTCAAACAAAAAGGTACTGGTTATCATTAATATTTTGTGAATATAGGTTATGCACATTGAAGTATAAACCTCAATGTAACTAACGATCTAACTCATGTACTCCACCATATCATCGTTATCTAATGATCCAAGTTATTTCGTAAATATGAATGTCTTCAGGCTATACTAAATTCTAAAAATCGGAAGATATTTAATGCAACGTATGAACAATGATATCGATGATATTGTCTTTGGCCGCCTTAACTTTTTCAACATTATTTAAATTTTAATTGTAACGCATAATTAGTATTTCAGCATCAGTCGAGAGCTAACGTGAGTGCTTCTCTCCCCATGTGACTTGAATAGCCGATATGACAGCGAATTTCGTGCACTGGTGTCCCATGAGAAAGAGACAACAACAAAGCTCATATAAATGCGGAAATATAATTTTGCCTTGTTATAATTTACATCAATATAATGTATCTCTGTCTTACACACGAGGTACAAGTCTTTGACGGGCAATTATATAATTAGAAATGAATTGAAAATGGAACTGAGATTTTATATAAAGCACGGTAAAGTCATTGATATCATGTAAATACAGCAATGCAAACAATCCATGTTTTTATTTGAAAAGCATGCGCAGTTTGTTTTAGCACTTAAAGAAAACAATTCAGATATTGCAACCCTTAGTAGGCTTCTACTTCAAGAATTAGCAGTCAAGTCTTTTTGACAAATATGCTTACGGGTTTTGATTTGTCAAAAGTTCAGAACACATGGTTACAGTAATGCAATACTGATTGTGTTCGATTTCAAGATAATTCTGTTGAAATGTCGATCAGTAAGCGACAGGGAAGCAGGGTGTAAGATATGTGATGTGGTTAAGTCTGGAAAACAGTGAGTGAGTCGGGGTTTAACGTGCTTTGAACAATATTTCAGTTATTAAACACGTGGATGACAAGCATCCAAAAGAGAGTGGACAGATAAGAGAGAAAGGGATCGACAGGATGAGAGAAAAGACGGAATGAAAGGCATAGTGAGACATAGACAACAGGTTTTAGAAGGACTCAAATTTGGTCAGGCTTCTACCTGTCGACCTGTCCAGCTTGGGTGTCCCTACCAGGAGCATGAAAGCTCCAGCTGGCATAGCTTTTGGGGTCACGAAAGCACGCAAACCACCACACCACGTTAAGGTATTGAGTCCAGTGGTGGTCTGGAAAACAGACACTGACACAAACAGTTCATGATGTGATGTAGAGCGGTCAGATCGACCTGGTGTAATGATCATTTATTCATCTTATAGATAGATCATATTGCAAAGAGAGTATTCTATAAATATTATAAACTGACATAGCGAGTTTACATGTACGTCAGTCAAGGATTATACTAGTGACTATCAAAGACAGTCCTTCATTTGTCCAGTGAATTAACGCCATTTGTTTTTCCCTATTCAAAATGTTTGTCGTATCTTACATCTCTTTAAAGGCTAAAAGTGCAGTTTAACAACTATATAGATACAACTCTGTCGCAGATTCAAAATTAAGACAGCAATATGCTACTGAGTGAGTTTGTAATGGGTGAGAAACGTTCCTCCAATAATATTACAGTCATTTAATGTTGTGTGTTTCTTGAAACGAAAGACAAAGTTCTGTTTGTCTTGTGCTTGAAACAGGAGTAAGTTATTTTCTCATCATCTGATCTTAAAGTCTAAATTCAGAGTTAGGATTCAACCGCCATTATGACTTTCATTCAATACAAAAACGTGCAACATTGGTGGGAGGCATTCCCGCAAAGATGAAAACTCGAACCCATAGGGTTTTTATGAGCGAAGACAGTAGTTCTTTTTAATGGGAATATTTTGCGCCTCTCTATTTCCTGTTATTTATCAATGTAAAGTTTGCATTTTGTTGTATATAATGAGAACCACTTCTTATGCCTGACACGACCGTCTTAGAGTTTCCATAGCACCGCCATTTACTGTTAAATCATAACGGAGGTCACGTGCACGTGGACAAATGTATATGTGCAAGATTGTGAGTATACTATAATCTCTTTTCCAGATAAATAATCAAGTGTTCTTCAACAGTCTTGTAAACAGGCTCAACAGTTCAGTTCAACTTCTAGTAAGGAAGCCGCCAAAGCAGTAGAGGTCTATCTCAAGTAAGTAATAGAATGTTCTCGACTCCTAACATAATAATGACAAGTTTGAGGGTGACCAAATAACCAATGCAACAAAGCAAATGGGTCTTTTTCAAAAAATGTCAAAATTTCAAGGCAATGAAAACTAAGAAGTCATGTTTGTTAAAATGCATATTTTATTGATTTATTACAACAGAAATACACTCAAGTGTGCAAAACAGAAATATAAAATCTTAATGACATCTTAAAATAAATTAAAAATTTAAAAATATGGACATATGGACCAAAATTATTCCTTCCTGTTACCAATATATCATTAGTAGAATAAATTAAAAATTGTTTATTTTGTAATGTTTTTTCACTTTCATTATGATAATCTGTCATATTTGTTTTCTATTTGCCAAATAAATCTTGTTCATCAAGGATGTAAAACATTTTTGTTGTCTTGGTCAATACCAACTTTTGTTCAAGCACTTATTCTGAATAGCTTTGATTTTACCTACCTCTTTCCTTGAAGTGACATTAAAATCAAATTATCCATCATCTGTTTGATGTATCTTGGTGGGTTATATCAATGCAATCAAAAATTAATTGATCATGTACTTAATTAACAATCCACTTTTAAATGAGCGGTAACAGGATGGATTCTACGGTAACAGAAGAGAATGAAATAGTAACAGTAAAGAATATTAATTCAGAAATTATTTTCTGAGACCAAATAACATGTTTTCAATGAGAAATGACAAACTCGAGTAAGTGTACGTCAGCAAACAAACGCAATAGACACAACAAATTTGACTATTTTGCTTACAGCAAGATTTTAGTCATTAAGCTTATGACATCAGTAACAGGATGGATTCTATGGTAACAGAAGAGAATGAAATAGTAACAGTAAAGAATAATATTTTTAAATTATCTTCTAAGACCAAAGAACATGTTTTCAATGAGAAATGACAAACTCGAGCAAATGTATGTCAGCAACCAAACGCAATAGAAACATCAAATTTGACTATTTTGCTTACAGCAAGATTTTAGTCATTAATCTTATGACAGCAGTAACAGGATGGAACACAAGGTAACAGGGGAGAAACATCTAATTGAATGACAAAACTAATAATTAACTATTGACATTAAAAGTGAATTATTTCTTTGAAATACCAACAGCTCCTTTGCTGAAAAAAAACTTAGATTCCCACTCACAACAAGAAGATAATGTAAGTCCAAATCATCTACCGGTACATCAATAACTTGCAGTTTACATTGAATCAATGACTCCTTGTCAAAAGTTTGCTCTTATCCGGTTTCTGTCCATTCTCTTTGTCATCTTTGAACTTTGAACATAAAAGTGAATTTTATCCTTTAAATCCAAACAGGACTCTTCTAACAACACTTTGCAAACTATGAATATTGTGGAATGGAATTTGAAAAATGTGTTAACACAAAGCTGAAATTCTAACTAACAACAAACAATAATGTAACATTCAAATCAGCTTCAACATCAATACTTTGCAGTTTACATTGAATCCATGATTTTTTGCCAAAGCCGGCTCTCAACAGCAAAGTGGGTGTTGGATCCAACAATAAGTTCAGGCTTTGGAATAATATATGCGATGATACTACCATATTCATACCAGCATTCATCTTTTAGTAATCTTGACCAATAAAAGTCATTACTTGTCCTCCCTACATGATGCATACATTCACAGTATACGGCATTGTCGTTGATATCTGTGACAAATCCAGGATATGGACGACCATCATACTCAACTACAACATATTGATTGAGTAAAATACTTATGTCTGTAATTCCAACATTCTCAGACAAAAGACCATAAATACTCTGCTCACTATTTCCCAGTCGCTCATTCTCTCCATCAACCATCAGTTCCTTCTCTTCATCATCCTTTGGTCCCTTCTCTTCACCACCACTCTGTCCCTTCTCTCCGCCACCACTCTGTCCCTTCTCTCCATCATCCTTTGGTCCATTCCCTCCACCACCACTCTGTCCCTTCTCTCCACCACCACCTCTCTGTCCCTTCTCTCCACCACCACCACTCTGTCCCTTCTCTTCACCACCACTCTGTCCCTTCTCTCCACCACCACCACTCTGGCCCTTCTCTTCACCACCACCCTGTCCCTTCTCTCCACCACCACTCTGTCTCTTCTCTTCAACACCACTCTGTCTCTTCTCTTCAACACCACTCTGTCCCTTCTCTTCACCACCACCACTCTGTCCCTTCTCTTCAACACCACTCTGTCTCTTCTCTTCAACAGCACTCTGTCTCTTCTCTTCAACACCACTCTGTCTCTTCTCTTCAACACCACTCTGTCTCTTCTCTTCAACACCACTCTGTCTCTTCTCTTCAACAGCACTCTGTCTCTTCTCTTCACTACTCTTTCCCTTCTCTCCATCATCCTTTGGTCCCTTCTCTCCATCATCCTTTGGTCCATTCCCTCCACCACCACTCTGTCCCTTCTCTCCACCACCACCTCTCTGTCCCTTCTCTCCACCACCACCACTCTGTCCCTTCTCTTCACCACCACTCTGTCCCTTCTCTCCACCACCACCACTCTGGCCCTTCTCTTCACCACCACCCTGTCCCTTCTCTCCACCACCACTCTGTCTCTTCTCTTCAACACCACTCTGTCTCTTCTCTTCAACACCACTCTGTCCCTTCTCTTCACCACCACCACTCTGTCCCTTCTCTTCAACACCACTCTGTCTCTTCTCTTCAACAGCACTCTGTCTCTTCTCTTCAACACCACTCTGTCTCTTCTCTTCAACACCACTCTGTCTCTTCTCTTCAACACCACTCTGTCTCTTCTCTTCAACAGCACTCTGTCTCTTCTCTTCACTACTCTTTCCCTTCTCTCCATCATCCTTTGGTCCCTTCTCTCCATCATCCTTTGGTCCCTTCTCTCCATCATCCTTTGGTCCCTTCTCTCCATCATCCTTTGGTCCCTTCTCTCCACCACTACTCTGTCCCTTCTCTTCACCACTACTCTGTCTCTTCTCTGCAACACCACCACTCTGTCCCTTCTCTCCACCACCACTCTGTCCCTTCTCTCCACCACTACTCTGTCCCTTCTCTTCACCACTACTCTGTCTCTTCTCTCCACCACCACTCTGTCCCTTCTCTTCACCACTACTCTGGCCCTTCTCTTCACCACCACTCTGTCTCTTCTCTCCACCACCACTCTGTCCCTTCTCTTCACCACTACTCTGTCCCTTCTCTCCACCACTACTCTGTCTCTTCTCTCCACCACCACTCTGTCCCTTCTCTTCACCACTACTCTGTCCCTTCTCTCCACCACTACTCTGTCTCTTCTCTCCACCACCACTCTGTCCCTTCTCTTCACCACTACTCTGTCTCTTCTCTCCACCACCACTCTGTCCCTTCTCTTCACCACTACTCTGTCTCTCCTCTTCAACACCGCTCTGTCTATTCTCTTCAACACCACCACTCTGTCCCTTCTCTCCACCACCACTCTGTCCCTTCTCTCCACCACTACTCTGTCCCTTCTCTTCACCACTACTCTGTCTCTTCTCTCCACCACCACTCTGTCCCTTCTCTTCACCACTACTCTGGCCCTTCTCTTCACCACTACTCTGTCTCTTCTCTCCACCACCACTCTGTCCCTTCTCTTCACCACTACTCTGTCCCTTCTCTCCACCACTACTCTGTCTCTTCTCTCCACCACCACTCTGTCCCTTCTCTTCACCACTACTCTGTCTCTCCTCTTCAACACCGCTCTGTCTATTCTCTTCAACACCACTCTGTCCATTCTCTGCATCATCCTTTGGTCCATCACCAATGAGAAGGACAGGCACAAAATGGTTGGGAATCCAATTTATTGGTCTCATGTCTGTTCTGGTCGAAGTCCACATGATGTATCCAGGGTCAGTCAAAAACTGAACTCTTGGGATCACAAGCCTGTGGATATGTTTCCTCAGAAGACTGTTTCCAAAAGCCGGATACACAGAGAATACAGGCATTTTGAGAACAGTGGCAAGGGCGAATATCTGCCAAATGCCCATGAAACTTTTTCTTTTCCTGATTTTTAGGAGTTCATGCTCATAGATTGTCCTAATAATGCTATCAGTGAGTCTCATTCCTGGAATGAATTCCTCTGAATACATTGCAAAAGCGTTTTTCAGCTTTTTGGGGTTCCCATCGGTTCCTCGTGTTAGGTTACATTCGTCCAAGTAATAGTCAGAATTAAGCGCAAGTTCATGAATAATTCTTAGACGCATTTCATCTGTGTTGCTGTCATGGCCATAAGCAAAGACACTCCCACATGCTGGGAGGCAATCTCCGTCAGCTCGTACAATAACAGGGTATCTGTTCTGAGATTGAGGAGTATCGATGGGATTTTTTTTATCAAATTTGTACTTTTTGGTTTCTTGAAAACAGTTATACGAAACATATAAGCAGCCAATTCTATCCTGTTACCTTTTTGAAAATTACAGAAGATATCCAACTTTAATGGTTCTAAGATGTATATAGTATTGTATTTGTTTTAGAAGCAACCACTACGAATCCTTTCCCCCCAAATAATACTTGCTTTTTTTCTTTGAAGCTGTTACATTGGTAAAGAGTTAACTAATTCTATCCTGTTACGCATTGTTTCCATCCTGTTACCCTTTTGTACATTATAGCAACAGAAAAAATGACTGGTTTTGATAAATACATGTTCTGGGAGCAGTCATTACAAATCCCTTCAATCATATGTATTTTTTGGAATGTCATAGAACATGGTATGATAAGCAAGAGTAAGATAATACTATCCTGTAATCTATGTTGTTTCTGTCCTGTTACCATTTTGAACACGAAAGCAAAATAGACCAATAATATTACATTGGGTAGTTAAATGTTCAATAAAACAACTTTATATATCCTGCTCCATCAAGTTTATACTTACTGGTTGCTTGGAATCTGTCATAAAATACACAATTAGCAACTTATACCATTCACATATAAGTTATTTCTTTCCTGTTACCACGTTTTGTAACATTGCATTTGTAACATTCTTTCCTGTTACCAAATGGGTTCTTTCCTGTTATCAGATACTCAGTAACAGGAAGGAAAGTAACAGGAGAGAATTTTTCATCTTATACCAATCATTATTGAGTGATGGTTAATCTACTGTGGAAACATATTGTTTGGAAATTAATCTTAGACCAATGCCACATATAATGAGGTCAATTAAAAAAATTAACCTGCATTAGAAATCCTACATACATCAGTAACAGGATAGAATCATTTAAAAAGTACTACTCACCTTTTCAACCTTTGATTGTCTGGATTTAAAAATCAACCATTGATTTCTGTCTTTCACTCTGCCATGCTGGCCTAACAGGAAGAGACCTTTTTATGACCCAGTTCCCTTTTGATTCAGAGGGAGGTTTCATTGTATTGAATGGAATTTACCAAAAAGTAACAGGAAGGAACATGCTTCATGGGACAAGCATTTCCATCATTTTTTTTCACATTTCCAAATGCAGTTACATAAAACCAACAATAAAACCTCAATAAGAACACCAAGACTAAATAATAATTACCTGAAATATGGAAATGTATGTGGAATTTGTATTAATTTATCTGTTTCAAAGTTTGAAAAAAAAAATTGGGACATGAGTTTTTTGCATACTGATTCCACACCTGACTGAAAATAAATATGATTAACAATGAAAATGAGATTTTATTCATGTATCAAGATCATACCCAGTATGTTAAACTTAAAAAATAGTTTAAATGTTGTCAATTTTTTTTCATATGACCATTCCTTATTGCGGGACAGGAATTTTGACATTTTTTGAAAAAGACCCAAATAAGAAATTGGATTATTTGCCAAAAACGTAAAACTGAAACAATGTTCATTCTAAAAAAATAATTGCATGATACCACATGCAAAACGTCAACACAAAATATTATTATCATTGAAAAAATAAAATTGTCTAACTTTTAATTATTATGTACCCACTCAACCACTTTGTGATGTTAAAAGCAGATGTTTCATCATTTGTGGAATTTTCGTCATTTTCTCTAATTTTTCTGAAATTGCTTTCCCAATTAAAATATAAAATACAAGTGCACTATGTATATACATGTAGGTGTACAATATGTTGAACTTGTATTATCAATTAAACGTGTATAAATTTACAATCCTTTTGCTGTATATTTTATTGAAGGTACTAGGAGAATAAGTGAGAGACACACACAGAAATTAGATGTGTGTCATAAAATGAATGTATTTTTTTGTATTACCATATTTTTCTAGTAAAAAGTAGAATTGTACACACTTTGTATACGTAATACTTTCTGTTTATCTGAATCGCGAGGAAATATTTAAAAATAAACCTGTCGACAATGCCAGACCCTCTACAGAGACCATTGTTTTCTGAGATTTCAGACTAGAAAAATCTTTTAATTGCACTGACTCAATCATTAAGATGCAAAAGATTGATATGTGGACATGTGTACATATGAATAATGGGTCACTTCTTATGTTTCAACCTATAGATAATACAGCCAACACCTACTCATCTTAGATCTACTCTTGCTCAAGGACGCAATTATTTGGTTTGCAGTGTCATTTCAGAGTTCCAATATTCTAAAAATGAGACTATTATCATAAATATGACATCTAACTTACGGAGCTTAGTTTGAAGTTTTATTTTGAAGATTAAAACATTTCACCTTCTTGTCGGGGATTAAGACACACCACGTATTTGGTTGTAAAGATTTGTCCTTGTTTGTCTTGTTGTGTTGGATGTCATCTAGATCAACAAGCGTGAGTGGGTTTCTGCAGCAGGTGTGGGTGGCCCAAAGTCTGTGTTGCAATAACGCTTCCTCGACGTAAGTTTGTTTTTTGCAGAAATACTTACGTCTTGAGTACACATATAATGAAGTTTAAGAATATCCTATTTGATCTAGCAAACCATTTTACTTATGCGAGATTTGTAAATTCCATCTAGATTTCAGTAATGAATAAAACAAATATAAGAGCTTTCTAAGTGTAAAATATTTGGAATTGCTGAAAACATGTTTGAATACCTGTTTTTGTATTGTGTTTGTGAAAATCTTGTTGTGTTTCCTGTTTTAGCATTGTGTCATTTCCTATTCGTATTGCAAAACCAATCTTCTTCACAGTACACTTGAAATAGTTCTCATTCGTAAAAGCTGATGACATACATTATCATCTCCTATAGCAGCAAATATGGTATTGAAGATTCAAATGTTCTCAGATTTTAACGTTTTTAAAGTTATTTTTTCCAGTAGGCCCAAAGATCAAACAACAACGGATGCGGTTACTTACGGACCAGTTATCTGATTCATCGCTTTCTGAGTTCCAGTTATAAATGTAAATCAACGAGTATTGAGAGCTGTTTTGTCATCACTGCGTAGCCGAATGTTATCTAAATCATGGTTTAAAAGTGTATACCGCTAGAGGAAATGATTGTGTAAATTATCACAAGATCAATCAGTAGTCAAACAGATCTTGAACTTTTATTATTGAATGTATACCTTCAGAATTTGTTTTGAAAATCACCCTGTCATAAATCATGACAATCTTGGGAAAGGGTTCGAGTATTTTCCTCAGGGACCTATTAAAAAGGTTATTTTAAAGTATTTAGGCCTACTGATGCTTTTAATAATCGACATTTTTCAAATCCTAACCAAATTATTTTTATGGTACAGCATTAATCAACATTACTTTTCATATGCATGTTCAACAAATAGTTCTCGCATTTTACAGACGAATTACGAATTAAAAAAAGATATGTCTTACCTTGATCTATAGCTTGAAGGTATTACTTGAGGATGAAATCAAAACTTATATGAAATTAAATTTCTAAGATAGAAATCGTTGTTAAATTACAGCGATGTAAAAATATAGAAATGCAGTAACCTGATAGAAAAAAGAGAAATTCTGGGATATGTTAATTCATGAAATAATTGCAGTATGCTGATAATGAATAGAGAAAACTCTGATGTGTTTATACAAGAAATGCAGTAACCTGATAATAAACAGAGAAAAGTCTAATTTGCTCATACATTTTGCAGTACCCCTATACTGAGTAGAGAAGACCTGGAAAATGTTCATACAAGAAATGCAGTAACCTGATAATGAAGTGATAAAACCTGGAGTAGGTGTTGAAAAAAAGACACAGCCATTTATATCGTTGATGGTAATAGGATGACTCGGATAATAGAAGTAAATATATCACAACACTACTGATAATGATATAAAGCTTTCCTGAGCTGATCCTTATTCCTGGGTGAGTAATTGTCTCAGCTTACGTAATGTGAATCATTTATATATGTTTTTGAAAGTTCTCTGTGCAGTGAACCAAACTTTTCGTGGAAATGTGTCCGACTTGATATGCAAGCATTTGACAGACGTACCACAACTGTACATCAAGTCTTGACTGTTGCCTACATGTACGTACTTGAGCTGGCGTATTACAGTATTACCATATACGTATATATACATAAAAACGTGTGATAATTGTCAGAGATGTCAGTGCCTATGTACAGTAAAAGCCACATTAGCATCGTTATTTGTGTCAAATCAACTGTACGTAGAGCAATACCACATCTACATCATCAGACACATCTTGACCTTTACAGACGCAGCAAGGTCTGCCTTATGTTAAGCAAGTTTGCTGGTATCTACCTAATCATTTGTATTATGGTGCACTAGTGCTCTGTGTTAAGGATTCTTTCTGACAGCTTGTGGTAGGATATCTTCTTATATGTTGCTTGTTCCATAGTATTCTCTTTATTCACCATCATATTATTCCACAAGACACTTCAATGAAACGAAAAAAGGAAGGAAGTTTCAGCTTTTCCCTCTCGTCAGTGAGAAATCTCTTATCAGGCTGCAATCTCTTATACATCTCATCAATCCCCGAGTAGGAAAGTAAATCCATCTGATCCCTGGCGTCGACACTTCAGTTCAAATATACATTTGGAGAGAAGACTCACTGTTTTCCTCAAAACGAATTAAATTGACATCAGTGACTTATGATGACGATGTATTTGAAATGAAAAGGGTAACGAGGTTAACAAGAGCTAGCCGTGCTATTAAGTTGTTTGGAAATCAGTACTTTTGTGTATTGATCATTTGATCCTAGAATGACAATGCTGCTAATGATATATTACTTTGATTCTGCAATTGTTACCTAACACGTGTTAACATATCCACAGGGTACGAGTCTTTGACCGGCATTTAGAAGAGAATTCCTAATTTTGAATGTATAGGCTACGTTTACTACCCGTAACGCTTCAGATACTGTTGCAGCTGATAACCATGATCCAGCTATTTGTTTAACCAATTCAGAGCCGATACAAAGATTTTCAAGGATGTGTCAGAAAAACACCAAGAACTTTCACATTTCCAGTATATCAAGCAGTTGAATATATTGCTAATTAACTAATATGCCAATTAGTCATTAGATAGACATTCAATAACTTAGGTTAACACTATATGTTGAATAAAGAAGTTCAATTTTGTAATAATAATATTTCTTAATTGTACTAAACGATATCGAAAAGATGTGCATAATCATCTTTATCATTTAAATATGCAAAATGCAAAAGGTCCCTGCTGATATTTGGAAGGAAGTTTGTTTAAGTATTGACAAAAAAATATTTCAATTGATACAACACTTAGTAGGTTACACAAACCCAAATGTTGCAATCGAGAATTGTTCTGCCATTTATACTTACAGGTTTTGGTTTATCACAAGTTAGGAACACGTGGTTACAGTGAAGCAATTCAATGATAAATTGATAGTTTCAAGACAGTTCTGATAAAATGTCCATCAGAAAGCGACAGTGCGGCAGGAAGGTAGATCTGCGAGGGAGTTAGGTCTGGAGAACAGACACTGACACAAACAGTTCATGAGTGATGTAGAGCGGTCAGATCAACCTGGTGTAATGATCATTTATACCCTATTTAAATGTGTGTTGTATCTTATAAACTTACTAAAAACAAGTACAAATGCGTCTCGAATTCCATGTTTAGAAATCAATAAGGTTCTGAAAGTGAGAAATAGGGTCTTCAGCAATATCCCTTTCACCTATAAACAGCCTCTTCAACGAGTTTTCATGCCTCATACCTAGGTTTCTAATGACACAGGATCACAGTTTAATAGAGGGGAGTGTTAACTTTTGCCTCGTTGCTTTCAATGTTTTCACAAGCATTTCAGTCTTTTCCTCATCCAAATTCTCGTCATCAAAGTCTGGATTGTTTGTGCACTCAGTGATTCTGGAAAAGCAGCATTGGTTGCGGTTCTATCCTTTGGCTTGAAAGATAGGTAGAGCTGCATACAAATGAAAGCAAAATTTATATACACTAGCAATATCTACAGGTGGAGAGATGTATAGAAAGAAAATTATAAGTCAAGTCCGAGTAGAGAACCTTAAGAACCATACTTGAGTTCCTTCATATGGGAGCTGCATCAATCCACACAGACAGATTGGTATCGATTTGAAAGATAAGATTTCAGCTAGAATAAATAATCTAAATCTATCCTACAGAGTATGAAAATGTTTGATTGATGGTATCCAAATCTAAGGGAAGGTCGAGAAGTACGAATACTGCAGCACCATCTTTGTCAATAGCCTGGAAAACATCTTCTGAATACGAATGAGAGCAGTCTAAGTGTTGTAAACTTTCCTGTGAGCTGGTTGTAGCACTTATGATGGTCTTGTACTCTTCAGATAATGCTTTACATGCGAAATAGCAGCACGTTTATATAATTTGGATGCAATGACAGATAAGACACAGGTCGATAGTTTTCTCTAGATCAGCGTCAATTTGTAGCTTTCTTAGCAAAGAACTCACTTAGTTTTCTGGAACATAAGACTCAAGAAAGGATTGATTTACTATGCGAGTCATCACGTGACAACCTCATCCAGACAGCCCTTCCGGAGCCAAATCGGTGGTTGATCTAGGGAGCATGATTTGTTTGGACACTGAGGGATAAGTTTCCTGAATTCGCGTCCTGAACCGGCAAAAACGAGGACGGTGTTGTTTTGTTCACAGTAGCTCCTCTGTTGGGGAGAGTTGAAGTAAGTCTCACCGTTTCACTTCCAGATCTAGACTTTAACGAAGAGTTTTGATCTTTTCATTGAAGAACCTGGAAAATAAATTCACTATTCCACTTTTAGTTTGGCAAGTGCTTTGAATGATGATATTGCTCTTGGTCACTAGAGTTATCAATAGCGTCATTAAAGAAGTTTTTCTTTGTCTGTCCTACAAGGGTGTTTACAGTATTGCTCATGGCAGAATGCATCTCTTTATAGACGAACAAATCAGACAATGTCATCTGCCTCTCCAGCTGACGTGAAATTGTTTTGCCCGGATTTAATTATTGTTCTTTTGAATGAGCTTTTACATTATGCTTTGATGAAGGAGCAAGGCCATCAACAACTTTACGGACAACGTTGTCATTATGGACAACGTTATCATAATGACGGAAACATACGTCAGAACCATGTTCAGATGTCCGTGAAGACTTGAGGAAAGATCTGACCAGAATAGGACGACTGAAGCTGACCTATTTACGGGGAAATAGTTTTTATCTTGGTCGTCTTTGAGTATCAATTCTTGCACCAGCAAGGATAGCAAAATGGTCAGATTGAACTGACTGATCAACAACAGATCTTTGAGTGAAATGAGTCTATTTTTTTGCAATTTTTCAACATATAATTTGAGTTCCTTATAGGTTGTACGACACACTTAGGAGAGTTATAATTTCTATTCATTTGGATCACATGGAAATATAAAAAATGGCCAGCTATGTACAGTGAGGGCACAGACGAAAAACATCGGAGCTTCCGCATACACAATAACTTAAAAATAAAAAGTTATGTGTGGGCATGTTTACATAACAAAATTCAGCTCTTATTTTTCACAATAAAGACAGTACAGCCAAACACTGTCAAGCAAAATTACTGTTTCATAAGAGGATTCTTTCTCTGCTTCCATTACGCTTAAACCTTTTTCCGAGACCTATTTTCTGTTTTGAAAAAGACTAAGAACCTAATATAACTAACCCATTACTGAGCATATTTTAAATTTTGATTTAAAAAATGATTAAGATTAATGTTCTGGCTTAGCGTCAAGACATGATACGTATTTGGTTGCAAGTATTTCTCCGTGTTTTCCCTGGATCAACAAGTGTGAGTAGGAATCTAGATCAGGTGTAGGTGGTCCAAAGGGCAGTGATGCCATGACGTCTTCATCGACATGAAATTGGGTTTTTTTGCAAAACACTTACGTCTTGAGTACACATGACGTCTAAGAATACCCATTTTGATCTAACAAACCACTATACTGATGTGAGAATTTTTAAATTCCACCTATACTTCAATAACGATTAAAAAATATTCGGAAGTTTCAAACTTTACCGTATTTGGAAATGTTAAAAGTCGAGTTGGCGGTTTTTATTTTATGTCTGTGACAAACTTATCATGTTTCTTGTTTTGGGCATTGTGTCATTTTCTACTGATATTGCACAACCTCGTTTCTTATGTGTACACTTGAAATGGTTCTAATGTGTAGTAGCCTATGGCATTAGACATTAACCTTTCCCCAGAATAGCAGCAAAAAGGTTATGAAGATTCGAATTTCTTAAGACAAAGCACTCCGTACTGCCCCATCTGATTTCAATATTTTCAAAATCCTTTTCTCTTCAGATAGGGATCCAGGAACGATTTACATCGCAGCTGAAGCAATTTCAGAATCAATGCTTATTTAAGCGTTTATTAAAAAATGTCTACACCTGGAGTATATATGTCGAGGAAATGTTTGTGTAACCAATAACAAGATTTATCGGTAGCCGTTCAGATCTTTGTATAGACGAATACAGTGTCAACATCATGTTTCCTGGTTTTCAATAATTTGTTGTTATTGGCTTATTCACCCCCTAGCTCTGACATCGTGACATAAACTTGATTAAATGTATTCATGGCCATGCTGACGTATTAATTAAACTAGATGTTAAATCTTAATGGTGAAAAGTCCTGATGTACATGTACAGTATAACACGAGCTGACACCGCATCAATGTGTTGTCGTGGTGAGTCTCGCTTGAGAAGTACAGGAGGCGTGCTGAAGGGTCAACCCTTTGATGAGCAAAGAATAGGCACCAAACTTTCACATCAGAAATATTGCCAAGGGTGGTCCACTCTTGTGATGATGATGAAAGTCTCACAACCATCTGAAATGTTGATAAGAGGAAGAAAATCTTCATATTTAGAGAAAATCCTAAAGCTAAATACAGGTTGCTAGAGAGTAGACTCTTCTGTTGACGTGAGATGTTTTTATATATTTCTTACATCGAAATGATCGAACAAATGGGAATAACAGTAGCTCCTAAGCTTTTCTTGTTATCCTGTTAAAAAAAATAAAACCAAGCTGATAGGGCATCATTGTGTCATCGTGATGAGTCTCAAGAGGTGAGTACAGGAGACTGGCTGCTGGCTTGGTTTCTATTTTATCAGCAGAGAATATGCGGCAAACAGATATTTTCCAATAGGCTCAAAGCATTGACATCAGATTTATTACCAGTGGTAGTCCACTGTCTAGATGATTATGAAAGTCTCAAAACTATCAAAGAGGCTGGAAAGGAAAAGCATATGTTCACATTTACAGAAAGTCTTTAAGTTAAATACAGCTTGGTAAAGACAAGCTCTCAATCTTATTATGTTCTTCTGTTAACAAAAGTTGACATTTACATAATTGTGATGACTTTAAGTTAACTCAGTGTATAAAAATAGCAAGCACGATGGCCAAAAGGGAATATATCAACCTTCTTCTGCATGTGGCTTACACCATTCCACGTGGGTGGAAATCGATCCTACTCTTGTGTCAGACCTCTAGAATGATTGTTCTTGATCTTTTAGCTTTCATCAAAAAAGTGTATGGGTCGTGTTGTGGCTGTTACTGCATTAAACAATCTGATGAAGCATGATGAACCTTTGAAAACGTTTGCCGAACATATTAAGTCAAAGAGTTTTGATTCAGTATTCTATATATGAGGTATCAAATATTATTTTCTATTGTTTTAAATGTGAAATCAAGGTCTCTTAATATTGTGTTGATCAGCACACACAAGGACGTCTCCTTGTTTATCGTAAGCGATGTGTTATCTGAGGTCGATAGTTTATTGCATTTATAAAACTAAACAACAATGTCCATTAAACTGTTAACAATCTTTGATTCATCGTTTCATTACAAGGGCAAGGCATTGATAAGGTTTAAATAAGAAATATCTTTTAAGATATACACATAGAATGTTGTGGACTTACATAGAAACTAATCATTCTTGTGTCGTGATCAAATATTACTTTTTTGCTTTGATGTTTTATTGAAGAGTTCAAGAATAAAAACATATCCACAACAACGACATCTCTACAAATGGAAACCCAGAGACCCACTGACCCAGTTGAGTGAGCGGGATACAGCGGACAACACGACAGCGTATCATCCGTCTTCTCTCCAGTCTCGACCTGTGAGGGACTAATGTGAACATACCATCTCCGAGCTATCAAGGTTACCATTACCTTCTAGGAAATGGGTGGTTGTTATAGTATAGATTAAACGTGTACCATAATAATGAGGTGCATGGTAACCCTATGAAAAAGAGTATTAGCGTTTGACAATTTTAACAAGCGAAGCATAAATATATATATATATATATATATATATATGTGTGACAGGGCATATTTCATATTATGCCTATCATTGTTATCATTGTTATCATTCTTCCATTTTCATTATATGTATAATGTTCATATGTTTACTGTTGTATTTGTTTGCCGTCGAACGCCACCCCTATACATTTTTCACCTTTACTTCTTCAGTTTCTGGAGCCCTGTCAACAGGGATCTCCCCTCACTTCTATTCTATTCTTAGCTCTGTTGCCTACTTCCTGGGCTTTCCTTGTTCTATTAATAGGTCACATCAAAGGTTTCCTTTGATGTTACCTGTATTCTAATTGGCTATTGTAGTCCTCTGTACTCACTTCCTCCACCTACCTGATTTCCACCTCACTCCAATTTCTGTTGCTGAGGTGGAAACATCATTTTCCATTTACAGGTATGGTGATTTTCTAATCTGTTTCCATCTGCCTCATTACTTTATAAAACTCTTTTATAAGGTGCATTATGTGTTCTAAATGATAATTTAAAACTACTAAAGATAATATTTAATATATAATTTATTAATTTAATTCAATAAATAGTATTCACAACTTAGTAAATTAAACATGGCCATGCCATGTGCTTTTAATAAAGTGCAATATTTCTATCTTTTACCATTGATATTAATTATATATATTAAACAACCTGCAATATGAATGTGATATTTAAAGTAAATGAAATATATTGTTGAAATTGTTATTTACTTGATATTCTATTTTATGACTCCAATTTCTGTTGCTGAGGTGGAAACATCATTTTCCATTTACAGATATATACCTCAGCAACAGATTCATCAACTCATCTCCAATAAATCATCGAATCATCACCATATCTTTGTTGTCTCGTCTTGACCAAGCGGCCCAGTGCCGAACAAGTAGACACCCGGCCACAAATTGGCGCCCAACGTGGGGCCGCTAGCGTCAAGACGATCATCCCTCATCCTCATATCTCATCTGGAGTGCTTTCATAGGATCACCAGGAATACTGTGACTTTTCATTCATATATTTTGTTCATTCATGGACTATACTGTGCTTAATTCATGGAGTCTGCGGGTGTGTCGGACATCTAACAGTGAGTAACAATATGAACTGTGATTGCAAGAGACAATTTTGGTAATTGCCGGCACACCATGAACTTTCACCAAGTGAACTCCATCATCTATCATTTTTATATCATGAATTGAACAAACTGTTATATATATTGCTGTTGTGTGAACTCTTATCACCCATTTATTGATGATTCATGTTGTTTATAATTGAATGAATTTGTCATTGATCCTATAACTTGAATTGATGTCATCCTAGAAAAAAAACCCAAAAAATTATCATCTGAATCGTGATTTGTTTCATTTAAACATTATCATCCAAATACTATTTACATAAGATTTCTATTTATACAACTTTAAGCAAATTTCTATTTCTACATTACATCTATATATATTTACAAATTTATAAATGTGATAGTGTAACTGTGATTTTCATTTTCTCATTGATTTTATTCTTATCAAGTAAATAATAGTAATATTATAGGGTAACAATAATAATATCACATTTATGAGGTAATTTGTAATTGCAGTAATTAATATTCTCTTTAATCAATAACAGTTATTCAATAATGTAGGGTAAATTTAGTGCACCTTATTCTGATTCTGATTTCCGGTACTTCTTCTATCGGCGTTCCGGCTTATTTTTCGCATTCTCCGTTGCCTTTTCAGTCTCGTTGCTGGAGACTCTTCCATTCATTAGTTCTCTCGCTCGAGATATTCATTCCTCGCATTTAAAAAAAAAAATAAAAAAAAAAATATCCTCGCGTCTCGTCCTGTGTTGTCTTGTTTCTTCCATCATTTGACAATCCATATATTACAAACATAATCATATTTCAATTTCAGCTCGTTTGAATTATGGTTTCAGTTGACAGTTTGTAAGTTGCTGTCGACTTCTCCGAAATCTTTTATTGTTGATCCTGGTATTTTGGGTTTGCTTCTTGACAGTTGTTGTTGATAGGTTCTTGTCGGTCTAAGTTAATCATCTCAGTTCTTGATTGTCAGTTTTCTGAAAAGCCTGTTTATATAACATACTTCCGTACACTTCCCAATATTCATAAATTTTAGTGTTACATTGTGTTACACTTGCATATCACAACAGTTTAACATATAAAATGTTTTGTTGAGATAATATTACATTTATACTATTAAGTTAACTTCTGCCATTTAGACATCTATAGCTCACATCTTACTGAATGCATTTCATAAATTACATGCCAATAATTATGCACACTTATACATAGTTATATTTCAACACTGTTGTTGACATTTTGTTGTTGACATCCTGTTGTTGACATCCTGTTTACATTCTGTTGTTGACATTCTGATTTGACATTCTATTGTAGAAATTCTCTTTGCATTTGTCATAGATACTTCCTTGTTGACATCTTGACATCTTGTCTACACTATAAGATTGACATAATGTAACATCAAATTGTTGACATACAAATTGTGTATACATTACTTGCTGCTGTTAATAATATACATGTGACACACCTTGACACACTCTTGTTTGGAGCACATCCTTATATATCACACTACCTCTGAACAGCTACATAATTTAATTATTGTTTACTCTTTTCCACTTTTGTACTTGCAGTTCACATAACTGTGTCCAGTTACTACTCACTTACAAATAATATCTGTTTAACATTATTTGACTTAACTTGGTTATCAAAAATACTGTACTTTGCAGATACCTTCACCCTTATCATATCAGATTGACATTTCCTGGTATTGACTTATGACATTTTGATAGATTTCACACATCTTATCTTTGTCAAAATTATACATTGAAATCACATGCACCTCATCTTGTATCCTTTTCGGAGGAGTTACATTGTTCAAACCTTTTGATAACATTTGCTATTTCTAGATTTAGGTAGTAATGTTATAAATTGTTGAATCTTAACTTGTGAGATTCTTTTTGCCTTTGGTTAGGGTACACTTGCATACTTTCATCAATTACATCACATCTTGTTGACACTTTGTGTGAAACACTAGATCCTGTACACTACATTTGTACACTGGCTTTCACATTAGACCTATTACACTTGACATACTTCATTTGTACACTTTCACGATGGCTGAACACAATCTTCAGCGTGTGGATCCAGACATTGTTGGGGCTATGGAGTGCCTGCAGCAACTTCCTATGTCTGTCCGCACCGGGGTTCTTAGTCGGCTGGCAGATGACATAAACGGCCAGTTGCAAAACACTTACTGCATTAGTGCTGAAGGTGGTCCTCCAATGAATGTGACTCATTCTATTCCACCGCCTCCTCCAGCCTACATTAACACACCTCTGCCACGTCGATCCCCCCATTCCTCTACCATTCCTTCCGGAAATGATAGGGTTTCACCACAGGTAGGGGAGGGCTCACTGCTGAATATACCTGGGTCATCACCCAGGTTGCAGGAGACTCCTCTTCCCCATTATGTTCAGCCTCATATGACATCAACACCATACACGCATCCTTCAGAGGGTTGGCCTCATCCCCCTCCACCAACTCCAACACCTTTCCACTACTCGTCACAGCACAGGGTCCATCCTCATGCACCTAGCCAAACAACTTATATGCCCATCTTTAATTCACCGAGTCCCAAAATTTCTTCTTTCTCTGGGAATGGGAATAAGGGCGAGGCTAGGTACTCTCAATGGCGCCTGGAGATTGTTGGTTGTCGACGGGAGAATTCCTATTCAGATACCGCAATTCTCAACGCCATGAGGAGGTCGGCTAAGGGTTCAGCAGCTGATTTGCTTTGTGGGCTTTCAGAAACTGTTTCCTTGGACACTGCGCTGGAGCAGTTGGACGTGGTGTTTGGCAACGTGCTGCCTGGTGAGACTCTTATGGAGAAGTTCTACACCGCTCGCCAGGCTAAGTCCGAGACAGTAGCAGAGTGGAGTTGTCGTCTCCGGGAGTTAATCTCCAACATCGAGACTTCTGGCGCACTCCCTCCGGCAGCTGCTGCTGGCTTGCTTCGTGGCCGGTTTTGGATGGGTCTCTCACGAGATGACCTGAAGCAAGCCACTCGCCATCACTTCGATTCGGGGATGGACTTTAACAGGCTTTTGCTTGCTGTCCGCCGGGTTGAAGAGGAGTTGTCTACCCCCAGAGAGGTACATCAAATGCAGTCCACATCTCTACCAACCAGCCAACAGATGGATGATGTGCTTTCACGGCTAAAGGACCTTGGTAAGACTCTAAGTGTCCTAGGGAATCGGGTGAAGACGTTGGAGACACATACCCAACGCAACAATCCACAAAAACATAAACCACCAAACAATCCACCATACAAGGCCAAACCTTCTAATTCTTCTTCTGGTCCCTCTTTGACTTCAGGTTCTTCTTCGGGTTCCTCTTTTTCATCAGCTACCCCACAGCCAACACCACCTTCTACCAATCAAATCTATTGTTTTGATTGTGGAGCCCCAGGAGTTAAGAGAGGGCACTTCGGTTGCATTTCTTTAAACTCCTAGGAGTCCAAACCATGGAGCGTGTTTTGGACTCTGATGTTAGCTCCAATTGGCTGCCGCCAAATCTTGTGGGACCTTCGAATGTAGCTTCTGTTGAGGTTGAAGACATTTCTTGCAGTGTTCTCTTAGACACAGGCTCTCAGATTTCGAGCATGTCGGAGGCCTTCTATAAGCAGAACCTCAATCAACTTAATCTTCACAACCTTGGGTCACTTCTGGACTTAACAGGCGCTGGTGACTGTAAGCTTCCCTATTTGGGGTATGTTGATGCAGTTATTCGCATTCCCAGCGACTTTCTTGGTGAAGTAATTGAGGTACCATCACCTATTCTTATTGTACCTACAACCCAATATCATCACAAAGTGCCCATGGTCCTCGGTACCAATGCCATGGTTTTTGCTTCAAGTCTTCTCGGGTCGCCTCCTTCAGGTTCTCCATCTCCCGCATGGACTTTGGCTCGCCAGTGGCTCATTTCTTCTCGGGTTGACCTGCATCGAACGGAAAGTGTGCGGACAACTAAATCTATCACCATCCCAGCATCCTGTAACCAGATTATTACAGGTATTTGCAGGGGTAAGCCACCACAGGAAGGGAAACATTTCTTGGCTTCCTCAACTCCAACACTTCCCGGGTCCCTTAACCTAGTTAATGGTATTGTAAACTTCAGGCCAAGACAGTCAACAACTAGGGTTAAGGTTGAAGTCGCCAATCCCTCTTCTTATCCAATCACCATTCCTCCCAAAACAGTTCTTTGTTGTTTGGAGCAGGTGGATTTGGTAGAAGGTCTTCCTTCCGGGGATGGGTCGACATTTCCAAGGTCATCCGAGCCACAGACTCTTTTCAATTTGTCTTCTTTGTCTTCGGATTATACTCCAGGTCAGATCTCCCAGTTACAGTCACTACTTTCTGAGTTTGATGATGTATTCAGTAAGTCTGATATGGATTTGGGCCATACAGACTTAGTCACTCATCGAATTGAACTCACCGACGAACAGCCGTTCAGGGAAAGACATCGCCGTATTCCACCTTCTATGTATCAAGAGGTCAGGGATCACATTCAACAGATGTTGAGTGCCAAGGTCATCCGTCCTTCAGTAAGTCCCTATGCTTCTCCTGTTGTTCTTGTGCGAAAGAAAGACTCATCTCTGAGGTTTTGTATCGATTTTCGTCAGTTAAACAAACGCACAATTCGGGATTCATATGCGTTGCCCAGGATTGAAGAGACTCTTGATGCACTTCATGGCGCACGTTTCTTCTCATGTCTTGACCTGAAGTCTGGCTATTGGCAGGTTGAGGTCGCTGAGGAGCACAAGGCTCGAACAGCATTTACGGTTGGTCCTTTAGGGTTTTTTGAGTGCAATTCTATGCCTTTTGGGTTAACAAATGCTCCTGCGACATTTCAGCGTCTCATGGAACGGTGTATGGGTGATATGCATCTTCTGCAGTGCCTCATTTATCTGGATGACGTCATTGTGTTTTCTAAGACCTTTGATGAGCATCTAGAGAGATTACGAGCAATCTTTCAACGGTTGCGGGAGAATGGGCTGAAGCTGAAGCCTTCAAAATGCCAATTCTTGCGGACCTCAGTGAAATATCTAGGTCATGTGATCTCTGAGGACGGCATCACCACGGATCCTGAGAAAATTTCCTCCCTCAACAATTGGCCCATCCCTCAGAATGTGGATGATGTTCGTCGTTTTCTCGGTTTTTCTGGGTATTATCGCCGGTTTGTTCCTAACTACGCCAGGATTGCTAAACCGTTGACAAATTTGTTAGTTGGGCACAGCGGTAAGAAGACCCGCAAGACTACCAAGACAGATACGCAGTGGAATTGGGGAGAACAACAACAGACTGCCTTCAGTGACCTTGTGAGCAAGCTCAGCAGTGCTCCTGTTTTGGCGTATGCAGACTTCACTCGTCCCTTCGAACTGCATGTTGATGCTAGTGGTGAAGGCCTCGGTGCAATTCTGTACCAGACACAAGAGGATAAGAAGAGAGTGATAGCTTATGCAAGCCGAGGGCTTTCTCGCTCTGAGCGCAACTATCCTGCTCACAAACTGGAGTTTCTTGCTCTCAAATGGGCCGTTACAAAAAAGTTTCATGACTACTTGTACGGTAACCATTTCACTGTTTGGACAGACAATAACCCCCTGACATATGTTCTAACCTCCGCGAAATTGGATACCTGTGGACATCGCTGGCTCGCTTCCCTCGCTGCTTATGATTTCTCCATTGAATATATTCCAGGCGCGAGGAATAGGGATGCGGATGCACTGTCCAGGTTGCCGCGTGAGATAATAGACATCAAGTCAGTTTCTGCTATCTGTCATTTACAACAGACCACACCATTAATTGAGACCTTGTCAGTGACCAATGACGTGTTGTGCCATATGACCTCAGTTGACGACTATTCTTCTTCCGATATGGGGGCGGATCACAAAATGCTGACGTTTCAGCAGGCGGACCCTTCAATCTGCACGATTGTAAGAATGCTTCGCAGCGGTGATCGTCCTTCAAAAGAAGTTCTTAAGTCGTTCGATCGAGAGTCAGCCAACATTTTACGTCAGTGGGATTCACTTCGCCTCACTAACAACCTTCTGGTGAGACAACAGGGTAACAGTGGCGACCCCTACTTTCAGACCATTGTTCCTAAACCTCAACGTGAAACGATTATCACGCATCTTCATGACGGTATGGGACATCTTGGTAGGGATCGAACTGTAGCGCTTCTCCGTACCAGGTTCTATTGGCCTGGAATGATGGGTGATGTGGAGGACCATATTCATAGTTGTCAACGCTGCATTCTGAGGAAAGCTCCCAATCTGACAGAACGAGCGCCTCTTGTGAATGTAGAGACATCTCAACCTATGGAATTGGTCTGTATGGACTTTCTGTCACTCGAGCCATCGACTGGTGGTTTCGAAAATGTCCTAGTGATTTCTGATCACTTTACTAAATATGCCGTTGCCATACCGACTCGGAATCAGACAGCAAGGACAACTGCAAAGGCACTTTTTGAGAACTTTATTGTTCATTACGGTGCACCAGGCAAGTTGCATTCCGATCAGGGGCGTAATTTCGAGAGCGAGGTGATCAAACAGCTCTGCGGCATCATGGGCATTAAGAAGTCTCGTACAACTCCCTACCATCCTATGGGGAACGGCTTGGTTGAACGGTTTAACCGCACTCTTCTTGGGATGCTCGGCACTTTGGAAGACCGTGAAAAGGCAAGGTGGAAGGACCATTTGTCTCACCTTGTTCATGCTTACAACTGCACAGTTCACGAGTCTACCGGGTTTTCCCCTTATTACCTCCTGTTTGGTAGACATCCTAGGCTACCTGTCGACGTTGCGTTTGGCCTGTCTTTGGCCACCCCACCTCCATCCAGTTATACGCAATTTGCTGCTGATTTAAAGCGCAAACTGAATATGGCGTATGAACTGGCATCAGCAAACCTTGAAAAGGCCCGAGCAAAACAACGGAGGATCTACAATCTCAAAGCTCGTGGTGCAACAGTCAAGGTTGGTGATGTGGTGCTGGTACGAAACGTTGGCATTCGAGGTAAACAGAAGCTGGCCAATCGGTGGGAAGAAACTTTCTATGTCGTGGAGGCACAACCGAATTCTGGCATTCCAGTGTTCAAAGTCCGTAAGGAAGGTACTGCTGAATGTCGTGTTCTCCATCGCAACATGCTTCTTCCGATTGGTTCAGATGGTAAACCAATTCCCAAGCCCCGTGGTCTGTCGCCGCAGCTGAATGTGTCTGACACATCGGTTGATTTGTCTCAGTCACTTCTGGAGTCTTCCTCGTCCGAATTGGACGTTGGAATTTCAAATCCTTCAGAGACTGAGCAGTCAACAACCCAGCAGTCAGACATTTCCCTGGATTTGGATCTGGTACAGCCTGACAACCAGATTCCAACTTCACCAATAACAGCTCTGAGGCAGGAAGATTCAGCTCTACTCGACTTGACCGAAACTGAACCAAGTTCCTCTTTGGTGCGCCGTCCGCAGCGCTCTCGTCAAAAACCAAAGTGGATGACTGATGGTCAGTGGCAGGTCAAGGAGAATGTTGTCTGGGTTTGATTTTTGCCCTATGGTCAAGTCTTGTTGAACTCTTTTGATGCGACATGTGTGGTACAGTACTACTTCAAGTATTTATGCTAAACTTCAGTGTTTCTTGGTTCAGATAATTTTCACTTCGACTAATCTGTCAGGTTAGTTGATGGCGAGGACGCCATTTCCCAAAAGGGGGGTGAATGTGACAGGGCATATTTCATATTATGCCTATCATTGTTATCATTGTTATCATTCTTCCATTTTCATTATATGTATAATGTTCATATGTTTACTGTTGTATTTGTTTGCCGTCGAACGCCACCCCTATACATTTTTCACCTTTACTTCTTCAGTTTCTGGAGCCCTGTCAACAGGGATCTCCCCTCACTTCTATTCTATTCTTAGCTCTGTTGCCTACTTCCTGGGCTTTCCTTGTTCTATTAATAGGTCACATCAAAGGTTTCCTTTGATGTTACCTGTATTCTAATTGGCTATTGTAGTCCTCTGTACTCACTTCCTCCACCTACCTGATTTCCACCTCACTCCAATTTCTGTTGCTGAGGTGGAAACATCATTTTCCATTTACAGGTATGGTGATTTTCTAATCTGTTTCCATCTGCCTCATTACTTTATAAAACTCTTTTATAAGGTGCATTATGTGTTCTAAATGATAATTTAAAACTACTAAAGATAATATTTAATATATAATTTATTAATTTAATTCAATAAATAGTATTCACAACTTAGTAAATTAAACATGGCCATGCCATGTGCTTTTAATAAAGTGCAATATTTCTATCTTTTACCATTGATATTAATTATATATATTAAACAACCTGCAATATGAATGTGATATTTAAAGTAAATGAAATATATTGTTGAAATTGTTATTTACTTGATATTCTATTTTATGACTCCAATTTCTGTTGCTGAGGTGGAAACATCATTTTCCATTTACAGATATATACCTCAGCAACAGATTCATCAACTCATCTCCAATAAATCATCGAATCATCACCATATCTTTGTTGTCTCGTCTTGACCAAGCGGCCCAGTGCCGAACAAGTAGACACCCGGCCACATATGTATGTATGTATGTGTGTGTATATGAATGTATGTATGTATGTATGTATGTATGTATGTATGTATGTATGTATGTATGTATGTATTCAAATTCAAATATCCATTAAGATGTACCAATATCTGATAAGTTGTTTTCGGTAAACTGTAAAACTAGTATCCAAAATTCAACTTTAGAGGAAGTCATCCCTACAAGCTATCTCAATATTATGATTAATAATCATGCGTTCATTGAAAAAGTTCGAACAGCTTGGCAACTCACTGTAAACTATGAATTAAAGACGCAAAAGACGAGTTGTTGGAGTCTCATTCATAAAACTTTATCAATGTGTCACAATATCGACTAGTACTGGGGCGGGATAGCGCAGTGGTTAGCGCGTGCGGCTCGGATCAAGAGAGAACAGTTCTACACGCAGTCAGGTTTGGGTGCAATGCTACACTGAATTTCAATGCAGTACCACCCGTGGTTCTATAGTTCAAGCCGATGTTCGCAGGTTTCACCGCAATGCATAGAGACAATGGTGTTGCGGTCTTTTTCCCTGTATTATACTAGCAGCCGCAATATAAGTGAAATACTCTTGAGAGCGGCGTTAAACCCCATATCACCTCACCACGACATGTAAGTTTCTACTCGACTGTTGTTAAAAAGTGTACTCTTAACGCTAGTCAGATTAGTATAGTGTTTATATAGAGGTATAAAACCATAACTTTGATTAAAAAACGTACAATGAAGCGCATAAATTTTGGAAACTCATCTGATGGCAGGCTTGACGTGAAACTTCAGTCTACATTGAGTTGATGAGTGTTTGAAATATAATGCAATGGTCATTTAAATGGTATTGGTAATTTCAACTTTGGCACTTATACATTAATTAGGATGGTTTTCGATGTCCAATGAAATATAATTATTGTCATGTAAGCTATTGGGCATTTTTTAATGAATTTGTGATGTCATTAGCGTATTTCAATAGCTGTACATGTGACAGCCATTGGGCGTGCCCTACCCTAATGAAATTGCTGCATCCGCCTGTGGATGTTTCTATCGCAAGCATTATTTGATATTGCGAAACTTGTGCAAAATAGTAAATCTTTAACATCGCGAAGTGTATTTTCATGTCTGTAAACGATTTTCTGTATAATTATGCCTATCTTCTTTATATGTTCTTTTGGAAGTTTTACAACCTAGAGAAATGATGTCACCAGTGAAACCAAGCTAAATCACAGTTTAGTTGTAAAATGATGACATGTATGAAATATTTGAAAGTTGAAGATACATTACATAAGTTGCATGTGTAAATGATTCCGTGTCAGTTTAATCAAACCCTTGTCTGATATCCTTAGAATGAAGAACACGTTTATTGAGTTGCATAAATAAACATTATTTCATGAAAGCAAAGATTTTTTTAGTTTGATCACAATTTGTTAAAAAAAATGCAAACCTAAAACACTTATTGACAAAAACTCCTTGTTATGGGTGTTAATAAACGTTTTTCTCCTTTCGGGTTTAAGTAAAAGACTGTGTAATGTTTCGTTGATATTTGAAGTATGCGAACTGTAAGCCATAATTCATCTGGAAGAAACTCGAAAGTTGTGATTCATTGCTTAACTCTGACCGGAAAAAAGTTCTTTTTGGACGGAGCAAAAAAAGTTTATTAGTTCATTTCTACTTTTTATGAAGCCACCGAGTAGTTTTCTGTGGAAGCAAATTTTCGGTCTACACTTGGGTCCACAAAGACTTCTCTCGCTGTCGGTAAAACCTTCAACTCCTAGTTACTCATCGCATGTCGAGCATGGTTTGCAGTGAATGTGTCACCTGCACGTGCATCACGAGGTACATCAGGTGCTGATTGGTGTCATACTATTGACGAGTTCGACAAACTATTGACGTATTGTTTGAGATAGGGTCGACTTTCTCTGAAATATTGACGACTCTTTCCGAAATATTGACGAGGTATATGAGGAAATATACGACTATTGATGATTAATTTAGGTTTAAGTAAAGAATAGACTCCGAAAACCCTGCAATAGTTACACGAAGGGCTGTTTCTGAGGCCGTTAGGCCGAAGAACAGCCCTTCGTGTAACTATTGCAGGGTTTGAGGTGTCTATTCTACTTAAACCTAAATTCGAAACCGGTTTCAGTTTTTTCCCGAGAAACCATTCCTTGCACGTGGACTTTGCAATAAGCATACCTTTTACTATTGACGATATTTTCCCTAATGACGACCTATAAAAGCAAAACACATGTACCGAATTTCATTGTTTCCAACTGTGCACGTGAGAGACAACGTCGGTGATAGCGAGCAATTATGAAAACTAATGCGATACGTTTTTTGGTATAAACTTTGGATGGGTGAGTCATGGTCGAGTTGTCTTAAGTTTCATGTTACCTGTATTATTCTGTTCACATACTTAAAAATAGTTTAGTTCATGACCTAAAAGTAATCATTTTAGACTATGAAGTGAATGTTGATACTCCTGACATTTCATCCCGACATACATTCTTCGCTAGTTCCAGATGTTGCTCGCAGGTTCCAACGCAACGAATAACCACATTGATGTTGCGGGCTTTTCCCCCTTCAATAATGCTATTAGCTGTGATTTAGTGAAATACTCTTTAAGCCGTCGTTAAAGTCCAAACCCCTGGATGTTTTTATCGAAGTATTTCGAAACTTTTGCGACATTAAACATGAACATTACGGAGTGTATTTTAATGTCTTGAAACGATACCCTGTATAATGCTAAGTATCTTCTATAAATTTTCTTTTAGTAGTTTTACAACTGAATTGGGAGAAATGATATCACAGGTAACATCAAATAAAAAGATCAGCATGTATGACATTTAACGGTGTTTATCATTTCAAGATGATTGACAGTTGTGAAGTATATGAAAAGAACACAAATAAGTTGCATGTATTTGATTCCGTGTGATTCAAGCAAACCCATGTCTGATATCCTTAAAATGTACGGCACCTTCTTCATTGAGTTGCATTGACTTCGAGATGTCCCATTAAAGTTAATAAACATTACTTCATATTAGCAAAGAGTTTTTAGTTTTATTCAAATTGCAAAAAAATGTAAACAGAAAACAATTATTTCTAAAAAAATCCTCTTTTTTTCTATGTTCGTAAATATTTCTCCTTACGCGCTTTAGTAAAATCTTGTGTGATGTTTCGTTTATTTCTATGCTGTATGAACAATGTATGCCATGATTTGTCTGGTAGTAGCTTAGAGAGCCACTCCGTGAGTTGTTGGAGTCAAATATGCCAAACTTAATCAATGGTATCATTTGATCGCAAAGTATCGACTGTAACCAAAAAGGCACATTTTAAAGCTAATTTGTTTTGTACAGTGACAATATGAAGGTAAATTCGAACGTCGCAATTATGATCGAAAACTGGACAGTGGCGCGCGTCAAATAGTCAAACGTAATTTTGGAGACTTATCTAAACCAGCCAGGAGGACAGTTAGGAGTTGATAGTGTTTGTTAGGTGATATAACTAGTATCTATGTATATCGGACGTTATATCTACAGCTCTGTGCATTTATAAGGCTGTTTTTAGATTTTCATGGAAAACCAATATTTGTCATATATATGTCTTTTGGATATAAAAAGTTAAGATGTTTTGATTTTATATCACCACATATGACATTTAGGTTCGAATCAAAGGTAAATGATATGTTATGAAAATCACGGAGTGGCTCTTTACAAGTTATGATTCGTTGCTCTAATGGAAAGGCGACTTTGACCGGAGAATGCGCTTTTTAGGTGGACGACAAACGTGAATTCGTTGAAAGGAATATATTGTTGGACTCAAATATGTTAAACTTCGTCAATGGTGTTATTCTATCGAGTATAAAGGGTTTTTAAGAAAATGCTTATCAGTTCAGTAGAGTCATTTATAGTTCAGTACAATAAACAGGTTTAAGTCGTGAAGTTTGTGATACATAAACCGGACCGTGGCGCGAAAATGACTCAATCATAATTTTGGAAATATATTTTAGGGAGGCGATTTTAACCATAATGTGTTAGTTTAAACTGTATCTTGTCACAGTGTTGACCTTGGAAACAAATATTTGTTTTACAAGTGTTACGACAAGTACTCTCGCCGTTTGTAAAACCTTTTCAACTGCATGTAACAGATTGCATGTCCAGCATGCTTTCCAGGGAATGCGTAACCTGCACGAGCTTCACGAGATACATACGAAACTGATTTGTGTGATACTATTGACGAGTTCGCCAACTATTGACGTGTCCTTTAATATATTGACTACTTTCTCGGAAATACTGGCGACTCTTTCCGAAATAATGACGTGTTCATGAAAACAACATACGCCTATTGATGATTAATTTAGGTTTAAATCTAAATAGATTAAAATTGACCGCATTGTGATCTAAATTGAGTTAACATGGGCCAGCATGAGAGTTTGTGCCGAAAAGGGAGCTTCGAGCTAATCAATCACGTTAGGCGTAACGAATACGCTCAATTTTAAAGTCATTTTTTTTATTCCTAGTAAAGAAAGGTAGTGATATAATTGTTTTAAGGCAAGGGTTTGTTTCATAATTATAAAACTTGCTCTCTAGTCTAAAAACTTAGATAGAAATGAACATTTATTTTGCTAGTGAAGAGTATTCTCCAATAATAGAAATTATATATATTATATTATAGAATCTTTCGTAAGTATTAGACTAAAGAATTTAGGTCTGCTGCAATACGTGTCTCACCCATTCTCTCCCTGCAGAGACAGCTCAAGTCATTAAATCCTACATTAACCTCTGTTTCAAACAATAGCTATTCTCGGGCTAAAAAGGATAAGTCTGATTGGGTGCAAACAAAGTAGGTTGCGTCGCCGAATTAAAAGTAATCATTTTCAATGCTTTGGTAATGTAAGTTTTTTCTTATGTTTAGCAAAAGTTGTGAACTGCACTGTGTCTTCATGACAAAACACTGGCAGATCACATAAGGCGATAGAGTAAGGGCATTTGCGTCTTCCATTCAAATTTTTTTTCTTTGCTGAATTTTGGCTGCTAGTATCTGTTGCAATGTTTTGCTGCTAGGGAAATATCCTGGAAGCCCAAGAACTGCTCGTATCAGAACAGAGATTAGTGCAGGAATGTTTTACTTGAACTACCTCGGGCTCAGTTGGGAGGTAGTCGTGGTACGTTTTTTCATTTACTTCTAGAAACTACAAATATTTTTGGCAAACTGAAAATTTATATTGATAAGTTTATTTCAGCAGTCAGATTATGCATCGATATGCTATTTATGGTTACCCAGTGTTTTTCATTGTAAAGCCTAATGTGGGATTCTATATACTATACTCTAAATCTTTATATAGTTTAAACTTTATACATTTTAATAAATGCCTTACGATCTTTGAAAAAAGATCATTACTAAAAAGCGAAAGTTTGTGAGTATATTTTGATGGCATACTATGATCATTTAATAGACAGCCAAGAACATATTCTTGCACAACAAAAGAATTCTTACATATTAAGAAATTCAAAATAATCTTTCTGAATAAATTTGACTTTAAAAAAATGACTCGATATATGGCGATATGGAAAATAACATTGCAATAATTGTTTTGCACAATTTGTACCACAAATTATTGATACTGCGATAATATTGCACACCCCTAGTGATAGTATCTGTTGCCGTGTCTGTCTCCGACTTAATGGTTATCGCTAGCTGGTAGGTGCTCTCATTAGATCCACATATTATACATTGAGACTGTCTGAAACCCGCAATCTCTGGCCAGAGGGGTTTATTCAGAGGACAGTTTTGTGAAAAGGTTGTCTGATCTTACAAAATAACAGAGATTAAAACTTGGACATTCAGAGCGGAATTGTACAGAAACGTCTCTCCTACAGAAATGAAATAAATACCTTCATCAGACTGGAGTCAAATGAGTATTGTCAGTGTTATTAACGACAAGGCGAAAGCGTAGGACAGAAAACATGCAAAAAAATCATTAATGGGACACAAAAGTCTACTAAGGGGTTTCCATACCATATCTAGACAAAACTAAATTTTTGAAACATTATTTTAAAATGTGTACTTTGTTAGAGACGCAAACTAAACTGTTTAATAGAGAATTTTAAATACCTAATGTACTTTACAACATCATCAAGGAATGATGGACAGCTGATGAATATGTCTGTGGTCACGCACCGGTCAGTTGCTTCAGTATGCTTTCTTGCTGTCCAGGCTGTACTTACACAGCTGACCTAGGAAGCAATGGATATGTACTCTGCGACTGAGGTCACTGTACTGAAGTGTCATTGACATTCATCTTGAGTGCACTGTGGGGCATTCTATTGCTATAAGAAAGTATAAATTAAAGATTAAAGAAGTTACTATTGATTGCTCCTATTTCATCTGTCGTCTGGTATGTATATAAATTAATATACATGTATTAATAAGTTCTTACTTTCTGTCTTTAAATTGCTGCCTTTTGTCATAAGGCTTTTCATAAATGTGTATCTGGTTGTTTGGTGGTATCGATGGTATGAAAGCTAGGCTTTGTTTATAGATAAAAATATCAAATTTGCTAAAATGTTTCATATCGGTGCAATTATAGTATACCCTGGTCGAAATGCTATCGTCTGTCAAAAAAGATTTTGTCCAAATCACCGTTGGCAAAATTTGAAAAATCAACTTTGAATATTTTCACCTTACTCAAGTTACAAGATAAGTTCGAAAATGCTTATAATTAGTTATACCATCCTGCTAAATCAGCCTATATGAATCCGCTCTCACTACCCTAATCCCCTAAATTCAAATATGCTGATTTACAAGGAGGTAGTTATACCGGTTTAAAAGTAATTTACATTATCATCTGATTTTGAGTATTCTGTCCTGTCCTAATTATAAAGCATCCCTTGTAGTGGGTCAAATTAATGTTAATGAATATTTATTCTGCCTATGACAAAACTATTAGAAATTATACTACTCACCGACTTTTACCGATACGGGTCAATAATCAATGCAGCCTGAATAATGAAAGATAATCCTGGAGCTTTAGAGAGGCAAAGCATAACAATTTACATTCTTATATGACAATGTTCTGCAATAAGGAAGAAACATCAGTGTGTGATTTGGTGAATAAGCTAAAAGAAATAGCTATTTTCTTGCCGTGCGTCATCAGACACCTTCTGACATTAGGAAATGGCAAGATATTTTCGTCGTGGCCAGCTCACTTGTATTCAGTTGTCTCTGTGACATTCTCTTATCTCTCATCAGACAGGAGGATTACTAAGTTCATCTATGCGCTCTGTGGTCATTCCACCGCAAGTTTTAAATATTACAATAATTTTTCTTCAAGAAAATTCAGATGGCCTGAACAAAAAAATATCAAAATTAGTCCAACCCTTTACTGCTGATAAATAGAAAGTCTTCCAAATGGATAGCATTACTGACTTTCAAATGCTCACAGTTTACCCAAAACCACATGTTAATGTGCCATTTATTAACGGCAGTGTATAACAACTTTCCGCATGTGCAATGAAGAAAATTAGCAGATAGCCAATCATCTGGATGTGATCAGACAAGTTTAGTCGAATCATAGTGGCAGAGATGATATCACCAACATCAACTAAAAAACAATTCTGCATTTCAACTTTCTCTTCACACTTTTCATATTTCGCGTTTAACATGCAGGGTTATTCAAGGACTTGTTATCGAGTAAATTGTTAGCCAGCAAACACTATAATGGACTATTTATCAAATGAATTGCAATCACCTGTTCAAAGCAAGCCGTCAAGTAGAGTTTGTCCTCCCAATTATATCCCGGTCCGCATCAGTCACACTCTGTGATTCCACTTCCCTGTCTGTCTGCAGTAATGGTGACACAACACACTCTGTCCGCTCTATGATTTTACACAAGCTGACCTTTTAAAAACAATTAGACAACCTATTTGCTTTGGCAGAACTATTAATGCAGTACGTAGAATAAAAGCAGTGTGTAAAGCTATCCCTGGCTGTTCCCCATCATCGCAAAGATGATATCACAATATATATTTTTTTTAAAACAAAGCTTCATGTCAACTTTCGCTTCTTATTTATCATAGAACACAAATAGTTTTTCAAGGACAAGTTATCCAGTAAACTGTTCCCGAACGATTAAAATGGAGGCAAATTGCAATCATCTTTTCAAAGCGAATTTTCACGTCGTGTTTGTCTTGCTAATTATATCTTCATATGCATCAGACACACTCTGTGATTCGCTTCCATGTTTGTCTAGGTAATGATGACACAACACACTCTCTCTCCGCTCTATGATTTTACACATGTTGACCTTTTGAAAACATTTAGACTACCATTTTTATTTTTGGCAGATATATCTTTTGGATATTCTTGTATGATAACATCGTAATGGTTATTCATCAACATCCCACTCTATCAAGAAGTCTCACCAGCTTGTATTGAGAGAGCAACCTGCTGTTTTATTTTAATAGCCAGTGATAATCATTTCAACCGTTGAAAGTTTACTGAAATTAGATTATTTCACTTTATTTCAAGAATTTATTTTATCTTAATTGTTCACTTGTTAAACATTATGTAACTGTATTGCACTGTTCAGAATGTTCCTTCTTTCCATATATATTTTGACAGCTTAGTTATATTTCTAGAAACAGAAACATGGAAGCCACGTAAAGGCCAGCTATCAAAAAGCATCCACTTACACATTTAGCCTACCACTGGCCGCCTTTGACTTATTCTGCTGTGCCATTTTTTATAATTTACTCATAGATTCATCTTACCAACTGCTGACCAAGGACTCTGGAGAATACATTATTAGCTATGCTATTTCCTCATTTGATATTGTATTACCTATTTGTTTCACCCTATATTGAAATTTTGATCTCTTTGTCTATTTTCAATTAAATTGTTATTATCATATTCAATTGTATGTCATATTTTGCTGGTTCGAGTGGGGACATGTTTCTATTCTCACTTCACAAGTAACACAAATTTCAACCTCTCTTGTTATGCATATTTTGATGTATTTCCAATAATTAACCTAGTTTTCATCATAATAATAATAATAATTAACCTATCTTCATGAAAATGATTATTATCCTTGATTTTAGATTTCAATATCATCTTTCACCTCTCGCAGGGAAAACATAGAACCATGTAATGAGAATTTATACCTTATTTGAAAATCAAATAAATGCATTATGTTTGTGCATTGTTAGCTCTTTTTGGTGATGTGAAGTAGTAAATGTTTACGTTAAATATCTAACGTAAATATTTCGAAAAGGTCGGAGTATATTTACTGTACCTATTTTTACAAAGCAGTCTAGCTTTACCAAGGTTAATTGCATTAAGGTTTCATTATTATGTTACGACCAGCTTTGACCTTTGTGAGTTACATAACACCATCTAAATACGTTCCCAATATCCATTAGGGATGGAAATTTAAAAAGTAAAACATCAAAACAGTTTTTAAGATTTTATTTATTTCAACGATATTTTTACGTGACATTGGATGGCATCATTCCACTATCGATTAACAACATAGTATTTCAGTTTTAAATTCTGTCGTTCAATAGTCTGAAAATTAAAGAGAAGTTAAAAATTATAAAATTACTCTGTATATCAAATATCGTAAAGGTGATACAATGTGATGTATCGATGATGCAATTCCGATATCGATTAACAACACAGTGTTTCAGGTTTTAATTCTGTCGTTCAATGGTCTGAAAATTAAAGAAGACTCCAAAATCACGAAATATATCACCATCTATATTTCAACTATCATCAAAGGGGGATATAATATGATCTATCGATGATGCAATTCCAATATCGATCAACAACAAAGTGTTTCAGTTTTCAATTTTGTCGTTCAATGGTCTGGAAATCAAAGATAACTTCAAAGTCATGAAATCTCCCTTTTTCAGATACCATCAAAGGTGATACATTGCGATCTATCCCGATGCTCAAGACAGTGAGGAAGCGGGATCTTAGAGAATGACTGATGCAGAAAGTGATATAATGGGGGGGGGGGGGGGGGGGGGGGGCTCGTCTTGACAGGTTTTTTTAAACAGTTGATTTCAATTTGTCAGACAAATACTCCATAATAGTAGTCAGATGACATTTTACTGGACATAATGTTCTGGAAAGGACCCTGCCTGTTCGATGAAGAATGACAAAGTCAGAGGTGAAGGGTGAACATGCAGCTGCAGTGATCCAGGAGAAATCATTCTTGCTACTCGAGAGAGGTGATGATGGGCCGAAAATATTTGATGTATTGTGCTTTGTTATGAACTCTTTGGCGAAGAACATTATTTCCAAACACATATGAAAAATGTACTTACTTTCATGTTATGTTGCTTAGATGGTCATTTGCGAAGAATATGGCCAAAAGATGTTGGTTATTGCCTTTCCATTTTGCCATAGCTATAGTTATAACGATAATAGTAGATGGTTTGAAGCAAACTAAAGATATTTAATGGACAGTAGCGAGGGTTGTTTTTAAAATTGTATTCCACATTTTCCCCAATAAACATTATTATAAGCTAAATGTATTATAATCAGCCGGTCAAAACATCCCATTATTCAACCAGATCATCTTCATCTGGCCACTGGCGGCCATTTTTTTATGAAGACATTTTAATCATTGCAGGTTGGGAAATGGATTCGCATAGATTAACCGATCAAGTTATGTTCTTTTTAAAACTGCTTCTTTTAAATAGATAACATGGTCTTGCAAATGAAACACCTCTTTCATTGTTCGTGAGATCACTATATTTATCTAAATGAAATCGTGAACCTGCTCGACTAAGAAGATATCAACGAGTTTATAATAGGTCAAGTAAGAGTTTAAAATCTAATAATTCTAATTAATTTGTTGTGATTACTTTGAATTGTAATATTTTCATCTTAGAGTAAATGCTATCTGCATGCGTTGCCTCGTATTTCGAGAACTTTGAAAAAAATAGGGTTTTGACAAGCAAGACCACACAAGCTATGTAACTGTGAGAACAAAATAACGTAATCCAATGCAGTGTGCATATATCTAAAAATAAAAATTTCTTTGTGTCAAGACTTTTTGTTAGATCATGTCAAAGCCCTGTCATCAGAATGCACCCGTCTCGCTGCAGTTTGCCGACTTCAGACAGACTCGATCTTAAAATCTTAATATAAGAGATTTAATGAGACCATTAAGACTTCACTTTAGCTATTAAGTCGGAGGAAGACACACAATCAGTATATTTCAATGTAGAAGAGACAGAAGAGAAATCCATCATATACGTCAGTCTTGTTTTTACAGGTAATTTGCCTGTCCATTTGTTCTTTAATCAATTTAAGTAATCTACATCATACATCCTTACGAAAATCTTAGATACCTTAAAAATTCAACCTGAAAATTTGAAGCTTGATTCATTACAATATAAGAAATAAGTGCCATATACATTTGATATTTGGAACAGGGTGAATCTATCCTTTTTAAAATGTCTATAGGAACATGGGGCACTGGGGGCCTGATAGAAAAGATTAGCTCAGTTTCGTTTAACTCATGTAACAATCTTCCGAGTGTGAAAATATCTTTAAGGCAAATCCATTCTATTCAAATTTTTAATTGAATCGACATATCCAGAAATAATCTGCATATTATGCAAAGGACCTCTTTGGTGACGTTACAAACAATTGGTTCATAGCGTCACAGACGGCTAATTGACTCGAGGTGAAAAACAACCGTTGCAGGGGAAAAGTGATAGATTACATGTGCACATATGAAAACTCCCTCACTACTTATGTTAACCACATGTATAAAACCTGAAAACCGAGTCAAGACCTACCGAGGTTGAAGGAATGACTGACCACAGAAGGGGTTATTGCTCCACTAGCCTAATGAAGGCTTGGGGCAAGCCACTGGAACAATCGAAAACCAGCGAGCTGGTCACTTCCGGCAGACTTAGCTGTGGTTCCTAATGTCAGGTGTCTGGTGACCTCGCCTGCTGCGAGGCTAGCTCTGTCTGCATAAGTTTAGATGCCATTTAAATGCTGATATGGTTCGTAAGAGAACACCGATATCTTTCCTTAAAATCTACTTGGTAAACCTTGCCGTAAATATAACAACATTAATATTGAGGTTGAGATTGCTGTATTGATTGCAGAAATTGAGTTATTTTTAGTCAGGAGCCAAAGTCTGCACGATCAAAAAAAAGGGGTTTGTCCTTACACCCTCTGATATATTTGGTTTGACTATATATTTTTTTTAAAAATGGGAATACATTGAAGTGTCACAAAATTAATGTTTGCAAGTTGATTCCTCTGCGAGGTTTTCGATGAAGTGGTTTCCTTTGCATTTCTTTATTTTTTTGATAACAGCAAAAATTGGTAATAACCTGATATATCTGTAACAAATTGACCGAATTAAGTCATTATGTTATCAAATCATTGCATTCTAAATGACCCTTCATCCACAAATAGGAAATGCAAATTACCTCATGTGCATAATATGAATATTATATGAATTAGCCAAATCCAAGATATCTTATATTTTTAGTTGAATGCCGAAAACAAAGTACACCGTAGTAAACATTGAACGTATAAACATGTTCATGTTTAAATGCTTCGATAGTAACTGTATTAGACGAAAAATATATAATAACTAAACTGATTAGTAAATATAAATAAAAAATTTAGCACTTATTAAATTATGAATATTTATCTCATTGGAAGCATATTTGAAGCTCTATTGCTTTGAATAAAAAACACAAGAACGAAAATTCACACACATTGAGGGATCTCCGCAAAATGCAAAAACGTTTCAAAGTTACATAGAAATAAATGGTAACTATGAATATGATTGTATTTTATTATCAAATAAGTTTATGGTATTCACAAAGTGGTATAACAATTGACTCAATGATGATGATGATGATGATGATGATGATGATAATAATATTAATAATAATTCAGGACAAAAGGATTCAGCGCTGTAAAAGCACTTTCAGTACAAACATAATGATGTTAGTTATCTTCCCTGAAAGTTTCATGAAAATCCGATGATGCATTAAGCTTCAACAGTATGTTTTATCTGACCAAACTGTGATTACTGCAAAGAAGTTGAGAATGCTAAAAAGCTATGATACTTACGAAATCGTAATGATTGACGTTTTTGTTTGTATTCATATTACGCTTCTTTCAAAACAAGTTTCAAGTCTCTAAGTGCATTTAGAAAAATTATCCCATGTTAATTTTGATAAAGGTATTTTTACCGATTTTGATTAATTTAGTGAACGGAAATGACTGTTAGCGATCAATGTTTTTATGGAAATGTAAAGTGACATTCCTGAAAAATTGGTGCAATTGTGAGTCTAATTTTTTTAGTTATCGCCCCTTGAACATGGTCACACGAGCTATGTCGCCCGAATTTGAAGGGTTGCTGAGAAAAAAGTATTACCGTTGGGACCTTGTATTTTAGGAATGTACAACTACAATGCTTCAGCTAAATTAAGTATGAGTTTCAGCTCTCTACTGCATGAGGAGAAGATTCTAAAAGGTGCATTGGGTACGGAAATTTCAAAAAGTAAAAAAAGCAATATGGCGGCGAAACTATGCATGCTACGAATTCGCCATGATTTACTTTTTTGATTGCAATGCTATTGCCTATCGTTTAGAAAAAATTGCAAGTCTCTGCAAGTACTGTGCCTTTAACGCTTAATCCGATTAAGCCCAAAAGCTTATTGGAGCGTCTTCTCATGAAGGTCTATCAGTCTGTCGAGTTTGGCTGTAATAACTTCAGCGGTTTTGGCTAAATCGTGTCCACAAAAATTGGTGGAAGAAAAAAAATAAAACACGCCAATAACAATAAGGATTCAGCAAATTGCTGAATCCTTAATAATTATAATAATATATAGGTGGTTTGAAAATAACGGTTATCCGTTACACAAAGAATATCCTCTTGAATCACATCCTAATTAATATTCATGAAGATGCAAATCTTGTATCATGCCAACTAGATAAACTACCTTTCTTAGTAACTAAAAGCCTTTATTCTAAATCTCAAATTAACCTTCTTTGTTAAGAACTTTCAGAGATATGGTACTTAATTCTGATTGACATTAAAATTGAATATTTGGTATATATGCCATGGAAACCGCTCCATGAAAAATTCTTGCAAAAGCGAACAACTTGCCAACACCAATTTTCGTACACTTCAAAATGTGGTCAAAACAAATATAGCAGAATAATCAACTTTTTCCGAAAATCTATGCTTAGCTCTCTGACTACCTCTTTGTAATCTAAATTGCAGATTCGAAGCACATGAAAAATACAGGATAATTAGTAACATTAATCCAAGTAAATAGATAGCAAAACAAACAATCAGTGAATTTCTTATTTTCATCCTCAAGAACAACTATAATTAGATGATAAGAAAAGGTCAACCAACAGAATATGACAACACAAAGGGAATCTATGGCTGTATCCTTCTTTTCAACTAACGTATTTGAATACTAATTATTTATTTAGAAACATAAATATTCCTTTGGTGACAAGAGGAGCTCGATTTTTTCTCATTGAATAAAAACGAACGCCTCGTGTGAACAGAATAGGAAAATGTATCTGTGGACAAAAAAATTCAACTTTTCCTTACCATGCAATCCACAAGGGACATCTTCCATAACTTCCTGTAATCCGTATTGTTTCAGAAGTGAGTTTGCTGACAAGTGATGTGATGTTTAAACTGCGCAACAGAACAACTACTATTGAATTTTTTTTTGTCATTTAGCTTTTGAATAATTAATAAAGAATTACATTCAATTCAACCCTTGTTGTAATACCGGTTAACCTGCTAAATGTCCGTTAAGAATCTGACAAAAGACAATGTTGGCTTGGGTTATACTCGGGATCATTAGGCAAAATTTAATTATTTATGTATACAGGTATGAAAATGTAAACTACAGAAACCGTTATTGATGTTAATTTGTTCCGGGATGTATCAGCCTAAAGGAAAAACCGAGGTAATAAAATCAATTCATTTTAACTTGGGGAAACAAGAATAGACATTATGTAATGTTCAGTAACCTACGTCTTTGCCTTTTCGTCCAGTCGTTCATTTATTGATAACCCTCTATTTAATTAGATTAATCATTCACATTTTGTGAATCCTGTGTTTAATATTAATTATAAATATGTGGATTAATTTTGGTTAGTTTTTACAAAATTATTGTACACCAATCGAATTTCTGTTTTATAGACACTAATCGAATTTACGTTTTATAGACATAGATTGATAAACTTGTGTTGAATTGTTTAAATAATGACTTTCAATATAATGAGCCTCATCTATAGCCGAAATGTTCACATAAGTCACCCTTGATCGAGTCTGGAGGCCAGATGGATGAACCGTCTGATGTCTCACTGAACTGGGTTAGTGGGTCTCTGAGTTTCCATCTTGGTAAGAATAATAGATCTCTATCCTGTCACAACCTTTTATGATAAACTCACTATTGATATACTTCTAATGAACAGGGTGTTCACATACTCATTGGTTTAGGAGGAAATAACATCAATATAATGAACTTCAAAACGAGAACGAATGTTCACTTACGACAGTCCTCATCCAGTTAAAAGACAAAATGGTTGACAATCTGTGATGGTTCCTGCTGTCTTAATGAACTGGGTCAGTAGGTCTTTGGTTTCCATTTAGGTAAAGATATTTATCTTCTCTATCGATCCTTTGTCTACTTTTACTACCCTTGACTGATACAACTCACTATCAATAGCGATCTTACCGAACATACTCTAGATTATTACTTTATCTATTTGATAGTACTGGTGAAGCAGTTATTTCTGTCTCATACCATCACATTTGACAATGGAATATCTTTCTTTGCTTTCTACCCCTGTTGATTATGCAAGTAATCTAGATATTTCTTTTTCTGATCGACAAATGTACAATGTGCAATTTAAACCTGTATGTTTGTTACACTACAATTTTGCAATGAAACAACCACATTCGAGTCATGTTTCCATTTTCTGTTGTAAGGAAATATATCTTCTATAATGCTCATCATAGTGTTTTGTGTACTAGTTATTCATGTGCATTATTTTCATCGTTGGCCTTGAACATTTTTATGATATTGAATACTGAGAACATGTTGTTTGTTTACGAGCGTATACCACATTCCAACAGCAACGGCGGAACCTTAATTCTCATTGTAGTAACTAAAATACTAAAAGAAGTGTAGGTCGGGTGCTTACAAGGTATAAAACATGTTGGGTGGCTGCTAAAAAGGTATATAATCTGTCAGTCGGGTACGTTGTTGATTGTGCTCAAGTCTATTGCTTAAGTATGTTCAAAGCCTAAGGATGGGGGACTTAAGATCTGAAACTCTCTGGGTAGGAGTTACGTTAATGAACGAGGAATGGTTCGAGCCAAATGAAGAACAATGGTTGATATATTAACCACAGAGTCATCGAGATACTATTTTTCTACACTATGTACACCAGAATTATTCGTTTTATTGACAGCATGAAGATATTATTCTAATATCTGGGCATGTTTGTTAAGAACATCTTAATGTGTTAATTGTTTCAGTTCAATAGTTAACTTACTATTGCTTAACCATGTGACTTTAGTGTTTCTCAAAAAAGGTTAAGTAATTCAAAGTCAGATATTTCGTTAAGTGTCTTATAGCAGGTTCCTTTGAAGCATGATGTGAACAACTGTGATACCTCTTTGGAAACAAACTATGCAGCATACTATAGCCATGCACTTGTTTTGTCAACTCAACATTTGTGGTAAGCCATTGCTGTATTTCGCTCTGGGATATTTGGATATTTGTTCAATGTGATGTCGGAACGGAAAAAAAGGTCTTATGCCTATAAAACAATATTAACTTTGTCAAATTTTAAAGTTTGAGCATATCTACATACATGTACATATGTCAGTTAAACACCTAAATAGCTAATCTTATAATATAACTACTGATACAAACAAATAAAACAGTTGTCTAAAGACGTTAATTTTGAAATTTACGCATTCGCAGGCGTCGTTAGGAGTGCTCTGAGCTCTGAGTCTCGAAGCTAAATCATTTGAATCGTTTGATGTTTTATCTATGATAACAAATAGGAACACATTTAAATCGTGTACACTGAAGCAACCTTGTTGTGTACACACTATTGAAGTAGTGAAAGAGGAAAAGCCACAAACAAGAAATATTACAAGGTTTTAAAGACCCTGACCTATCAGGTGCGCCATTTTGTTTTGAGGGGAAATGCAAAATGGCGCTGTACTCCTTACTAACTTCACAACACTATACAAAATAAACTACATGAATGGTAATAATATACACACATTTACAAATACGTTATGATAAGACTAATCAACAATGCCTAGTGAAAGCCGATGAATGGCTTCACTTCTCATTCTTGTTTTATTTTACCGAGTCCGCGCTATTAATTACCTAGATGTCAAATCAAAATCAACCTAAATGTTACCTTCAAGTAACAATGTTATGTTATAATTATGTACTAATAACATTGATGTGTAAATTGGAATGTCCCCTTGACTTTTTTTTCCACATAAAATATTCCGATAGGACTGTCCTTTTAAGTAACACAAGCAACCCCGTTTAATGCATTTTACAATATTTATGATAAAAATTAACTGGTTTTTTTGTTATCTTTATAGAATATTCCATTCTTTTTCTGTCCTTGGGTTTCAATGGCTATTAATTTATAACAAGTTTTGTTTCCAGGTCTGAGTGATGTTTTGTAACGTTCATTGAATAGTTTTCTCATTTGGTGTTTACCCCTGTTTGCTTACCATTTTTGTACATTGTTACCTGGTGGTCAAGGTTGCTAAGTAAGACATATCTTGCCACAACCGGACGATGTAGAGTCAATGTTCAATAAATAAATAGCAATTGCTTTGCGTAAATCTGATTCGCTGAACACGGTAATAGAAGTTCAGTTCATACCTCCATAAACTTAATTTCGTGACGTCACATCATTTTAAGCCACGCCCATCGATGGAACTATTTGTAAACAAGTTACGTTTTTCTAAAAATAGCAACACTTTGTGCAAAGCCACTCCTTGAAAGTAGGTAAATAAAAAATTAACATAATTAAGTATGAAATAATTATTGTTGTCAAAGGTTCTAAAGGTAGTCCTTTTCATAATAAACAAGAGAGCTCTATCAGAAATTACAACCGATCGTGTTCCACCCTACAGAAGGCAAATGCTCTCGCGGCCGTTGCAGGGAGGTTGGCAAAGTAATGTCGTTAAGTTCATGAACAGAGTTAAGCTTGGCTCCTCAACAAGTTTAAGAACTGTGTGCTGTTTAATCAGATTCCGCTAGATCGAGATCATAACACCACCAGTATATGGCATCTACAAGGGTAAATTCGGCTGGTTTCCTCTCCGAGTTCTACGTTCGCGATTTGTGTTTACAACTGTGAGAACTAGCAAAGTCAAGGCCACGTGTGACGGACGTCCGATAAGTTCATGGCCACGTTTTGTAGGCGGGGCAAGGGATCTGATGACGTGTTGATTGACATTTTATCTCTTTCATGCTGTTGAGCGTTGAATTCATTCGCATATATAGTGCAGCTCTATTTGGTGCAAATATGTATATTTAGAGCAATAAAATGTTTTAAAAACAACTAGTATGTATATATTTATTCATAAGAATTGACTTCAACATCTATTAAGTTCATGGAGGTATAAACTTAAAAACCGATGTGCAAACTCGGCGTAAAATCGTCTACGTTTTTGTCGGAATGGATTTACTTCCCCTCGAGGCTCAGTGATGTGAATAGACGTGTTATTGATTATAGCTTTTCAGAAAGCGTTTCTGGCAGACTGGAGCAGAAAAGCTTGCTTATGTCCTACTTATTCTGTCGTGTTACTCTGAAGCGTCTTGCACACCAACACCTTGAATGAGAAGTAATGTTTAACAATACCAGCAGAGTGACATGATCAATATTCATGAATATATGACTATCAGCCATCTTTATAAAGCCCGAGCGATAGTGGAACATAGATCTGTTTTGATACAAAAGCTACCAGCTGTCTCAATCAAAACTTGTCAGACCTTGATTCACTCTAAATGTCAGATATTACATGTGAATGCCTGTACACGTGTGATACTTCAAACACAAGTGGAGCTCAGTGACTACTTTACATCAATTTCACATAGAAACATGATGGATATGGAAGAATATCTGACCGCGAACTGTCAAAGTGAAACCCTGAAACCATAAATCTAATGAGAAGGAAACGAAGACGATACCAGTGAGCTTGGCAAATACTTCTCAGACATTGACGAGTGTCTAAAGGTCAGATGGTGTCTAGTGAGGTTCAGCGAGGATTTGACACAAATGTTGATACCTATATGAAATGTATTTCAGGAAGAAATGGACAATGTTTCAGAAAGCACATTTGTTACCAAAATAATGTATCAATGTAAATCCAGCTCTATGAATACATACTAAAGACTTGATATACAACCAAAATCTTTGAAGTGACACAGAGTATGTTGTATGACATTTGATTTGTTCTAAAAAGATTAAATACCATATGTCTTGAGTTAAGTTCAAATCGCTTCCCTAGACTTGCATCAGTATCTCAAAAGTAATGTTATTTCTTGTTTCAACAATAATCAGAAAACGGCCACATAACATTAAAAAGGCGACATTATCTGTCCCATTTACATGTATATTAGTTAAATGACCTCTTAACAATACACTGAATGTTTGTCTTTGTTTCTGCCGTAAATAAGTTTCAGAAATTATGTTTGAGTCATTGGCCCGCGTCATTGTCCTATTTTTGATCGTAAATCCCGACTTAAACCTCATTATTGTCACTGATGACTCTATGATTATGATTTTCAGAAACAACCACTACTTCTCGATAAATTAACACCATTTATGACGTTCGACATATTGAAAACCATAAGATAACCTTTAAGTCAATTACATGGATATTAAGAGTTAGGCATTTCTAATTATGGTTCTATAGAAATAAAAGAATGCATAATTATGTTTGATCTGTTCTGCAAACATTATTTGAACAACTCATCACCAAGCAGAACTTTTCAACCAACCAGTTTAAATATTTGTCGAATGAAGTACAAGACCCTGTTCAAAGTGAGTATGTCCTCCTAATTCTAATTTCATCTGCAACCGTCACACTCCATGATTCCTCTGTGTTTGTCTCCAGTAATCTGACACATCGCGCTTTGTATGATCTGGCGACATTAAAAAAAACGGAGAGATTACATGAATTTAGATTACATTTTGATTACAGACAATTAAACGATTGAACTGAACAGACTGTCATATTTTTCAAAAGAACATAAGGCAGTCTCTATTTCTAAAAGGTCTACTTGTGTAACTTATAGAGCGGATAGATGTTGATATGCCACCGTTAATGCAGGCAAACATAGAAAGGAATCACAATGTGAGACTGATACAGATAGAGTTATCATAGGGGGGACAAACTCGTCTTGACAGCTAGCTTTGAACAGGTGATTTAGTCTGACAAATATTCCTGACCCACTATCGTATGCTCGATAACCGTTTACTGGATAACAGTCTCTGAAAATGACTCCGCATGGCCGATGCATAAGCAGAAATTAAACATCCAGCAATAGCTATATAGAAATATAAATAATGCTGTTCGGTACAAGTAAGGACTGATAAGGGGAGTCCTAGGTTGACCTCCACAATTTCGACGCTTTCGATTAAGAAAAATGTTCATCGAATTACATTTTTATTAACATGTGGGGAATAAAGATTAATATTTGACCAAAAAAAATCTAACTTTTTTATTTAAAAAGAAATGCCATCAGCATAGCTCGGTATCGTAAGAGCTCTGCTGATTTAAATGCGCTGATGTAGCAGGATGAATATCGTAGCTCTGCTGATTCAAATACGCTGATGTAGCACGATGAAGCTAATGATTTAGAGGATATCATATAATTGTCCATGACATACTATGTTTATGATACGAGTGCCTTGATATTAGTATTTCCGGAGCGAGAGCAAGCAGATATCTCGAAGACGACGGTCCCGTCAAATGATTGGTGCTGAGGTAATTGGTCATAGTTAGTAAAATAGCAAATCATATTTCATTTTTCAATCAATGTACATAAAGACAAAGCGATTGCTTGAAATACACTGCATGATATGCAGGCCAAACTAAGATCATTTTGAAGTAAATGTTGTAAATGTTCATTTTGACTGAAACCATAAAAGCCTTAAAGTTTGTATATTCTTAAGCACATAATGTGATTTTAACACATGACAGTGACAGTATGTGTTTTAAATAGTTATTTTCAAAAATACCATAGCCTTTTAAGATGTAAGTTAAATGGGACCTTGTTACTAACTTTTTGTCTTTCCATAAATAATTATGCATTAACACAACGGTTTCAGTAAATGCTTCAACCGGTGTATTTCACAACAAATGTATGTAGTTCTTTGTCTAGTCTTTGTAAAATTCCAGTCTTCGAGTCAGAGGCATCACCGTTTATGTTTCATGATGTGTTGGGCATCGTGGAATGAGAAGGAAATGATTTTGATTAATGATTGTCAACTATGTAGACTGACCAACCACATAAGTACTTCAACACGAGCTAGTGGAACATGTGTGAATGAATTAATGTATTCCGGTACATTCCAAAGAGCCATTTAACCATACTTCTATCACTTAATACACTACTGCTCTGGTAATAATGATATTTGCTTATCTAATTTTAAAAGCGTGCGAAAGGCTTCTTTCTTGTAAATTACTTACCAGTATTTCTGTCAGTTTATCTCCTTAACTTCCTTATAACTGAACGATTTGCACCGATATAAATGATACACATAAATAACAACTCAACAGGAAATGTAATTACTCACATCACGTTATGAGCAAGAAATATGTTAGACAGAGTATTTTGAAATCTTATGATGTCTCCTTGTCAACCTAATAAGCAAGGTCATATATTTCTTCTAATTGTAACATATAGAAAGCAGTTCGAATTACTAATAAACTTATGGCGAATCAAGGTCTATCGTGAACATCATCAACTTTCTGTTTACTATGACAACGTATTTCATAAATAAGACATATGAACATTGTATATGAGCCCTGTGTTTTGCTTTTTGATTTACAAAAAATGAAATACAGTACTTACAGTAATCCAAAAATAAAGATATGACATCTCAAGGTTTATACATCGTTGTATGGCAGAATACCAAGGTTACCTTATTGTCATAATAATTGTGAAAACAAACTAGTTTTATTTCTATACACGAACAGGTTATCTTTTAGTTTGAATACAATTGAATTGAATGATATAAATAAGTCAAACATAATATACACATTTGATCGCTGTGTTATGTTTCATAAACCATCAACAGTATCAGAGTCTAACATGAAATGTAATTAAATCATATAGTCTAAAAATAATAACTGATCACACGAAATCTGTAAATATTCAAACTGATTAAATAAGTGTGGTATTGTTAGTATATACATCGGGTAAAAAGTGATAATACTACCAATAATGATATTGCCATAGAGGAAAGTACCCCTCATATACGTGTACATGTAGATAATGAGTTATACTGATATTGCCTTAAATTTGAATTGATATACACATTAATCTACAATACAGTATACAGTCAAGAGTGGGTGAGTTGGTTACTGTGAGCGCCGCTTAGGAAATATATTTCAAACCATCATTTTAGAAACCAGTAAGCATTCATTATTAATAAACTTAAGCATTCACACACTTCTACCAACTGAAATATGATTCCATTGTTTAAAGGAATGCATTTCATCACTTCTCTGTTAAATAAAAACAGCTTGTTTAGTTTGAAATTAAATATGTTTGATCATCAAAGTCTGAAAATTCTTAGTTTTTTATATTCACGATTTCTCTCTTCCGTGTAAAACACATAGAAACACATAGACTTATTTTGCCATGTTTATTTCAGAATATAAGATACCCACGGCATTAAAACAATGGCGAACAATGGACCGACGATGTGCTTTATTTTACGATACAACCATGCGCGAGGTTAATGACGTCATTTCAGTAACGTTACAAATGACGTCATATTGACCAAGTCCATTGATCAAACTTGAGGGGGCTATTGTCCATCATGGCTGACTCGGCGTCTGTCGATTCGAAACCAAAAGAAGGATAGGTGTGGGTTTGCAGAGAAAGAAAAGCACGGGAGACGTAACGTATCCCCTGGGGACATTTTCAAATTCATATTGATTGTTAAATAAATATGATTCTATTTATATTGGAGCGCCCACCCCTATACATGATAATAGACTCGTCCGAATATGTTCTACGGCGGGAGGCATCATTGTTTTCAAAATGTTTTGTTAAAAATACCATAATTTTTCAACTGTTTTTATAAATAAAGCATTTGGTAATTGTTAATTGTTAAGAAATAGAAAACTCGTTGTTGTGTATCTATCGTTGCATAAAACATAGCAGGGAGCATAAAACACTCAGGGCTGCGCACAACTCGTCTTCTATTTCTTAATTATAACCCATGGTTTTGAAGAGATAGCATAAGAAATGAACATCATTGTTGTTGCAACTGAGATCTATCATTTTGAATTGTATGATCAGTTTTCTAACTGAAAACATAATTGTCACTTTTGAGATACACACCAGTGGCGGATCCAGGAATTTTGAGTGAAAGCGAAGGAGCGAGAGGGGGCACCATCATCCATTTTACTGTCGACAATCCCCGGGGGTAGAGGGTCGGGGGTCCGGTGAATCGTCAACCATTGCACACTTCTGAGTTCTAAATATATAGCCGTATGTCATTTATCAAATGCAAATGCAAATGTTTCTGTTTCTACAGTTGATTTATTTACCTGCCTCCATTCAGAAAATACTTAATTTGAAATTTAAAAATTGAAGTGAATTCCTCGAAACCCTTTGACAAAATGATTGTCGACCTAATTTTGATCAATAATGTGTCGTAGTTTTGTTTTGGTAAATTTCTTCACTATAACTTTTAAATTTTGGAAAACGTCATTTCGACGAAGAAAATGCCAAATCAAACGCAAATATTGTCACGATAATACATCTTAATCACTATCTTCCTCGGGTCGCAGACATAGCTAAATTTCCCACCAAACATGAGCGTATTCATCTTGATAGTCAACACACCCACGATCATTTTACGTTCATCCCAGCTCGGCTTTTCTCGGGTCCATTCAGGAAAAGCTCGAATCCCCAGATACAAAGGTTACATGTGATGTTTTGAATGTCAATTCAACAGTTGCCGAAGTCTTTCCAGCCTCGATTCTTATGGCACAGTCTGGCGGTCACGGCCGTCTGACGCGGCTCTTATGGAGCCGTGGTCAGATCAAGAAACGCAGCGAGGTACGAGCGATTAGTTTCGGGCTGATTTCAATGAGATTGGAGATACGACGTACTGGCAGTGCACAGAGGCGGGATGCTCTGCTCGTATCGTGACTACTGGAGACAGAGTGCAGTCAGCGACGTTGAACCACAACCATCCTGAACCTGACTTCATCTTTGAAGTGGATGAGTTCAAGCTCAAGCTGATCAACCGTGCAAAGACAGAAGTGACGCCAATTCCCCAGATCTACGACGACGAGATTGCCAACCTGAGAAAGCATGCAGACGCTGTCCCTTCCATGTGGAATCACTTTGGAAACGATGGGCACAGGACCAACAATCACCTGGAGGGGTACCACCACAAGATGAACAAGGTTGCCCAGAAGAAACATCCAAACATCTATGAGGTGGTTCGGCTTCTAAAGCGAGAGCAGTCTCTTACGGAGGTGAAACTGCAGCAGTTACAGGGTAACTGGCGGGAGCCTGCGAGGAAGAAGCGGTACAGGACCATTGACTCTCGACTCCGAGCCTTGAAGGACGACCTGAGGAACAACATCATCGGTGACATCACCTACGCTGACCACGTCTCCGACCTCCTTAAGTTGTCTTGAACAACAGTATTGTACATTTGTAAATAGTCGTAAATAATTGTACATAATTTTGTGAACAAGCTACATATTTATCACATGAGTGAAAATGACATGAGAAGTGTCTGAATAAACAACTGAGAGCTTAATCCTATCTTACTTGTTATTTGTAAGGATTGTTAATTGAGTGCCTTCAGCCATAACACTTGACCATGTACCGCGAAGCCTACGCTCACTGGACCTTGTCGTGTAGCGTTTTAGGCTTCCCGGACCATAACCGTTATTTTGCCGGATGAGACAACGATTACACAGCGTGGTCTCTCGGAATAAACCTGTCTGACTGCAGATAATTGGAATCAGACAGATTTTGTCTCAGTGTTTTTATATAGGGACTCCAATTAGCGCATTATGCACCTGTAGTATATACTGCACTTAAGTGGGATAACACAGAAGCAGCAAGCATTTCTCTATTAAAAAATTGTACGAATAAAAGTCAAAATGGAACTTCTTTCAATTCAAGTTTTTGGATAGTAACCAATCTGAATCTCAAAGTTAAGCTGTAAATTTGCATGTTGCTCTCCTAAAGTTTATTTTTATTTAAAGAATTGGCAATTAAAGTGCCCAGTTGTAAATGTATTGTGAGATCTGCATGTTACCTTGTCCATTTGGTTACCTGACCTGACGGTAGAGATTTTAGTCTCAGAGTCTAGCATCATGAATCAAAGTGTGGGCTGGTAAATCAAGGACCATACACTGGAGACCGGATGTTCTATTTTGAAACCTTCAAGGAAGCTTTCAGGAATCACCGGTAATAAATGACTACACATAAAGAATACGGAGCATCCTATTTTAGTCAGCGATTAGTAAGTGAGTGATGACTTAAAGTAAATCTGGTAACATCCTCTTATTGTCACCATCTTAGTGATGAAAACAGAAGAGGAACCCGATACAATCTTCAATTGGTAACCATCATAATGCATGATAACGATTTGAGGGGAGTTTCTATTAGACACAAATATAAACTGACAAGCAAATGAATGTTTATGCACGAAAATTAGAAAATATATAATCCACGAGTAAGAAAACGACAATAAAGTAGTTTTTCGTAAGCCAACTTAGATTAATCTTTGTCAAAATAAATGTGTTGGACAAGAATGAAAGCGTTTTGTCTTGGTTAAAGGCCTCCTACGGCAATGCTGCATGAACGATTCAAAGTCGCAAATGGTAAATTATAAAGACAACAATTTCATTAACATATTTTTCATATTCTATCAATTTTTAACTTAAATACCAAATATTTAAAAGGGTCATCGTAGCACCTTAAGTGTTATTCAACAGAGACTTGAAATATTGACCACTTCTCTGATCTCTGATCATGTATGCTTATAATAGAGTCAAACAACAATATTTTTTTCCCTTGTTTACGCTGATAGGTTTTTACAGTTTCTTTTTACTTCAGTTTAGTTTATGACGTGGTAAAGGGGACCTTTTTGTTGGCCTCTATCGTTATTAACGTCTATTGCAATTAAAAGAAAATATGGTACCTTTTTGTATTAGTCACAATGTATTGTAGGTGGGTGTAAAGGAAATATGATGCTAGCTCCTCGTTTCAAAATAAAATGTCTGACTTTGTAAAGGAAACTTTGCCCCATTTCGTTATAATCACCATTATATTGTTTGACGACGCAAGGTAATTTGTTACTATCATTTATCGGTCATGATTCAATCCTCTAGGGCCATGTGACTTTATTCTTTGATCTGAAGTTTTCATTTGTTGATTTTGCCATCTCACATGTTCAGAATATCATGTTCATTTAAAACAAGTTATCGGATTATGTAGATATTTAGACATATTTATCACAGATAACTTGGAAATATACATAAAAGGGCTATCATATTGACTATGAATAATCTAAATAATGTATCATATTAATAATCAGTACTTTGGAAGTGTCTGAGCGGTGTTAATAGCATACAATTTTGTTTTGCCTTTGTGATGATTGTTATATCCAGTTCTCATATGATAGAGAATCTTACCCGAGTATCTTCTGATATCACATATATCAACATGATATCATATCCGAGGCTTGAATATATATGAAATGTATGATATCCGAAATCATTCTTCAACTGTTATCAGCAATGAAATGCATGTATTACCGTTGAAGATACCGCCGTTAAATCTACAATGCTAGTTGACTGACGTTACATGACGTCACAAGGGCAGCAATCGTAATTTCGGCGATTTTCATGCTTTTGCTTTGCTATAATTGAGCAAGTTATAAAAGAAATACTAAACTCAGTCCCGTTTAATTACAATTTTCGCTTTTGCTCGTTGTATACCAAACCACACACTCGTTTCATAAAATTTATTAAACGGAACATATTTTAGTATTCACTATATACCTTACATACAAAACGGCCACTTCAGCAGTGATCAATGAGATCACAGCATTATGATGCCATCAGCATTATGCCGTCATGATGGTATCGAGAGCTCTATTCATTTTGATGTCAATGCCTTGTGGTGGCATTAACTGATGATATAATTGATTTGAGTGTAGCAATATCTATAATGTGGAGATCGCTTGATTAAACAAGTGACATCTTCTGTGGTGGCATATCATCCTCTATCCCAGTTGCCTTCCTGTAGACATGTAATATATCATTTATATAGTCACTGGCAGCCATAAGTCAGATGGATTGCAATACTTTAGCCTCCAAACATCTATTGCGATATAAATTTCAAAAGTTTTATGATAACTTCTTTACGACACCTTTTTATCTTTAAAAGAAAGGTTGCATTGAAAGATTAGCCTTTCGAGATATTAAGACAACTTTGAATGACTACCTTACGTAAATACATGATTTCCAAAGAAAATTCTATCATTATTTATTATTTCTATCCATGAATTATCAGCTTTCAATACAAACATTACTAGTCATGGAAACTTCAACATCTATAGTAGACATAAAATCTACTAAACTTCATCTTCTAGCTTCTCAAAACTAATCTAATGACAACGCATACACTATTTATTAGCCTTTCGAGAAAACTATTTCAATTGTTATTATATCACCGACACGTTAAAACATGACAAAGGAAAGTATAATTATTTACTTTCAAATATTACAATTATGAAAAAATAATAACTCAGATTTAGAAACCTCACTTTGCATACATATACGAGGGGTGGTTGATAAGTCCATTTAGCGAACCTCAAACAGGAATATATATATATTCAAAAAGTCCCCTTTCAATGCGATGCAGATGTGCCATGTGTGTTGTAGGGTCTTATTTCTAATTCCGTATAACCTTTGTCTTGGAGTTACAGAAACATCAAATGACGTCAATGACGTCATCGTCGGACCGGAAAAGCCCTCCGGCAAAAAGTTCTTCAGGGCATAAATCAGACAGGATACTGAGTTAGCTAATTCAGGCGAACGGGGTAAATGATGTTTGACGTGGCAACAGAAGATGTTTTAAATTATGTTATGCACGATATCCTAGTTGAAATTGCACCTTTGTTCAGATTCTTCGTCTCTGAGTCTTAATTTCTTTTATTAATTACCTAATAAGTAAGGCATATGTGCCGTTTATTAATTGACCTTTTTCAGATAATCCTCAGAGTTCGTCAGTTTCCTGCGAAACAACATTCTTTTCTTTTTTTGTGAGTCATGAAATCATGTTTATCTACGATTTCGACAATTCTTTCGTTTCTGGCTAAAATTGTTTTACTATTGATGTCAACATTTTCGGTTTCGACCAGAATGTGGTTCGTCTTCAATGCTATCTTGGCCACGCTTGAGTACAACTTTTCATTCTTTTATTTTGGCATATAAAGCAGCAACAACTCAGCTATATCCGCGTGAATGGGTTTTGGGTTAGACCCGTTTTATGAAGAAACTTCATCAAAGTTTACAACCCCCTATTACCTATAGCTATTATCTCCATAAAACCAGAACCTACTCTTTTGTAGAGACCAATGATACATTTTCAGTGAATTATTGAAAAGATGTAACAGAGTCCGAAGATCATGAGAGTGAACGTACGAAGAGCCATAGTGGTGAATGTTAATAAAGGTACACTACTTATCAATCACCCTCCTTTTCGTATACCGATATATAAACATATGAACATCTCTAGCAGATATAGCAAGGTACATGAAAGTTAGAACCTGACATTCTTCAGTAATAAGATGACACTTAGCAGTGGTTTGCAACATCAAACGATGTCCACATCAGATAGTATTTCCTGAAGCCTGCAGTTACAAAGGGCACTATCATGGATATGTTCTATTTTGGGTCTATTCTGATGAACTGCTTACAATATTTCGTCTTGAAGACAGCAAACAAGCTTTCGAAAAGCCAATCCGATTTTCACGAATAAAAATCTCATACCTTGAAGATAATACTGTTTAATAACTACTATAATCAATGTTCATATTGCAATACGACAAATATTTTTGACAACCATTCTATTTTATAGAACATTCATTCGCTTTTTGATAAATATCTGTTTCATAAAGTAACCATACACTTTCTGATAATCTTATACAGAGAAATAATCTCTATAAAATGAGTCTCAACTACAGACGATATTTTCACGTAAGGCTTTCACAAATCTACACAGGAGACAAGATGGATGATAAGCCGTGGTGCTGTCCGCTGTCTGATGTCTGCGCTCACTCATCTAGGTCAGTGGGTCTCTGGGTTTCCAATTAGGTACAGATAATTTACTTCTCTACAGATCTCTTCATCTCCTTTCACAACTCTCTAATGATACAACTCACATTAAAAAGCAAGCTTTCAGCACTAACCATTATGCACTCAATGATTAGGTTGCTTTGATAGAGATTCAGTTATTTCTTGTATATGACGTGGAACAGATTTGATTGCTTTCTAACCCTGTTGATGAAACAACTCACAATATACATCTGCTTTCTATGAAAACGTGCAATATGCAAATGAAACATTGGAAACACTTTTATCTGCTTAGCCTATTATTTATGTATTGTTGGAGAAACCTAGTGTGTTATTTGTTTCGTTACTGATTAATCTACCTTTTTATATAAATGTGTGAATTATTATGTGTTAATGTGTGATAGTGTCAACCGAATTGTTCTGAAACCAAAAATATTAAGTGTGAGTTTGATTCCTTCTAATGCTTTCCAAACTTCTCAGTTCTATCTCTTACATAAAAAGGTTATTTTTAACGTCTTTCTCTTTTATCATGAAATAAAAACCTGAGACAATCTTATTTAAAATCTAAAACAACACAATTATGCATCGCATCATTGATATCCGGGTTATACAAAGTGTTGTTTGTTACATACACTATATATAACTATAACTATAACTATAAATGTACTTCCTTCATGGCTAATAAAACCTATCAGTCGGAGGGGGGTGTGTTGACGTTCGTAACGTTTTCTCTTCTGTTTTAGATGATAGAGAACAAAAGTAAACGCTTTAAAACCTGAAACATCGAGGAAACGGATCGATATTCCCGAACGAGGACTGGTATAAACTAAAGACATATTTACATCAGGTCAACCACCTATCTAGCAATTTCAATATAGTGTGTATGACTAGAATAGACGAACAGCTCTTACTGTTCGCATCATAACATGAAAACTGTCTGTAACAGCAATTTGTTGAATGGATTCGCTGTCTCAGTAAGCAAAATGTCAGCAAACTATTGATCCAGATTAACTCTGTATTCCTTAGCAAAATGCAAATACATTAAGATGTTATTTTATTTCTTAAAATATATTTTCAGATGACAAGAGTATTATCTTCCTTAGACCACACACAATTATCTTGATCTAAACATCTCTCGTTTGTGAGCCACAACTTGTTAGCCTATTGAGTTCTTGTTGCATCTTCTTTCAGCTTGAAGGAATAAATGCCAAATTTTACTCGATTTACAATCTTGTAATCATTGTTGGAATATTTAAAATCGATCTCGTATGACAGAATTCCACACCATTTAGAACATTTAGTGAAAGAATGTTGCATTCTTTTTAACATAATGATAAATATATATCGATTTTATTTAGCTGGTGAGTTCTTTGAATACAAGATAATTTTCTGGACATGCTGTAAACAAGCATGACCTCTTGCTATTTACAGCATTTCATACTGTACTTATTTCTTATTGTTTCTAACACAAAGGTCCTGCTATTCTAGGGACTGTTCGTTAATTGCTGTATACCTCTCTAGATATACGATGCTTGTAAGACATTCAATATGTATATTCGTCTACAACAATATAGTCGGAATTTTATCAACCTTTCAGAAATCAGTTAATGTGTTATCTTTCAAATACACCGAGATTAACTATTATAATCGTATACGTTTATTATGTAAGGCGTTCGTTGACTAATTACCACATAGTTAAGAGAACATAACTGTATTTCCCTTGAGAGTGAATGACCCTTGTTATTAGGTATGGAGCCAGTCTGGAACAATCTATATAGATACTTCTATCGCTTCTTCTGTGCTCATCAAAGAGACAGTATACCAGCCAGCCTCCTGTACTCCTCCCAGGAGACAGATGATGACGACATGGCGCTGCACTGTCACCTCGGCACCAGATCTTCTCGTGCTCAAAATGCAGTTAAACATTTGTTTTCATGTAATGAAAGCAGGGCCTCGAAAGATACAGTTATTCACATTTATATCAAGATGACGTTGTCTGGGTTTCAACGAAGGTAATACCTACAATGTATTGCGACATATAATTGTGATATTCATCAATTAACCTCCAATTCTTCTCACATATATAGTTTAGTAAAGAAAAATATTTCTTAATGTGATTGTTCACTGGCTTATAAATGGCAATTTATATCCATTATATTTTATCACTGCGCATTGTTAGATTTGTAAAGTAGTCTTGGAGGTTTACATGACCTTTTCGTCCAATCAGCTGAATTTTGTGTAAACGCTTAAATACGGCGTGTATACTTTGAAAACTGCAGTTTAAGGTTTATTAGAAAATGAATTCATACTTTGAAATTTAATCTATATGCTCCCTTCAGATTGGACTTAACACGGTCATGTTATCGGTATACATCCCAATACACCCAAAATACTTTATTGTTTTCAGTGTTAACTTAGTGATTAAGAGGGTAATTATATATGTATATAAATTATCTAAACAAATATCCAAAAATATTATGCTATTTTAAGTGCTCACTCATCGGCTATGGTATACAACCTTTAGAAATGCTTGAAATGGTGCATTGTCATTGTTTCAATACTGCAAACTCACTGACACCCAATATTCCTCATTGCACACGCTGAGATTATATTCTCCACGCTTTTACTGGTCAAAATAAGAAGACAGGCTTTTTACTGGCAAACTAAATTTAATATTCTGTCAGCCCTCCGTGGGTTTGTGGATTTAAGGGCTGATCTAACATTAGCATTTGCATTTTCGAGTCTTGATTCACATACTTACCAAACTTCGTCTTTATATTTGAGACGTTTTATGTTTATAATTCTCGAAGGATATGAGTAGACTCTGTTGTACAGAAAAGTTTAAGTAACCGTCTAACGAAAAACTGAACACATCGTTGATGAACCACATCTCGTGCAACCTATTGGAAAGAATACTTAAGGAAACGGAAAGGATGGTATAATGAGCTTTTCCTGCACAAACGTCAAGCTTCAAAACCTTTGATTATTTTGCTCGTGAAACCTTTGTTCCTTTGTTCGTAATGCTGAAAGGTATGACAATGGCTAAAACAAATTAAAACAATTTTAAGATTTATACACTGAAGCAAACTTGTGGATGGTGGCTAAGATGAAATTATCTAAAAGGTACTCGTGTGTACTCAATATGAACATTATGCCTACAAATGACATAGAATTTCAAGCAATTTTACTAAACATGATAACATGAAGCCGCAGTATAGTGAGCCGCCCCTCCACTATAAGATGCGTATTTGACTGCGCTAGCCACCCATGATCTAAATACGAACTCTTATCACTGATTTATTTCTATACCAACTCACACTGGAAATGCACATGAGGTATTAAACATTCATTAAATTTTATAGTAAGAGGCCAAATGATTGAATGACCGAATAAAGATACCAAGCATGACAGTTTATTACTATAATTGAAAGCCCTAGCTATAGCTGCATTATGATCTATGAATAAAGAAGATGCATTATGATCAATACACCAGGTCAGACTGACTCTCTCGATCACAAACTAAACTAGACTATTTATCGGTGTCTGTTCTCCGGTTATCAACTTCCCTGCAAGGAATCATTTGCGCCAGTATAAATCACTGTCTAATTTAAGCCTTGAAACCTTTCCCTAAATTGTCTTGTTCTCTAGGCAACTGAATCTAAAAATGACAGTCCACGATAGCACCTAAGATATGCTGCACTATTGACAAGGAGTTTTGGCGCTTAGCATAAAGGTTTAGATTAGCTGGTGATAAAGATTTGCGCGAGTGATGCCTTGCTGTGGAAGTTTTCCAGTAATATGCAGCTCCATCCCCGTGCTGCGCTGTCACTCACTGATTGACATTCTAAACAGAAACATCATATACTATAACACTACTCTTGAATATAATACTTGTTTTATTATCGTTGTGTTCTTAAGTCACAAACCAAAGGTGAGAAAATGAAATAGCTCGGCAGCATATGAAGAGTAATGATACTAAAGTGTATTAATTCTGTGCTTAAAACCAGCTTCTTATCAAACCAAACAGGGTCTACATTAACAACAATGTTGATATAACTAAGATTTATATTAGAATTGTTAAATTAGTTTAAATGTTCCACGTTGTGGTACCTAGACGCGACGTACAGTCGTGACTTGAATAGTACATTCATTATCCTCTCAATCAGGACAATGGAAACTATCAAATCCCTCATTTCAAGCAGATTGATTAAAACTGGTCTGGTCTTAATGTCACTTTATTGTGATTTGCAAAGAAAATGTTCACCTAGTCAAATATTCAAGTTCCTTTCTTACATTTTCGATATCTTTGAATCGGTACAGACAGAACTAAATACTCTATAAACTTATTTATAACAATAATTTGGATGTGTACTTTCCTTTGGGTGGCGATTAATCCTTTATAAAACTAATTGCGGTAACAACGAATTAGAATGCACATTAGTAAATGAAGTGAACGGTTGACCGATAAACCATATCCCAGTGAATTAAAATTTATGTCTGACTAAAAAAGAAAATGTAACTTGATAACACAATATAAGAAATTATGTCTACACATTTCTTTTTAAAAATGTAAGAGACCGACTGTTATTATAACCAATAATTTCGATATTTCCAAAAGTGATTTTCGTACATGTACGCTAGTTAAAAACTGATAGACATGATAAACTCTTTGTATTACATGTACATCAACACAACTTAGCCAATATATTATATTTGTAGGATGTCTTGAAACAATCTTTTATGGGTCATTCTACCAGAATGGGAAATACTCCATTGTAAATAATGTGAAATATAACTTGCAAAAACACAGCATTTTTGACTAACACCATTTATAACTGTAACTGAAGCATCATTTAAGATGATTAGCAGTGCAGTTTTCATTTATGTATTTTTTAGGGATTTTCTTGAAAAATTGTTATTGTCAAGATATGTCATTACCGCAACACACCCATTTTGTTCCTGAAATCTACAAAATATTAAATTCAGAATGACAAAAAGTATGTTTTTCTTTACTACATGTACTCTTCTGGAATAATATACACATATTTTAGAGTACTATAGCTTTCATTTAATAAACGTTATGATTGAATCCATTATTGTTAGAAATAGTTCAATTTTGACACAAGAAATATGCATTAAAACTACAGAAACTGCACAGAATCATACAATTTCAAGTTGAAATCAACGAATATGTGCCCCAAATATTGTCCCTTTTAAATTCAAAACAATATGCCATATATTCTCATTAAATGCAACAAAAAGGAAAAAATGAACCATGCTCTCTGTCTGTTATGGTAATGACTTACCGTTTTGGTAATGACAAGACAAATATTGTCAGTTAATCATTTATTACCTCAAAAGGAACTAGAAAATCCAGTCTCATTTAGGGCTTGCGTTCAAAGTGGAAATACAAGACAACAATAATCCTTGTTATCATCAGTTCAACACAACTAGGTATTGGAGAGTAAAAGCAGCTCCATCATTATGTTGAATGCTGTATCAAAGAAGCAAGTATTTTATCATGCCGTTTGATGCTCATTTTAGAAGTAATAACAAGCAAAGACAATGTTAACTAACAAACTATTCATTAATAGTAACAGTAACTTGACTCAATAAAGATTTTAGGAACTGGTAACTTGTTGGAAAACATATCATTTCTATAATGAAACAGGAACTGGTAACTTGTTGGTAAACATCATATCATTTCTATAATTAAACAGGAACAGTTACTGGTAACTTGTTGGAAAACATCATATCATTTTTATAATTAAACAGGAACAGTTACTGGTAACTTGTTGGAAAACATCATATCATTTCTATAATTAAACAGGAACAGTTACTGGTAACTTGTTGGAAAACATCATATCATTTCTATAATTAAACAGGAACAGTTACTGGTAACTTGTTGGAAAATATCATATCATTTCTATAATTAAACAGGAACAGTTACTGGATGATTTGTTGGAAAACATATCATTTCTATAATTGCATGAAAAGGAACTGGAAACTTGATGGAAAACATCATATCATTTGTATAATTAAACAGGAACAGTTACTGGTAACTTGTTGGAAAACATCACATCCTTTCAATAATTAAACAGGTAAAGCGATCCTTTACTCTACAATAGGACAGTACACGTCATCTAGTACTTGTCATCAAGATATTTAAGAACTGCCGCCCATGTGTCTTTTTCAATTTGGTGGTGTCTCTTTGTTACTAGTGACGGCTGAGGGATCGTACCAATGATGTTCTCCTTTTCATACCACAGGATATCTTCCAATAATGATGGCCAAAAGAATCTATTGTTACCAATCCTGTGCATAACGGACACTTCTGCCTCTCCGCCTCGCACATCCTGAACTATACCAGGATATGGTAGTTTGTCATATTCGACAACTACCCACTGCCCTTTGATTTCTTCAGTGACATCATCTAGGAGCTTAAGTCCAGTGGACTCTGAAATGATATCTGGGCCTGTGTTATCCTCATCCACGTTGAAATTGATGTCAAAGCTATCAAAGCAGGTACAACATGACGGTCTTGAACAAAAGCAGCTAACATTCCTGCAATGCAACTGACCTTGCTTGTCAGTGACGAGTTGATGTAACATCATTGTTCCTTTGATAGAAGTGATATCATCTCTGATAAAGGCTCCTTCCCTTTCTATTTGCTCTTTACTTACAAAGAATAGCTTGATATCACTCTTTTCCCTCTGTAGACTTTGGTAGAGTATTCTACCATCAGGAATGTCAGAACCTCTCTTGATGATCTCGTCTGCCTTCCTCTTGATGGCTGCTCCCACTCCATCTGCTGCTCCTTTGCCGTGTCCTGCTTCCAAGAAATTCCAGGTACTACCCTTGAAACCAAGATCATAAATCCTAGTACTGAACAGGAAGAAATTCTTCTTGTTCCGATATTGGGTGGTCGGACCATCACTTATGACATGCATGACATCAATCAATGGCTGGTTACTCCTGACATCTTGAAGAATGGGCACCAGATGTGCCCAGATTGCTGATGGATCATGTTTGTTGACATCAGAAACAGAGCAGAAGGCTTGCTTTTGATTTGCAGTGTAAAGCATCCCAGTGTGCAAGGTTGCCTGGTTGTGTGAGGCTCCAAAATGAACACTCTGGATCTCTTTGTCATATTTGCAGTTGTAGTTCTCAGAGAAATCTACATGAATGACCATTTCATTATCCTGCAATGATTCACGAAGAGTACGTAATTCTTTGAATTGATGTGATATGTTGAAGAAGTGTCGAGAGGCCTTCTTTAAATCAGATTCAAAAGATTCCAGAAGATGCATGATGGTTCCATGTTCTTCGATTTTTCTGGTTACCTGAACAGTGATAGTATCACCTGAGAAGGTCTGCCTCTCCTCTCTTCTGTTCACCCAAGCTGACCAGGTTGTTTGCTGTCCTGGATTATAGTCATTTGTCTGTAGATGACTTGAGGCACATATGTCGCATTCCTGATACATGCATTCTTTGGATTGTACATTGCATGTAATTTGTGCAGTCAAAAGACCAAGGTCAGCTGTTTTGATTACTTTCAGTTGATGAAGTTTCTCTGCTCTGTATAATACATTTTCATGTGTCTTACACAAGCAGGTGTCACGGTCTGATTCAGTTGGTGGCAATACCCAGAAAGGCCTCAGTTTACAAAAAAGTGAGTATGACACTTTTGCTTGTGATTCTGCAAGGAACTTTAAATGTAAGTTCTTCAATGTGTCAGTTAGAAGTCTCTTCTGTTTTTTTACTTTTTTGCGTGTAATTGTCTCTTTCTTTCCACCTTTAATTCGACTGTTGTCATCGCGAACGAAAAACTCAAAAACTCTCTGTTTCGCATTGTGAATGAAGTGAATAGCTGGGGGATCACGCCGCTTGGCTTTGTAGTTGCTAATAGCCTTGTATGGTATTCCAGTTGATTTGCTAGCATGGCCAAGGAGCTTGTACTTTCTGAGGATTTGATGATTTAGGATCTGGTTGAGATTCTTTATTCTTTTTCTTGAGTCTTTGATACCTCTTATCAGTGCAGTGTGAAACTGTAGAGTTTTCCTAATACGGCTTGATACTCTTTGACCCTTCAACATGGTTTTGGTTGGGGATTCAAGATTATTGTCCAACTTCTTTTTCAGTCTTATGTATCTCTTTTTGTATTTCTCTGATCTAGTTTTCGTTTCTTCAATTGTTTTTTTCATTTTTTCAATAGTTTTGTACGCTTTTGCTCGGTCTCTTCTTACTCTCTGTCGACCTCTCTCTCTTGCTTCACATGGAGAAGTTGGAGGCGAATTCATTGTCAGTATTTCCTCCAGGTTCTTTCTTTTTCTCCTACTGTTTCTCTGATTTATTTTCCATTGTCTTCTCAGTTTATTTCTTCCTCTTTCAGTTAAATCATTAACTGCTTTCAGCTTTCCTGCTTCTTTTCGTTTTTGGTATCTCTCCCTTTCCTTTCTTAGATATTCCTCATGCTTTTCAGGATTGTTTTTAATGTTACTAAGAAACCGCCGACTTCTCTGTTTATTGGAAAGAGCCATTTTGGATGAAAGCAAGTCTGTATCTGCGGATATTTTCTTTCAGGCTGATTATAGCTTCATAAAGGTCCACAACTTGCTTGGCCCACATGGGAAATAAGGGATCGTCATTTGTATGATATTCATTTAATAGTTCAAAATAGTCTTTTTCAGTTGATGCAAGTGCTTTGTCAAGATTGTCAAGATATTGACGACATGCTGTTTGCATGCTCATGCTGAAAAGAGAAACATACTGTTAAACAAATACAAAGGTGCTAGAAATGTTTCATTTTAAAAGATATCAGATTATGTAAAATTATTGTTGTGAAATTACATAAGTATTTTAAAACAATACAAAACTACACTGATTTTTGGCTATCATGATTAATTTGGTGGAAAAAAACAAGGAAATTTGTTTATTTACATTGAATTTTTAATACTTTGGGAATATGTTACTAAATTGTTAAAATATATAGTTTTCTTCTGCATTTATGGATATTTGCTTTGTAACTGTATCATCAATAGAAAAGTTTTTGCATTAAGAGCTTTGTTAAAAGTCATTACCACAACTTACAGTCATTACCAACACAGCAGTATGTGTTGTGGTAATGACTGTCTTGGTAATGACATTTTCTTGAAAATATGGTCAAAACAGCCCTCCATACTACTTCAAGGAGACCAGCTTTTGCATGTGTTTCAACATTTACCCATAAATTACAGTGCACAAAAGTTTTCACTTCAAAAATTATATGATTCTTCACTTTCTTGAACATATGGTAATGACTCTGATTAAACATACCTACCTGAAAATGCATCATTAAGTTGGATTTTCTGAAAATTCTGAGTCAGTTGACATTTCCTGGAAGCATGGGTTCCATCTTTCCCGCCTCTGGGAGTTTCTAGTCATGTGATCAGGTCACCTAGAGTTGTCTCCCCTTTGACCATGTTTGTGACAAGTGAACCGTTGCGGTAATGACACAAAATTCAGGGACACTTTTATTAAAAAGTTTAAAAATATAATTTGCAATAATTGGCAGATACTTGACAGTGCAATGTGTTTATACATTCATAAATATGTCTATGAATTGCATTATTGCTTATAAAATGATGTTATTTTCACTGTAGGCTGAAAGGAACACCTTATCACTTGAATTGGGACACTATTAAAATTGGACAATTCAGTTGTTAATTGGTGTTAAAATCAATATTTACAAAAGGTAATACACATTTTGTTAGGTATTTATGTCAATACAACACTACTTCATCTACCAGAAAGGGTAATTTTACGAAAAAAAGTAATTTTCTTGAAAAAAAATGGGGTCTGACTTAAGGGACAGTACTTTTCCCAGTTTTGTAGAATGACCCTTATAGGTTCCATCCTCAAATCATTAACTTTTAAATGTAAGGCTTTAGAGTGGTTTAGAATGAAATGAGCATGGATATATTGACATAAGGTTTAAAATGATGTAAGAAAAATGTACGGATGCATAAAATGACAACCAAAGAAGCAAACAGACGGACACCACAATTTGCTTGTCGCTAGATAACATTTCGGAATCGAATATCGGTGATGTTACAGATATTTTACGTGCGCATCGCGCTCTAGCCTGATACCTTGTTATTAAGTGTACGTAATTTCATGTTTTACAAAACGTGTTCTGGCAGAGACAGCATACGTGTATCTTCGTTCGCGATCAACTGGTCTATTTTATTAAGACATATGCACTGATATTATATTTCCTTTGATTCCATTTGTATACTTATTACTCTTTGCAATTTACCTGAAATTAGAAAGAAAAAGTAAAGCCCGAGGATATAAAAACGTCGGTTGTGCACAAAATGGGAATATATTTCTCGTTTGAAAAAATAAGTACTAGAAACTTTGGCAATTCTTTTAATAACGTAATCTCTTCAAAGGACAAGAACGAATTAAATAGTCTTTATCAAGATATTTTTACTCCATTTATTTATCGATACCACGTTGATATTTGTTGCAATATCTTAACTTAATTGAGAGAGTTTCTTGGGGTCAAAATAAACACACCTAGTTCAATTATGATATGGGAAATGCGGGAGGATTCAGCCAATAAACAAAGTTAATAAATAAGGTATAAAGGTAATATAAAGATAATAAAAGTATTATATGTTTAATCAAATAATCAAAACCGACATCAGAATTGTGTGTTAAACATGTAAAGGAGGTGGCGTTGAGAATAGGAATTAATCACATTTGATAGCAGCAGAGTGTTAATTGAGTTGGTTACAGAAAAAAAACCCAAAGTATACTAAATACATTTTCAATATTTACATATAACAATTATATCATGAAAATGTATTTTCATGGTGATAATGACCCCTTTGTGTGACAATAAATCATTAAATCTAATACGGGTACGAGTTCGTTTTGGGTACGAATTCCCCACTGGGAACGAGTTTCTTTTTGGTACGAATTCACCTACACCCTTTCGATTTAACATTCGCTGCGGAGCATGTCAACAGGAAGTGGAATTCCCCCACAAAGGCGACCGCTCTCTGGCACTTAATAGAATATATAGGTATTTTTTATTCTTCTTTATGGAAATTTCATAGTTTTAGTTTTCAAGTAAATTATGATAAGGTTCTACTGCGCTATCAAACATTAAACATGTTAAACTTGATGCCCATTTCGGTGATTTGTGATGCTGTTCTAATCACCAGTTTACCTGAAATGGACGTATGGACGTATAATACGCCGATCTAGGAAGAAAACCATACTTAGATCGACGTATAGTGAACATTTTCGTCGGATGATTAGTGTACGCCGATACGTCCTTTTCAGGATTTCCCCAACCTGTTTACACTACGCAAAATGAGTAGCGCAGAGTTAGTCTCATGGACACAGCAAATTTCTCATTTGATAATTCAATGAAAATAGCTCATGCTTCTACCTTGTACAGAACGAATATAAAAAAAGTTATAAACTCATTGATCAATGCGTCTGTCTTACTTATCGGTGATGCAATCACTAAATTGTTGGTAGATCGTACTCTCGATGCGACGCAAATAAGGCACACTTGATGTGTTGCCGACCGAGTTTAAAGAGCCAATCCGTGAGTTGTTGGAGTCATTTATGCCAAGTTAATCAATGGTGTCATTTGATCGCAAAGTACGGACTGTTACCAAAAAGAAACATTTTAAAGTAATTTGTTCAGTACAATGACAATATGAAGGTAGAACATCACAATTATGATTGAAAACTGGACAGTGGTGCCCGTCAAATAGTCATCTTATCTAAAACAGCAAGGAGTGCAGTAAGGAGTTTGTTAGGTTATATAACTAGTATCCATGTATATTGGACGTGATATCTACATCTCTGTGCATTTATTACGCTGTTTTTAGATTTTCATGGAAAACCAGTATTTGTCATATATATATATATGTCTTTTGGACATTTTATATCACCACATATGACATATATAATAATAAGTTCAATTTAGTGACTTTGCAAAAGTGAGTTTATGACTTTAATGACATCAATCTGGTGATGCCATATCATTGTGACGTCGTCATAATTATCATTTTAAACCAATGTTGTTAAAACAATTTTGATGTCATGTACTCAATGTTAGCAGGGCATTGTTAAAAATCTACTGTCAAAACAATATCTTTACGGCGAAATTGCTTTATTTTCCACAAGCAATAGATCCTGTTGCAGTGTTCCCACTGACAGCGGGTCATCATGTCTGACCACTTTACAAAATATCTCGTGCACTTACTGATACTTTCTATCTTAAGCAAACAGGGTTTTTTTAAAACACACAGATTATGACCGTATCTTTTTATTTTAGATCACTCATAGTTAAATGATTTGATGAACCTTTTAAAGTTGAAAACTTACATTTTTTTATCAGTACATCACATCATGTCAGACAGACTTTTGAAAAAACGGAGAGTTCTATTTTTCACCATAATTTTTCAGATAATGGAAACACTGCTGTTGGAGACAGTTTTGGATGATAAATTTAAATGTGTATTGTTTGAACATCAATGCTCTCTCATTTCAGACATTTTCAAGTAGCTTATTTGAAATTGTCCAAAGATGGCTGACCTGTCAGACGACGCAGGTCACAAGGCAGGCAGGGTAGGTCAATTGTTTTCACAGAATATATCACACTTCAATTGAAATTTTTCTAACATTGTCAGTTCCTGTAGATGAAAATTGCATATTTTGTGAATGAATTAAACCTAATGAATAGGGGTGTAACCATATATCGAACTATCGATGCATCGCAATAGTCATCCTTGCAACAGTACTCTATCGATAGGGAACCTGTAAACACTACTGATATATCAATAGTAAGGTAAACTATTGATACTATCGAAAGTGTTATTTTTCCTGAATTAGTTATATTCTGAGTGACTTTTCCAAATATTTCAAGCATGTTTATTCAAATTCATTAAACCTCTTGATGTTCAAAATGAGATATTTTCTTTTAGAGTTATGAACCCTGGTTGCAGCGGTGGAAGATAGCTGAAATCTGTTTCATCTATCAGATTATCCTCATGAAATCTTTGGAAATCACAGCTGAAATTCTTTTTTTTTATCTAAAACTAGCGCAATAGCAATTGCAATAGTGAGTCACAATAGTCTATCGCTATTGCAATAGTAGGCTGCAATAGTCTATCGCTATTGCAATAGTCAAATTAGGCCAATAGTCACCCCTACTAATGAAAGCCTTCAACCTGAGGTATTTAATTGAATCATGCAAACACATAATGATCCAGTTGCAATATCAGTGTATATGAATATCTTTTTGAAGGAATCTATTGCATTCAATAGAACATTTTATTCTTATGAGCAAATAGCGTGTTACATATTTTGTTGCCATTAATGGTTCAACACTTTCATCTTCTTCAGAACCACTTCCACATAAAAGTTTTGATCTTATGAGAAGACCCCACAAAAAACTTTTCAATTGTCTAAAAAAAAACAATAATTGTTTGTCAAGTTGATAGCAAGTTTGATATGTGAAGTGTCTTTTTTGAAGTGGAAACACCACTCTAACTCATTGACTGTAAAGGTTAGGATAAGGAGTAACCATTTAATGACTTTTGTTGGAACTATTCTAGATAGAAAAGATTCCCTTTTGGTGTGGTACATGCATTTTAATTATTCAGTAGGTATTTCACACTTTTACATGTTCTAGTTTATTTGCAACTCACTCCTTAATAGAAAATTTGAATATTAGTAAAACATATATAATCTATAATTCATTCTGATGCACATGTATTAAGAGGCCTAAAATCAGATAACAAAATGATTTTTTAACTCCTATTACAACCATTGCTGAATATTTTTATCAAAATACATAAAAGTAATGAAATATGTTCCATGTTTTAAATCTTGTGTTCCTGATGATATCTGTGTGATGTAACACACATAATGTTTTGCAAGTTTTGGGTATATACACATTGTTCTTCGTTTTTAGCCTTTTTTAAAACTTTTTAGTAATTTTTAGATGTGCAGGCATTTATAATTTTGCATATTTCATCTTATATTTTGGATATCATAAGCAAATAAGCAGCTTATCTTGAGCTCTGATTATTGTGTCAATTATTGTTTTCTTGTAGCCTGGAATCTATTGCAAGGTCCATGTAAGATTGATATATTGTGTTTAGTTTCAAGTCTTTAATTTCATTGAAGAATCTGTTGAGTTTCAGAGTCAATGGCTCCATAAACTGGCAAAGCTATATATGCAGTAAATCGTTATCTCCTGTGATTTTGATGACCGTGAAATTGTTTAAGTGAAACTTCTCAAGTGACACACATTTCTCTTTAATGACAGGTGAGGAAGAAGTCAGCGAAAGTGCTGGAGATGGAGGAGTTTGAGGAGGCAGAGAAGAAGCAGTTCACCAAGAAGACAGACGCTTCCAAGTGTGTCAAGACTCCTGCGAGTCCCGCTCCTGTTCCTGGACAACCCCCAGCTAAAAAACCAAAAATCAAAATTGAAAAGGAAGAAGTATCCCCTGTCTCCAAACAAGTTCCAGTTGCTGTGACACCACCGCCACAGACAAAGGTGAGTCCCCAGTCAGCTAAGAGTGGACAGACTCCGAGCAGTGTCATCAAGTTCCTGCTCAGTTCCCCAGCAATCCCTACCACTCCATCTGTCAGCACCAAGGCTGTTACCAAGACCTCCCCAGAACTCAGTCCTCAGCAAGTTAGTCCAATTGTTAAGAAGTCCCTCAAGTCTAAGGTAAAGCTTGAGCCTGGTTTTGCAGCAATGGAGACAGAGGAGGGGGAATCTGTAGCCATGGAAACTCCTCCAGCACCTATGAAACAGGAAGTGGAGCCAAAGCCAAAAGTGAGTGTTGTTCCTGCTCAACAATTGCCAGTTCCAACTCCAATTTTCTCCCCTCCTACCGCCTCCTCCAAACCTATTGATGCAGCAGGGAGTAAGGACAGTCTCAAGATGAAACTCATTCTCTCTCCAAAAGAAAAGAAACCAAAGGCTTCCTTCGAGCAGATGCTGGAATCAGGCAACGAGGCTGCTCTAGCTCTTGCTAAGTCAGTCAAGAAGAAGAAGAAAAAGACTGCAGAATCTACAACAGGTTCCAAAGATTCAGTCACACCAAAGGCTGCACCCATGCCCGAGCCAGCTACTGCTTCACAAGCCATGCCAAATCTAGCTGCCCTAGTTACATCAGGCAAGAAAAAAACATCTACAAAAAAGAAAATCAAAGAAGAAAAAAGTATCACTCCTCCTCGGTCGGAAGCCTTGGCTACTGCCTTCAACCCCAGCAAGCTTAGTGACAGTCCTATTGACATGGAGTACAAGTATGAACCCAACCTGGTCATAGCTGAAGCGGACGTAGACAAGGCAAAGGCTAAGAAGAAGCTCTCCGGCAGTGGAAGCAAGACGAAGAAGAAACTCTCACATGGCTCTGGTAAGTTGTCTCATATCTGATTCAAAGATGGGCATAATGTGTTGGAAATTAGCTACATATCACAAGAGATAGATGGCTTTACTAGAATACCTAGAATGTCTTCGTATCTACTCCAATAATGTTTTCAAATTACGTTTTTAATTGTTTTATTGAATAAAATATGCAGCTTATCTGGAGCACTGCAAGATATTGACAGTTTTTAGTTCTGTTTATCACGTTGATATTAAAGTGTCAGATTCCTATATTTTTACGCTTTCCTGTTGCTAACATATCAATATGTCAGTGGTAATGATTAAGCATATTCATACAATCGATCCTGACAGGACCCGCCCCACCAGAGGGAGACATTGCTGCACTTGCTGCCAAGGTGAAGGTCGGAGACAAGAAAGGAAAGAAGAAGGAAAAGGAGGATTCTGATCTGCTGAGCAAGGTTTGTTATATGTAGCGTAATGTTGTTTGAGAATGTCATAACGGAATAGACAGACAGACATGTTTATACAGTATTCGTGGCGCAATGGCCCACAGTACAGTTGAGATTTTTTTTGGAGTTATTATTATGTGACTTTAAGTGATTTGCAATCATGACATGCAATTTCATTAGATTCATAACAGAATAGATCAACTTGAAGATGTGCTTCCTGCTAAGTTCTACGTGAATGTATTATGGAGCAGAAATAAGAGACGTTAAGATTCTTTCAGAGACCTTGACTTTAAGAATATAATAGAACTGTTTCTCATCACATTTTCAGGGCAACAGGGGAAGTTATTTTGCTGTGTCATCCATGACAGCAGCAATATTTTGCTGACATGGCTAGCCTTTTGAAGTCAACCTACTGTATTTTTAATGTTTTTATGAGGAGTATACAATAAATGGAAAATTTCAGCATGTTTCTATCTCACATTGTAAAGTGAGAAAGTGGCAGTTTTACTCGTTGCTGTGCTGTGAAAATATAACTTTCTCACTCCACTCAACGAGATAGAAATAATATTTGACAAAAACAATGAAATAATCTCTATATATTAGGAAGAAAAATATATTTACAGTACTACAAATTTTATTCCTAATGTATGATATCATTGATATGTAAACACGCTTAGTTAAAGGCTCGCATGATAAAATTGTATTCCTAATGTATGATATCAAGAGTATGGAAACACAATTAGTAAAAGGCTCACGTAATACAGATTTATTCCTAATATATGATATTAGTGATATGTAAACAAACTTGGTTAATAATCTCTATGTATGTAATGATTTCTGTTGAATAAGTTGACCAAGTTTTCACACAATGATTATGATGGCTCTGACGGTTACATGTTGAATCTGTTACAGAAGAGGAAGCGGCCCCCGACAGCCTACACTCTCTACTGTAACGCACACAGGGCCAAGCTGGTCACAGAGAACCCTGGCATAGGTAGGGTTAATGTATGGAAACATCTCTCCTAGTAGTAGAAGACAGTGACTTACATACGTACATAAAACTCTTCTGCAACTTAGCTGGCTACTTGTCATCTTTTATCCCTTCAATTATATCTATATAGGGTGGACATTTCCATCATTAATCATCGAAATGATAAGTCATTGATGTCAGCCTGTGGTAGCCAATATTCCTAGCATGTAAGGTAAAACAGTATTTGCTACATCGGCTTTTTTATCAACTGATTCATGTAATATTTGAATTTGCAGATTTTGCACAAATAAGTAGGCGACTTGGTGAGATGTGGCAAACACTAACAAAGAAAGAGAAATGGGTGAGTTTATTATATATACTACTCGAAGAAATTTAAAAAAAGATGCTTTAGTGGGATTAGGTCATATGTCATTGACCATATGCCACTGTGTAGGACCATCAGCAGGTGCTTTTTTTATGGGTAATATAATCATTAGGAACTGTTTGTAGAATTTATGATAGTTTGTGAGAATGGCATTTTTGAGGTACCATAGCTTGTTTTTCTAATGCCTTCAGCCTGGGTAGCTGAGTCACTTTACGTCTATACTGAATGCAAATATAGTTTAAATACAAGTTATGGACTTTGTTTTTAGTGATGTCTCAATGGCTGAAGTGAGCAATTGGGTTATCAAGTGTTGGTCCTTGGTGCTTGATTGTAAAGGTGTGGGTTTGAATACCAAGTGCAAGAATAGTGGTTTCCCCATTTTTAATAATATGAGACTAGCAGCACATGTTTATATTGCACAGTGCTGGCGCCGGAAGGCTAAGAAGCTGGCAGGTAAAGGCTCCACACTGATCAGCACGGGGAAAGGCAAATCCAAGTCACATTCACATACAGCTGCTGCAGCTGCATCATCTTCTGCCACACCAGCTGCCACATCCACAGCTTCATCTGGCGGTGAAGTCCCTGCGGCCCCGAGTTTACCTGTAGCTAAACCGATGGTACCACACCAGGGAGCCAGGATAGCAAAGGCAACAGTGGAAGAATCGGCTCCAAGTCCTATTAAGGTATTTTCTTACTATCCTTTCTGACTATCCTTTTTAAACTGACCTAGATTATTTGTTTAAGTCTAATATATCATGAAGGTTTTACTTTATCAACAAGTACCAACTTTCTTAATGAGTATTCTAAGGATAGCCTTTTTAATCGAGGATTACATTTGGGGAAAATTTAGATATATCCTCTTCTTTGATTGGCTTCATCACCTGTGTTTTATGAATCTTTTCTCATAACGTAGTCACTATGTGCAATTTTAACATCACAGTGAAAGTTTGAGGGACATATATCCTTAAAATCAATCTCATTCTTCTGTAAAATGGATATATAAACCTAGTTAGGGTTGATAGCAATACATTTTGAATTGAACTGAACTTGATGTTTTCATGATATAAATATACATAAGGAACAAAGTTAAGCACCCCCAAGTTTTTCTCCAGTAAGTTTTGTCTGAGAATAAAGAGGACCACATTGCAGTAAAAGTAAGTGTATGATATGATAGAATCCTAATTTTGCAATTTAAGAACGTAATTTCATTAAGATATCATTTCGGATATTTTGAATAATTGCAGTTATACAAATTGGTAATTTTGAGATCAAAAGGTGAATATGTTCAGAAAGTCAATATTTTTTGTTTTAATGTGTATTATTCCATTATTCCTATTCCACTGATCAAACTTTATTATGGATCTCTTAAGCAAAAGTCACTAGTTACAGCAGTATGGACCTCCAAAATCTCATTTTTTTAAAAATGGCCCATTCATAAAAAGGGACTAAATGGGGCTGTTTCAACCGTAACAACGACTGTAAAGCAAAAAGAAGTATAGGGTTACTGAATCAAAGTTAAAGAAGACCACCTTTATTCCAAAATCGTCTGGTTATGGCCATTTTCTGAAAATTATGGAAAATTCTTATCAAATTTCAAAACCCAATTATGTCCTTATCGTGAAGGATACATGATTTTTTAAAGTGTAAAATTTTATTTGTTAACAAAATTGTTGTTCATGACAACTAACATCAGAATCCATCGCATACTTTTGACAAACGGACGATAGTTATTTTGGGTGAAAAATCAGTACCATTACGTTTTTGATCTTAAGTTCTCAAAATGTCATCATGTATGATGATTTTAAAGATACTAAGTCACGAAAACTTTAGTTTCTATGTCAAGGGGGTCCATTTAGTCATATTGTCGTATTTTTCTCCACAGATGCAATTTGCAATTTTGAAAATAGGGGGGTGCTTAACTTTGTTCTCTATGTATATAACTACTCTAAGAAGGACATATTTCAGACTGACTGGCTAAAGTCGATGGTTTAAAGGGTTACTTCTGTACTTTTACTGTACAGTTTACTTGTACTGCAAGTCAACTCTGCAAATTGTGAGTGACTCTGCCATGTTTCAGGGTTTTGGGACGGAAGCGGTTGATGTCGCCGCCCACCTGAAGTTGCTGGGAGAGTCTCTCAGTATCATTGGCATGCGGCTCCAGGAACACAAGGTAGGTTTGAGTTAATAGATTTTCTTTGTACACTGTACATGTCAGCTCTGCAGAAGGGATAAGATGCTTAAGAGCCACTAATTTAAAGTATGTATCACCCTACTGCAAATACAGGGAGAAAATAACATCACAATTACAATGGTTTTTGTCCATTGTAAGTAAAGTTTGTGGATCCAGAAAACTCAATTGAACTCTTTTGACTGCTAATAAAGGGAGGTAATAACACCCAACCATTCACAACAACCTGAACTTTATCAAGGGTTTCTACTGTAAACTTTAAGGATTGACTGCAAGTAATAATGAGGTTCTAATTCTGAGACCTAAGGATAAATGAAAAACAGATAATTATTTTCAAATCCAGATATTTTTTGTTTCTTTAAGAGAAAATCAAGTTTGAAAAGTTTTGACTTTGAATTAGAAATACATTTCATTTAGATAGTTTACAAATGTTATACTGATTTATTTTGGGTCATAATCTGCCGATTCAGCCTTTTGGAAGGACATTGCTGGCAGTGTTGCCTGACTGTGCTGTGGGTTTGATTCTTGCATGGGACTTTTCCCAAAAATGTACAAGAATTGCATGTAGTGATAAAATATAGCAAAATAAACTAGTCTGAATGGTTTGGAAATAACAAGCATAGCCTTGGTGTGGCTATCGTGTGACACATTTGTTGTGCTGCAAAGTCTAGCAGAAAGTGTGATCACAAAAACTAAATTATTAAAAAACTAAACTAGTCTTGAATGTATCTATGCTTACAAGCAGAACCTTAGTGTTGCAGTTGTCTGACACCGCTGTCGTTTTGCAGGGTCTGATCGCGGTGCAGGGCTCCATGTCAGTTCTCCTCGACTCCCTCCTTTGCTCCTTTGGACCCCTCATGTGCCTCACCCAGCAGGTGCCCGAACTCAATGGGTGCTCTCGACAGACCCACGCCAAGACTCTCGACCACATTGCATATGTCATGCCAGGACTGTAGCAGGGACCAGGGATGTGTTTATTCTACATGTTTCAGATGCCATTCTTATGCTGCAGAGGCTATGAGAGAGCTACTGAACTGTTACCACTTGTGTCATGCTGGGGCGGAAGCATGTGCTGTGGATCAGTTTATCCAGCCTGTGGTGTTCTGTTGACTCAATCCAGCAATATCTTGATTACATTATGACTGGGCTGTAAAGAACCGTTATTACCCATATGTTTACCCATCATGTTGACTCTCTCAGTTAGTGCAATCATGGCCTTATTCAAATAATGTCGATTCTTGGGCAGTATGCAGCATTAGAGGGCTCTCAATGAAGGATCTCCACATCTTTAATATCCTCCCCTGCGGTTATCAAGACAATGTTGATTTGACATCAGTTTTGATGAAAGTCAAGTTGGATGCCTCAACATTGTCATCCTCATATTCATGTGACTAAGATCCTGTAAATAGTTTGGGTTCATATATTCATAAACATCATCTTTGATCTATACATGGTTTCATTTTTTTTTCCCTTTTCATATGTTCACCCAAGCATAACCATAAGTAAAATGTCGGAACAGCGACTTGTTCCGTCATTGAAATCATCGAAGGTCTTTGAATAGATATTCTTGAGTCATATTCACATCTTTCTCATTCATGCAGTATTCTCATTGATCAGATGTCATTAAAACTGCATCCTTTCATTGCAAGGAGTAAAACATGAAAAACTTTCAATCCAAATATTAGTTGATTTTGTTGTTGATGGTTTACAAAGGTAAGCTTGTGAAATTGGCTTTGGTTAAGTGTGCAATTCCTAATAGGTTCAAGCAAATTTTCTGTGTGCAAAAATCTGCAACACAGATTTTATCTGCCTTATTTCAGCCCATGAAAACACATCTTACTAAAACAACTTCGGTTGCAAGGTATTTCATTTTCTGCCTGAAAAGTGGTTAGATTTTGACAGTATATATATAGCACAAGTGAAAGGTAAAAACTGGTCTCTTGCTGCATGTTAACAATAATTGATGAATCTTAGTGAGCTATCTTGAATCATCCAACAGGAACAACAAATGTAAGTATTTTAAGTTCGAGAAGAAGTTGTTTTGCTCCAGTGGTAGACAGACAAAGACTGACTCACATTTAAAATTGTGGACTTGTTATCAAAAAGCAACAAGACGATATCTTGAGAAAAGTTTATTTGAGTATGAGATCAAACACACTAGGGAAGGTGAACACATTGGCTGTGGAGAGGAAATACAAGCAGAGATTGTGGTACAATGTACAATAACTGTGATACAATGTAAAGAGATTTGAGAAGCACCCTGGGAACCTAGAGAATTGAAAAGATGGTGTTCTTATTAATGAATTAGCATAGAAGTCAATGGAATGAGGAAATGTCTTTGTATTATAGATCCAAAATGAAGGAAAACATTCTCATATCTGAATCATTCAAAATTGATAAGCATATATAGTTTTCCCTTGCCATCACCTGGAATAAAAAGAGACAGGTAAGGTAAGAGTCATACCTGAATAATGAAAGCCAGAGTGAGACTAAAATGATTTCATACTAACTTAGTATTGGTTCATCCCACATGGTTAGTTATGAAAAGGAAGCACTGACTTATTCGTGAGATAAATCATGGTTATGGGGGAGAAGGCTCTAATTGTATGGAATATGGTGATAATCTTGTGTAAAACAATGTGAATTGATGACCTAGTCTAGGACTTTTCGTTTTTCTAGAGGAAATAAGAGTCTTAGAAGAGAATTAACTCATTCTAACTTATTTATTGAATGCAAGTTCCCACAGTCTCACTCTAACTGTTGCAGTAAAATTTTGATATAATTTTTTCAGGCATTAATTTTACAGTATAGTAACTTGAGCTTCATAGATATTGTTTTTATCTTAAAACACATTAGAGAAAACAATATTATCAAGTTAGTCAGATTGGCGAGGGTAGTAATAGAATAATGGAAGCCAGGCATTCACTGCTTATAAAAGGGCAGTAACACATATTTTTAGATGAATAAGTTATCTTGTAAAAAACAAAAATGAATACAGTCAGACCTCGATAATCCGAACGCTTCCGTTTTTCATCAAAAACGTTCGGATAGTGAAACGTTCGGACTACTGAAACGAACCAAATCTACAGACAGACGAATATTACGAATATCTAATGAGTTTTATTTCATATACACATAACAACTGGGATACATATATTAATAAACAATCATTGCACAAAAGCATTTCTGGACACTCACTCAGGTTTGAAGAATTTGCCGATTACAGATCAATTTATTACAATCACAAACTGCTGACACACTCAACTCCCGTGTCAATCCACTGTCATTGATGTTGATTACCGAACGCTTTGATGAACAGTCGGATTAATGAAGCAGAAATAGCTGTAATTAACTAATCCGTTACAGCTAATTAGCGTTCGGATACGGAGACTGAATCAACGGATTAATTAATCAACATTTAATGAGTTTATATAGAGATTAGTTTGGTTACAGTTTGCTACCGTTCAGATACTGCGAGATTCGGATTATCGGTGGCCGGATTATCGGGGTCTGACTGTACACCATTTTATCTAAAAGAAACAGATCTAAAACCACCATACCATGATCAGATAAGCCATGCAAATCCATTTCACTGGCACAATGGCAATGACTTAAAGGTATTTACACAAAACTTGCTGCCAGGGGGTTTTGCTTGATACTTGATAATTTCTTTTACGACCAGATAATCGGGTTGAGTGAATAATTGTTTAACCCTCTAGAGATAATATATTTGGAATTAACTTATGTTTATTGGGTAAACATTTAAGAAATGATTTTTTTAAAATCATGCTACTGCCCTTTTAATTTGTGTGGAGTGCAAGGGGAACATTTAGTACAGAGCAAATATTCATACAGATAGGATAAGAACTGAGTTGTAAAACTCATGTTTGAACTAAAATCCCACTAATAAAATATTCAAAAGCTTACAGGTATAAAGAAACTCTTCAACTGACTTTAGAATGGACTACTTCATTTGTATCAGTTTTAAACTAAACTTGTAACATTGTCATTTTTCTTATCTATTAGATTTTGTCATATATTGATGCTTGAAATTGTTTAAATAGGGCAAAATATGAATATCACAAATTGGCACAATGTGAAACTAATCTATTACAAGATTGGAGAATATCAAAATGCAATTACTGAAAATGGTGTTACTGGGAAGTACTGCAGTTTGGTATGATGTGGAACATTTAACTGGCGTCTGTGATTTCTATTTTTAATGCCATTAGTTTGTTGCAAGGGTTCAAATATTGTAGATATTTAATCTTATGAAAATTCATTACTATAATTGATATTTGGTAATCAATTTGATTCATATGAATGAATCGCATTAATATTTCCAGCAACAATATCTTACCTTGCATCCCTAAGGGATTTGTTTTGTAAGAGAGCATTGCAGTGTAATATTTTGGGAAATGAGTGGTGTCTTTGTGCTTACAATGTGGATATTGGCCATAAGATATTACGAGCATCTAAGTCGATTTCAACATTAATTCACAATGCTATTTACAAAATGCTTGTAACAGAACATGTCACATTACAAATGAACTGTGAACACCCCACTGAGTGCCTTACCACACCATAAGGCCCTTGGCCTGGATTGGTAAAATGTCAAATCTGGTTTGGTTTGTGAAGGGTGCAATCTAATTGAAATCAGATCAAACAAAACTCATGCTCTGTTTATCTGGTGAGGCCTGTTCAGTAGGGATCATGTCAATTGACCTTTCAATCAAGCCGTCTTGACTAGCAAACTCTTGTTTAGTTTATATCTAAATCATGTAAATGGGCCTGTTCTTGGTTCAATTTATGGAAGGTGAAGGGTCACAGACAAGGTCATCTGGCATGACCTCAAAGGAGCAGTACTCAGATCCAAAGTGCAGCAATCTGATTTTAATGAGATTGATTAGGTGTGCTCTCTTGATTGAGATTGATTAGGTGTGCTGGTACTAGGAGGAAGAAAAGCTGGTGAGTAGAAAAATAGACATATTGTATCAAGGGAGCCAAATATGCTCCAGATATGCTAGAGAAGACAAAGTGAAATCTTGCATAGAAAAGTAGAATATATTCACATATAGAAGACTAAAATATGGCTATGTACACAAATGTGCACTTAGGCGTGTAAAAAAATGGTGAAACATACATGAAAAATGGTGACATTAGATGTCTTTTGCTGATGTGAGTGGTGTAGGCTTAGTATATATACAACATGGACAAACAGATCTAATCTCTATTGAGTTATAATGCCTTTGTATAAAAAAATAATGTAGTTAGCCATAATGCTGGAAAATTAAAATTGTTTAGATTATTTTGCTGAACAACATTTTGCTTACTCTTCATTGTGTTTTAAAATCCATCTTTAATTTTAGTAATTATTTCTGAATTATGCTAAGTGATTTATGAGGGTATATTTTTTATCAGTTCATTTATGTGATGGGACAGTCAAAATTAATTGATACAATGTAATGGTCAAATAATTTTTATTTTTTGTGTGTGTGATACTTTCTTAGAATGATCCTCTTCAAACTGTTTTGATTAAGCTTAAAGTTAAGGTATCTTAATGACCAAAAATTTTGTCTTTATCCTATAACAAACTGAGTCCATCATTGTGAAATTTCATCCCTGAGCATTATCTCTCTAAAATATTCAACTTATTATTCATTAAGGTTCTTATACATTTTGCTTTGCTTCATCAGTTAATACTAACATAAATGTGTACATAAGTGATACATTCATAACATGGAATTTTAACATTTTGAAGTCCCAGTTATGTCTGTGGGTCATCTTTTATACCACAAACAAAACAATGTAAATAATTCCTGAAACAAATTTTAAGAAACAAACTTGAGTTCAGCAGCTGTATTCCCAACCTGACATCAAGAAAATTCTTCAAGCTTGTGACAAGGACTTCAAAAGCAGTCATGCAATGTTTTCAAAATTGGGACAATGACTTCAATTAAATTTTCTGGTTCTTGATGATTTTAAAAGAATACTTTCCAGTAGACCTGAATCATGCTAACTACAAAATACCACACTTAATCTATGCATGAACAGTTGGGACAAACAAGTTCTAGTCTTAGAAAAGTTCTTAATTGCAATAGATGTGGCATTATGATGGAGATACTCGCAGCATCCTTCCCAAAAAATGGCCCCAATTGAAAAATAAGGCATTGTCAAAATAAATATAGCTTGCTCAACACAAAAGCATTCTCCAAAAAAAAACAATTCTTGATAAAACAAAAAGGCCTTGCTCAGACAAATGGGCCTTGCTCAGACAAAGAGGCCTTGCTGAAACAAAGAGGCCTTGCTAAAACACATAGGCCTTGATCAAACATTTAAGCCTTGTTTTTACAAATAGGCCTCGCTCTTACAAATAGGCATTGCTCTAACAAAAGACCTTGCCCTTACAAAAGACTTTGCTCTTACAAAATAGGTCTTGCTCAAATATATAGGTCTTGCTCAAACAAATAAGCCTCGCTTAAACGCATAGTCCTTTCTTAGATAACCCATGCTCAGAAAATATGACTTATTAACAAAATATCTCATAAAAGTGGATGGTTTTCTCACACAAAATGACTTCATGAAACAATATTGCCTCGTTGAAACAATCTAGCCAAGTAAAAACCTTGATGATGGTCAGACGTATTGTCTTACACCACTGGGTATCATACTTACTCAAGTGAAGCAGCAAAAGTGGTGAAAAACATTTCAAATAAAATTTCACAATTTACCATCACTTGATGTATTTGTAGAGACAAAACAGCAAGAAAGTAGGAAAAATTCTCTTGTTAAACATGTTGAAAGTGATGTGGTGTATACTATGTTATTGTGTTGTAATAAACTGTCAATTAGGGGATACATTGGTGATTGTAGTGATGAATGCAAACCTCTTATTCCTGTAGAACAATGTTTCAGCAAAAGGATTCAAACCCAAAACATCATCATCCAAAGGCAAACAACCTTATCACTGTGCAGTCCTATCCCCTGTGTTTAAAGTGATTGAATGTCTGGCCGAACCAGGAATTTTGAAAGTGGGGGTTGACCTGGTGAATAGGGGATTTCAAAAACAAATTACAAAATGTGGAATGTTTGAACCTCATAAACCCTGCAACTAAATGTGATGACAATTATTGATGGTTGTGCTGGTTGCTATACTCCAGTAATCACACTCAAGTGACAACAGGAGAATAACCTAAAACTTACAGGAAAATTACAGATATTGTGTAACATTTGTACTTTCTTCTCAAGGAGTGAAAAAAGACGGTCTGCCTGCATCAACAAACCATGTGCGCAAAATACCTTTTTGACTCTACTGCCATTAAGATTAGTTGTTGAAAAACAAACCTGCCCTTCTATAACTTTGACAGGCCTTGCAATGTACAGAAGCTAACTTAACACTGCCCCCGACACAAAGACATTAGGAGGATCTTTATTGAGATAAAGCTGTGCTGATGGCTGTACGTATAATAATGTGAATAATCATGAATCTAAAAGTTTCAGGAAAATTGCAGATATTGCATAACATTTATACTCTCTTCTCGAGTGAAAATGACTTTCCCGCATCAACCAACCATGTGCACAAAATACCTTTTTGACTCTACTGCCATCAGGACTAGTTGTTTAAAAACAAACCTGCCCAGAGACAATAGGAATTGATCAGAATGTTTGCTGAGAACATCACTTCTCAGTGGAGGCCATTTTAAGTGCTTAAAAGAAGAAGATGTGGTAAAAGTGAGGTTTTGGTATAATGTCAGGATTGAGGTTTCAAGTAAGAAATGTGGTATGACATAAGGAATGTAGTTGGCATTAAGAAATAAGGTTTGCAGTGAGGAATGTGGTTTCAAGTAGAGAATATGGTTTAGATTGAGGAATGTGGAATGAAATAAATGTGGTTTGAGATTGTGGAGTGTGTTATGAAGGGAGGATGTGGTATTTGGATTGTGTTATGAAGTGAGGATGTGGTATGTTGATTGTGTAATGAAGTGAGGATGTGGTATGTGGATTGTGGTATGAAGAGAGGATGTGGTATGTGGATTTAGTTATGAAGTGAGGATGTGGTATGTGGATTTAGTTATGAAGTAAGGATGTGGTATGTGGATTGTGTTATGAGGATGTGGTATGTGGATTGTGTTATGAAGTGAGGATGTGGTATGTGGATTGTGTTATGAAGTGAGGATGTGGTATGTGGAAGCATGAGTCATGAGTAAAACTGTGTTGGATTTCTCTTGTAAAGATAAAAAGCCAAAACTTCCCATAACTTATTTCCAGCCCTATTTCAGGAATCTACCATCAAATGTAGTAATCTCTTCATGTTTCACTCCCACATCAAGACAAGTTATCAATTTTTATTTGACTTGGCCAAATAACACCAAGACATATGTTCAATATGTCCATTCTCAAAAAAAAAATGGTTCAAAAGATGGTGAAAGTAAAAAATTGCTCTTGAAAAATACATGTCTCAATCTGAGACAAGGACCTTTGATCAATTTACAGACTTGTCCTCATACTCAATTCCCCTTGATCTGGACTTCACTTAGCACCCAGACAAACAAAATCTGAAAACTTGGGACAAGGGAGATAACCCATCCCTGCCTCAAGGTACATTGCCGTTGTAATGAGGAACTCCTTGACTGTGCGTCCAGCATGTGCGTTCAGAATACTGTCTGAGACTGTCAGACAGGGAAAACTAGCAGCCTTGATCACACCTTCTCCGCTCTTTTCTCTCCTCCATGACCAGTATGGCTGCTCTTGCTGGTGCCATCCCAGCTAGCACCTGTGTCACATAAATGAGTCCCAGAGAAATTATCTCTATGCTCAGCCATACTTTGAGGAAGTCAACTCCGGAGGTGGTCGCAGCAGGTTGCAAGAAAGCACTGAATTCTGGTAGAATGTATGGAGCTTTTTCTCGGGAGAATTATTGTTCTTCTCAAAGGTGAACTCACTTTCATCAGTAAGCACAGAGTCTGGTGTTGCCACCACAGTTCTGTTGGACTCACTAGCCGTCTCAAAACCACACAAACTGTCAGTGGAAGAATAGCTCCAGCGGTCTGCGGAGAGAAACTTGGGCGTCATGTGTGGGGAGAGCTGGCTGATACAGGCACTTAGCTTGGTTTGAGCGGTACTGCAGGGGGGCAGGAAGCAGTCAAGGGGGTCATCCAATGCTGTGTCAAAGCTCCCCGACCGGCTACTGAGGGGGGACTGTTCATCTTCGCTGGTCTCTGGGTCTGTGATTGGTCCGTCCTCAAACCTGTAGTTTGTTGAGTCACCTCCTGCACCCGTGATCACGATCCTCGGTCTCGCTCCCTTCGTTGACACAAAGTCTGCCATGAATTGGTAGATGTATCTGTATTCGTCCTGAAACATATTGAAGATTGAAATTTACTATTTACTACTAGAAAGAGTGTAGAAATGTGGACAACCTTCATAAGCACCTTCAGAGATTCTGTAATTGCAGTCAGGAAATTAATAGTCAACAGTGAATATTTGCATGTGATGTTGGATGACAGTTGAGTGATCATTGTTAGAGATGGACTGTATGGTAATGTTCGGGTGATGTGTTCTGAACAAAATGCTTTCCTCAATTGTGTCAGAACCACAAAACATAACTTTCAAATGACAGTCCAACTGCCATGCCTTTCAGTCTTCACTGCGGCAGGATGTGACGTATGCAAAGTAATAATATCAGGTTAAGTTAAAAATTTCAAGTAAATTGATGATATTACCATGTCAGCTCATTTCCTCTTGAACAAATAATTAGTTATAGTAGTTGATACATCATGTTTGGTAAAACTAATGTGAAATGTTTAGGAGATACTCATTGGGCATAAAGATCTCCTCAAACAGTTGAAAGTTATATCTATGGAAAATGCAATACAAATTCTATACCATTATTGTCTATGTAGGGTTCAAGATTGGTGAAAGTTGTATGAAAACATGGGAGATATGTTTTTGGAATTGAAGGACAGATAGAATGAAAATCAAATACTCCAATTCAACCAGAAAGATGTGTAAGATTAAACAATTCGTCTGTTGGGATCAAAAATCCAAAATCAACGTAAAAATTCCTGACAACAAAAACTCACAATATTTGCCACAAGCTGCGGTCTGTTGCGCTTGACAAGTCTAACGGCATTGAAGACATCGACCTCGCGGTCTGTGCTGAGCTGTTCGGAGCAGATGCTGATACTGCAGTAGATACCACATCGACTAGACCCATCCCTGGAGACAGGAGCCACATGGTAAGAGCCATACAGGAAATAAAGTTTAGATCTACAGGAAACTTTGTACAATCTCAATAAATCAAAATCTTAAACTACTAAGGATGGGTATCGCTACTCATTTCCATATTGCAATATATTGGGATACAGAGAAGCGTATTGCAATACGTATTGCAATATATTGGTACTTTTCTTTTTTTTTTCATGCTCTCTTGACTAAATAACAGCAATAAGAACAGTGATCAATGATCAACTGGCTCGTTTTGTAAAGAGAAATAATTCAGTCACTGGTATTTGACTTTACCATCTCTGAGCTATTTTCACTTTGCGAGTTCACAATTCAACTATCAGTTAAATCATATCTTTCTTTTTTTTTTTTCTGCATTTTTACACGGAAATTGTTAATCTTATATCATCCGATATATTGGATATTTTCAGAAGAGTGTACCGGAACGTATCGTGTTGTTTCTGTATTTCAATATACCGATATACTGATAATACTGCGCACCCTTATAAACTACGTTATGCATATTACAGATCTCACCAGGTCCAATAACAAAAGTTGTCAGGTTAACCTCTTATGTATTTGAAATTAGCCAATCATTGACTTAGACCCACATGCTTTAGTTACTGGTTCCCAAAGACATGTGTGATCTTAAATTCTCAGAGTACAAGCATTTTCCAACCATTGTTTAGAAGTGGATAACAAATATATGCATCAATGTTCCCAAGAATTATATAAATGTTGCATAAGGTTGTTCTCTGTTTGACCTGTTGGTTAAATAAAATCAAGTGATGTAATCTTTAGCAGAATAATCGCTGCACGCCACGATGTAATGCTAGAGTTGCCGGGTTTAACTCCAGTAGCTGTAATTGCTTTTTTAGGAAACATTTGCATTGAACAAACTTATTCTTTTTTAAATATGTAACATTAAAAGTCTACGCCAAAATATGGAAGCATAATTAGGTTTACGCAAAAGGAAGACAAGGCGTGAGGAAAAACATGAGAAAAGTTTCTTGTTGATATAGTATTGCTTATATAGGAAGTACACATGCCAAGTAGAAAGATTCCTAGATCAAAGCCTGAGATATTGTAATTGACTTTGTCATTTGTCATTGATAATGAGAAAATATGCAATTTTCTTCAACTCGCTCTTTGGGAAATTAAGAGTTACATCGGTGTGACAATGGAACAAATGTTTTTTTTTTAAAATAAACCTTGACATGTGCTTTGTGATTGGTAGAAGTAATCTTCTTTAGTCCAATCAGATCAAGAAGTCAAATTTGAGCCTGATGGTTTGAGTAATGGGGTTTTGGTTTGAGTAACGGAGTTTTGGTTTGAGTAACAGGGTTTTGGTTTGAGTAAAGGGGTTTTGGTTTGAGTAACAGGGTTTTGGTTTGAGTAACAGGGTTTGGTTTGAATAATGGGGTTTTGGTTTGAGCAACAGGGTTTTGGTTTGTGTTATGGGGAGCAAAATTATGAACTTGTTTTAATGAGATTGAAATCTGTAGTACCGAATACATAATGTAATATTTGAAATGCATTTGAAAGAGAGTTGAAATATTGTTATATCCAAAATGTAACTATCATTTTCCAATCATTGCCATCTTACTTGGAGAGTACACAGATAGGGTTCATGGGGTTGTTCTTCCTCTGCCATTGGTCAGCGCAGTGCATGACGTAAGTGAGAGATTTGGGGGAGATGGATCCTCGCCATCGTCCCGTGGCGCCCCCTGTGATCTGGAACATCTTCACAACCAGACTCTCCCTCCTGCCCCGTGACCCGCTTGCACACAGACTCTGCATATGTGGAGGATACATTACATCAGTGGGTATACATTTACCTGTGCAGTGTAAAGTTATATCATATAACATTCAAAGGACTTATCACTGCTGAAACTGGAATGAAGGATAAGAACACTACACAAGGCTCATAGATCAGCACCCATACTTTATCACTGCTTAAATCTAGAAATGGATCCAGCTGATTTTGTGGAACCACCTTTTTGGAATTTCTTTTTAAGAATTACTAATAGAAAGGTTGAACTGCTTTCCCCCTTTCAAATAGGGAAAAATCACCATCCCCTTTCAAAATTCTTAACTCTGCCACTATTGGCTGACAGTCAGACAGTTATTTCGAACACTGTTTATATTTACCTTCTGTATCGAGAAGGCCCTTATAATGATCTGGGGGTATTTGCCACAGCCAAGGTACTTCACCGTGATCGGACCATACTTGAAATCTTCATCCAACTTTTTCGGCCAAAATCTGGGATAAGACTGCAACAAATGGCCCGAGGTCATATATTGGCATCAAAGTGATATAGTCTAACTTCCAAATTCTCATTCAACTTAGTAAAATGTGATACTGTACTACTGCGTCTTTGATCTCGCACATAGCATTTGCAGAGATGGTTAAGATTGCCAGCACCATTGCATCGCCTTTTGTTTTTGAAGAATTTATCTGAGCACTACACCCATTTATTAGAATTAAAAAGAAAATTTCCAGACAGTCCAAACATGTCACTGAACTTTATAGAAAGAAACAAAAATTAAGATAAAGTGATTTAAGACAGTTTAAGGCCAAAGTTGAACTTAGTTATGCTCTAAACAAAAGCATTTGGCGTCATACTCTGAAAAAAAATCTCAAATGCACTTTGGAAACAAAACTATCCATACATTGACTAACTAAAAATACTTGTTTCTTGGAAAATATTCAATCTGAAGAAACAAAAGTCTAATTTCTAGCTTGTTGATGCAGTTTCAAAGATTCAGAATGGCTTAGACATCTGCTCCTTAATTGATCCAAATTCCTTGTTTAATCAAAACAGTTTTATATGCTTGTTGGAATTACCTCCCTTTGAATGTTTGTCTGCACAGAGATTTATGCATTATGATAGTAATACAACAAAGTGCAAGAAAGGACACTACAAACCCGAGAGAACTTGGCATCGTCGAGGACAACAAGGGTGTTGACCTTGTAGTCAAGGAGAAGTCTCCAGATGTCATTGACGGTGTTCTTTTTGGGCCATTGTGTGCATAGGAACGAGTTCTCTTGTTTGAAGCCCTGAAATATACAGTGGAACATGTCATCCTACCCTTTGAATATAATGCCATTAGAGATGTTTCTTTGCTTGTATGTATAAAACAGATGGAACAAAAGTCCAAAACATTTTTATCATCAGACTATCCAATACCTCTTTGTTAATCATGTGATGATAGTTCACGAAAAAAGGACCATAGTAAAACCTGGGTACTTTTGGTCAGGGATGGAAACTTTTTTCAATTTTTTAAATTTACAAAAAACACTTTTGATATGGCTACTTATAGAGATAACCAAGTAACATTGACGACAAAGATGACACTTTGATGAGGAACTGGATTAATGATGTTACACTCACATCTACGTATACGGCGTTGATGAAGTCGGTGCTGGAGTCACCTGAGTCTGCCGAGATCAGATACGGTCTAGCTCTCTCTGCTGCAACAACATCAGACAATCACACTCGGCTCAGAGTCAGCCTGATCAAAATTTACCATCCTGCGAGGAGTAAATGTTCTAAATATTTCCTTTACCAGGTTACAAACTTGTTTGGTGCTTTCCTCTCTATGGTCTTACAAAAGCCCAAAAAGATGCATGTCCTGTCACCAGTTAAGTGCAGACAAAACCTAGTGATTAGATGACATGGCGGTGATTATACAGAAGGATTCTTTACAGTAGTTACATACCCCTAGTTTCTGATATCAAAAGCATATTTTGGAGGCCAACTTGACTAATTGAACAAATGACAGAACGAGAAAAATCTTATATAGACCATATGGATGGTTGTGTAGAATAAAAGCCCTAATGGATCATTTCCTATTCTGGCAGAGGCAATATTTCAAAATTTTATTTCTCAGTACATTGTCAATTTTAATCAGAATGGGCTCACAACAGTCCTGTACAGTTCCTTCACATTAACTCTCCATTTGTATTCATGATGGAAAAAAAACGCATAATTTTTTTTCTCAAAAGTGGTATTTGTTTTGTTGCAGATGGACATATCTCAAACTTGAATTCGACCCTTGTTTCAATGAATCAGAAGTTTTTATGTTGAAAACTAACTCTGTTACATAGCAATAGATGGTGACGTGCTAGAGAAACTGTGAATGTACTCACGCGGCAACATCATGATGTCACGACTCTTGCTTCGGTTCTCCACCCGATGTCCGCTTGCACAGTCACCCACGCTGAGCCGGGGAACAACATAATGGAGGTTCTGTGAACAGAATGACAGATTTAACATTAAGTTCCAATCATCCATCAAGGTCCATTCAACACAATCAAATACTGCAGCTCACCATAGGAAGGAAAAACCATTACAATTTATAACTAAAGATCACATAGGACAATTTGTTCTGTAGATAAATGTATGTACCTGAAATTCTCTGTCAAGTTTTTGCATCTTTGGATCAGCATTTTTACTATAGTATGTGAGGTAGGCTGCTGGAAGAAGGGAAGCTGGACACACTGTGGTTCCACACTGGACAAACATGGCCACAGTGTCGTAGATCAATCGGTACTGGCCCTGTAATACACAGGTTTCAAATTATTTACTAGGAATTATTGTGCCAGGCAAGCATTATGATGTCCACAGTCACCATTTTACCATAAAAGTACCTTACAATCATTGGAATCCCATTAGCAGTGAGGACAAACAATCACCACATCCCACACAATCTAGTATACAGAAGAGTCAAAAGGCGTACCAGGGTGCGGACCATGTTTTTGCGGAAGCGGCGTAGGTGCAGGACGCAGCTGTAGATGTCAATACGCTCCTCAGCCTCCAGCTGGTTCAGACAGAAGTCTACTGCGATGAACACAGCTGTCCTACCCCCTCCACATCTACAACACAAGAAGAGACACAATCTTACTGCTTCTGCTTTCTGACTATCAATTATGGAACTGTAAAAAGACTTGATTAACTACAATGTACAATGGATCTATGAACATTTTGAGAATCAGCATGCCTAATATCATAAGGTTTTTATTTCAATGGTGAGGAAATGAGTGATTTTTCTTTTTCTTTTTCCTTTTCAATTTTGATACATTTAATCATGAGAAACTTCTAATACAGATGATAGTGCAAAGGAAGTGGATCAAAAAGGCAATTGATGAGGGAAATAAATGAATGAATGCATATTCGAAATTTGCAGACCAAGAGACATGACAACTTGGCTTGGCAAAGACCACACCAATCTGATCAAAATCAACTATGTTTGGAGAAATGATAGAGTATTTACACCTCTATTAGATATTTACTCGTTTACACAGTCTGTAGAGTTGTGTGTTTGTTTACTACTAATTTGCAGACAAAACCTTGTCATAAGCAGACCAATCACAATAAGGAATGTTGAGGATCATATTGAATGAATGGTTCACAGGAGTGACTTGCCCCTAGCTTCTAATACCAAAAGTGTTTGCCAGAGTTTGTGATTGGTTAACCGAACTTGCGCGCATACTGGTTGTTCTTAGACTCTTGTGAAGAGAAAACTCTTTTATTGATCGTAACCTAATATGTACAATAATTTCAATTTTTATTCCTCTATTGTCTTCTGACTTCAATGTAAGAGGCAGACCTGCAGTGGACCAGCATAGGACCGGAGCTAGTGGTCATGAAGGTTGACACTCGGCGTCTCACATCCAGGATGAATCCAGGATCCGCACACTCGTTGTCATGGAAACCAAGCATCTCAAAGTGTTTTACAACTCTTTCCTCAAAACTGCCTTCCTGTGAAACAAAGAAATAAACCATGAATGTAGACGTGATACTGATTCTGTGATACACCTTACAAAACTGGATGAGGAATATACAGAGGATTCTTAATCAGTATTATAGATCCCTGCATTGAATGTTACCTAATAAAGAATTGTATTTGACAACAACAATTACAACAACCAACAACAACTACAACAACATCAACAACTACAACAAACAACATCAACAACAACCAACAACGATAACAACAACAATAATTACACCACCAACAACAATAATAATAACAATAATAATAATAAAAATAATTGTGAGGATGACGATGAAGATGCTGATAATAATATACAATTTATTTAGCCCTATTTGAAAAACTTTAATTTTATCTTATTATTTTAATAAATAACTATAAGTCGTTTCACAATAATAGTTCTGAGTCTACACAGTATATTCAAAATTGAACAGATGTGCAAGAATGTTCCAGATAGCAGCTGAACTCTAGTAAGAATAACCCCATACATATAGACTGTGTGGAAATAATGAGAACCATCTGGGTACTAAATCCTCACAAACACAAGCGAGTACAGATGTGAATTAAGTAACTAATGAGCTTCACCTTCTGGACACGGAAGGTGCGGATGTTGAGCTGTGCGAGATAGACGGTGTCCTCGTTCCAGATGTGGATGTCTCCATGCCTGACATACTTCTTGCCGCCCAGGAGCACGTCCCAGTACTTCTCACACTGTTGCTGCAACAAGTCAACCAGTGGGACCGTTAGTTCTTATTTGAACATGCAAAACTTAATATTTGGTCAAAATTAGCCACAACTCTTTAACAATATTTTTGGGTAACCTTACTTACAGACTTAAGATCACCAGGTGACTTAAACTTAAAAGTAGGTCCTGGATCTAAGGACATTATAACAAGGTCATTGCAACATGGATAACTATTTGTAGAAAAGTGTTCACAAATAATTAGGTGAAAGGTAAAGTGTTTCTCTGTAGTTATTTCTTACAAATCTCACATCAGAAGAATTTCTATACATCAATTTTTTATATCACTATCCAGATCTTGACACTTACAGCTGCATTTTCAAATAGTCCTGTTGCCATGACAACACAGTGAACTTTTTCCTGCCAGATCATGTGCCAGAAAGATGAGATAGTTCTACTGCTGGGTCCTGCAAATATACAATCTTTGTCAAGTACAGGAGAATGATAAAATGGTAAACTTAAGAGCTTTAGGAAGGGGGTTGATTATAATCAGATAGATTTATGCTTAAATTAGAAAGTAAGAGGTGATTGACAGTGCTGTCTAAATATACTGTTGGTGTCAAGTCCTAGCGGAGAAAGGAGAGGTGTGCCTCATCACCATGTCATACATTTACAGAAATTCTGCAGGCAATGACTTGAGCATCCTGCTACATCAGTGTAATTGAATCCGCTGATCCAGCTCCTTCACTATACCCTGATCTCCTTCGAGCCAAATCCTTTGTATGGCTGGCGCGGCTTGATGTTCGTGGCTGTGCTGACCTGTTATTGTTTCAGCCAATGAGATGTCGTTATCAAAGGAGCTTAAAACTACTCTTTTGAACTTAACGGAATTTTCCATCCGGGTTGTGCCGCTGTTGCTGGATGCGAGTCGTCTCATTGGCTGGTTAGATAGCTAGCGATACGAGGCTTTTGGCCTAAAGGAGATTAAGGTATACAGAAAGAGCTGGATCAGCGGATTCAATTACGCTGATGTAGCAGGATGTGACTTGAGTTGAACATATTATTTTTTTCCCAGCAAAAATTTCAGAAATCATAACTATCTATTGTAGAACACTTTATCTTTATATTTTGCTGGCAAAATACTTATTGTATTCCACGTTATAAACACTGAAAAGTATGTTTTATATGTAGATCAATTTCTAAAAAAAGTTTGCTTCTTGCAACAAAATCTTTCTATTTCACATATTCAACTGTCAGACCCTCAGAGAAAAAGGGGATCGTTTGAGTTTGCATAAAACAGACTCATGTTCACAAGAAGAGGTAAGGGGAAATAACTCTATGTACAAACTTCCAAGAACTCCATTCATGTAATGCCATTGATGTAAAAAGTAATTGATAGTATCTTTCTTAGAAATTTAATTGTAATAATTTTGATCCAGCATCATAATTGAATATCCTTTGACAATAATACAACTAGAACTGAGAATTAATTTAGTTTCTGAAAATCTCTGATTGCACCACTTACACATTGAAGGAAAACCAAGTTTATGGATTGTAACTATCTCATGCAATGCATGGTTTGGTGTAGTTACTAACACCGTTATCAAGCAAATGACACATGGATGGAAGAAGACATATATATACATTGTAGTATGTGAAGTAATGAGTATGTACAATGAACAGGCTTGAAGTACACTGGATGTAAATCTCTAAGAATTGTCTTACCTTGGGCTGCGATGTAGCTCTTTGGATTGTAGAAGCCCTGTGAATAGAAATAAAAATATAAACCTGTTATCAGTCTGATTAAAACTGTCTGTTTTCTAAGGAATTAAAGTTTCAAAATATTGACTCTATGGAGATTTGAACTCGTTCTGTCTGGGGCTTTCCCCTTCACACAGTCTGACTGCAGCCTCACTTAGCCTATAGCATCCAAGGTATTTGGTTATCTTTGCTTGGGTAATATGTGTGTAAACAACAGTTATCTGTGATTCCAACATAAAGGCCCGGGTACTATAAGGGTATACTTCAGTTACCAGAGTGATCCTAACTTGCTACCCTATGGCTGGGTCGTATGTGTGAACTCACCTCTGTGAGTTCCACATATGTGTCTGTCCTTTGTCTGGGTAGTATGTGTGTATTCACCATTTATCTGTGAGTCCCACCTATGTGTCTATCCTAAAACTGGAAGGAATGTGTGTATTCACCATGTATCTGTGAGTCCCACCTATGTGTCTATCCTTTGACTAGAAGGAATGTGTGTATTCACCATTTATCTGTGAGTCCCACCTATGTGTCCCACCTATTGCCTCGCGTTATGGCAAAAAGAAACTCAGCTCGAGCTAACGCCCTCGTGAGTTTTTTTGCCATGTTACCCGGTCATTATTTACTACATAAAATAGTTTCATTTCTTAACCACGATGTGTAAGTCAAATAGCAACCTCCGCCCTTGGTTGATATAGAAATGAACACGCTCGCTACCGCTCACGCGTTCATTTCTATATCAACCTCAGCGGAGGTTGCTATTTACTACTTAATATGTGAGTCCCACATTAAGACTCAACCTGCCTATCCTATGACTTGGTAGTATCTTTGAGTTCCACCCTATCCATCTATCCTATCTAAGGTATGTGTGTATACAACATTTATTTGTAAGTCCAACCCTATCTTTTTTCTATCCTATGATTGGGTAGTATGTAAGCACCAGTTATCTGTGAGTCCAGCCCTTTTCGTCTCTCCGATGATTTGATGGTATGTTTGTATACATCAGTTATATGTTAGTCCCACATAAAGACCCTATCTCTCTATCCTATCACAGGGTAGTATGTGTATCTCCTCATTACAGAGAGACCAAGTCTGTCTATCCATAGGCTGGGACGGGGAGGGACAAGATAAATCTACAAGGACTCCCTTGACAAAACCCACTACACAGCATCAGTCAAGATTGATCTGCAGCAGATTGACTCCCAGTCCGGCTCATTACAAGAATGAAACAGCTAAGCTACTGGGAGATCCACTCTACTCACTCTACTCCACTACACAATAAATATTTCAGCGTTCGGGACTAGCTGATGGTTGTTCTCATCACTGATGTTTATGTATATACAAACAGTTGCGGTGCCACTGGATGCGTCTGGGTCTGGTGCATCACCATATTATCCACTCTGCTGACTGGGGAACAACAGTCATGGTTGTAAACTGACAAATCCATGTCCATTTCATTTGCTTGATGGCTTTGTACCTAAACACACTATGAAAGTATGGATTGAGTCCTTCAAACATTATAGGACTCTAAGTGATATATAGTATAAAAGGGATCATTAAACTGTGTATTTATAATGTGTTGTCCTCTTCAAGACACTTCAGAGTGCCACACACATTATAATCCTGATGTTAAAACAATCCTCACTCCGGTTTTTCATTTTCTCCTCTTTAGGAGTATACAACAAATAAACACTTAATGGTTATCTGTCACATTGACTTCACTTCCAAACCAGGTACCCAATTCTAGTGCTTGCTGTTCAGAAGCACATTTCAAATAGGGTTTCTTGCCAAAGGTGACACCACAAGTGTCACAACTTGTGTCTCAGCGTGGGGATGGGAATCATCCTTCAAACCCTCAGTTTATCAAGCAATGAATCAGGTCGCCTATCCATCAAGCAAGCCATAGTGGATGTTGCTGAACTCCACTAAAGCGGTTCATTGAGCTATGAACAGGACCATGAGCCACCAACAGGGTTTGGTCATGAAAAGACTTATACATGATATACAATGAACAGTTTGATAAGACAAAGAATTTTCATCCCATCAGCTAACTAATCCACCAAAAATTGATTTATTTGTCTCACTCTGGCTTCACTCATTACACTTTCCTCTTTGTTCCCTCATTAACTCCCCTCTAATTCATAGGTAATCCCATCATGTTAAGTTAGTTTTTATGTATTATCCTTTCATGTCATTGTTATTTTATCCTGTTATCATTGATACATTGTTATTCTACCCACATGAAATTTGCTTAAAACGCTGTATCCCACCATATGCCCAAATGCTTGAAAATGGTATCAGAAGGTATACCGTAACATGCTATCATAATAATAAAGAAGTTGATAATCCATAAAATCCCTTGTTTTCCTGAACTTCTGAATATGAATACCACCCAAACAGTTCAACAATTTCATAGTCGTGCACTTAAAGGATGGTTTGAATAATGAGAACAATCTCTGCTTTTATGATTATTATTATTATTTTGTTACATGTATATATCAAACACAAAGGTTCAATCATCTTTGACCTCGATAAATGATTGTTTGAAGGCCTGTTGATATGGAGTCAAGTCCACTCATTAGTTCTTGTTCCATGAAGTATTTACAATCTCATAATTATCACTCCCGTCAGTCTGTCCAATCTAGGCATTAAATATTCATCTTGAGAGGTGATTTGGAAACTTGCTTTGCTGTAAAGAGTTAGTTTACATATATATGTTCTCTGACAGTTATAGAATGGGTGATCGGATTATACGAGCCAATCAGTCATACAGTGCTACCCAGAGATGGGTTCAGCAATCCACAGGGACGTGTATCGCCGAAAATTATAATAATAATAATATATAATGAAATAAAAAATGGTATCTCTTTTTTATAAATACTTATAAAGATGAGATATCATTTTTTTTATTTCAATTATATAATAATATTCTCATTTTCGGTGATACAAGTCCCTGTGCAGCAATCAGTGTAGAAAATAACTCCGTATCGTGTTTACATGTGGTCTGACTCTTGTTCTGTCGAGTCATCAATTAATAGCGTTTCAATCTTCATTCACATGGGTCTGTCTGTATTATCAATAGCTCATTCACAGACAACGATCTCTGTATATTTACATGTATATCTGCATCATGCCAACCTGGGACATGATAGCAATACATGCCTAATCTCCTAATAGTGACCAGAGTGTTTTGACACACAACCTGCTAAGCAGGGATAGTATCCTACTCATCATTCACAAGAATGCAGAATCTCATATGGTATTGTCTCAAGCTGTCTGAAATATCATGTCAATTGTTATATAATAATGGATGACCTTGACAATTATGACCTCAGAGAACTGCAGAGTAAAGTGACCAGCGCAAAGCCTACAGGACCCCTCATCCATGCAGCTTTTGGCATTATCTCCCTCGTACCTTAAAGGCACTGTCACATGCTTTCTATGGGAAATTGATTAAGCCAACAACAAATCTTACAAATTCAAAGAAAATCTTGTTAAACAATATAAAGAGTCCTTAAATGAACAAACCATGTTAGGTTAAATTTATGCAAATCAATTTCCTGAATTCAAAGAATTAAAAGGCATTCACACTAAAATGGTAACATGCAGTTTTCACTTGATACTGATTATTTCTTCTACGATTACAGATAATCAGTTTGAGTATTGACATGTTTTAGCCTCTTTGATAACACATTTAGCATAAAAAAGAATTTTGTTGGGAAAATTAAAAAAAATAGAATTTACAAAAAACGTGCTAGACTGCCTTTAATACTGTTTATCTGTGCACCTTTAGAATCCCTCACCATAAAATTCTCGTGATGAATGTTTATAATAGCACGAAGTTCATGCGCCTGCGGCGCCCTATATATAAGAGAAGCACGCGCTAGCGGGCTGATCTCCGTAAGGAGACATTTTAGACGAAAATAGAGGTCATTTTTGTGTCTATCAGCAAAAGTTTAATTTAAAACTTCGTCTGAAAGACGATAGTTTTAAACACAAATTTTAGTATTACTCAAAAACATCCATCCAATCTATGGCAATCGAGGGTAAATCCCGATGATGTATCTGATCGCTGATTGGTCAATTCTTACCTCACGTGACGAATGTTTCCAAATAAGGAAGAGGTTACTTGGGGGAAATCTCATGACAGAAACGGTGATGTTTTTGTTTACGTTTTGTTTTTGTAATTTTCCGTTTATGATGCTGCCTATATTGGTCACATTAGTGTTTTAACGACTAAGTGTCATTAAATCTGTAAGGAATTATTTTGTGTAACATTTTTTGAATGAACATATTTATTTTTAAACAAAACTTGGAAGGTTTCACAGGAAAGACCTAGCCTAAGTGAAAATGTCAATGTTTTCATCAACTTTCACGGTAAATTAAACTAAATTTGCACGCTACTAAATGCATTTAAGATATTGTTAAAATACTTATAGATATGTTGATAATTTTCATTGAAACTTACCTTGTAGTAAATTTTATTATAAGATCTAATCATGCTTTTTTCTTTGGTGACTTGTGACAACTCGTAGCCCGGAAATTTACACCCGGACCGGGATATTCACTATTCAAGATGAAGCTAGGCTTACATTACTACATCATTTAACTTTACCCTTGAACCAAAAATGCATCTAATCAATGAGAATATCATGATGTGTCCAGGGATTAACTCGTAACCTATTGTCTAATCGAAACTAGATGCACCGCGAATCAAACACCGAATCACTCGGTCACGTTAGAAAATAAATATGGCAATTCTTACACAAAATGACTGACATCAACCTAAAATGACAGTACTATTTAACCTCAGTTAAATGCATCATCTAAGAGGGGATTCAAGGGTTAAATAACATCGTTGAAATGTATCCAAGGCTTTGCAAAGTGTCAATCAGACGCCCCGAAAAACCCAATATGTTGTCGAAATCGAAGAAAACCTTCGCCTACTGACACTAAAGTAACAATAGTTATTGAAATCATGACTGTGACGATCCCTGAACAATAATACTAACCACAAGATACGATGTTAGCATGGGGCCTAGTGCGAAATAAGATCATCAATGTGTACCCAAAGGGCTAAAATGTCCAAAACTGCCAACCTGGCAAAAGTCACGGTAAACGTAAATATGGCGTCAAGTCTAACACCTCTCGCTTCAATGACAAATAGCGTCTGCGCATGTCCGGTAAGAAAAGTGTTCTCGAATAGAAAATAAAACATTCTTTTCACGAGAGGTAAATTTGGTGAGGGATTCTAAAGTTAGGCCCATTTCTCATAAAAAAAGGATAGATTCACCTTAATTTATCAATTGAATCAAAATCATGAATGACTGACTGCTTCGATCTAATGAACTATAATTGACAATAATTCAACTGATACCAACAATCTGTAACAGTTTATTACAAATATTTGATCTGAATCAATTAGCAGTAAGAATAAGTAGGTACAGAAACAATGAGACAGTGTTTCACTTACGTCGATGAAACTTGCGTTTATGTAGTCACTGTTGATATGAGCTGGCTGGTTCCATAGTATAACTCGGCTGTGATCGTCTGTAAAAAGGACATCATTATCAAAATACATTGAATTCAGGAAAAAAATAAATTCATATACAGTTAAAGTTAGTGTACCTTACATGGTTCGTGCAGTACAGTTGCAGTTCTTGGAAAATATTTTGTAAACCGGCAGAGAAGTGGAGGGGGGAGGGGGGGGGGGGGAGATTACTTATCTAGTCCATCTCGCATTTTCCAAATCCCTCTGCCTACTTCTGCCACTGCTGCAAAAATACTGCTTGTTCCAAAAACATGTCTATTATGTCATAATTCAGTTATCATATATAGGAATGATAATTGCGCAAGAAATAAAATGTTGTCAAAACATAATTTTTCCATGATATTTCCATTTTATAGTAAAATTAAATACTTTTCTAAATCATTTAATCAGGCCTTCTTTGTTGCTAATTTGAGTTCTATCAAAGTATTCAAAATATAGCAAAGCCGTAGCAGTAATCAAGTTTTTCACTATAATTTATGACATGTGACAAAGGAGGTCAAGACAAAATATAACAAAATATATCTACATTAATCAAGACCAGGAATCATATTTCCTGAAATTGTGGTCTATTTTGCATATTTTATTTAGAAATAATGAAAAGACAGTTAAAACTCTCTTATACAATGAACAATGTATTTATTTTGAATCTGTATGTATATGGAATAACATGTTTATTATATATTACTCTGTATGTCACCCTGTATGTATACCTGAAAAAAAGCACAAAAAAAAAAAAAGGTGGTCAGGAGACCATGACATAAACGCAATGTTTAGTTGTAGTGTCCAAGCTCTCCTCTGAGCACTGGGAGAGAGAGGTCAGACTTGATAGACAGGTAGACAATGACATGAACAGACCAACTTCATTTCCCTGGCTGGACATCCTTCCGATCGTGTCTCCGTGACAAGACCAGAAGTCATGCAGGTATAATCAAAACTAAGTAAATCCTGATTTCAGACAATATTATACAAACAATTCTTTGTTACTAACAACAGAAAACACATTGAAATGCAAGTTTTTTTTCAAATGTTTTAAGGGGATTTAGTTGTGAAATACATTACAGAAGTGATATATTTGGATCACTCCTATCTATTTCAATGAGTAAGAATAAATTACAAAACTGTGTTCATTTCAAAATAGAAAAGTTTCATCTGGCAGTCCAAAAACTTTATAGAGTTTTTATTTCTTGTTTAAAATGCTGCAGGGCTCTAAGGAAATGAAAAAGTTTCACTTGGCCATAAATCTAAATTGTTTTGAGTTCTCAACCATATGTAACACTGTTGTCATAGCCTTGTTAAGTAAGAGAAAACCAATAGTAGTCTAATCAACAGACTCAGATTGTCACACCAAGACCGAGTCTATCAAATACTATATGACAATAGCATGGTTTGTGTCAAAATACTTGTCTCTCCTTCATGTTGAAACAACTGATCTAGAAATGTAGTTTATGGAAATCCCTTTCTTAATAAAATATGTTTGCAAGGTTTCAGCTTTTTTGGCCCTTTCTTCTGGAGAAGAAGATGAAAATAGGTTTTTAGGTAGTGGTCCCTGTGGGTAAAAGAGTCATGAATCTATGAATTAGAATCCCTATCAACTCATAAATCTGTACACAAGGTTTCAATTTTCTAGGCCTCTTCCTTTTGGAGGAGAAGAAGAAAACTGGTAAATAGGGGTCCCGGGGTAACGAAATCTATAAATTGAAAACCAAATAAGTCAAGGAGTCTGTTCGCAAGATTTCAGATTTCCTGAGTCAATGTTTCTTGAGAAGAAGATAAAATAGTTGAAAGGTGATTGACGGAGAGACGGATAAACGGCCGGCCAGATGAGCTAAAAATAGAGCAATCAGGTTACCTACAATTTATCGTATAAATGGTAACAGGGTCACCAAACCTATGAATTATAATAAAAACCTTCTCAAGAGTCTGTACACAAGGTTCCAGATTTCCAAGTCTTTTGTTTCTGGAGCACAAGAAGAATAAGGCTTCTAGGGTGTGACTTCCTTGGCCCTTTTATCGAGTCACAGGGTCACCAAATATCCCTGACTGTGTATACCTATTGAATCAATGGAAACTTTGCATAGCTTGATCACTTCTTTAACTCTACTCGCAGATTCTGCAATCTGTTCTGATGGATTACTTTGAATTTTATTGAACATCAAAATCAAAAACATTTACCCAAAAGAATTGACAATATCATTTGTTTCATACTGCAACTATCCTAATAGGATAGAAGACATGTGAATATTTTGAAATGAAGTTTGAATAGAATTTCTGTAATTAATTGGGCAAATTCTGACCTTAGTGTAACAGCATCAAATATTGTGTATATTTTATTGTAATTTTTAATTTAATTGTGACTGAATACAATATTCAGTCAAGCAAATCTTTTAACCTAGTACTTCACACTTAGCTTACCTAACAATCTCACTTCAGCTTTTGCATGAGCATTTTGCACTCACTTAATCACCAGTGCACTATCAAACAATAGCCTGCCCCAAGCGCGACCCTTCTCTTTCTCTTGTTTCTTGCTTTTCAGCTTCTGTCTTTGTAGATATAGTGTTTAGGTATAGTTTTAGAATTTACTCCTTAGATTTCTGTCAGGAGGTGCAGAGACTTTGTCTGTTGCATTTGTGTTTTTCATTGTGGATCTTTTGTGTTATTCATAAGGATCTTTTGGATTTGGAATCATATAAGCAAGGTTAGTTTTGGTTTATATTGTATATTGCATTTATGTGTATTTCTATAATTGTAGGAATATTATGTTTAATTGTTTGGCATTTCATATCATGTATGTTTGGCTTGTATTGGTTTTTATAATTATGTTCTTCAGAACACATAGTACAATGTGTTCAATGATATTTTAGTACTTGTGATTATGGACACATAGTACAATGTGTCCTGTTGTATTATTTAAAGTTTATTAACACATTACATGTGTTATATAATCATAACTATCTCTAACTTAAACATTAACTTAAACAATGTAAAACTTAAACTAAACTCTCTAAAGTTAGGTTAAACGTGTGTTGTATGGAAGGTAAGAATGTGAAACTTAAATTCATGTGTGGTTGGTTGAATGTATGTGTATTTTAAATGCAATGTGTGTTCGGTTGAACGTATGTGTATTTTAAATGCAATGTGTGTCATGATGTATGATTGCATAGATGAATGAATGAAACAGGGTTTTAATGATGTAGTATTTTACAAGTCTTTTAATAATCTGCATTATCTATTTTCGCCAGCATTGTAAATACGTATATACTTTATTAATGCAGATGTTGATGATGATGTTGATGATGATGATGACGTAACATGAAGTCTTGTGGTTGAAACCCAAGTCCACACACTTGGTGGGTTTAACTTTTATATCATGACTCATTATCTTCTATTCAAGTCAAGTCTTTATTATTATTCTATTGTATATATGTAATCTATTTATGTGACATAGATGCATCGCATATGTGTAATTTATTTCATATGAACTTACTCCATGCATAACATGTATGTGTGAATTGTTGCATTACTCAAATGTAACAATGTTTAAATATAAGTACATATCTATTTGATATTATACATTATGCATGTATTGGCGCACAGCCGATTGTGATATGTAATTCTAAAATATTGTTATTATTGTTTCAGGGTTTATTTATTATAGTTTCATTGTGTTGCAATAAACTATTGCTGGCCATATTGCGAACAACAACCATCGTCTGTGTTTTGTTACCACCGCACACTCGACTCGGAATGACCAAGTAGAAATCATAGAAATTTGTAAAATGTTAAAACATTCACAAGACGTGCAAAATTTGAAAAGAACCAGTTCAATAGTCCTTCTGGAATTGGACCTTATGAAATGACTATAAGTTCATATATAGAATTTTGTGAATACTTAAAAATTTTGCTCTGTATCCCTCCTAATATTATAGAAGACATGTGCAACATTTGAAAAGAATTGGATTATTTGTTAACCTGTAATTGGTTGGACATACAATGCCGACGGATTCATGGAAAGATCAAATCATTGGTTTACTAAATACTAATCGTTGGTCAGGTGTTAAACCTACCTGTTCAAGGAGTATGTACACAAGGTTTCAGATTCGTTGAGACAGCGTTTTTAGAGGAAAAGTCAAAATGGCCAAAATTTGGACAATTGGACACTGGATGCCATGCCATGCAATAAAGTTAAGCCTATCAGGACTTTTAGAGCTAAAAATCACATATCCACAAGACCTTTCAACCAGGGCTTGAGGTTCACAGAATGAGAGTAAAGGAGGTTACAATTGACTAAAGAGAGAATACCTTGACAATTTTGGGATGGGAGTGAAGGGAGGGGCAGGGTAAGGGGTTTGATTGGAGTGATGCAGGTTCCAGCGAAGAGAGAATCTCTGTATGAAACAATTGTGATTCCAAAAAAGTTGGTTTATTTCAAAGCAGATAGAAAGCCTTGGCAAGATAGGATTTCCTTTAAAAAGAAAGAATCACTAAGAAGATTGATCAGGGTGGCAGGAGTAATAGACAGAATAACTAAAGGAGAGTTACTGGGCTGTAGAGAGAAATGAACATTGGGTTGGTAAATTAATGGGGATTTTTGATAAGTAAATAAAAAATTCCTAAACAAAAGTGATAGGAGGCTCCTGGGTTGACAATAAAGTAGAACTAGACAAGATTAATGGGAGAAGAGAGTAATAGGGATCACAGAAGAAAAGAGAGTGATGAAAGTTGCAGTAGAGAAAAGAGTGATGGGGGTTGAATTTGAAAAAGGAGAGTGATGGAGGTTGAATTTGAAAAAGGAGATTGATTGGGGTTGAATTTGAAAAAGGAGAGTGATGGGGGTTGAATTTGAAAAAGGAGATTGATGGGGGTTGAAATTGAAAAAGGAGAGTGATGGGGGTTGAAATTGAAAAATAAGAGTGATGAGGGTTGAATTTAAAAAAGGAGAGTGGTGAGGGTTGAATTTGAAAAAAGAGAGTGATGAGGGTTGAATTTGAAAAAGGAGAGTGATGAGGGTTGAATTTGAAAAAAGAGAGTGATGGGGGTTGAATGTGAAAAAGGAGAGTGATGGGGGTTGGAGTAGAAAGTGCAATCAATGATTGGGGTTGAAGAAGAGTGGAGAGAGAGTGATGGGGTTTGCAGTTGAGAGAAGAGAGATTGATGGGGGTTGAAGAAGAGAAGATAGTAATGGGGTTTGCAGTAGAGAGATGAGAGAGTAATGGGGGTTGCAGTAGAAAGTCAAATCAGTGATGGGGGTTGCAGTGGAAAGTCATATCAGTGATTGGGGAGCCGTACAGAGAAGAGAGAGTGATGGGGGTTCCAGTAGAAAGTCAAATCAGTGATGGGGGTTGCAGTAGAAAGTCAAATTAGTGATTGGGGTTGCCGTACAGAGAAGAGAGAGTGATGGGGGTTGCAGTAGAAAGTCAAATCAGTGATGGGGGTTGCAGTAGAAAGTCAAATTAGTGATTGGGGTTGCCGTACAGAGAAGAGAGAGTGATGGGGGTTGCAGTAGAAAGTAAAATCAGTGATGGGGGTTGCAGTAGAAAGTCAAATCAGTGATGGGGTTTGCAGTAGAAGGAGAGAGAATCACTAGGGGTTCCACAAGAAAGGAGAGAGACTCACTGGAGACGGTGCCAGCCAGTGATCCCTTATAGCTGTGCTACTGTGAAAGAAACCCAATGAGGCGTCATGCCGGAGCATTAATCAGTTCTATTTCTGAACGGCAGCGAAAGATAAAATGAGATTAAGATGAATGAGGATTCAGCAGTTTTTATTTCTCATGTCCTCCCATACAAATGTCTTCGAACACCTTCAGCTCTGCAAACATGCCAAGCACTGGAGCCTACAGAGTATGTAGCTGGCACTATACAGTTCTGACAATGTAACTACAACTTAACAGCAGGTTAAATTCAGTGTCATAACTGAATAACAAAATCAGTGAACTTGAAACTTAAAACCTTGAAACTGTACTGTTGAAATTTGAATTTGAAAATTGAATAAGACAGTTTAGATTTAAGATGAATTGCTTTAAATCAAACAACTTCAGTTTACATCGCCTCCCTGAACATGTGCACTTATGCCAAATAATGCTGTTTTCTTGTTTTCAATGATAATTGGAAAAGGATAATATAAATACATAGGAGTCAAAATTCTGCATCCTATGTATATAATTACCCGAGTTAGAAGACTACTAAGACCTAATAACCACCAGGCTATATATATCTTTGTGTCTGCTGTAAATAAGTTTCCAAAATTATGTTTGAGTCATTGGCATGCGCCATTGTCCAATTATTGATTACAAATAACAATCTTCATCTGTTTTATCACTATACTGAACTGATATGCATTGTGAGGGTAATTTACACTATTTTATTACACTATCTAATAAGATGAACTTATTGAATTCCAACAACATTCTCTGTGCCCCTTTTTAGTAGTTTTCAAAGAAAATTCTGTATCGACTGAAGCACTTTTTTCTGCTCTCAATATACACACTGCTAATTGGTTGAATCAAATATAGTTTTGCCACAGCAACGTAGATAAAACTGAATGTTCCGCCTAACAGTTGAATTGTTTCTTTGCATGTGTGATGCTCTCATAATTCCTATAAGACAAAGATCAGAAGGAGAAGTTAAACAATGATTTATTTGATGAAAGTAGGGATGGTATCTGTGTGCATATTTCCAACCCTACATGGTTCAGTTAAAACAGTGGAACATTGCCCAATTGTAACAGGGCAAGTGGGAAGGTTTTACGAGTAAGTAATGCCAGTTGGGAGAGAATGATTCTTGAATGATACAGTTGAAATCTCCTGTCTGACTGTAATGGAGTAAATAGTTGAGACTACCAACTGCCTGTATTCAAGCTTCATGAGAGATATTTTGATGTCTTAATGGGTTTTTTTATATGGCATTCATATTTATCATAACAACAATCATGATATTCGTTCAAAAGATCTTAAATATTTACCCATGAATACCAAACATATGACAAATTTCAGTTTTAAATGAAATTTGAAACATACCCTTATGTACCAAATCCTAAATTCCATAAAACCATTGCATTAATACTAGTTATACATCCTTTTCATACTACCTACTCAAATTTATCATCTGCTTTAGATGACTTTCCAAACTTGTGCCTGACGAATTGACCCATGTGATTGGACAGTTTTTGAAGACTTTGTATCTTTATATTATCATTCTGCAGAATAAATTAAAATAAAAATGATTCTTTTCAGCAAGTCTGTACTTCTTATTAGTTGACAGCTTTCATAAATTTTAGCATTGTGATACCAGCATTCATGGATGTCCCTTTAAGAATCAGTATTATAGAATCAACCATCTAATTGGATAAAGCTATAAATAGCACTGACTCAACCCCTATACAAATACTCTTTACAGCTCACAAGCCAGCAGTTAGGAATTGGTTTAAGTATGGGTTTACTGGGTCAGGAGTTCCTGCACACAATCAGGGCGGGTGCACTTCGAGCAGACAGGTTAAATATTCGATGTACATGCTCTTAAAAACCTCCATTATAGCAAGTGGAGTGTACTGTGTTTGTGAACCATCCTGTTTATGATTCTTAAAATAGATATATTTCATTGACAGTCAAATAAAATTCACTTGACTGAGACATCTTGATGTGATCAAAATTTTAATGATCAAATTTGCATTTGACTAGACTCAACTTCAGTTGCAAGACCAATCCTTAGATATGACCAAATTTTTCACTTATAGATTGACAAACTACTAACTATCCATGTTCATTATGATTGCCTGAGAAAACAATCATGATAATAAGGGCTACCTTAGCAAACAATATTACTCAGATATTTTCATCATTATTGTAACAATCAAGGTTTGGCATCCATTGTCACGTCTGTTTAACGAGGCAGGCCAGCAATCCTTGATGTTTTAATGACTTACATCATAACACATTAATAAGCTTGTCTATATGCAAAATAATGAACGTCAGTCTGCTAACGATGTCCTTCTTCTGCAGTCATACAACATCACTATTGATTTTGAGCCGATCTAAATTTGGCAAAAGTCATTAGAGGAAATCTCTTGTCAGTACAATTAATTAGCCCTGTCCCCTGGTACAGCCAGCAGTCAACTTGGTTAGGACGCACAGAAGATTTCCCCGTGAACAATGCCCACAGCAACTTGGGCTAACACTGTACACTTACTGTAGATCTACTGTACGTATCTAACAACATCTACTGATACTGTACATCTACTGTATGTGTCTATCAACAACAAATATTATTACTGTATATCTACTGTATGTGTCTATCGATAACAAATATCATTACTGTACATCTACTGTATGCGTCTAACAATACCACATATTACTGTGTATCTGTAGTACTGTATGTATCTAACAACACCACATATTATTACTGTTCATATACTGTATGTATCTAACAACACCATTTATTATATTTCGAATGGTGAAATATGCCATTTATCGGTGAAAATAAAACCCATATTTTCACTGAGTGAAATAAAAATGGTATTCTACTCAGTGAAATGATGCAACAATTATATGACGTCGTCTGTGACGTCACGAAACAATTGAATGACATCATGCAACGGCCGCATGAAGCATTTTAGCTTCTCCATTCATATAGTTAGGGTCGTTTACTGGGTTTTGGGAAACATAATAAATAGAACATTTGACATTTCTCATCGAATACCATGAATATTTCATCTCGTGAAGTAGAAAATCATATATTTACACTCGTGTATCTAACAACACCACATATTATTACTGTTCATCTACTGTATGTATCTAACAACACCATATATCATTACTGTAAATCTACTGTATGTATCTAACAACACCACATATTAATACTGTTCATCTACTGTATGTATCTAACAACACCACGTATCATTACTGTAAATCTACTGTATGTATCTAACAACACCACATATTAATATTGTTCATCTACTGTATGTATCTAACAACACCACATATCATTACTGTACATCTACTGTATGTATCTAACAACACCATATATCATTACTGTACATCTACTTTATGTATCTAGTTACAACACCACATATCATTACTGTACATCTACTGTATGTGTCTAACAACACCACATATTATTACTGTTCATCTACTGTATGTATCTAGTTACAACACCACATATCATTACTGTACATCTACTATATGTGTCTAACAACACCACATATTATTACTGTTCATCTACTGTATGTATCTAACAACACCATATATCATTACTGTAAATCTACTGTATGTATCTAACAACACCACATATTCATACTGTTCATCTACTGTATGTATCTAACACCACCACATATCATTACTGTACATCTACTGTATGTATCTAACAACACCACGTATCATTACTGTAAATCTACTGTATGTATCTAACAACACCACATATTAATACTGTTCATCTACTGTATGTGTCTAACAACACCACATATTATTACTGTTCATCTACTGTATGTATCTAACAACACCATATATCATTACTGTAAATCTACTGTATGTATCTAACACCACCACATATTCATACTGTTCATCTACTGTATGTATCTAACACCACCACATATTATTACTGTTCATCTACTGTATGTATCTAACAACACCATATATCATTACTGTAAATCTACTGTATGTATCTAACAACACCACATATTAATACTGTTCATCTACTGTATGTATCTAACAACACCACGTATCATTACTGTACATCTACTGTATGTATCTAACAACACCACATATCATTACTGTACATCTACTGTATGTGTCTAACAACACCACATATTATTACTGTTCATCTACTGTATGTATCTAACATTGTTACCTATGAGGGAAATCATATTGAGGTAAATATTTTTCATAGGATGACCTAGGGCAACAAATTATCACTCTTTCATTGTGACATCACGTCATAAACAATGATTATACATCTACAGTATGTATCTAACAACATCTACTGATACCGTACATCTACTGTATATATCTAACAACTTCTACTGATACTGTACATCTACTTTATGTATCTAACAACATTTACTGAAACTATACATTGTACCCACAGTTCCTTGGGCGATATGTACAGCTACTGTCTTGATGAAGGCTTAATTATGGAAATAAATTGTCTTTCATCCATTACTGAACATCTTCATAGTTGTACATCCTCAAATACCATTAAAACTGGAGCAATCAGCAAACATTTATTACAGTTATTACAAAATGTATTACAAAATGAGGGGAGCAGTATGTGGTGATGTGTATTTACATAGTCAGTAATACTTCATGACAACTTCATAACTAGAAATGACAGTGTTTCATATGCAGGTTGACCTCCAAAGTTCTGTAACATTGAACTTAGTGAATCTCTGAATCGGTGACATTGCTAATTGGTGATTGATAAATTAATTTAAAAGTTTGACCCCTGCCTTACACAAAAACATTGAAAGTTTAAGATAAGACATGTCACTTCATGTGTATGCTTCAAAAACCATGCATGTCCCTTCTCAAAGCAGTACAACTGGGTACCTGGCTTATCAATCTTACTCTGTAAAGGCAGCAAAGGTTAAACCAGGGAAAAAATGTAGCGATTCATATGTTGACTTCACCTGATTTAATACGTCTAACACATACAGTTATATTTTTTTACAAATCAAAATGAATGATAAAAAGATTCTTCTTCTTCAATAATTGAACTACAGATCTTTGGGATACTTCATCATTAATATCCTTAATTGATCCAATTGTCAGTGTTCCAACTGCCCATTATGTGACATCAATGGAGGTCAACTGGACCGAGCCCAGTTCACGATTACAGAGATTCATGACGAGATAAATTAGTGGACTGCACGCAGCCTTTATGTGCGCAGTTGTCATTTAATCAGAGAGATCAGATCATAGACTGACCTTGGTAAATATACAAATAGAAAAAATTAATGCAACAGACAAATCTGTATTTTTTTCCATGTTTTAAATACATATGAAAACAAAAGGGTTGCCCAGGTATCTCTCAAATGAAAAACTTGGTTTTCTTATCTTTAACCCCAACACTCGATTTACTTAAACAATTTAAAATAGTTTGGATCCTTATTATTTATTTATTCCCATAATCACAGGTGTTATGATACTTCTCTCCAGGTGTGTAGTAAAATAAATTAATGAAGTAAGTAAGGTTTACCTGTGAAGGATTTGGACCATAGAAAAGGTATTGTTTTGAAAGTAAGTCTGAGAAAGAGGGGAGGGCCAACAGGCCTTGTTAGCTTGGTTGGTAAGACTGCCAGTTTAGCAAGCAAATGGTTCAGATATCTAAACCATTCATGAACACTTTATATTTCAAGTTTTCATTATGTGATGTTCTTTAGCAGAGAAGACTTGAAATCATAAATTTTCAAACGAGTAGAACTTTCAAATTCAATAACTATTCAAAGATCCTCATCATTCATAGAGAAATCTCAGACTTTCCATGATTAAACTGATACAGAGATTTACTCTATAAAGAAGAAACTCAATTATGCAACAGAGTCACATCGCCACTTGTACATAATAGTTCTGAAATTAGCAAACTGCATAAGGTGTCTACAGACTCCAAAGCAAGTGAACAGTTATAAGTTACTTCTCAGAGTGCAGTTATAAGTTACTTCTCAGAGTGCTAAAGAGAGGTAATCAAGAAAAATGCAAATCAATAACTGACTGGTGAACTTTCAGAGATGGAAATTAGTTTTAATCAGGCAGAGATAATTAATATCCAGAGATATAAGCATATTCATTAAACCAGTGTGTAAAAATGTAAACGAATATGAGAAAAAGTTTACGTGTTCAGTAATGAAGAAAAAGAGTGAAACAAAGAGACAGGTTTGTTTACATGTTGTTTGTCAAACTTAACATGTCCATTCTGTTTGTTTCGAAGGTTACAACTGTAACCATAAGAAACGTTTTCAGCTGGGTTGTATTACTATAATTTATCATAGTCTTATAAATACAGAGATTGTGCATGTTTGACAGAGCCTTCTGTAAGTAAAGGATGTGATGAAGACATCCATAAAATGTAGTTACTAACTCACAGATACAAGAAGATCCTCAAAAAATTTTATTCTCAAAAAATGATCTGGATAGAACCACAAGGCACAAAAGTGTTTTGTGTAATCAGATCACATTGGTTGCCATTGTTGTGATTGTCCTTCTCTCCTCTCATGAAAATAACTAATAAATGTTTAATTCGTATTTCTCACATATTAATAAAATATGCTTTGCCAAGATAGTGTTACATGCATAGTAATCTACTAGAGTACAATGTATGTATTTGACACATATAATTAAATGATATTTATCATATTCATAACTAGGATAAATCAAAACAATATAGTTTAGCTTGTAAATGCTATAAATTGAGAATCCTATGTTCTTCACACAATCTGATTTTCTTAATGGCACAGAGAGTCTGTGAGTCCCAGCTGGGATTGTCTTGTGAGTAACCAAATCAGTAAGCGGTGGAGCGCGCTGAGCCTACCAGCCTGGTACAAGAAATGATAAAGAGATTACAGAGGCTCCTTAACCACATAAAGAATGTATTTTTATATAACTTATTAATATATCTGCTGGCGTTAACCCTTGATGCAGTGGTCGTGAGGCACTGATAAATCAATAACTTTCAGAGAAGCATGCCAGCTGGGTGTCCTACTTTTGCAGTGCACACACTGCCGAAATACAAGTCTTGAATTCTTGAGAAATGTGGTTCTTGGGGGGTTCCTTGGGAAACTTCCCACGCTTTCGGCTTTGGTATCTCTTTATACTTTGAAAACAAGGAACATTTTATCAATGCAAGAGGCCTCAGTTCAGAATTGGCAAGACTTGCCATTTGTTGACGAGGTGCTTGCCAATGTCCTGGATAATCCTTGTATCTTTAATACAGAACAACTACTAATGCTTAGCATGGTAACAACAGTAATTACTTCTTTTGGAATATATGATGGAATAAAACGAAGTATAGCTTGGTGGGCAAAATTGAAAAAAACATGATTTGGCCAAAGAATTTAATTTGAGAAAATCTACATCAAACATAATAATGATTGTGCTATTTGATCTTTTGCTTTGACTCCAAAGTATCATTAATGTGTATGAACAAAGAATTTTAAGGACGAGTTTTGTCTTAGTCCTACAGTGTCTTCCATTCTCCATTACTTAATATATGAACAAGAATTGGATGTAACAGTAAGAGCTAGGTATCAGTGTAAACCACAATACAAGAACAATATGGTAGATCAGGTGGGGGGTGGACGATCGAATTTTGCCACCCCCCCTCCCCCGATCTACTTTCTAATGTTTATATAAGCAGAATCATCTGTATCCTTCAGTGGATCCAATCTGCCCTTCATAATCATCCACCCTACCTACACCGTGGACAAGCGCCACCTTGCCTAAGAACAATATGGTATCAGGAAGACACACACAAAACGAGGATTATCTGCAAGAGCAACGACAAATACCAAATTTAGGGAAATCAATACAATATCAGAGACAGTCACCACACAAACTGTAGTACAGAAGCCATGTGTTATCAGCAAGAGACACAGCACACCACAATATGGGAGAAATGCAATATCAGCTGGTTATCTCATTGATAACAGGCAACCCTCTATTGCTGCTAATAGTGATGAATTAGTTTAGCTCTTAATATCCTGTATACCTGCTGTCCATCCAGGATTTGTTTTCCCACAATGCATGGATGTCAATCTTCATAACAAACCACTCACAATCTCATTCCCTGGGGATCATACAACTCACGCTATCTGATGATTGGAATGAGACAGACAATCCTAATGATTTGTCCCTGTCTATTGAACACTACCATACTATACTGAACTACAGTGGTGCATGTTCATCTAGCCCACATTGTGGATAATTAATACAAATAGCAAAATGCTATTGCACTTTTAGATAAATTTTTTTCACATTGTAACCTTCATACATTTTCAAGAAAAATGTTCTGATATCATCATAAGTTATTTTGAAAATGAATGTATCTTCATGGTGATAGCACTGATAATCTTTTATCAGTGTCTGTTAAGTAAATCATCACATCTGGCTGTATCAAACTTCTTTGGCCTTTTGGCTTTCTGGTTCATTACTCTTCAACAATATCCTTCATCTACATTATGAAAATGAGTGTGGGTTTTTATATATCCTAAAGACTTGATAATGATGTATGTAAAGGTATATGTATACTCACAGGTAATGACTTCTTGTTTGACATTGAGATGCACATTACTTGGTGCCATGGCAGCGGTACAGGGAAACTCCTCCTGGTTCCGCACAATAGCCTGCAACAACACAGCACAATTATCAGGAACAAAAAATCACAATAGCCTGCAACCATAAAGGACAATTCTGCATTATGTCATAATACTCTGGAATATACTGCAAAATATTCAAAAATATGCTGCACAATATATCGAAGCAACGGTGCACAAAAGTCAGCAACAGTACAGTTTCATAGTCAAGAACAATACAGCACAATAGTAAAGAACAATACAGCTCAATAGTCAGGAACAATTCAGCTCAACAGTCAAGAACAATTCAGCACAATAGTCAGGCACCATGCAGCTCAATGGTCAGGAACAATACAGCTCAATAGTCAGGAACAATACAGCTCAATAGTCAGGAACAATACAGCTCAATAGTCAGATACAATACAGCTCAATGGTCAGGAACAATACAGCTCAATGGTCAGGAACAATACAGCTCAATGGTCAGGAACAATACAGCTCAATGGTCAGGAACAATACAGCTCAATGGTCAGGAACAATACAGCTCAATAGTCAGGAACAATACAGCTCAATAGTCAGGAACAATACAGCTCAATGGTCAGGAACAATACAGCTCAATGGTCAGGAACAATACAGCTCAATGGTCAGGAACAATACAGCTCAATAGTCAGGAACGATACAGCTCAATAGTCAGGAACAATACAGCTCAATAGTCAGATACAATACAGCTCAATAGTCAGATACAATACAGCACAATATTTTGGAGAAACATTACTCAAAAGTCTGGAATAACATTGGACAAGTCAGGAATCACTATAGTAACTATATCTGTAGTGAGAAACTTAATTGCACACTTACAGGAAAACAAAACAACATAAAAGTTAGGAAAATTAAGTGCACATTAACCTGCAAACAAAATGATTAAGCCATAAGAACAATGAAAAAGACAACTAAAATATCTTGGCTCATTTAGGTTATGATAATAATATATAACAATAGTAAGACGTCAAACAATCAACATTATAACCCATAGTGTTCAAAATTAGTCGAGTGAATACTTAAAAATTCCTCCATCTAACGATTTGAATCACACAATGAAATGAGTTCAAACGAAACGCTGCTCTGGAACAATACAACAACTAGTACATCAATAAAACTCAACTACACAATCAATGGGCATTCATGCTAAAGACATCAGTTCAATTCGGCATTCTTTACAGATATTTTCCTAACATAAACAACATTCAACGCTATTTGAACTGAAAGCTGTGAAAAGCCCTGAAAAACTTCAGAACAGGAGTTTAACTATATTTTTACTGTTAACTATAATTATCAATTTAGTATGATTTACACAATTGAATTAACATAAACAATAGATAATGCAATTTGAACTGAAAGCTGTGAAAAGCCTTAAAGAACAGAAGTTTTACTGTGTTATACCATTTAAATTGATAGTGTTCAATTTAGTAGGATTTACAATTTGATACACATAAACAACAGATAACATAACTTGAACTAAAAACTGTTAAGAGCCTTACAACAAGAAATTCACTGTCATTTACTGTTTACTGATTAATTGTTCTACATTTAACATTTAAGAAATGAAATTTTTATTACATTAATGTTCATTATCATATCTATGAAGCCATTCAGAAATCTACCTGGTTTTGATCCTGAAGCCAGGTAGATCTACCTGGATGTACCAAATCTATCTTGTCATGTCTGACCTTGATACCTAGCTCAGGATAAAATTATTTCTCCAAGACATTGTTAGCTTTCCTTATGCATGTTATTTCTACAGGCCCTTTAAAGAGCCACTCCGTGATTTTCATAACATATTATTTATCTGTAATACGAACCTAAATGTCATATGTGGTGATCTAAAATTAAAACATCTTCACTTTTCATGTCAAAAAGACATATATATATAACAAATACTGGTTTTCCATGAAAATCTAAAAACAGCCTTATAAATGCACAGAGGTGTAGATATCACGTCCAATATACATGGATACTAGGTATATAACCTAACAACCACTATCAACTCCTAACTGCCCTCCTGGCTGTGTTAGATAAGTCTCGAAAATTACGTTTGACTATTTGACGCGCGCCACTGTCCGGTTTTCGATCATAATTGCGACATTCTACCTTCATATTGTCACTGTAAAAAACCAACAAGCTTTAAAATGTTTTTTTTCGGTAACAATCGATACTTCGCGATCAAATGACACCATTGATAAAGTTTGGCATATATGACTCCAACAACTCACAGAGTGGCTCTTTAAACACTTGATTCCTTTGACTGTTACACATGTGACAGGTAGAATTGTGTCCCCTTAAGGAGCAGAGGCACGTTTTTTGTAAGATAAGACAATAAGATAAGAAGCTGATCACTATCAAAGGGGCACTAGCATGTTTTTAAAAAAATAAAGTGATGTCACTAAAAGGAAAATAGATGTCCAATTCTAAGACAATATCAATCAAAAACAAAAGAGGCTGTTATGTAATAAACATACAAAAATCAGTTACGGTTATTTGAAATTTGAGTTAGGGAATGCTTTTCCCTTACTCAAATGATAGAAAAGTGTTTGAACAAAAATGGCTGCCAGTAGTTAAATGGGTTGACTGACAATATGTTTTGACTCTCTAAACATAATACATTTGGCATTCACTAACGTTTATTGGGGAAAATTTGAAGAAATAAATCTTACAAAATCATGCTATTGTTTCTTTAAAGGGGGCACAAGTACCTGTCACATGTGTAAAACAACCGCAGATCAAGTACTGGAGGGTCATGCATAAAGAAAGCAAGATTTTCATGTAAACAACTTCATTCTAGTGAAAAAAAAACCCACATGTTTTGGTATATAAGCTAAATTACTCCTTCATCAGGTGGAAAATGGTGATTAACAACACTGAATATGCATACCTAATGTGTTGATATGGTAAAGCAACTTAATATACAGATAACACTTAGAATTTGCAAAACCAAAGATGATAATGGTTGTAATCCAATGGTTGTTTTCTTAAAACCAATCATAATAGTCGGATCCAAGAAACTGTGTTCAAGTTTAGCATCTTTGAGGGACATTTAGAAATGAAAATGAATAGAAATATGCAAGCCTTTCTGTTTTGCATTTCATTATTGTGAAGTTACATGACATTTCAAAGCATATGAAGAGGAAACTTTTTTATTCTTTATTAGCATGTTCTCTTTACTACGCATTAAGATCTGTGTATCCTGTTTTGTTATTCCTTGTCCTTGGTTCAAATCCCGCCAGGGGCTCGGCTACTTTGTCTGCAGTATAGAATTGCTCTACACATTGTAAGGTGCTTAAACACTGAATTTCAGCGAAGTACCACCCATGGTTTACTAGTTCCAGCCGATGCTTGCAGGTTTTACCGCAAAGCTTAACCACAATGGTGTTGCGGGCTTTCTCCCTGCAATAATACTAATAGCCGTAATATAAGTGAAATAATCTTACACGCCAAGTCGCCTCACCTTATGCCTTGCATCCATCTGATGAAGGAATTAACAAACTCTAACATTTCATATGGTTTCAGAATAAAGAAGTTTTTATCCAGAATGTCTTACTTTTCTTATTCTTAAATGATGTGTTTATTTAATGCATGTTTGTGTAGTGAAAGAGTCTTCAGAAGTGGCTTCTATACTTTATGAATACTTTCAAAACATGCTCTCTGGGATATTTGTGTATCTTATTTTACAATTAAAGCTAAATTGTTAATTGCTTCTGAAAGTTCTGCATAAATCGTATTGAAGCCATGCGTGACTAAATAAGCTGAATTTGAAATAAAGAAACTTTATTTAGTTCACATGTAAGTTTGAATGACAGATCTGTTAAAACTTCTTGGCAATGGATCCAAACCTGGATCTTCCTGTTGCAAGAGTGCAACAATTTGGTGTAGATGCTAACACTATCACTATGCCAATGATAAGACACTGCACATATATCCTCTGTCCTCTTTTCCTATCTATCTGGTTTTATATATATTCTTTTTCTCTATGTTTATATATTTAGCTGCACTAAGGTTATCTATCAAAGACTTTAAATAAAGAACATGAAAATACCATTTTAAGTAATACATGTATACTTAAAAGAATAAGATATGGTTATTTTTGTCATATATATATTTTATTTTTTGTGGGTCATACTGTCAATGAATAGATGAATTTTTATCTACAATTTCAAAATTTACAAATATCTTGATGTTTTTGTCCATTTTATAATAGCTGTGAAAGGAACAATACAATTCTATGACATCAACCCTAACTAATTTTGTCAAGTGTGAATATATCAACTTAATATAAGGCACATTTCAAACATACATTTTCTTTCTTAACTATTTGATTACTATCCTTAATTTTGTCCATTATATATGTAAAGAATAATTCTAATATACATTAAATCTGAAAGAACAATTTAATGGCATTATCCCACTTATTCCTGTCCAGTATATATTGATAGTGTTTAAAAAAGAAAACGAAACATACATTTTTCTTCAATATAAAATACGAAAGGACACTATAACAATCCGAATCTCTACACCAAGTACTCACCCTGACTTCGATGTTGAGTTGTTTGTCGGACTTCTTCTGCCGTAGGGTGGTAAGGAAGCGAGCAGCAGGGATGGGATCCTGACACACAGAGGATACCGCCTTCTCCTCCTTGGCTGCAGAGTCCATAGACAAACCACACATCACTTTAAATTTCAACAATTGGGCATTTAAGGAGCGCAGTAGTTTTTTACCCATGTTTGTCATGACTCCTGACTATCAGACTGCTTCTTGCCTGGGTCTGCCTCCTTGGAAGGCAGAGGGGCGGGAGGGGTAGGGGGAGGGGGGACTCATCAGTACCCACATGGCTGAGGACTCCAGTATACTGCACCTGCCCAAGAAGCATGCACAGATCTATCATGTCTATTAATCAATGTACATCTCTATTCACTCAGCCTACATATTACACGTGGTCGTGCCTCAGTCACGGCAAGCTGTTCACCTCAACTCAGCGAAGAAAGACACCAGCATTTACAACATGCAGATTTACCATGACATGGACTCGTTCACATGACATGTTAACTGATTCCAACTCAGCCAACAAGTAACTACAGACCAAAATAGACCACAAAGGAATGTTGGGAGTCCTCTTGCCATATCATACAGTAAGACCAAGCATCTTGTGCTGAACCTGACTTCCTTCCAATAATTAGATTAAAATCCACCTGCTAGGATCAATGAAACACTGCAGCAAGATAACGATGAGTAAAAATGTCAATACATGGAGAGGAAGCAAGCACATGCTCTGTTCTGCACAAACTGGACTAGAATCAGGCTCCACACTGGACTGTCGTGTGTTGTATGTGATGTAGGAGAGCCAAGGGACCGATCAACGAGACTCCAATCCGTCAACCCGCGCCCATGTGTTTTCTGTCCTCCCAGCTGTGTTTCAGTACATTTGTCCAGTGTCTGTCTTTTAGTAAGCCTGTCTGTAATATATCCCAAGAGAGGAGAGAGACTCGACCAAACAGTACACTCTGAGCTCCGAAAGAGATGTCTCCTCTCTCCAAACAGACGGGCTGGCCGGGAGAACCATTGCTCCAGTGAGCCTCATGGAGTATTGATTCCAACCAACCCATAGGAGAGCTGAATGGAAGTCCCTAATTCAGGCAATACTATCAGTTAATCTTATTGGAACTTACATAGAGTGTATGAAGTAGATGAAATATCAGTCCTTAAAGGCTTCTCATCAAACAGGAGCTGATGACATGACCATATACATTCTCTCTCTAGAGGTATGACTGAATGAAACTGATTTACACCTAATGGAGCAATAACATACACAGACAATCTGTGATACACCACACACAGCATTATCATAGTTCCTCTGTGAGTTCTCAGTAAACTGATATAAACCATGCAACGCAATATCATAGTTACTCTGTGGGTTCTCAGTTAACTGATATTACACCACACAGAGCAATGTGATAGTTACTCTGTAATTTCTCTGTTAACTGATATACACCACACAGAGCATTATCATGGTTACTATGTGAGTTCTCAGTTAACTGATATATACACCACACAGTGCAATATCATAGTTACTCTGAGAGTTCTCAGTTAACTGATATACACCACACAGAGCAATGTAATAGTTACTCTGTGAGTTCTCAGTTAACTGATATACACTGCACAGTGCAATATCATAGTTACTCTGTGAGTTCTCAGTTAACTGATATACACCACACAGAGCAATGTGATGGTTACTATGTTGGTTCTCAGTTAACTGATATACACCACACAGAGCAATATCATAGTTACTATGTGAGTTCTCAGTTAACTGATATACACCACACAGAGCAATGTGATAGTTACTATGTTAGTTCTCAGTTAACTGATATACACCACACAGAGCAATGTGATAGTTACTATGTGAGTTCTCAGTTAACTGATATACACCACACAGAGCAATATCATAGTTACTCTGTGAGTTCTCAGTTAACTGATATACACCACACAGAGCAATGTGATAGTTACTATGTTAGTTCTCAGTTAACTGATATACACCACACAGAGCAATATCATAGTTACTATGTTAGTTCTCAGCTGAATGGAAGTCCCTAATTCAGGCAATACTATCAGTTAATCTTATTGGAACTTACATAGAGTGTATGAAGTAGATGAAATATCAGTCCTTAAAGACTTCTCATCAAACAGGAGCTGATGACATGACCATATACATTCTCTCTCTAGAGGTATGACTGAATGAAACTGATTTACACCTAATGGAGCAATAACATACACAGACAATCTGTGAAACACCACACACAGCATTATCATAGTTCCTCTGTGAGTTCTCAGTAAACTGATATAAACCACGCAACGCAATATCATAGTTACTCTGTGGGTTCTCAGTTAACTTATATACACCACACAGAGCAATATCATAGTTACTATGTTAGTTCTCAGTTAACTGAGATACACCACACAGAGCAATGTGATAGTTACTATGTGAGTTCTCAGTTAACTGATATACACCACACAGAGCAATGTGATAGTTACTATGTGAGTTCTCAGTTAACTGATATACACCACACAGAGCAATGTGATAGTTACTATGTTAGTTCTCAGTTAACTGATATACACCACACAGAGCAATGTGATAGTTACTCTGTGGGTTCTCAGTTAACTTATATACACCACACAGAGCAATATCATAGTTACTATGTTAGTTCTCAGTTAACTGATATACACCACACAGAGCAATGTGATAGTTACTATGTGAGTTCTCAGTTAACTGACATACACCACACAGAGCAATGTGATAGTTACTATGTTAGTTCTCAGTTAACTGATATACACCACACAGAGCAATATCATAGTTACTATGTGAGTTCTCAGTTAACTGATATACACCACACAGAGCAATGTAATGGTTACTATGTTGGTTCTCAGTTAACTGATATACACCACACAGAGCAATATCATAGTTACTATGTGAGTTCTCAGTTAACTGATATACACCACACAGAGCAATGTGATAGTTACTATGTTAGTTCTCAGTTAACTGATATACACCACACAGAGCAATGTGATAGTTACTATGTGAGTTCTCAGTTAACTGATATACACCACACAGACCAATGTAATAGTTACTATGTAAGTTCTCAGTTAACTGATATACACCACACAGAGCAATGTGATAGTTACTATGTTAGTTCTCAGTTAACTGATATACACCACACAGACCAATGTAATAGTTACTATGTAAGTTCTCAGTTAACTGATATACACCACACAGAGCAATGTGATAGTTACTATGTGAGTTCTCAGTTAACTGATATACACCACACAGAGCAATGTGATAGTTACTATGTGAGTTCTCAGTTAACTGATATACACCACACAGAGCAATGTGATAGTTACTATGTTAGTTCTCAGTTAACTGATATACACCACACAGAGCAATGTGATAGTTACTCTGTGGGTTCTCAGTTAACTGATATACACCACACAGAGCAATGTGATAGTTACTCTGTGGGTTATCAGTTAACTGATATACACCACACAGAGCAATGTGATAGTTACTCTGTGGGTTATCAGTTAACTGATATACACCACACAGAGCAATGTGATAGTTACTATGTGGGTTATCAGTTACATGAAAGAAATTCGCTTTTAGCTCTTCAATGCCCTAAACTAACAGATGTTTGAATAGAAAGGGTTGTTGCAAGTCTTTTTCCACAAAAAAAGGTCTCCAAATGGTTAGTTTCATTTAAGATGAAATGTTACATAAATGAATGAATAAGTTAGGAATGAATAACAAGGGTTGCTTAGATTTTTGTATGCATTTTATGTTAGTTGCAACGAGATGATATCATACACCAAACAGGTAAAAAGTTTTTGTTTGTTCTCTCACCCAACTTTCTTCTTTTTACTGCAGTATATCCACTTAATGGTTCAAGCGGCCAATAGCAAACCAATAGTTTGCACAGGCTTTGTTCGAGCGCATTCAATCTGATCGCACTACCCAAAAACATGTATGGAATTGAAGATACAATTTATTCCTCTTTGCTATGATGATAAAAACAATACAACATCAAATTAGATATCTACAAGTATCTAAAGAATTTCTGTATTTCCAGTTAAATAAAATGTGTAATATTATGAGCGTGCATAAATGTTTTTTTTATAATATTATGCTATTGTAGATAATTAATTCTTCTTTATTACAGATTCTTCAAATTATTACATTATGTCCTACATTTTTTAAAGATCTACACTGCGAATGATTGTTTGAGAAACCCAGACAACACAACGTCCAAACGTTATTATAAGCGAGAACTAAATCCCCTGAGGGTACTCTGGAACCTGGGCCCTCATTCATAGGGTTATGCCCCCAGGGCACCCTCATGCAAATAAAAGGCTTTTATGCATCTTGGCGGATGAGGTCATGTTCAGGCAACATTTGAGCGTTATAAGAATTGCAAAACTATACATACTGATTATACATAGAATTGAAGAGAAGTCTTTCATTGTGTAAAAATAATGAAAAAGTGCCAACTGGTTCGAGAGTTGTGAAAAGTGAAAGAGGGACACCCTTAACGAATTGAAAACAGATTTTGATAATTGTTCTATTTGTGACATTTGTAGCATCATTAAGGTGAGAAAATGATAAAAAGTGCCAAACAAGTCGAAAGAACCACAAAAAAGGGCTACCCTCAGACATTTGTGAACAATTTTGATAACTGCAACAGTTGTCTCATCACTTGCTGCTTCTTAATTTTTTATCTGCACATGCAAATTTCATAACGAATCAAAGTGATTACAGTGATGTAAAAATTACATAGTTTTGACACATGATTCTGAAGATTAAATTAACTACTCATTTTACAGGGATGGAGGAGCAAAATTACATTTTTGTGTGGAGCTTACTTTTCATGAATGTATTTTTGTACTTGGAATGAAAATATGGTGTGAAATAATGGTATATAACTAAAAATCTCAAAAAATCCCCCTTTTATTATCCAAATCATATTGACATCCATCAAAGGGTTCCGATCAACAGGTGCTTGATAAGAAGCTATGCTTATGCTTAGGCAACAAGAAGGGGACTCACAGGTAGGATGTTGGTGAGAAATGATATTTTGCTTAGTCAAAGCATTTTTATAGTTGTTGTTAAATGCATTTAATGTCTACAGAGAGTATTTCCACAGGATATAAGAGATCAAATATATAAGAATGTGTACTTGAATCAGAACATATAGTAACTCCCTAAATGTGATGTCTTTTAAAGAATTTGTTTTCTATATAATAACAATATGGTTTTATTGATTTTCTTACAATTTTGTGATAAGACATCTTGTGTACTGCACTTACACTGGACAATTTTGGTGATGTTTTTCACTTTGAAAACTAACACATTTGTATCTAACATTCTTGAATATCAACAATACAGAGTGTCATGAGTTATAGAGCCAATGGCTCAATTTATAGCATTTAGAATTATAGGTTATATAACTTCAAAAACAATAATTATACAATAAGAGAATATATACATTGTGGTACCCAAAGTATTTGGTGTAGAACAAATAAATTTACACATTCTAGTTTTTATACTATTAACATTATAATTCGAGATTGATGGTTTTGGGGGAAAAAAGGAAGAAAGATTTGAGGGTGGACAACCTGCCACATCAATATTTGAAAAGGGGTCAAACCTTATGCTGTTAATCCCTAGAAATGTGAGCGATGCTGACAATAAGAAAATTGATATATTCCAGAGCTATTTGAAATCCATATTGTTACTTATCAAGATTTTGTGGACAAAAGCTATAAGTTGATGGTTAGTCACCTTGATCATAAATGCAATCTGTATTTTTCTAGCAGTTTATGAAGCATTGCATTCAATTTGAAGGAAGGCACTGGAGATTTTATGTACCCTTCACTTTATCTACAAAGTAGAATATATGAATATGAACACAGATTGAAGTGTTGAGGATACAGCATGTATTTCAGATTATGTCATGACTGAATAGTATAATGTATAACCTGAATGAGAGCAAGTGATGTAGACATACTATGACATTGATATTTATAGATGTATAGATAATGTTCTTTGCATGACAGAAATTGTAAATGTAGAAGAAATATGACAAAATTAACTTTCATGGATAGACTAGTTACCACAGTGACTGTCACAGATGAAATGTGAATAATGTCACATCATCATAATGATTGAAATTTGTTTTGCCACTAATGAAAGAACAGCATAAAATTACAAAGCTCATAAATAGTTATTAAATGTCCTCTACATAAACTCAGTTTGATTTTTTTCTTCACCTTATGTAAAATTGTATTTTGTTATGACACTATAATCAATGTCATGGAAACTTTACCTCTACTTTCAATTTCTGCTCTCTCTTTGCGTTTCCGTTTGTTCTCTGGCTTCAAAAATTCATCTCTGAAATCAGAAGAAAATAATCTTAACTAAATCTGACACAATACCTGTAACTCTTTAATGATTATGCATAGATTTTTTCATAAGTATATTTTTCTTAATGAGAGAGTACATCAATTCATAAGCCAATAATTATACAAGTTGTTACTTGCAGTGTATTATCCTGATCATTTTCATTATCATTCAATCCAATTCAGTAACCTCGACTGACCTAGTTTCAGGCATTTCCACAATTTTATAAATATTTATCTTATTTGCTTGATACTTTCTATTTGGGGTGACCCGTTTGACCTAATTTGACTATAGAAATACCAATAGTCTGTTACAACCTTCAATTGCAATAGAAATACACAGTTGTGACGCTGTATTAATTGTTATTGTGATAGTTTTGGATCCAAATAAAAACACATTTCAGCTATGAATCCCACAGGAACATCTGATTAAGGAAAAAGATCTCGGCCATTTTACATTGTTATAACCTGGGTTTACCTTTCTCAATGAAACTTTCTCATCTTGAGACATTAAGAAGTGAAAAGAATTCAAATAAATTTGCTTGAAACACTTGCTCAAGTCATCATAAATATAAACATATCTGAGAAAAATTACACTTTGATAGTTTAAATTACCTTACTTTTGATGCATTGATTGTTTTCATGTTCCCTATAGAGTATAGGGTACTATTGCAAAGATGACTATTGAGATGCATCGATGGTTCAATATATTGTTATTTTCCTACATTCAATATAGTCTTAACAATTCAAAAATCTCACATCATTGAAGAATATCTATTTGTTATAGGTGAAGGTTCTGTAATTAATAGATAACCCCTGCCATGAAATGACTTCAGTATGGTAAAATGTATACTATTATACAAAATTAGCATAACTCTACGCAAAGAAATTTCAAATATTCAACTCTTAAGAAGATATTTTACGGGTTCTTCACATCAAATTCCTGAAAGGGATTACTTGGTATATATATTGCTGTATAGCAGGAAAGTTGGGATTTTTAATAGTTCAATAGTTACTAGAGCCTGCAGGAATATGATAAAACACTCATTATATAGAAATACAATGAACCTACAAAGTAAATTTAGCCAAAGGTTAAAGTGTATCCCTAACATAACTATAAAATAACATACTGAAATTAATGAAAATGGTTTCCAAACAGTGAATATATCGACCACGTGTCCACCAAATCTTACAACCATTCACTTGTGAAGGGTGCTAAAACGCAAACCCTAATGATACCAGTAATGATATAATTGAGCACCTGTTATTGTAACAAAACTGAGAAGCTCAAGGGACATGTTTAATTCTTCCATCACACACAACCAGTACAACACAGTGACACATATGTCATTATAAAACACTCATATCAATACTACCCAAAGAAAGAAAAGCATGAATGATAGGGTAATATTTGCCTGTAAGTTACAGATATGCAGGATAAAGAAAAGGAACCATTGTTAAAAAGGATTGTCCACAGATATAATTACCTCCCGTAGTTGAAGGAGGCTGACACGACACCAATGAAGGTGAGAGCGACACACATGTCAACATATACACTGATATAGTTCTCCTTACCTCCAGTACTTGAAGGACGCTGCCCCGACACCAATGAAGGTGAGAGCGACACACATTTCAACATATACACTGATATAGTTCCTCTTACCTCCAGTATTTGGAGGAGACTGCCCCAACACCAATGACGGTGAGGGAGACACACATACCAACATAAAACACTGATATAGTTCCCCTTACCTCCAGTACTTGAAGGAGGCTGCCCCGACACCAATGAAGGTGAGAGCAACACACATGCCGACCCAGAAGAGATGAGTCCACATTGTGCTAGCTGGGCCACCTGTATCATCTGACGGGCTGAGCGACCTGGGGACTGACCATGATGGTAAACTGGGATAAAGTGATATTGGTGTGGATAATGTAACATCAATTTGAATTACAGTCTCATCATTAAGAAGACAGCGTTTGACTCTGCAGCTCATCAGGTTTCATACAATATGATACATAAGCAGGAAATTCGCACCCATTTGTGTGCAATTTAGGATGTGTCCCATGTGAACCTCGTTAGGTCTCAAATGGTCAAAAGAGATTTATTACAGTCCCCATCAGCTAAGGAATCTGTACAGATTTAACTTCTGAAGAAGAAGACAAAAACAGTATGTTGCCAATGTGGCACATATTAGGGAAAGACAGAATCTTCAATTCAGAATCGCAATTGCCTTGAAGGACTTTCAAAATTTCAGCATCTAACTCTTTTACTTCTGGAGAGGAAATACGTCTTTAGGGATTTGATGTAGTGCTTAGTGGTAGGGGCAACAGGGTCATCAAATCTAGTAAAGAAGACAAAAATAGATTTTAGAGTGTTGCCAGTGGGGCCGTCAGTAGGGACTACAATATCACCAAATCTACAAGTTAGAATCCCCATTGCAAAAGGAGTCTCTTCACATAATTTTTATTCCACATGATCTTTGTAGGCCTTTTTCTCTTGTAGAAATTATGAAAAAAGAAAGCCATAAAAGTCACAACAGATCACAACAGATCACAACAGGTCACAACAGGTCACAACCGGACAACAGGCCATGTCATAAGCAAATCTGACCTGTCAGGTCTGATGATCTAAGAAGGCATTTTAATAATGTTCAAATCCAAAAATATTCATCCCAAGTACATATACACTAGTTATACAATTTATTCAACACTACCGACCCACATTTTTCTAATTGTCTGTTTAAGATTAGTTTCCAAAATAACATTTGACTTGTTGGCTCCTGTCAACATTGAAACTGTTAAAAAACTAAAACCGTTTTATTAGACTATACTTAACCAATTACCATTCCAATGGTGATTTTGAGTAACCTTCAATACTGCTGGAGAAAATAACACCATTTACAGTTTTGATATAGTTGTCCCACACACAATACTCTGTGTCCCTTTAAATAGTTATGAACTCACTGTTTTTCCCTTTTCCATTGTTAGTTATCATCTACACTAACCTGCAAAGACAATGCTGAGGGTTGGAGTTCCACTACTGTTTAGTCCTCTGCTGCTGTTGTGTTCTCTGTTGCTGTTGTGTTCTCTGTTGCTGTTGTGTTCTCTGCTGCTGTTGTGTTCTCTGTTGCTGTTGTGTTCTCTGCTGCTGTTGTGTTCTCTGTTGCTGTTGTTAAGTCCACTGCTGATGTGATTTTCTTTTCTTAATTTGTGTTTCACAGTGCTGTTAATGGCGGCGAAGTTCTCCAACATCTTCTTCAGCTGTGAATCATCCTCTGCGGATCTGTGCAGGAGTCAGTGTATATTTTGATCATAATTTCTCAATCTTGCCACCTAACTCAATCACTGTTTAGCTTATCATCAAGCTGAGTAAAGAAAAACTTTGAGGCTTGTCCAATGAATGATAATTTTCAGTAATTGTCTCAAATGTCATATGTTTTACATGCCATTTATCAGATTTGATAATGAAATTGATATAATGTGTGACGTGACATAACCTTTGCTCTGTCTGGTATGTCATGAATTCTAGAGAGCCCACCCATTCCACTCAAAATGAACTCAAATTTCCATCAATTGAGGCTTGCATCATTTGACATTTTTGCAGCTGGTAGAAACATTCCAAACAAAATACACTTCGTCTGATGAAGAGTACTAGTATCTTTTATAATACATACATAACATAATTATTCAGAACATTTGTACGTGTTATTATTCCTATATTCATCAGAGCTGAGGCAGGAGAATAAACCCTTAGAATGTGGGGCTTGAATTTCAAAAGGCAGGAACCAATAAGGGAATTTTTTTCTAGTCTAAATTAAAAGGTAACAACGCTAATTTTAGCAGGGCAGTTACAATAATAGAAAAAATATCATAATGCCTTTTATAAGTTTTGTTGAAATTTAAAAACTTTTCAAAGGTAATAAGGGTAAAAACATTCTTCCCGTTAAAAGATACTTTAAAATAGATAAATGTTCGTGCCTTATTTAGCATAAATTGCGATTAAAATCTAATTTAAATGGCATATTTAGAATTAAGTGTAATAAAATTTAATGAAGAAACCCTGAAATATCCCCTAAAATTTTGAGAGAATGATTAAGTTGTATGAAACACAATAAAAGCAGCTTCACCCCCATATTTTTTAGAAAAAAAACTGTTTAAAATAATCTTTAAAAATATGTAAAATTCATTTCAATATATGGCAATAGTGAAATTATTTTAAATGCTTTAAACAACAAACTTAATCAAAAGATTCTTTTAGTATTCAGGTAAAATGGTATGTAAAGAAATAAAATTACACAATGATACAAGTAAATCTGTGTGAGTAGCAGTAAAACCAATATTTAAGCTAGCTGTTTCCCTGACACTAAGATAACAATTTAACTTGTTAATCTATTTAAGTCAATGTTTTTTTCACAAAAAGATGACTGAAATGTTTCTTACCACAAGGATAACACCAACCTTTCCCTCCATCAATTCTGTATTGTAAGTATCCCAAGTTGAAGACTGTAAGCAAGTTGGATAGCTCTCAAACTACACAAACCTAAGGGATTGAAATAAAAACAGCAATGAATGACTTCCTCGTAAATATATTGATGTGGAAAATAGTCACAGTCTGTGTAGGTAGGTGGATTTAAGGGCGACGTTGGGCCAAAAATGACCTTAAAGCGTCCATCACAGTTTAAATCAATGTGTGAATTATCTCCCTTGGAGTCCTTAGTTGCTTCTATTTCACTCTATCTCCTACTGGCTGTCTCGTCTACCCATCTATTGAGACCAGCCCACACTGTGATGATCACAAACTTGAGTGAACCAATTTTCAGAGGTGTATCATCTTCTGCCCTGAAAACTGATCATGCCAGTATCATAGGTATAGAGATATATAGAGAATACTAGTACTTTGTGTAATTACTGGATATCTTCTCCTTGGAGCATCATCTGTTTACTTGTAATATATATATAGAAACTTTCAAATAAGGTATATTATTTCTCTTAGTTACATCATGTTGGCCAAGTCACTCACAACACAGGTACATGTAGTGTGATAGTGAAGATGCAGGGCTACTTATTTAATCTACTAAGGGTCAAGTCTCTATTAGTCCTGTCCACTTATGAGAAGAACATGTGTCTCACAACACTGATAAAGATAATTCAAAGATGATATCAGAATAAGGTAAGTCAGTACAGGTATTCAGTGGCGGATCCAAAGAGGGGGGGGGGGGGGGGTTTTCAGGGGCTCCGGACTCTCCCCCCCCCCCCCCTTTTGAAATCAATGATAGATTCAAGTCAATAAGAAATGAATAGTAAATCATTTATAACGTAACAAATAGCCCAATTGAACCCCACCCCCCCCCCCCCCTTCAAAAAGCCTGGATCCGCCCCTGGGTATTACATCCACAGATTATAATTTCCATCCATGAATAGTTCTAGTGTTTTCATAATTCATTATACTCTGTCCAATTTTCCCCCAGTACTGTGTAGAAATGTCTTGTTTCTAATTTGTATGTACATGTACAAACAAAAATGAATAATGTTATAAAAAAATTATTTGGAAAAAGTACAGGTATTATTATTAATGTGAAAGATTTTACTCTCATGATGTACATTTGATATCACAGAAAAACAATAGGCAAAATTTAATACAAATAATATCTAATACTTTAAGTGGTTTATAGGTAACAAGTGTTTGAATGAATGATTGTGCACCTATTTTGTCATGAGTATTTCTTTTGAAAACTTTAAGTTTAATGTTTTAAATTAGTATTCATGTTTTGATGAATAATGGTTTATTAGAAAATATCAAGTATAGATGGATTATGAAAAAAGCTCAAGAAACCTTTAATCAACCAAAATTTATACTGTCACTTACATGTTCCCAAGTATAGTTTAACCTACCCATCTTACTAATTGTTTAAAAAGACTGATGAAGCATACAAGTTTTAGAATAATACGTTTTCTGTGCAATTACAACACTCTGTATGAATAGGTTTACTTCATTCAAAATGTCAAATTGTATTAGAAAACCATAGGAAGTATTTTATAAACCACAATTGCGACTAAATAATATGGCATAATATGTAGGACAATGTCATAGAGAGAATTCTACAGCAGATAATCAACATACCCATCACACAGGTTATCCAAACTGTTGATCACCTACTGTCACAAATCACTAGGGTACAGAATCCATCAGGTTGGTGAATATGAAATTAACAAGTAGGGAGCAGGCAGCCCTGTCAAACACCTAATCATGGTACGTCACACCCCTGTCCCACACCAAGCACCCTCTATAAATGATCACCTGTGCATCACAGTATTTGACCAAACCGCGCATGGCTAACCATGTCAGCATGAGATAAACCCTTATATCATTATCGTGTTATCAGACTTTACCCTTTTATCAACACGATCGATAACCATCATGGTACCGCCGTTTGAACAGCAACGCAAATGACACTTGCATGCATCTATGTGAAAGAGAAATGGTTTGTGAGTTGCACTTCAGTCAGTGACATTGACTATCTCGGCAAATAATTAAGTGAGTGACGAGGCTTTGTTCCTACTGTACCAATACATCACTATCCTCATTAATCTGTCTATGTATACCCGGCTCATCAATCTGACGTACCGCGGCAACTGAATACTAGATTGATTGAATACTAACCTACAAATTGAACTGAATTCTGACTTCCAGCAATTTTAGAACGACACCCGGATGTAATGGCTAACAGTGCCAGATCCGAGAACAAGCCTGCTATCCATTCTACAGTGCACATGCCATCTCTGATATCTATCAAACAGGCAAGTGTATTGTGGAAACACAGTTAGAAATCAGATATTAATCTTAAAAAAGTACTTTTTATAGTGATTTGATCGTTTCCAGGCATCTTCATGACTGTTGTTTTCGACAATGTACATCCCTGTAGGATAGATAGCAGAGATGGCAATTGTAATGTAGTATGGATAGCATGCACTTAACCTCGCATTGATGTTCTTGATCTCTTTATGTTCCGTTCATTTTGTTTTATCAAGCCTCCTTTGCCCTCGCTAAGAACTTACTCTCTTTGATGTCAAAGATTTCGAGTTCGTATGTTCATAAATTTTTCGATACTGTCAAGTTTATGCGAAAAATGTAGTGACTCTTGTGCGCATGCGTAGTTTTTTTTATCGGTCGTGAATCAATATTTATTATCATGTGTCAACCCAGTAAATATAAACATTTATTTGATGAAAGTCACATCAAAGTATTGTCCGAGGAAGCTTTGATAATTTTACCAACCCAGTCCATATCAAGTTAGTACATGCTTCCAATATTTTGATGAGTACAACTAAGATGGATTTTCGATACTCATTAGCCAATACGTTATTCCATTTATTATTTATTCCATTTAATTATTACTGAAATATGAAACATTATCCAACGGTTATGTCTCAAAGCTAACGCCAAGGTCATATCTATTCACCAGCATTATTCTATGGGGTAACAAGAACAATAATTTTCTCGTACCCATAACCTATTATTATCATGTCGGTTTGTTGTACCGTGGGATACGACAGTTTTTCTTCCGTCTGTTCGTCCAACCGTTAAACTGAAGTTACGATTTTGTTTCCGGTGCGCAACTAAAACGTTAATGACATCATTCTAATAGTTTTAATGCTTGTTACTGAAGTGGTGTCTTTTGATATTGACAGATATATTGTTTTCTTATTTCAGTGAAACCGTTTGATTTGGAATCAAAAACCGTTGGATCACAAGATCGTATTTCATTGAACTTTTTACCATCATATTACTCTGCCTCTTTCAAAAAGCACAAACTTTATATCAAGCCACTTAGGTGTCGATCATTCAGACTTAAATAATGGAAGTTAAGGTATACTTAAGTAAACTTTGTTTGTGGAAAGGAGCACAAGGATCTTGTTTTGAAATTTCAAACATGATTTGTTGTACACAAGTTTTAAGTAAATGTCGACGAAGATGGTATGTCTATACGATGTACCATTGTTGTCAACAATGACACCGCTGATTTACCATGGCACCATAGACAAAGCTTACTCTGAGATCTTTCAATTAGTTTCTGAATGTTGGTAATGTTTCCTTGCTCTTACTATTTTAGTGTTCAAGTGTAGTTTCTTCAAAGGCGGTAGGCAATCAGTAGCTGTAATAAGTCCACAATGCTCTACCCTCTTCATGAAGCGTTTGAATAAGTTTCAGTTAATATTTACCTAAAACACAACATGTTTGAGACAAATATATTTATTTCAAAATATGCAGAATGACAACAATACATTTTAGTTAGGACAAACCGGCTGTCCCAGCATTGAATGTACGACACTTTAACTTTGAAATGAATCATTATTCACAATGACTTTATGGAAACATTTTATGCTAAATTTTTTTCCGAAATATTACGATTTCAATGACACGGTTTTAGGAAAATTTAATTTAGTATAATTACCAGCTGTACGTTTTTTTCATTTACAGAGGAATGGGACTTCGTCTGGACGATATCTTACTGTATGCGTATTTACAGCTTGAGGAAGTTATTACTTCTGGATTTCTTGAAACATCAACTTATGTAGACATGACAATATATAAACATATAAATGACCCCAAGCTTGCGTAGAAAAAAACTTTTTAAAAAGTTGAAAAGTACAAATATAAAATATGTGATACAAATCAGTATCTGACTGGTATATCATACAATATGCTTCACGCAGTATCAGCATATGTGAAGGCAATACGTGAAGGTCGCAGAATTTCAGCCAAACTCATGGTATTATAACATCATACATTTTATTGCTATGCGACTGAGGTTGGTAACCACTGTTGCTATAAGCCTGCTTCTCCCTAGTAACAGTGTCCAGGAAGTGATCATACGTCATTCGGGAGGAGCTGCTTCTCTGACTCCCCCTCCCCGCCATCTTGTCCATGTCACTTCCGGTGTGCAGTTTCTCCATACTCTGAAGGAAAATCAGACAGACTTCATCGTTTCAAACAGTTTCAATACAACATGAATTGGCAAATGGCAATCTGTTCAATGAAAGGAAAAGACTTCATCATTTCAAGCAGTTTCATCACAACATGAAATTGCAAATGGCAATCAAAGAAGAAACATAACAATACCTGTATCCTTTACATTAATTAAATATTATCCTATATATTTTTACAAAAAAAACCATATAAATTCTGCAGCAATTTTACTGTCAACATTATACAATGAAGTAACAAATCTTTGAACTGGGTAGACGGTTGAAGGAAAGCAGGGAAGGGTCTGAAGGGTCTGTTGTTGCATACATTGGGAATGGGATTGAGTGTATTAGTGATCAGTATGGGTCTGTTGTTTGTATATATTGGTAAATCGCTTCAGAAAGATATCTGTTCAATGAATCCAAACCAGGTGGATTATATAATTGTCTCCTAACAAAGGCTAATAATGTCATTCTCACATAAACTGTACGTCAAACAATGACTTGAGCAGCTTTTGTGGGGAGAGAATGGTAGCACTATATTGATCAGTTGACTTGTCGAATGGCCTTAGGGTGGGTGTCAGGGAGTATGTAGGGATATTGAAGTAGGGAGGTGATTGATAACACCAGGGTAACCGGGTCACTCAAGGGGTGTGCAGTGGGAGGGTGGTGAATATGACGATGGTCGCTTTGTCGCAGTATTTCGCCCATGTGGATGGAGAATGGTTTTGTGAATGTGGAACACCTGAATGATCGGCCATAATGTACGTAGCGCGACCTTGTCTTGTTTCTGTACTATTTCAATGTTGTGAACACCCGCCTGACTGTCGCTGTCATAAATCAAAATTACTCCAGCAAAAGACATTTCAATAATTCAATTTCAACATTTAAACTGCATTTCAACTGACATAATCATTTAATGACAATCTTTAGATAAGATAATGACTCGATCGACACATCTGAGTAAAATATAGCAACATGCTGATATTTTGAAATCCCAATTCACCAGAAGTAAAAAAAAAGCTTCCCTGTCCCAATCGTGCCAAAAACATAAGGTCCAACGGTGAACTGATGCTCTAATTTATTTTCAAATGTATCAGAATAGGTTAAACAGTTTTTCTCATAAGTAATATGTATTACACATATTGATAAATACGTGTTCTACTTTATCATATCACTAAGTCTTACTATGTCGATACTCAAAACATGAGACCGTTAAAATGAGGGGTTATTATTCACGTCCGTTTTGGCAAACTGTTTTTGAATATATGAAATACATCTTAATTCTAATAAAACTTACCTACTCGTCACACATACAATAAAATAAGAACTTTAAAATGTCTTGTTACTTACCAACTCGGCACATATACAATAAAATAAGAACTTTAAAATGTCTTATTTGCAAACTTGCAGCTGATTAGAAAAATACATTCGGTGAAAATACGAAAAGAATATAAAGAATTTCGGCCCGACCACTTTGGACCGGGGACGATGGTTAGTAAGAAGGAATGTATCAAATCTCGGTGTCTGATCACTTCACGCCGCATGCACCGAATCGAGCAGGCTCAAGCCACTCCTGCGATAGAAAGTGTAAGCTCCAACCCTTAAGAGTATGTAGGAAATAAAGAGAAGGGGAGTGCATCGCCTTGCAGCCGACCTGATCCATGCACCCGTGATACGTGAAAGGGAGAAAGGTATGGGACGGGTGTATGTATCATTTGATTTACCAAACAGCTTTCTCTGGCTGTGTCTGCTGGTCTCTGGGCGACGAGGCGGGGTAATAGTGATACGAACCGTTTTCATATGCATAGTCATCTTTAGCGATCTGTTGACACATTTGGATTGCGGGACATATGATGTGTGGTCACAATAACATGGGGAAAAATATATTAAAATGTTTAAACATGTCAATGAAAACACATTCAAGAAACATCTCATTCATAAACAAGGACTTTTGTACAGAATCGTCAATCTCTTATTTCGCGACAATGTTACCAGTTATAGCTTGAAATTGAAACATTGAACTTTAGTGAATATAGTAGCACCTATATGGATCTTTGTCGGATATTCCTATACTTGCCTTCAGTTAAATAAAGAGCAGGTTGCGCTGAAGTGTGGAGTTCTGACTAAACAGACTTTTTACTGCTCTCATTTCAAATAGACTACTGTGGCAGTTAAAGTGAAAATCTCCTCAACACTGACAAACGCGTAAAGAAAAGGATGATATCTTGCCTTTAAACAATTTGATTATTTTATTTGAGAGATTAAGACGAAATTATGATGTTACAAAACGCGAATAATGATCCAACAAGTTCATTTGTAAGTTTGAGATAAGAGAAAAGATAGAAGAATAAAGGGGCTCGAAATATGACCGAAAGAGAGCAACGACTGAGATCCGCTGTGAATCCTGAACACAGCCTTAATCACACGTTGTATATCTAGAGGCTAAGTTAAACCACTCTCGTAGGAATTTGGCGTTATTCTCAATTTGACTTACTATCCTGCTTAATTTGGGAATATGGAACTACGAAACACCTACAAGACCCTTATAGCAATCAAGGCTTCGTATAACTTTCCATAACCAGCCAATAAAATGATTTGACTCGAGCAAAAGTGGCAGTTTCCGGATAACAAGACCGTTAAGTTCGAACAATATAATTCAGACTTCTTGCATAATTGAATTTCATTACCTGACAGAATAGCAATGAAAAAGCAGCTGTCAACGATAAGAGGCAATTGCCTTGATAGATATCAAGGTATTGTACGATATCCGCGGATACAAATATGCTGATGATGTTGTCGAAGTAGAGGTTAGTAAACGCTACTCACAGAGGATGATTGAGAGTTGCCCATCTCCCGACACTTGCACACGATGACGACGAGGCCGATCACGCAGAAAGCGACGGCGACCCCGATAACGATGAGTTCAATCAGGGTCAGCTCTGTGCTGTGCATTTCATCTAGGTGAAAAAAAGAAGCATTATGTAAAATCTGTATTATCTTATCCGTTTATTCTATTGCCTCTAGTGTATCTATCATCACCTGAGCGTTCAAACAAAACCGTTACCATCTTGGTGAGGTGACATGATTTGGGTTTTAACGCCGCTTCCAAGAATATTTCATTTTTATTACGGCTGCTAGTATTATTGTAGGGAGAAAGCCCTCAACACTGTTTTGGCTGTGCATTGCGGTGACGTCTGCGAGCATTAGTTTGAACTGACAATTCGTGGACTTTTCGATTTAATTGCGCATTTAATAAAATGTACGTTGTTTCGTCAGATTTCAATAAACAGTTTGTTAGAATCTTATATGAGACTTCCATATAGCTCAGTGTTCTCTAAGCAACGATTTGAGCTCGGACGTTTTGTACTTTGTAATAAGTAACCATCAAACATAAAGGCATACTGACCATCCCCGGGCCGGTCTCTGATGTTGAGGTCGTAAGCCGGGTCTAGCGTATGAGGTCCAACCGTCCCGCCCTCTTTTAAACTTTCAAAGTATGACGTTACCGCCGTGCCGTGCTCAGTCTTGCTCGCAGCTGATGACGTCACCTCGAAATCGGCTATCACACTGCCGCGTCTGCGGGAACACAAGGCACAAGGTTAAGGCAGAAGACCGCAATAACTCATCCATACAAGAATATTTCGAATCCATCGGCCAAGCTGTTTAGAATGAATGAATACTTAAACTATCAGCAGGACCTCTGATCTTTCTTAATACTGTGCAATACAGATAGCTGAAGACATGGATAAACTGTTATCGAACACATATGATCATAGCCTATATATAATCAAATATATGTATCAAATTACAAAGATGGCCAATTCAGCTTTCGTGAAGTCATTTATACATCAGAATGGAGAACGCAACAGGAGACTCGTTGAATAATTTTCCATTCTCCACTACATATTACACATATCAATAAGAGGGACCTACCTGAGGTTGACCAGTTTAACTCGTGTCAGAGGTCCCCGTAGGCCCTGTTGCACCTGGCAGTAGGAATAATAAAGTGACTATTTAATCGTATCCACATTTTACATTATTTCGATGACTTAATAACTATATATTTATATGAACACGTCTCTTAATGTCATACTCCTTCTGAGGATGAAGGAAAACTTAACGATTTTTTGTTCCGTATAATATGCAGTTTGTGTTTTTGATGACATTTGACTTTATTTGATGTTCATCGTCTTTGTATAGTATTCACGATGTTATATAATAAACATAAGCCTTATCCACCATTAAAATAATAATGAACCGATGAACAACTAAACAATCATGGATCGTATTACCCGAAGGTGTGTTTAACCATACCAGCAATAGGTGTATATATATATATATGATATGATTGTATAACCGTACTGTAATGCATATACATCCTCATATCCTTATTGACTATGTTATCATATTACACCACCAAACGCCAATGGCTTATCCCAATCGCATAGAAATCAGATCGAACCTATCATTCGTACTTTGCCGCTTTGTTGGACATTTGACCTTAAATAAAATAAAACAATGAGAGACTTGCTACATGTAAATATCAAATCGTGCCGATAACTTCTAAGACTTATCGTTGATTGGATTGATGTGATTGAGTGTAAAGGTCATGTGTTATGAAGGTGATGGTTCGAATTGCTTTTAATGAGATTACGACTCATCCCCGACTGTGTCGGTCACGCTACTCACTTGCTCTTCCAGGGTTTTGGCCAGCTTCACGTATTGAGGCGAGAGTTTATTCCTATACTCTGCGATGTATTCGATGTCAGGGAAGCGGAGAGACACCAATGACGTGAAGGTGGCGACACCTGGACCTGCAAATGTTGAGAGGCACTTCTCATTTCACTTCGTTGATAACATCGGACTACATTTGTTATAGGGAAATGGTATTTGCTCAGAGATGCGTTCATAAAATGATCACAGTAACGACATAAACCTCACGGAAGACCTTTTTCAAAAAACAGCCTAGTTTTCCTTTATGATATATGTAATGATAAGTCGAATGGTTGAATAGTTACATTTTGCTTACACCTGTTACAATAGTCTCTTTTCGAAGGCAGGGAATTATTCCCAAGAGCTGAAGCCTTACCTGCGGCACATCCGGTGGAGAAACAAATCCTGAAGGGGGATATCTGGGGAATGTTCTCGTGCTGGCGGATACTTCCACTAGCGTCGTACGCGCCTCCTATAGCCAGGAACAGGTAAGGGCAGTCCGTCTCCGAGTCGGTAAAGGCGACGTCCTGACTGTCTCCGGTGTCGCGAAGCCGGGAGAAGCGGATGGTGGTCACGCCATTTACTGTAGACCCGCTCACCTGACTGATGTCCTGACTTCCGTCCTCGGCTGGCGGGGCGTATCCGGTCAGATACCTAGAAGGGGCAACATGTACAATGAAATATGAAAGGAATGTAAGAAAATGTAATTATGGTATGAGACCGATGTTGGATTATTGCGTACGTGAACATGGACACCTATTTGAACTATTTATGGGTTATAGAGAGCCTTATTATGATACAACAGCTATTTAAAATATAGTTCGATGCGGTGCTTAGGCAGTGTGTTGAAAAAGAAAACCGACCTGTAACTCGGGTTATAGTCAGACTGACCTGAACGTTGGTGATAGAAGAGCAACTGACGGCCCTGGTGTCCATAACTCACACACATTGAGCCTCATGTAAATTTAACTAGTACATTTAGGCTTCTATATTAAACAAAGTCAAATGTAGTAAGTGAGGTACCAGGATGGAATACTGTGACTTACCGATCTGTCATTTTATAAAACAAAAGTAAATATATGTAACTAAGGTAACACATGACAAATATGTGACTTACCTATCTGTAACAGTGGCCACACCCCCGTCCACCCATCCTATCACAGCGTCCGAGTTTGGCTGAAAACAAGACAGTACTTTAAAACGTTTGACCAATGTTTTCTGAATTTCTCTTTAATGTTAACATTTGTTACAATAATTGATATAATCAAGCTTATATACTAGGATCTTTATCATGTTGCAAAATTATGACGGCAGTAGATCATCGTCATGATTTTGTAGGACCAACTGACCCTGTCTTAGGAATCTTATTGAAATCCAAGTAGGCTTGTGACATATAGAGTTTTCAAAATCAAAGGTCGAGTGCAGTTGTCGAGTTGGCAAGAACAAAAGTGTTGTACATTGTTTGCCATCGATGTAAATCAAAAGTAAAAGGTAATGTTTAAATAGTTAAAAAAAACAAAACTTCATCACTTCAAAGAAATAAAACGTGAAGCATGAAAATTTGAAGTAATATTCAAAGAGTACCTTTAAAACCTTTAACATTAACCAGATTTCTTCGGTCTTTCAATTACGAATATATGAATAAATTAAGTGTCAACGTCTCCCTTCACGTCTTCAACTCGCACAAGTCTCTATTATCAGTTAACTTAGACCAAACTTCGTGCTGTAAGTGCACCGCCCTCTTTGTTGAAACCTTGCAATCTTAATAAGATTTCTCATTTGACTACTTAACACCGTCGCAGTAGCCTAAAGACCATATGCAGAAATGCTGCGAGCCAGTGATTGATTTATGCCACATTAGCGAAGTGCCCACCATGCTTGTGTCCCGGGAGAATCCGACTCCGACCCAGCGCCGCTCCCCGTTGAGCCTCGCCACGAGGGTAAAGTGGACCATATCCGTCTGTGGGTCCACCTCCCACCTGACCTGCAGGGGGCAGTCGTCACATTCCAAGGGGAACATGCCTACACATCCTGCGGGGACCTGGCTGCTGCCTGCTGTGGGAAGATAAAAGAGCGTTTGTAGAGACGTATCGTCACACTTATACCTTAACATAACGGGAAGTGCTTATTCAATGAGAATGCGTCAATTTGCATGAAAAGTTAGACAATCAATGAAAACCTTGGTGACAAACGATCATGCTTATTATTCAGATAATGTAACTAAAATCCTACATAGCGAGAGTGACAGACTAGTGTAAGTACTTAGGAAGTTGATGCTGGCAGTTCCCCTGTTAGGTCGATGTCCGTGATACTTCAATTCATCTGGTCGGTAGAACATCGTATCTGAAGCACGCCCGACATCCAACCCGGACTGCTGCACGTGTGTGTATTTCCCACTTTCCTGACCCTTGGCCCAAATGACAGTCATGGGAGCCCGGTCAAAGTCGTGGTCGCTTCTCTCCGCGGCTGAATGAATTAATAAGTGAGAGGTTTATTATGATATGAACTGGAGCTCAAAAAGATGTCTCACTCCAGCGATTTCTTCTGGAAACTTGAATCGATACACATCATGCCTTACCTTTAATCTTCTTCCTAAAGAGAATGATTGTGTCGTCTCCTTCTTCGAAGCCCATAGCAGCTGTGAGACTGTTGCTACCCCCATAAAACTCGTCGTATTGTGGTGTGGACCTGTCTCGAGTGTAATAGTCTCCGATACGACTCCTATCTCCCCGCGCCGATCCGATCACCATGTCTGTACAGTCCATCCCATGCGTGCGACCTGTGCGAATGTCGACATTTGTTATCATTTGAATAAAGTCAAAGAATCTTACTAAGCATTTCAAGTTAAATCAGTGTTCAGATGTCCTCACCTCCATCCTTGTCGCCTCTGATGGTTGCTGTTGGGTAGCCAGTACCTCGTGGACCACTGCCAGGCTCTGCCGTGGGCTCTCCCTCACTCTCAGGTTCAGGAGTGGATTCACCCTCTGGTTCTGGAGTAGACTCGCCTTCTGGTTCTGGAGTAGACTCGCCTTCTGGTTCTGGAGTAGACTCGCCTTCTGGTTCTGGAGTAGACTCGCCTTCTGGTTTTGGAGTGGATTCACCCTCTGGTTCCGGAGTTGTCTCACTCTCCGGCTCAGGCTCAGATGTAGGTGATCTGCCTCCCCTTCTAACTGGCGCAGGTTGATCGCATGGCGGTAAACCACGTCGTTGTGAGCTTGGCTCCGGCTCGCCTGTTGTTTCTGGTTCTGGTTCACCTGTTGATTCCGGTTCTGGTTCATGTGTTGTTTCCGGTTCAGGTTTGCCTGTTGTTTCTGGTTTCGGCTCTGCACTGGTTTCAGGTTCAGCTGTGGTTTCAGGTTCAGGCTCATTTGTTGTTTCAGGTTCAGGCTCATTTGTTGTTTCAGGTTCAGGCTCATTTGTTGTTTCAGGCTCAGGCTCATGCGTAGTTTCAGGTTCCGGTTGATGTTCTGGTTCGACAGTTGTCTCGGGTTCAGGCTCACCCGTGCTCCCGGATTGTGATAGTGATACTCCGGGCAACGGAGGGAATAGCTGGCATCCGGATCGGAAATCTAACGCCGAGGAGAAAAAAAAAGAAAGATCATATACTAAACCATTTTGTTTGAAAATAACCAACTTCTTAGAACTTAAAAGTCATGCATATACACATAATTAATGTCCATTAATGAGTATGATAAGTTTAACTGTAAAAGAGATGTTTTACCGGTAGGTTTCCAGCCCAGACCAACCCAGGTGTTTGTCTTGACCTTCATCACAACCTCCATCTCCTCCTCCTCCTGCAAAACCACATGTTACACGTCATCAACAACAACAACAACAATACGTGTAAGACGTCAGAATCATCATGAACAAAGCGTGTTGGAGGTAAGCATCATTATAATTGAACAACACGTATTACAGGTCAGCATATTTAACATTATCACTTGTTAGAGGTCAGCAACAACAACAGCGCGTGTAAGAGATCAGCATCATAATCATCAATACGTGCTTGAAGTCAGCATCATCAATAACAACAGACGTAAGATGTCACTATTTTAAACAACTCCATGTGTTGGGTGTCAGCAATATCATTTTCATCAGTGCATATTAGATAACCTCGGGATTACGCAACGGTTATTGAAAAAACAAGTTTTCCCTATGTGGGAAGGGAGTGTGCTAACTTCATTAGCAAGTAGGGAAACCTGGTTATCTATATATCCGTTGCGCAACGCTACATTTAGCCTATGATTGGTACAAATATTGTCAAAGATGTAATCATCAGTAACATAATTCTGTCACGTCAGCGTATTTGTATTTGCTGCTACAATACCATGAGTTCTATATCAGGCAAAAGCCTCGTATCTCTAACAGTCGGTTAACTTATTCATGGTTTTTTTCCCAGCCAATAGAATTGGATTATATACGAGGACCCTGAAGCAAGATATATCGAACCCCCCATCCTTTCATGCAGATATAGTGCCGCTTTTGCTCGGGAGATGTCATTTCATTGTCTGATTATATATATGGTGCGAGACGGGGCATTTGCATTAACAAGAATCAGGGCATTATAGGAGTTTCGCATATTATACGCTGATGTAGCACAATGCACTAGCACAGTCATCGATCCCAACGGCAAAGTCCCTATCAATCATTGATGTGTGTACCAATAGCAACGTTAAGTTACTTGACTCCACATCTATTACTATAATTAGTGTAATCAACTCTCACCGGTAGCTCTCTGTAGAAGAGCATGAAGTCGGGACTGAGACTCCTGTTTTGGTACAGGCTGTACTGTATCTGCTTGCTTCTCACCGCTGACACTGGGCAACAGAGAACATCCTCATATCACCATGCCTCTTGTTGAAACATTTCTAGAGTCAATGTCTTGTTGATTAACCAATGGAATTTTTCAACTGTATGTTCGAATGAACCCACGGAGCATAAAGGGTTTCCTTAAGTTTAAATGTTTAAGAGGCTAATGAAGGTGAGATAGTTTATGAATAGATTTTAACATGTTTGTGTGTGGGGTCAGGTATTTATAGATATAGGGTAGGCGATCGAGATTTATGATTAAATCCGTCACATGTGCATATGCTGTACTCACGTTTGTTGCAGTGAGGCCCGAACCAGCCGATGTCACAGTAGCACTGGTGTCGCGGGTAGGCAGTCGCCTTGGTATCCACACAAACCCCGTGTCCGCTACAGTCAGTAGAGCTGCTGCAATCCTCTGAACAAGCCAAACAGGGGTAAAATTGCCGGTTTCTGTTGAGTTGACACTTATTTTAGCCTACTTGGGCTTTACATCAGCTGACTAACTCTAAACCTTATTCTCAGCCTGACCCAAAATCTAACTGTATTAAGACAACCAGATTAGTTAAATATTATGGCATTGTATCCGATTATCAACCTATTGCCTTTACGTCAAAAGCCACGGTTTATTTATCAACATAATATATCATTCGGTTCATTCCAACCATAAGGTGAGTACAAGCATCTATGAATAAAAAAATCAACAATAACGCTATGCACATGAAGCTCTGACTGATGATTTTAACGTTAAGTCAATCAAGTCAATTCAATGAGCCTCACTCTATGGTCCTTGATTTATGAATAAAACATGTCAACAGGAAAAAAAAAAGGATTTGCGCCCGCGGGAATTTTCTTAATAATGAGCTTGGGTAATGTTTTATCCAATTTATAAACCGTCAAACAATCATAATTATCTTGTTACCACTGACTAATCCAAGGGAGAACATGTACAGAAGCGACCGTAAAATGTCCAGAAACTAGAAATCAGACCTTAGTTATATAAGGGTTTGTGATAGACCTTCCTTCAACTCAGCTGATGTGGAACAGTGGTATGATTGCTGGGATGGTGCTATTAGGAATATTGAGTCTATGGGGCCAAAACTTTTGTATGTCGAAAGTAAAGATTTGGATATTTTTCATATGTGAAAGGTAGTGAACACTTTGAATTTAGCCAACAGAAAAACCTTGTCATTGAAATACAATTATTCAAGGAGATGTTTCAACATGAAATCCTGTTTGGTTGGTCGATAATTTTGATAATTACCCGCACCAAAGGGCTATTACGAGAATAATGTCCTTCGTCTTCTTCTTAAGAAGTACATTAAACTATAGAATGCCCTTCAAGAACAATTGGACATGGACAATGAGTAATATGTTAAGTTCAACCCACCCTTGTACTGACACCTGTCCCCCTCGTAGAGCCTGTCGCAATAACACCGGTCCTCGCTCCATACGCCGTTATTCGAACATTTGGCCCGTCCGTCCATCGTGTCAGCTGGAAAAAGTCACCAACAAACAACATGTGGATCTTCCTTTGCATAAGGTGTATTAATGATCCTTTCGAGTTTTATTTTTGAGTTTAGTTTTCTGAGATTTATGTTCGGAGTTTGCATCGCATCTGAGGACTCAAGAGATGCATAAGGACAGCGATTAACTTGGAAGAGTTCTTTTTACTCCCCAGCGTGGAGGAAGACTTACACTTGACGATGTTAATGTCGGCGCAGCTCCAGAAGAGATAGGGGGCGCTGCATCCTCCCCACTCCAAGGCCTGTCTCACCAGTCGCAGGGTGCATTTCTCACATGCCTGGTTAGGGAGGGTTATCTCGTACCTAAGCGTGCTGCAATCAGAGACAGATTAGTTAGTGTTGAGCAGGGACGGGTTATTTGGTTAGATAACAATGTAGGTGCTGCAGGAAACATTGAACGATTAGTTGGTATATATAAGAAGAACTTTGTTATCAGTTAATCCGAGGCCTACCTCTACTGCTGATATACTGCAGATATTGTCAGACAGTATATAGTATTTTGAATCTGTAATTATATGATTTTAGATTATTTCGTTAATTTCCCAAGTATCTCATTATCGATAAACCTCAATTCCTTTAGTTTTATTCTTAAAGAGTTTGTGAATAGGATTTCAGTTAATTCATTTTGGAAATGAAGGAATTTATTAAAATGCAAAACTAACGTTGTATCGTTGTATCCGATGTAATGTACAGAGGCTCGTCTCACAGTCCCTGTGCCAGGCTCAGGCTCTGCCGTGCTCTCAGGCTCCGCTGTAGATTCCGGCTCGGCTGTTGTTTCCGGTTCCGGTGTCGTTTCCGGTTCTGCTGTCGTTTCTGGCTCTGGTTTGGTTTCTGGTTGCTGGTGGGGAAGTATAGATCCCTTACCCTCATACCGCATGACGGACTCGTCATCATGGTCCAGAATCTCCAGGTAGAATCCACCCTGAATCAACACAATATTTAACGTATGAATAACATGGACGAGTACAATTATATCGAATTAGGGTATTCCACAAGGCAGCGTCATATATTCACCGGAGGTATGTATGCATCAAATTTCACAAAGTGCAGATGCACACGACCTAAAGAACTTTCTTTTACGTATATCAGGCTAGATTGGATGATGCAAAGGCAATCAGCAGGTATAATGTAGGGAAGATCCTTACTGTTTGAGATATTATGAAGTTTTCATTATAAATGAATCCCTAACATTGTCATTAAATTTCAATGAATTTCATATTCACGTTAGAAAAACAAGTATTGAAGGTTGTGCAATCTCCCTGCGTTTCTGATGTGACTAATATTTCACAGGGGTCGTTGTCAGTTGACTTTGTTTGTAAGCCTTGACTTTTCATAAATTCAAACAACCAGAAGTTCGTTGAAATATCAAATCGTACCGATTGCTTTCTAGACATGTCGCTGATTGGCTGAAGAGCAAATGTCACGTGACACGAACACTTCTAAGATCAGAAACTCAGGAAGGTTCGAGTAATAATTGTTATCTGATGTCAATGTCAATGAAGGGTTGCGTTGGTTTACCCATTCTAGTCCTGATCCTCCAAAAGTATATATGATGAATATATACTGAAAGCAAACGTTATTATTCTGACACCGAAATATGGTTTTCGTCCATTACTCTGCTAACTTAACATCGCTAATAATCTCCAGTCACCGGATACGTGTTAAAAGCTATTATTATATTCAAATGCAGCTCAAACAGGGGCCATATGATACCACATGCTATGCATTTGAATCCGATAATGAGTGGTATCAGAGCCACTCGTGCTTGACTCGTATCTGTGCCTCTGTGTAAATCTCACACTGGTATTTGCAACGTAGCAGATAGGTAGATCTGTATAGACAAAAAGGCTATGTACATGATGATAAAGTGTTTGATAAAGATTAATTTGAATCTTTGCCTCGTCACCGATTCATTTTTTTTCAAAAATTTTAACATAGCCCTTGAAATTAACATATTATCCAACCACAAGTCTTCCAACTTAGCAATGTTTGTATAACTGTGATTGGAACATCTTAGGTATTGGATTTACACGCTTTCAATTCAATCACATGATGTCCATCAGAAATATATTTCATCCAATAGAATATATATTTTATCCATCAGAATATATATTTTTTCTATCAGAATATATATTTTATCCATCAGAATATATTATATACCTCAGAATATATTTTATCCATAAGACTATATTATATACATCAGAATATATTTCATCCATCAGAATATATTTCATCCATCAGAATATATTTTATCCATCAGGATATATTTAATCGATCAGAATATATATTCAACGAATATCGAGACACATGAATTTAGAAACTATGTTTAAAAACTGATCTGAAAAACCAAACGGTAGTTACATTTCCAGGACCAATCTCATTGAAATGAAATCTAAACTAATCTGCGTAAGGTAGTGCTGCAATAACAGATTTCATTTTAATAAGATTGCTTCGGAACCTGAGACCTATCATCAGACAGTATGTAAACATTCATAGTAATGACTAACAAGGGTATATACATTAATACAAAAAGTGAACAAAGAATCGCAAAAAATATGTATTTGTTCCTGTCAATAGATAGTTTAAAGCTTTGAAAACCTAAATGCCATCTGTCATCTTAGTCGTAAATGACAAGATTCAGGAATCCTTACGAAACGACACACGTCAAAAAAAGAAGTTGTCATACATACTGTTGTCCTATATTGTCAAATTTATGCTTAGAGATCCAATGGTTTATGTTTCTCTAGTGAACGATTACTCATACATGTAAATTTGTGCGGTATTGTTTGAAGATATTCCATCATCAATAACTTAATAACTTTGTTATAGTTCATATTGTAAAAAACATTTGGCACTGAAGATTACCCTATGGTTTAAATTGAAAATCTTTTATGGGGGAAAGATTTTGCAACGAATATGTAACCTTTGAAAATGTTAAACTTTAAGGATGCGTATTAAGAGAACAGGACTTACAGCTTACATCCTGTTTCCTCAAAATCTACATGTTACATGAACGTATTCAATTACAAAGTTTTCTCTTTAAGCGCATTAACTTGAAAAACTATTACCAATAAAGCTACATGAGAGGACTACATGTATATGAACATATTTATCATTAAAGGAAACCCCAGATGTCCTTCATGCAAACACCAGCGAGGGAATACCTATGATTGTATACGATATGATATGAATAAAAGTTCTAACTACAATCAGAAACGTGAATGAAGCATGTCAAGATATTATTTATAGACCTTATTGATTAAACCATCTTCTTGCAATTTTCTGAAATACATACATATATATTGCTGCTTCATATATATGCATATAGTCATTGACCTGTAACATACATGTAGCATTGAATCGCTGACCCATTCATCTCCAGTCATGCGTGTTGAGAGAGACGTTCACTCAACTGACATAATCAGTTCGACTTTCGATATTTTATTATCAGATCAGGATAAAAGCGACAGTCTGAAGAATGCATGTAGGCGGGGAGGACAGAGAATGAAAGCGTATGAACAATATGGTAAAACTGAAAGGGTGTGATTTTCCATATCTTGTTTTTGGACACATAACTTATGATAAATTCATTTAGTTTCGTCGACGACGACAAAATAATTTTGTTAACATCACTGTGGCACTCCAGCGCAATAAAATTACTTTCCCAAAAATGTATCCGCTTTTCAAAGGGAACAGAATTAGACGTCATATTCCTTTTTATGAACTCATGCATTTTATTACTCAGATTAAACGTCAATTCGGACATATTTCGTAACGGTGTTCATTCTATCAGCTTGGGGGAATGCTTTTATAATGTGTATTTTCGTCTTTTAAATGTTCACCTTATTTATAGAATTGGTAAGCAACAGAATTTTTTTTTATTACCTAAATTTTCTTTAAATAGTATTTATCATAGATAAGTAAAAATGTATATGGAAGTGAAATTGTACACATAGGTGAAGCAATCATGGACAGAGACTTTGTTGCGGATATTCCAACTTTAGATTGACTTGTTTAAGATGAACCTTTTAAGTAAAACCATTTGACACATACTTGAAGCATCTTTGTACAAATGTGGATATAGATAAGAAACCTGAAATAAGTAGCGATAAATTTTATAATGAAGTTCTCTACATAAATAGAATAGAATGTACCTGATTACATACGTAGGAAAAGATGTCCCGTAAACAAATGAAAAACTTTGGCCAAAGTAGCAATTAAAAATCTACATGCAAGTAACAACATTACCTGGTGAGGGAAGGCTAGACGCCATGTTACAGTAATGGTGGAACCAGCCTCCAGCCGTGTCTCCGGACCCAAACCTGCAGAATAAGCTAAGTGTTAATAATATTCTAATAATAGTTAATAATAATATATTAAAATTCTATATGACTTTCATTTTCAAAACAAAAGGTTTATTTGACATAGGAAAAGGTGACTTTTCAGTTCCAGAAGTCGTGTCCTTCGATACCTTGAAAATGGTACTAGAAGAAACAAGATAGTTTAAGTGTGCAAAAGATCTGTCTTCTCATCGTACATGATGATTTTTTAAGGAATCATCTCTTTCATTCACCAAATCTTGTGCTGTTCAAAATACTTATCTAGTCACTTTGTCAACTCTGATATTGTTTTGAGGTTTACTTCCTTCAACAACTTCAATCATTTCGCCGATACAATGGAACCGTACTTGCCAATATGTATATATTCCCGTAGAAGAAGCTAAGCGAGTTCTTTTTTTCTCTAAGTGTTTTAAACCAAAAAACGTTATGATTCACCCAAATAAACACTCTTAAAACGAACATTCTAATTGACAAGCATTCTCTCTAGCGTATCAACCCATACTCTGCATCTACTACATATAGTCTTAGTCATAGTCAATTTATTTAGCGCTGTATCCATGCAATAAAGTGTGCTTAAAGCGCTAAAAGTCTATTGTTTAAGAAAAAGCAGTTCTGAATAAATGTGTCTTTAGTGTTTTTCTGAATGTCTGGTAGCACTGGCACTTCCGTAAATCGATTGGTACTTTGTTCCATTCGACTGCTGCAGAATAGGCAAATGATCTCCCGCCGTATCTGTCCAGTTTCACTCTGGGCACTGTGAGTAGCATCTGCTGCTCAGAACGGAGAGATCTGCATGGTTGGTAACCCTCTACCATCTCACACAGATAAGAAGGTGCGGAGTTACTGAGGCACTGGTGAACAAAACACAATACTTTGAATGTGATCCTGAATCTTATTGGGAGCCAATGAAGCTGTCTGAGTATAGGTGTTATATGATTGGACTTTTTAGACATAATCACGATTCTTGCTGTTGTGTTCTGAATGCGTTGTAATCAATCAAGGTGGATGTTTGGACAGTCTATTAGTAAGCTGTTACAATAATCAAGATTTGTGATAACAAGGGAGAGACATAGGAGTGCTGCAGTGGATTTGTTGAGACAAGGTCGGATTTTGCCAATATTTCTGAGCTGGAGATAAGAGGTCTTGCAAAGATGACTGATATGCTTCTCCATGCTGAGTTCTGAGTCCAAGTAGACACCAAGATCTCGCACTGAAGATGATAGTGGAATAACAGCACTGTCAACCACAACCGAGTCATTGGAACACTTTTCTAGCCTCTTTGACGGACCAACCAATAGAGCCTCAGTTTTATCTGGGTTCAGCTTTAACATATTCGAACTCATCCAGTCCTTGATGTCTGAACAGCAAGCAGATATAATTGAGCTTGATTCTAGTGATGAAGACGGGTTTTGCTTCATGAAGGACATCAGCTGAGTGTCATCATCAAAACAGTGGTGTGGGACCTCATGCTCAGAAGTGGTGTTGCCAATCGGTCTGGTGTACAAGGTGAAAAACTTAGGTCCCAGGACGGACCCTTGGGGAACTCCGCAAGCAAGAGTTACAGGAGTTGCAATGACGTCATTGACAATCAAACATATGGAGGTGTTCTCCTAACTTATCAACTACAAAATTAAATAAGCGAGAATCGATGTCAAAAAGACAAAATGTCAACTCAATCAGATATGTTTGACTTAATGTTTCCCAGCTCCATCTGTTTAGATGTGTCGTCATGTGGTTAAGAATGGTCATTACAACAAGTCTCTGGGGCTATGAAATCTTAGGAAATCGATGCTATATTCATATACACTGTGATCAATTCAAGAAAGATATATATATATATATATGGTACATAATCGCTTCATAGTCGATACCTTTATAAATAAAAGGGAATGGGGGAACTTTATATGGGTGTTAATTGTATAACTAGATACGATAAATTCAAATTAAGGGCAATAAGTTATGATATTTGCATAATGAAATCTTCAACTTTATACCGCCTAATCTTCAATTTAAACAGTCTAATATCTGTAAGATTTTGTAAATCATGATTGGATGGACTTATAGAAGATTTTTTTTCAATTAAAAGTATATTCAGCTTTGAAAAATATTTCTGAAAATATCCTTCTATATGATATACCAAAAGGAAGGTACATGTAGATGCTATGGTAGGTGGTATGGAAGAGAGTGTAAAATAAACGTTTTAGTTCATTTGATTTTCGAAAATAGCAAAACATTTTAGAAACAATTTGTTTTTAATAAGATTTTGTCCTTGTGCCTATGAAGTTAGTTCTTGACAAACATCGAATAGAACATAGTTAGCGAGAGGGTGACACACAGCAGGTGTATGCGATGAAATATTGATATAGTTTAATGATAGATCGGCTTACACAGAGATTTGAATGCAAACTAGAAGATATGTAAATGTGACAATAAACTTCGGAGTGAATGATTGTATAATATGTTAATGTTAAAGTAATTAGATATTCAAAATTTTATATTTGAGTGCGTTTGTCAAATGTCCGGGATAACATAAAAGCGTATTCATGTCAAAACACATCTAGATGTTATTCTGCTACTGTGTTGCTAATAACAACTTACTGAGTCCTATTGTGTACTTTAGTCGTTTTACTTGTTTAATAGGTTAGATAAACCTGAAGCACAAGAGAAACTTACCGCCAAATTGTAATCATTCTTAAACAAAAGCGACGAAAAGCGGCATAAGTTTAAGATAAAGTACCTCATCTGGTATTTCTTCAAACAATTTATCGCTAAAAGTTTAATTTGACATTACCAGTTTTGATACTTTAGAAGTCTAAAGTTAGAAGGTTAATTTTTAAAATTTTCTATCCTTGAGTTGTTCACTCGGTGAGAAGCCTTAATTTATCAACAATCACAGTATTACTAAGACATCATGCATAATGAAACCCCGACGTTGTCGTAGGACGACATTAGCCATATGTCGAAGTTAAGTGGTCATTGACATAACTCAGCAACAGCATCAAGGTCAGGTGATTTGTAATTTTCATCAAAATGTCCTTGATGCTGAGTTACCATTTATAAACCAAAAAGGATAGGTTTCAAATTGTGTAGCGAACTTGATTGATAATACCAATTTGATAATAATTTCAATTGCAAGTGTAAAGTTCTTTTGTAACTGAGGGTTTTAGACAGTGTATCTATTATGTGATCGCTAGAGCACTTGAATGTTGAGCTTCCCTCTTTCAGTCCTGTTACTCACGGAGCAACCACAAAGGGGCTCTGATTATAGGAATGTGTGTAAAGCATGTCTACAATTAAACAACAAACTGCACTGCAGTTTATAGAATTTTTATACGGCCTTCATTTCTTTAATTACATGCAATGACATTGTTGGCAGGCAAAGCGGAGCCCACTTCCTTCTTGCTGCCCCTCACTATCGCCCGACAATCCACATCCAAAGTGCGCAGTATGGCGCAGTGTCTCCTAGCAACTGCTACTTCACAGTACAAAAACAGCTGCAGTGAGCTACTTCTATACGTCTGCAAGTAGCGTTGACTACCTATTTCTACTAGTTGACCTGATCTACTCCGTACATGTCTCTTATCTGAGAAAATATTTCTCCGAAGCATATCCGTCATTAGCATAAGTTAATACTTTGCAGGAGCAGTGAATTCGTCAGTCAAAGCATTACCTGAAGCTTGTTAAGGGCTCAATGTTAGCAGTATCAGCAAATATTCTATAATCGTACATGCAGCTATATTTTCCCATACAAAGAATACGACAGTCAGCATAATTCCCTCATTTATACACGTAGCATTAACTATGACACGCGTGGTTCCACACCAACATCATCAACTTTTTTTCTTAAACATTCAATATAGAGAATAGCTTCAATTATGATAACAACAAGCAGGTTTCTAGTATATCATGTTTTGGATTTTCAGGGAAATCAACAGGAGCAGGAAAAGCTGATTTCCCTGAGGTTTCTGAATGGAGACAAACTTTTTTAATGTAGTTATAAATTGCCAGTATTTTCAGTGGTATATTAAATTGATGGATATATAGTTATAGGTATTTCTATCGTCTTTATACTGTATACGAGGGGTAGTACCGCTACGTAGACTCTTCTACCGGAGTCTATATTAGTGACATGTTGTAGTTCATGCATGGACATCGGTGAAACGGACTCAATATGTAGCTTAATATTTAAGCAGGAAAGTAAAATTTCTCTCCCCGGAAATGCTTTATTTTAATGGTCAAGTGTTGAGTAGATGGCATTATTGATCACTAAATACTATATGACTTTTCTTTTTAAGTCCATCTCATGACTTCATTGGCCTTTTCTCTTGCTTCCATCACGTCCATTGAATGTCATGTCTTTGTACAGCACCGCAAACCTCCTGACCCCGAATAGACCGGTAGATGTTTAATTATGTATGCGTCCTGCAGTTTTGTAGCCCAGGGAATATTTGCTTTATAGCTTCCAGCCTGGATGTGACAGTGCCCTATCGACACAGAGCATTACGAGGTAAATGTTCTCCATAGATATCGGAAAAACAATAGGGGGCGAGCCGACAATGCTTAATAACGATGTCAATACGATGTATATGTTCATCTCTGTATTAACAGTAGTCGATTTTTTAAATATTTGTTTGACAAGACTTACAATGTACTAGAATATATAAACACACCGCTCATGACTAAAATATTGACCAATAGGCTAAACAATGATTCACTCACTGAATCAGTCTATGTAAAGTCAATTGAGTATACCCGAAGTGCTAGCATGCTAGATGGCTGATATCGTTAGCTTTTATAGAGGATTACAGAAAACTATTTTACGGAGACACGTGTTGAAGTATAAGAACCAGCTGAAAACATTCTTTTTTGATGATGCCTTAAACAGCTGAAATTCTCATTTCGTGTGACAAATACTCTTAAATTAACTTCAACCATTTTCGCGAAATCAATCAAGCTGAGGACATGTATTTCAAACGAAAGAAGTGACATTTTGTGTAATTTTGACATGCATTTTCAGATTAATTTTCATTTTAGTTTTCATCTTATTAACCTTTTTACTTTAGAAGAACATTGTGAATTCAGCTATTGATCCATTGATAATTATGGTGAAATAAGTAAAATCAAACATCAAAACATCAAAAGTTATAAACGAAACTAAACTACCTCTACTACTACGGTATTTGTACTCATCATATTCCCCTGTTGTTGAACAACTTTGTGATGGACTGTTATACCCGTTGACGTATAATGTGTGCACCTTGTCATTCTACAACTATGTACATTAAAGATGGTTCAAGAACTATATTCATGTATCAAGAAATTGTAGGGCATTTAGAAGTGATGTACATAAGATAGATAAGTTTTCTGGACAACGACGTCTTCAATAAAGAAGTTATTATCCAAAACAGCTTGTCGTTCTAATATTCTTGTATTCTTGTACACGCTGACAGAGGCAGAAGAGCATATACGTATTTAAAACTTCGTAAAAATTAACTCGATGTTTTAGAATTTTACATTCTGAAGGTGAAGCTGATCCCATTCCTATGCACAACACTATCAAGTAAACTGTATACTTATTCTCGCAGGTAGAGTAATGTCGTGGTATTTTTTTCGAGAAGACACTTCTTTTTATTTCACATGTCATTGATATATGTATATAATTTTTTTCACAATTTATATTAAAAAAAATCGAGTGTAGCATTTTTGGTTGCTGCAGAACACAAAACACAAAATGGCGGACCGAAAGTTGACAGTAGTCTCTCTTTTAGTTTAAGACTCATTTTTATAGATGACTGCGCTATATGGGGGGCACCTGCCGTTAGAGAACATCACGTGATCGTGACTAAGGTATCTGTACAGCTCATTAACAAAATGCTTGTGTTTTAACGGCCTCTCCTCGTGTAGTTACGCCCTGAGACAGACTTTGAGACATTACTCAGCACCGGAGAGCATTTATCTTGCCCTATAGAAGAAAGATTGGAATCAAAATTTACTGAAGTTGGAAAAAATTAAAATGATTGATTGTTAAAAGAGACAACCATACTTTAAATTTTGAATGTGTGACAGTCAGATTACATGGTGGACTGAGTTGCACTCGGTGACTTCTTGTGATACGTTTGAGTACCGTATTTAGTGCTGGTGCGCTCTGTGATTACGCACACAGTTACCCTCTGGTGACTCCTGCTACTGAGAGTTACGTCAGAGTCGTCTCCTCCTTCAACCCATTTCCCCTCAGTGAGATCGTCATCCCTCACCCTCTAATCGAACGCTATCACTCTATCTAATCGAACGTTATCTCATCGGGTTAAGCGGCCACCTCCCTCCGAAACCATATAACACCGGACCACAATCGCGCACCTAAATCAGTGAACAGAAGAATGTAAATGACCACTGTCCGGAGATACTTAAACTGGTTAACGACCCCACTTCTGCCCTCAAGCAAGTTGTTAAACAAAGGTTAAAAGCCTACGATATCTCAGCTAGATGCCTATACCTTGTATTTGATAACAATTAGATAATGTTCTAGCCTCTTGGCCAATTAGTGCATATCGCTTTGTTTATCTTGATATTCATTGAAGATTTTAACATTCAGCCAGTGGACAAATAAAACCTCAAGACGATGTGACAACGCAACATAAGACGCTTCGGTTCAATCTCGTCGTCGAGGTACTCAACTTAAAATCTCCATCTTACTGATTTTCACAGCGAGAAATCGTTCAACGTCGACCAAATCGCAACTCCACTCACGACTGTTGCCAGGAGACTGAAGCGTACCTATTGAGGTGTTTGATGCAGCAGGAAAACATTCTTGAACAACCAGTTCTCGGTAGTACAGATGCACACAATGTGTCTCATGAACGAGACTGGTCATGCGAGGGTTTGGAGTATTAAGTAGTATTTAATATAGAGTATAGATTACGTGTGATTATGTATTAGCCGTTCAAGGTCATTGTACGCACAGTTCTGAAAGGGAAAATCCTGAGAAAGGACTATGTACATCTTTCAAAACTCAGAACATCCTCTCCCTAATGTGGCAATTCAGTTTAAATTCTTCCCATGGATTGGGCAGAAGAGAAAAGAAAGATGGAAAACGATTTACGATTTATATATAGTGATGTTATACTTTTAAATTATTGATACGCTGTTCCTTACGTCCATGGAAGCTTCACTTCACAGTCTTATTGTGGATGGAAAATAGAATTCATAGTAAAGTTTTAATTTTGTTACAGGGAGTTAAACAATTGGAATTACGTGTATTGTGGGATGATCTACATCCGTACACAAAGAATTGCTAATAAACTTTAAATTCTGATTTATCAGTGTGTTTTTTCGTTTATCACCTGATGATGTTAAATCATTGTGATGTCATGCATGTGCTTCACGATGTTACAGGATATGCAAAATTTATTGCATCATAAAGTTTTACACCGAAGAACCTACGATTTTGGAACAGCATTGATTGAAATAGTGCTTTAAAGTTCACTCGACAACGAGTAAAAGACAAACATTACATTTATGAACGTCATCTCTGTTGTCGGACAAATCGTTTCTTGTGTATGCGCGTCTTTTCCCTTTGTCAGGCTCGAAACGTTATGGTCTATATTAAGTGTGAAATTGTCATCCATAATATTTTTCTCCATCTTTATACATAATCCAAATTCTAAATTTTCAAGAATCCATCATATATTCCAATGAAAAAAAAATCAAGCACCCTCTGATTTTAAAACACCAATGTGATGCTCCGGAATTGTTACGATAATTTGACTGAATTTAATCCCATTTGACTGTAAATAATTTCGTCATAAAAAGGTTGTATTGTTTGTCTTTCTTAAACGGTTAAATTATCATTCTATCATATCATACGATTAATTTAATTGACGCCTTGTCTTATGTTTTATTAAACAAATTTTCTTGTGAAAAAACAAAATGGGTGCTCAACATTTGTACATGAGTATATAATATAATTATAACAAGTACTTAAACGTCAGTTTTCCTACCGAATTCGTATCGTTTTATCTGTTTTACATAAACACAGATAGCCACACATGAGTTCTCCCTATTAACGATTTTTAAACATCTTCTGACGCCTAAAGCTACCCAGCGCTCCGGATCACAGTTAGGACTTACATTAAGCGATTCATAGTGCATTAGAAGTGGGTAATGGGGTCCAATCTATGTAAAGAAAAGAAGAAAATGTAAGGAACATTTTTAAACAGTGGATGTGCAATGGTTGCCCCTTTTCTGCTCTACAGAGCTTAGTTTTCTTTACTGTAGAGTCAAACGTCAGGGTTTTAATAATCAAAAGTTCATGAACTTATATGGTTGTTACATTATATGGTCCAAACTTTAGTAATTTCCTTTTTTCGTTTTCTAGATGTTCCTTATGTCTATATATCTCACGTTTGCCGAACCGTTCGTCTTTTGGTCTGTGTTCCCCTTTAACACCTGAGTATGTAACAGTTTTTTTGGCGGTTTCACGCTTGTTGAGTCAATGTTTCCCATGTAAGTAATTAGGTATGACTGAGCATATATATCTATTTGTAAAGACGTATGTACGACACCTGTATTGACAGCCATGTTTGGTATGCTGGTTCTGCCAATGTGAAGCATTTCAGCAGCGATGAACGACATCAATGGATTTACGTGTGAAAGCGTTCGGTGAGCGAAATGCAGTCAATGGACCGTACTAATAAGTCAAACTGCCTTTGACTGCACGACCAGTTATATACAGACTTATGTACTATATATACGCCTTAATGAAAAATGTAGTACTTAGTTTGAGGTATATGATTGTAATTTATTTATCGAGATAGTATGTTTAAAAAGCACTGAGTTAACGAGTTTTTTTATATGAATGTACATACATACATTTGTTAATATCAAAATAATGATCAATTTCTGACACAATTATTTAAAAAGCTATTAATGAAGCACAAAGATCAATTTAATGTCCTTCATCCTAATCCACGGTACAATAAAGTGATTAGAATATGCATGACATACATACAATAAATCATCTTTATGACATTAACCAGCAGACACCGGTCAGGACTTCATAGCTGCTTAATTCTGTCGTCATTTTGGGAAAGGTGGAATTTGTCACTGTTTGATAACAGAATGCTATACAACGTGTTTTTTTCTTGCAATGATCTTAAACAATACCTTTATGAAGGACAGATATCTAGCACGACTATTTCTACAATACAATAAATATCAATATTATACTTTTTTGCTTAATTATCCACAATTATACTTGAAATTCGTAAGATTGAATCATTTATAATATGACATTTCAAAAAGTAATATCATAATAAAGAAAATGCTTTTCAAACCACATACCATATCTGTGACATACTGTTTTGATAATAACACCGGTATCACCTTTCAGAATGTCATAAGAATAATATTTATTTCTGGAGAACTATGCAGAAAGAACTGTGGAATAAGATTAACTCATATACGTTAAACATTTCCACTTAGAAAATATTTTACACTATGTTTGTATTAGTGAAAAAAGCAACGGAAAAGTGACGGTTAAGCACGTTAGTTTTAAGAATGTTAAACAATGAGTATCGCCTCAACGTTTATCATATGTCGTTTTACAATCAGCTTTATGTGATACAATGGACGTATTCGTTACACGAACATCTGAACGAACTTCTGATAGTCTTATATTTTCACACATTTTGGTTAATCCAAGGCTCTGAATCCTCGATTTTAAGTTTACGAATCATAAACAACTTAATGTTTCGTAAATAAGATATTTGTATTGGCATTTAGCATCTAACATGTGGTACAAAATAATCGACACCGAAATACATTACTATTATGACTTAAGATTCGGGTATCCTTTCATAAATGGATTCAGAGCTAAGTTTATAAAACACAATATAAAGGAAAATTTTCTGTTGAGGAAATGAAATGTGTATCTGAGCATTCTATATATAAGTCTCTTGATCCATACTCAGGATCAAGTTCCTGCCTGTAGAAACTCTCAGAATCTTAGATATTAAGCATCTTCGACACACCCCTGAAGATTTATGGAACCTACTTCTTAATACTACTGTAAAAATTAGAGACATTTTACTATTGCTTGCCCTCATAGGAATCAAGGCACTTACCTCTGGGTACTCCACAGGGGGGTTGTGTCCTGGCGTTGTCCAGAAAGTCGAGAGCGTAACCCCGAGCTGGGGGGTATGTCAGTGCTATGTGACCATAACAGCCTTGGAGGACTGTCAATAATATAACGAGATACAGCATTGTCAATGCGTTCCAAGTAAAGTGTTATTCCAAGAGCTTTTCCCCGGTATAAGTTGTTCGTAGGAGGACCAATAGTTGGCCCTGTCTCCGCTGAGATGGTCAGTCCTAATCTGCGGAGAGGCAGGAGAGTTGATGTAGGTAAAATGCTGCGTCACCTTCGCCACGCCCCAGCGAATCAAGATCTTACACTAGCCAGTCGACCGTTTCGCTTCAGTGAATGCGCTCAGTGGTCCTTAGAACTATGTAGTCTCTCTCACTGTGACTTGCTGTTTCACATCATGACCGACACTGAACAGATTGAGAGAATAGGAGTTCATGTAATCTACTAATAATTCTTAAACACTCACTTGAGATCTACCAGTAGTTTGAATTTTTCTGTGTCAGGTGTACATACCACATGCATGCATACATACAGACATACATTCAGACATTTTGTTGTTCATTGAGTTGAATAGTGTGTTGACTATTGTGTCGTTTATTGTTTTGTTGATTGTGTTGTCAATGTCGATGAACATGGCATTGACAATAATGTTGTTTGTTGTTGTGACTGTGATGTCCTAGGTTTGTATCATGTTGAATATTGTGTTGAATGATATGATGTGTTGTTAATTGTGTCGAAATTTGTACTTGCATCAAACGTTGTATTGCTATTGTGTTGTACATTGTTTTAAATGGTATGATGAATAATTTGGTTCTTTGTATTAACAAATGTTTTGAATAACATTATTTATAATTCTGTTGAACATAGTGTATAATGAATAATGTGTTTTTTGTTGTGATGAATGTTGGCTTTTAAAATGTGTTGTATATCGCGTTACACATTGTGGTGTATAATGTGATGTGTATTTGTCTTTCGGGATTGTGTTTTATAATGTATTTTATATAATTCTTTATTTTGCCATCATCGTTGTCTTGAACACTGTCTTATATGTTTCAAGTTATTCAATGCTTTCATTCATTTCATCTTGTTCCATTGTAAAAACTACTATTCAATGTTCTTGTGTACTTCCCAGTGTAGCGTAAGGTTGGTTTACATTGCCATCGTACTTGCATGGTTAGATCGCCCTCTCATTGATGTTGACATTGAAAAAGTCAGAATATCAGGATGATGAGGCAAACCCCTTTACTGTCAACAGAACAGACTTTACCCTCGTTGGAGTTGGTGACGTCCAGAGATTATATGTATTGCTTCGATCGTTCCTTTTTCTATAGCTGAAAGTCTGAGCCCAAGTTTCATCCATCGTTATTATTCATTTAGGAACTCTCAGGATTCGCATAAAATGGGGCTTCGTTCTCACTTGACAAGAACTGATTTTCACGTTTTTGACCAGTTATAGCCGCCGAAATATTTGCATTAAACTGACATTGTTTTTATTGTGCAATATGAAAGACCATCATCCTCTGATGTCTTTACCATATAATTATTAATGTTTTACATTGCAATGTCGTTAAAACAAAATCGTATAATGCTATTCTATTATCACAAGGCTCAATGATTTTAGTTTGCCTTTGACCTCTTGATCTTATTGGCTTGACGTAGATATATATATAACCTCAAGCAATGACAAACGTCTCTTGTTGGCCATAAGTAAGACAACAAACATTTTGTTTAACTCAAGTTGAAACTTTTATAACTTTCCTCTGTACAAAGAACGAAATATACTTCGGATATGACTAATTCATAATGAACATTTCCACTTATTTGTGTTTGTGTCTGCTCTTTCTTTTTTCAACATGTTTATGGTTATAATATGGAGTGTTGAACGAATATTACAAATCAAAAGCCGAAATGTTTATTTTTCCTTAAGTACCAATTTAGATTGGTCCCGTCTTCCAAAACATTACGCCGAGGTGTGAAGAGATTGTTTTACGAAGGATAACTCCATATCTTGCGATCTGATTTTTTTACCAACAAACCGAGCCAGGTAAATTGAAAGCAACATACAACATTATCATTCGGATATTGTAGGCAGCTGGAAATTTCCGTTTTCCGTGTGCTGAAGAGCATTGACATACAAGCGAAGTAGATATCGCCTGAAACCCTAGAATACGTAGCGAACTCGCTGATTGGCTTATTCAAATTATGTCACAGGTAAAACTTACTTCTCGCTACACTGTGCCTTGTAAGACGTATACGCGTTACGCAGTGGAGCATTATAGATTTTAGTTTGATGAGATTGCTTTTCATTTACATATCACTCACAGCTCGCGTCTCGCAAAAGTTGAAACCAGAATCCGAAAAAATGATAATGCACGTGCAAAGTGTGATGTTCTATCAATAATGGTAACTTAGTGATAACACTTTGTATTTCACACTTTTTATGGAGAGGCTCTTTACATAACCGATTATTTTATACAAATCAGTCTCTGTTCTTACACAAGTTTTTCAGTACCCAAGCCCCTCGATATTCAACGTCCCTACTACTCATAACACTTCGATTCTCCCACCCCGCCGCCACCTCTGTATCCTTGTTTCGTCCCCCCATCCAGACCGCGCTGAAGTGCTGTATCATCAACGTGTCGCCCCCACCAGGGTATCTGCCTTACACTCTAAGCTATTAATAGGGCAGATCGTGCCACAAACATCTTTACACCTTCCAATAACTGTTTATAACGCTATTCAGTCGTGAATAATAATCTAATGTCCTCTTTAAGTGCAATGTAATGGTAGTGGAAACATTCTCAATCTTTTGTAGGTTATAAAATCAAACCTTTTTTCCTCACTTTAACTTGAATCTTTGAATCGGTTTTTTTCCTTGTATATCGTATATGAAACTTTAAAAATAATTTGAAACATCTTTTTCAACATTGCCTTGACACGTGATTGTGACGTCATTATTCTATAACAACGCGCACGGCAGTTGATGAAATCTTACATCAGGCAAGCATCAATTGCAAATTACTTCTGGTTTCTTGTGATTATTTACGACATCTTTAGCAATATTTGAAATCATTTCCAGAGCTAAGTGAGAACCGTCCGCAGTTACGTCAGTTTCATTTCCGCAAATAAAACTATAATTTTTGGTTAATCAACAGACGCTTCTTCGTATTATATATATATATATATATATATAGATTCAGATTAACAAATTTATGCTAAACGGATGTTAGTTTGAGATCTCCCCAAAGCTAAAATCTAGACTTTCCTATGTTAGAGTCTGTTAGATACAACCTGTTTTTAAAGGAACAAAAAGGCGTCAGTTCTAAATGTATTGAAATTGACTTGTTATTAGAATTAAGTTAATATCGATAAGACTAAAGTTATTGTTTTCAGAAATAGTGGACCCATTAGACACTATGAAAAATGGTTTCTTCATGGACAACGGCTAGAGGTGGTTTCTTACTATAGATACTTAGGTATAGTGTTCACTCCTAGATTAGTATGGACTGAAGCTCAATTTGGCAATCTATAGGTACCAAAAAGGGTAGGTTATTTGTCATGTGTGGATCTTTTTAGAATATTTGATGCTATGGTTAAACCTATTCTCTGCTACGGTTCAGAAATTTGGGGGTGTTACTTATTGTAAAATCATTGAACAAATTCAGAGTCTTTCTTAAAAGTAGGCAAAAATACTTGTAATAGTATGGTTCTTGGTGAATGTGGCAGATTACCTCTTCAACTAAATTATATGACAAGGGCAATCAAATTTTGGTGTAGACTTTTAACTCTTCCAAGTCATAGATTATCTCATCAGTTTTATTTAATGTTAAAGTCTCTGGATGAATCTGGTCGCATTACATGGGCATCTCATATCAAAAGTGTTTTATTTAAATTTTGGTTTTGTTTTGTTTGGATTTCCCAGGATGTTGGAGATATTAATGGGTTTATTTCTGTCTTAAACAAAGGTTGTCTGATAATCTCTCACAGGTATGGCATTCATCTCTCCATAATTCAACTATGTGTGTTAATTATAAACTCTTCAAGTCTCTCATTAATGTTGAAACATATCCAAGATTAGATATCCCTTTTCATTTAAGAAATTGTTTGTCAAATGTTAGGTGTGGAAAATTTAAGCTTGTCTCGGAGACTGGTAGATTTAAAAATGTCCCCTATGATTTAAGATTTTGCCCTATTTGTAAAATGTCTTATCTTAATTTAATTGAAGATGAAATACATGTGATACTCTACTGTAAAGCCTATTCGGATATAAGGAAAATATTTCTTGATAAATATCTTAAACATCCAATTTCACAATACACTTTTGTTAATCTTATGTCATCAACAGATAAAGATGTGTTTAACAATTTATGTCTATTTTTATGTCAAGTTAGGAAAATAAGAAATTGTAGTGCTTTTCTATAACGCTCATGCAATATTTACCTGCTTATGACTGTATTATGGGCCAGTGGCCTTTTACTGAATAAATTGTCTGTCTGTCTGTTTTTGTACCACCGGCGGAACAGAGCTTAAACCGTGAGGACCACGTGAGCATGAAAATCATTTTAAAGTTGTTATCTTATGTTAAGTGACATAGCTTATGATTTGGTCATCAAATCATCAACCATTTTCAATTGTGTAATTATTTGTGATAAAGTTTGCGTTTAACCCGCCAGTGAGTCAAACGTAATTGTGAAGAAAAAGTCAAATTATCAAATAAATTGAGTTTGAAATGAATTTAGTGTTCATTTTGAAAAAAAAATCCGTTCATATATACTACATGAAATAACCATAGAAACAGTGGTCAGAATCGTTTAGGTAATTAGCTTGCAAATTATGAGGATTGGATGCAAATTTATAAATTCATTTGATCGATAATGGTTATGGTTTTAAGGTATGATATGTTAGAATAATAAACCAAGAGAATTTACGTTTGAAAATTTACATATTCTCTTTCTTTGGGTTGCATGCGTGGCTAACTATTTCCCCGAATACAGCTGAACCTGCCAGTGCATGTAATTCAGAAAAATCCCCTGAACATTTGTACGGATGTCCCGTGTAAGCATCGTTTGAAATACTGATTAATCGCATGTTTGAAACCAACAACAAAAACGTCAGCACTTTACTTAAACTAACTTTCCCTAGTTGCATTATGTTTATTTTATGTTAAGTACGGGGCATAAGCAAATTTTGAAATTATGAGTAATGATCTATCTGGATCTCTTATTTCATTGACATCATGATAATATTTCAATCATTAAAATTCAAATATCCGTAACTTATATTGTCTAGTATATATGAACGTTATTTGACTACAACAAAAACACCAACAAAGGTTGTTTTACTTGAAAATGTAACTAAAATGTAACCAACTATTAATAATAGTAATATGGTAAATATCTTCATTGCAGGTGTTTTGACTTCAATCTCTTCTTCAGGACAGTAGACAAGTGAGATAATTTTGCATTATTCTTTGTCAACATTAAGTGCATTAAATTCGAAATATCGGTGCATTCTCATACTTCGCATATGCTATTATCTATACAGAGATTCGTCTTACCCTAGGTTAACCCTTATAGCTGTAAAGCGTGAGTCCAGCAGCACATGTGGAAGTGCCTAATGTTAAAGAAGCGCCCATAAAATATCACGACTTTCCCTCTTGCATAGTGCATGAGTGGTGTGTCATTGTTTGTAGGGTGTGTGTGGGATGTGAAAGTGTTTGTAGGGTGTGTCTTGGTTATGACAGACGTGCAGATTTGTTCATGAAAAAACTTAAATGCTCGTTTTGGGATGAATCTATTTAAGGTTTGATGTTTATTTGACTTGCCAGTTGTGATCATGTTTTATCTGCAAGCTATTCAGTCTAATTGAATCAGCTCGAACGTTATCCCTCGTCCCTTGCACAAGTGTAGAGCCGATTTCAACGCAGCGAGGTACAAGGGGCAAGTTTCCATCTGATTTAATTGAGATTGCAAGCTATTGGGTGATTAGATCAGATAACAGCTTCTTATAAACGGGTACAAACGAAATGAAACTAAATAGTTCATAGGAATAAACAGATATCAGTGTCGTGCTTAATAACAGATTTAACAATGATTATTTCATTGTCTCAACCTTTATTCGAAGATAAACAATGGAAGAGTGAGTGTATACGTACGTGCAAACTGTCTATAAAGAAATAATAAATTATGAAATAATAATACATTATAAACTAATGAAATAAAATTAGTGACAGTAATCACCAGCCACTGAAACGCTTGTCGAATATATTTCCAATAATGTGATACCATAATTGTATCATAAAAGTATAATCATTTATACTTTGCATAGTATCTCTTCAAAAGGTTTTATGTTGAAAAAGCCAAATCAAACCTTTGATTTATTCACTCAAAATGTGTGTATAACAATATCTTGTAGTTGAGATATTTCTGAAGAAATCCAATTTGTTTCCAGAGGACCAGATACCTAATAATTAACAGAAAAATGGTAATCTAAAAAGTTAATTTTTAAAATTCTGTTCGAAGCACACACAAACTTTTTTTCCCCCGAGAAAAATGTGGATTACAAGAGGCTTTTCCTTTCCAAAATAGGTGTAACTTTTTGGATTTGAATTCAAGAAGTTGGGTTGATTAAGAATGAATACTAGTGTTTTCATATATTGTGAACAGTCGATGTTTTGAAAAAGATTAATAGAAGCGGTGTCACAACTGTCTTAACAACGACTCAACATTTTTGTCTAAACGCCTGGTATTCGGATTAAAGGAGTAGATTATTCATAAATTGCTATATGAAATAAAATTGGTGTGAAAAGTTTAAGAAATAGTTGACAAACGATTCACAGAAATTCTGCGTTTTAGTCAGATGTTATACCGAAACTAGTTGACGCAAAGAAGTAGAGTACACTGACAGATTGAAAACAAATTGGGTTGACATTTTGAGGCAATGTAAAACTCGATTACTGCATGACATCATATACTGGACAAAGAAAATTAGGGATATATTAAAATTCTGAAAATTATTAGTAATGGTGTATTTATACATCGATAACCTGAAAGAATATTGATAATAAGATTGACACTATCCCTAATTATAAGTTATTGTGTCCTGTATATATTGTGTTTTTTCTATTACTAACCATTTCTACCTAGGCAAACTGTTAATCTTTGCCCCATTGGTTATCACATGACAATGTTGTTACAGATCGGAATCGTTTAACACAGATTTTACGCTGGACTGGACTCCGGCAACATCGCGGATCGTAAGGTCCCGAGGTCATGGCCAATTATTAGCAAAAGATTTACTACATTCGCTTCTTGGGGCCAGTGTTCAAATGACAAAGCTTAGCTGTAGTAAGTAAGAGAGATACATGGACAAAACAAGCAATCGAGCGAGTTTCTTTATTCACGACTTTCATCAACGACGTAATTGAAAAGTGTTCATATCAGCAAATATCAACATAACCTGATCACATTTACAACAAAAGTTGATTGCTAAACTTGCATCTATAGCACCGATACATTGATGTAGATATATAATTATATATAATATTGCAAAATAACACACAGTATTTACTTGAACGTTACATAAAGATTCAACTGATTCATAAAGATTCAACTGATGATATAGGATACATAGTAGCCTGGGTTTCATCATGGTACACATAAAGTACATGGTACACAGAACGTTTCAGTGTAAGGTAACACAGAACGTTTTACCTAATGGTACAGGGTACACAGACCGTTTCAACTTATGATACAGTGTATACAAAACGTTTCAACTTATGGTTCATGGTACAGTCAGACCTCGATAATCCGAACACTTCCGTTTTTCATCAAAAACGTTCGGACTACTGAAACGAACCAAATTTACAGACAGACGACGTATTACGAATATCTAATGAGTTAGTAATAAACAATCATTGCACAAAAGCATTTCTGGACACTCACATAGGTTTGAAAAATTTGCCGATTACAGATTGTGTAGTCAATGGCTTGAAGAACCCACGCATATTGATCAAAGTTTCTAAATTCTTGTCTTGCATTGTCACAAAGCAAGATCACATGACGACCACGTGATCGCATCTGTCTTTACCTTTACATTTTCCTGCTTAAATCTACAAATTTCTCTTTTTTGTGAGGCAGTAATTTCGAATCGTTTACGCTTAGGGGCGGGACTTGCCATCGTGACAAGTGTCAAATGCAACTACATGTAACTCATTCTGACACGATATTTATAACTATCACACAAATCACAAACTCCAGATACACAAAGTGAGACATCTCAATTTATTACAATCACAAACTGCTGACACGCTCAACTCATCTTGCACTGTCATTGATGTTTACCGATTCAATCAGTGTGGTGCTCGCTTGACTAGTGGATTACCGAACGCTTTGATAAACGTTCGGATTAATGAAGCAGAAATAGCTGTAATTGACAAATCCGTTACAGCTAATTAGCGTTCGGATACGGAGACTGAATCACCGGATTAATGAATCAACATTTAATGAGTTTACATAGAGATTAGTTTGGTTACAGTTTGCTACCGTTCGGATACTGCGAGATCCGGATTATCGGGGTCTGACTGTATACAGAACGTTTCAATTTATGGTTCATGGTATACAGAACGTTTCAATTTATGGTACATGGTACACAGGAAGCTATTGAATCTGTTACTCACACTTGTTGCCCATTTCCACGGTTTACATGCAATAGCTGCTCCAAACACTGAACAAATTAAATTTCAATAGTTTTCAAACGAACAGAGAACGAAATAGATAAACACTTCATCACTGGCCTGGTCGGTCACGTCACGATTAGGAGAGTCGTTGGAATGACTTTATTGCTTGTTCTATCGTTCTGTCTTGCAGTCATTGTCACTCTTTCAATTGATGCATGTCAATGTCCGGACACCCACGTGCGTGTTCAGGTGCCTTTCAGAATGGACTTGAGGGGAGGCGGCTGTGCTGGTCTTCTCACATACTTCTTTCTGGGGTGTTGGCGGGTGAGTTCCCTGTGACAGTAGTCTGCCCACTTGATTCGGAGATGCGCGGGACATCCCCCAGCCCCTCTTTCTACTCGCCTACTGCTTCTGCTCTGCAGGTCTACAGCTGTGCAGCTGGAACATACCGGACTCCCTGCTTCATCAGCAGGGCAAGAAGAACAGCGCATGCTCTCATTGTCCTTCCGGCCGAACGAACCGGACCTGTAGAAGGAGAAGGCATCTGTGTTGTCTGCTGGGCACGTGTAGAAAACGTCCTCCTCGACAGTGATGTCAGAAGTGCGAGTCCTTCCGTCCCCTATTGCGAGGTCTAACATCGTTTGTTTGTAAACCTCCGACTTCATCGTTTCTTTTCCTCCAGACACACTGTACTTTGTTGAATTTTGGTTGGTTACTTTAGCCAAATAAAGTGTAATCCAAGACTAGTTGTTGGCGTTTATATCCCTCTTAACTGTACAGTGGCAATCCGAATCTTTTCTTTCGATATGTCACCAAACCGTATCTCTGGATAACTGTTTCCGTTGCTAATGCCGTATCTCTTTTAAATGTTATACATTTCACCAATCTATCGTATAGGTCGCTCGTATAGGAGAATTGCCAGAATATAAACAATATGTCTCTGCTACCCAGAGGTCGGTCCTCCACGTGAAGTAGTGACAATCTCAACTACGCCTGTCGACTCAGAGCGTCTGGTAAAATCTGGACGAAACTGGCGTCACGGGGTGTTTACGTTTCTCTGTGAATAAGAGCAACTGTTGGGCACTCTGCCAGGGATTGTGGTTGGTCAGACCAGTGTTTGAGCGCTTTGTCAATAGCCGACACTTTGACACAAGTACTTTGTTTTGATCCGTCGTGTCCATTGGACTTAGCTCCTGTTAGACATGAATAAAATCAATTACATATATGAATTATGTCACTGTTTGTATTTGTTGACACGTTGGTCGTCTCTGAATCAAAGACGCCTAATATAATTATTATTGTGGATTAGTCGGATTGAGATAAAACGATACTATTATCTTCAGAGGGTCAAATCTTTTTATTACTCAACCCGATGATCTTCAATGGTTGAATAATAATCAAGTATCAACAAAAACAACTGGCAGCCATTTTGTGTGAACACCTGTTAATTATTTGAGGAAGGGAAATGTATCAGCATAGCTTGACTGATACTTATGCGTTCGTTTCAAAAGTACTGCTTGGATTAGAAATATTGTCTTGCAATCGGTAATATTTATTTTCGTTTTTGTGAGATGACTTTATTTATAAAAAAGTAGGTAATCTTATTCAACAAAGCCTGGATTAATCGATCGCTTGACTTATTTGCCTCATCAGGCCTACGTACTCCCGTCTATTGATCAAAAACTGAAAAAGGCGATCTATTTACTTAACTGAATATAGTAGCAACAATTTAGTAAGTTTCATTAACAGCACTTTTCTAAAAAAATAACACGATTTATAACGTTTGATATCTATCACACTTACCAGCACGCAACTGCACAACAACGATGGAATGCAAGTCACGCGGCCGACCTACATGTACACGAAAGTTTGTAGGGTATCAGTTCTAACCGATATTCTATATCCACCCGTTCGGCGTGTACTTGAGTCAGAGTTTCTGGTTTTTGAGCGGGAAATAAAGGTCGTACGTTTTATGTGCTGTTATTTTCTCGAGCAGTAATATTGATTATAATTCAAAATTAACAACTCAAGGCATATTTGTTCATGTATAGTGACAACGAAACGGTTTTAGTGATGATTTGTTTTTATCTAAATCCGTATAATGACGCGCCAACGAGTCACACGTAATTTAAGAAACCTTTAATAAAAAGAAATAGGGACTGGTAGTGTTTATTAGATCAAATATCTAGTGTACACGTATCTTGGAAGTAGATCGCCTTCCTGAACTATAAAATGAAAAAATAACAACATTTACCTGTTTTCAATGAAAATTTGGATCGGCCATATTGGTCCCAATCACATGTTTATTAGTTACATGACCTACTAAACATTGCCAATCCATATTCGTATTTGTGCCTGTTGTACATAAGTTTCCATAGTTACGTGTGAGTTATTGGTGCGCGCCATTGTGCGGTTTTCGATCACAAATTAAGACTGAAAACTGGTTATTGTCGCTGATAAGCATCGGGATGATGATTTCCATGAACTACCACTATTTCTCGATAAAATAACACCCTTTGACATATGCGACTCATACAACATACATTTATACTCTGTGCCCCTTTCACGTTTGACCAGTAGTATAAATCTGGTGTTAATTACTTCAGCAAATTAATCCGGGTCTAATATCGACTTTGATAAAGTAGCATATACCTTGCATACATGTCGGTACGATCCTGCTTGATTGCATGTGTTTTCTATCAATTTACAATCCACTCTCCGAGTATGTGCATGAATAATCCTACACACAGTTATGTCCCTACTCTGACAGTGAAATAAACTTGTCCAAAGTGTGGAAATGATTCGCTAATTCCTTCGGCAGTGTTTAAAAAATGTCATTGTGAACATGGTGTGATCGTAACGGTCAATATGAAAATTGATTTGAGCATAAATGTCACCAGAAAATGGCATTTACTATCAGGTATATACGTTATTATTTAAAACGCTCCCTAACAAATATTCGAAATATTCGAAATATTAAAAATAAGAATGGACGTCCACGTACACGGAATACAATACACATAGCAAAAATACAGAGACAATATGGACATAACGTTTGATATAAACATTCATACGTTGATGGCACGAACATTTACTCTTGTACATTGGTAGTGTACGCAATACAAGAATTCGTCAACAAGACTAGCAATTTAAGTGTTACGTTCGTTTAAAACTGCTTCTTTTGATTACAAACGACTGTAAACATGTAATTTTGTTTTCGTGAGATCCTTTATTTAACTTAAAAAGTGCCACCGTCCCATCAAGTCAGAATTCAGATAGCCTCTTTGGGTCATTAAGGGGGATGGGGGGGAGGGGGGGGGGGTGCATGAAAGGTGAATTTGTTCTGAATATACATGACATACAATACAATAGCCTACATCGCAATAGCAATCTGATATATCGCGAATTTTATCGCATGACCAAAACGTTTCGATTTCGATCAACGTATTCACATTCTGAAGTAGCTAATGTTTATTGTTTGACTAGAGCACATTGCATATCAAGGTAGCGGTACTGGTTGCCCCCCTCCGTGTACAAGCCTAATCCCCTTGCGTGATTTCTGCGCTGTGGCATTCATTCATTCAAGTACATGTAGGCTGAAGCAAAACAGTCTTATCACAGTTTGGCTGGGGTCCAGTTGCAGTAACATGCCTTCTAAACCCGTAAACAACCCGTGCTGGAGGCCTCCGTGATGATCAGACATAGTGTTTTATATGATCGTCGCACAGTAGCAACACTAACAATGGCAAATATCAAAATGAGGATTCTAGAGTAGTTCATGTCGATGGGCAAGATACATGTAGCGAGTTCTTTTCTAGATATATTAAGTGATCGTGAAAACGAAAATAGAATTTACAAATTGCAAGTATGTTCCGTTAATCAAAAGAAGCAGTTCTTAAACCAACGTAATATTTTCAGTTAATCTAATCGAATCCGTTTCTTTTCCTCAAATGATTAAATTAAAGGTATTCACACCAAAATTGCCGAGAGTGTTATACTTTCTAATATCACTACGGATGATCGGGTTGAGTAATGAGATGTTTGACCCTCTCAGGATATTACATTTTGCATAAACTAATGTGTATTGGTGAAGAAAATTTAAAAAAATAGTGCTATTGCCCCTTTAAGGTTGACTTATTATTGTTATAAATAGCTTTCGAACCTTATGTACTAATAAGAGCGCAAATAAAGAATGAGTTTTTCCAAAACCACTGTAAAGTCACTATCACTAAAAGTCCGTAATAAATCGAAGAGTTCGATAAAATGATCAATAAGTCAATATTATGTTAACAGTCTATCACTTGGATACACCGTTCTATCAAACAATCTATGTTCAGTATGAACAGGTTGGTGAAGCAGTGATGAACAGTCCACTTTGCAGATAATATTCTCTTATAATTCTTTCCGAATAAAACTTCAGCCATTAAAAATATAATTGCAAATTTCAATGATAAGTGGGTATTGTTAATATTAACACTGAAAATATTTCTGTACTCTCTGGTTATTGTTTGAGTTGTTCAGAAGTCGTACAACGCCACTAAAATACACAATCTTTGTTCAGAGTACGACGGTTGACTTTAGAAACAGGAATCTTTAAGTGCAGTTATGCCTAAACAGGCCCTGACTACATTGCGATACAAATGTGGCATTTTGTGAGTTTATTTCATGTGACGCAACGACTAATAGGGAAGCTTCATCATCAGTACCAACTTATGTCAAATGATAATTCTCTTTCTGTTAGGGCCAAGTCCGTCATTCCACCAAGTAAAGTTCATTACGCGCAGGATGGGATAGCGCCGTTTTGTTCTTGATCATGAAGTCCTGAGTTCGAATCCCGCCAGGCGCCCGGCAACTTTTATCTGCAGTATAGAACTGTTCTACACTCGGGAACAATTCGGGAACAATGCTAAATTGACTCTCAACAGAGAACCAACCATCGTTAGCTAGTTCCAACCGATAGTCGCGGGTTTCTTCGCAACACTTTCATCTGCACTAATACTAGCAACTCTGATATAAGTAAAACACTATTGAAAGCGGCGTTTAACCCAAAACCATCTCACCTTTGTATGCGACCGTTTCACAGCATTATTCTCTTCAACATCTGTAGTGTTAAGACATCTATGAGAATAGCTGCATGAGTCTATCTGTTGAAAAACCTTGTTATTCACTTTGTTATTCTTTTGCTGAACTTTTCTCTGAGTAAATCATTCAGATATCAGCTGTTTTATTTTTTTATGAAGTGCCTATAATTACAATTATTGATAAGTGAATGAATCACTAGAATGAGATTATTCGGGTTTATTTCTTTAATAGTCTGTTTCCTGTCGCCGAACCATTCTTATAAAACGTTGATGAATACTTTTCATTTCTTATTTGGGGTAATGTATTTGCAATAATAGTACTATTTGTTTTTATATTCGGGTACTCAGAATCTTCATCTTCAACTTCAGACACCCGGCACTAAACGTCAAAGCAATTTAACCATTCGCACAACGACGCCAAGTTTCGAGGTGTTTTGTTGTGTATGAAGAGAAGATAATGGACATAAAGAAAACAAGCATTAGCATTTGGTTTTGTAATAACGTAATGGGCCTATTGATATTGCTGACAAAATGAATGGATTACTTGTGTTCCATCGACAAATATGCAAACAAAGATTTCATAACTTACTGAAGCATATTTAAAAGGTTAAGATTTAGTGCATGTGTGTAAAAACAATGGAGATCATTGAAATAATTTCCTTTATTACAATTAATCAAAATTATATAGTAGAAAATTTGTATAGTTGCACTTAAGTAAGCTTGGTTTGATTTCACATATCACATATGTTCTTAGTGCGTTTCACAGTTAGTCTCATCGGCAAAAGTTATTCAACCCTCACACATTTAATTGCAAAAGTGTCTCTCCATGCAGATACGGCTGGCACCAGCCTCCCCAAAGGAATCACCACATGGTTTTGACTTCTCACATAACCTCCGTGTCACGCATTTATACTCTGTCTAAACATTGGTTGAATCCAATATTTGTTCACTATATCCAGTCTACGAGTAACATGAATCACTAATTAAGAAGGTAAACTTATCTTATGAACACACACTCAGTCTAAAGACCGGATCAATCACAAACGAATCTATTCCATCGGTTCATTTCTGTCTGCTGAGTCTTTGTCTTCAACACGGCACCAACACCGTCTCAGACTTGCTCGCCTCACATCCTACACCAGATGGTGCAACTATAAACAGTATATGTCAGTTGATGTGGTTTGGCCTGCGCAGCAGTTCTATAAGCTATTCATTCTTTAAAGACCAGTTAGCTGATGTGATACAACTTGAATGAAACTCACAGTACATGTATTTGTCAGTTGATGGAGGTTTTCACAGGGTCGTTGAGGCGAAAAGGTTTGACTAGCACGCTACTTCTCCCAGTGTTTGTTAGCTGGTGTTGTTCGACTGCAGCTCTCCGTCAAAACACGGCAGTTAGAGATTCGTTTTCCCATCTCATTGGGGTAGCTCAGGGTACCTTTAGGATGGACTTCGGCGGCGTTTGTTTTGGACGCTTGTTGTATCTCTTCCTAGGGTTCAACCTCGCCAATTGTAGCTTACACTCGTCTGCCCAACGTATCTTTACGTCTTTTCTCTCTACCCGGGACCGCACGTGTCCCTGAAGAACACGCGCATTACACACGGCGCACCTACCCCCATCCCCCTCCTGGCCGGCTGAGCAGTTCTCTTTCTGTAAGTCGATCATTATGTGGTAGTCTGCTTCACAGAGTTCACACAGCAGAATGTCCTCGTCTGACCAGTCCGAGTCCACAAGACTCTCTCTGGTATCCACACCGCGCTGTCCCGCTCCTACATGTACTCCACACGGTGTGGACTCGCTGTCTCTCTTGTCTAGGGGTGTACATGGGTCAGAGTCCATCATCGGCTCGTTGAATAACCACCACTAAAGAACAGCGGACAGAAGTCGACAGCAGCTATGTGGCGATATTCTTTTATAGTATGGTTTAGTCTTTTACTTATTTCACTTCTCCGCAACACCGTTATCAGTTACTGTTGGAGACACGCCAGTTAGCTGATTCCAGTGCTTTGTTGTGACTGATATACCACACTAGCGCAGACCGCTTTTATAGGTCTGTGTACACTACGCTTCTACTTGCGTCATGCACTCACGCCTAGGAGTGGTATAGTATCTTTGATAAAAATACTGGCCCAGAGTGATACAATTCGACACTTATATTACCTGGCAAAACAACCAAGAGACTATCCTTGAAATAGTGACCAATATAATCAAACACATCTGTGTCATTACTCACCCACATAAAACACCCGAAAGATACGTATGAACCGTATATGAAGGATACGTATCCAAACTCAATGATGCGGATCCAAACAAAGGGATACTTATTAACACTGTCAATGTCACGTTTTTTCACACTAAAGGATAGGTAACCACACTAAAAACATACCAACACCAAAGGAAACATGTTCACACTTACGTATTAGGATACGTATCTACACTAAAATATACCGATCAATACTAAAGGACACGCGATGCTAATTCACACAAAAAACGATACGTATCCACACTAAAGAATACACGATGTATATTCACACTACAGAATACATATTCATTCCGAGTAATACGTTTCCTAACAAAAGATTAAATCTCCTTTGCTTCTTTTCGGTTTAATTGTTGGTATCAACATCTTAAGATTAAATCTCTTTTGCTTCTTTTAGGTTAAATGTTGGTATCAACATCTGAAGATTAAATCAAATTTAACAGTTTGTATCGCAGCTAAATCTATTTTGCTTTTTTTAGCTTTAACTGTTTGTATCTCAAAATCTGCGGATGAAATCTCTTTTTCTTTTCTTTTTCTTTTTGTTTGTATCTCAACATATTCAGAGTAAATCATACCTGTTTATTATGGGTTAATTTGTTTGCATCTTATTGTCAACAGATAAAATGGTTTTTTCTCGTCTTTTAACAATTTATGATCTGAGTGAATGTTCAAGAGTATCTGGTGTATGAGTGTCTCTTTGATAGTTATTTCCTATTTTGGGACCTTTCGAAATATGATTTCAACCAACTCATTTTGGTGTGCGTCAACCACTAACCCATTTGATGTTTTACCAATCAAGTATTTACCACTTCATGATTGTAATGCGAACCAAATGTGTATAACATACGCATTGAAGAGTGAGCATGTAGCCCCATAGTTTTGTATGGGTTGAGAAATATCCCTGTTCGATCATTTGAATAGTTATGCCTGGATCGTTACTGGCGTATATGTCAATTAAGGGCTCATATCATGACAATCAAGGAGGTTTAATGCTTAAAGCAATCGTTATTGGGCTCATATAACAGATTGGAGTATCGCCAATACTGTCATTGGGTCGTTTTCAAGTGCGCGCTAGTACAGGCTGATATAGACAGGTACTAAAGCTTCCTTCTCAGCAATATCCAGGTTAATCCCCTTGAACTATTTTTGTCGCCACACGACTCCAATACAGTAACAAAACATTCAAGACAAAACACAAACATGAACAGACCTTCATACTAAAACATACCCACAGCTACACCATGCAGGCTTGCTCTAGACAGGGTATTTCGTTAAGTAAAAGACAAGAAAAAAATCAAGAGACAGCAAATGAGCAACAAGGGATGGGAAACATACGTTTACAGAGTCTGGATAGGGAACAGAGGATTTGCGACTCTGGATAGAGTTATGGAACTAGAAACTTGGATTGGGAACAGGGGACCATAAACCTGGAATTGGAAACAGTGGACTATAGAGAGGGGCAAAACACTAGTAATGGGAATATGGGACAGGGTTGGGGACAGGGGACAGACTAATGACTGGAATAAGAACAGGGTACGAAAATCTGTAAAAGCGGTTGGAGGGGCGGAGGTCATTTCTATGTCCACCGAAACCTTCGTTTGGCGGTGGATAAAAACATCCTCTGCATACAAGTGTCCATTTTCTCCCAACAGCGGTAGCTCCGTCATAAATTCCTTTACAACCTCTGTCTTACTACGAAGGTTTCTTGGTCTTCCGGCAGTTTCCCCTAGCAGAAAGTTATTGCAACTTAAACTACCTGGCAATATTTTAGCCAATGAAAACAACGAATCGGCCTATGCGATGATGTAGTTGCAAAATGAGGCGTATATGTTCTGTAAAGACGACTCAAAGTGCAAGGTGCATATTCGACAAAAATTTAGCTTTCGTAAAGCGTCCGAAAATATCTAAGGCGATTTGAATGATAACTTTTGATAGGGTATCACTGATTGCACATCTAACTTTGATTCCATCCAATCAGCGTTCTACATTACGTGCCCGAGAAACCTTCGTAATTAGACAGAGGTTATATAGGAATCTATTACGGAGCCACCTCTGTGGGGAGATAATGACTAGTGTCACACTTGTGGTAATATCATGGATTTTTTCTTCTTAAATGATTGATGACAGCATAAATTTGCAGTGTCTATCATGTGTCGTGATGACATGAATTGTTGTTTCTAACATGCGAAGTGTTGAAAGGATTTTTTTGTCTAACGTGTGATGGCGGTCAAATGGTTATGATTACATTTTACAATCAAACGACGATTGGATAATTTTTGTCATTAATGTAATATCACGTGATGTGATGACAGCGACTGGGTGTATTCAACCAACAGATTGTTGTGTCTAACATGCGAGGTGATGACATCAATTGCTGTGTCGGACAAGTGAGGTGATGACATTATTTGCTCTAGGGTGATGACATGGTCTATTAAGTCTAACACGTGAGGTGATGCTATCAATTGGTGTTCTGACACGTGAGGTAATGACATCATTTGCTCTGTCTTACACGTGGTCTGATGCCATGGACTTCCGTGTCCAACCCAAAGTGGACTGATGAAATGGGTTTCTGTTTCTAACAGTTGAGATGGTGGCTTTCACTAATGCCTTCAGGGAAGAATGTCTACAGTCTTATCAAAACATCTTCATGCACCAGTGGCTTTAAGTTAAACAACCTTCACCCTATTACCAAGTGGAATGTTCCATCAGGGCATACAAAACACCGTAATCGATATTTTGATCGACCTTTAATGTGACATAATCAAAGTGTATGTCATCATGTAATTTTGTCAAATTTCAAAACATGATTTTATCACAAAATATCTTCAATAAATTTACAAAATACTAACTTGTTCCTATCAGCTTTTTCAATGTTCTGTAGAACCTTGACGAGAGCGAAAATGTGCGGATGGTGATGCATGGTTGAAGAGTGTATAATATTTAGGTATGGATTGGGGGAGGATTGGGGGATGGGGGGAACGCACGTGTGTTGTGTTTTATTTATATATGTACATCTCCTTTTAGATACAAATTTTAATGGGTCTAACTTGCTCAGTGTCTCTTACTTTCAGGTTTAATTTTTAAAAAATATTTTATCACCACACCTTTTTAATTTGTATTTAAATGATCTTATTGTTACTATTAATCACTTGTCACTCGGTGTTGATATTGATGGTTGTAATATTGGTATTTTAGCTTATGCAGATGATATTTTTTTAATTGCTGAATGTGAAAGGGATTTTAATGATATGCTTGAGTATCTCTAGTTGGAATGCAAGTAACCAAAATGACGGATAATTGCGCTAAGTCTAAGGTTACTCATGTTCGAGGAGCTTCGGTTATTAAAACTAATATGTAAGTTTTCTGCGGTGGTATGAACTTAGAACTTGTTGACAGTTATGTTTACTTAGGATTTCTTTTGTCGGAACATTTAGATTTAAGTCTTATGGCTAAAACAGTTGCAAGGTCAGCATGTAGGGTCTTAGGTTTACTTATAACTAAGTACAAACTTTGGGTGGCATGCAGTATCAGACTTACTCTAAGTTATATTCAATGGTATGGTCCTCTATAGAATATGGTTCGCCAATATGGGATACGCATATTTTTTTTAATGCACAAATGTTGTCCATAATATGCTATGCGTTTTTTCTTGGTTTGCGTAAGTTTGCCCCCAATAATGCAGTTATCGTAGACATGGGGTGGTCTTGAATAAAACTGTGTTTGTCTGTCCGTATAATTTCTTAATATATCTGTTTGCTAATGCTCTATTGTAGGCATTATTCCAAACTAATTGGAACAGTTCACTTGTGTGCAGGTAAGCGTGTCGCTCTCACAGCAATCACTGTAGGCATTGTTCCTTGTAGGCGTTTTTCCCTGTAGGCATTATTAACCGGGTGGCTGTTTCTAACACTTGAGATAAAAAACGGGTGGCTGTTTCTAACACGTGAGGTTATGAAACGAATTGCTTTATCAATCCCTGAGGTAAAGCAATGCTTATAATTCATATATATTACATATTTTGTTTTGGATGGATGTATTTTCAAATATAAAACGTACGTCTTTCCTGTCCCACAATATTACAACAACTCATTTTATGCACATTTTCCTTGCGGTCTCTCTATCTTTAATTTTGGATTGAATATGACTGAATGTATCGTTACTGTTACGTCATTTTCAGATCTACTTATTCTCTATAAATATTTATCTTTGAGCGAAAGAAAATATATTAATGGTTACAAATAGTTTGCTAATAGTTTTGCTCTATAACTTGGCATATGTATATATTACGGAATGTAGGGCCAGATCACACTCGAATCATAGCGCATATATGGGAGGTCTGAAGCAAAAGACATAATCACGGAGGCAAACTGGTTATCAAAATATCTACCCTCCGCACTACTACTGAAATAATTTCAGTGACAAGTGTGAATCTGAAGCTTACTACGTAGTAAATAATGACCCGGTGCCGAGCGGTCATGGCAAATAAACTCGCGAGGGCGTATCCCGAGCCGAGTTTATTGCCATAACGCGAAGCAATTGGGTCATTATTTGACTTACGCTCCCGCGGAACGCTCCCAACATAATTTAAACTAAATTCTTTATATTTAATGAATTTAAAAACAAAATACTTTTACACTTTGCGGGTTGATGTTTTCTGACCGAACGAGTCCAATAGAATATTAACAGAACACGCCTGATTTAGAATTTAAAGCTAAAAACTAGATCCTTCACATCAGAAATATACAAAACCTATATTACCTTTAAATATATACAGGGGGAAATCAGTGTAGATATGACACAACAAAAAGTACCTCAGCTGACATGGATCCTCGTTAGCTCAAATGTTAGAGGCGTTACTAGTCAACGGAGAGATCCCGGGTTCGAATCCCAATGACGCTCTTTATAAATCAAAATTTTACAACTCCTTTTGTTTGTTTTACATTGAACATCTCATAACCGAATCAGGTGTATAGTAACTGAAACTAAACTGTAACTAGTAACTGAAAACAAGTTAAACCCCAACTCATCTACTCACTCATAACCGACCATGGTAGTTATTACATAACCAACCTGCGCACATGGTGTTTATGGCATATAACTTTCAAATAAAACAAAGGAAATAACTTTTCAAGGTGTGTAAATCGCCATAATGTAGATGTTAAACAAGTATATGAAAATGTCAAACCTCAATAACCCAGAGTATACGTTCCGAAAATTCTACATTGTGTAATCTGGACCCATCAAGCCGATACATTTATAACCTCCTTTTGCTGAGCTTTAATTCAATCAGCTGTCTCAGATGTTTCCCTTCGTCGGTGTGTTTACTTAGTCTCGATTTCCAAAGTTCGTCCATTTCGTGAATAAGAATTCTTTAGAAATTGAACAGGATGTAAGCGAGCACTACAAAATACTAGGCGCTAAAATCAGGATGCCTGTCGAGGTACAGTCTAAGTCGATGGGCATTATCTCCCCACAGAGGTAGCTCCGTCATAAATTCCTATTCAACCTCTGTCTTATAACGAAGGTTTCTCGGGCACGAAATGTAGAACCTGATTGAATGCAATCAAAATTAGATGTGCAATCAGTGACGCCCTTTCAAAAGTTATCATTCAAATCGCTTTAGCTAATTTCGGACGTTTTACGAAAGCTAAATTTTATTCGAATATGCACCTTGCACTTTGTGTCGTCTTTACAGAACACATACGCCTCAACTGCATCATTGCATAGGCCTTTGTGACAACACATATGTTATTCATGCATTCGTTGTTTTCATTGGCTGAAATATTGCCAGGTAGTTTAAAGTCATAGTCTCATTTTTGTAAGGCAACTAATCTGAACTAATTATTCTTCACGAACAAAATCTGATCACTAACACAAATATTTCCTGTTGCATTTGCAAAGATTTTCATTTTTATGCCCATTTTACAGTTTTGGATGAAGCAGCTTATTGGCTTATGCCGTTTCAGACCGATGAGGTACCGAATCAAGTGCAATCCCATCGCGAGTACGAAACACCGGAAATCTAGTCATCGCAGCGCCGATACTTATGACAGACGTATTCTTCACTGAGTTTACCACCTTTTTGTTATTTCTGTATTTGAAAAAGCGTAAGCTCTTAGCTGTTTTCATTAGATATTCAGCTGGGAAATTGTATGTGTTCTTCGTCACGGCTTTAGGGAAATGACGTGGTAAGGACTAACGCTCGCAAAAAAACAATATTCGGGTAGGGTAGGGTAGTTCGAACTTCATCATTGAGCGCTAGAATGCCTGAAGAGTTCTGAAAATTGTTGCAAACGTCAGGGGAAAGATTTCTGTGAGTGGTGAACTATTTGTCCGGCATTTATTGCAATTTGCCTTGGAAAAATGAGACTATGACTTTAAGTTGCAATAACGTCCCGCTAGGGGAAACTGCCGGAAGACGACGGAGCTACCTCTATTGGGGGAGAATGGTCGATGGATGGAAGTGTTTGACTGACTTGGCTGATGCCAGTAGAGGGAGGTTATAAAGGAAGCGGATAAACGGGTCCAAATTATATGGAGAAGAATTATCGGACGATCTTGTTTATTGATGAGGGAAGATTTCATGAAGTCCAACCTTTGCCAACATAAGCATAAGATTTTACGAGAGCTTCCCATGCTGGAAAGTTATAAGAACAACCTAGATATAATAGAGCGATAGGTCATTTACAAACGCACTGTAGATGCAAGTTCTAAATGCACGGGCTACGGAATAACAAACACTTCCATTATAGAATATTCTTTATCGTAATAAAATATTCGGACAATAAGTACATAGAAAACACTACTTCTAAAATCATGATAGATGTAGCAAGAACAACAGCTGGTTATTCCAAGGACAAACACTTCGTAGTTTAGTAAGTATGTCATAATATATGTATCCCTTAATGTATGAAGTCTATGTAACATTTCTCTACTGCAATGGTGGGACGTTTTCGGGTAGATGAACGCTGAATGACGGTTGTCCGCATTTGCCGTAATGCACTTCCACCAGAGAAGTTTTTTTATATATTACACTTTTGCAATTAATCTAACATACTTTAAACTTCATTTCAAAGAGATAGCAGAGTGGATAGGCCTAAAGCACAATGATATAAGGTGGGCTTATCTTAACATAGAATATCTATTGAATAATGTTTTAGTATTGATCATTTGAAACACATTGAGAATAAAAATAAAATTATTAACATTATTATGAAAAGCACCACTGTAGAAACCACTTGACACCACTTCTTTTTCTTTGCCTCGTTTGAAGATTGAGACCTGAAAGTCAAGAAGACTCATCTGAACGCTCGAGCTTTGATAAAGTGGCCAACACCTCTCACTCAGATACAGAAACCCTCAACTTGATGGATCACATAATTTTCTAACAAATGTTTTTCAGTCATCAAAGTAACAGAAAACTGAAAGATGTTTATTTGTGTTGCAACGAAAATTTAAAAAGTCCAGTAAGGCGTACGGCCAAACAATAGTTGTTTATACCAAGAATAAGAAAACTGTCAAAAAATAAAAAACAATAAAAATGGAAAGTCACCTAGAGAACATCGCGACCATAGTGTGTCATTAATTGATGTATATAGTCAAAGGTTTACTTTGTTACTTTAAAAAGTGAGCTGTTGAAAAAGTTTCCTCGAAATTGTAAAGAAAAGAAAGTAACATTTTATTTATTTATCATATATTTAAACATAAACAATTACTTATACATATCATATATATAATTGTAAAAAAAATCTTATAGCAAACTATAGCCATTTTCGACACATGATCATGTCGTGCAAAGCGTTTTCTTTCGCTAAGATAATGTAGAAATTCATATGAGTTATATTCTTTATTCATAGAGCTTATTGAGCCATTCAGAACAGAAAGTTATCTTGGTACAGGTCTAATACACGCCTACCTCGTGCCAGCAGCGCCCGATGGAATAGCATAATAGTAGGACAGCACACTCAGCAAGATGGACGCCACGACACACAGGGACAGCGTAATGCCAGCCGCTTCTCGGGCAGACACTGAAGGAGAAAATGTAACGTCACTTTGGTTCAAGGATATTTTCTACAGAGAGTGATCGAAAGAGAATATCTTTTTTTTCTTTCAAACAATATTGTTTCGTCAGTGCAAATACCTCCTCTGTATTATTTGCTAAATATGTTTTTGAATACTCAAAATCAACTCGATCAAAACTATTCCGTTCACTGAACAGATTTTCTCCAATTTTACATCGTGAGAAGAATGGTAAGTGCTATGTTTATCTTTTAACGGAATTTTAGAAGTTGGAAACAACTTAGTACAAATATTCATGGATGGCAACTTCTTTATTCTAAGATTTGCGACGTTTCGATACAGATTCATGTAGCGTTGTCAAGCGTGTTGTTATCGTTTCCACTGGCTTCTTTATATTGCAATTGTTACTTTTCCTCAAAGATGTACTTGTTTTTATTGTTGACAATCTAATCATGTTGTGCATTTATAAATATATATCTCGTTATTCTCAGACTAAAGAAGTTTTCATCCATAAATATTTGTGCTTCTAGTGCCGAAAGGGAATAATTCCTATCATTTGCTTTACGTTAGTGCATGCCTGCTCTGTATGCTTGATTCTGATTGATTGATTTGGAAAATTTCCCTACATGTATGTTGATTGACAATAAATACCAATAATTTGGCTTGCGAATCACCACAAATGGATACGACCTGATTTCGCTCAGATACAGGATTTAATTGTTTTATCTCCTTTGTGCGTAGCAACAATGGCTGATCAAGGTTTAAATATCCTCAGAAAGTCTCGAATATTTGTAACTTTTATCAACTCGTGTTGATATATTTGACATCAACAGACACTAAGGTGACATACCTTAAAGGTTTACATATTCATATACAACCCATTCAAAGCTGCAGTAGCACGTTTTTGTGTTTTACGTATTTCACGAACCCGTATAAATGTCTTGAGAGGGAAGACAATAATTTTTTGTTATCAAAAAGAGCACTTTCAAAACGAACGTACCATGACTGCATTTCCCTACCGTCCCTCAAACTATTTTAAGGTGTTCACGCAAAATTGAACGCCACTTGATTTTCCCCTTATTTTTCTAGTAAGGACGATTGGATTGAATGATGAATTGAAATGAATGAATTTTTTTATACTCTAAAGATAAAACATTAGGTAATAACTAACGTTTATTTGGATCAGTTCACTTGTGTGTTTGGTTAGCATTCCGCTGTCACGACACATTAAACCAGCTAGTATTGTAATGTAGGGAGATTGACATAAGTTAGAATATGGGTTTTTAAGAAATATTCAGTTTGTTTTTAAATGGTTTAAATGGAGAGATAATATTTGAAAGTAGAAAATGTAAAGACAAAATAATTAATAGAGCAGGCGATTAAGGTGTAGTACAATGCGTGTCAGGGGGTTATCACTTAGAAGAAACACGAGTAAGAAGGGAATTTTTGTCAAGGGTTGTGACATGGAAAGCTGAATGTCAATTGGATTATTGGGAACACCCCGATGAAGACAGTGAACATTTAACTCTATTTGATTTGGTCTATGATCTTCCACATGCTTTTACAAGGGCTGCGATAGCCTTATATTGGGCCCAGATGTTCAGAACTTTGCAAGCAATGATTTTTCTGGGGACGACAACAACCGTACTTGCACTATAAACCTTTAACGTTTATGGGTATTCAGTGCAGAGGACTTACGGAGATGAAATGAACTGTTCTGAACTCTTAAATGTTGTGATTTATAGATGGACTTCATATTATACGTGCTTACATGTTTTCTTTTTCAGGGGTATATTCTGTGTTTGTATTGCTAATCAGTATTCGGTACCTGTATTATTTCCCCAAATTCATACTGCATGCCTTATTTTGTTTTGTCTCTTTCAATAGTGTCTTCAGGGGAAATGTTGCTCTACCGTAGTGTACCCAAAATTGACTTGGTTCTTTAAGTTGTCTCATTCTTCGTTGAGTATGTACAGAGGTCATTTCACATGTCAAATGCTATTAGGTAAGAAGAATTGATGAGGGATAAAATGCATTATCGCGACGTTATGAATAACCGAACATTTGCTAAAGTGTATTGAACAATTAGAGAGTAATTCGTGACGTCACAGAGTGGTCAAGGTACTACGTTTACCAGCATTCTTGATTGACGCCTGTTATAGGGTGAAATAAAGAATATGACTGGTCAAGAGTAAAACACACCAAGACGATGAACAATGAGATCAAGGGTGAAAATGGGAATGCACGAGCAGTTTAGGGCAGTTGAGAGACAAGAAAAACTAGGAAGTTAGACAATCCAGCGAGACTCGGCAGTATATCCGAGAGAGAAGTCAGGGGCTTCGGCCGGGTCAAACAGAGGCTAGGGTGCAGTTGGCTAAAGTATTTGGGGTGTAGAGTAAATATAGGTGTTACATTAGGTTAGGAAGCTAGATGTAAGATGTAGAAAAAGAATTGTGCGTTAATGTAAGATGATTTAACTGTGTCATTATAAAATTATGAAAAACCTTCTTTTGTATCTATTAAAAAGTGTACCTCACGTTAGCTCATAAGCGAGTCCCCAACCAAACCCCATTAACGTGACAGTATTAAAAGACATGACTAATGTTATGAGAATTGTTATCATAATTTATAATATAAAGGTTTCTCTTTACAAAGCATTGTTTTATATCATGCTTTTGAAAACGTTTGCCTTGCTAATACAACAATATGTTCAGTAGTCGCGTCTATTCTATTCATTATTAAGTCTAATGGAGGTTGATGTTATAACTTATACGTTAATCATTGACATATTGACTGCATATTCGTGGAAGCTTTATTATTTAAAGGGGCCATTGTGAAATGCCGATATGCTTGTTTAGTATTAGTCGTATAACAAACCTGCATACGACTGGTCGATATCACAGAGAGGTCCGAAATAACAAACGAAATAAAATCGGTGTGCTAAATCTTTCATCTATCATTGCTCAGCATCCAGCAAAACAAATATCAAAGCTTAAGAAATAATTTGCTAGAAGTTTGAACTAAAATATGTTATCATGTATCAACTAATTTCCAAAACACCGACCAAAAGATTTTTTTAGACATAACAGGTGGTGCGCTATAGAAATAAATACTGAGTAAAGGTCCGAAACAATTTCAGCATTTCAAATTCATGATTTTCAAACTCTTAAATCTTTGATATTGTAAACCATCTTAAATAAGACCCTAACATTATCAAGACGAGTGTGAACACATAAAAACATATTGAATGAGAATCGTTTAGAGACGTCTTCGTATTTCTATTTCATTGTTCTTATTACAGCCTCATCGAGCCTTTTCCAGTGGTTTCCCTCAAGCATGTCAAACAGTAGCATTTGACTTTAACAATCTTTTTTATTCTTAAGCATTTGAGGGTATTCCTGCCTTATATTAATTGCAACTTTTCATAGTTTAGTGATCAGTAAATGTCCATTGAGTAATCTAATGGCTCCGATTTCACGTATAATTGGTCTCTATTTATCTTTGTACATAACACAATACCTTCCTTTAAAGGCACTAGTGCACGCTTTTACGGTTTAAATTAGCTATTTTAAGGTTTAAGAGGACTTATGCATTCACCTAACCTTTCTATCGATGCAATGAAATACTTAAGATTCTTTACAATTGACCTGCAGTCAACAATGAAAAAATTTAGACAGCCGGTGTCGGCTTGGACATATAAAAAATCTAAGGTTAGCTGTGCACAAAACGGATATCTTAAAGACAGTTAAATGCGGCTGAACTATTATTATGTGCAGCTTTTGAATTTACCTAAACTCTGAACTGAGACCAAAGAATGAATTATGTTTTATAAAAGCAATGTTGTAAATAAACCGATTTAATAACACAGCATTAGCAATGCTATTAGATTGACCAAAGCGGCTGCCGTTTCCGCTTTTTTGGTTGTGGACAAAATCTTCATAATTCCGACATCGTAGTTCACGCGGATTTATTGTAACGTAACATTAAATACTTCCGGTCTTTAAAAATCAACTTTACTACCTGAATACGTAAATATTCGTTAAATAACTTACGAGGTAGATTACTTGAGTGAGGATCTTGAATAAATTCGAGAGATATGCGGAATCTGTGCATTCGTTGTGTTAACGAAATATTGGTGTGCACTAGTGCGTTTAAGCATTTGAGATAGAACTAAATGATAGCGTTGACGATGGGTTAGTACAAGCGGATATTTGGCATTGTCTTCATGCGCCAATTGGTTTTTCTTCTGTTTTGGGCTTACTGTTTGTTATTTGATATTAAAATTTCAATAGAAATTCATGAAGGATAGCAGTTTTTCTGAAGAAAGATAACCTTTTTGCAATTATTTTTAGGTTTCTTAAATTTTCCAGGTGTCACTTATAGCCGCTAGTGTTTTTCCTGAACGGAGCAGTGATTTGTCTCTGTGAAACGTGACTTTGCACGAACAGCAATGTTTTTTCTCTTTTCATTTTTTCAAAAATGCATGAAATTATGTGCAGTACAAGTTAAAAACACAAATTTAGGCACTCGCCACTTTCAATACGATGTTTACTGCAATATTCATGTCAAATATCTCATAATTCCATTTTGAAAAGTGATAACTTTTCTTTATTTTTTCAGCCCCATTGCCCAAATGACCGACATCATAAGGAAACAGAAAGTTGTCGGCTGACCCCAGTGAATGTGCAACATTGTGGAAAAAGGGTAAGGTTAAAGTTTCACTAACGTGAACTGCACCCAGAATCACAGAGCCCGGTGGACTGGTTGCAGGTCTGGCAGTCTTGCGGACAGCTCTTCTCACACTTCTCCCCATGCCGTCCTGGTTTGCAGCCCTCTCTGCACACCACCGATCTCTCGCACCGCTCACCTGTACATCCGCTGCATTGAAGATTGTCGGGAGTTAAACACGTACCGTTGTTTTGATCACATTGAGTACAGCCCATGCATGGCTTTCTGCAAGTCGGTAGCCAATAACCGTTGAGACAACCATGCTTGCATGTGCAGTCCTCACTCAAACATGTGCCATTGATGCAGTTTATGCTGCAATTTCCAATGCAACCTTTTCCCGTTAAGCACCTGCCCAGCTGACATCCACTTTCACAGGCCCCAGTGTTTCTTTTGCAGGATGCTTTCTTGTTCGAATCTATGCCGCAATAGGCAGAACAGTTAAGAGAGCAGTTTCGACCGTGAAACGCGTCTGCACACGCCCTACACTCACATGTCGTGATGTCACAATCATACCAGCAGTATCCGGAGCAGCTTTTATCACAGAACTTGCCACAGGAACCCATGCGACACTGCGTACATTGAGTTAAGTTTCTGTAGAGACAGTTCTGAAATTTGTCAGAGTTTTCTGACATAAGAATTTAGAATTTAAGTAAGCGGTTAATATAACATGAAATAATAGGAAATTGTAAAAGGAAAAAAGGGATATTGTATCTGAGATATGGCACTTTGACTTAAAGACTTACCTGATTTTAGACAGTTACCAACGAAAAAGGCACCAATAATACAGAGAATGCTCGCGTAGTGAAGACCCATGACTTGTCAGCGACGATAACCTAATAGCAACAACAAACTAAAAACAGTTAAATAGCTTAAATGGACACTTTTACAATTTTCAAACTTTGAAATGACATCGCATCAAGTAATTGTCACTAAAGGGACATAATTCCGCGCAACTGGATATTATAGAGGAAGTAGAAAAACGTCCATATGAACAGAAACATAAATGATCAATGGGTTAATTGTCTTGAATTATTTCGAAGTTGCGGTTAACACTCTATTTCAAAATTCCTTGTGGATTTTTAAACAATGACAAGTAAGAAGTCAAAAATTAGAATATATATATAACATTCAGCAAGGTCCTAGTCATCCACACAAAAAAACGTCATCGGCCTTACCTTGAAAATAATGTTTAGTTCTCCAAATTGAATTGCCCTGGCATCTTTCCTTAGAGGGAGCAAGTGTAAGAATGAAGAGAACCCAGTGAATGGACAGGGTGCTGACCTTGAAAATGAATGTAAAAATCACAAACTTCTATTGTGACTTTTCTTTGTTCGTGGTGAACCAAAGTGCAAATATGAATAGAATACAGACAACAGTTTTAATGTTATTCTTTTAAGCATATATGTCCTAACGTAGGATGGAAGAACACTGCCTAACACTATGTCCCCCGCTACTTTCTGGCAAATAACCCTTACTTCATCACACTAATATATGTATATATTAGCTCTATTTTCTGTATATATTTTGTCCTGTTTTAATATTGTTTTAGTGTATTGATGACATTTTTATGCAAATAGTCTCTCATAAGTCGCTGAGCGATTGGTCGTTGTGTATATCTTATATATTTTATATATCTTATGTATTTTAGTGTACAACGAGTGAGACTCAAATAAAATATTCTGTCTGTCTGTCTGTCTCAATGACCCTACCAGAAAGGAAAACCAACTTCATATTCACGCATAGACGCTTCCAAACATATTTCAAACATAATATTTCACATGCAAATGCGGAAATCGCACTCAAAACCCCACAAAAAGAATCAGAAAAAACACTGACACATCATAGAACATCAACGACATACCTAGGCCTGCTATCCACAATTAAAACACGCCAACACTTCACGAAGTAACCAAAGCCAACTATCACCACAGAGAGAAAAGAAACCAACGACATAGTAACACTCCATCACACCGAACGACCAACATGTAACACACGAAAACCAACACATTACAAATAATCGCGATCGCCAGCCTTTATAAACCACGCAATTCGCTCCCAACAAAAGTAGCTTATTATTAATTCCTATACAACGTCTGTCTTAATTCAAAGGTTTCTTGGTCACGAAATGTAGAACGCTGTTTGGATACAATCAAAGTTAGTTGTGAAATCAGCGACGCCGTTTCAAAAGTTATCATTCAAATCGACTATGTTATTTCCGTTAGCTTTCCAATAAGCTAAACTTTATATGAATATGCATCTTTCACTTTGAGTCTAACAGAACACAAACACCTCATTTTACGACTTTAATTGTTCAGGCCTGTGTGACAATAAATATGTTATTCATGCATCCGTTATTTTCATTGGCTTAAATATAGCCAGGTAGGGGAAACTGCCGGAAGCCCGGGAAACCTTCGTACTATGACAGAGGTTGTATAGGAATTTATGACGGAGCTACCTCTGTCGGGAGAGAATGGAACCACGCGAACATTGCAAAATTATCCAAATGGCAGGCATACAAATGTATTATTATCGAAATTTCACAACATCACCAAAATGACACATAAACTACAAAAAATAGACACAAGTTAATAGCAACAGATTTACACCACCAACAGTACATAAAATCACAAACCTCCCGCCAAACCACTATATAACACAAACACAGCCCCAACTAAGCATATCACGCAAACGCCAACGCATCAAAATAACCGCAATCATCGCATGCAGTAACCTACAACATCACCAATTACAATCGGGAACATCAAGAATAATGCACAACTTAAAACAATTAAACCAAATAAACATAACATAACACAATACCATTCACCAATACCGACCAACATGTCCTACTACAAAAAATATTATACAGTCAACAAAGTCGTAAATCATTTTACAAACATGCACGTATTCAGGTTATTAAGTTGCTTCTAAAAGACCGGAACTATTGAATGCAACGTTTCATTGAATCCGCACGAACTACGACATGGTCACAACGAACAATGCCATGCGCTATATTTTACCCATTACCCGGAAGCAATTCAGAGACAATGTAGACCCTAGTAGAGAATTTTTCTTTGACTTGTAACTATTAATCCGTAACATGTGATGGTGCAAATGAAAGGTCTGATACTGTGGTGGTGTGTCTAATCTTTCTGGATCTTGGATTAACCGTTATAGTGCTGGCGTGAGCAGGCAATCTGACCCCAAGTTGAAGGCCGAATCTGACTGACCGGCCTTGACATGAGGGTGATAGTTGTTTACCCTGGTTCCCGGACTTCGGAACCGCTAAATGTGTTGTAATTTTTTGACTGAAAAGTGCTCATATGGCAAGGTAAATCATTGTTCAAAAGCTGAATAGCCAACCAGATATAGGGAAGTGACTGTGTTAGGAAGACAATGTTGATAGAACTACTTGAAAATAACTGCGGTCTTTTGCCATATCGAATCAAATATTCAAATTTCACTTACAGCCAGAAGAGCGAAAACGGCAGCCTCTATCTTAATCGAATGCTTATACTAATTTTTTTACAGGTTACAAGATTGCTTACAATATTAAACAATATTTCATCATTTATTCACAGTTTCTAGGTTAATTAAAAAGTTGAACTAGTCGAGCCGTTTTCAACAGTCCAAATGTAATCATGTTTGTGCAGAGCTGATCATAGATTATTATATCTGTAACTTTTCCGTTGTTGATCACTAAGGGTGCGCGGTATAATCGATATATCGGTATATTGTAATACAGGAACGCCACGATGCGTGCCGATACAGTTTTCTGAAAATATCCAATATATCGGAGGTTTTAAAATTAGCAATTTCCTTGTAAATTTGCAGATAAACGTAACAAAAAACCCTATGATTTTACTGAAATGTGTAAACAAAGTGTGAACATGCATAATGATAATAGCACCGACATGTTAAAATTTCGAAACCAATCACTTAAATATCGCTCTTTACAACAAGACGTCCAGTTGAGCATTGCTTACTGTTCTTATTGCTTTATCTAGACAAGAAAACAATGAAAACTGAAACATGGAAAAGTACCAATATATATTGCAATACCTATTGCAATACGCTTTTTTTCTAATATGGAAATGAGGACAGATAATTATCCTTATTGATTACAGATCAATTGTAAAGATTGATAAGTATTAATCGCATCGACAGAAGCTAATGAGAGTGCCTCTATCCACATATGCCTTAAAATAGCCAATTTGAACCGAATAGCGTGCTATAGTTCTTTTAACAACAACCTACATGTAGGCAAATTTCCATGCAAATAGCAACGCAAAAAACACCAAGGAGAATCATACTTGATCTAACCGCCCGAATTGAAAGAGATCGGGTGTATGTGAGCTTGAAATAGATCTTACTTGCATTATATCACGATCTGATAAGAGGAATGTCAAAACAAACCCCAAAGAGATCACCGGTTGCAAAACTCACGGTAGGTGAACTTAAGTTTATCGAAACATAGAAGGTTCTGAAATATAGTCTACGTTTCACAGGTTTTCTACACATTTATTATTTAGTGAGTCAACCTAGATTTTAGATTTATTAACCTGGATCACATGACCACTAATGAGGAATCAGGTACAACCTCCCAAATTTTCAACGGACGGGTCAAGGGTCAAACGGACGAATAATTAACAATGTTTTCAATGAGGTTAAAACTTAAGTAAAGTTTTCGTGATGGTCCAGAATTTTCACTTTAAACGAATTTAGATATTCATCAAGGATATATGAATGTTAAAACTTTTTAAATGTGAAAGAAATATATGGAAATAAATATGATGTCATTCATGACTTGTTTATTGAATTTGTAAATACTCTGACTGATTTGATAAGACAATCACAAGATGTCAGTAACAGTTACGCGAACGATCGGGTATAAATTTTTATCGCCCATTTTTAATTCATTTTTATCTCCCCCCCTCCCAATTTATCTTAATGTTTTGCTAGATCTGTGTGATGAAAAAACTTTGTACTACATTTTAACAAAAATGACATATTTAATATTTGTCAAAATTGTTAATCATGAGTCACCATCATATAATTATGAATCTTCTTATCAAATTTGATAAAAATCAGATGATTAATTTAAAGTTATAAGCCGCGAAACTGTTTTACAACAGTCCCAACTTATTACCATATAACACAAAATTTCAAAAAGCTATTTTCAAAATTATTTATCATGACCCACCTCAAAAAAATAATGTATCTTACTACCAAATATTATCAAAATAGAATGATCAGTTTAGAAGTTCTGGACCGGACAGGACTTGAAATAGTTGCTAACAGAGTCTCAATTGTTTGCCCAAAACAACAAATTTTCAAAAATATTTTCAAAATTGTATAATAAGTATGGTTGTTCATACCAAATTTGATTAAAACTGAATAACAATGAATAATAAAAAACAGGATAATTACAGTAGGTCTTCCAGACTTTCGCCTGATGACCTCCATTGTAATAATAAATCACACCAATAACGTAAGGATTTAGCTCAAAAGGAGTGAATCAGCTAAATATATGAGGTTGTTGATGCGAACTTACAAAGCAATCGACATTATATATGACTTGGCTTACAACAGATCAGTATCATCTTTGTGGAGTTATATATAGCTTTCCATGAAAAGCTGTCTCCTTGAGAACGTTGTCATATTACAAATTCATTGATTGCATGATAGTGACGTTATTCTTAGTTTCACATACGCATCTATTGACACCTACTTCGTCTACTCATACCTACTGGAGCGAGAAATAAGAAGATGTCCATCGTTTCATCTCACCAGGGGGTTCAACCCAAATATTTCTAAATCATCTAGAGCAATCTTTTAGGTGTTTTTTCTTTCGAACACCTCATGGGTGTTTAAAGACGAATAAACAAGACAACATTTTGATGAATAAAAGGCTGATGTATCATCACAGAAATGAAAACGGCCATCTAAAATATTGGATAACTGATATTTGACATAATGTAAATGAATGATGTCTCGAAAAAAGGTTTTTGATATTTATGACTTTATATTAATTTTGAATAATGTCTGAGGTTACATTTACTTTTAACTAGGATATAAATCATCTCAATTGTATTTTGATTATATTATTTGATATCTAAAATATTCCAAAGGTACTGCAGATAACTATTTCAAGAACTGTTTGACAACAAACATTAAAAGCCCACTTGCAACTTGAAGTCCATAGTAGGAACCTACATTTTTGCAGTGAAACCTTTGTAAGATAACGATCATTTCACCATCAAATAACTGAAAATAAGGAAATAATATAAGGAAGAAAAAAAGTTGGCTTGAAGAGATACAAATAAAAAAATTAATAATTTTCACTACAAACAAATCTTACATTGAAAATAAAAACATTAACGTCTACTTCTCAATTTTTGTTTTAGTTTATTGATTTTGTAACAAGATTTTAAAATTCAGAAGTTTGTGACATAGTAAAATGAGTCATTATCAGGTCTAATACACAAAGTATTCCATCCAACTTTATCTCCGACATAAAATCCTCAATAAAATAATTTAGCTATATTTTTAGGACACTAAACATTAAGAAATATCAATAAATCAATCCCTCTGTAAACAAATCACAAATAGTATAATGGCAAAAAAATACAGAGCGATAAAAAAAATAGATAGACATCGAACATTCACATTTAATCAAAATGTCAAAATAGGAATAATATTTAACTGTTGATTGACTGTGTAAAAAATAATAAATTTTAAATAACAAAATGTTATTCTAAAATATACACAATGCGAGTATCAAGTTTGACGTAGAATGAAATTTAGAACTTCCATAAATCAATTTACCTTTATCAACTAATGGAGGAAACATCATATCTAGATATTTATACAAAAGAAGATATTATATTTTGCAAAACATTTCAAATACCATATTTTATGGAAATAAGGTAAATTAATTTTTCCCCTACACTTTCGCTATAATATTTGGCAAATCTCAATAAAATAAAGAAGTGAAATATTCTTTTCTTCGAACACTATTGTGAAACTGGGGGTGTCTGTAACTGTACATCTAAGACGTCAAGAGAACAAATAAATAGGGAAATTTTTTACTTTCCGTTACTATAAAACAGTGAGTGAATGTGATCTTTGTAGCAAAAATGGTTTATTCGAGTAGTTAACTGCAAAAGTATCAACGGTATTGGCAAAATTTCAAGCGGTAGAAGACAGACGTAGCTCGAGAATACAAGGGGCAAGGAAGGTAACTAATTTACAAATTTACTAAACTTTTACGTACTTTTTCAATACTTAGTCAATGCATTAATGCATTAAATTTAAAAGAAAATTTGTTTTAGCCTTTAAAAAAATTGAACTTTGTGATTATTGAATAATATTGGTGAATTTTGCACTGGAAAGTACTTTTTCAAATATGTCATTTTTCAATCGCCTCGTTTTCCCGCTGAAATCTTTTTCGTAAAATATGCTTTATGATAATCGTCATCAGCAATGCCTCTCGTCAATGATGATGCAAATAAAATTCAAAAGATGTCACAGAAATAAGCGTTATATCGCGTAACAGATTACCGGTGTCAGTGACCCAAGTGCGTGCTCGCTTCTAAAGATAGCGACAGCAGCGCCACACGACGAGTGTTGTGCAGCCTAATCTCACTGCAATGTTAACATTTACTTAAGATAGAGAAACCATGAATTGAAACGGAGATTGCCTTCCATAAGCAGATATCATGGAAGAACTCGATATTAAACACACATTACCTATTCCTTACACGACACCATACAAAAGAATATAAGGCCTTTTAAGCACGTCATCAATCAACAAATTAAGTGTTTGTCATCATCGTGTTTATATCAAAATAAAATCATTATCGATATCAATATAAATATGAAACGTATTGCATTAACTCAAAATTAATCAAACAACTATGATGGGTTATTCAAGCGGTAGTTTTCCTGAAAGGCCTCCTCCTCGCTATTGCAGAAGATTGCATATCAGTGACGTAGTTGTTGGTTTCACTTCCGCATTGCAAAACACTAGTTACTCAATCGTAGTTCTTTCGTTTTTGGGTTCAGATATTTGACACAACCATCTTTTTCATATTCAAGACTGTGAAACGTATGCTTAATTTCATCGTGAAGATCTATTTGAAGAGAAAGGGTCGCAAAGTGTACCGGATTATTTGAGGTATTTAAATTATGACCATTGTATACCAAATGGAACTATACTATCTAGCAATGAGATAATTCAACTCTCCTTGCTATGTCAAGTGTGGATAAATCACTGTCATGAGATAGCTGCAAGTTTTCATTTAGATTTTGACAACAAAATGTCTATTCACGTCGATGTCCTTTTAAAGAGCGCCTCCGTGATTTTCATAACATATTATCTAACTTTGATACGAACCTAAATGTCATATGTGGTGATATAAAATCAAAACATCTTAACTTTTCATGTCCAAAAAACATATATATGACAAATACTGGTTTTCCATGAAAATCTCAAAACAGCCTTATAAATGCACAGAGGTGTAGATATCACGGCCAATATACATGGATACTATAGTTATATAATCTAACAAACCTAATCAGGACATTGATTAGGTCATGCTCACATGTCACATTTCTTTTATATATTCATTTTGTCCTTTTATCAGTTTATCGAGAAATTTAAAAAAAAAATTATTTTCTGATGGGTATCACATCATGCTGATAAAAGCAATATTTGAAAATTGAAAAATAACCAACGGATTAGTTTGGGGAGACAGTCGTGCATGATGTGTTACATGAATGTAAAAAGACACAATGAAATGAAACTCAAACTCACCAGAAAAATCCCCTAGCACCAGTGAATTTCAGTTTCCCTCTGAGTACGACCATTCGGTTGAACTAATATCACGTGATTCCGGTTTTAGCCGACATGTTATATGTTATTGAGACCAGATATCACAGCCACGTATCAACGTGTAAAACCTAGACTGGTGTAACCAGGGACCAGGTAAGGTGTAGCAGACGACTAGCGATGACTGGCTTCAGCTGAGCCACACCTGAGAAATATAGCGTCATTAGATATTTACATACATGTATATAAAGGGGAAAACATTAAGTTATTTATCAAATGTTTTATTGAAAAATAGTGATATTTAAGAATTGGTAAATTTTATCGTATTTTAATTTTATTTAAATTGAAATATTTTATTAGATAGATTGACTCATTGGTAAGCAATAGGAATTGATCCAAGTCAGACGGTCTTCCGAGACGCTTCTCGTATTCCTGAGGAAAGGTCGTCTTGACCTTTTTAAGTTATGCACTATTGAGCGCAGTGAATATGCTGCCTATGAATAGACCCAGCGATCGATAAGAGACTGCATAGTGAAGTAAATGCGCTATTCAAACAGCTACCATGAATACAATGTTGATATGGGTGCAAAGGTGTACGATCCTTTGTGTTTTACTTGCAGCGAACAGGGGTTTACCGGGACAGTGATGTTGTTGCTATGTGTTGAGGCTGTTATGCTCCTGAGCTTTGTCAATACTCTTCTCACAGTTAAAGGTAAGATTATAATTGCACCTACATTTGAACACCACATTCACTGTCTGGGTATCTTAGGGGCGTGGCAACATAACAAGGTCGAGTAGGCAACATATATAGTTACCCGTCTTACTTAATGACGTCATGTTTAATTTTATTTTCTTATTACTCATTTGAATTTTAAATCAGAACGGCATTATATCAATGTAAGAATAAAATGCTTAAATCAAATTGATTTCAGTTAATAATCATAATTCTGTAGGTTCGAACTATTTTCGTCGAAGAGAATAGTTTCTATGTAATCGTCCCCGTTTACTTGAAATTCTTTTTAATGTTATTTCTGTTCATGTTTAACATTCAAACTTGCGTAGCAACATATCGTTAATGAATCGAAATATGGTAGTGGACAGAAAAATCGTAAAATGGACAGAGCATATTTGAAACAGAACAATTCTAATATTGAAGTTATAATCTTTGGATGTACATGATGATTTTTTCAAAATGATTGTTGGGATATGGTTCCTTTGATGTCTTGTTTGATAATCGCTTTCAACAAATTGTGACATGATGACCAGGATTTCATAACGTTTGAATAATTAAATTGAATATATGCAGAATATTTGTCTATGTTATGTATGTTGCGAAAGTCGTATTTTTATGGGGTTTCTTGGTAATTTTATTTTGTATATATTTATTCAACGCCTTCTTTGACAGTTTCGTTAACGTTTTATTGCCTTCCTGTATCTTTCACCTTCATTTGTCCTGTTTTAGTTTGTTTACATTTCAAAGTGCACATGCGCTACGTGACGTAGGCGACTATTTCATATTTAATTGATTTTTAAATATTTTGTTTAGTTAAGTGGCTTGTTCACATGTTGTTAGTATTACAGCTTAACATTGTAAATATTTCAAATCGCAATTGCATTCATAGGTGGTAACTTCACAGCTTTTTATTGGTTAACTGTAGATTTATTGGCTCTTAAATAACATTTACGGCCTATTAACCATAATATGTAGGGAAACATGACAGGAAATACTGAGACACTACGAGACAAACTTGGCTATTGTCACACTAAGGATGGACAGTCACACAAATAAAGAAAGGCCGAAACACAGGCTAGGTTCAGTGTACAACGGATAACACGTTATTCCTATGTGCGAACGAAGTGAACAAAGGTTGGAAACGGCTCTCCGCTCGATTCGAAATAATTGTTTATATACAGCGAGTAAAGGCAATTGTGAAACAAGCGAGTGTCTTACTTTACCTTCTTTTTTCCTGTCAAATCATTTCTGTCTTTATACCAACACCTTAATTAATCCATTTATCAAGGAATCTCTTTCATTGTATTCAACGCCTTGCTTTAATCCTTTGATGGGGCGGAATAGCGCAGTGGTTAGCGCGTTCGGTTTCGGATCAAGAGGTCTGTGTTTCTGGCCAGGGGCTCGGCAACTTTGTCTGCAGTAGAGAACTGTTCTACACGCTGTTTGGGTGCAACGCTACACCGAATTTCAGTGCAGTACCAACCATGGTTCGCTAGTTTCAGCCGATTCTCGTAGGTTTCACTG